>OW386168.1:24768350-26018350 GCA_936431705.1 Cheilosia pagana | reverse complement strand
GTGCTTGCTGTGCCCATAAATCTAAGAGTTTAAATTTTGAGGTAGTTTCGAGTTTTTGCTACGAAATTCAATTTTACAGTGGCAACACTCTGTACGTCTTGAAGCTCCGACCAATTGTTTCATTTCTTTTCTTCTTGCATGCACCGATCACTTGAAATTGCAGATTTTCTAAGTATAATTAAATAAACTCCAAGATTATGTTTATTACTAGCTGTACCCGCCCGGCTTTGCCCGTGCAAAATGTTGTTTCTTTGACACAACACCTAAGACCCAACACACCAACGAAATTCAATTTATGGATAAATAAAATGAAATAAAATAGAAACTTATCAAAAGAGCAGGGGTAGCAGCATGTAACTTGATACAATCGAGTTCAGTCGATACAATCGATCTCTGGCAGCACCTAATTTGTTTCAATCGATTGTCCTAAACTGATTATCCTCGATCGAAACAAATTAGGTGCTGTCAGAGATCGATTGTATCGACTGAACTCGATTGTATCAAGTTACGTGCTGTCACCCCAGGACAAAGACGGTGTAAAGTGTCTGAGGCGTCCACTCACACACGAAAAACCTCACATTACATACCTGCACTGCATCCGCTGTACTGTACTGTAAATGTTCTTTCAAAATCAACTGTCCAGTGACAGTGAGAGCTTTAATAACCCGACATATTTGGGGTTACATTTGCTTTGTCGACGACGATGATCGATGAAAATTGATACACACACAATATTTAATTGATGGGGTACGTGTGTGCACTATTTTGTGAATATAAAATTTATTTGGTAGGTAAGCTTTCGTGTATATTTGGTTTTTGTTAGATAGGAAATTTATAAAGGGAAGTCGATAGGAATCGGGTTATATGGACACCACAGGATTTATGAATGCATGAATGAAATAGGAACTGAGCAAGAGAGCAGACACGTCTTTCCCACATATTTGACATTTCTTTTATAGGTTTCTTTTTTTTCTTAGCAAACCAAACAGTATACTGTCTCTGTCTGTCACAGGAGTAAAATAAAGTTAAAAGAGATGTAGGTACCTAAATATATTGCGCGTTTAGTATGTTTGATTTGAGAATGAAGTGCATATCCACTCACCCAGGTGAAAATAGTGGAAATGTTTCAAATTTTGTCTATTTATTTAAAAACCTTTTAAGATATCGAGTTAATGGAAATATGTTGTACCTGTATATGTCCTCTTTAAGCTGGCATTTACTATATTTAAACGCTCCCAGTATTTTCGAACGCAAAGCGTTGCAAAGAAAAAAGCGAAACAAAACCGAAAAAAAAATACTCTCGTCCAATTTTCTCCGAAATTTATAGAGGTTTAGAGTTGAAACAAAGTGTAGATTGTAGGCCTAGGTATCCTCTATAGGCCTGTGCAAAATTCACCAGAATATATTCAGCAGTTTTTAAGATTTTTGCATTCAAAGACATGCAGTCAAATTCAATCTAAGTCGAACAGAACTACACCAATTTTATTTATATGATTTTGAAAAGCTAAGGCAAGCAAGTTGACCAGATGCCGTGAAGCTCACCCTTAAGTTACAGCGAAGGTGTTCCAGGAATGCAATTCATAAGAAACGTGCCTGCAGTATTGGCATGTTTCCGTGCCGTCCGCGTTACAATCCCTACATTTATGTATTTACATTTTTTATATATCACAAAAATGTGCTTTAAATGGACAAACTACTAACATACAATTAAAATAACTTATCTTCTCTCCATTTTTTAAAAATTCTATTGACACAACATCCACTTTATTAAATTATTTTTTTTTATATTATTTCATGTGCACTTGTTTTTTGTTTATTCCTTTCCTTTAATGCAAATTATTTCTTAATTGACATAGTGATGAACCAAATACGGACGTTTTGTCCGAATCGACATTAGAATGCATGCGGCAACAAGTTATCCGACAGCGAAATAAGGTCGAAGCGGAGAGGTAATATTCCATAAAATGCCACACCAAGAATATAGAAAAATAACGTGTTGCTAGCTTCCTGATTTTGTTGTTCTTACTTTGCATTTTGCTTTCGTGTAGATTGTTGAATTTTCTTTACAAATTTGTAAAAATAATTTATTCAAAATTTTACTTATAACAATTTTCTGGCATGTTTAGCTGTTATAATAAATATATATTTTAATTTAACGTCTAAAACTCCCAGCAGCTTTCATGTAATTGTTTTTTTTTTTCTTTGCGCTTGGTTTATTTTTTCGTATTTTTTTTTATTTAACAAAACTAAGCATTTTTATAACATTCTTAGCGGCGGTGCAAACTCCCGGTTTTTAGGTTTTTTATAAGCGTAATTCACAACATATTTGACATAACATGCAAAAAGAGTGAGAAAATAAATATTCATTCCCATATTCATCATATCCGTCAGTGTGTTTCGTTTTTCTCGAAATGAAATGCGAGGAAATATTCAGGTGGGTCTAAAGCTTCAACTCTTTGCCAGCATTAAAACTTTATGTAGCAGACAATACAAATACTGATTGCCAGGGTCAGAAATGAGGAGAACAAAAGCTCAAAACTGTAAATGTTCGCGTTCCAGTGATCGCTAGATGAATTGCGGCATGTCTATCTATGGATTTGGACGTGGGTTTGACACGTCGCTAATCACTTAGCGGTCAAAGGAATGTGGCCAATCTCTTTGGGCATTTTTAATGGACAAATACTTGCATCTATCCATGAGTGCTAAGCTCTTTAAACGTCTCAAGAAAAGCAAGATGTACTAAAGCCATTGAAATCCGCCATCTTTTTTTATATCAAACATTCTGGGCTACTCGAAACGTTGGAAATTCTCGTAATTGTGTAATAAACATTGCACCATCTTGTATTAAGAATTTATAAGGCACATTAAGGTTAATGAGACCGAGTTTTTGACCGATTTTGTCTGAATTTTAATAAAGTAGTTCCCGACAATGTCAGTGACAAATAAGAACAAGGAAAATTCAAGTGACATGCATTCGAACACATTAGCCGAATGTAGTCAAACTTAGTTCCCTTCTTTATAACATTTGCGTAAGGGAACGATGTTTTAATTATTGTGTTCCAATGCCTTACCGTTAGGGAACAGACCCGATATGTGGCTGTAGCTTAATTTTGTTTAAAAATTGTTAAAAAGCAAATAAAAAAACGCAAAATTGTTTGTCAACGGCTGTTTTAGTTTTTGAGCAAAATACTTCTCTGACCTGTTATTTTCGATCAAGTTTTGTGATGGACGTTTGACCAATAAAGAGCTCACCTGTGAAAGAAATACGGAAAGCTACGTAATAGAATCGCAGCTTATACCACGAAACAGTTCATATGAATAACAAATGAAAATTATATGTGTTTGATTTAGTTTTATTTCGTATTACCGATTTCCAATTGCTTTTATATTTCTGGGCAAAAAACTTTAACCCTTTCTCACTCGAAACTTTAAATTTGTCACTTAACCCCTTCTCATTCTCAACGCTTCAAATATAAAACAGCTTACGGAAGCTTAGTGATTACTAGCTTTTACTTTGTGTGAAAAATTCTAGGAGCTGAAATTATTAGTGAACATTTCTACTTAAGAAACATACAATACTGACATTTTTCTTGACTATCTGTCATTTTTATTACATTTTTATGACGGCTGCACAAGTTCTTGCTTTCAAACTTGAAGCTTAAGCCAGTGATGGAAAGTTTCAGAAATTTATCGCTTCAATAAAAATCGTCTTAAAAGTTAGATTAGGGCTCAAAGTATTTTCTAATCGTGGAGATCCACGTAGTCATTAATAATAATAAAAAAAATTGTCGTTTGACAACCAAAACTCTTTACAAACCGCACTGTTAGCTTGTGTCTTTCGCTTCTTATTGCTTACTTCATTCTGTCTATCAACTTTTGTCGAAAATATTTGCCCGAAAGTTTCCCCTTTCTAAAGACAACTTTCCATTTATTTCAGTCGCCGTCATCAGCACTACCACTCGCAACGAAGTGCTCGGAGTCCCGAAGTAAACGTTCACCAATCTCATATTGGTGCACCTGGCTCGCGCCCCGCGTCCAGCTACT
Source organism: Cheilosia pagana (assembly GCA_936431705.1). Classification (NCBI taxonomy): domain Eukaryota; kingdom Metazoa; phylum Arthropoda; class Insecta; order Diptera; family Syrphidae; genus Cheilosia; species Cheilosia pagana. Next base: position 26,014,306 of record OW386168.1, on the reverse strand, counting down.
ACGAATACGAAACCGTACAGCACAATGTATCCCGAAGCCATAATAACAGCCAAAAGCAGCAGCAGCATACCCCTAGCAATGTACCGTCTATAGCTGAACAACAGCATCGTCATTGGAAGTCTGCAACACTGAATGGTTTCAGCCCCGCAACGCTAAACAGTAGTGGTCGCAGTAGAGGCCCCTTCGTCACCCAAGTAACCATTCGTGACCAAACACATCTTCACAATTCTGCATCAGCCGCCGGTCAGCAGCCAACGTACCAACAAGTGCGTAAACTATCCACTTCGGCCCATCATCAGGGTGCACAGCCGCATGCTTCAAAAGTGTGACTATAGGCGTTGAGGGGCTTCGAGTTTTTAACCGAGTGCCACCACTGTTCGAGAAGTGTGTTGAACAAATCAAAGAATAATTAAAACTAACACTTGGAGACTGCTAACCACACATTTTGTTGTAAGAATATATAAAGGGGGAACATTTTAAATCTATCTCCCGCCTAGAAATATTTATCAGTATATATTTGTATTATTGAAACAATATCATTCCTTAAATATATTATTTTTATATATATATATAATTATATACTTTCCCCAGGCAGGTATTTAAAAATACCTGCGCATTATTTCAGTATTGTTTAATAAAAAAAATGTAATAGTTTTAAGTTCATTTTTCATTTTGTCTGCAAATTATACATAATCATCATTCAAATGTAATTTTTGTTCAAAAATACTAATTCGTCTACCGTGCCGCTTTCATTTGTAATTTATATTAAATTAAAAAAAATACACGTAATTCCCAATTAAAAGAAAAAAGACACTTAAAATAACAAACTGTGATTTATTAGGTGTGAACGTATGCAAAAAATAAATAAACCTACTTAATTTTATTTTACTTCGAAACGAAACGCTATTAAGAAAATATAATTTTTTAATAACGCTACACAATGCGACGATCGTTTTACATCGTTACGAATAGAGGATAGAAATTCTTTCATATTTATGTTTAAGACTTAATCAAAGACATTGTGGAAAAACAGCAATCGGTTTGCAATTTACTTTTGTTTGTGTAAATTAATGGTACTTAAGAAGAAACAAAAATGGTTTACTTAAATATAACAGTAATTATAGCTAATTAAGAAAAAAAGACGCATACTTAATTATACAAACATGAAATTATGTTTGATTTTTCAATTTCAATTCTATTGTTACATATTTAGTGTATATAATGTACGTCATTCATATTTCGTATTGTTATTTAAACTCAAAAGTGCGTAGCGTTATAAGGTATCATGTATTACAAAAAGAACTACGAAATAAAGATTATTGGAAACGAAATACAGTTAAATTATTGTACATTTTTTTTATATTAATTAAATATAGGTACAAATGTACATATTATGTATGTACTTAACGTATATTATTCATTGGAATAAATGGTAATTTTTCTTTCTAAATAGTCAGAATTTTGGTAAGAATATTCTCACTACCCTTTAAATAAATAAATAAATATTTTGGCGCGACAGGTCTGTGGGACCCAAGGCCTAGCTTCTCACAACCATTTGTTTTGTGTGGGTTTTCAATTTTTGGACGAATGGAAGGGATCTACAATTTTACGCCGAGTCCAAACGGCTAATTGAGAAGCTCTTTTGTGACAGTTTTACTCTCAGATGTTTGTCAGACGTTCGCGAGAGGTGGCGCAGTGGAAAAAAACCTTAAGATTTAATTTTGTTCTTTCGAGATTTGAACCGGGGATCCATCGCTTAGTAGCCCAACACACTACCACTAAGCCACTGCGCCACTACCCTTTACAATTTGATTTTATATCTGAAACAAAAATTTCCTACACATTAATTTCGTTGCACTTTTAGTAAGCACCTATCTACATAAAATAATAAAATAATAGAACTGTTTGAGTTGTGATTTTGATTTGTTAACGTGTCACGTTTAACTACTCATCTAAGATCCAATCTGTATGTTTCTTAGTTATAGGTAACATAGGGCTTAAAAGAGCACTTTTTGTTTTCCATTAGGATTTTCAGATTTTGCTCTCTCATCTCAGATTGCCAGTTACAAGTTTGTGGGAACACTTTAAAAACAGAGAATGAACAATTTAAAGAAATTCACCCGTATTATGGGCGTTTAACAAGAATTATTCCATTATTTTCACGACAGGTTGCGGCCTACGACATTATCTGTAAGTAGTACACTTTCCACATACGATCCAAACTAGCAATCTGCGGCTCTGACATTGCGACATACGTTTTTGATTTTTACCATTTTTACAACAGGTTGTTGGTTTCTACTTTCTATCTTGAACATTAATTCTGTATTAATTTTATTATTTTATTTTACCAATGGAAGGAAGAAGCCGTATTGGGGGACTTCAAATTGCAGAACACTTTTTAATCGCCACAAGAAAGGTGACCGACTGGGATTACTATAAGGTAGCCCTAAAATATTGGAAAGCCAAGCGCGTGTCTTGGAGACTTTTGTGGTAAAATAGAAAAATCGTCTGTGGCTTCTTACCCCCCCCCCCCCCTTTCGCTGGAACTTAGTGGTCCATGAACTGCTGATATGCCTGGAAGCAGGAGGTTGCATTGTGATTGCCTATGCGGAAGACGTTGCTATTGTCAGGAAAATACCTAAATAATTTAAAATAACTCCGGTAAAAAAAAAACCTAAATACTATAAATTTCCTCACATTCAACTTCAAGAATCTCCAGAAAACATCGACTATACTATTTTGACAAAATTTTCCAAATATCCATTCATACTAGATCGTTTTAAAATTATCGTAATAAAAAGAAGTCTTATCTTGGTTAAAAGATAGCCAAGCTGCTATCAGGTCCCTATCTGTCTCTTCAAACTCTATAATAGCCCGACATTGTCGTCGTCACTCAGAGAGATGACAAAGCAGTTCAATATTCACCTCTGTTGGGTGCTGGGTTCTTCTTGGACATACATGGAAACTGTAAGGCTGATCAACTCGCCAAATACGGAACTACCTATCCTTCCAGTAAAGGGTTCCTTAGAAATTCCCATCGCTGCAAACAAAATCTTAGATGGACAACCGGCCAAAGCTGGATCGGTAACGCTCTTGGAAACGTAAAGCCCTCGACTGGAAGCATATCAGCGCTACAAATGATGTCACTGTTTTATAGGCAGGCATGCAAAAAACCTTGGTGTATTCTCAAACGGAGCTTTTTGGGACGAGGAGGATGAAGACACTGTTGTCCACTTTCTCTGTACCTGTCCGGCTCTCACGTTTCACGAGCTTTCTACTACTGTAATGACTGATGAGTGATCTGGACGATTTAATAAACACAGACAATCGCAATCTTGAACGCTTCATCAGAAGCTTCAACTGGTCAAACGAGTAGGGGAAATAACTACAAAGATTAATGTGGGACCCTTTAATGGTCTAAGTGCGTCGGCTTACTCGACAACCACTTCAACCTGACCTAACCTTATCTAAAGTGAGTTAGTGTGTTGGACTACTAAGCCAGGTCCCCGGTTCGATTCCCGAAAGAACACAAATAAAGCCTGGTACGCTGTTCGAGTGAAATGAAATTTTTCATAAAAATTTTTCACTGTGAAATGTCAAAATGAACTTTTCAAGTGAAAATTTCACCAGGCAGTACGCTGTTGAAGTGAAAAATAATTGTTCAAAAAGTGATATGTAGAGGGCGTTGCTTGCTATTTCACTTGGTTTTTATTGTCCGTCGCATTAAATTTTTGACATTTCGGCGTGAAAATTTCACTCTCAATTTCACAGCAATTTCTTGGAGAGGAGTGAAAATTTCACTTCACTTGAACAGCGTACCAGCCTTAAGGGCTTAAGGGCTTAAGCAACGCCCTCTACATATCACTTTTTGAACAATTATTTTTCACTTCAACAGCGTACTGCCTGGTGAAATTTTCACTTGAAAAGTCCATTTTGACATTTCGCAGTGAAAAATTTGTATGAAAAATTTCATTTCACTCAAGCAGCGTACCAGGCTTTAACATCTTAAGGTTTTTTTCCACTGCGCCACCCCTCGCGAGCGTCGGACAAACATCCAAGGTTGAAACTTTCATGAAAGAGCTTCTCAATTAGTCGTTTGGATCATAGGATTGAAGATCCCTTTCATTCGTCCCGAAATTGAAAAACTCACACAAAACAAATGGTTGTGAGAACCAAGGCCTAGGTTTCCCCAGACCCAGACCTGGTACGCCAACTATTAACTTACTTTTCAGAAAGCTATACGTTTAAAATGCAAATTTCATCAATTCATCGTCTTCCACTTAAATAAAGAGTGGTTTACGAAGGGTGCATACAAACAACCTAATCGAAAATTTAATCCATGCAACAAACAAAGGTACCTACATATTTGAAATTTAAATACAACCTACAAAATATCATACGTCAAATACATAAAGTGTACCGATTTCATAGCCTTCATCTTTTTGTGAATCGAAAATCAGTGAGAAGAAAAAATAGCTTAGCTTCATTTCAACAGATGACGAGGAAACTTCGGAAACATTCGCATTGGGACTAATGATGTCATAAAATGATTAAGAAGAGGTCCGCGTTCCATTGACCGCCAAGATAAATTCATAGGTAGAGGAACGCCCGCAGTAAAACCAGCGGTACAAAAATTGTATTTATTTGTATTTCTTGTTAGTCCAAAAATAAACTTAAATTCCAATTTATTCGATGAAAGTCATAACTTTATTTGTTTTTTTTTTTACATTTGCTTTTATTTAATTGAATGGCATTGACAATTTTGTATCTCCCTTTTTCTCGATCTGGGAAAGGGGTAGAGGATATTGCACAATTTCCGCTAGAGTTCTAGCACATATAGGTATTTGTAAACAGCTAAGTCAAAGGATACTAGATACTATATGTATGACCAGAGAAAAAGTGTCAGTATTTAAAAAGAAAACAAGTAGAGAGCTTTCGACCCATAAGAAGTCTCCCTAAGACGCTACCAGCCTTTCATCCTCTGCGAGCCCGGGCGCACGTTATTTGGAGTTGTCCATTCCAAGAGTTTTGGCAATCAAAATAACTTGAGCCAATGTTGTGTGAAACGATTTTTTTGACAGCTTCCACATTAAGTCCGTTCCTTTACTTTTGTAGTAAAAATGGAAAAGACTGTCGAAATGAAGGGGATGAATTCTCTCTCAGAGAGAGAAACTTACGCAAAAGTTAAGGAACGCTTTTGTAGTAATCTGTAAAAAATGACAGATAGTTCACGCACCAAAATGCCAAATAGAACAAAAATTTCAAATCAGCTGTCAATTTTCAGGCGACTGACAGTTGTTTCAATTCTTACGCGAAGAATTTTGTTGAGTAAAAACTAGTAAGAGGGAAAATATCTTGCTCTCTCGAAGCCGCTCTTTTTTACGAATTTTTTGAGTTGAGGAAAGACAATTAAGTAAAATCGGTAAGACTTTGTAAAAAAAAATCGTAAAAAATCGTAAGATTTAAAAGTAAAGGAACAGACCTATTGTGGTAAAGCTTTTACAAAGTTCGCGGTTTTATCTTCTTATCTGAAAATCAACTTTAAATCCTAAAACTGTGATTTTTTACAAACATCTTCTTAAAAGAAGAATAAATTACCTAGCTTAATTTAACGGTGTTGTGTGTGATTTTAGTCGGATTATTTTTTATATTCAATAAACTTTTCCGATACCGAATTCTTCAAATCTATTGACATCAACTCTGGATTTATAAGAAAGAGATGATCTTTCATTGTATTGAACTTATTTGTTTGTTGCATCTCGGAGAAAAATAACTTTTTGAATATGCAAAATGCAAAGCAAATGCAATGCACTCTATATCGAAAAATCTGCTATCTTTTCTCGACAACTATATTTGTTGTAAAAGCTCACATTTGGATCTGTTGTTTTTGGACCAAGAAAGTTTGTGTTTGTTTGTAGCTACTCTACTTCACGCTTTAGTTTATCTAAAACCGCCGTCGCGTCGGTGCTTTTGCTTGTCCTCTTCAGCAAATAGAGACTGTGTTCGCCGACGAGTATCTAAATATACACACACTTCTGATTTATTTGTGTTTTATATAAGTACACTGCTGTGTTTATAAGAAAATGGATATATTATTCCTTAGCAAACGAATATATCTCGGCAAAGGCGAGGGCTTCATGCACGGCGGTATTATTGTTTCTACCGAAGGACAAATTCGAACAATTCTGAGATCCGCACAAGAAGTCAATTCCTATCTGTATAACACAGAATCCGAATCGGTAGGAACACATGAACGAAAACTATATATGAACTATTCGATTTTCAAAATTATACTTAGGTTTTTGATTTTGAGAACTTGGTCCTAATGCCAGGACTAATAGACTCTAATGTGCATATAAACGAACCTGGGAGAAAAGACTGGGAAGGCTTTGTTACAGCTACAAAAGCAGCTGCTGCCGGTGGATTCACAACAATAATTGACCGCGCAACGTAAGCAACAACCATTCAAATAATAATTGTTGATCTTCTATTTTTATCGAAAAATTTTTTGTTAAAGAAACGCCATTCCACCAACAACAAATGCGGCGAATTTAAAGACGAAAACTACCACAGCAAGAGGGAAAATTTATGTTGACGTGGGATTCTGGGGTGGCATAGTTGCCGGCAATGCGGGCGAACTGGAGGAGTTGGCGAAATCTGGAGTTATTGGATTCGAATGTTCACTGTGCCCTACTGGCCTGCCCGAATTTGAGCATGTTACAAGGAATCAGGTGGAACAGGCTCTCGAAAACCTTGACGATGGAGCTGTTGTTGCAGTAAGTATAGAATGACAGGTAGTCTATAATTAAATTAAATATTGTGTACACAGTTTCATGCTGAACTTCCGTTGGATGTGGCCATACAAGCAAATGAGGATGAGCCTAAGAAATACGAATCCTTTCTAAGAACGAGACCAGCATCAATGGAGGTTGAGGCGGTGCGATTGATAGCAAATCTAGCAGAGAGTCATAAAAAGTAAACCACAAAACAAAACCGCTGAAATATTGTGGATGTGTTCTATAAACCAATTGATTTCAGAAAGCACTTTCACATCCTTAATCTCAGTGCAGGCCTGACAATACCTGTAATTGAGCAAATCAAACCAAGCGCAACAAATCTGACAGCAGAAACCTGTCATCATTACCTATCACTGTCGGCTGAAGAAGTAGAAGATTGTCGAACAGAATTCAAAACATGTCCACCAATTCGCCCGAAAGCAAATCAGGAAAAGCTTTGGAATGCCTTACGCAATAAGACTATAGACATGGTTGTGTCTGATCATTCACCAGCAACTCCTGGTTATAAGTGCCTTACATATGGCAAGGGGAGGGGTGATTTTCTCAAAGCATGGCCAGGCGTTGCATCGTTACAATTTGGTAAGAAAAGTAAGGGATGTGCGTTGGCTTTTTGTGATTATTCAATGCAGGTCTATCAATTTTCTGGACACATTGCCAGAAGCACGGCCTAGGGCTGGAGGATGTTTGTCGGGTAATGTGTGCTAATCAGGCGAACATGTGTGGCATTCAACATTTCAAAGGCAAAATTGAAGAAGGTTTTGATGCAGATTTTTGTATTTGGGATCCAGATGAGGAATTTTTAGTGTCACCTGAGATTGTCGAGTTTCGAAACAAGGTTTAAAACAGATAGGTATGCTTTCGGAATTAACTTTTTAATTGAGTTTTTTATTTTAGGCGAATCCTTATATGAATCAGAAGCTACGCGGAGTGGTTCATGCAACTGTTGTGCGTGGACTGCACGTCTTTCAGAAATATGAGGGATTCGGACAGCCTCTTGGAAAAGTCATATTAAGGAAAACAAGCAAAAAGGTTGTCAAATTTGTTAGGTTGTGAATAAAAATAATGAAATCTACCTAGTTGAGAAGTCTATTACATTTCATTGTGTTATGGGTTTAGCAACTAAAGGGTGTCACCCCGCTTAAGCCAGTTTTTTATTAGACTGCAACTGTATGCATTGACTAAAATATGTAGAAATGCTATTCATTTAAATATTTTCACTACATTTATATGGATTTCGTTCATATTTTGACACCAGATAAGTCCACATAATCCAGTTAACATTGACCCTTCAAAATTACAAGATGAAAGTCTATCTAATTTAGTAAGTCTGACAGCTGCCTGACTTGATGCATCTCAGTTTTGATTGTCCTAGATCGGTCACATGGGCAGCTGTGTCCTGTGTCAGTTGACATTTATGGAGGGGTAGCCGACGAATCTAGTCAAGAAATTCATGACTGAGTACTAGGTTAGGTTAGATTAGGTTAGGTTGATGGGTGTTGTGAGATCGTCACACTAGACCAGGCACCATAACCAAATCACCCAAGCATTCGATTTCCCTACAGAAATTGAGTATGTTCTCAAGACTATTTGAGAAACAAACCTCTTCCAAGTTATTATAGAAGTACATGCCGAGATGCTTTTTTCTACTCCGAGCAATTGCTTGACATTCACAAAGAAGGTGTGAGATGTCTTCCGTGACCTGTAGGTCCTCACAGTACCTGCACGTATCCGTATTAGCTACGACTAGTCTCATGGCATGCTTTCTGAGAAGGCAGTTCCCAGAGAATATTCCTATCGTTGTTCTCAACTTAAGGCTTCGTCAAACAGAACGCGTTTTTAACGCCGCGGTGAGATTAATTTACGCGGCGGTAAGATTATTTGGACGCAACGTTCTAACCGCCGCGTTAGAGGACGTCAAACAGAAAGATCTCATTAATGTCCATGACTCTTGGTTTTCATTGTCTAAAAAAATGTCAAGCAGCTAGGAGGAAGAATTATTAGGTTTTTTGCCGTGATATGTAATTCCATAAAAATAAAAAGGATTTAGGTGCACGAAATTTACAAAAAGAGAAATTCTTTTGATATATCCTCCCATATCTCAGCCTTTAGAACTGCATTTGTATACGATTCTCACGCATAACGTACAAATATTGGTAATTTCAAACACATTCGATTAATTTTTCCGTTTTTTAGGATATAAAATCATGAAAAATTATTTCAAACGCGACGCGTCATAAAATAATTTGTAATTTTTCACAACCCCGCGTTTCACCGCCGCGTTTAACCGCCGCGGTGAATTCAACGCAGCGTTAAAAACGCGCTCTGTATGGCGGGGGATATGTTCTTCAGTATATTACAACGCGGCGGTGAAACGCGGCGGTAAAACGGAGCGGTAAAACACGCTCTGTTTGACGAAGCCTTTAGTTCTACTGAAATTAATTAATTGTTCAGGGGTCGAATTACCGCACCCGTGATCGAGCAATACGTGACTGAATTTGTTATTGTTTTGCATGTAAAATCAACAAAATTCAGTGACGTATCGCTCGATCACGGGTGCGGTAATTCGACCCCAGACTTCCTCCGACTGACTGAGTACTTATTTGACAGTTTGCATATGTGACTGACGTAGGAAAAATGACGTTCCCGACCAATCTAGGTTTTGAGTTCAGGTTACATCTATTCCAGACCAATCTAATCGACTTAAGATAATTTAGTTGAATGTGCCCAATGCCTCCTATAAAGTCCCATGCATAATAGGTAACTTAATAAGAAGAGCAGCAGCAAAAGAGTGCTGACATTGTAAATCACCTAATACCCAACATAATTATTGCACCGACCATTAAATTAAGGGATGCTAATTTAATTCATTGAAAAGAAGATCTTTGCATTGTCCGCTGTGAATAACGAGAAAACCTATGCATTCATATTAAAATGTGCAGCGAAACAGCAAAAATAGTTATTAAATCTCAAAATATTATTAATATCTGTCATAAAAACGATGCTCCTTGGCAACACTTTCCAACTTTTAAAATACAGTGATTCAATCCTTTACCGATGACACAATATGCTAACGGTATTCAGCTTAAAAAACCCCATTAAAGGTCTACTACAAGCAAAATAAATAATGTGAATGTTTTTGAAATACCTAGCTACACAAACTAACTCAGCAAATTCACAAGTACATTAAACTTACACGCTTATCTAATCAGCATTATATTTGCAAATGAATACGTAGGAATACCTACCTACCGACTAACGAATCGCCTATACGAGGCTATGACTAGAGACGACGACGAAACAAGCCAAGACCCCCTCCCCCATGTGCGCCCTCTCAATCGACAATGTAACATAACAACGTGATAAAAGTGCTAACGCAAAAAATAAAATATATACATATATATGTCGTATTTCGTTTCTGTGACTTTGACGTGGCCGAACTACGGCAACGACGATGTTGGTGTGCGCGCTGGGACTGCTCTGTTCTCTGTCTATTGTAGGAGCTAATGGTGGTAGTGGTGTGTTATATGTATAACTCTATGGCAGAGGCATACAAAAAAATGCGAATACGAAACTCTTGACGTAATCGCTAGGCTCAGTTGGTGATGATGCTGAGTGCTGACGGCGGTTCACTGTTCAGTCAGTCATTTCGTTGTTTCACATAATCTCCATTTCCGTACACCGCGCGCACCTCGTCAACAACTACTACCAAGTGTTTTAGTACTTTTCTACGTAATTTTTTGACGTTGGCTTCAGAAGTGGCGGTGATTTCGTAGTCGTAGTATACGCGCCGCTTTTTAGCTCTGTCACTTCGGGGACCACGACCATAGCCATATCCCCAACAACAACAAAAATTGTTTTACGATTTGTCACCTATATACACGACACACTGGTGGCTAGTACAAAGTGGAAGGGGATAATGTGGTAACTATATTTTATGTACAAAATCAACATCATCGACTTCATCATAAATTTTATTACGTTTATCGTCAGCTACAGCCTACAGCTACCCTTAAGAATTGTTTAGTATTATTTTTGTAAACATCAGCAATATGTTCGTTATGCTGATTGCATTTTTAAATATTTTGAAAAATTACCGACCGACAAGTGAAACAAAATATGTGTCGTAATAGGTTCAGCACATGAACTTGGGATTATTTTTTTCCTGCTGCTGTGAAAGAGTGAGTTATTTTTTGAGGGTGTCATCTATTTTTATCATATGTACAGGGCGAAAGACGGTTTGTCACTTTGTCAGTTCCTTGTGAACGATGCGGTTAACGTCAGGGTAGGCTGTAGCTGAAGGTATCTAGTTTAACCCCTCCAAAACGTTGCATAAATGTGAAAGGAATACACGTATTTTTCCAACTCAAACCAATAAGAAAACAAAAATAAATCCCGATTAACCAATAATTTTGATTCTGATTGACATTTACTGTGAAGGTAATGTATATTTATATATCTATCTCACTCTAACTTACGTAAAGTTGCATGGGGTTGAAGAAGGCCAAAATGAGTGCACTTTCGAATGAATGAATTCAGAGCGAAAAATACCGCAGAATGACATTAAACTGTGGGGAGAATCGAAAAATTCCCCCATACGGTGAAAATCGACTTCTGTTCTGACGTTTGCTTTTATTGATAAAATTCGTTCGTGTTGTCCATTTATCTCCGTCGCTTTCGTTTTGTCGTCGTCCATCGGCTGAGAAAGAAACGAGTTGTATGTGTTGTTTTTTTTTTCTTCTATCCGTCTTGCTTTCGAGAAGGAGAAAAATTTTCCCTCGCGATTTTCCACACGGAAAAACTAATATTACTATTCAGAAATTAATTGGTGAATATTCAATTTCGTGCAACACGTGATTTTGTGCTCCATTTCGTGTAATGCACTAAAAGTGTAAGGAATTCCATTTTTCCAAAAGAGCAAAAATACCCCAAGAAGTCATATATCTTTTTTTGACATTTTGTTTACAACAATTTTTAGTGATGTCATCAGAAAAGTTTCATTCACATTTCGTTTTGGTAACAAAAAAAAATTGTGCGAATTTTCCACTTAATTGATATGGATTAAATTACGTTAAGGTAGAGCTAAATCAAAAATATTCCCATTTAATTATAAATATTAAATGAAAGACATTTGTTTTGTGATAGTGTAATAGATCGAACAAGAGAGGGAGAGACCAGGAAGTCTCAATAAGTTTTCCACCGTTCTGCCTTTTCTTATGACGTCATCTATAAAACGATACAACCAACCGACGTCCATGATTGTAGAATTTCGAATTTTTCACTGATAAATGTGCATTTGCGAATTATGTACAATCATTACTGAGTTTTTGCTACAATTACTGGTTAGCTTGCATAAAATTTTATTTGCAGTTTCGTACGACTATTAGCCAAGGTCAGCTAGGATTGCAACTAGTCACGCCTCCCACTTCGGTGGGACACTCACATTAGATAGCTCTTGTTGAACTTGATTGGAAATGGTGTTCAATTTGTAAACCAACTGTTTAACATTAGAATTCTGTTGTCTAACTCAAGTTGACAGCTGTTGGCGATAAATATTTTAGTTTAGTTATTTAACAGTGAGTCATGCTATGCCGAAGTTTACGTAGCACTGTTTACAAAGATTTGGTATTGCTAGCCATTTAAATTTCGAACTCTGGCTAAGTTAAATATTAGTTGAACATGTAACCACATTCTGTCTAGCGTTTACTATTCAAAAATGAGCCTGAAGCCTGCTAAGAGTTCTGTAAATACTCAGTAATTTCAGCATCAGTCTGTTCAGTAAAACATATCAAAGCCAACGTAAATGAGCTCAATCGAACGTTCAATGTTTGTACCTACAATTATAAATAAATCCAAGTGGAAGTCTGCTGATTACAACCGAGAAACCTGTTGGGCAATAATTGATAGTTATAAACACTAAGGCGAATTGGAAATGTGTACAAAAGACGATAAATCCTATCGACTAGTTGCCTTTATACCGAAAAAAACGTAGGTACCTAACAGTCAAATATGATTATTTTAATAAAGCCACTATAGAGTGCCAATATGTCTGCTGTGGCTGTATGCAAAAACGTAGTTTAGTTATGGATTTTTCTATTTGAAAATGTGGTAGGTATTTCCTTATTCAATTGTTGAGCTTTCTCTAAGGTTTTCTATGTTTCCTTTTTGCAAAGGCAAGCAAATCATAGAAAATAGGCCGAGGGAAATACGGATCTAATCTTTGATATGACAAAACCCGATAAAAATGGTCCACTTCGGTTCTGTTAGTGACGCCAATCGGGTGCAAGTCAAAGTTAGACGAATACATAATCATAAATTACAGAAGGGAATTCAAGAGTGAACGCAACAGTTTCGTTTAGGACCCAAAACGAATGCCGAATACGCCTGATATTTTGTCAGATGTTCGGAAGCGGTCGCGCAGTGAAAAAGAAACTGGTTAACCCATTGTTAGCGCCTTGTCACTCTAAACCGACTGCCAAACACGGCGATAGATGTGGTGCAAACAACTATAAACAGGCATTACCTCAGGTATAAGCTTGTGACTATCTTTCAACTGTTTTTAACTCATGTAGCTTGGTTGTTGATGTAGCTTGGAAGAGTGCAGGCCAATTTCACGCACATATTTCTTGCGATTTATATGATTCATGAGCTCGCAGGAACTCATCATCAAACCCACAGCACTATTTGCTACTAGATCTCTTACACTTTTTCGAACAAACGGAATCGGACCTTATTTGTAACTAGATGGGAATGGGACTCAAATTTGCAACTACGTTTAAAATTGTACTCACATCAGCAATTAATTTTTGTTCCTTTCTTTGCAGACTTTTAACGTTTTGTCAACCGCTGTGAACAATTCATATTGATACTTAATAGGAAAAACTTTTACCAAAAGTTCCCATTAAAAACGGCAAACTGAAGCAACTCTCGGAGGCGACGGTGCTGTTGAAAATCGAAAAAATGGACAGCATCGTGGAGGAAAACGGCAACAATTCCAACACAATAGACTCACTATCAGACGTGAGTATAACACAAGCATCATCTAACACACCTAATTCCACAACGACGACCACCGTTCTAACGACCGGATCGAACGTTGTTCAATTTATGCCAACACACAATATCCAGGTACAATTCTTATGCCATTATTCAAAATGTCCCTCTCTTACAACAAAACAAAACAACATAAAAATAATGATAATAATTCCAGCCCCAATCTGTAATACAGGCAAATCAGTCATCAGTAATACAAACAGCAGCTGCGAACGTTCAACCAGTGACTATGTCCAAAGGTGGTGTACTCTATGTGAGTAAACCGAACACTAACACGGTGATTCACACAACATCAGGGAATACAGTGCAGGTGAGATCTGAGCTTTCCATTTCGAATGGTTCATATAACAGTGCTTGTCTTTTTTTTCTTTTTGTTAGATAAAGCACGAACCCAATACACAAATCATGGATTCAAACAGTGAGGAGAGTCTCACCGATGATGATTCACCAAGAAGACAAAGAGAATTCACAAGGCGACCTTCGTACCACAAAATCTTAAATGATATCAGTGGTCCAGACATAGCAGGTGAATATTGTGAAAATATCTTTTTTTTTTATCTAACCATGCTGCGCTGTTCCTCATCCCTCATCCAAAGAAACAAAATCACAGTTCACTGTATTCATCTCATCTAGAACATGAACATTCTCTCTTCACATCATCGTACAGAAAAGCAAAACGATCGTCTCTCATCTCATTTTGTATGTTCACTCTTTCGAATTGTGTTGGTATTGCAAAGTCAAGTACATTACTAGTTTCTAATAATTCATATAATTTCAATATACTAACATTCAAGCTCATCGTATAATGTGCATAGTATGTTGTGCGCCTTGGAGCATAAATTGTTTTGTCGTACATTTTCTAGGGTTTTACGTATTTTTGGTGAACATTTTAAAAGATTGGTGTCATTTTCTATGTGTTTGTCTTGTAAATATACTCGTATCTCTTGCACTGTTCTCTTCTTGTTAGCAACACGTCCACTTAAATGTTGTCCTGTAAGTTAAACGATAAAACTGAGCGAATAATTTTATGCTGGCAAAGTTTCCGTTGTCGTTGATAAGTACTTGCTCAAGTAAGCAATAGAACTAATTATATAGCGTGTAGAGAATAACTTTATGCGGTAAGAACTTTGTTTGGTTGGGAGTGTACGGGGAACAAGAATAACTAACAAAACTCCGGACAAAATATTCCCTAAGCGAAGGGGACCTAGGTGAGCATTTAAAACAGCACGAGGTTTGTATGAAGCTGGTTAGAAGGAAAGAGTCATCATGCCTATCCTTTAACGCCGAGTAGAGTGGCGACAAATCTGCCAAACTGCATCTCTGCGGCTAGACACCTCAGTTGATTTACGCTGGGTGGCCGATGCAGGTAGTTCCTTCAGTGGGTCTTGTTGATGTGTGGCAAATCTTAGCCGCACTTCTTCTGACTAATCCTTTTATCCAGAATATATAACTAACACATTCAGTCTATAGTTAAAAATATTTTGCCGATCTTGGCACAGTTATATAAGAATTGTCTAGCCCAGGTAATATCAACCTTAGCATGGCAGACAGCATTCTGCTGAAGCTTAAGTTCTGCTGTTAACATTCAGAACCGTTTCGGCATCATACGATACAATAATTTTTAACGTGTCTCAAAATACTACGCTCAAAGTGCCTTTGATTTTCATTCACTTGCAATGATTGACAGATCTTAATCCCGCTGTTAGAAAAAAAATCTTCTACATCAACTCCATTCAATTTGTCCCACAAATAAGCACGTACGAAGCGATTGATTGTGAAAAACGAGGAGTACCTGTTGCGCCAACTGTTATTTATTTAGTAAACCATCTCCATCGGACATATGTCTATCATTTCCACGCACAGCTGCACAGCTGCAACTATGCACCAAAAAGAATGATGATGGATGACATTATTCATCCTTGGCGCCTTCCCGCTCATCGAAACTTTGTGACAACAAAAATGTTTATGTAAACTCTCTTCTATTTAGAGATTTGACGATGCATCCGTGCTTAAACGCTATAGGAAGACTGCAATATCTCCAAATATAAGTATGACCGACCAACTTGATTGTAATTTAGATTTTCTCCGCAATCCGAAGATTGGCGCATATAATAAAAATCGAGCAAAAAATGGTGCTTGCTTTCTGTAGGCCGCAAAGGTTTGCCGTCCTGATTGTTAAAAACTTTGCGCTCAGTCTTTTTCAACCCGTTAAACCCAGCAATTACGTGAAGACATTTCTCGGTAGAATTAGCTCGTAATTATCCTCGTCATCATTGCAATGTGCTATCTCTGTAGTAGAAGTGTCGCGGCTCGTAAAGTATGATTAAACTTTATCTTTAAAAATGGAAAGTATTAAGCTATTTGATTCCCATTAGAGGTAATTTTGGAGAAAGCGTTTTTTACTTGTACTCGTCACCTTAAACGAGATCTATCTTCGGTCTTCTTCTGTGTTAGATTGGAGATCTTTACAGACCGAAATTTGCTGTTCATTCGTTTTAGATGTCCTTGTCAACTTAAACTGAATTTTCTGCATTGAATTGTCTTATGACTGTAATATTATGCTATGTTTGTTATACATTTGGGCAAGATGGGACAGACTGAGCAATCACAAAACAAAGTGGTACGCAGATGGGTAAAGAACTGACAACGGAACTGGAGCTGGAGTATTCTGGCCTAGAACCAAATACTTTGAACCAATGGGCAAAAGTGCCAGCATCTTTAAGGCTGCCAACCATACCATAGATAAATGTGTCCAAATCAACCTCGACAGAAACAAACCCCACTGTGATATCCAAACTTGTGTTGGAATGCCTCGAAAAACTTAGCGAGTAGGAGGAGCAAAGTAACTCTCTTTGGGGTGTCTGACCTTCGTGGAACAGAGATTAATTAAATGGCTGACTCCCTAGCTAGAAAGGAAGCACTAGAAATGTTCGTAGGTCCTGAATTATTCTCCGGAATAGGGGTCCACCCTCAAATAAGAATTTATGAAACTAGAGAAAAAAAACAGAGCAAGAACCTGGCATAGCACTCAGGGCATGAGGCAGAAAAATATTCCAAGCATGCATGAACAAAAATAACCTCCGTTTCCCAACGGGGGCATTGAAGTCCAGTAAAACATGTACTGGGAATCTGGAAACACTTTCGGCATTGCCCCACACAAGACTGAAATACTTGGCCAAGTAATATAGGGCTGAAGGACGAATTTCTTCCGCCAATAAAACGCAAGTATACAAGACCCTTTAAAATGATTCCGAAAGGATTGGTAATATGAGGGGAACCCATGTGATGGAATATACCTCTCTAAGATATAAACACGGAATACAACAGACCAAAAGTTCGCAGTACAACAAACAAACAATAATAATAACTAGTACCACCCGTGGTAGAAATTCGACCAATTTCATTTGTAGATAAAGTAACGAGCATCACCTCCAGTCCACATTTTTCCTTCAGCTTAGCGAAGTTGCATCCGCGCATGTCAACAAGAGCCATCCGGTTTTAAATGTTGAGCCACGGAAAGGTGGTTTTACCTCCTCATCACGTAGTTCCACCGTGATGTCCATAATGCTCTCCGATCGATAACGATCGATCCGATTACGATCGAGATCTGCTGGCACAACACCCAGTCTGACAAAACTCATTATATTACTATATGAGAGTTTGTCGATGGTTGTGTTACCAGCTCGAGCTCGTTTTGCTCCGGACTGTGGAGGGGTATTATCTTCGGATCACGTGCGTGGTATTGTCTATGTCGTCCGGAAATTCATCGGAGATTGAGTCGCTTAGATGAGACGAATTCTCGTCTAAACTTCTCATCTCAGAATGTTTTGTTTGTGACTCTTCCCGATTGGCAGATGTCACGTCATTGCTGACAGGGTGTTCGCAGTTAACATCCCTAGTTGATGATGCATTTGTAGAGGCATCATTCTCTAATAAATTTTTGTTTTTGGTATCTATGTTGTACCCACGAGTAAGCGGGATATATGCGGTCGCCCGTAGTCTACCCGTTTAACCAAAGGAAGGCTATCTTGAAATCGGAAGTCACCTGGTATCCGAAGTTCGCAAACTTACGACTAAGCACCCTCTTAGCCATGCATCCCTCGGCATTTGCTGTTCCTCCTTGGATTAGAGATTTATTTGAGAGGTTTACTCCTCTTCCCTGCTCCTTTATCCGGGCTTGGGACCGGCATGTTACACAAACATAACCAGGCGGAGTGTAGCGTCCTTTGGTTTCCGGACTTATCTGGAGAAAATCTCGAGAATCTATGACCGTACTCTGCCCCTAAAACTCGACAAGTTCGACGCTCATGATAGGGGGTTTTTCCTTCAGGCAGTAGGATTGGTCTTTTTGACTCCCAAGGAAAAAAGACCTCCTAAAAACACTCGGTATATATTTTGAATCGAGAGCGATCCAGTCCCGGAGCCTTTTATCGCATACCTTCTATCACATTCTTCGAAAATTCCTTGCGTGCTAAGTCTTGGGACACCTATGGTACCTTTTTTTTTTTTGTAACTGCTCTCCTTACAAACCTGTGTCCTATAGGGTGATACTCTTTCGCTTTTGGGTCAAAATGTGTGTTGGTATATGATATCTTCAACATCATCGCGAACAATCGAACGAGTTTGGCGTGAATCTCGAAACTAATAATATTTATAAACGACAATTGGAATACGTCCTCTTTATATCAGTAAATGTTTCATAAAGATCAGAAGTACACCCGCACAATAGAAACAGACACACATACATTCTTTCGTATATAAAAGAGGTTTAGTTTAATAGTTAAGTAAGCTTTTTGTTTGTTTTTTTATATGTACGTAGACATAACAATGAAAGTAAGGACTGCTTGCTTATTTTGCTTACATTAAGCTAACGAATGTGTAACTCTATGGGTTTGTTTCTTCATTTTGCGGGCCAAGAACTTCTTTCGAAAGTGGTTGTGAAAGCATTCGGATTACGTCCGCTAAAACAAAGAAACAAATCCTATGGGATACCAAATGTTTTTTTTTTTTCATTAAAACCGCTGTCAACTCATAACACATGTATTTTTGATTCGACTTTGAAAACAAAAGAAACACAATAACAAATTGCCTACTGTCGATACGTATTTGTATGTGGAAAAAAATGTATCAAAAACAAACCATAAACAGTTCCAGCTACCTACCTATCGTCGGCGTCGCTCGAAATACTTGAAATCTTCGAAAATGTAGTATATATTTCTAATACTCGGTTATTTTTCGAATTACAATCAAAAATTAAAGAGATCTTAATAACCAAAACTTTAAATGCCAACGTATGTTTTGGATGCAATTAGTTGTTTTATAAATGTTATAATTAATTAATATGTTTCAATATGTTGGTAGTTGTGTGCATTATAGCTTCAAAAACAAAGCAAATAAAAATAAACGGAAGCTTGATTTTGTTAGCTACATTTGTTTATGTTTAAAAGTTCTGCTTTTCTAAACAGTTTTTTATTAATACGTGTCTTAACCACATTTAGCACTTTTTCTCCTCTTTGTAAATACCACAAACAAAAAAAGCAACACATCAATGAATACATGTATAGACCAGCTAACCACGTTCATCAACTTTCTTGGAATACGCTTAAACAAAATATCATATCAAATGAGCTATACTTACTCGTATCAATCATCAAACTCATTCTGCTAAATCAATGTGTAAAAAAATCTCTCATCTCCTCACTACCACCACTAAAATGAAAAATAAAAAAAATAAAACCAAGCAAAAACACAAAACTCATATTTTGTACTAAGTATTTCTCAATTAAGATTGATTGATAATCGAAAAATAATCGAAACGAAATTCCGTAGCTGGAACGACTTTGCACATACAAGAAAGCGGCGGAATACCCACAATCGCATCGACTGGCGGTACGACCGGTACACTAATCCAATTGAACCCGGATACAGCACCACCATTTTATATACCTAGTAGGATCAATAAAATCAACACCAGTAATTTGAATTTTCAAAAAAAATCAATTAATTTGCGATTATTTCTCTCTCCTTTCTTCCTGTTTTTGTTTTGTTTCTTTCTCTTTTCCTCGGTATGACTCTCGCTCGATCTCTCTCTCTCTCTATCTCTCTATGTCTCTGCAATTTGTGTTTGTTGCCAACCACTATGTGCTATATGTGATTTTATTCACATGGATCCGTTTAACAGATAACCCAGTCCTGGCTGAGGATCAAACACGAAAGAGGGAGATCCGATTGCAGAAAAACCGTGAAGCAGCCCGAGAGTGTCGGCGTAAAAAAAAGGAATACATCAAGTGCCTGGAGAATCGGGTGGCGGTGCTAGAGAACCAAAACAAAGCCCTTATCGAAGAATTGAAATCGCTTAAGGAATTGTACTGTCAGACGAAGAATGATTGAGTAAGACCTAAACCTGATTAAGGAAATTATTTAAATTTAGTTGTAAAAAATAAAAAACAAAACAGAATTATGCAAGAATTAAACAAACAAATTCATTGATATATATATATATATATTTAAAGTTATATATATTTTCAAAACATAAGTAAATACAATTTATTTTAATTTTGTTCATTTTTTCAATTAGTTATTATTATTATTATTATTATTTTTTTTAATTGTAATAATATTGTTTTCTATGTTTATGTACATTTTCTCTATTATATAAAACTTATAAAATTATATTTTTTACCGAAAGTAAAATTTGTCTATAAGTTTTCTTAAGGATTACACACATGAAGAAGTGTTAAGTCATCAACATTGTAGACTTGTCTTAGGAGGAGGGATTTAATCACTTCCGCTATAATGTTTGCATTTTCGATACACACTTTTTTTTTGTTGTTTTAAAGTTATTTCGATTAATAAATTTTAGTTGAAAATATAAGCAAAAATTACTTTTGAAATTTACTTTGTTTACTCTTTTTTGTTTAATTAAATTGAATTGAATTCAGGACGACAACAGAATTATTTCACATTGTTGTAGTGCGCACGATAATTGGACTCACACAAAACAAGGCGTCATTAGGTTTGTTTGACGTGGGCCCTAGTGCGCACTGGGTTAACCCTTAGGTGTTCGATATAGCACTGAACTCACCCTGGTACTGTATTCGACATGACTTCTATGGCGCCCTAGTTGTGCCCTAAATTGACCATTTTGCTTGCTGTCATTCATTTTTCAATGTAAAACTTTAGGGCAGCATATTTTGCGTTTGTTGTAGTAGCCGAATTTTCAGGGTTATGCAGGGTTTAGGACAGGCGTGAGAATTAACTGACACACCCCAGTGCGCACTAGTGGGCACTAGTGCCAGCCACGTCAAACAAACCTATTGAAATCAAATCGAAAACACAAACAAAAGCCGAGCGACGGGAGTTTTTGTTTCGCTCAATTCAATTACCGAATGAATATATTTAACGTAACCTCCAAACCTCTATGTCCATGAAAGAATTGCATTTTAGAGTAAATTTTCGGTGCATTTACCTTGCAATTTAGCCTTATTTTTTCTTCTCACCCTTCGTCTATTTGTCTTGTCTCCCTGGACTCGGCTTTTACGGGATGGCGAGTTTGGCCATCGTCATTTATAATATGAACAGGGTCATCAATTTGAAACGAAGGAAGTATGTATATCTTGTTTGTCGCCCGTCCGGCCTACATGATGAAAAAGTTGGAGTAGAATGTTCTATGAAAAAAGTTTCCCAAAAACTGTATTTCCGAAGTGTGCCTAAAATATTCGGCGATATAAGAAAGCAATAGACAAAATTATCAGCATGGAATTTGCACTTTACCATTTAAAGAAAATTTTTGTTTGTAAACGTCATGTAGAAGTTTGGGGATCTGATAGGTACATATACTTCAAACAAAACTCCTCTACGACTACAACAACAAAGTACCAAGCGCTTACATCTCTTTCGAAACTAACGTACAAGACATATCGCCAACTATCAAAATGATGCTTGAGTTGTTGGTTAAATGTTGCAAAATTCAAACTTAGGTTCATTTTTTTCTAATACACCTGTTAATTCGCATAGTTTATCATACCTCAGATGAAAGTGTAGTACAGCAGAACCATATTAGGTACATTAAAAAATCTAGCTGAAGTATATTAGATTGGTCTGGAATAGATGTACCTTACCCGCAAAACTAGATTGGTCGAAAGCTCCGCCTTTCCTACGTCAGCCACATATACGAACTGTCAACTTAGTACATACTCAGTCAATAAATTCCTGACTAGATTTGTTGGCTACCTCTTCATAGAAGTCAACTGAAACCACTGGGGTCGAATCGCGTCATCCGTGAACTAGCAATAATTTCTTTTATAAATTTTAGAAAGAAGTGACAAGTGTTGGTAGGTGTTCAGTAAGAAGATTACTCATCTAGGGAAGACAAATAATCTTTCAGGCCCATTCGAGTGATCGTGTAAGCGCTTCGAATCACTGTGACACAATTTAATGAGTGATTTATCAAAAACAATGTAATCCTAGAAACGTTTGTAGATATTGGCGACTGGACAAACATGTCTCTGCAAAGAAATTTCCAAAATTGAGAAATAAGCAATAAAAACAAAATCACTTGTGAAATTAATCATGTGAAATAAATTATTCATCCTTAAATTCGAAAAATATTTTATTATGCTCATTTTAGTTAAGCTACGATTAAACTCGGACCCTATTAAAGTTACTTTACATTCAGTATCGAGAAAAAAATCATTTGCACATCATTTTAAATTAGATTCTCTATTAAACCAGAAGAAATTTTCAAACTTTTCCATTCGTCAAGTTGCCAACATCAGACTTCGACTAAAAATAATAAAATTTTAGTAGTAAAACATTTTTTTAAACTAATCGATGTAACCATTAGAACAAGATGAACAATATCGGATCAAGCTGAGAGGAAATTCAAGAAAAATGACAGACTGTATCTGCATTTTTGAAATAATATCGATTAAGCGAGGGTTCAAGATCAGTCCCCGAAAAAAAAGTGCAGTGCTGCACTTTACGCGAACGTCTGTTGACCGAGTGTCCCGGTAAAGCTTCCTTATTTAGCCATTCGAATTCGTTCGTAGGTCGTTTCCAATAATCCCAAACATATTTCACATCTCCTCCCCTTTCAAATGCAGTACCTGCAGCGACAACAATACATCGAATTGTAAAAACAAGTATAAAAGCGGCAATATTCAACGGTAAAACATTTCCAAATGCTATAAATTGAACATAATTCCTTCACTATGAGAAACGTCAAAGTTTCCTTTTGCTTTAAGCCCTATTTTTTTAATTGATTACATATATATTTTTTTAATTTTGTCACTGTAAAACCTATTGGTAGAATACAAGGAATAACCAAACCTTGATATCAAAGCAAAACAACAAATGTATATAGAAAACCAAACAGAAAGAGTTAATATTAAACAAACATAAAAGTAAAACTTGATATAAATATATTTTAACTTAGACAAATTGATACATGTAATAATAAAAATGAAAAACTAAACGTTTAAGAATAATTCATATTTTTTATCGACAGAGGAAAAAAAAGTGAAACTGAGTAACGAAGTACATAATGTATTTGACAACACAATTATTATTATAATATGCTTAAAGAAAAAATTTCATAAAATATATACTAAAATTGGAAAATTGTTTTTTAATTGTAAACTATATATATGTGTAAACAAATTTTTAAAATATATGTACACTTAAGAAGGGCATTGTACAAAACAAAACAAAAATAAAGTAAATACATTTTGTATTTAAGTTGTAAGATGTACAATGTATACTGAGAATCAAACAAAGAAATGAGGAAATCATTAAAAAAAAAAAACAAGTTATAAGATTTACAAAGTCAGATAAATGGTTATTTTCTGGATACAACAAAAATAAAGAAACTTTTGAAAAATATTTTAATTAATTTTGTTTCTTTCAATCGCAATATGATTTTTTAAATTATGGAGGTAAGATGGTTTCATAAGTCCCTTGAATTGCTGGAAAAATTAACATTTTCAATGAAGTATATAATCGAAAACGTGACCAGAATCCGTGAGACAGGTAACACTGCTTATGCCAAAGCCCAATGTAAATTGTCAGCAGTTAATAAGCAATGGATAATGCTTCAAGACGCAACATCGACGTATCGGACAGAACGTCACAATAGACAGCTATAATTTTGAGGTAGTTAGGGACTCTACTTCGGCTCCGCTATCAACTCTGATAATGACACCACGGCAGAAATCAAACAAAGAGTTACATTCGCCAATCGCTGTTTCTTTGGACTAAGACAGCAATTGACTAGTAAGGCCTTGTCAAGAAACACTAAGTCGATTCTATATAAGACCCTCATCATCCCAGTCCTGCTATATAATGCAGAAGCATGGACCCTAACAAAAGCGGGTAAGATCTTCTTGGCCGTTTCGAACGCAAAATTCTTCGTGTGATTTTTGGTCCCGTTTGCTTTGACGCAGTAGAGGAAGACCTCGCCTTAGGTGGCGCGCGCAAGTGGAAGGGGACCTCAACCAACTTGGAGTGCGCAACTGGAGGCAGTTAGCCAAAGATCGCGCTAACTAGAGAGGCGTATTGGATGAGGCCTAGGTCCACGTCGGACTGTAGCGCCACCTAAAGTAAGTAATGATTAAAGACAAAACTATCGTCAACAAGAAGATAAATAATTCGCACAAAATAACAATCAACGGAGAAAAAAGAATTCATTTATTAATTTAAGAAATTTAGACAAAATAAATGAACATAATAAAGAATCCTGTTATACTCAAGCACTAATCAGGCAATTCGAAAAAAAAAAACAATTCACAGCAATTGATTTCAATATTATTATATTTCAATAAACTGTTATGGTCATTCCGGGCATTATCATTGCCGTGGTCATTGTTTGACAGATAAAATTACTTTAAATTTGGCCATTTTATACTAAACTATTATTTTTTATTAATGTTTTTCCTACAATTAAGGCCTCGTCAAACAGAGCGCATTCCACCGCCGCGTTGTAATATACTGCAATACATATCTCCCGTCATACACAGCGCGTTTTCAACGCAGCGTTGAAACGCGCAAAAGAATTTCTCTTTTTGTAAATTTCGTATACCCAAATCCTTTTTTTTCGGAAATTACGTAGCAGGGCAAATAAAAGCAATAATTCTTCCTCCGAACGCTTGACATTTTGTAAAAAAAATCGAGAGTCATGTACATTAATGGCGGATTTCTGTTTGACGTCCTCTAACGCGGCGGTTATAACGTAGTGTCAAAATAATCTTACCGCCGCGTAAATTAATTTCACCGCGGCGTTAAAAACGCGTTCTGTTTAGCGAAGCCTCTATACTTGAAATTCATGCACAAAAAGTTATTTTATTCATACTAATTTTTGTTTTTGATCATCTACGCACCCTATGATTTCTTCTTGCTGTGTCTCAGTATTTATTTTAACGGACTTAAAAAAGTTGAATTTTAGCTACCTACTTTCTTTGCTTTCCAGACCCAAATCTCAAAGAGCTATAAGTTATTTCTAGTCTATGTTGTCAAGTCTACATAATAACATTATGGTTGAACCTTTAAGAAAACTATGTGATAATCGAAACAGCAACTAACTTCACTGTATATCATTTTTGACAAGCATCATCGCGAAATGTCAACACTTGCGAACTACTCATCTTGGTCTTAAGTGACTGCAAAAACAATTGTTATATTTCCGAAATCGGTGTTTTGTTCTATTAACTACATAAATTAGTTAAAATTCTCTTACAATAAATACACTGAATATCCAAATAAAGTATTATGTGATTCAATTGCTAAACGACATAATTGAAAATGTCTGAAAAGCCACCGATTTTGAATATTTTGGTTGTAGGATTCCACCACAAGTTAGGATGCCAGGTGATTAATATTTCATTCATGAATATGTACCCACAATATTTTTCCTAAATTTATATATATTTTACTAATAAAAGAAATTAAGTAGCATTACCACAATTCAATACAAAAACAAATACCCTGTCTAGAGACTGCATGGCATTTATAACTCTTTTTACACCACGAATAATAAATCTCTCTATTGATTTGTCGTTTGAGATTTTTGATTGTAAATACCCCAATGATAATGATGATTAGATACTGATAAAATGAGTTGTGAAGATATTTTTAGGCGATTTGCAGGCCTATCATGATGTCGCATTACTTGTTTAGATTTCGTTTATTGTTTCCGAGCGGAAACTGAATTCCGATTAACTCTTTGAATACTTTGAATTTTCAATGTCGACTAATCGCATTTCATAAAACAACACGCCAACTGAAATGTTTATTTTTATAAAAAAATTAATATAGAATTTTGTTATTTACAAATAAATATGTTGTACGATTTCCTGGAACATTTTTAAAGATCTCGGTATGAATTAAACCGAAGAACATCGTATGTCCTTCAATTGCGAAGCTTTGGTCTCTTTGTCTGAATCAAAATAACTGAATAATTGTTTTATTTAATACAACTAGAAATTGTATTAAGTCTTATCGGTCGCATGCTGATATGTCATATCTGGTATTGTTGTTTGTAATTTGTTAACAAAACATTTGCTCGCATTCGTTCTTCTTATTTGGCATGGGATGAAGTTTTAAAAATAAATTTGTCATTCTTTCTATGGAGCATTTTGCCTGCGTGTACCATCATACGGGGAACAATATGCTTTGCTACTTCAATGCTGATGAGTGAACTGTTGTTGCTGAGCAA
Organism: Cheilosia pagana; assembly: GCA_936431705.1. Classification (NCBI taxonomy): domain Eukaryota; kingdom Metazoa; phylum Arthropoda; class Insecta; order Diptera; family Syrphidae; genus Cheilosia; species Cheilosia pagana. The sequence goes on along the minus strand of OW386168.1, from coordinate 25,987,750 downwards.
ATACTTTGACCCCCCGTAGGTCTGATGTTGAATCGATATAACTAGACGCACTACCTCACTGTAAACTGAACCTTTACATTTTTCTTAGTTTGAGATGTTTTTCTAAATAAATACTCATTTGCCTAAACAAATTATGCATTTTCTAGGTGGAGTTCTCTTATCCTCCCCTCATAGTAGGCACTCAGGGCAGAAATGAGTGTCCATCGGGATGGAAATATCTGCCAACTCTGGCTCTGCCCGACGGTTCGCACAATTTCATCGAGGATACGGTTTTCTTTAATTTACCAAGTCTAATGGATCCAACAGAGAGCATATTTGGTGTTTCCTGTTACCGGCAAATCCCAGTTGAGGTAGGTTATTCACCAAAAAAACAAAAGACTTGCTGATCTCATATTAAAAACGTTAAACTTTTAGAAGCTTAAAATCCGCACAGCCGACGTAACCAGAAGTACGGTGCAAAAAGCCGTGTGTATTCTATCACGCCTGCCCATCTATGGCTATATCGAAGTGAAACTTTCTCTTATAGCCGATGCATTCTTCGATCAGGGTGACTTTTCGTGTACGGAAATTCTAGTCAAGGCTTACAATCAACTCAACGCATGCCTGGTCGATGAATCGCGTCCGTTGCGGCATTTCTATGTGGGCATATCGCTGCGCGAAATCGTCCTTAAATGGCGTCATAAGACGTTGATTCTGTTTAAGCTTTTTCTTCTACAGCGTCGGGTTGTATTCTTCGGATCGCCTGTGCGTGGTATGTGTTGTTTAATTTTGGGAATATCTTCCCTTATACCGCGTCTGCTGGAGAAGGGTTTTCAAGAAGTCGCCTGCGTTCGTACGTCACGTCCAATGTCACCGATGCCGGATTTTTCCAACGCCCATAAGAATGACGACGACAACAAGTTCGTACAGGAAGATCTACCAGACTCAGCCAACGAGGAGGCAGATTGTGTTTTCGTCAATCATGCTGACAGTGAGAAACTGGGTGAAATCAGTGAAAGCATTTCGTCGTCTTCGTCTCCAGTAAAGAGTAGCCCAGAGTCAAGTCGAGAGTTTGTCCGCGCGGATTCCAATGGCACTGAGGTTGGGAAGAGGATAGACCGCAGTAACTCATTGACGCGTGAGGCTAGTATGGATACTTTAGCTTGTAAGTTTGCCATGAAGTTAAAAGAGACACATTTTACTGACATCAATCTATTTGCAGCTACCCTCTTTGCATTGTCATCCATCAATCCGGATGAGTATCGCTCGCCAATAACGATTTTCGCCAGCGGTAATCTCTGCCTTCCGTATCTCTCATTGCCATACATGGATCTTTTATCGGATCCATCCGTTCTCAGCTACGTCATCGGCACGTCAAATGTCCTCTTTCAGCAAAAGCGAAACCTGGCCGACATTCAAGTGGACGTGGAAAATTGCACAATAGAAGCTCATGATCCCGAACTAAGAAGACAACTCATACTGACTACCGAGGACCTACGTTTTATTGACTACTTGATGAGACACGTGCAGAACCCCAAGGAAGATGCCGAAGGCAGTGAATACTGGATTCGAGAACAGTTTCAAGGCTACATGTTATCTCTGCTTCGAACAGCTGTTTCACAAGGTAAGCACTCACTTTTAAGTGTATGCCCATGTGTTTACAATACTTCCATCCCACTTTAGATAATCCCAAAGAATGTGATCATTTCAACAGTAGTTTTATGGCGGCATTTAAAAAGACCCAATGTTTCCAAGAATGGTTTGATGTGCGACCAGAATCTGGTTTCTTTGACATTCTACCTTCTGGTCACCCGTTTTCTGGAACGCTTTCTGTCGCCGATATGAAGCTTAAAATTGCTCAGTAAGTAAACCAAACCACACATTTGTAAAGAAGATAAAATAAGGGTTCGTTCTCTTTATCCAGAACAATGCAGAATAGCGAAAGTGGACGTAAAATCAACCAGGCAGTGAATACAACAAGCCGGGCAGTCGGTTAGTTCCACACACACTAATTTTCACTGCTCACCATTGTTAAATGTTGCATTTGTTTTGTAGGCGGTGCAATCTCTCAAGCTAAGGGCGCCTTTTCAAACTGGTGGTCATCGATAACAACAGCTCCACCAACGACGGCGGCCGCAAATCCACCTCAAAGCGCATCAACATTCCACACCGACTGTTCAGACACAGAAGCTGCCGATGCGGACGTCGAGGAAGCTAGTACTCCAAATAAGAAGAAAATCTCAATCAGCAACACATCAGAGAGTTCAGGTACAGATAAGCTGGACAGTGCCGAAGAAATAATCGAAGATGAGGTGCAAAAGAAACCGGAAGGCATTGTTGAAATCGCCAAAGAAGCCGAACTACTCGACACGAACACCAGTAGCAACTCAAGAAAGACCGGAGAAGTATTTGTGGTATAAAATAGTCAGATGTTACATGTTTCGCCTTTTATTTGCCACACGCGTAGTAAGTCAAGCGTCTTAAGTACCGACTTTTCGATATTTTATATAAATTATCATTTCCTTTACTGGGAGAAAGTTACAATCGGCTGAGCAGTACCTGGCAGTCTCAGAAATGTTATTACACAGTGTTTTTCGGAGTTACTTAATTAGTGCCACTTTCTACTAAATAAAATCTTTTGAGGATACGTTCAATTTCGCTCTGAATAACTTTTCAATGGCAAAAAGTTACAATTGATCTCTTGTTCGACACTTTGGCATTTTTGGAATGGCGCTCCATTTCGAAATATAATAATCGCTGAATGATCTGATTCTTTTTCGTGGGTTAAATGGTGCGAAACGCTATGGCTTTATACCACATTCATTTAAAGTGCACCAATCTAGAAGACTTTGTCGTTATTCTGTATTTACCATGCTTTTGCGAAGGGCTTAAACCAACGAAACGCTTTTTTGGAGCCGTGACTTACTCGCACATACATATGTGTTTCGTATGTAATCCAATAGTAGCTGCTAGCTCCTCTAGGAGTATTATTGTTTGTTTTTAACTGCAGGTCTCTTCTTTATATTTTGTGAGGTCGTTTATTGCTTTAGTTTTTTATTCATAAGCTGCATTCAAAGACAAAAATGTGGGAGAACTATTCAGTTGAAATATGTACGTTTTCGTTTTACGTTTGTCGTAGGGGTTCATAATATGTTGTCTTAACTTACTATTAATTCGGGTTATGCTTAACCTAACTACAGATTTAACCATCTGTGAACAAACCGGCCCTTCGTCTTGCCTAGAGTAACTGCCCAAACACAATGGCATGTATAGCTGCAAGTACTAAGAATCTGCTTACTCGTCCAGACCCTTTGTGTGTATTAAACACTTCGTGCGGAATTCATTGTGTTCCGGCAGTAAATAGAACGTCCGTTTTAGTTTAAAAAAGCCAACTTATGCCTTAGAGATGGGTTAAAAGGTTGGTATTGAACAATTTTTCCGTATCCTCGACGTAGTTGACCGGAAGTGTGGAATTTCTTTCAATTCCGACTTGTGTTTAATGCCTAACGAAAGTAATTGGATGAGTCACATTATAAGCTGTGGTGAAATGTGAAACCGGTTGTTGCGGAATTCGAATCTCATCTTTTTATAATTGTAATTGCCCCGACTTGTAATAACGTCTATGAGACTACCTGGCGAATATCACAAACAATATTGATATTCGCAATAAAACAAAATTAGAATAATTTCTTAAAGTTTCTTAAAGATATTACCAAAATGTGTTTAAACTTGTATGGAAATAAAATAAAAACAATTTTAAAACAGCAAAAAACCCTTACATACCCGTATTCCAATCGTTTACATCTTCCTCCTGCATGAGCATGATCTATTATCCGTCTTGGAGTATTTTTGTTTGTTATCCCCCTATTATTAGTGTTTTTTGAATTTAATAAGAAAGACTTTATTTTACATAAGCTATATTTGATAATGTTCAATTTATTAAGTAGTGATTGGTCATACAAGTTTCTTTAGCCGACAATTTATTAAGAGAAAGTTAAAAAAAACAGTAGTTTGACGTATTTTGATAATAATTCTGGATAACAGAACAATTTGCGATCAAAAAAAGATATATAAAACAACACATTATTGATAAATAGAATTAAAAAAAAAAACAATATATACTTAAATTTTTATCATATGTTTATATTTATAACAAATATTATTATTAATGTAATTGTATTGAGATAACTAATATATTATATTACATATGAACAAACAAATTAACTGTTTATTTTGAATTTGGCAGCACGGTGTTTTGATGATAATTTTTTGTAATTAAAGCCGGAACCACACTTGTAACGTGTGTTGTGAAGTGGTGTGTCGCTTTCACTCCAATGAATCATGTGGGTAGAAACGTACGGTTTGTTCGACGTGTCTAGCACTAGTGCGCACTGAGAAGTGTCAGCTAATTTTCCCGCCTAACCCGGCATAACCCTGAAAATTCGGCTACTATATCGAACACAAAATATGCTGCCCTAAAGTTTTACATTGAAAAATGAATGACAGCAAGCAAAATGACAGAGAAACTCAGCACTGAATTCTTGCCCCGACATATTAGGTCTGTTCCTTTACTTTTAAATGTTACGAATTCTTACGCATTTTACTCAATTGTCTTTTCTCAACTCGAAAAATTCGTAAAAGAGAGCGGCTTCGAGAGAGCAAGATATTTTCCATCTTACTAATTTTTACTCAACAAACTTCCTTGCGTAAGAATGGAAACAACTGTCAGTCGCCTGAAAATCGACAGCTGATTTGAATTTGTTGTTCTATTTGGCATGAACTATCTGGCATTTTTCATAGGTTACTACAAAAGCGTTCCTTAACTTTTGCGTAAGTTTTCCTCTTTGAGAGGGAATTTATCCCCTCCACAGGCATTTCGATAGTCTTTTCCATTTTTACTACAAAAGTAAAGGAACAGACCTATTAACTGGGGTCTGAACAGCACCTGAAAACGTGTTCAACCTGAATGCATGCGCTAAAAAGAGACGACTGCCCATTGAAATGCAAAAAATAATCACACACACTACTGCAACGATACTCACTGCTGCATGACTGCTGACAGTATCCACTGAAAAAAAATTGTTTTGAACATTACTCAGCTTCAGGACAACGCAGGAGGATGTTTTATATCTTAAATGATTCAGGAGAACATTTTTACTAAATTCACTTTTTTTTTATATTTCAATCCGATAAGCCATTACTGAGCTAGGGGTATAAGCAGAATTTTCCTTAGATTCATCCGGTTTTTTGACTATTTTGTAAAAACAAAGTTATATTCCGGGTTAAAAAGTATCCTAAAGCCCGACCCAGAACATAAGCAATCATTATGCCAAGTTTCATCAAAATCCGTCGGGTAGTTTATGTGTGATGCACGGTCAGGCATTTTTTATTGTACAGTTTTATTATATGAAGAGAATAGAGAAGAAGATTTATAGAGAAAAGTGAAGAGAAGAGATATGGATATACAACACCCTTGCGGTGGTTGGATTTGGAGTATGTGAGAGGTTGGGTATATACAAAGTTTTAAATCCACGCGAAACGGGATACAAAGTTACAAAATTTTCATTTCAGACATGTTATTATTACATTCGGAGTAAAAAAGAGGAATCAGAGATTGAGGAATTAAAAACATTTTTATTTCCATATTTTGACATCGAGATTTAAAAAAAAAGTGTTTCCGAGTTTTTTTGTATTTCGATATAATGTCTTGATAAATAAAAAGGAAGTGGGAAATTTAAATGCAAAATGAAAATCCTACTTTGCTTTGCTGAGAAAAATACGCTTATTGGGAGCGTTGACTACTTAAGCGTTAAGCCTCACAAAAGTGGCGCGAATGGAGCGAGCAAATTCGTTGTCCTTACCTTTTAGCAGTACTCTAAGCTGCTCCACAGTAAAATCCTTCTAACTCGAATTTCATTTTAACTCTTCCCTTTCCCTTCGGTTGTCCATACAAAAATAATACAGTATTAAAAACTCCTCTAAGTCGGGGAAAAAAAAGAAGAAAGCTTCCTCTTGTAATGTCGCGTAGGCGGCGTGTGTCTATGTATAGGTATGTGTAAAGAATTAAAGAAGAAATTTCAGAAACAGGTAAAAAACGGGGAAAAAAGTACGTATACGACACAGTAAAAAGAAGTACGTATATACGAAAACGAAAATGCAATGCCAATTGATCTTATATAAATAAATAGGTGACGGAAAGTCTTGGATGTTTTTACAGGCGTTCGCGAGAGGTCAATCAGTGGAATAAAGAGACCTCTCGCTCAGTCGTTAATACTATAAGCACTGAGGCACTGCGCGGAGTGCTGTTGAAGCGTTATATGGGTTCGCATTTCCCCGAGGAAAGAATTTAAAAACAAAATACGAACTTGAAGGTTTTCCGTGACCTGCAGATTTTGCTAGATATATCACATACCAAGCGAATACGAGGCAATATCTAATCTGGCAACCGAAAGATTTTTCGGTAGAGGAACAACATGTAGAGGAAAAAAACTACACGAACTAGTAAAAGGATTTTTCGTTCCTGCTGGAAAATTGGATGTTTTTTACGGAAAGTCTTTAAGTTTCTACTATTGCAGTAAGTTTAATTGGAATTAATTGTCGTATGGTGTATGAGACCTTACACCCTCATGTCGCTTTTTAACCTAACCTAACCAACAGGATAACATAATAATACCTATAAATAATAAATATAAAATTTAACCATTAAAATAAAAAGTAGATAGGTATGCACCTTTTATTCGTTCTACATAATATCGTCTACTACTGACTACTCATATTTCAATGATACATAAACTAATAGCAACAATAAAGAGATCTATTTTTTATGGGGACATTTATTTATTAATGGGGACGTTCAAGTATCTAGTTTAGTAAGTCTGACAGTTGACTGACTTGATGTATCACAGTTTTGATTGGCCTAGATGGGTCACATGGGCAGCTGTGTCAGTTGACGTTTATGGAGGGGTAGCCGACGAATCTAGTCGAGAAATTCGTGACTGAGTACTAATGTCGTTTTCCATTGGGCAAAAAGAAGCGTCCGGGAGAGTCCGGAATTGAAAAAATCACTTCTGAAACCGTTCCATTGGCACAAAAAATACTCTTCTGGTGATTCTGAGGAGAGAAATTCGCTTCTCGATTTGAAGTCAGAATCCACTCAAGAAGCACTCACACAAGTGAAATTTATGTATTTTATACAAGCCAGCTGACAGCAGCCGTAGATTATTTTTTGGCATTTCACCAATACATTTCTGCATTCAACCAGAAGCACTTTTCTTGTTCCATTGGAGTTCAGAATGAGTGAATCCCCGAGTGAAACCAATGGAAAACGACATAAGTTGACAGTTCGCATACATGGCTGACGTAGAAAAAGTGACGTTCCCGACAATTCTAGTTTTTGCGTTCAGGTTACATCTCTTCCAGACCAATCTAGTCGACTTAAGATAACTAAGTTTTTGAATGTGCCCAATGACTTGCACTCCTCAGTTCTGAAAATTTCGAGGACTTCAAATTCACAACAGCAAATTTTCGCTATTCGCTGGCCAATCGACGTATGCGATCGACGATGAAATGTCATCGCCATCCATTTATAAATTTGTGAAAATTTCTTTAAACTACTTTTAAAATGTTTGAAATCACGTTTAAAAGCTATAGGTATTTTATTTTTTTATTGATCACAAAGATATTCAATTCACACATTTACACTTGTACTTAAAAAAATTGTATCCACTAACTAGCATTAAATAAATAATTATATGTTATTGTTATAAGATCATAAATAACAACAAATAATATTGTTTCTCATTAGGGGTCAATAATTGGGTCACACGATTTACTTGTTTTCATTCGCTTTGGCAATAAAAATGACAAAAATCCACTTAAAATTAATGTAGCGCTGGCAATGAAGAGTCCAGTTTTGCAGTGATGTTCGAGTAATCCCCCAAAAACATTTGTTCCAGTAACACTACCTATTCGGCCCACCATAAGAGAAATGCATACAGCCATTGCTCTGAAAAGAGAACCAATTGCGATTTCGATTAAGAAACTATATGAATAAAGGAAATAGCATGCAAACATTTGTGTTTTCAAGTGAGATACTTTATACACATAGGTATATACAAAAGTAACACTCTAGAACAGTTGACAGTTGACACTCATTAGGTCTGTTCCCTTACTTTTTGGGCCAATTTCGGCAAAATGTCAGATATCAAGGAGTGGGGATATATTCTCTCAGAAAAAGAGAATATAACCAAAAACTACAGGAACGAAAGTTTGGCATGACGTTTGTTGAAAAAATATGCGAGAAGTTCAAAAATAAACGTCAGTGGGCTTAAAAAAAATTACCAGATTGCAGACGTTGAAAAACATTCGGATTCGGATTTAATATTTATTTATTTTTGTGGATTTATCCATTTTTAATAACAAATTTCAGCACTTAAGAAAGCAAACCGAAATAAACTGCCAATTCAAATTGACTTTTGAGAGATTTGACAGCTGAAGTCAGTTATAACAAACAAGCCCAAAGAAATTTGTTGGGCTATTATTTGCAGGTTTTTTATGAAGGGGAACATTTTTTTTTTCTCTTTGTGGCTCTCTTCTGCCCAATTTTTGCGTAAAGGAACGAAGTTTGACTAAATTTGATTTATGTGTTCAAATGCATTATCGTTAGGGAACAGACCTATATGAATCAAAAAAATACAAAATGGCGATTCTTTGCATGTTTCGCGGCGCTTGTTTTAAATTTTGACAGTTTCTGGCTTCTTGACAGGGCTGTGCAGAGTAAGAGGAAATGTAAAGCACTAGTGGCGGTATGGTTAAAACAAAACAAATAAAATTCACGATTAGGTAGTGCCTTCCGGAACCGGAGTAATGACTATCGCCAACGTACCTTAAATGAGTTGGAAAAATATCCACAGTAATCACATTTAGAACGGTTGTTGCCAATCCGCATACTAGATTTATAACCAAAAAGTACACCGCTACAATTGGAATGGTAATGACCGCACATAAAATTCCACAAAGTCCACACACGATGAGAATTATAACTAAAACGAAAATCTGAAGCTTTATGCAATATCACAAACACAAATTGCTTTTACACTTACACAACGTTGGGATCTGGCCAAACTTCTCAGTGAAATAACCCACGCCCAAGAACAGCGCCACATAAATTAGCTCCAAAGCTATCGTGTGTTGATAGGTTGACATCTCCAAAGACCTATTGCAATCGCTTGCCTAAAACCAACACACATTATAGAAACAATGTTATCCTTAAACAATAGTAATAGGTATAGGTTATTCACAATTTCGGTTGAGTTGGTAAGAGCAACTCCAGTCTCCATAGAATATAATATGTCACATATATCGAGTCTCGCCGTTGGATTTGCACTTGTAAATTGCATAACATTGTTTAAAATAAATGGAAACCACATATAGAGTCCATGGGCTGTGAAGAATATCCAAAATTGTATGACACATGCTAGAAGAGTTTTGCGACAATGCTCTTGCATAAAAAGGGAAGCTGTCTGATTCCACATGGATCTTGCAAGAACACCTATGCCACATGCATTTTTGCCATTGTTCACTTTTAGCCTTTGCACTTCGTCAATATCCGGCACTAGGGATTTTACCTGAAACCAGAAAACTGATCTTATTCTTGTTATTGAATGGAGGAATTTATTAGTTCACCTTGAAGCTGTCCACAGTGTTCCCCGTGTTAATCGCATACATGCTTCTCAAAGCTGCAATAGCCTCCTGTTCCCTTCCAACTGAGAGCAGGAACTTTGGACTTTCGGGAAAATAAAAAAGGCATATACCGCATACGAGACCAAGTATCCCAATGAGGAGCATATACATTCGCCAAGGCCTGTATATTATACCCAGAGCTGGAATATCAAATGACCACGTTTGATTAATAGCCGCCCAGGCAGCTATTGGGAAAAAAATGGCAGTTGCAGCGGAAATGAATGCAGCAGACATTATGGCACGGTTTCTGATTGCGTTGCAATGAAATTCACCGAGGTACGCAAAAATAGTCGCAGAGCCGCCCGATAGTCTACAAAAAAAAACACTTGAATTAGGTAACAAAAAAAAGGTTTTCTTTGTGATTTATACTTACAAAAATCCATTAACATATCGGAGAACAGCCAATGTCGTAAAGTTCGGAGAGAAGCTCGAAAAAACCGTCACAATGTATCCAGCAATTAGTGTCACTCTTATAACATTTCTTCGACCAGTTGTATCAGCCAAGAATCCCCATAGATGTGAACTGGATATAATACCTAGGAAACCAACGGCACCAAGAATCCCTTTCTCCCGGTACATCAAATCAATGTCACAATTGATTACGGGTAACACGAAACTAATCCCAACACATTCAAGAACAACATTTATCAGAATCAATCCCGATATAACAATAAGGCAATAGTTGAACCGGCCGAATTCTATAGGTAGAAAGGTCGTTAAAACAAGGATTGTTGTTAATATTCCACATACTTGCTTCTGCCAGGGCCTTGTCCATTGGGACTCGCTCTACCTCCGACTTGCCCATCCTTACACTGCAAATGTCACTCGGCGAGAGCTCAGACAACTATAGCAACCGATTGTTGCATTGTTTCGAACTTTAAATGATCTTATCAGAAGATCCAACAGCAATAAATTACAATTGAGATTTGCTCTTGTTTGAAGAATCTGATTATCTCTTTTGTTAGACAAAAGTCGCATGTACTCTTATAGCAATGCCGACAAGTGTTATAAAAGATGCTCAGGAAGATATAAATTTGAAATAAACACACCATCGGATTTAAAGATTATGAACAATCAGTAGACACAAAAAATTGTCTTTCGTACCCTTCAACCTAAACGTATTAAAATATGGATGACATAAAATGTGACAGGCAATTCCAAACCAAAATTTAAAAATTGGGAATATTTAAATTTTGGGAATCGAATTTTTAACACAAAACTCCTACTACTTTATTGGTACATATTTGATTTGTGACGCTTCATCATTTTAAGTAAAGCTGAAGCACAATTGAATTCAAAAATAGACGCGGCAACGACAAGTTGACCAATACATTGACAAGGTTGAACGTAATTTAAAGGCCAGATCACTTGTTCCATTTGACAGATTAGATACGAAAACTTATAAAAAATGGATTTGAGTTTACGGTGTAAAAATCAAATTTCCATTACTGATCTATAAGAAATAATAGCAGCAACCTCATATTTAAGGTTCCGTTCCCAAAGCAGGGAAAAAACGAAACCGTATTAGTGTCTCTATGATGTCTGTCCGTTTGTCCGTCCGAACCCACTAGACCAATTTTGTTATAAGTAACTAGGAACTTTAAACGCTTTTGAAGTAATATTATTTAATGGATAACTGGGCATTGAACTAAAAAGAAAGCAGTGGGATTCTCATGTGACTGCAACTTCTTTGTGTAATATCTGTTAAATGTGCAAATCTAAATTAAATTTGACACGTCAGAGAATTTGCGATAAATATAAAATACGACTCCGTTTTCAGCTTTGAAAATCCTTTACATTTTTTCCGTTACAACTTACGTCACAGGCCCGTACATTTACAACTGTCATCAAGAAGTGTCACACTGCACACTACAAAGGTCAAGGGCAACATGATTCTTATTCTTTAAATGACGTTTTGAACGGGTTTGTGTATCTATGGTTTTAACTGTTTACTTAAGTTTAAAGATATAATAAACTAATCTAAGTAAGCATTTAATTTATAAGATTTGCTTAAGCAGTTATCTTCTTATCCGTGCATCACCATTTATATCAACAAGAAACGAACTGCATCGAGCTCTAGCCCCCATGTGCAATTTTTCTTTTCAATTTCATCAGCTTTCTGTAAAAGTAATCAGTAATCACGGTGTACATATTTACGTTAATTATGTAAATTTGCCCTCAAATAGCCACTGTTGGCAACTGAAACTCCAAACTAAGCACATCAAATCCGTGAGAGAGGAACGCCCGATATAGCTCCAGCGCCAGTGGAATAAAACGAAATTCCTTTCGAAGTGGCTATTCGCACGTAAATTTTGTACTGACTGACGTTTGTCGGGCTTCGGGACACGGCTCTATAATTGACGTAACGTTATGGTACTTTCATTAAAAATAGTGTTTTAAAAAAAATTCGTTTAAAATCCTTTTTGCGAGCGAAGCGCGCTACATACCCATACTTGACGCGACTTTGGCGTTTCTTACGTAGCCGTGTTCCTAACTACGTGCGAAAAGCATCAGCCAATTTCTTCATTATCTCTTGATTGTTCTCCAAGTTTGTATACTTTTGCAATAAGCATTTTCAAAACTCAAGTCGTCTTAACTGAACTATTTTGATCTGAACGTAAAAAATAAATTGGTCGGTAACGTTTTAGGTACTCAAACGAGAAATGCGTAAATAGATTTGATGCTGTCAGTTACTCCTTCACACTGAAAAACTTGTTCACATTATCAATTTAACTAATACCATGTTCCCACCAAGGTAATTTAGCTAAATCCACTTGATTTAGCTAAATCACCTCATTAATGATGTGATTAACCATACATTTTCGTGATCACTATTTACGTGATTTATACCTGTTTAATTTTTAATTACGTGCAAATCCACACAAAATAAAATCAAACAGACACAAATAAAATCAAACAGACCTGTTATCGATTTCAGCTGTTCACGCAAAAACCAACTGGTAATATCATTTTTGGATTTATTCTGGTAGATATAAGTTCTATCCAAAGCATTTAAACTCATTTAAAATTGTTGCGGGTAATTTTTCTTTTGTACTTTTATATGTACGATATTGAAAGTTTGCCAACTAATTCCAAATGTCACACTTAAACACTTAAAAGTTCGGTGGGAACACCTATCGTGATTTGTTAATTACTTCAGCTAAATCACGTTGGTGGGAACATGGTATTAGGCAAGACGTTACCTACTGTGAATCAATAGGTTTGTTCGACGTGGCGCTAGTGTCACTGGGTTAACCCTTATGTGTTCGATATAGCACTCAACTCGCCCTGGTACTGAAAACCTGCATTCGACATGACTTCTATGGCGCCCTAGTTGTCCCCTGAACTCGCCTCCGTGACACTTCTCAGTGCGCACTAGTGGGAACTAGTGTTAGCCACGTCGAACAAAACTATTGTAATGACATGGCGTTTGTAATTGATTGGACGGTCTTTTAAATTGGCTACTACTGTAAATTGGCCTCGTGCCATCTATTGCTCATTAGATGAAAATGCTTGAAATTATTTTTGACAGTTTTGAATAGGTCGCGTTCCTATTCTTATCTTACACAATTAATAGTCCATGAAACGGAACTTAAACATGAATTTATATCAGCTAATCACGAATGCTTTCATACCTTCAGGATACAGTACAAAAGTTGTCATAAATTGTTGCATTGACCGTTTGTTTGTAAAGGATTGACTAATGCAATGACTGATCAAATGCGAAGTGGAACAAAGTGCAATATAAAAATTGAGGTCTGTCACTTTAAAAATATTCGAAAACAGAATTTTAAACCTTTATTGATTTAATTAATGATTTTAATATCGAAACACACATTTCTGGTTACCTTTACGATTACAGTACCTAAAAACCAATAGAAACAAATAAATTAACACCAAATGGCGGCTTCATTTTATAAAATCCAGCACTGAACTCTTGTCCGACTGAATACCCAAGGCCGCTACAGCTCAGTTTTTACCTCGAACAAAAGGGTAGAATCTTCCCACCCCAATGTGATCGTAGCCACTTTCGTGATGCCTCAAATGCGTGTCCCCTTATTCTTAAACTTGGAAAAACGATCTCGAAAACCTCACGATTATAAACTGACGTATAGGATTTTACCGCAATACACACGTGCATTTATGGTAGTGGTTTACGCATCTTTAACAAAAAAAAGTTTGTATTTTATGTTATTTTGTTTAATTTGTTCCTGAATGCAGTTGGATAATTATAGCGACCGCCAGTTATAACGACCTTATTTCCTCGGTTCCTTCTCAGTCGTTATAAGCGACTTCCACTGTATATGGAACGCGTTAGTGCAGAGACAAACTTACAATTAACAAACAGCTGATGTGACGCCGCGTCTACTTCCAGCAAGGCTTCGATAACAACTATTAAAAAAAAAAAGATTCTCACTGGAACAAAAATAACTCTTTATTTGGGTTCAAATCTCCATTGAAAAGTGGATCTCAATTTATAAGTATGTAGCTGCTTACAGTGAAAGTTTACCAACAAAAAAAAAAACAAATCAAATCTTAATCCAAAGCAATTCATATAGTTTTTTATAGTCATCATTATTCATTTATTTGTTGTTGTTTTTTTTAAACAATCTTTCATACAAAAGAAAACTAAGAAAGAAAATGTATAAAGAAAAGTAATTTCAATCAAAAGTACAAAATATTTCTACTTCTACATGTAAAGGGGGCGAAATATAAATTGAAATACTAACTCCAATGCTCTAAAATTCAATTAAAGTCCTACAATTGTTTTAAGACTCCCTTATTAGTCACTTGTATTGCTACCTTCATGGGAACAGAGAGTTATATTTAACTCCCTACATATAAACAAATATATGTATGTATTATGTATTGAGAAATGCAACATTCAAAAGGAATAAAGATTATCTGTTTAATTTTAGTTTATTTTTATTAAATTTTGTTGTTACTTATATTTTAAACGTGTTTTATTTGTATAACTCTTCATCTGTTTGTGTAGTAGGTTAAGTGAATTTGCATATTATTGGGGGTAAATTGCGGCGGCTGGGGGCTTCTTAAAGCTGACCACAATCGGCAACAACAATCTTCTTGTTTGTCTTGCCCGATTGACTGCCAAATGATTCAATCTTCTTGACGATATCCATACCCTCAACCACTTTGCCGAAGACGACATGACGGTTGTCCAGCCAAGCAGTCTTGACGGTGGTGATGAAGAATTGTGATCCGTTGGTGTGTGGACCAGCATTGGCCATTGACAGCATGCCAGGTTCGGTGTGCTTCAAGGTGAAGTTCTCATCATTGAACTTATTGCCGTAGATGGACTTGCCTCCGGTGCCATTGTGGTTTGTAAAATCGCCACCTTGGCACATGAAGTTCGGGATGACACGATGGAATGTGGAGTTCTTGTAGCCGAATCCCTTTTCGTGTGTGCAAAGAGCTCGGAAATTCTCAGCTGTCTTTGGGACAACATCGGAACGCAGCTATAAAAACAAAGCAAACAAAAACACAATGCAATTAGTTAACTTATTGATTTGAAGATAAAAGTCAAATGTAAGTAAGTCTATTTATTAAATGACTGTTATTATCCTTAAAAACAAAAATTAATTATTACTTGTCGACAACAGTAATATACTCTTTTGTCCCCTAATCGATTCAATGGTGATAAAATGTTATACGTGTCTTCCTCAACACTACTGACCTAAACTTGAATGACTTCACGTCGGCTGGTTGTGTGTTCAAGGTTATAACCGTTAGACACTAATTTGCTGTCGCTTTTTGTTGCTGTTCTATCTCATACATACATAATGTCATATAGGTGATAGCCAGCCTGTAGATATACTTGTATCTGCTTCAAATATGTAGGTACAGACAAAATTGAGTCATGCAATGGTGATTAACGAAATAACAAATAAGCAATAGCCACATCAAATATTGTGTTCGCATTGCACTTTGTATAAATTGTTAATGTCTATCGACATGGACATGTAAAGTGGTTTGACATTTTGTTGGAAATTCTACAATGACTTTCCCGAACAAATTATTAAAATTTTATCAAAATCGCTAGGTTTTCGTCTATGCGGAGCCATTAGCCAACTCAAAATCGGCTATGCATGTGATATAAAGTATTGAAAGCAATTTACGCATTGAGTCATCAATTAATAAAGAATCTGTAAAGGTGATGAGAACATCAGTCGTTGTTTGGCATATGGTGAGTTAATCACATGAACACCTTTTTAATGGCAGCGCTAAAAACTCTTTCTACTAAAATAGAAACTCCTTAATATGTCCGTTGTTTGGCACTAACAACAATTTGTATGCTAATCCCTCGGTACAATTTTAACCAAAAAATAATTCCAGCAGATTGTTAATTGAAATCTTTTCTAGGTGTCGTTTTTTGCTTCAGCGATATTTATCTCAAACTATCGATTATCGTGAAAAATATAAAGTTTTAAACTTATGGTTAAATTAAGATAGATTCGGCTTTAGGTTATTTGTTAAATGTTACCTATCTTCTAACGTTGCGGATTAGTTAAACAAAACAAAAACCGGTAGAACAGGTGTTCATGAATCATCTCGTAAAGACAAACAATCTATCAAATTAATATCTGCGCTACTAATATTGTAGTAAATTCAGTTTGATGTATGGACATGTCAATTCTATACCTACAAACTTGAAAGACATAAAGCGGACCAACGCGGCGAAGCTGTTAAATCCATGAAGCTGCGAGTACCACTCATTGAAGAAAATATATATCTGTTGGCTTCACGTTTTCGACAGGTGATTATATTGTTCTGGTACATAGTTATGTTACTTATGCAATGATAAATAAATAAATAAATAGTTGGCGCAACAGATCTATGAAACCCTAGGCCAAGCTTATTACAACCATTCGTTTGTGTGATTTTTTTTTTTTTTTTTCGGACGAATGGAAGGGATTTAAAATTTTACACCGAGTCCAAACGGCGAATTGAGAAGCTCTTACATGACAGTTTTACTCTCGGATGTTTGTCAGACGTTCGCGAAAAATGGCGCAGTTTTTCAATTTCCTAACAGAATTTGTCAGGGGTTTTTCCCACATCTAATGGCAGGGAATGTCATTCTACGACAAAATATCGATCGAAGAACTTTCATTTGATTCTTCATTAATTCGTTTTAAGTAGATAAAGTGTAGCACAAGGCGAATTTTTTGTAGGCCAGGTATTATGCAGATCAGAATGAAAAATATGTGAAATATGTACATATAAATGACTATATACTTATGTGTAACTATATAGCTACATATATCCTTTGGTGCCTAATTGTGCGATTAAAATAACATGCCCATACCTACCTACCTACTTTAAAATAGAGCTTTCGAATTATGGGATGCTGACAAAATAAGAAACGTCTTGCCTGGTTTCTTAAACGTTAAAATGACGAAACTTAGGTAGGTAGGTACTACTACTTTGTACGTATATAATATATAGGTAGGTATGTAGTTAAAAGAAGTTTAGCCTTGATTCATTTAAAAAAAGAAAATATGCAACTCCAAGGCACTCAAAATTGAGTTAGACCACCGATAGATCTTTCTTGTGGTAAACAATGTTGGTACAAGCAGACGAGTACGTTGCATACCTTAAATTATATAATGCATTTTGCATATGATACAAAAATGGCTGAAAATGCAATTATTTAGGCAACCAATACATAATTAAAATAGGTACAACTAACCTAGCGATTTTTTTCTAAATCAGTATCTACAAATTTGCAAAGCTAATTTTTGTCTACCCATCAATATAGGTGTACACATTTTTTTATATACCTACTATCGCAGTTAGAACACAATTCACAAGCCATACCTATCTATATATTTTTCCATTACTTCCACCAAACCAACCACATGTTTCCAGCCTGGGCAACCTCAACCTCACTCTGCACTTTAATTTAAATAGAAATTAAATATATGTACAGGCATTCGTTCTTATCTTTATCTTCAGCAAACACCTCTTAAAGGTGTAAAGCTGTTTTTTTGTATATATCAGTAGGTACATATATATAAGCGTACCTACAGTTTGTGTGTAAATTATTTGATATCAATGAATTGAATGCGGTAACCGCTGAAATTAGATATAAACTCGACAGATGAATCGAAAATCTCTATTCAAGGTCGAAGTTCTTAACTATACAATGCGATCAATAACCCCATTTAAACAAAGGGTTCAATACCTCTCCAAAAAAGAAAAATGAAAATTGGATACAAATAGCCAACACCTCAATATTGAACCAGTAACTCTCAAGAAACCAAGAACTGTATGAAGTTTAGGGAGGCCACCACCAATAATAGCTTACATAGAGCTCAAACTTCGTGGAAATTTCCAGACTTTTGGGCGTGCTTTTGAAAAAGCAATTTCTTTTTACAATTTAAGATTTGCCATTACATTCACGCACACACATGGCAAAGAAAACCAATACTTTGGCGTGGTTTCACATTCACATTACCAATCCGAACAACCGGTAAGACCAAAAAACCAAAGCCTTTCTTTTCTCTTCAATTTTATACATTTTGCAAATAACTTGCGTTAGCCCTCATCAAGATTATTCATTTCATATTTATGCACCCTCATTAAAATATTAAGAACATAAGTTGATATTAGAAAAAAATCGATGAAATAGTTGAAATTCCTCGTCTCCAACCACATTTACACAAACTAGTGCAACTCTACACACAACCTCACTATGCAAATCACCGTGTCTCTGCATCGCATACCACCATGGGAAAAAGTAATCGCATGGAAATTCCCCGAAATTAAATTCGAATTTCCATCCGAAATTTAATGCAAAAGAGCATTTTTTTTTAGAAAAAAATTAATTCTACTTACTTCCATAATAATGCGACCCACGGGCTGATTATCAGCAGTCATATCAAAGTACACACGAGGTAAACCCATTTTTTTGCTAGAGAACTGACGACGACACAACAAACCGAACGCTGACTGACTCGAAACTAGATTCGAATTCTGAATTAAGATGGCGAACGACCGCGATTGTGACTGGGGTTTTACAAATGACCGGCAAAAAGTTGTTCCCAAGAAGGCCATGTTGGTGCACATGTTGTTGATGGCGTAGTGTAGTGTAGCGTATGCTCTAGTGTGAATATACAAAAATTGGAGACTACGGTTCAAGTTGTAGAGTTTTGTACAGTCTGACGCGCTTTGAGCGTTGAATGCTGTAAGAAATAACCGGAAGTTCGTTCATGTTGTCTATGCTATTATAGAAAACAACTTTGCCAATGGACAATAAATGTTATGCAATAATAGTGTTTTAAATCGTGTGCAATTATCCCTTGGGAATTCAGTGAGAAAATATTGAACATGAACAGTGTCGGCCACACGAATGTAGTTGGAGTGGAATTTAAAAAAAAATTTGAAATTAGAAATTGGATACCGTTTTGGTACAGTAAGTAACTAATATTTTACAGCATACCTAGCTTAAAAAATCAAATTTTTGTTCCTGAATGTCCTTCATGTGTCTGTCAAAATTTAGCGCACCCATTTATGGGTCGGTACATTTTTTTTGACAGATCGCTCTGCCCTGTTGTTCTGTTGTGGTAAGATTATTTATTTTAATACCTCGACGAGGATAACCCGGAGCGAGAGTCGTTCATTAAAATTGAAAATGAGAAGTCCTCAGAAAAAGTTAGGTAGAGCAACATCCATCGATGTAGAACCTTTTAGATTTTAAATCAATGCGCAGCGCTCTCTATGTCAAAGTTTAGCTAGGATTTAAGCTAGTGTTGGAGTTGGAGAGCAGCGAAAATTTAGTTTAACTCGAGCATCGTACTAATATGTATCTGCTTCCACCTGACGGAAAATTATGCTGTAGACAGCTGCTAGCTAGCACTGAGCGAAAAATTGAAATCACGTAATTTTTTTCAATACGTTTCTGACAATACAATTCTGAAGACAATCATTTTCGGGTTATGTTTTAAATTTTGGGAAACGTTTATGGCGATTAGAAAATACTAAAGTTGGCAGTACAAAGTTCCAAATAATAACAAAACACGAAAAAAAAAAAAAAAAAACGTCGGAGAGATTTATTTACAGTTCCGTTGGGAGTGTTGTATAAACTTAGCTAATGATGAATTATGTATAGGAGCTGTAAAATGATTTCACATTTTGATAAATTGATCTAGATATAAAAAATATATTTTTTGCCAATATCATTTTCAATTAGGCAAAACACCAATTTTTGACATTTAACAAGAAAGGCGTAGTTATTGTAATAACGTGCTAAAAATCCTACTTTGTGTTGCTTTGCTGAGATAGAAGCTCAAAAACATTCAAAAACCAATAAATGAAAATCGTATATAAAAGTGTCGAATGCTACACATCATATCATTCCAATCACAAGAATATCAGCAAAAAATAAAACCAATCTCGTTTTTTATGTTGGATTAGACACACGAACACGAAGACTCGTGATCTGAGAGCAGAATCTGAGAAGCCCAATCTAATAGGTAGGTACCCACCACAAAAGTTTCCTCATCACTGTGGCTGTGGTTCTCATTTTGAAGGAAATGAAATATACCCTTAGCCAAATTATAGCACATCATGTAAGAGAAAGAAAACTAATAAGAATATAAATTCTATTGTCTCTTTTACACGCAATCCACAATAGGAAGCGACCAGCATTTTTTGACGGGAGTTCTTTAAACAAGTTTCGATGTTAAACTAAACCCTCATTTAAGTGTTGTAATAAAATATTAATTAAGGTGGAGTGCTTATATCCTAAATAAAAAATAAAGTGAAATCTATTTGGCATCATATTATAATATACAAAAACATAAAAACAACTTGAAACAGGTGAGCAAATAGTGTTCTTCGATTAAAACTGTGTTTTCTTGTTCACAATCCGAATTTTGTATTGTGTTTTGTATGCACATCAATCTTTTTTTATTTATAGTTGACTTTTTAACCTTCGAAGCAAATCAATTTAATGATGCATTTAACATAGGCGACATATTAGTATAGAACTTGTAGAACTGGTTGTTTTGGTTTGGGTGGAAAATCGATTTCCACAACGGCTCAATATGCTTAAGTTATTAAAACAGCATAATATACCCACTCCAAGGACTCATCAATATTGTGATTACTAACAAAAGTAGTGGTGTTCATTAAAATGAGCAGCATAAATATCGGAATCGGTAAAGATTGTGCTCTATAATACTAAAATGAGTTTTGCTTTGCATTAGCGTAGTTTATTTACAAACATTAACATGAGTTATTATACAAGGAAATGTAAGAACGACATGCGGGCTACTTTTCAATATGAAAACTGTAAGAACAATACCATTGGCGCCTATACTAAAAATAATTACACGCTCTCTACGACACAAGTTATTTTAACATTAGGGGCTATTTTTAAAATAAACAAATCTGATTGGCGCCTTTATTTAGAACAGTTTAAACGTGTGTTAATTTGCAAATTTACCAATCTTTACACGAGATTAAATAGAGGCTCAACAGAGCAATTGCACATCGTAGTGCATCGCTGCTGTGTAAAAGTCAACTTATCTGCAGTTTGCTCAATAACTCACATGTACAAGCTTTTTTATTCGTTTTCGGGTGGTGGCACTTAGGAATAGTTATGGATCATAAAAGTTGATTCAACAGCATTCTGTAACTGCCAAAATTAATGATCAGCCTCTTGTCTTATTGGATCGCTTTCATAGCGCATTTGGATATTGGATCATGGCGCCCGGTTGGTGTAACATAGCTTTTTTGTGGGGTTCTAGACTTTACTGGAGGTTACAGAGGTTGCGGTTGTGTTTTCTTCCCTTTCCCCTTTTTTCTAATAAATAGCCCAAGTGCCTACATATTTTTCCATATTCCACGTTCCACCTGTCTCGTGTTAAAAGTCCTTAACTCAGCCAATAACATATTGCTCTTTTATTTTTTGCTTATAGAATGCCGTCCGGTGGACCAGTATATCAGCCCACAACGGTTTCGTATGAAACCCGTCCAGGAGGATTACTGGGACAAACATCTGCAGTCTCTCCAATGAAAGTTCTTAAGAAACCAATGCCTCAGGTGGCTCTTTTGTTATTTGCTTTGATTTCCATAGCTGCTGGTGTTGCTATGATAGCGAGTGGTGCTGCCGACTATGCCGACAGCGAGGAGCATAAAGAGGAGTTAGGAATTGAAACAATTGAGACGTGTGAAGGTATCGACATTGGTGTCGTCACAGGTGGTGTTTTTATGACAATAATTGGATTTTGCTTAATTGGTAAGTTTTTTTTTTAATCAAGCAATCAAGAAAAAAATATATATATCTGTTTTAGGTCTCTACATTAAGGTTGCTGATTGGAGACGCAACTGTGTTTGTCCTTGCTACTTTAGCAAGAAGCAAAGCTTAGCTCGACAGCTACAAGGCAATAGTGGCGGACAGATATTGGCGTTGAATCCATCAACAGACCCATTGGTATCTCATACCCAATATGCTCCAGTGTCAGAAATACCGCCAAGGCTAGAAGATGAAGAGCGACGGAATTTAATGCCGGATAATAAGGAGTGGTGAGTTATATTTATAAAAAAAGATTTTAGAACGGAAACAATTTTGGTGTTTTGTATTAACCTGTTGCCTGGTTATATTTGTTACAAGATGTGCTAAACTGCTAAAACAGCAGGCATAATATGCATCCAAAAAGAGGGTAACAAAATGTTATTAAGGGGCTAAGCCAGTGCTTTTTTGAATACGGATTTGAGCTTTCGACACGTAAATTAACATCTTGCAATACAACACATCAATGCAAAATTGAATAGCATCAGAAATAGCTCATGAAACCTCAAAGACGAAATGGACGCACTGGCAAAGATCGTTTGTATATCTTTTCCTCTTCGTTGCGTTCCTTCAGCCCATCGATACCTATACAAAAAAAATCACCAAAACAAGCAGTTTTATCTGGCAAACGTAGTATCAGACAAAACTAGGTGTTTATACATTAGACAAAACAGACACAAATCGGGTCTGTTTTTCAAATGTTTCCTGTTAGTGTTGCGCGTGGCAGGACTCTTTGATTGTTTTCTTAGACATTTAAAGACAATTTGCTGATAGAGCTGCTTTATCCTTTGTATGCAGCAGTTGTTTGTCTGACCATTTTTAAGTGACTGCTGAGAGCAACCATGTTAAATTTTAAAGGAAACACTAAAAAATATTGTCTAATATTTCTGTATCAGAAGATCTACAAATTTTAAAATTATTTTTTGTTATTCTTACAGCCTCAGCAGCGCCGAAGAATCTGATCGCATGCTCGATCCAGATCCAAGGATAGTACTGCGTCCGATTGGCCGTGTCGAGGAAGCCTAAACTGTTGTACGTTTTTTTGTATTACACTCGATTTAGCTTATTATTTAAAGAGATTCAAAAACACCAAGAGCATAAAATCAACTCATCTCGAATTTAAAAAATGAAAAAGAAAAACAACATGGAGAATGCAAGGTTGAAAATAACTGAACTAATCATTTTTATTTAATTGCAACATCACATTTTTAACGTTTAACCAGAGGAAGTTACTTAATATATATTTTGTTTGCTTTAGTACACTTCTTTAGAGCTCTCTAAACGGTTTGTTTAGTTGTGAAGCAAAATTAAAAACAAAACTATATCTGAAATGATAATATTATCAGTGGGATTGATTTTATTAATAAAAACTAACCAACAAGAGGTACTTAAATAGTAGTTTAATAAGAGCATTTAACATTAACAACTGATAATATTTTTCCGCAAGAGTATACACTATCCCTTTGAATAAGAAAAGGGTAGCTGACCTGGCTACTACTTGAATTTCATATTTAATGGACACTTTAAGAGCAAATTTCACATTAGCTTCAAGCTTGTGAATATAAAGAGCCTTTTTCATCGCAGAAGTAACCGCTAAATTCGCGGCTAATTGCCACACGGGTGTACTCGATTCGTTAACATATCGAAAAAGTAAACAATGTGTGGATTTGATATGAAACATGAGCACTATCTCTTAGCCTCTCCTGTTAGAGATGGTCAACTAAATGACCCCTAACGAATAGTCGTATTAAATTTAAAGAAAGAGGGGATAGGGTTTCAGCAATCAATTCCAAACAGTTTGTAATAATTGTTAAGCATTCTCACACAAGCCGTAAAACAAAATTGAATAAAATTCAAAACCCGTCTTTTAAATGTTGACGTCCATTTTACTTAGAAACATGATTTAAGCTCAATCAACAGACAAAGAATGAAACAGAGAACAATTCCACAGGTATCCAAAAAACAATATACGAGAAATTTAAAACAATCTGTCCAAGAAAAATCATCCTAGTATTAGTCAAAATTCACACAGAAAAATCATTTTTTTGCAAAGACTGTTATATGTTAATTTATTTTGTTTTGTCATTTTTTTATATCTATATTTTTTTTTTCATTTAACATTTTCATAATATTTATTTGTAGTTACACAAAAAAAACGAATGTATTTCTTTCGTAGCAATTTGTTAGTTAATACACATAAAAAATCCGAGCGAAAACGCGCCAAATAAAAATTTAAAAACCAGAACAAAGCCAATGAGTAACAAAAGAGAAAACAAAATTATATACGTAGTGAATATATTTATGAATGTTTGAAAAAGGATTGAAATCAGAAACGTTTATCTACAGAAGAAAACAAATAGAATGGAGGACATATTTTTGTATAAAAATAAACAAAGAAAAACGATGCGATATTTAACAACCTATAAACTTAAATGTGTGTTTTGTCTTTCTTTGTAAAATAAAATGTATTTTTTTAACAATATATATGTATTTTAATCGATTTCTCACTAATTTATGTTCGTAAACACAAATCTAGAATGAGAGTTTGATCGATTCTATCAATATAAATATAATCTCTGACGAATTATAAATATACAAATAAAAATATGTACTTAATGAGTTTCTCTTATATTATAATTATATAATTTGATACATGTATGCATACTGTTGTGTTGGTATTTATATAATTATTTGAGATCTGCTGAGAATATGGAAATGTTTTCCTTTTTATTTGTGTTTTTGGTTCTTCTCGTTTATACAAGACTATTTAATATCAATGTTCATTCCTAAGTTACAAGGAAAATGTATTCTTAAAGCTATAAAATTCCGTATGTATTAAACAAATTGTAACAAAAATGATATTGTAATGCAAAGCAAACAAGTTTATTTGAGAAATAAATTGGCTCCTTTGAAAGGGATTGTTAATTTGTTTTATTTGTTTCGAATTTAATTTTCGTTCAAGGTGCCGCTTTCTGAAAGCAGTTTACTTGTTATATAAGTTGTATGACCGTCAAGTATATTCAGTAAATAAAGCGACATAAAAACAAAATCGTTTTAGAATTTTCTTGAAAATGCTTTATTATTGCAATGGCCCAACAATCAGGGGTCGAATCGCGTCATCCGTGATCGAGCATTACGTTCACGGAACTAAGTTGATTTACATGTGAAACAAAAACAAATTCCGTTCACGGATGACGCGATTCGACCCCAGCTCTCTTATTGCGTTATTTCAAAACGAACTTGGTTATGGCTGCGATATATTACGAACGAAAATCGTATAAAAGTCGTTGTAACTTCACCGTTTGCCCCTATGTTGGTTAGTTTATCGATAGTTGTATTTGTATTGCAAGTGTCTATTGACAAGTAATCGATACACCCAACTTTCATAGATTTTAGATTCGCTGTTGCATCAAGATAGTAAGGATCTTACCAAGACCTTTGATCATGTCGAAAAAGGGATGTAGACAAGGCGACGCACTGCTAAGCGATTTCTTTAACATCAAATATGAAATACATAATTGTTTTTAGGCAGACACAAAACACGATCCATCAAAGGCCTGTTTAAATACTTAAGGCTGATGTAAGTCATACTTTGAAGAACAACCTAGTTTCGGCTTCATTGAGTAATCAGTTCTTCAGTAATCGACTTTTAGATACTAATTATAATTTTTAGTATAAATGCAAAACAATCTTATGCATTTATGTATTTATTTTTCCCGTGTAACTTTTTTGGTTAAGTATTTCAAATGTTTAAATCATAACTAAATGTAGTATCCAAGATTGTTAGGCCGCTATATCTGCAATCTGCAACTCTGCTTTCGCGATACACACACTTAAAAAATATGTGTTTACAACCGGTGAGTAAATTGTAAATACATTTTTTGTCAAAAATTAAATAGAGCACTGATTACTTTATTTACTGACAATAGATTCATATCGTAATTATTGACTGTCTGAATTATTCTATCTGTAAATACTCACCACCTGCAACTGGGAATATATATGTTTCGCAGCCGTGTCTGAAAATCGTTTAATGTACTGTATCTAGTGTCATCACTTACTGGGGACACAGTCGAAGCTTTTATGATTTTTTAATAGGTTTTTTCACAACATAACATTTGTTTTTAAACTTATTCATTGTTTACTGTTTTTCAGACTGGGAAAGACATAATTGCATTATTTGTCAAAGATTTGCTATGCAATGCGTTGTCTTTGTTGTTGTATGAATGAATTTTTGTTTAATGTCAGTCAGTTAAGTAAAAAGTTTGTACATTAGATTTTCGTCAACGACCATACCACGCTGAAAGCATCGGTTCTCGTCTGATCACCGAAATTAAGCAGAGTCGGGCGCGGTTAGTACTTAGATGGGGGACCGCTTGGGAACACCGCGTGTTGTTGGCATACTACTTTTTGCCTCCATTCATTCCTTGGCTATGATTTCGTATTATTAAAAATATTTTTGGTACCTACAGGAAAAATTTCGAATGCAGGTGGCAAATTCTTGATTTTATGTCTCCTTGACCAATTCAGAAGATAATAAATGATTTTAGTTCACATCACAAAGTGTCCGAAGTGACATTGGTATCTACCAACAACTTTTCACTTCGATCCATAACTCCTATTGTGCACATACATACCACTCTAAATAAACTTTTGAATTGCCTAGTGTTTTCTTAAGCAAGTTAAATTTAAATGACTGACACGCAATCAACTTACTATTTTTAAGTAGCTGTTACTCTGGTTTTAAGTGCATCATATTCTCAATTGGTATATTGCATTTCCATTTACTGTGTCGTATACGTAACTTTTTCCCTGTTCCTTTTTTGTAGTAATACTGACTACAGATCAGAACAACGTCAATATACTTTCTTCTACAGCTTTAAACATGAAAATATTGATCTTAAATAATGCAGAAGAAAAGTGGTCTTGAATCAATGTTGGCCCTATAAAATTTTATTTTTGAACTTGATATATTTTGTACATACATATTTCATATAGATTGTTCGCAGCAGTTTTTAATGAAAGCAAAACTTTTGTTTCTTGTAAAATATCCCTCGCCTTAAGGTATCGTAATTTAAATTAGATTTAAGCAAGTGTGTGGGAGTCTTGGCGACCGTACCGAAATGAATATTTTGCAAGGCTTCGTCAAACAGAACGCGTTTTCAACGCCGCGGTGAGTTTAATTTACGCGGCGGTAAGATTATTTTGACGCAACGTTCTAACCGCCGCGTTAGAGGACGTCAAACAGAAAGATCTCATTAATGTCCTTGACTCTTGGTTTTCATTAGGTCTGTTCCTTTACTTTTGAATCTTACGAATTTTTACGAATTCTTACGAATTTTACTCAAATGCTGTTCCCTAACTCGAAAAATTCGTAAAAGAGAGCGTCATCGAGAGAGCAAGATATTACCCCTCCACTGAGAATCTTACGAATTTTTACTCAACAAATTTCTTGGTGTACGAAGTGGAAAAGCTGTCAGTCACAGCTGATTAGAAATGTCTTGTCCTATTTGACATTCGATTGCATTTGTTTTGATTTTTTTGTGCATTAAAATGGTATCAACAGGCGGCAAAATAAATATTGAATGTTCACCTCGAACATTCCATCGTATTGAAAATGAAAAGTAGACATTAGAGAATATGAAATAAAAATTTATTGAATTAAGTATCTGTCATATCTGTCATTATTCATAGTTTACTACAAAAGCGTTCCCTAACTTTTTCGTTAGTGACTCTCTCTGTGAGAGAATTTATCCCCACCATTGCCATTTTGACAGTCTTTTCCATTCTTACTACAAAAGTAAAGGAACAGACCTATTGTCTAAAAAAATGTCAAGCAGCTCGGAGGAAGAATTATTGTTTTTTTGCCGTGATATGTAATTCCCTAAAACGAAAAAGGATTTAGGTGCACAAAATTTACAAAAAGAGAAATTCTTTTGATATTTCCTCCCATATCTCAGCCTTTAAAACTGCATTTGTATACGATTCTCACACATAACGTAAAAATATGGGTTATTTCAAACACATTCGATTAATTTTTCCGTTTTTTAGAATGCAAAATCATGAAAAATTATTTCAAACGCGCCGCGTCATAAAATAATCTGTAATTTTTTACAACCCCGCGTTTCACCGCCGCGTTCAAACGCCGTGGTGAATTCAACGCAGCGTTGAAAACGCGCTCTGTGTGACGGGGAATACGTTATTCAGTATATTACAAGGCGGCGGTGAAACGCGGCGGTAGAACGGAGCGTTAAAACGCGCTCTGTTTGACGAGGCCTTAAATCTGATTACATTATGAAGTTTGCATCAAAATTTGTACTTATATTGATAACAGAATACTGCGAGATTGATAACAGAATACTGCGAGATCGATTACGGTTTTGAATATTTTGCCTTTGTTCTTCTTTAGTAAGTCAATTTGGCGCTGCGCCGTCCTGCTAAAACACATTATCGCCCGGATCGAAGACATCCATATTATCGAAGAATAAAAAAAAACTTGACTATTATCTGCATAGCGAGTTTTGAACAAACAGAGCGCTTTTCTAGATGTAAACGAGTCTAATGAGCCGATTGTGGATTTGCTCCATTTAACTCCAGAACTAGCCACAATTTTAAGGCTCACTTTACACTGCATATACCTAGAAGCACTGTCTGATTGATAAAGTGGGAGCCCCAATGACTATTCTAGGAGCTGCAGGGTCCAATAGTATTGGGATGAGTATAAATCTGTTGCATCTATATAGCAAACCACCGAATAAAAGAAAAGGTTGTACGAAAACGAAACTTCGCAATTAATCCGTGTTCCCTTCGACTAGTTCACTGTCAGTGCGGCGGTTTTAGAGCAGAAAATTGCAGTGTCGATCAACATTTTTCTAATTTCGGCCTCATTGAATATCACTTCTTCAGTAATCGACTTTTTGAGGTTATTTTGAAAAAGTTGTTTTAAAACATACTAATTATATTTTTAAGTACAAATGCAAAACAATCTCATGACATATTTAAATAAATGCCGTTCTGAGTCATTTAGCAAGAAGGTCATAAAGTTACCGTTTTTGTCCTTTTTTTTTTTAGTTATGTACCTATGGAAAACATCTTAGTGTAAGTTTGGGTTTAGATTAGTGGGGGAGGCCACAGCGAGCCTCACATAGACCAGAGTAGACCCATTGTGAACCACAGGATATTTAAATCACAAAACTACAAGGTTAAGGATTCTCCTTCTTCTTAATTAAAATCGATAGAGTTGTGCGATTTTTGGCGTATTCGTTGGCCATGAAATGACATTAAATGCATCACAAACGCACACAAATACAAACCTTGAAATTTGTAATTATTTTGCCATATCGTTATTTTTTTATTGAAGGTGACCAACCTTAGGGCTTAAGTACTCCTTCGGTATCTCCTGGTGTATCTTCGTATGAATTTTGTGGCAACTGGGAAGGGCACTCTTGATGGTCGATCGAATAGGAACAAATTCTTGTATGCAATATTAACTTAGTCGAAATCTTGTTCACTCCCAGGGAATTATTTTATATGTACACCTATGTCTACCTCACCCATATCTTTATGATTAGTCTAATTACACAGAAAATCGACACTTGAAAATGATTCCAATATTTATTAATGCTTTACAAGACAGCTAGTAATAATTTATTCAAAAAAAAATCAATAGACAAATGTAATCTAATGAATAATATTAAAGTGTGCTCTCATTCTGTTTCGACCTTTAATTCAGGCTTTGCATCCTTTCCATTGTCGACTTTTTCTTTAGTTTTCTCCTTATCTAGCTTATCGTCCGGCTTATCATCCGGCTTCTCTTTTTCCTTATCTTCCTTCTTTTCTTTGTCCTCTTTCTTTTCAGGGTCCTCTTTCTTTTCCTTTCCTTCTTTCTTCTCCTTGTCCTTTTCCTCTTTCTTTTCCTTCGTACTGTCTCGATCTCGTGACCTAATAGTGTTCAGAAGTTTGTTAATAAACATTTAAAAAAAAAGGGAGCCCTACTACTCACCCATCACTAGATTTGTGACTTTTCTCTGACCGTGAAACAAATGGAACTATCTTATCGTAAACATATCCTAACGCCGAATGCTGGTCGTTATATTTGCGCTAAAATGTAAACAAAAATAAGCACTTGATGCATAAATCGACATTCATTATAAAGACTTACATTTAAGGTAAACAAATCCTGATCGGCGTCGCTCAATTTTCTCAGTAAGCTTTTCACTTCGCTCTGGAGATCTTTTACCTTGGTGCTGGCCCTGGTGTAGTTCGATTGTAGCTCGGTGTTCTGTTTTTTCATCTCGTTGTACAGCTGTTCCAATTCGGAGTAGGATTTTTCGTAGCGTTTGTTCTGTTCGAATAGTTTGCCGACATGCATCAGTACCCCATTGAACGTTACCATGCCTAAAAAGTAAAATTTAGTCGAACGATATGGAATAGATTATTTAAAACCTACCATCACCATCGTCTGTTTTCGACAGAGTAGGCTTTTCGTCGTTCTGATCATCATCGGTCTTGAACACGGGCAATAGATTCGTATTGCCCATGGCGACTTTTCTAAGTTCTTCAATAGACACATCATCGCTATCTTCAATTGGGAGGTTCTCAGGCTTCTCTTCTGCGTCGGTAAGTTTCCTAGCAAACAAAAAATACAACAAGCCAACAAATAACATAACCATCATCGAATTAAGTCAATAAACAAATGCACGGTGCATACCTATAATATAAAGCATGACGCGAAATAGATTTCGAAAGAGACTTTCGAATTTCCGCCCGCGACAAACTCAATCCAAGAATGGAAAACAATTCCTCCAGATCCTTCTCAAAAATGTAGCCACAGTGTGTTGTATCAAAGTATATGAATGAAAGTAGCAACTGTGGCTTGGCAACGAACATCTTCTTTTCCGATCTCTTCTTTCGCTCGCTCGAGTGGACAGAGTAGGCATCATCTTCGGTATCGTCCTCTAACGGTCTTTTCGATACCCGACGTTCTCGTTGATTTTTATCTTTCCTATCCGCGTCTGTCTGTGGTTTTTTTTCCGCAGAAGGTTGCTCCTGGTTGCTGCTGTCCTTTGTGCTGCTCTCTTCATCGTCGTTAACAGAGGGTTTGGTTTCATCCTTTTTGACTTCTTCTTTCTCGGTCTCGGGTTCCTTGAGGAAATACAGCTCTTTGAAGATATTAAATCCAAAGTCTCTCATTAGCATTTCATTGAAAAGTTCCGCAAAGAGAGAAACCTGCAAATAGTTTGGTCATGTTCTAGTTTAACAATTGGATTGAATTCTTTACCTCGAAAAATCGTTCTTTTGTATCTTCAGGACGATAATCCAATAGGACCGATAGCGACATTACAGTACAGTCGAACTTTCCATCTTTGGCTGACTTGGATGGATGAACTATGATATGCGGCTCATCTGGAAGAGCATAGCGCCGTTCTAATTGCTTGCGCCCTTTTTCATCTAGCTCTTTGCTTTGTTCCTGAAATTTTAACATTTGTTTTACACACATTGCGTTGCTGGGAATAGGATCAATACGATATTTCGCTTCGGAACTTGTTCGTCTAGTTATTATATTTCAAGAATACCTAAGAAATCGTTGTTTAAGCTATCTCAGATGTACTATATGGATGTACAACTGCTTGTAGATGTCCAGAATAGAAAAACCCTGTACTGCGTTGAACAGCAGAATACTTGTCTTCTAAATTGCAAATTGATGTCGCTAATTCTAAGTCGTTTTTATACGAATCACAAAACGAGAGTAGACAACTTACGTTGCCCCCATTCAGTCATCCTCGAAAGTGCATCAATATTTCGTTATATGGATTAAAATTAAATATATTTCCACATCGAGGTCCACACAACTGCAGGTGGACCATAAAACAGACCACAACAAGACCTAGACAAGAAGCTTTCCGTAATATCAGGGGTTGAATTACCGCATCCGTGATCGAGTACTAAGTGACTGAATTTGTTATTGTTTTGCATGTAAAATCCACCAAATCAGCGGTAATTCGACCCTAGCTCTCACCTGGTTACGAACACTGACCACGTGCCGCCACCATTTCGCTGTGTTTCACTAGGCGACCCCTAGTTCGATAAGAATTGCCGGCATTCACAGCCAAAATTATTATGATTAATTCTGCAGATCAAGATTGGCAAGCTTAACATACAATTGCTAGGTCAAGTGGACCCTGTGTACAAAGACGCAACAGCCCGACGTATTTTTAAGTCAAACCGTAAGGGTCAAAACAGCAGAGGAGAAATGTACCCTTGGTGTTAGCACCTACCCGGGAACCGAGCTGGTACTGTGTTAGGAGCACAAGTTACTCCAACTGCAGTTCCAGCGTAAAACAAACGCGCTTGCACATTTAAGCACAGAAACAGGCGCCATCCAACTCCAAATGAAGCCATAGGTATTGCTGGATGCAAGAATGAGTGACTTATAAAAATTTGCGGAACAAAAGTGGCAACCTGCTGTTGGGCTTAACTAATGAATGCAAATACGTAGTATTTTAATACAAGTTATCAAACAAATAAACGAACAACAACATACCTTCTCAACATTATCTGCGTCTGTGTTCTTGCTAGAATCATACTCATCCAATATAACAATATCGGTCATGTCCACCTCGATGCCAGCATCGCCATCGTCATCTTTCATGTCTGTATCATCGGCGCCA
The DNA here is from genome assembly GCA_936431705.1 of Cheilosia pagana. Lineage (NCBI taxonomy): Eukaryota > Metazoa > Arthropoda > Insecta > Diptera > Syrphidae > Cheilosia > Cheilosia pagana. Next base: position 25,955,044 of record OW386168.1, on the reverse strand, counting down.
TCTTCGTCTTTCTTCGAGTCCTCATCGTCCTTATCGTTCTCGCTTTTTTCCTTTTCCATTGTCAACGTTTTCGATAACCGAGCTAATACCTGTGGCTTTAGACCTTTTATATTAGAAGCAAACAACTCATTACTATGTGTCACAAAGAAATGTACCAAGCTAATGCATTTCACTTCACCTTTTGACGATAAATTACGAGCGACCAACTCATCACGTATTTCCTGAATTTTCATTGTTTTTAGATCTAATTTTGAATAATGTGTTGGTTCTTTCTTAATTTCATCCTGTAATGAATAAAACTCACATAAAAAAACATGTTCCAGTCGGGCCAATCATCGACTAATACAGAGAGGCAAATTTGACATCATTTACAACAAATTCGTTTCTTTTATCCGCGCACAGATAGTAAAAACCGAATTTGTACAACAATTTAAATGTCAACAATAAGCAAATGAAACAAAAACTTAAAAAATGAAATCATTAAGTGTTACTCTTGACGGCAGCAGCATTCGGCGGCTATAGGGATTTAAATTTAGTTTCTTTTCTTTGTATAATACGTATGGAAATATGTAAGAATATATGATGACCGGTCACAAACTTAAACAAAAAAATATGCAATTCCAAAGAAGTGTGTTCAAAAAGAAGAAAATCTAAATCTATGCAATTTGAAATTATTTTTGTTTTTTTGTTGTTTTTTTTTTATAAAAAAAAATTAAAGGTAGAATGCCTTTTCATGTCCAATTTCATTGTTCGGCTTGTCTGCGTCTTCGCCACCTAAATTTGCCAACGATGTTGCAGAATCTGGAACAGTAGCAGCGTCGTCTCCTTGGCCAGCAGCAGCAGATTGTGATGACTTTTCTTCCGACTGGGCGCCAGCATCAGTTATCGATTGTTGAGCAGCAGCCGTTTTAATACGATTCAGATGATTGGTTGCAGCAGTTTTGTATTCGACAGCAAGACTATCCCATTCAGATCTGGTTGGCATGCATGAACTTATATCTGGAAGATATATAACGACAGTTTCCACCCGCGACGGTATTGATTTTCCTTTGCTTGTGTAATCGGCACGATGGTAGTAGAGCTCCACGAAGCGGTACCTAAACATATGATCAACCAAGCAACCCATTTTTTGGTATTGTTTTAGCATGTTTTCCATCAGATATTTAAGTATAATTTATTATCTACTAAATTAGTGTTATTTGGTAAATGTTTGTATATATTTTAGGGTTGTATTATTTATTTTATTTTACTTTTTTGCCTAACACTACATTCTTATGTGTTTGTGAAAGAAAAATTCCAAAACATAAGCGAAGTAAATTATAAGGCAAAAATTGAAAGCAATCAAAATTCCCTTGGAGTTATGTTGAATATTTTAATGTTGCGTCAATAGTGTTAGGGTAATTTCGTGTGTTGCACTCATCTTAGGAAGTAAAATGTGGGAGCTGCATTGTTAACAAAACGCACCAGAAGATATTGCCTCAACTGAATCCTACTTCGGGTGACTTCTCTACACATACGAAAGGTATGAAATAGATAACAATTGATCGGCTTTGAAATATCTTCATTAGGCACTTTTGTATGTTGTCCGTAGCCAAATGTTTTAAGCTGTTTTCAAGTCCCCTGACATCGAATTTCTTCCAAGTAATAGCACAACAAAGTTCTCATGTAGAAGGGTTCAGGCGAGAACTATATGAGCCAGGTGATATCGCAAACGACCTATTCGGCCCTAGCGAGGTATGCGTCGGAACGGAAAATTCTCCGCAACGCATACTCAAGTCCAAATCGTAAACAATTTCCGCCACCAATTCCTGTCGGAGGATATCGGAACCTAGCTGTCAAAAATTGAAGAAAAAAATGCACTTCATCGCACTTCAACGTAATTTGCCGATATGCGTTACAAAATGTCGGAGAAATATTCCGAATAGATGTTCCGAAGAATAGCTCGAAGCAAAAAACCTCCGAATCGTATAAAATCGGAGAATTTTCCGTTCCGACGGAGACCTCGCCAAGGACCGATTACTCATCTGAGTATGCTGTCAGCCATTTAACCTAACGTACAACTGCAGAAGACTTTAGAACCTTAAAAAGGGATGGACTTAGAGAACCATCCATATGAACTCTGATAATACTTTTATGTCAACGTATGGCAGTCACACGTCACACCAGCTAATAAGGCACCAGCCTGTAGTTGCCCTTTCTAACCCCACTTGTTATAGTTCTCGATAAAGTTTTAAGTATTGTAAGTTGCATTAAAGCTGGTTGCGTCTTTTATGTATTAATCTCAATTGGAAATATACTTTAAAAATTTTTCGCCAGTTCAGTTAGGAAAGAATAGCATGGTTTTGAAAACCTCCTAGGTAAGAGACCTACTCATTGAGAACAAAATGAAGACTTACACCATCAACTCTATCAACTGTGATTATCAACATTCTTGTAAAATTTCTTGACGAATAAATCAAAAAACAAAAATAACCGAAGTAACTCGTCAGTAACACTGAAAAAATTATTTTAACTAATTTCAGACTAAAGATCGGTAGGCAAATGTAACAAATTGGTAAGGGGTAACCCATACATGAGATTCTCCAAGATAGCGGAGACAACTTTTCGAAATCCCTTTTCTATTCATTAAGTAACATTAAAATAACCATTATGGGAAACTGATGCCAGCTTTTACGTTATGTTTGATAAACTATACCTATCTACAGAATTTTATACTTTGTTGTAACTTATTATATTACAAAAAAAAAAGTTATATTTTAGTGCAGGAAATAGGAGAAAACATACCATTGGGTACAATTGGACAAATCGATTCCAGTCAACGACAGGCAGGTTCTTATTGCCGTTCGAATTAAAACTGCTGGATCTTTGTCGGGATTTTCACCATCCATAGATGGACTCCATGGACCACCAATAGCCATTGGTTCATTGCGTGCTCTAGTGCCAACCAAAAAGTTTATCAAACGCGATGGATGTATACAATGGTGACTGTCGTCGTTTTCATCTTGATTGAAGCATTTCGAATAGATTTCCGAGATGGGTGGGCATCCCAAGAGCATAACTTTTGCTGAAAACAGGTAATCAACGTCATCGGGCTCGGTAGTGACTTTAATTTCATTTAATGGTTCCACTGCCTTGTGAGTTATGTGAAAAGAGCTGGGACGACGCATTGAGAATGGATTATCTGGAGTAAATGTTTCCGACCATTTTACTTGAGTGTGAAAGAAGTCTGATGGAATATAAAGATTGGAATAACGACGTTTGATTTCTTGTACACCACCACTTTTGCTGAAATTAAATAAGAAGACTAGAATGACGTAGATCTTATATGGCTGCTGAGTGTACTTACAATGTTAGCAGTGTTTTTGGAATTTGTACCACGTAACGTGGAATTGGTCGGGTTTTTCTCCTCTTTGGGGACTGTCGTCGGACTGGACTGCGGTCACGATCTTTCTTATCTAGACTGACGTCGCGTCTGTCAGTTGGACGTCTTTCACGTTCACGGTTTCTGGGACTCTCTTCTCGACGCTTTTTGCGATCGATTTCAAACTGCAAAAAGCCCATACAAAATTATTACCTAAATAGTTCCAGTTATATTAGGCACGCATATAAAAAGTAGACCAATATACTTAGTTTGAGTTAAGACATGCAGAACTAGCTATTTGTAAAGTTGATCTATAAAATCTATTACACTCGAATCGAAATTCAAACCGAAGCCGAAGATCGATTGAGTTTAGAGCTTCAAACATAATTGCATTAAAATAAGACTTGGCCATAGCGGGCCAAATGCGTTAAATGGACTAAACGGAACTCGATGAGAATATAATAAAACACAAATTTGCTATTTGCATGCACTTACATCATTGCGATCACCGCGATCACTACGATCACGTCCTCTGTTGGACTCCTTGCGATCACGAATGGAATGACGATCGTTAATAGGGGATCCACGCCGTGGCCCACCTGGAGAAGAACGCCTCTGGCTATTCAAGGCGCGATACTCATTTGGCGGAGGAACGGCATTGTATCCAGATGATTTTATATTTTGTGACATCAAGGGAGGCGGTGGAGCCTGAGCCGAAGCCTGTGACACCAATTGAACTCTGCTTGCATTCCACTTAAATTGAGTGTTCGGACTATAGGTCGATTCAAAGAGGACTCGGTCACCAACTTTGGGAACAACACCTTTGCATATGTTCTTGTAAAAGAGAACTTCGTCGTTTACTAGACCGCAATCATTGCTAATCTTAGTAACGGTGCCCATTGAATTGAAATTCTGCCTGTTTTGGATATGCACACCCATATTGTTAGCTTGACTCTGTCCAGATGCTGATCCTGATCCAGTATTCTGAAATGCTACCGGATTTAAGCCGGTTCTAGATGGATATGAAACACCTTGCGGAAACATTTGATTGCCAGGCATCTGATTCATGTTGCTTGTTCCCATTTGATTGTATTGCATATTCTGATTTTGCTGACTTGATTGTTGATTCATGAACATTTGCGAGTTTTGATGATAACCCATACCTGAGTTGGATGAAGACATTGGGATTTGACCACTTCCAACATTTTGCATATTACCTTGCATTGAATTATTCATTGAGTTTCGTTGCCATGGTGGGTTTGATTGGCCACTAAAAGACATTCTTAATATATGAAAATGATCTTTTCACTAGACAAAATTCACAATTAAGCAAAGCGATATTTTGTGAGTCGGCTTTATGTAAAAATTAAAAAACGCCGAGGAATATTTCACTCTGACTTGACAGGAGATTGCTGCGATGGCCGCGAATAGGGATGCGTTCATGCGCATTTCGGAGTTCCGCCAAAATCTGCTACAATTTAAGGGTTCGCCAGTATCAATACAATTAAGGCCCAAACAGATTAAGAATGCAGATAAGCAAAGTAGGAGTTGCAGCACGCAATCACAACAACTACGTCGTAATTGACATTTCCGAGATTCATTTATCCCAAGTGTAAAGGACCTGACAGCAGTAGCTCATGTTTGAAACTTTCTGGTGATGCGGATAAAGTTGGGATTAACAATATTTTATAGCATTTCAAACAATTCAGGACCAAATATGACTGGCGCTGTTTTTTGCGCATTCGTCTACTTTATTTTGCTTTGTTGAGGTAGAAGCTAAAAAAATCACACCTAGTAGGTACGTAGTACCTGTGTTTGAATGTAATTGGGAATCACAGCCACAATCGTGTGATGATGCCAATTCTACGGGCACAGCTGTCAAACAGCTTATCGATATGAATTTTTCGTTGGTGCTCTCATTGAATAAATAAAAGGTCTATTTGAAGAGAGAGGTATGAAGTGGTAACAAAGGAAATTGAATACGAAACGTTAATTGTAACAATATTAACTATTGATGAGAAACTGAACGTACTTCGTGTGTTTTTCATTTGATTTCTGTCAACGTTTTTCATTATTTGACAAACTTATCTTTACTCTTATTCCAGCTTTTTTTTTTGTCAATTTGTTCTATGATTTTATGAGACGTTCCTGAACATACCTATGTATTGCTGAGCACACTCTTTTCGATTCTCGAACTGGTGACGTAAGGTGTGGAACAATACCAATTGAGGTTATGATCTAATGTCAATTCTTGAATAAGAAATTAAATCGTAAGAAGAAATAGATTTTTGGCTCCGAGTTCATTTTAAATTTATCTATTAAGATGTCCGATTTTGACTCAATTCCTAGTACCGCAGCCGATCAAGAACTTCAAGAGTTCTTAATGATTGAAAAACAAAAGGCACAGGCAAACGCACAGGTAATATTAATTGGTTATAACATAAATTGGTGTAGAGGAATTTTACTAAATTGCTTGTTTTATTCTAGGTTCATGAGTTCAATGAAATCTGTTGGGATAAATGTGTTGGAAAGCCCGGTTCAAAATTAGACAGTAGCACAGAAGTATGCCTCAGCAATTGCGTTGACCGCTTTATCGATACATCATTGTTAATAACAAAACGATTCGCAGACATGCTACAGAAAAACAGGAGCGGAATGTGAAATAACATTTCCTAATGTTGGCATGAAATTGCACCAGCTCGCCGGATACATGTTTACCTTTGTTATTAGTTAATAGAAGACCAAAAATACAAATACTGTTAATAAAAAAATCGACTTGGATGTAAAATTTGTTGACTTTAATGTCATTTATCGAAGGCTTTTTGTTTATTCTTTTTCAGTTGCCTGTACATGTCGATGATTTTGCTTTGCTCTTGTTCAATCATCGTTCGCGTGGCTACAGGTAAGTCCTTTCGCTTTCCCTTTAGTTTGCCCTTGAATTGTTTTGGTTTCTTTGGCTTCTGTGTTGAACCTGGGGATTCCTTCGGCGTTGTCTCCTTCTTAACATCTTTCATAAGCGATTTTAATAGCAGATTGTCTTTCTTTCCAGGCTTAAGGAATAAAAATTGCTTGATATTTACGTTTCTACAGATTATGTACGACTCTTACCCTTGGAACTGTTTCACTACGAACTGCTTTCCGAGGCAAAGTATTTAATGTTGGCGGCGCATGAACGACTTCCCCAAACTTGAATACATCCCTTTTGTACTCTTCTATAATATTTTCCTTTTTAGACTTTAAAGAGATTAAGTTAAGTTAGTTGAAAGGATTAAAGCCCATTGCCTACCTCTTCGTTGTCTTCCCTGATTGCCTGTTTCACAAGTTCTTTGGCTACTTTCGGATCCATTTTAACTTGCGTGTTTTTTAACATAGGCTTTCTCGACTTCTTCTTCTTGATTAGTTCATCAATTTCATTTGTGGGTTTCTTCTTTATGGCAATGGCGCCAGTTTTAGGGTTCCTCACCACTATAACCCCGTACTTTGCTTCATATTCTGCTTCTTTTAGCGATTCAGTTGTCATGCGGTTTACCCTTCTAAGATAATCTTCATCGGTTTCACTTGCAAGCTGTTTAATAGCTCTTATTTTATTTGATGCTGACGCTGTTGGCTTAGACGCATTGCTTGTTTTATCTCTTGGTTTGTCTTCTATCCCACTATGTATCCTCTTTATCTTTTTTCCACTCTTGGCGGCATTGGCAAGTTTCACAAATTGTGCAAATTTGTTGGAAATCTTCTGATCGCCTCCTTTAGCGGGTGGATTATTTGTAACACCTTTGAGCCTGGGGATAGAATTATTTTGTTAATTTCTTTTGCACCGGTTAATCATTTGTTACAGTAATTAATTACTTTGCCAATTGAGTTGCCTGCTGTTTTAGGGGATCCCGTATACCATGGTGTTTTCTTGCGGGAATTTTCCTTTTCCTTGCCATATTTATTGAATATTAAAAGTTATAAGTTAAAGGCCACGGAAATGTAAATAGAGTTGAATTTGGGTCTGCTGAAAATACATGTGTTGTGCTCGCTGTCAAAATATAATTTTGAGTGGACTCATTCAGGAATGAAGTGCTGTGTTCATTAAGTGCGCTTAGAGTGAGGTCACTTCAGCTGGACGCAGCAGTACAAATCGCTATATAAACGTCTGTTATCGGTTTTCGATAACTACCTAGTATAATTAATAAATTACCAACAAAAAATAAAAGTTCGAGAGAAGTTTCATTGGTGGAATAATGTTATTATTAATTTTATTTTTATGAATAGGTAAAATCAGGTGGAGAATCTTTAAATTTTCTAGGTAGATAACCAAAACTCCAGCATGTTTACTGATAAAACTTAGCTACAACTTTCCCTTTAACATGGTGAACGCGGCCAATGTGTACGAATGTTCATTGAAATGACCGCCAAAACTGAAACCACTGAAACTGTCCAATCTAAAAGCAGCAAGACTTTCTACCAGCCGGCATTAGCTTGTCCTTTAAATTGTGGATTGTGAAATAAATAACATTTTAACTGAGTTGGTTTGCAAACACAAACATCTTATAATACTAATTAAAAACTGCTAATCATAAAATCATGACAACACCAGCTGACGAAAGAAATATCGAAATTAAGGCACGTGTCGGCTCTGATGCAGATTTCGAAGTTAAAGTGGAAATAGCTAAAAGGTTGACTTCAACCGAAGGAGAACTTATCGTACAGAAAGATGTATTTTTTAATTCCCAGACCGGCCGATTTAAGTTGCGGTACTTAGAAAATGCAAAATCGCAGTTGGTTCACTACGAACGACCAGATATTGCAGGTCCAAAACTATCAAAATACAACAAAGTAGAAATAGACGAACCAGAGGTATTGGAAAAAATTCTTACGGCCACTAATGGAGCAAAGGGTGTTCTTAAGAAACGAAGATATTTATTTCTCTATAAGAATACAAGAATTCATATGGATAAAGTGGAAAATTTGGGAAATTTTATGGAATTCGAGGTATGTCTGAGGCCAGACCAATCAATTGAAGAGGGTCAGGCATTTGCTGAAGAACTAATGAAAATATTTAAAATTAATAAAGAGGATCTTATGACTGGGGCCTATTTTGATGAAGTTAAATAAATTCATTAAATACCGTTAATTTATTTGCACACCATTTTTTCTTAACTTGATATGAATATGTTGTATTTAGACCTGCCTGGGCCGACCTTTGTTTTTTTTTCGGCCTTTCTCGTTAATCTAAAGAACACAAAAAAAAGGAAGCCGGCGATGTAGCTGGGCGATGATTCCAGCGAATTCGAAGAGGTTCTGCAAGCTAGTGACAGGGCTGCAGATTGCACGCTCGCTGACACTAACGTGGCGGGAAGTGAGGTGGCTGGTACTCTCCCTTCCGCAGAAAGGTTAGGCGATGGGACGGTAGGTACTCTTACCAAACCAGAACAGAGCAAGGGTACACTCACCTAAATAGCGATGACAATGAGGTGGCTGGTACTCTCACTGGTATCCCTAAGGCGAAAAAAATCGACGAATAGAATCTAAAGTAGAATCGAATTACATTGTAGGCCCCCAAACCCTTCGTGCTCACAGAAACTGTCAGAGGTATAGGAACATAGTTACACGCTGGTGGTGAGATCCCTGCTGAATTTTACAATATTTCACCGTATCACATTAATTCACGTCCAAGTTGATTAGTTGAGCAGTCAATAGTTTTCCGCAAACAAAAACAATAAATCCAAAATAATTTAGAAATCAAGCTCGGCTTGTAATACGCATCATAGACATGTTTTTCTTTATTTTCAAATTATCAACAAGCGATGTTCGAAGCAAAAATAAATATACAATAATTCTCTTCATTCATATATCTGCATAGTTTGTTTCATCACTGGGAATTAGAATTCCTCTTTCCATTTTATATAATATAAGTACATAATGAATAGGCAAATATAAACAAATAAGTTATTTCAAAGAACATTCCTATACACAAACAGTAAACGTTCAAGGCATTGTCATTCAATTACGAACCAAAAATGAGTGTATCAGTCAAAAAAGTTTTGGAATTTTTGGAAAAATTTCATAGATTTCTTGGAGGTTGGACTTAAATTTAGTTTCAAGTCGTCCTTAAATACAAATAATAACAATAAAAATACAAATCTGTTACTTAAATAAGTGTTGTGCTTTGGTCTCGAACTCAAATCCACACAAAAATAGGCAAAAATCGAACAATTCGCAGGGATGCTAATAAATATAAATTCAAAATTCTTTATGTATAGGTATGTAAACAAAAATAAAAATATATGTATATACGAGTAAAAACTGGGAAAGACTTGCAAAACTTAGTGACTAGGATATTTTGTAATGTAGTAAAATCGGATTTATATACGAGTATATATTTATGTAAAGGCGCACGCTTAACAATACGATCCAATAAGACTTATTGAAACAGTCTCGTCCAATGGAACTGGGGCGGAAATCGGTTTCCAGTACCACCAGTTGTAGCTCACTGGAATACAAAAATAATTAAAATTCATGTTAATTAAAACGTAATTCAAAACTTACAAACAAACGATTGGGGCAAGCGAACAGATAATGTACGACACTTGTGCCGACATTCTGGCGTGGGTCTTAGAATGATAAAGCGGGTACCCAACGCTTGCTGGACATACATATTTGAGCATTCGGTATCAGGCAGAGTATATGATGCGGCATTTGGAGTGTCCATCATGACGTAGCGTTCCAATGCTATGCCAGTTTTTGGAAGACGCTCTGGCCTAACAAATAACTGTCGAATTAGACGCGCTGGCTGCATTCGATTGCATCGCCATATATTATGACTTTGCGTGTGGTGAGTGCGATTAAAGTCGTTAAACAGCTCATCGAGATTGGTTATTTCATTGTTTGTCGACTGAACTCGATAGGCATCACGTCGGAAGATTTCACGATTGTTGGCGTACAAATCATAAATAGCCTTCGGTTGGATGTAATCTTGTTGTATCTGTGGAGAAGCGAATACAAACCAGGATTATGGGATATTAGATTAGGAAACTAGTCTTTTCAGATTGTTGGGATCCACCCGATATAGTTGTGTAACTCCCTAGACTAGAGTGTAAGAAGCAACAATGGCTGCCCCCTATAAGCTCTTGCAAAACATGGTTGTGTAATTTCTGTAAAACAAAACCACAATCTCTTACATACCTTAAATACAAAAGGCACAAACTCGGTTGTCTTCTCCATATTCGTCAAATCCAAAACATTCTTTACATTCGCACATGGATCACAATTAAGGTCGTCAACTTGAAAGAATGGATTCATCATTAGGCATGACTCGTCGTAGAGTTCGGTCAAACCGGGAAATTTCTTAATCACTGGCAGTGTCATCTTCCTCCAAACCTTCATTCCTGGATAGATAAACGTCTGAATGTTGCGTAAAACTATTGTTGACGCTTCATTCTTATACGATATGAATATGCATGCAATGGCGAGATAGAAAATCCAAAACAGAATTTTTCGCTTTCGGTCGATAATTTGCTTTAAGATTTCAGCCTTTATAAATGCTACATGATTGCTATTGCTATTGTTTGTATTGCTATGGCTGGCTGATCGATTTTGTTCAAAATACTGAAAGAGCACATAATTGTCGAATTGGAATGCACGAATATTGCAGTGTTGTTCGGCGATAGATTTTAATTGACGCAAATTTTCTATGTATTTTGTTATCACTTGAGGTCTAGATAGATTTGCGAAGTTTAAATCAATATTTTCCATATTGATGATTTTATATTTAATAAATTTGAGATTATCATCACAATTTCGAAGTTTTACGACAAATCGAACATAATGCAATCCGATTTTCTTTCTAATGTAACTACGCTGGAAGGACTTTTTTTCTAACTCGGCACAGCGGAAGAAGGGTGTACTCGATTTTTTAATGTTTTTTGTTTTTTTTTTGTTTTGACATATGCAATGACATCAAAAGTCTCCTGTCTGTTTAATAGGTAGCACTGGGGTTGACATGACACACGAACTAGGTATTCAAACAACACTTAGGTCCTTGTTACATTGGCCTCAGCGCCATTTTTTTCATATTTGTGCACACAACTATAGACAAACCATACTGAATTGTCTCTGCATACAGCCACTAAAGGCTGTTACCCTGTTCGAGTGAAGTAAAATTTGGACTCCTCTCCAAAATGGGCTGTGAAATAGAAAGTGAAATTTTCAAAATGTCAAAAGTTTAATGCGACGGACAATAAAAGCCAAGTGAAATAGCTTAAGCTCCATACAATCACTTTTTGAAAAACTATTTTTCACTCGAATGCTGTTCCTGCCTAGTGAAATCTTCACGTGAAAGTTCATTTTGACATTTGGAAGTGAAAATTTTGTATGAAAAATTAAATATCACTCGAACAGCGTACCAGCCTTTATGATTTGATAAAAATAATACCACTGAACAAAAAAAGAACTAACGAGTTCAATATATATTGAAAAAGAGAGAAGCATGAAAGTTGGGTAGGTATGGATCTCTGTTAGTTTCCTCACAACACGACGTTTAAAGCAGGACCTTTACAGTACCAATGGGTGTTTCTATGGAAGTTAGCCATTCGTCAAAAATGCACTCAAAGGAACAAAATTCTAAAAGCAGCAGTTTTTGGAGTAAATATTTGTATAGAACCTGGGAGGCGAACTCTTTTTTGCTTTCAGCCGGTCTCTTTTTTTCTATAAATTTTCGAACACAGCCCGAATGGGGAAATGTCAATTTTTTTATATGAAGTTTGTCGTGCCGCTAGTCAACTAGCGGGGCAGTGGAACGCGGCCATTGGACATGAAGCTTGACACTGACAGCTAACTTTTATATAAATAAAAGTTTTGCACATTTTATCGTGCATATTTTTGGTGAAATATATTTTTATAACTCCAGTCTCCAAACAATTTCATTGAAAACTCATAAAAACATGCCTCATTGACTTTACTATAAGGTAACCAAATCTGTCAACATTTTACTTCAGGTTATGTAACAGGAGCATTATTATTTTAAGCAATGAATTTATACAGCGGTCGGTTAAGAGATCTATTGGATAAGTGGCCTGGTAAAAAGCGGTTCGGAATTTATAGATTTCTCCCAGTGTTCTTTGTTCTTGGAGCTGCCCTTGAGTTCTCTATGATCAACTGGACTGTCGGCGAAACTAATTTTTGTATGTAACATCCTTATTCAAACTTGTAACATTTTATTCATGTTTGTTCACTCCAGATCGTACATATAAGAAGCGACAAGCTAAAAACCTTGTCGAATCACAACTTAGGGCAACTGTCAGCGATACTAACTCTTCATAGATCAAAATGCCGGCTGGGGTTACCTGGGGACAGTACACTAAATTTTTCGCCAGCGCTATGCTATCCATGATGGCCGGGTCGCAACTTGTTCACACATACTACAAGCCGTTGAAGGATATCGATGTGTATATACAAAAGGAGATAGAAACCGTTAAGTCTCCTTCGACAGCGAAATCATAAAATTTTGTTACATTTATAGTATATTAAACTAGTTCTTTTTGAGTTAATCTTTTATTTCCGTTATTCCTTGTACACTTAAGTTGCTTTATTATGAGTTTTTAAATGGGCGCGCAATGCGACTACTTGAATAAATCTCTTTCCGCAGATTGTACATTCGTGTGGTTTTTCACCCGTGTGCCGCATTTCATGATGCTTGAGCGTCTCCGCTTTGCCAAAGCTCTGGTCACAGTACTTGCACTTAAATCGTCGAATACCCTTGTGGACGACACGGTTGTGTAGGCCGAGATTAGCAGAACTGTTGAAAACCTGTGGACATGACGGACATGGCCATTGTTTTTCCTTGGTGTGGTAGTTGATGTGGATACGTAGCTCACTCTTTGTTGTTTTTCTCAAGCCACAGTAGGGACAAACGAAATTCTTAATTCCTGCGTGTCGCATCATATGGTCACGGTACGTGCGCTGCGAAACATAACCTTTACCACATTGTTCACATTTGTAGGGAAACTCTTCTCCAGTATGCTTGAACCGATGATCCCTAAGAGCACCAATGTTTCGGAAAGTCTTGCCACACTCCTCACAAATGAATATTTTCGGTTCGTACTTGACTTCAGAGTGCTTTATACGACAGTGGACCCGAAGAGTTTGTTTACGACGGAAAACCTTACCACATCCGTCGTACTCGCATTTGTACTCTTCCTTGTGTTCGGTATGTACATCTAGCATGTGAACCTTTAAGTGAGAGGATTTGTTATACGATTTGTCACATAGCTTGCATGGGTATGGCTTGAGCCCGTCATGGAGCCGAATGTGGGCATCAAAACGTTCTTTTTTAAAGAATTTCTTTCGACATTTTTCGCAGTTGTATATTTCTGGAGTCTTTATGTATGCTGGCATTGTATAGTCTTCGTCCTTAGGTTTCCTGCCCCGTTTCGGAGGTGGCGGTTTCTCGTTTTTCTTTTTCGCCGTCTCCTCAACACCTTCCAGGATGTTCTCCTCAGGCGCTGGTGAATCGTAGTCTGAAGAATCATCGACCAACCCACTGAATACATCGTTATGGTCGATTTCTTGCTCATCAAGTGCTGGATCTGGGGCGACGCCAGTTAGGTTAGTTTTAACATTTTTGACATCGACCAATTGGGTAATTATCTAGAAAGATACACATACCTACTATTGGACTCTTTTACTAAATACACAGGACTCCTACCTCGTTTTTGTTATCAGCAGTGGTACTGTCGCAAGCCTCTAGTTGGTTCGCTAGCTGAAGCCAATGGAAACTTTTTAAATCTTCCGATGCGCCTTCCAACTCAAGTCTATCGATTTCTAGCTTTGGGAAGGCATTCATTAAACCATCCAGTTCTCGCATTGATTTAATACACATCACACGAAACTCATACGATGTTTGTATTTTGGTATAGCAACTTTGACATATGCTACTTGGATATCCATCATTTTTCTCAAAGTCCAGAGACGTGCACACTATAAGCCATTTGGCTATGTTTGGAGTATCGTGAATATGTAATTCAGCACCAGGTTGCAGCTCATTTAGACAAGTGCGACAATACGAGTTCATATTCTCTAATGTTACAGTCATGTTTAGTTTAAGAGGAAACTAGTTTCAATAAATCACTCTTGAGATCTAAACATCTATTTACTCTTTTAGAAGTTCGGTTAAAAGAAATTTATTTCCAAAATAACAAGCTGGGGACGAAAATTGTTTGGAATAAAAAAAATCGAGTTAAATGTCAATTTACCTAGAGATGTGGGTTTAAATCGATAACTCAATGGGTAGCTATCGATTCGGAAGCTTCCTTTTTGTTGCTCTAGTTTATTTTTTGTGTTCGATTTATACAAAAAACAGCAATATTTTTCAGATTTGAGAGCTCCTATGCGAATCGGGATTTTTTCAGATCTGCATGAGTTTTTACAATGCCAGTTTGATGTTGTAACTAGTGAAGTTTGTTAACGTTGATTTTTTGTTCGATTCGACACAACGTTATACCCTACTTTTTGAACATGTTTTTCGCATTGCCAACTGTACATTTGACATCATCTGTCATCATCCGGGCCATTATTCGCTCTACATAAAATCGCATTTCTGTAAATTTGTCTTTATACAAAAAATCACAATTATTATTTAAGAAGAATTGTATACTTTATCTTTCGGTAAATTAAATTATTTAGTAATAATCGAATTGAGCTTAAAAATAAAAAAAAAACATCTTAGTTAAGATTTTCGAACAAAGTAAAAGCTAGTGAAAGTGGGATGAATCCTTGTTCGGTACCAACACCCTTTCCGGATAATGACGGCGACGAAAGGTGGCTGAGCATTCATAAACGCTTTCTGTCTGAGTGCCGTGAAAAAGATCCTGATGTTATATTCTTAGGTGATTGTATACTAGAAACTCTACAGGACACCGACACATGGAATCGGTATTTTGCTCCCATGCATTGCCTTAATTTTAGCATTCGAAATGACCGCACTGAAAATGTTCTCTGGCGGGTAGAGAACGGAGAATTGGATAATGTAAAGCCAAAGGTGAGTTTGAAACGGTGCGATTACATGCACCTTAGAGAAAGACACTGGACCTGGTGTTTGTATTCTTTTTAGTCACTAGAACTGCATACGCATTTGTACATATATATGTCTGCACCTGATATGAACTTTACATTTGTTACAGTTCTTTGAGACATTCCAGCATTGATGCAACCAAAACCATAAACAATATGAATTTTCGAATTTATATGAAAGGGCTTGTATGTGGACGTTAGTTACCAAGGTGATTGCCACTGTAACTACCGAATACCGATTATCCGAATATAAAAGAGTATAGGTAACAGATGTCCAATGTTTTAGATCCCTATCGTCCTTTTGATGGAGTTGGGGAGTTTGCGACAATGGTGCTGTGGAGTTTTAGTTGTGCTGTTCTATTTTTTGTCATAAATTAGTAGATTGGCCGTTGGCTTTGAACTGGCTGACGTTTGACTGCTAATGTAACGAAATGATATTCGTATTTAAAGTCATGTTTTATCCTAATCGTACAGAGCGATTTTATATTTACCAACCGTTGCCTGCAATGATAGTTACATTCAAAGGTGAATGATATGTATACCGTCCGGTCTTCAACGTATACGGTTTTATTCACATATACCCAACATTTCAAATAACATGCCTTGTTAGATAACCTCTTCCATTTGAAAGTTAAGTTGAGATATGATTACCTTTTCTAAGAAAAATCACATAACCTGCTCACTATTTAATTCATTCATTCAGGTCCACCTATAATTGATTTATTTATTTTTATGAATCCGTTTTTCTTTTAGATCGTCGTCCTCCATGTTGGAACGAACAACGTAGAAAACTCACCCGAGGAGATATCCGATGGCATACGTGAAATAATAAGAAAGATTCGAGAGAAGTTACCCGACACCTACATAGTTTTACCAGTAAGATCATTTTATACCAAAATTCTATAATAATCTTACATCCCATATATTTCCAGACTATTCTTCCACGTGGACAACTGCCAAACAAACTTCGTGATAAAAACACCGAAGTAAATCGTCTAATCAAAGAAAAGTGCATAGGTCTCAATCGAGTACAAACAGTGTGTATAGACAAAGGTCTAATACAATCAGATGGTACAATTAGTCATCACGACATGTTCGACTATAAGAATCTAACAAACACCGGATCGAAAAAAGTCTTCGAACCTGTGTACGATTTGCTGTCTCAAATTCTAAATGAGAACGAAACCGAAAAAGACCTTACACCATCAGAATAAATTCAATTATTTTGTTGAATTTATTCTTCATTCCACTTGATCGTATTCTTTCTACCAGTACTAATTTAATTTACTTAATAACTAAGAAATACAACATAAATTCAATGATCTGCCTTAAACCAAAAAGAAACGAAAAGAAGACGAGCAAGTCACACACAATACCATTTACGCTAATTTTGTATAAGTAAGAATAAGTTTAAACAAATCATTCCGATATTGTGTTAAAGAATCATTCTTTGTTCTAACATGAAACTTGTATTTTGTTTTAGTTAGAATTGGAATCGAATTTCTCTCATAAAATTTATAGAAATGCAATTGATTGCAATTACTTCACAAGTGTAGTATTTATTTATGTTAAATTTAAGTGGATATTATTTATTACAGAACACGGATATTATTTATTAAAAAAACAAAACAAGCAAACAAAATGTTTCTTATTTATTTTGCAGTTTTCTAAGCTACAAATTTTCTTCATGTACTTTTTGCTCTTTCTTTCGAAGCGTCATTGTTAAACGTGATCCCTGCAATTTTAGTAATATGTGCAACAAAATTACCTTTAGTGAAACACATACTTCCGAGCTCTTGTAACCAATCGCGTTTGATTTGTGTTTTAATATTTCATACTAAAATTTTGAATTAAAACAAACATTTTTAACTAAGGTATGCGTGTTGGTTCTTAGTTTTCATTTGTTACTTATTTGATTATACGTGCAAAATAAAAGAAAACTGTTTGAAAAAAATTGTGTTTACTAATATTTTCATCGTTGGGAAGGAATATTTACAACGGCTTGGTTAAGATCCAATACACATCTCTTTCTTACGTATAAGCATCGTCTATAAATCCTGCCAAACAATAAAATGCCTCTGCGGCCCTTGTTTCTCCTTTCGTTTCCTTGGCATAGGGACGAATGCTGGAATATATTTGAATAATGCATTGGCCACTTCTACAACAACTACAATTGACTGATTAAGCATCGCCAACATTTTGGTCGAAACTTCCGGTAGCCAGAAACAGAAGCAAAATCATAACCATCTGTTAAGGATAACGCCACTGGCAAAAATATTTCCACCAAGCCCAGAAAACGCACTAAAGTGAGTTTTGTCATCACGAAGTACGTCGCGTTGTGGGTGGCTCCACTTATCGGAAAAGCCAAACGTTGTCTTCTTTGGGAATCTGTTGTTTAAATTATTATTTTTCTTTTAATTTGTATTTCTAGTGAATAATACTGACGCCCTGAAAAACCATAGTTGCTGCAGTTTCATGTATTTTCGGGTAAGATTAAAGATTCCTGGACTTAGCTCTCAAAACGTGTGTGAATAATACTCATTTCGGATAAAACTAGCAAGCTACTTTAAACTACTTTCGGCCCACATCTAGCTCGTCTTTTAAGATCGTCAACAAAACGGTCATAATAGTATTATAGAACATTTGTACTATAGGTAAGGCGCTCTAAGGTCCATATTAATCAAGGTGCTATTTACAATTGCTCAATAGTTGTAAAATTAGTCGCTGTTGTCTGTAATGAGTTAGCCAGAATTGGAATAGGAATACGCATACCGGGGATTGAATGAAAATGTAAACACACCGCGGTACTAATAATCATTTTTAGTGTCCAGACTAAATTTTTCGAACTCACAATGGCGAAATTTTCCATACAAAATTGCATATTGTGACCTACAAAATACATAAGTTGAAGGTTAAAAATGATTATTAGTAAGGCGGACAGTCTTACTAAATACACATAGGCACTAACAAGTGTTGCCTGGACACGAGCGAAATAAATTCAACCGGCACTGCTCGTTAAGGGAGTCAATAGATACTGTTGCTAAGTTTGTACCTGTATACGAACATTCAAAAGAAACAAAAATATAGAATTTGAAGTTTTATTTAGAATAACAACAATCACAGAAACAGAAAATTACCAAAATGTCAAAAGAGGTACCAAGAGTACTCTCTGCTTTTAATTTATATTACTAACTTTCAAATCCATTTTATGCAAGGAGGAAGTTCGTTCAGCAGGCAAACGGCGTCGAAATATTTTGTATCTAGTCGAAAGGTATCTCAGAGACAACGGCCTGTATGATACATGTGAATCTTTGAAAAACGAAGCACGACTTCAAGACGACTACGAGATCTGCGACAATGTAGATTTGGATTCGATTTACTTGGAATATTCTAGTTTCTATCAAGTGAAATTTGGGAAATACCCAAAAATTCTAAAGAAGGTTTCGACTAGCGTAAAGATGCAAGTAAACTCTTTATCTAAAAAGCCAAATGCAGCTAGTAGTGTCAAAAAGCAAGATTTACCCAAGCAAAGTGAAATTTTTAGTGAAAGTCTACAAATTAAACAGATACCTAACAGTGTGCAGGAGCTGACCGTAAACCCCATGGACTTTGGAGTAAAATTCGAAAACCATAGACTGGATGATGAACTATCGATGAACGGGTGGAAAGAATTGGAACAATATGCAAAAGTGTAAGCAGCAGATGTAGTAAAGTAGACAACTTTGGTGGTTTTTGAAAAAAAAAAAAATATATATTTTTTTAGAACAATTGTCAACAAGGATCTTGGATTTCGTTGGGCAGACGTTTACGGAAATCAAAAGGCCATAGACATCATCAAGGAAGCGGTTATAATGCCACTTAAACATCCAGAACTATTTTCTGATAAGCTAAAGCCCTGGAAATCGTTGCTTTTACACGGCCCTCCAGGAAAGACTTTTATATTTTTTAGTAATCAATTTTTTATAACTCAGTATTTTAGGAGGAGGAAAGACGTTGCTAGCGAAAATTCTTTGCTCTGAAACACATGGGCAAATTACTTTTTTCAATGTGACTTCCAGTTGTATCACTTCCAAGTGGAGAGGAGAATCTGAGAAAATAATTAAGGTAAGTGGCTGTATATACAGGTTTGTAACTTGTAGATAGAGTTTTATGTGTTGAGATTAATACAGATCCGACTTTGATTGGTCCCAGCTTAATATTTTTGTCGCTGGAGGGCAGAGGTTATTAGATCTTCGAAACCACTCTCTCTGTGACATGCAGCATGACTATCAAAACCTCAAAAGCGCAGTTTTTCTATTAAAACTTCAACAGCGATGGTAAGATCGCTCGTAGATTTCGGTTGTTTCACAGGTGAATGTGTGTAGCCTCTTTCACCAAATTTCTATGGACTATTTGTAACAGCTGTTAAGTTGGTTTTCCTAGCACGCCTGAATATGCTTTTTAGATGCTCTGATCTTTCTGCGTGCGCTATTCTTCATCATCAGATATTCAATTTCTCGCTAGGGACTTATGAATCTGTCTTTCAGACAGAGCTATTAGCAATCCATATGCCCATGGGTTACGTTGTGAAAAATAAGTGCAGTATCATAAGAGTGTGAAGCGAAGGTCAAGTTGCAGTAAGAAGTGATGCTTAATCCCTTAACCAATTGTGGTGAAAAGATTCCTAAATTGAACCCATTTTAAGACAAATAAGTTAGTAGTTTTTAAACAATTCTAGGTTAAATGTTCGCCTTTTTTATTTAAAGCGCATTTTCTATATAGGTTCTATTCCATTATGCAAAATTACGTGCACCATCCGTATTATTCTTGGATGAGGTAGATGCATTGATGTCTGGGCGTGATCGTGCCTCGGAGCACGAGGCATCAAAACGTTTTAAAAACGAATTTCTACAACTACTCGATGGTTTGGAAGATACTACATCCGCAGTGTTTGTACTTGCGAGTACAAATATCCCTTGGTAAGTATAATATACAATTAAATGATTAATCCTAGTTGAATACCTTCTCTTCGCAGGGATATTGACGCAGCTTTTCTTCGGCGTTTTGAGAAAAAAGTTTTAATAGGCACCCCAGTTACTGAGGAAAGACGAGCGATGATTGCATGCTTCCTTCGAAATTCAAAAATGTTTTCAACAGATGTTTTAAACGAATTGACTGACTTAAGCAAGGGATTTACTGGTAATAATATTATTAAATGTGAGGTTGACTTCAATGATTAGTTTACAAGTTGGAGGAAAATAACATTTTTTTAAGAATACACCCACTTCCAAATCTAAACATAATTCAACGCGTTTTATTGTTTATTTTCAGGCGATCAAATTCGCTTAGCATGCAAAGAAGCTGCTATGAATCAAATAAGAAATCTAACGGTTGGCAAACAAGAAAAACAACTGACACCTGGGGACTTCAAGTTGGCATTTAAAAGCATTAAACCGATCGACGAGAACCTGGTTCAAAAGCACACCGCCTGGAATAACATCAATGGGACTTAAAGAAGTTTCAACTTATGTACATAGTTTATGTTGTTTTATTTATAACTTCTAGACGTTATACAAATAACAAATTTCGGAGAGAAATAATAAAAAAAAAGAGCCTAACTTTAGCTAGGCACTACTTCTTGGATTTGGAGTTCATCTTCGCCATTTGCATGCCTTGATATATTCCTGTGTAGTATCCGCTCATGTACCAAGACATCAGCATGGCAGAAAGATGCTCAGAGTCTTCGCATTGACCCTGACCTAACATTGGAGGCATCGGCGGTGGAGGAGGGATTGCACCAATCGGCAATCCATTAGGTGGGGCCATGGGATAACGTGTTTTGTTTTTCTTACCCTCAAGGCCGACATCATTTGACTCGAATTCTTGTTTTGCACGAGCGAACTGCATGCGCCGAACTTTCTTTCCCCACGAAGGCACCAAATCGCAAACGCGAACCTCTTGTTCGTTTTCATAGCCAATGTAACGTATACGACACATACCTTGCTCCTCGTCGATGGAAATAATTTTCCCTTCGTAGTCAACGCCGTCGTCGTAGGTCGCTCTGGCGTAGTCACCTATTTTGAAACTTGAATTTTCCTCCTCAGACTGTTTCGAATGAGATGGGAAAGCTGTGGGCTCAGCAGTGGCAGCAGCTTCTTGATTTGTTGTAGGTGTTTTCTTTCCGTTTGTGGATCGAGCGATACGTCGGGCCAGCTCCTCTTTGGCCAACTTAAGAGAGCTGTCGTATGCTTTGATCAATAATGCATCATCCCAAACGTTTTCGTCCTCAGACGCTTTGTCGGTCTACAACAAATGTAAATATTAAATATGGTTTTCTATATGTTTAAAAATAATCGTTTTAATTACAATGCAGCTCATAGTTTTAATCTTTATATATTAATTTGCCCACCGACAACGATTAACAGTACAATGCGGTATTTTGTATTGTTGATTTGTTTGGTTTTTTGATATTTTCAGATCCACAGCACAAAGCATTTGTTTTTCGATGATGGTTCTGACAATTGGTTGTCGGGTGAGTTCAGTGTCAACATTAAGGACGTTCGGATACCTAGTTTAGTAAGTCTGACAACTGACTGACTAGATGTGTTTGAGTTTTCATTGGCCCAGATTGGTCTCGTCATTAGTTTTTGCAGTTGACGTTTATGGAGGGGTAGCCGACAAATCTAGTCAAGAAATCCTGCCTGCGTACTCAGTTGACATTTTAAAGTATCAAAATTTAAAAATTAACCACGCGTTTACAACAACAACTAAACTTACTTAGTTAAGGCGTACGGATACCTAGTCCCGACAAATCTAGTTGACGTTTTATACAAACTACGTATCCGAACGTCCCCATTATTAACGGTAGGAGTTGCCAACTTTGTTATTCTATTTGATTTATTGGCTTGGACATGTGCAGGTGATGAGTTCATGCAGCACCCTATCTGCTGAAAGTTTATTATTAAAACTGGTACGCTGTTCGAGTGAAACCAATTTTTCTTACCAAAATTTTCACTGCGAAATGCCAAAATGAACTTTCCACGTGAAAATTTCACCAGGCAGTACGCTGTTGAAGTGAAAAATGGTTGTTCAAAAAGCGATTTGTAGGGGGCGTTACTTACTATTTCAAGGCCTCGTCAAACAGAGTGCGTTTTAACGCCCCGTTTTACCGCCGCGTTTCACCGCCGCGTTGTAATATACTGAATAACATATCCCTCGTCGCACAGAGCGTGTTTTCAACGCTGCGTTGAATTCACCGCTGCGTTTGAACGCGGCGGTGGAACGCAGGGTTGTAAGAAATTACAGATTATTTTATGACGCAGCGCGTTTGAAATGATTTTATATCCTAAAAAACGGAAAAATTAATCGAATTTGTTTGAAATTACCCATATGTGTACGTTATGTGTGAAAATCGTATACAAATGCAGTTTTTAAGGCTGAGATATGGGAGGCAATATCAAAAGAATTTCTCTTTTTGTAAATTTCGTGCACCCAATTCCTTTTTCTTTTAAGGGAATTAAATATCACGGCAGAAAAGCAATAATTCTTCCTCCGAGCTGATTGACATTTGTTAAAACAATGAAAACCAAGAGTCATGCACATTAATGAGATCTTTCTGTTTGACCTCCTCTAACGCGGCGGTTAAAACGTTGCGTCAAAATAATCTTACCGCCGCGTAAATTAATCTCACCGCGGCGTTAAAAACGCGTTCTGTTTGATGAAGCCTTCACTTGGCTTTTGTTGTCCGTCGCATTAAATTTTTGACATTTCGGCGTGAAAATTTCACTTTCAATTTTACAGCACTTATTGGAGTAAGTGAACTGCCTAGTGAAATCTTCACGTGGAAAGTTCTTTTGACAATTCGCAGTGTAAATTTTTTGTGAAAAATTGGATTTCACTCGAACAGCGTACCAGCCCTAACCGATTTTAAATGGAAATAAATATAATTGATTGGACATTTGGTTCAAAATGAGTCCTCAAAGTAAGGCGCAGGATTATGTTGCCCAACTATGTAAGTGTAATGTACCAGCGATATAAAAAAGTGTATCTAAATCCCGATTCTAATTAAAGCCTTAATGCAAGCAATCAACTTTTAAGTCCTGCGCTTGTGTAAACTAATTAAAAATCATATTCAGGCAGTCTAAATCCCCTTTCCATAGCGCCCTAATCATCAATTGTTGGGCCCCTTATAATATCGATAGCCACACCTGTCACTTGTGCATGCTTGGATAAGCTCGAGCAGACGTTAAACATCAGTACGCAATGTTAAGCAAAGTGTTACCCGACGAGTGTGGATTTGTGTACTTGAAATATATTATTAAAAATATATAAAACAAATATCAATACGAAAAGAAATTAATTTTAAATACTTGACTTGTAAACTTGACAATGGGCCTGATCAAATGGATAAAACGGTAATAAAATAAAACTCCACATTTTAAATATATTTGAAACCGTAATTTAAATCGTGCACTATCAGGTTCAATGACTGTGATACACACTTGTTCTAGCATGAGTCGCTGGTCGAATTTATGTACTGTGGTAGTGTGATTCCTCATGCGTGTCTCCTTTTAAATTCATTGTAGCAATGTTGCGTTTATAACTGGGCTAGTGATCTGTTGTGCAGATGATTTTTTTTTTTGATATGTTGATAGTTGCGGTTTCGTTGGTTTAATATTTAAAAGCGCGGAAGCAGGAACAATCGGTTGACCCGGTCAAATGCGACTTAAAGGGATGAAAAGTGTGTATGTAACATCAGTAGTGTAGAGTGCTTCTTTGATTGTGATTGATCGGTTGTGTATTAGGGCCATCATCATTAGTTTTGCTATCAAGTCAATAGAACAAAACACAAAAGTTATAACATCGAATTCAAGCAAATAAGAGTTCATATTTTTTCGAAGACCCATTATTAAGCGGGTTATTTAACGGGTATTTGTGGGTACTAAATTCATCCAGTGGAAAAAAAAATATTGTGCACACATAACCTAAGCAAATACCACCAGTGACTTGTTTAACATTTAATGTCGTGTTCTGACCTGATCACACGAATTGATTTATGTTTTCTACATTTTTGGCAGTCTCTTGGGAGAAGTAAGTCTTTAATTTAAGCGTATAATAGTATAACTACGTTTATCTAGACTTTTATTAATAAGTTAGTACAATTGGTACGAGTTTTGGCACAAATTAAATGTGGACACAAAAGGAGTTGGCTTTGTTCGCGTGAGTGTTTCTAGTTTAGAAAAATGCTAAAATAACAAGGTACATTATATACAAAGTGACATTTCATATTAGTTTATAATCACTGCAACTTGGTTGTGAATTTAAGGGGTGGTCTAGGCTGTTTCGTCCAGTTTTGTTATCTAGTCGCTCATCTTTTTCTTCGGAGATTTAAGCACATATTTTTTTGATAGGTAATCCCTGTCATTACATCACGTGTGATTGATTAATAGGCTAGGGAGGTGGCTTTAAATAACCATACTTAGTCCCTTTGATTCAGCAGTTGGGATAGACTTACCCCACCTTACCTTACCTCATAAGTGGTTGATGGTGAGCTACTGGGAAAAAGCTCACACATGCCGAAAATGTCGAAATATTTGCTATTCTCTAGATAGACTTCTTCTCTCTAGACTATTAGAGGGTAATAAACCTAAAGATTATTTTATTTTACCCCCTAACAAGAGGGGCAGAGGGGTCATTTTAGAAAATGGCGAAACACAATTTTAATCACTTTAAGTTCCCTGTCGACGTTTAAAGTTAATACTACTAAGGACTCGTGAGTTATGAAAAATCCTCTCTTAAAAGGGCAGAGTTGTGGATCATATCCCCTTGTTAGTGCGCGTAATGCAAAAGTTTGAGCTGAATTCCATTTTATTGTTACGTCAATTGACTGTTATTCAACTTGTCTTACCTACAGGGAGCTAGACTCGTCAAATTCATGCAAGAGACGCCAAAGTGAGCCGCCACTTTCAGGAAATAGTTCACAGCTACCCCGAGACGAATCATACGTTAAGGCCCTATCAAAGTTCAACGAATGGCGACAGCGACAATTATTTGGAGGTACAGCTCGTCTCAGTCGTAGACAGAGTAAAAAGTCAATAGAAAAGAGAGATCAGAGTGATACGTTTTTCCAAAACAGAAACATAACTCACGATAAGAAAATCGTTTCTAAAAACGTGACAACCATAGACAACAGTCTATATGAAGAGATCCAAGTGAATCACTTGTTGGAACCGCATCAAAACAACTTGAGTTCATCTCCAGTGAAAAGTACTCTTAATATCGTACCGATTCGTCACTCATACCCCACTACTGATATTGCGAAAGCTAAAAAACACAGAAATTCCTCTATCGTACAGTCCAACGATTTGCAGATTTACGAAAACACGCTCATTGAATTGGTTAACCAGTTCGACCAAAGTCCAGATATTCTGAATATCAGTAAACATATACTCAGTCCTCCAGTGAAATTCTTCAAAGAAAATTCCAATCCATTTGCGAATGTTCGTACACCGGTCCGAGATCATCAAAGAGTTGAAAAGTATTCCGACGATTTGATATACGAAAGTCCCAGAGATTTCCAAGGATTGGATGCTCTTAGAGCTGCATTCAAACCATTTGCGGAGGAAGAAGGCACTCGTGATTCGATTGCTAGCAACGGAAGATTGAGCAGAAATCCGCCCTATCAAACGGTGATCAATAAACACGGTGACGAGGTGGAGTATGCCCTGCCCTTGAATGAAAAAATCGAAGAGGACGATGAAGGGTATTGTTTAGAAGATCCGAAAGTCGGTAGTCAATGCAAAATTGTAGCACTTAACAATACGTCGAACTATCAACAGTATATAGACGAAAATTTTCAATTCCTGGATGAAAAGGATCCTTTTGGGGTATCTCATATGTCAGTGTCTTTTGGAAGAAATCAGTTCCACAGAGCAAATGTACTAGTTACAGACTTGGACAAGACGAATGGTGTGTATTTAAGGTGCTTAACAAAACCAGCATTTACCAATAGACATATTTTATTTACAGGAACTAAAGTCACTGATGATCAGAATAATTCAAAAGAAAGAGACATCATTCAAGAGTTGGAATCTTTGGAGGCGTGGAGCCGAAATATAAGCGAAAATATAGGAGTTAACTCTACTAAAAAATCGTTGGCCTTACAATCCAATATGGTAAGTACAAAATAGGTTCGTTCCTTTACCTTTAAATCTTACGAATTTTTACGAATTCTTACACATTTTACTTAATTGTCGTTCCTCAACTCGAAAAATTTGTAAAAGAGAATGGCTTCGATGAAGGGCATTCTTTAGATTACTAGTTTTTACTTAATTGCGTAAGAATTGAAACACCTGTCAGTCGCCTGAAAATTGACAGCTTATTTGAATTTGTTGTTCTATTTGGCATTTTGGTAAGTGAACTATCTGCCATTTTTCACAGGTTACTACAAAAGCGTTCCTTAACTTTTGCGTAAGTTTCCCTCTCTGAGAGAGAATTCATCCCCTCCACTGTCATTTTGACAGTCTTTTCCATTTTTACTACAAAAGTAAAGGAACAGACCTAATGAAACAAAGATCTAGATTAGAGGTTTTTTTCTTTAAAAGTTCAAAGTAGGGCATAAACTCACTAAACTGGCAAAGAAAAGAGCGCACTCTATTACCTTGAGCTTAGAGTAAATTAACAACAATAGGCTACCTTTTTGGTTTAAACATAAACTATTCTGCGAATATATCCACATAATGTGAAGTCAGCTTTGTTTTCCTACAAGTTTTTTTCTGACCCTTGCCCTCATCTTTATATTTTGACACTTACATTGTCGGGACTTGGGACCTTATCCCCTTACCGCTGACTACACCCTAAATTAGTCAATTGGCGTATAGGTTAGATGAGGTTACGGCATTCGGTCTCAATTTTTTTTACGTTCTTTGTTTGTGACAGGTTAGGCTAGGTTTTCGGGCTTATGAAGCAAAGTGACGCTTCACCACACTGAGGTCATCGTGGACCGATTGTGAAACCCTTTATTTGATGGGGTTTAGCCGCGTTGGATTATGTCCACGTTTTTTTCTCCTTAGTCGATGTTGTCCAGCTATCTTCCGAAACCTGTGAAGATTAAAAAGTGAGATATCTGAGAGTTCTTGAATGTCTTGGAAATAGTATATTCCAAGTGTTCTATTTCTTAAGTGACAGAGATTTGGGCAGTGACAGAGGGAGTGAGGTGCGTCTCCTCACTACCGCAGCCCCTGCAGATGTCCACATCTATGAGAAGCAAATTAACTGTCAACCGTCATAATTCAAATTTTCCTAGTGAACACGCCCTAACCAGTTTTCCAGGATATTTGAACATTTTTTTATGAATTTCGCTGGTGAATTCACCAACTGCCCGCCATCTTCAGGGTGAATTCACGAACTCCCTTATTCTGGCATAGAAATGAGCATGTGTGCGTGACTTCATATTTTTCTGGGAAACAGCTTGAAAGCTGAAAAGCTATACATCTATGTATTCCATTATCTTTTTTAATCATCGAAGCGAAGCCCATTTTGTAAATTTTGGAACCCTGATCCCTGACATGCATTGTCATGTCCGAACTTAGCACTTTGCGAAATGTGGGCGAAACCTTATCCGAAAGGTAAGTCCTGTGGTCGAACTACCGCACCCGTGAGCGAGCGATACGTCACTGAATTTTGTTGATTTTACATGCAAAACAATAACAAATTCAGTCACGTATTGCTCGATCACGGATGCGGTAATTCAACCCCTGTTTTAAATGAGAATAGACAACAAACTTTTGTAGGTATGTGTATGGGCAAAGCCGGGCGGGTACATCTAGTAAATAAATAAAAATAATTAATTTAGGGAATGGATTACCCTAAGCTTGACGGGTGTAAACTTCCCTTGTCCATACGAGTGGGATTAGATTTGTCTGTGTTTAAATCATCGCACCTTGATACTAAACGCAAATGTATTTTATTTTCAGCATTTTGCAGAAATAATCGTCTGCAATTCGGATGAAGTCACCGAAAAGGACCCCAGACAGGTATTTGAGACTTTAAATGGCACCCTACATTCGGGTACATTCCACTGCGTTCCTGTAACACAGTTTAAATCGCACAGGCATCACTATAGCGATAGTGCGCTTCAACTTAATTATGAAGTGATGCGGTAAGCTGTAAATAACGTTTTTAAATCTGTTCTTAAAGTTTGTCTTTTTGCTATATAAATTAAATAGCAAAATTCGGCATCCAGATATAGCACTTTTAATGGGCATAACAGTCGACAATAAATGCTCTCTGGACTCATTGATTTTAGAGCCATTGAATTATTCATTGAACCACTTTATTCATAAAGAGGTGAGATTGTTATTTAAAGTCAGATTTATAGAAAAAATAAAACATCCTTTTTCTTTTTCAATATTAGGGTGGATGTATACCTATTTCGATTTGCCTACTGTACACCTTTCAAATAAATAATGCGGTTACTTATTTGCATAAACATGGACTCGTTCATTCAAACATTTCAACGCATAGCATTGTAATGTGTCATCTATCGAAAGCCGTTAAGCTAACTTCATTTGAACTTACAACAGCACTAAATGGAAACATGGGCGATGAATTGGTTGCCGCCTTTCAGAGTGGTAAGTTGAAATCATCAAAGTCTTAAACATGATGAAAATAAATGTCAATTTTCTTTGCAGAAAATCAACAACTCAACAGCGTGGGCCAGTTGCCTTACAAACTGCGTCCATATAACATAGATTACAGAAAAACCTTTTGCAAGCACAACTATCAAGCACCTGAGTTGCTTTCCAGGCGATGTCCCTTTGTATTTCCAAAGATACAATGTGATGTCTATGGCATTTGCCTAACGCTCTGGGAAATGATCAACTGCTCTATTCCATTTGCTGATTTTGACTACGATGATATGGTGAAATTGATTTATCTGCAAAACTCCCAACTGCCCACACTCCAAAAAGAGAGGCACACTCCATTCGAGAGAGTATTACAATTGGGGTTAAACTTGGTGGCGGAGAAGCGCATCTCAGATACCATTGAGCTCAGTGATGCACTCAACAAGATATCTCCGGTTTCAGATGACAAACTAGAAAAAACAAGCAATGAGAATAAAATTCTCTCGATTCAGAACACGTTCGAGGAGATACCAAATTTACTAGGTCCTAGGCCCTTTGGTCCAATGACATATGAACGCACAAGCACAATCAAGAAAAAGAAGAATACCTTCAGAGAAAATCGCTTAACTGCAAGACAATTGTTTGTTTACTCGCAAATTGAAAAACTAAAAGAGCCATCCGAGGGAATGGTTCCATCGCACACATCATCTCCCAATAGCCCATTGTCTGGGTTTGAAATCGGAGAAGTATCTATACCCGAAACACCGATTGCTCGTAGTAATAAACTTCGAAAGGCAGCTTGGCTATCCAATCAGTCAATATCTCCCATTGTGCACGTAGAAATCAAGTCAAACGATAATGATGCTGCTATTGATCAGATACAAATTGTTGAAAATAAAATATCTAACGTAGACACACCATCGTCGAATAAATTGTACAACGTCAACATTCGACTTCGACCGAATTCTAAAAAGACTAAAACTCCAAGCAAGAACGTTGATGTTTCGCAGACACTCGCTGAAAACTGTTCCCCCGGTGTGCTGCAAAAGAACTCGTCGCAAATATCGGATCATATAAAGTTCTTTAATTCGGCATCTAAATCGATCCCAGAGCAACTTCTGCAACCCAAGACACCGTCTCCGGTGCAAAATCTTCTAAACTACAATAAAAACGCAGTGAAACCCGCTCCAGTGAAGGAAAATGTCCTCAATCAAGTTCCTGTCAGCCAAAAGAGTATCAATGAATTCTTTTGCCGAAGTCAACCGTTGGCGGACTTTGAAAAATCGCTCTGGCGACGAGAAAAACAGAAATGCGATCAAAGCGTCAAGACCCAAAGACGTATATCAGTGAAAGATGCTGTCAATAAGTTTGAATCATTCTCAAAATCGATGGTTAGCGAGTCCATTTCACCCAAGACGAGGAGAAATGTCTCTTTTAGTTCCCTACATTCGGATGAGAAGAAAAAAATTACTCTAGATTGCCAATCAAATGACGACAGCCCCGAAAAGAGTATTTCGAAATTAAATGTTGTTCTGCGAAATAAAAGCGAAGGTAGTTGCAAGGAACATGTCAAAACGGATAAACCATCGAAAAATAACGAAGTAGCTTCGGAATGCGCAGCTCTGCAGAGCCATATGCTTACGTTAAATTTCAAAAAGCTAGACAGACGGGCATCCGATCTTGGAAGTTATTATATTCGCCAAAATCCGAATGCTAAAGGTCTTGCGGCCAGACACTCGATATATGGATCAGAAATATTCAAACGCTTACGAAAGGCGAAAGCTTCCACCGACACCGATGGTGACGACGACACTAAAGAAGGCACAGGATTGTTCGAGGACAAGAAGAAGGATTTCAAAGTCAAAGTTGGCAAATTGACGTGTTTGAACTGTGGACACAAGTTGTTTGTCGTCGATGATATTGGTAAGAGTTGTTTCTTATATCAATTATTAACTATGTATCTCAATTTTGATTTGTTTATTTGTTTAATTTTTAGTACCGTCCATCAGTGGTGAGGATGTCAATGAGGCGTACACGGAATTGCTTCTAACACCATTGAAACGTAATCTCGGATTACACGTGAGTTTTTTTTTTTATAAATATACAACAGTTTGGGTAAGCCATCGGAAAGTTCTTGAACGCAGTAACTTAAAATTCTTTTGTTTCTCAAGTAACACATCAGTTTTCCGATGCACTTTATCGATCGTTGCTTCCAATTCCGAACTGGTGGTCGGGTACAAGCCGATGGCAATAATTGTGCGATTTTCGTTTTATTTTCAGCCCGTTTCTAAGTCCACCGAAGACTTCTACATCGACGACGACTTCTGCGAAGACATTGAACTGTGCGCAAACATGGAGCTCGGTACGCGATCACATCTCTCCGATCTGATCGACTTTGATATTCTTTCGGCGGATATTTTCAATCCAACCGATGATATCCCACACCAATTTGTGTAGTCTAAGTCTAACTTAATAAACATTCTACAGATAGTTATAAGAGATGCTAGGTTCCTTTTCTTTGCGATTTTTCTTGTCATTATCGCAACTATTTTATTTAATTTAAATGCAATTGTTTGTTGTTTAAGAAAATATCCAAAGTTTATGTTTTTATTAAACTAAAAAATATATCTACAGATTTTCTTGGAAAAAGACTATTGTTTTATTGCACCTACTGAATAATAGTAGAGACATCTTTGGCGTTCTGATTTTTATTGGCAATCCTGGAACCGAATTGTATTGCGCGTTTTTTCAGTTTTACAGAAGTTCTCAAACCCAACTTGTATCCAGTAAGTCGTAGGAACAACTTATCACCGATACCTTGTTCGAGCATAAAACAACAACGCTGTTGTGGTTGTAAGCTTCTGACAAAACGCACTAGATCTTCCTGAATGAAAGGGGCACGTGAAGTCTTTCCATTGTCGGCTACTACTCTGTCGTCTCTACCTAGATTTCTCGATGGCAGACGTTGCCAATCCATTTCCAATTCAGCAAAAAGACTTGCTATTTTATCATCGTGGGATCCAGTGCATCGATTGAATGCATTTCTGTGCCTTGTATAACCTCCAAAGAGCTCGTCAGCGCCACTACCGATCAAAATGACCTAAAAAGAAACAACAAAAATGTAGCTTCCATTTAAAATGGACTTAAACTAAAACAAGTTACCCTAGTTGTTGATTTGTAGAGCTCTTCATTGCAATAGCCCTCTCCCCGTGACGCAAACCAAAACGCACAGCCCAACGACTCATCTAAAACAGTGTTGAGTGGGTAGATTAGATGTTTGATGTGCGATTGCAATTTGTCGTTCAGCTCGTTTCTAGTCACATTCACTTCTACTAGTTTCCAGGTTCTAAAAATTGGCTACTGTTTGCTCGTAATGAGGGGATAATTCATTCAACTATACCTGGTCGGGCAGAGACGTGTTAGTTCTTCGTATGTTTCCTTTGATGTACAGCGATCGGGTACATTCCAGTTAAGCTGTTTTGAGTTAGGAGTCTCAAACGCAACATTAATCAAATCAATGGAGTCAGCTTTGTCCACAAATTCATCGGCAATAACTGCTAAAATAGTACAATCTATTCCACCGGAGAATAGAATTCCTATCTTTGAATGGTTGCATTCAGAGTTTAAGTTCGGTATGCATGCGCTGCAAAACTTTGGTGTACAAAGTACCCGTTCTTTTACGGACTTTCGAAGTAAGGCAACAAACTCAGTAACGGAATCGTTTACATGTTTATCTTTCAGAAGGCATTCAAAGATATCTTCATTGTTGGTCCTTGAGCTGCATAGTTTATAAAAGTCGAAAGGTTCCTGCAAAGATATTTTTAAGCTATACGAATTAAAGACAAACAACGCTTAAAATGTGATATCAAGAAATATTACTAGTGTAGGGTATATCTTGTTAGAAGAACGACCAGCTAAAAGGGGACCACGCCTCAAATTGGTTCACACTGGTCTGGTTTCACTTATAAAGCGATAACTCGGAACTGTGTAAGCTAATTGGAACGTTTAGTTTCGAAATGTGGACAAATGCAAATTGACCACCTCCGTATTCAAAGGCTTTAAGGTTGCCTACGTTGAACTAACCAGATCGTATACCATCTTTTTTATGTCAGAAAAGGTCTACGACGTTAGATTTACAGATATCGATGTTGATATTTGCATAGTTATCTGTACACTTCTATTGGATAGCATTTTTATTTGATTTTTTACTTACCTTTTGGTATACCGACGGTACAAGCCATGTGGGACATATGCACTCTTTCACTGTTATTGCAGGTAACACGTTACGCAGTTCCTGAAGCCAAGTCGAAGTACATTCTTTAGGTGACATCCATGGATATATAGAAACCCTTTCAGTGTTTTGTGCACTCAATTTATATAGTCCATATGGAGGAAGTTCAATGCAATTTGATTCAGAGATGACTGCAAAAAACTATAGTCTTAACCAAGTTGAGTTTGATTTCATATTTACTATTTATACATGAGTTGCTTAGTATTTTGAAACTACTTGAATCTCGCTCTATAATCAACGAGTTCCGCCCCAAGGGATCTCTGGCAAAATAGATATCATCATTATTTTGATCAAACACAATAGCGCTATAGGGTCCCTTTAACGACTTGAACAGCTGTAGAATTTCGTCATCATTCTTACATCTGGATATCTTCGTTATAAGCCAACTTGTATCCGAAGTTCCATCTTCAGTATTTTTATTAAATATATCCCCATTTAACAATAAAGTCCAATTGTCTAAACTTACTGGCTGCGGCGTAACAACTTCACCTTGTTGCCAAAGAACAAATCCTCCGAGTAATACGTTTCCTTTGGAGAACACGCTTTGATTGTCTGGTCCACGATTCTGTAATAGCTCACAGAGTTTCTACAGTAAAAACTTTATTAAAAAAATGTTCCCTTTGAGTGACAAATAATTCTTACCACATCAATCGACTGCGGTTGATCATTATTACAAACTGAACAAAATATACCACACATATTTTTTGCTTCAATAACAATAGCAAATAAACACAAATTAGTGTTGTCTTCTTAAATATTTGTTTTTCAAAGCTAGAAACTTGTACAAAAGAACTGTAGCTGTACTGTAACATAGATAGGGGAATTACTAGAGATACCAGAGATAATCGAATACACGAATACATACTTTCCAGTGGAAAGGTGGTTGCCTACAAAAGATATTGGAATACAAAGATAATGGAACTTTAATCATTTATCTCTGTTTTCCAAAAAAAATTATTAAGCCACGTAAATGTACCTAAGTTGGAGTTTGTGAATCGTGAATTGGATTTTAATGAAAGAAATGCGCAATGAGCTGTGTATTTTAGTTGAATGAATTTTAGGGAAAACAGCTGTAGCCAGGCGCCTCTCGACTGGAAAGCTATCTATCTCTGTTGTCTGTGTCTGTATCGAAACTCGACACAAATGACAGTCAGAGTTGGCGGTTTCATTTCATTATTTTTAATTTTTGTCTAAAGCTGAATTTTGCTACCGATACTTTTTGTAAAATTTATTTGGATAACTATATAAATTTGAAGTTATTAAATAGGAATAACAAAATCAAAAGATGCTTTGTCCCGAAGTATGGTCATTCTCTACAAACCAAAAAAACACATGTCAACAAATTGGAAACTATGATAACATAGCGAAGCAAAACATCGATAAAGTTATTAAAAGTTGTATCTTCAATAAAATGGTTTGTTTAATCCAAGGATATTATAATACAAGAATTTAAATTTGTGAGTTGAAATTAAAGAAAAAACGCAACATTACATTTGAGAATTTTCGAGGTTAAGAAAAGGAAACAAAACAAAACCGATCAGCTAACCAACAAACGATACAGCTGCAGCACAATTTCGTACAATTCGTTTAATATGAGATTTTCCTCTGTCAAATCTAAAAATACTACATCCAAATATCTGCCATCAATATTATATACTCATCATAATCCGTCTTTTCGTAGTTTGAATAACTTTAGTATTTGCACAATGTTGGTATACAAATTTGTTCTCATAATATTATAGGTGTACATTTTTTACTGCAGCAATATAACTTCAATAATATACATTTTATTTAGGTGTCTATAGTCTTACCGGATCATGAATATGTACCTTCAGCCGTTAAGCAACTAATTGACGCTGGGGATTATTACTTAATTCGAGAACTCAAACTGAGCGATCTTGTGCGTAAGGACTTTATCGAGGCGTTCATAAAACGAGGTGATGCGTAGTTATTGTGCGTAATTATTGACTTAAATCTAAAATATAAAGAATTGGATATTTGTATTTTTAAGGAAGAGTAACCGGCATCTCAGCACATGCAGAAATATATAACGGAAGCGATAATGTATTTGCAATTACACCGGATGGCAAACTGATTTTGTTGATCTGCAAGGATTTGTATCAAATTATTGGCTTACAGGGACGTCCTATCGGACCTAACAGAAATAAGGAACGATTTGGTGAGTAGTTGTTGTTGTTTTTGCAATGTTTCTAACAAGAATTCCTTCATCGGTTGCTGCACTTCCTTTTACAGACCAATCTCTATGATGTCTTTGTTGGCAGAATTGAGGTTCTTTTAAAAAAAATTAGATAAGTAGTTGGCGCAACAGATCCGTGGGGCCCTGGGTGTAGCTTCTCACAACCATTGGTTTTGTGTGACTTTTTCATTTTGAGACGAATGGAAGGGTTCTCCAATTTTATGCCGAGTCGAAATGGATAAATGAGAAGTTCATTCATGATAGTTATACCCTCGGATGTTTGTCAGAAGAGAGGTGGAGCCGTGAAAAAAAACCTTAAGATGTAATTTTTCTTTTCTGGGAATCGAAAAGCCACTGCGCTTGCTTCTGCAAAACATACACATCTATTTTGCCAAATTGAAGCAATAGCGATTTTCTACACGATAATCCTTCGACATCATTCGTGGGTAGATCATCTTTCGGACTGTGTCTAGGCTTCTCTGGTAACGTATCCAAAAGACAATTCGGTGCATGCTTTGAGTTTTCTTAAATAAGTCCAGAATCTTCTAAATGAACCATCAATATCGGTACTTTTGATAAGGCTTTCTTCAGCACAATATACACAAATATAATTTTCCAAAGCTTAATGGATTTATATTTTCGGGCAGCAGAAAATTGGAACCTCTTGGTTTCTGTTCTGCAACTTGATACTGATTTGTTCTGTAGGCACTTTTTTACGTGTTTAATGTGCATTCGTTTGTACGTTCTCTCTATGTAACTCATTTTCATGTCACTGCGCATGACTTTTTTCCCAGGCAATTGCGTTGGCTGATTGTTATCGAAAGTTTCGTTGGTTTATAACACAAAACTGTTATACAGCGCATTTTGCGCAGGTCAGTCTTCAGAAAATTTCAAGCGTTTTACTTCTAGCATCACTTTCATTTATCAGTGTGTTTAATTTGCAATTGATTATTGTTTCTTATTCCAACGAACTAAACTCCATTTGAAAACAGAAGTCTAACTGACGTTATTTTTCAGATTCTGTTTCGGGGTGAACAAAAATCAACAAATCAGCATAAATGCCGAAGCAAATGGAACCCTCTCCTTTGGAGGATTTGGCATTGAAGGCATCTGTTGCATGGCTAAATGAACTAGGAAGAAAACACATGAAAAATCTGCAAGTTACTTCCCAGCAGGATGCACACAAGGCTGTTGATCTATTTAAAAATATTTTAAGTACCGTCCACGATATCTTTGAATACAGTGTGCCACACTATCTATTCGATCGCCTGGGCAAGGAAATATTCAGAACCACACCCCGACTATTAAGCGACCTCGAATGCTGTCGACGCACAGCATCATCAATTAGTGAATACCTTAGCCAGATCAATGTGGTTATTGGATTAGCGGGAGTAGTAATTTCGCCGTATTTGCGGCATTTGGACTTTATGGAGATTCCAAAAATGATGCGACACATGTTTTACACCCAACTAAATGGCCTGTTGGGCCTGGAATATTTGAATTTGAGCTCCTTGTCTGGCGGATGGAAGACATCCGAAATGGAACCGGTTGTCGTAAACGGTTTGACCCATATGCAAAACTTGAAAACCCTAGTATTGAACTACGACTGCACGGACACTATATTGGAGCTGCTCGAAACGTCATGTCCTAATTTGCACACCTTAGACATTTGCTCCTCCAAGTCAATCACTAATTACAGTGTCAAGTACTTAATGAATCTGCGTAATCTGCGTGTGCTGGATCTCTATAGAACATCGATGACTCTAGATGGTTACGTCCGAGTAATGATCAAAATGCCAGCATTGTACGATATTGGAAGATTCGATGATATTGGCCGTTGCTTGGAATATGTTGATATGACCTATGATAGTTACGACCCCTGGGATCGTCCAAAGTTGCAATTACGAACTTTCTCAAGTCGTTTCGTCATTACAA
The DNA here is from genome assembly GCA_936431705.1 of Cheilosia pagana. Classification (NCBI taxonomy): domain Eukaryota; kingdom Metazoa; phylum Arthropoda; class Insecta; order Diptera; family Syrphidae; genus Cheilosia; species Cheilosia pagana. Next base: position 25,917,602 of record OW386168.1, on the reverse strand, counting down.
AACACTTGCAAATACTTGCTGAGTTATGTCCAGAAATAACAACAGTCCTCCTCTTTCACAATCCCTTGCTCAACGATCTGATGGCATTGATTGCGATTAATAAACTGTCAGTTTTGAAGCTTTTGTCGTGTGACTTCTTCGGCGACCAAGTGCGAGACGTGCTCCAGGTGAAGGGCTGCAATCTTACCCATTTGCACTTTGAACACGTTGACCAACTGGACATGAACGCCCTCATATACGTCAGCCAGTACTGTCCGGATCTGAAAATCCTAACGTTTTACAATTGTGAACTTATTGAGAGCACATCCTTGTATACGAGAAATTTGGAGATACCACCATTTATGAATTTGGAACATCTGACAATTGCAGCCGCTTGCTTTGACCAGCACATGAAGTTTCTCATGTCGAATTGTTTAAATATTAAAACCATACACATCGGTACAATGGCACCAACCACTGATGCACTGCTCGATACTATATTGGCCCAGAATCAAATGCAAAGTCTCGAATCTCTGAATATAGTGTACTCTACTGGGCTTTCTATACGGGCGGCGTACAAGTTGGTGGATGTGTGTACCAACCTGAGTACATTGGGCGACCTTGGTAGCTGGTCATTGGTGAATGAATTCGAGTTGGAGTGCTTCAAAATGTTCATTTCAACGAAGAACCTGGACTTGAATATAAAAACGTTTGCCCGATTTGGGGGTGCACATTTAGATGACTCCAATGTATAATAAGATGATTCCGATTCCATTGTATTTTTGTAGAAATTGTGTGTTTAAAAATATCTCTTGTCAAAGGCAAGTTTAATAAATGTGTCATCATAAGTGGGCTTTGATTTGTTTTGAGCATTTAATTCCGTTTGGATAAATTCGCTGTGGGCTCTGAAGTATTTTGTCTAGTCTTCTCTCTTTGGTGTACGGGAGAAAGATTTATTGTGCAGATCTGAATGTCGCTATCTTTATTTCGTCACAGCAATACAAACTCATTCTGAGTATTGTAGTTATAGCTCTTTCCACCTTGTCCTCAGACTTTATTATAGCAGCCCTGACAATGGCAAGAAAACATTTACCAAAGTCATTCTCTGTTTTGATCGGTTAGAACTCGTTTTTGTGATTATAAATTGAATTTGTGGTGCGATATTATTAAATCGCTTGCATTGAAATGTCATCAAAACGGAACACAACAGCAATGACTTTCCCAGAGTACATAGTTACATTTGACGAGTCATAGTTTGTTTTATTTTTTCAATAACCACTCACAGCGAATACAGTAAGCTTCTTATTATACAATTTTAGAAATCACAATTGATCTCAAGAACCACGAGCAATCAAAACTTTACAACCGGATTACAAGCGCTCTATCAACTACTGAAATCGATAGTTTTGATTTTCAACTATCGTGGGAGTCAATCGACGTCACAATATGCCCGTCGTCCATTGCAAAATTCTTCAACGATTCCGGATACAAAGTCGAACAGCACAGCATCCAAGTGCAATCGACTACGACCAAAAATCTAAAGATGCCCAGCCATATTTTCTCACAACGGCAAGTTGATACTGATTTGGCCAGTACAGTGGCAGAATATTTTGCATCAGTTATGCTGGAATGTGATACAGATGCTAACAACGAAATAAGTACATTCAGACCAGACATCGAGTTGAATCTACACAATGAAAAATCAACACGCGCACTGATACTCCATTGTAAAGGACTTATAGTTTCTGAATTTATAGAAAAGCTCATGGAAGTCGCAAGGTATGTATTTGTGTCAACTCTTATATTTAAAATTTCGTAACAAAAACATTATATGATATTTTTTAGACTATCAGTCGACTGTCAATCTTTAGTATTCAGCGTTAGCAGTTATGAGAAAGACCCCATTTCGAAAATTTGTGGATATACAGTTATTTTACTAAACGATACGAAATACTTTCTATTTAAAGACATGAAGTGATGGGTAAAATATAAATTTTTTAAAGACTTATAAGACTTTCAGTATTGGTTGGGTTCGCTGTAATTTCTTGCTGCACTTCAGCAGCGAGGTTCAATTGCGGCTTTTTAATATCAGCTATGCTATCAACACCAACCGTGCTCGTACTTGTTGATGGTTCATTTGTGACATTTGCAGCTAATGAACCAGAGGATGCGCCACCTGAAGTCGAAGCAACAGCTACTTGGTTCTCAGAATTGAAAGCTGAAAATAAAATGTTAGCTGAGCTTAACAAACTTATCTGATAGAAGGTGAGCTTACTGGAATCGATAACTTCATGGTTTCTCTCCAATCTTTTTGTGTATGCATACATTCCAAAGTAGAAAAGTAAGGGTAACACGCCAAATACTGAGCTGCCAATAAGGAACAGCGTAATGCTAACCTGGCGATGGCAACATTGCAATTCCTTGGACCACAGCAAACGTGTTGCATTCATCTAAATAATTGCAGGTAATTGGTAAGATGAGCTGTTTTTCTTAAATTAAAGCATACTTTATCTTGAATGTCAAAACAAATTTTGCCAGATTTCTGTTTCTCCATTTCTTTGAAAAAGGTGTTAAGAGATAAATAATCTTTCTCACATCTTTGACATGCCGATGTAGTGTTTTTCTGTACACATGTGTTTAAATTGTTTTCTAATTTGTCGTAGGTCACTGTGGAATTGCTTAGCACTCCGTTCTCGAAACAATCTGTAAGTATGCAAATAAGAGGAGCTATATGTACGTTCAATTTAATGCTAAAAGGTGAAGCATTTCGTGTCGCTAAACATTGATTCTTAAATGTACAAAGGTTAGATTATCGCTCTAACAAGCCACATAATTGGCATCGATTGCCTTGCCCTCAAAGCTACAAAACATGAATATTATAAACTTCGGGTTAGTAATAGCGTTTAGAGAGTGCCAACGTTTTACTTTACTTCGAGCGCCTTTAATTTAGTCAAAATACCTAAGCCCCACCAAAAATGTTGCCTTCTAAGACATAAGATCTAACTTACCATCACAAAATGCAATGTTCCACATATCTACGAGCGTTTTCTGCGTGTTGTACACGATGTTTAAATGATTTTGGTTAAGATATTTCTCTGAACAGTTTCGAACAAAATCTTTATATACAATCGACATATTTGTATAGTGGAAATAACAACTGCTACAAGAATTAGATATTGGTGGTGGTGCTGAATGCGCAACCGTACATCCCAGAAAATCTTTTTGAAAATCTGCCAAATGGTTAAGCTGATGTCCACAACTCTGTAAAACATTTTTGCGTAGATAAAAATTAACACAAAGTGAGAAATAGTAAGTCACCTTTTCTGTGGCCAAAGCAGTAGCTAAAAATCCCAACAAAATAAGTAGAATATATTTTTGACAAAACGCCATAACTCTTGATAAGTGCATCGGAATCTTTCTCTGAATTATGTTAAGAAGGGAATTCACCCGTATGCGGCTGCGGTGTCGTATTTCTTATAAAAACAAATTACTAGCGGCTATTGGAAAAAACCAAAATCAGAGACAATACGGTTTGTCTCTGACCAAAATAACAAAGGTTTATTTCATAGAGAGAGGTAAATACCAGATATGGTAAATAACAGAGATGCATAGCTTTCTAATAGAAAGGAGGCTGCCTTAAAGCGTACAAGTTGTTTTGCAGAAAAAATGCGTGAACTCATTACTCCTAGGTAATTCCTTTCCAGTAAGTACGTGAATTGGGGACGTTCAAATATATAGTTTTATGTCGTTTTCCATTGGTTTCACTCGGGGTTCGGGGAATCACTCATTCTGAACTCCAATGGAACAAGAAAACTGCTTCTGGTTGAATCCACGACTGTATTGGTAAAACGCCAAAAAATAATCTACGGCTGCTGTCAGTTGGCTTGTGTAAAATACATAAATTACACATGTGTGAGTGCTCCTTGAGTGGATTCTGACTTCAAATCGAGAAGCGAATTTCTCTTCTCAGAATCACCAGAAGAGTATTTTTTGTGCCAAAGGAACGGTTTCAGAAGCGATTTTTTCGATTCCGGACTCTCCCGGACGCTTCTTTTTGCCCAATGGAAAACGACATTAGTAAGTCTGACAGCTGACTAGATGTATCTCAGTTTTGATTAGCCTAGATCAGTAACATGGCAGCTGTTTCAGTTGACTTTTATGGGGGGGGAGCCGACGAATCTAGTCTAGAAATTCGTGACTGAGAACTAAGTTGACAGTTGGCATGTGTTGCTGACGTAGGAAAAGTGACGTTCCCGACCAATCTAGTTTTTGCGTTCAGTTCCTTGATTTTGTGCGGTTTTTTCCGCAATTGCGCTAGTTAACGTTCCGAAACGGATTTGAATGTGTCAGTGAGCCACTGGCTTTGACTGCGTTCAGGTAGTTCACATTACCAGCAATGTGCATCAAATGAATCTACTCGACGCGGATTAGCTGTTAAATGTTGACGAAATAAATTAAATAAAATCTTAAAAACTAGATCTAAAAATGAGTTGATATATTTACAACCAATGTTTAAATCTTGTTTATATATTTATAGATGAACATTAAGGCTTTAATGTTTATTTTTAAGTTTTCTTTTTGAAAAAGAATTGCATCTACCGTTTCATAATGGTGCATAGCTCATCCGCTGAACGATCTGAATTACATTAAATGACATTTGGGTTGTTTTTTGTTTATTTATAAAATAAAATTTGTGTGAAAATGATCAATAATTTACCGTCTATGCTGTATTACGAGCGCAAAACAAAAACTAAAATTTATAATCGATATTTACGAGATTATATCCATTCGAAATATCGGATAGCGTGTCAATTGTCGTCAACCGACATCCTTTTCGCTACCTAAATAGGTTGCGTTAGGGAAATCCCGCCTGGAATTTCCAGGAACAAAGCGATATTAGAACAGGAAATATTGGAAACTGTCAGTTCTCGACATCACGCACACATTTATAGAATCTGCCTATACGTGAACCCTTTCCGCAAACCGCCATTGCGGGAAAAACCGCACAAAATCAAGGCACTGGATTGGTCGGGAATGGCACTGCTTGGCATAAGCACTTGTCTATAATCTAGGTCAAGGCCAATCAAAAATGCCAGACTGCTGTCAGACTTACTTAACTAGATCCTTGAATTTCCCATAGACACAGCCGACATTTGTCGAACTGTCAAAAGGACAAGGGGACTTTTTACTCTGTCGTATTTTTCTGTTGCAACAGGGTCAAGAATAATAGAATATCATATAGAATATCATTCTTGCAACAGGGTTAGGGTAGGGTATTGATTCAGTGCAAAAGTAAAGTATTTTGTTGTGTAGTGCAAAATAGTTGCACTTTCGCAATGTGCTAGACCGGTTACATTGGATCGTGAATATGCCTATAGATCTGCAAAAAGTAATAAAATACAAATAATTAAGCAATTTTTGTTTTGTATTTGGTGGTAAATTTATTTTCTTTAACTTACAAAAAAATTTAATTTTTATAATAATACTTATTATGTCTCGACTAATACATGAGTGAATAAATTATGCATTTCCGTTTTTATCATCTTAAATGAAAGTGAATTTATGCCATCCGAAGAATAACGAAGTGGCCCAGTACTTAAAAATGTAAGTCGTTCTTCACTTGGCGTTTCTTTTTTATGTTCCATCATAATATATTCACTATGTGAAGGCTCAAAGCGATATATTTGTAATTTCCTTGACTTAATTCGTTCATAAAAATCATCATCCTCACCGCCCCAGCCATTAAACAAATTCGACATTCCGTTAACATCTTGAAATTGTTGAGTACGAATGCTGACTACGCCTCCGAATAGGCCCGTGTATGGCAAATTGTATCTAAATACGTCTAGGTTTGAGCACATATGTCGAGGAAAACTTGAGCAAGCATATAGCTGGCCAAGATTCGACGGTAAAAGGTCGACATCGTGAAAAACCAGGCATGGGAATTCGTAGCTTGCTGCAATTTCGGAACCTATGTTTAACAGCTTGGCTCTATTAAACGGCTTTTTGTCATACTGCTCGATTAAAAAGAGCCTATAGTGAATACGTTGGTTTCTTAAGAAGTTATGCATATATGTAAGAAATTGTGGTAGTTGCAACTCTCTGTGCCGGTATGGAACAATAATAGCACTACTGAATCTTGCGCGGCAATTTGTTGGAAAATATTCACCCCCGAGAAGGATTTCATTATTATTTTCAACACTTGTTTGCATTGCTTTCTTAAGCATAAATATGTTGTCTAATATAATATCCTGATAAATACATTCTTCTAACTTTTGGACTGATATATTTCTGGTAGTTTCGGTTACAAGTTTATCGAAAATATTCTCACTTTTTATGTATTCATATCTAGTTGCAAATCGAAAGGGCAACAAACAGTACACTAAAGTTGAAGTGAACAACACCTTTAATATCACAATAAATTTCTTATTTTTAGTATTTGATTTACTAGTTAAAGCCATTTCTTAAGTACTATAAATTATTGGTGGAATATTTCCACCTCCACTACATTTCTTTTAAAACCACAATTGAAAATTTATCCATTCTCCTGACAAAGACAGAAGAAATAAAAGTGAAAGACATAAATGACAGGTACTGTTGCCAAACATGACTTTCCAGTTGATATTCCGATTTGTTCTCTATCCGAATGTTATGATTTCCATTGCAAGATAAAATGTTGTTCTTGTTCTTGTTCTTGTAGCATTAATATTGGAATAGGTAAGGGAACTTTAAAATATGGGGAGGGTTGGCCACAACCAGCTAATTGTGGTATAGTGGGGATATTCTCTATTTGGTGTGTATGTATAACTTTAAAATTCTTAATTATTTCCACTATTTCAAATTAAGAGATATATAAGATAATCGAATTAAGATATAGGGGACTTCCAGTTCAAGTATCTAGTTAAGGTCTGACAGTTGGCTGACTTTAGGTATGTATCTCATGTGGTATTCGATTGGGCTTCTCAGATTTCAGATTTCGCGTCTATAATCGAATAGAAAAACGTCACATGCTCTTTTGTTGATATTCGTGCGATTGGAATATGTGAAATGTGAAGCCTTCCAAGTGACCGATCTCAGCCAATCAAAACTGAGGATACATCAAGTTGTACGAATGTATGAAACAGAGGCGGGAAAGATGGGTCTGGCCACGAACTTTATACCACATAGACACTGATCTTAATAAAAAGATATGGCTGGTGCACGTTAAGTCCACTCCTTAGAGACAACGTAGCAGATTTGGCACAATTGAAGGGCAATCCTAACCAACTGGGTGTTCGTAATTGGTGGCAACTAGCTACTTACCGAGCTGGCTGGAGGGGCTTGTAGATCGAGGCCGTGTTCCAACATACGCCGAAGACCCCATGTGTTAATTAACGATTTAAAAAATACTTTATATCTAGTTAACCACTCTAAGATGCCGGGTGCACACATTCTATACAATAGTTCATCCATTCAACGAAATAAATAAAAAAAGAGAACGTCTTTTAATGCAAAATATGTTTTTTTTTTATTATTATAAATTGTTTGGTATCTTATTTACAAGTAAACAATTGCCGAGGAGCATCTCTTGCTCGTTGCTTAATAACAATGCAAATTGTTGAATCTGGTTATAGATTTGCCTGAATGTTATAAGCATTATCGCCCGTTTTTAATGACTAAGTAACCAATAAATTAAGCAACATTGCATGAAAATAACTTAACAGGGTTGAATTTATCTAAACTCGTAAATTTCAATACAACTTTGGGGTACGTGATTTAATTCGATGGATTGATACAGCTCCGATGACTTGTGATAATAGTAGCCCTCCATTTTGCCTTTTGACTTTGTAAAACATATGTAATAAAAACCGGCAAACGATGCTCCGTTAATATCTTTGATTGTGTGATCAGGCACCTGTAAGATAAGACAAATTCACAATTAGGAAATACTCGGCGAGAAAAACTTTTTTGCTTTTAAAGATATAAACGTTTTAAACAAGTTTAACACTCCAACAAGTGACGTACGTACGTGTATTGTGCCTAACTAATGCATAATTCGCGATTTTTAATTTATGGAAGCTCAGAATGTATCAGATCGATCATATAATAGTAACGACGGTTTTACAGTTTCACTGTCTTTGAATCAAATGCCTCACTTACTTGGTCTTCGATAATTGTAGGATTACTTTTGAAAATCAAAACTATTAACCGCTTTTTTCAATAATGTAGAGAAATAACGCTGTTGCCCTTCCAAAGAGTGGGGACTTCTTTTGTTTCCAGTACACACAATATGAAGCACCTACGCCCATTTGTAGACAATACGACGCCGAGTTTGTTGCTCCCAAGTGGGGCTTTTCATGTTTGTCATCTGGCATAATTTAACTACTATCTACAAAGATTTAAAAAAAAGACATCTTACCAGAAAGTGTTCCTTCCACCGCATAAACACATAATCACTCTTTTCCAAAGTTTCGTAGTCAAAATTATCCGAATAGAACGTGTCCTTATAGTCGGCAAAAGCACTAAATTTTCCCTATAAAAAACCAATGAGTTTTAGCTATCAAACATTGAAACATTGAACTCACCCAATGACCTCTGTCGACATCGGCATTTGCCTCCCATTTTCTCGTCAGAAAAGGGTATTTCTTGGATATTATTTCTCCATCGAAAAATGTGGTCAGGGTGGGAAATTCAAAAGTGAGCCCATTGATTTTGAGGTAACCGCACAGAAACGAGTTTTCCATATCGACATGCTTAAAGTTTAGTAAGTTGCATGGAACAAATTAAATTTATAGGAATAGTTGAAGTTTCAATTTACCTGCAAGACCACTTCAACGTCATACGAGTTGCCCTGTGACTTTTGAAAGCCTTGAAACTTGGATCCATTGTAGAGCAGAGTTTTAGTAATGCCTACTTGTTTCGAATTCGCCGGCGGGGGAGGTACTATATCGTCTTTGACCGGCATGTCTGAAGAAGCAACGAACTGGAAAGGTATGGTGTCTTAGTCGGAAACTCTTTTGTCGAAGAAAATATGTGGTACCCAAATGTTGTACACCTATATGTATAATTAAGTAAAAATATATATTTTTTTTATATAATATGAATACTAATGCGAATTTGTAAGTATGAGGGAACAGAGAACTAAACGTAGAACAAGACGCTTATACCAATCCAATATTATATCTATCGATCGCGGTATGTCCTGGACGTAAGGTTAGTAGTAGCAATTGTAATACTGATGTTACCAACCATGTTTTTGTTTTCCCACCAGATTTGGATGCTATAGAACAAAAAATCATTTCTAGGGCAACCAAAGGAATCTTTTATTGTGGCTTGGCACTGGGGCATGTTTTATTGGTAAATATTTAGCTAACGAATAGTGGTAGTCTCTAATGTTATGCTATCAGTAACAAAGGCTAGACCTTTCGGTCAACCCAACGTAATTTACTGGTTTAACTAAAACAGGAAAGTTCCTGTTGGAAAGTAGCTGTGGGCACCCTTAGCTCTTTAGAACTCGCATCTCTGCACCACCAATCCTATTCATTATATGCAGATAGGTGAAAACTCAGCTGTTTTGCAGTTTTCTATTTTAATATCGTTTTATGAAAAACCAAGTTTGGCCATAAATAAAAATACATCAACATCCCAACGTTTCCTTGATAAATATAGCATACCTTTATCTACAGAGTATGAAAATATTGCCAAGAACTAGGTATGTATCGCTATTTTTTGTATTGAAGCTAATTGACTACAAAAGCAAATTTAATTTTATTGCACTAGTGTCAAATATGTACCTACATATATTTATTTAACTTAAAAAAGGTTTTTATTCTATTTTTCAATTGCCTTATATGTTTCTTTATTTTCCCAGCAGCATTATAGATTGTACTCGTAACCATAATTCTCTGCTTACTTTTTTTTATTAAAACATACAACGCAAAATGCATTTTTTCATAGCACAATGTATTGAAACGCAATATAAAGAGACAACGGCTGCTATTAGTAACCACAATGTTTTATCATGTATATTTTTATAAATACTTACTTGAATACGAACGCAAAGAGGGTTTGTTTATTTTTTTTGCTGATTGTTTAAGATTTATTTACTTGTCGTTATAAACTTTTGTCAAAATTCACATATTTCCTTGTTCCTTGGAGTCAAATAAAATTGTTGATGAAGCGAGAGATGCCTACCATTTCTATCAGCTGATACTTGAAGGTTTTTTTTTGACACACGAATACCACCGCAGTTGTGTCTTGTGTGGTGAATGGACTACTTCAGCACCAGCTGCAGAAAAGAGCAAAAAGCAACGATTACCTAGTCTACTGAGATACAGCTGTATAACGTCACTCGAACTCGATTACTTTTACTTCTTCTTGCGATGATGTTATGTCGAATTGCCGAAAAATCATAACTATACACATTTCAAGGTTTGGAAAGATAGAATCAGTGGGTTAATGAAATGATGGGTTTGAAAATTCTTCATCAAAAATGTCATAAGCCATCAACTGTGCTCAAAACATATTTATAAAGATTAGGTAATAATTCATACACAATTTCCGTTTCATTCAAAACAAAAAAACATTAGATTTGCTACGGTTGCTATGCCCTTGTATTATCTGTCCCACCAAACTAAACTATCAACACGCAATTACACACTAAATGACACTTGAATAGGTTCACACTAGGTATGTATTCCAAGTAAAAGTGACAGCAGCAGTTAATGTTGATAGCTTTCTGGCAAAGTTTAGGCACTCTCATTATATGTATAACTTTATAACAATTATCTTTTAAAACTGTTTTATTGAACAATAAATGTCAGTCTTGCATAAAAATTAATGTTAGCCTTTCAGAAAAAGATGGAATTTTATCAGCTCCTCTATGCAGCACCCATTATTAAATGAGTTCAATCACTTTGGATAGAATTTATATCTACCAGAATAAATCCAAAAATGATGTAAACAATCACTATCTGCATTTTTAATTGATTTTTTTTTTAATTTTTTGACAGTTTGATTTTGTGTTAACAGCTGAAGTCGATTTTATTTGTGTCTTTTCGTTTCTATTTTTTGTATGTTCGATTTTATTTTGTGTGGATTTGCACGTAATTAAAACTTAAACACATATAAATCACGTAATTAGTTATCATGAAAATGTATGATAAATCACATCATTAATGAGATGATTTAGCTAAATCAAGTGGATTTAGCTAAATCATGTTGGTGGGAACATGGTATAAATTTGTTTAGGTTTAAATAACAACCTACAAAAGTTTAATTTTGACCAATGAATACAAAATATATAAAGCGGCTTCAAATACTTGAAAGGAAGTAAATACAAATCTATAATTTCAGCATATTTGGAAACGCAAAATCTGGAGAATAATTTGAATCTACTATCACCTACCGCTACCTACCACGATAGTATTGTTGCGCATATAGCGGTTGTGTTATGTACAGAGTTAAGGGAATTAATAGGGATGCATAACTTTCCAGTACAAAGGCAGCTGCCCAAGGATAATGGAATTCCTGTGGAAAGGTGGCAGCCTACAACCTAAACCTACAAGCTGTTATCCCTAAAAATTCATGAAGTCACACACAATATTCTCATTTCTTTTCTAGCATTTATGTGAGTTCGTCAATTGGACTCACATAATTTAGAAAAGAAATGCGCATGTGTGTTTGAGTTTGAGTACAACTCTGTTAATTTCCTTATTATGTTTTGGGCAGCGGCCTTTCCACTGGAAAGTTATGTTTATGTTAAATCTCTTTTTAAAATTCCCTCATAACATAGGTAGGTATCTATTATATTAATCGCCGTCACATCTAATTTATAACAAAGGGTTTCTGGCGTTTCTGGAGTTGAACTACCGCTACCGCATCAGTGATCGAGTACTACGTGACTGAATTTGTTTTTGTTTTGCCTGTAAAATCAACAAAATTCAGTGACGTATTTCTCTGTCACGGGTGCGGTAATTCGACTACAGATTTATTTATTGAGTTTTTATAATATAAACTTTTACATTAAAGTATCGCAACTGGAATGTTGAAGTGACTTGATAGCAGCAGCTTATTTTAAAACATTTTTGAGATGTATTCATGACTATGCTGGCAAACTGCTTCCAGCGCCATTCACTTTCAATGAGCTGGATTTATTAGATCGATGAATCAGAATTAAAATCGAGATACATAGTCACAATTAAATATACCCAGTCAGCTTACCTATACCATTTTCATATACATTTCTCAATCCCATTCACTTTTCGGGACGGCTTTTCATTATGGCCTACGTATTTGCAAAAAAAAATGCAAGTATGAAGGTACATGCGAATTACTTGGCAATTACGAATATGTGCCATTTTTGAAAATGCTGGCTTCTGTTTTTTATTATGTTTATTTTACTAGATAGGTTATTTATAATATTTTACAGTCTCAAAACAAAGTGTAAAGTGGAAATTATAGAGAAATTGCTATTTATCTGTGAACAATACCTCGAAAATGCCTTCAGTTAAGATGTCTTTAATTGTTAATATTTTCGTATTTAAGAAAGTATTTTACATATAGAAATGAAAAACACGGCCATCCTCAACCACTTTTTCAAAATTGGGGCCCTCCATTAAAACCTACTAGGTTTAATTCACGTAACAATAGGTAACCAATTCTTTTAGGACACAGCTTTAATAAATATTGTAAAAAATACGTACATCATAAATGAATAAACTTAATCGTAATAAATAATATATCATTTCGTTTAAAATTATAAAACAATCTTGATAAAAAAATACAACCATGAAAACACTGCACACTATTTCCAAAAATTACAATTAAGTTAAAAATATAAAACGCTTTGATAACAATTTGGCAAACAAGTGGAAATAATATAATAATATGAATTTACATTTTATGAGGTAATTTTAGAACATTATGAACCGTAATAGATATGCAGTCGTTGACAACATTATGCGTTTACTTGGAATGTAATCGTGACTATTAATTTGTTATATATGCAATTGTAAAATTCAACACCTATTATATTTGTTTTTTATATACGTTTGCGGTTATGATACTGAAGATTATCAGGGCGACTGTTTTTTTTTGCAAAAGAAACATAAAGAATACATATTGTCGTTTGAAGTAGTTGTATGAACTTTGCATTGTGAAAGCATTTATTCGATCAAAGCCGACACGTATGCAAGTTATCTGTGTTTTGTGCATCTACACATGGATGTACGTCTACTTCGGATTGTATATTGGATACGGGTTCATAGTTGGCACTTTGGTTATAGGACGTTGAGCAATGTGGATTCCCTTGAAATTCCACTTCATTCTCTCCCACATTTCTTGAGGTGGATGATGTTACTACGCAAAATATGGAGTAATATAAAAATGTATATTGTAATTAAAAGTGTATTATACCTGCGATTCGATTTACTTCTGAACAAATTGCATTTGTAGTTCTTGCTCGTATATTTTCCATATTAATTTTCATTGATATATGTCCAAACAGGAAATAGCCCAGTCCCATTCCAAGGACTATGGCCAAAAATACGTACACATTGTAGACCATCACCGACAACATAAGCATGTAACTGAGTACATTTTCAAATAGAAATACCACAGCCTGCGCAAGCATACTCATAAACTTATTTGAAGCAGACACATTTCCTGAAGCCGTCCGCCTTTCGGTAATTAGTAAATTTGTAGTTTCATTGGCGGTAGACGAAGAAGATCGCAATCGTTCTCTCGCTGTTCGCGCTTTAGAGCTAGTTTGGAAAACCTATCAAATAAGGACATTAATTTTAACTATATAACAGAAAAATTATCTTTTATTTATAAAAATGAATTTTAAATTTAGGTAAAGATCTGACTGTATCATATTATACTATTAAAAAAAATTCACGTCGTGTTTACTGCCAGAAGCGATTTTTTAGTTCTCAAATCTCGTTTTGTCGGTAACCTTTGTGTCTTTCATTTTGAAAAAGGAACAGTACACGCTTTATAGTAACATACCCTCCTTATAGTCATTGCAGAACCTACACATGCCAGGCTAGATTAAAAAAAAATTTTGGCGCAACAGGTCCGTACCGTTTAGGGCGTTACGTCTGCCTTCATTCGTTTGTGTGAGGTTTTTTTGGACAAATGGAGGGGAACGGCTAAATTTTTCGAGATCGTTATAATTTTGGATATCTATTTGACGATCGCGAGATTTGGCGTTGAAACAAAAGCTTTAAGACGTTATTTTAGTTTTTATAGGGATTAAACTTGAAATACTAGTGGCGCAGTGGCACAGAGTTAGTGTGTTGGACTACTAAGCGAGGGCTTCCCGGTTCGAGTCCCGAAAGAACCAAATTTTCCACTGCGCTACCTCTCGCGAACGTCTGACAAATATCCAAGAGTAAAACTGTCATGAAAGAGCTTCTCAATTAGCCGTTTGGACTCGGCGAAAAATTGTAGATCCCTTCCATTCGTCCCAAAAATTGAAAACCCACACAAAACGAATGGTTGTGAGAAGATTTTTTTTGGTAATCTCTTGCGGAGCGGGCTAATAATGCAAAACATCTATCTAAATTCAAAAATGTTATGGTAGCACGTAAAATGTTTTCAGTAGGCAAGTTTGTAATGTAGGAATCTCAGCTTCTCTTAATTAACCTTAAATGTATATGTGTTATTGTTGAAGCATACTTAAAGCTTAAACAATTTATATTTCAGTTGCATATAATATATTACCTTTACAGCTTCATATATTAGCGACAACACTAACAAAACCAGACACAGTATTATTAGCGCTGGAGTACCAGTAATATCCAGTCCAGGAAACAGAAAGACTCCAACGTCTGTGCCCCAGTGGAACGACATGATATGATGATACATTATAATTATCTAAAACACAAAATAATTTGACAATTGATTTGTTTGTTGTTTACCACACAAAGAAATGTAGACGAACAAAACCACCTCCTTTCACTTTTATCTCTAATCAAAAATCCGTACCATACAGAGAAACGCATTGCGCGATTACCTTTTTTTTAAGTCGTTCCCGAAATTATGTAATGACGATTTTTGAGGTCGATTTAACATAAGCTAACGTGGTATTTCATGCAATATTTGAACACCAAGTATGAAACGTTATGTGGCCAACAAGCCAAGGTAAACTGGACTCGGCTTCTGCTATTCAGAAATTGATTAGAGTTGATCAACAGGTTGTTTTTCTAAGCTGGGAAGCTTTTAAGCTTACATTGTAAATGACGAGGGTTCATTAGCTCAATGCTATTTTTTTTTAACTATTTGTATTTGATAACATTACATTTGGTATGTATTTACTGAACGGAGATAGAGAAAAGATTCGGGTCCAGTACCAGTATGCATATGCAATGACAAAACGCGACAGTGGGGGTGGTTTCATTTGTTGTATAATGAATGTTCAGCTAACCAAATTTTCCGGGTTATAAATTAATCACAGAAACAAAATTATCACATAGTTGTTAATGGCAAATGTGTTAAGCTGCATTTGTCTTAACATTTATCTACGGCAAAGAAATATTAGTTAATAAAAACAGTATCTAGTCATGATAATGCTATCGAATTTTTTGCAGTTAAATAGAAATTTGCTTTGACAAGCAGCTGATAATAAGAATAACCTCGCGAAAGAGAGAAGCACGAAAGAAACGTTCGTTTTGTATATTATTGGGTTTGTTCGAAATATCGAGAGGGCTCAGCTGAGCACAAAAGAGTGTTCCCTGGTGGCGAGATTTGCAACGAGCTATGTACACAACACAAATCTCTCAAGATTCATAGATAATTATCAAAAATAAATACGTATAAATATAATAAATAACTATAAATAATAACTAATGTGGTTTTTCATCAGGTGCATTTGATTTTGACTTCTTGGAATGTAACTGAATTGGTGCAGCTCCATCTCCCTACATATCACACCTCTTGCAAACACATGCATCTTTTACTACAAAATATGTTTTGTGCATAAAGCAGTTATTCATATTTATCTATTCCTATTTGGTAAATTTTGAAAAATACTCAAATCTGCGAATAAACTGCCAGATATCGTTTCTCTGACTTCAGGAAGGGTGCTGATGGTGGAGAGACATTGCGGTTTTGTTTTTGCCTACATATTTACTTATTTGGCGCTACGGTCAACGGTAGATCTGGGCCACAACCAATACGCCTCTTCAGTATTGTTCATATTGCGCGCTCCACCTAAAACGAGGTCTTCCTATAATGCGATGTCCCTCCGAGTTAGAATCGGAGCGTTGGTGTACATTCGCTTTATACGTCCTACCTATCTTAGACGACTAATGCGTACTTTTCTGACCAGGTAGAGAGTTTCCTTTTAAATCTTCTTTTCAAAAGTTCGAAAACGAAACCGAATATAATTACTCTCTATTTCCTCTATCTGGGGCTTCTTCTGCTCTTTCTTTTTCTTCCGGAGAAGACAATGTTCTTAACTTCTCTTTACAGCTCACAAAGTTCTCTCGTCCTTCTGCTGCATCGCCGCTTGGTTAGCACGTTCCTTTGACAATATTGAGGTGAGGAATCTGTGTGCTAGCTAGATATTACTATATAAATTATGCCCCGCAGAATTGTCAATTAGCATGTCGTCGCTTTCCGATTGGGACATTGCTTATATGTTCTGTCGAGAAGCTCCTGAAAACATTCGTAACAACGCTGCTTCTATGGTAATCACTGCAGAAGAAGTCACAGTTTTTCACTCTTCCTCATGGATGGCGGTGATATCTCCATTGTAGCAGTCATCCTGACTAGGCTGAAAATTCCTTACTGACCTAAAAGTAGCTCACGTACTAATCGCTGGCTCTTAACCAAATGCCATAGGTGTATCCCGTTTATTTATAGGCAGCTGTTTCGTTGATTACCTCCTAAATTGATAAGATTTTTATCTTTTACGAAGGTACATAAGCTTGCAGATAATAGAACGTTGTGTTCTTATCGAAAACAACGATTAATGTATGATAGCGTATCATAGCTGATTGCAAAACAAAAACAGATTCGCGATTTTTCACATAAAGGTGTCGGTTTAAACTCTTACGCATTGTCACTATAGTATTTAAATAGAGTTGACTAATGCTATGTTAAAAACTTAGTTTAGTCAAAAAACTATAAAGTTAGACCTATTACGTTGGCAAAGGTTTGAAAACAAAAACAACTTTGGACTTTAGACTTGCTTTTTGGTGTCAATCCATCAATTTATTTTTTATTTTTTTCTCAAACTAAAACTAAACAACACAAACAACAATTGGCACACTAGTTTTCAAGAAACTATTTCTCCTCTCTCGTTGACAACGATTTTCCGGATGAGCTCACCTTTTTCTGCCAGAACTTGGTTAACGCTTTTTCCCTTGGAGTTGGTAAACCATCCAAGGTTGTCCACTATCAAGTGAGTAGTGGAACACCCATCACACTGTAAAATCACAACTCCATTGTTGTAGGCAGCTTCAGAAACAGTTTTTATATTTCTAGTGTTGCAGATTTTGCAACGATAGATAATTTCTAGTTTTCTATCCAAATACTGGTACTGTTTGGTAAGTCCAAGTTGAGATTTTTTTAGCAATGAAGTGGTAGGCAAATCTTTTGGAAGTAAAATGTTATTGTTGTTACTGGCAGCAGCTGTATTCAGGCGACTAGTAAGATTTCCATCAACTGGTAGAGTGGATAGTGTGTTTTGCCTTAGGGCAGCGAGTGTCCGAACGCTAAATAACTGCCGAAGTGTATTCATATTTGCAGCACATGCTCCAAGTAATTGTATTTTTTCACAAGAAAATTATAAATTTTAAAATATAGGTTAATAATAATTATCACACTACTTATTTGGTTCTTGTTATTTATAATTCTTGCCCGCTTACCCTTGCCTGACCAACTATTCCACAATTGCCAAAATTACCCAGGGTATGTTCGCTTAGGCATTAAAGCATTTTCTTCTGTTGAATGTCAACTCTTTCAAAGGTTACTTTGTACTGACAATTTGGAATGCACCTACTTCAAATTTGAGAGTAGATTGTAGTTTTAAGTTCTTTATTATTTATTCTTCTTATTATACGGAAAATTAGACGTTACCGTATTAACCATTATTAGGAAACCGCCCGCTATCAGTCTTATACCATGTTCCCACCGACATGTTTTAGCTGTGTCTTAGTGTGACATTTGAAATTAGGTCGCAAACTTTCAATATTGTACATAATAAGAGTGAAAAACTGCATTTTCAATTTTATTTTTTTTTGTGTGAAGTGCTGAAGTTGATAGCAGGTCTGCTTGATTTTATTTGTGTCTGTTCGATTCTATTTTGTGTGTGTTCGATTTTATTTTGTGTGGGTTTGCGATGACAGATACGTAATTAAAAATTAAACACGTATAAGATCACGAAAATGTATGATAAATTACGTTGATGTGAACATTATATCAGTAAGCTACTCCCGCATTAATGAGCTGTTGGCGACTCTATTAAGGATTGCCGAAAAAAACGAACATCGAAGAATAAAACCATAAGTTGGCAACGCATCAATCTGATGGTGAAATTGACATTGACAGTAAAATTTACATTTGAAAAATTTAATTTGATAAAATGTTTTTATGTTTTTAATGTGTTGGCTACACTTTTCTCTATCGCCGCGAAGCTGTTAACCCCGATAATTATCCAGGTTAAGCATTTGTTGTATTTAACAAGGAATTTTTTTATTTTGCTTATCCTATAGCCGTGACGGGGACGAAAGAAACACAGCTATAATGAGTTTAAGTAAATAAAACAAAACTAGCCATTTATTATCCATGCACTAGAAGTACCTACCTTCCAGAAGCCAATTTGTTTTGTAGGAAACATAAACATGGACAACTTTGCCATTATTCGCATCATGTAAATAAGATGGCTGGCCTTAAAAAGCCACTGTTCACATATATAATGTAGGTACCTAGTAAAAGTAGCGCATGTCCTCGTCATAGTGGAAGCTGGGCCTTATTTGTTACAAAAAGATACTGTCACTTTGAATTTTTGTTTGGCATCACTGATTTTAGGACAATATTTTAACAACTGCCATTTTTATTTGTTATCGTAGGGTGGGCTTATTGTTTTCTGATCATATTTATACAAAATTTATACTAAATATAACTTAAAATTGTTAACATGATACTGGTAAACGAAAATATAGTGCTTGTGTCTGGCTTTTATACATGAATTAGATCTATATTTATATTGAATACGTGACAGAAAGGAGTTTAAAATGATGATAGTGAACAAGTATTGCTTCAGCTGCGTACCCATAAACTATGAACGAATAAATTGTTTTTAACTGGAAATCATATTTACTAATAAAATAGGCAGTGCAATGAAGGTTCTGCTATTGCTAATTAAAATATTTGGAGTAGCGATTTTATTTACACAAACGCATGCGGTATGTCCGGAGGGATGTAGATGTACAAAAAACGAAAATTCAGACAATTTAAAAGTAAAATGTGGGGGAACTATTACAACAAAGGTTACAAGCTTGAAAGAGTTGGACTTCGAGGATGACACCGAAAACATAGTGCAATTGTAAGTAAAATGTTGATATTCGTATTTCGTGGCGCATAAAAAATGTTTTCTGTATATCTGTATAGGGACTTGAGTAAAAACCAGATTGCGCATATTATGAAGGATGACTTTGCCAACTATACTAACCTAAGGCGTTTGGATTTATCAAACAACTCATTGAAACAAGTCGACGAGACTATGTTTGGAGATATGCCGAACCTGGAAAAATTGAAACTATCGAGTAATGTGATTGTTCATATATTCCAAGGATCGTTCGAAAAGCTGAAAATGCTCAAGTCGCTGTAAGTTTTAAATTCATAATAGGTAGTAAGGCGTACATTTAATAATAAAAAAAATGGTTATCGTATTAGTCTTATGCCGCCCCTATACCTATTTATCTAAATTCCTGCATTAGACATTTGCTGTAGCACATATCTAGCAGTTGTTTGTTATTTCTTATTGCAACTAATGAGTTAGTTTTTGAACGTCCCATTGTTGCAAAGCATCGCCCTAGTAAAACTTTGATCGAAATATTTCATTAACTAGAACAACTTGCTTGTTTGCCGAAACCAGACGAAATGTTTACTTTTTCAATTAACAACGTAAATTTGTACACAAGGATCTAAAATAAAAATGTGTGTTGAACTTAAGTGTGGAACAAACTATTGGACAAAATTGGTTGATGAATTGACCACTAAATGGACGACAGGCATTTTCTATCGTTGCATTTCTACCGAGATTTTATTCTACGAATTCATTGTGGAGCCGATTGTGACGTTCAGTCTGATTCGTTGATTTTGGGTATTGCTTCTGGTTGATCGCATATACACTAAGTCCATTTTAGCACCAGTGACAGCTTGCTGTGGCCCAATAAATACTGTCAACCCTTAAAGTCAATAAGCATAATGGTGGGTATCAATCAGCACTACGCGGGTTCGCTCCAGGATCTGCGGTAATGTGAATATTCGGTCTTAACCCGGTATTAGAAAATCAGCTTCAGATACGGTACACAGTATGGCATAGCATGAATCTTGTATGCAAAGTTTAAGAGACTAATGCTTGCATAGTTTGTTGTCCTTTGAAGGTCTCCGTTCTTGTGGACTGGGCAAGCAATGCAAAGTAACATTCTTACGGAACACCTTCTTTCCGACCAAATATTGGAAATAATTTGGGATTCTGGGATACCCGATGCCTCAATCAGTTTGACTGGTGACCGTTTGATCCATCATTCTCGTTTTGTGCTTCAGTTTTCTCCAAAACTGCACCTGCGTAACCAGTTTTTCGCTAAAATTGAAAATAACTCAGTTTGAAAAATTGTCCTTTTCCCTTCTTTTACAATAACGATTTTAAACTTGTTTTAAACAGGTTTAAACTTGTAATAAAATTAGATTGAACGAAAAAATCTACACTTGTGTCGGCTGGACAATTTCCTTTTTATTCAATCGCCAACATGACTGGTGTTCTTAGGACAAATACCGTGTGTTTTATTAAAAGAAAAGGAATCCGCAAACCTTTCGTCTTTATCGGATCAAAGAATGGACTTTCTTAGCAAGGGGTGGTTCAGCACAAGGCTCGATTCTAGGTCCACTGTAAAACTATATAATTTGCCATACATCAAGAGAGATGTGTCAACTATCGGTTTTTCGGACGCGACGTCACCTGCAGAAGCCATCCTTGATGTGCACAAACAGTTTGCTTTAAAGCCCGGCCTACGTGGGTCTACTCAGAGACTAAGCAAAATGTTCCTTCGCCTTGGTTTAAGGAATTGTACACATATTGTACCTAATTAAATGATATATACCCAAATTGTTATATTTGGAACATGCGCTTAAAGCTACCATCACACTTACCACTTGTACCATCATGAAAAACGAAGATCAGTTACTCACCGAAACTGTAATAATCTCGATAAAAAAAACAGAAAACCGTGATTTCACAGCAAGTCGTACTGGTTTTTCAACTGCCAGAACACAACCCAAAAAATAAATTTACCAAAGGTACCCAAAGATCGCATAGGAAGATGAGACCACAATGACGGCATATGTGACAGTATGTGGTTACCCAATTGTAACCATGATGTTCACTTTGATTTGAAAATCATAGCTTTGCAGGATTCAGTTATCAGTTTAATTTACAAACCCCAGAGTTGAGAAGCGGCCGGCGGTTTGTTGTAAGTTTAGCTCTACTTTGACGGATATTGGTAAGTGATCTGAATGGGGTATTTTCTGAGTGTCACACATTTCGTAAAGTAGACAAGTAAGGACGATAGGCCAGAAACAAACCATCTTTAATATAAGTAACATTACAAAATCTAACACAAGTGTGCTTTTATTTACAGTGATATATCGATGAATCCACTGGCCTGTAACTGCGATCTGATATGGTTGGTGGCTTGGTCAAATGCCATGAGTGTTAAATTAATGCAACCGCCAAAGTGTGAAACACCGATAGACTTTAAGGGTTTGCCGTTGAAGAAGCTTAGAGTCGGTTCGGATTTGCATTGCGAATCTCCCCTTCAGCCGCTTTTAGAACTGAAGCCAGATGCAGATCAGGTATGCTTGCAACGTAACGAAATACAAGAATATTCATAAATTTGTATCTCCTTTATCCAGCTCGTCTTTGAAGGGGACGAAATAGTTCTGCGATGCCGTGCTCCAAGGGTAGCCGTTGGTGCGCCAAGAGATTCGGAAGATCTTCCAGCGCGAGCACACGTGTTCTGGGGTTGGTCCGATAAAATAGTCGAGCCCAACTCCACGGACGATATCGTCTACAAAGATCCCACCAAATATTTCCCTTCTATCCAAATCGATGCAAAACATCTCTCCGACAGTGGCCTATTGGATTCAATTTTGAGGATACCTTCGGTAACCCGCAATCACACTGGACTGTGGGACTGCCGGCTGAGATCACAGCAGGCGAACCTGTCACGCACCATAGCTGTGATGGTGATTTCGGAGAAAACCAAATACTGTCCAGCGTTAGAGGTGCACAACAACAAAGGCAAGTACTTTTGGCCACGTACCATTCGCGGCAAATCAGTACGGCAGCCGTGTTCGGGGGAAGCTCCGCCTGAGGTGTATGCAACATACCTTTGCAACGATAATGGTGAATGGGTTGACCTAAACACATCTCTGTGTCCCTTTATAAGCGAAACCACAAGGATCTTTGAACAATTTGCCAAAGTTAACCTTTCAATAGCGAAAGGTAGCGTCTTAGAAAGTGCCAAACGACTACGAAATTACACCCAGTTCGATCATAATCTACGCAAACTTCGCGATCCCATCGATATCGTATTCATCACAAAAACTCTCAGGAATTACCTGGCGTTTGTGCGTCAGGAGAAGGACTTAGGTTCCATGCTGTTGGATATTGTTTCGCAGCTGCTAATTCTGCCAGAGCGTGTGTTGCATGCGGCGCACTTAATGGACAGCTGCGGAGTAAAGCTCATTAATGCCGTCGAAGTTGCCGCTCAATACACTCCGTATATTCAACACTCAGCTCTGGTGATGAGTACCGATATACATCAAACTACGCATAAACCGCATCTGTCAATTGATTTTTTTAACATACGGTCAGACTCGTTTACGGGGATGTCATGTACTTGGATACGTTCGGAAATAGATGCTGGCAAGCGAATCTTTCAGTGTAACGCCGTAAATCAGACGCTTGACATCTTTGGCCAACAAATTGACGCATCTATTCAAATACCACCGAACTTTTTGCATCCCAACTTCGCACATCAGTTCATGTCTCAGAAGCTCATGGTAGCCGTTTACGAAAACGGAAACTTTTTACCTCATCAGAACAACCAGTCCAACATGCTGGTAACTTCGGTTGTAATCGGTGCGAAGATAGTTTCTGAAACGGACAATATACGCAACGTAAGCGAACCGATCTCTTTGATGCTACGAGTGCGAGCGCATCACAACAAGATAAGTGCCCCGGTTCCAGCTTGGTGGGACGCGGAAACGAATTCATGGACAAGTGAGGTGTGTCAGAACTCGTACTACTACCGTGGCCTACTGGTGTTCTCTTGCAACAAACTCGGCTACTACAGTCTGCTGCAGAACAGAAAGTTTTTGAACGATTTCGTTGACGAAAATGCTGGTGCTCGGTTTCGTCTTTCACCCTTGGGATTTTATATCGGATGCTCGGTGCTGTTCGTTTGTGTATGGGTGAATATAGTTACGTATATTACATTTGGAAATTCAATTCAAATGGCACGGCGCCATCGACACTCGCTAGTCAACACCTGGGTGGCTATTTCTGCCTTAAGCTTTACATTTGCTGTGGGTATTTATCAGACGGAAGATTATAGAATTTGTCAAATTATCGGCATCAGCATCCACTACCTGAGCTTGTGTGTGATTCTGTGGGTGTGCGTAAGTGTCAGCAACATGTACAAACGCTTGTCGAAGCGTAATCGAATTCCAATGGATGATTTGCCCAAGGAGAACGTTGGAAGCAAACCAATATTAGGAATATACCTCGTTGGCTGGGGAATCGGAATGATAATTTGCGGCATAAGTGGAGCTGTCAACATGCGAGAGTACGCCTCGTACTCGCACTGCTTCCTTGAGAATGGCCCATCGCTAAGTGCCATTTTTGTACCGTCTGTAATATTGTTGCTCTTCCTTGCTATTCTATTTATTTGTGTACGGTGCCACATCCGGACGTGTGTCGATCACAATGGGCATTTCTCAGAAAACACACAGGGAACAGAGAACGTAGATCTTGAGCTCCTGGAATCAACGAATAATGCACACCACTACAACCAGTCGGATAGATATCGAAGTTTAACCCTGAGCAACCCATCTACGAGCATGCTTGAGGACGTGGAACATACGAATTTAGCTCAACTAAGAGCACACTTTGTGTTTCTGTTCCTGTATATTGTATCTTGGGTTAGTGCGGCGTCTAGTGTAGCGACACCCTTCAAAGACACAATCGCCTACGAAGAGGAGGCATTCAGTGTAATTTTCGCCATCACTTCATCCATATTAGGCATATTCCTGTTGATATTCTATTCGATTTCCCGCAGCGATGTTCGGTATCAGTGGAGCCAGCTGAGCTGTAGAAATTTTTGCTGCTGTCGAACGCGGAATATAAGCGACAACGCAAAGGAAGTGAATACTACGGTGACGTACCATCAAGCCTGTGAAACCATCCACTCTGCATCTCGCTCGAACAGCCAATGTTCGAAGAACCGGCCACCAAGTGCGCGAAGCAATCATCTTAAGGGAGATATGAACTCGGTGACACGAATCGACAGTCCGAGTAAGCTCATGACAGCGTCTGGGTCGAACAGTATCGTGCCGCACAATCGCCAGCAATATGTTCACAATCCAGTGATTCTTACCCAAGAGATACCTAGTGCAGACATATTTTATAACCCAAATCAAATCAATGTGGCGCGAAAATTCTTCAAAAAGCAGAAACGCCTTGCTAAACGCAACAATTTTGAACTGCAACGACAAATGGAGCGTTGCGACTACGGCGACGGCATGAGTGATATCTCATCAACCGTGGGGATAGGCCCCTACCATCCAAATCGACAGAGAAACATGTCGATTTTTAGCACAGGGAGTAAGGTAAACAACACTAACATCCATGTTAGAGGCGACGTTTGCAATTTTTCCAAGGAAGCACGTCATCAAAGCATAAATCCGAATATTTTGTCGGATAGTTGCAACGAAAGCGATATGATCGTCGACGCAGAACGTTTAGTTTTGGGTGCAGAAGGTATGAGAATGCTTTCGAACCGAAACAAAATGAACAACAACGAAATGATTGCGAACATCTATACGAACGTCCCGGAAACGGCACAACCGCAGCATGAAATTGTCACGATGCGCGCTGATGACAAATTCAGAAAGTCGCTGAATGTTGAAAAGTTTCTGGAACAAGACGAAATAGACATGGAACGCAACGATTTGAATGCACAAAATGAGCGGACTAGCACTCCGCTTTATGTGAACGGAAACATCAGAAATATCGTGACGAATCAGGCAGCAGAATCCAGTGGTGTGAGCAGTGTCAACACAAGCTGTAGTCCTGAAAATACTATGCTAGATTCAAAAAAGAATGACCAACCTAACCTTACTCCCATAGATGCAATGAATACAATCGGATTACCCTCAGTGCAAGCAGATGTTCCTCCTGTAGAAGGTAGCATTGACACCCTCAATACAAGCAGCGAGGAAAATACTCTGGACTTGAATAGGAATGAAGCGTATGTTTCAGAGTCCCTACAAATAAGTGACCGAGTATATCAAACCGGAGATGATGCTCCAATCAGGATAACCTGTCAGAAGAAGTCAAAATCTATGCTGAGCCTTAACGCAGAAGTTGGACAGTTTACAAGTGCTAGTGGAAGAAAACGTTTTGTCAATTACATCGAAAGTCAAGTGCGATCGATCTCATGCAGTAACTTGTCACAGACGGGAGATGAATTTTTGGGCGCGATTGCGAATCCAGTGCCTGTTCGGCAAATCGCAGAGAATAGACCGGTACTGAGTAGTCCAATATTGTTTTCACCCAGCCTTTGCGAGATCAACGATCTACCGTCGCCTAAGGATCGCAGAAAAGCTCTTGTTCTCGCTGATGACGAGTCGATGTCTCTGGAGGACGCATTTAGTGAAGCTGCGGCCTATAGCCGTGGGAGCAATGTCAATTCCGATTCGCTTAATATGTTTGCCCAGAGTATTCGTCGAACATTCGCATCAAGTCCAGCCTGCGAAAGCGATCTCAACTATCAAAACTCTGAGCTTAGCATACGAAGCCACGGCTTGTACGCCCCTCAGCCAGACAACGATTTAAATCTAACTTTAACCGGTGATATATACTATCCTTACCAATCATCGGAGGTAAGTGAAATGGACGAAGGCGACAACGATTTCGATGATGAGAATGATTTCGATGACTTTAACAACTGCTCGAACGACTGCTTACTGCCGTCAGAAGCTACCGAACAGGACCGCAATGGAAGTCATGCCTCCCTGGATGAATTGTACGAGCGAATAACGAGGCGATCTATCTCTCACACATCCGATATGGAGGACAATCCCGAGTGCAGCTCTTTCATCAACAATCACCCATGCAACGAGAGCGACGTGGGTGAGGAGAACGCTAGTACTAAAACAAGTGATAACTACCTGAGGGATACCACTGTCGAAACACTGGAAGACGACAGCAGTCAGGGTAGCATCATCTCCTACATTGATCCCAACGGCCGAATATCCTCTAATTCTTTGGTCACGCAAAAATAATGCTCTATTGTTTTATTTAAAACAAATTTTATATTTTACAATAACTGATTATTTGTACAATTTAGTGTAAGCAGCTATTTATTTATAGTATTTTTAATTAGTCAAGAATTCTCTGCAGTATGTTTAATTCATTTGATTTTGCACTGACCCCATTCGTGTATATCTTCTATATATATACAACACATTGTCTTCATATTTTCAATACATACAGTTTAAGTTTCGTTCTCTTAACCATAGACTGATCATATTTTCTTAGAAAAATAAAACAACGAGGATTCTCTTGCCTGATTGTCTCAGTTATTTTATTTTACATAATACATACACACACATAAATATGAATGTAAATAACTATAAGTGTTTTTTATTGTATATTCTGCGAAACTTTTTAATTTTTAATTTAATAAAGCGGAATTATAGAGTTTGTATGGCTTTGATGTAGGTCTGTTTGGATTTTCGTATATATTGCACCTCGTAAGTACCTAGATTGTCATTTAATAACGTGAGTAAAATTGAATGCATATGATAGTTCCCCTTCGCAAAAATTGGACAGCAAAAAATGTGAGTTTAAAAATACCTTCAATTTTTAAATAAACAAATAAATGCAATTGCAAAACCCCCGCCCTCCGTTTAGGCTTATTCGGGAACGGTTAAAAAAATATCGTATAATAATTTTCTTAAGATAACCTGTGACAGGTGTTTCCGAAGCTCTTCTGGTCAGTTCGTCGGCTTTTTCGTTTCCTTCAATTCCCTTGTGGCCAGGAACACACCATATTTTGGTTTTGTTTCAGGGTGGCAATGGTGTAGTGGGTAGAGTCATTGCTTGTGACCCGGTCGGCTCAGGTTCGAGACCCACCGGGGGACAGCAGTACTCGGCCACCCAAACATATAAGAGAAACGAATAATATCAGAGTTTCTCCCCCACTACACCAAAATAAAGAAAAGAGAGACGAAAAGAGACCCGGCATTGGTGGTCTGCGTCTGATTCGAATATCTCTCTCTTCTTTATTTTATTTTATTTTTTGGTTTTGTTTCTGGTGCATAAAGTTTGAAGGGTATTAAAGCAGTGTTAGACTGATTTGAAGTCAAGGGTGGGTGAACTAAGGGCATTTATTGCTGCTTGACTATCAGTGAATATGTGGATGTTCGCGCCTTTGATGCCTGAGTTGTAGATGAGACTTGCGCATTCTTTAGTGGCATGGAGTTTAGCCTGAGAAACGCTTGGGTTTTTTCCCATTGGTATCGAGACAGTTTGTTTTGATCCGAATATGACGGCCCCGACCCCTGAGTCCATTTTAGAACCATCCGTATACCACTTTGTGCCTTTTTGGCCGTTTGGTGGGTTATTGCTAACCCACGTATTTCTATTTTCGATCTCCGTGAAGAACCTTTTGTTAAAACATGGTGTTTTTGTGAGGCGGTCGGAAACACTCAAATGTCATCGAGCAATTCGATTGCATTTTCAAAACGATTATTTTTTTAAGTGGATAGTACGCCATCCGTTGTAGAAAGTTGAAAATAATTTGAATATAAATCGTTATTTCGCGCAGTTGCAATTTTTCTACAATGGATGGCACTGTGTTCTATGTAAAAAATAGCAATGGCGCGAGTTACGTATTTATAATATTAACGTACCACCACTTAAGTTAACATTAAATACACAAAATTATAGCAATACAGATATAAGTTAAAACGAACAACATATACAATTGTATCAACTTAACGTAAACTGAAGAACAATAATATTAAACCAAATACATGTTGGACAACACATTTTGTATCACAATCATGTGTCTCAACATAAACCAAAACAACACAACATGCATTGTACACATTTATCTTTAACTTGAAGCATCATGCACAGTAGACCAATAATTTAGTCTTGTTCTCTAAAATTCTCTCGTGATAACAATATGTAAAGCGTTGATTTCGCTTAGCAACGAGAAATACTGTTCTATGATTTATGTGTAACAACAGACGCTTTATTTTTCGACATAATCATGTAAAATATAATTTGAAAGAGATCAGTTTGTATTTGACCATCAAACACGATGTATTAGCCATTCCTTTTGAAAATAAAATTGCATATCAAACATCGAGTTGGTTTGAATTTTTTAGTATACATAACTGGCGCAGTCGAAACCTTGTATAATCCGGAGGTCGCGTATCCAAATAATATATATAATAGTGGATAAATTTTCTTTACTAAGAAAAAGTGTAATAACTAATAAACCATATTAACTAAATACCAAAAGTATATTGGTTTCATTTAGTGCAAGTGCATATTGCATAAACTATTAATAAAATTATTGACTGTACGTGAACCTCGCATCAAGTGCAAATTGGTGTAAAGTGGATAACAAGAGGACCAGGGCACACTTACAACGTGGAGGATTTTCATTCTTCAGCCCAGGACGAACCTACAACTAATCTCGCAGCAAAGCATCGTGTGAGTCGTTAATTGTTATTACAAACTCTATCTCTAATTTAGTTATCAAAAAAATAAAAAATAAAAAAATAATACCTAAATAAATATAAAAATTGCGTGGGTATATGCAGTATACATATGTCCGATAGATATCATAGAAAAAAAATATTAGCACATAGATTTAGATATAGAAACACAACTGCATTCTTATACAAACCATATTGTGTGCAAAAGAGTGAAAGTGAGGAGGAATTACATTTTTTTTCGAGAGATAATATAGATCTCAATAACGCTAACATGGCAAATGCAAATGTTAACGGAGTCTCTGGCTTGGGTTTAGAACATGTTTATCCAAATGGCATAGGAATAAGCGGTTCCGAACCAAGCGTTGCCTTAAGTAATAATTTAAGTAATTTGTTAAATAATGGTATAGGTAATAATGGTAATCAGACTGTTGAAAATAACACGACAAATACTATGAACAACGTAAGCTTAGACGCAATAAACAGTATTTTTAACAGTCTTAAAATCCCAGACGCAATTAAAGATCTACCTCAATTTGATGGAAATTGCCGATTGCTGTACGAGTTTATAAATAATGTTGAGGAAATTTTAGCAATTATGAGTTCTATTAGGGATACTCCTTATGCTCGAATTATTATGAGAGCCATTAGAAATAAAATAACAGGTCCGGCAAATGAAGTTTTAAATATGTTTGGAACACCCTTAGACTGGAGTCAAATCAAAGCTAATCTAATTTTACATTATTCAGATAAAAGAAGTGAGACATCTCTTATACGGGATCTTCATTCACTTAAACAATCGAATGACACACTAGAAAGATTTTACTCCAGGATAATAGAAATATTATCAACTCTAAATAACCATGTTCATATTCACGAAAAGGAACCGAATGTAGTTTTAGCCAAAAGTGGGCTTTATGCAGAAATGTGTTTGAATGCATTCCTCATTGGTTTAATTGAACCCCTTGGATCTACTGTTAGAGCCATGAGGCCTACAACTCTGCAGGAAGCATTCAGCTTCTGTATAAAAGAGCAAAACTCATATTATATGATGTTTAAAGGCCAAAATATTGCTAGACCATTAAGACCGTATCAAACTAATCAAAGTCCATTAAATGCCAATCAGCTAAATAACCCTTACAACTACAGACTAAATTCATTTCCGCGAAAGGAGTACATGCAACCACAATTCCCGAATAACAATGCATTAGTTCCAGCATCTTATAGCCAACGACAAAATATGCCGTTTCCAATTCAAAACGGAAATAATTTTACCCCAGCTCAAAACCAACAACAAAACATAATGCCTCGATTCAATTCAGTTCAACCGCGTCCTATTCCAATGGACATATCTAGTGGCAATTCTCATGTACGAACTCAACAATCCAATTTTAGAGGCGCATCAACTTACGGTAGACAAAATAACAACACATTTAATGACAACAATACAGCTCCTAATCATAACTATAATATTAGAGAAGTACATAACATTCAACACCATACACCCTATTATCAGCCCCCAACAGTCAATGAAAACCCTATTATCCCAGAACCGTATCCTACTTACTCCGAACTAGACCAATACCCATACCCACCTTTGCAAAACCAGGATGTAACAGAAAGCACTCATAATTTTCAAGATGCCAATGAAATCGATGACACAAATTTTCAGTTGACTGCCTCGAACAGCCAACCGGATTTTTGGACATAAATAAACATAGCTCTAGCATTCTACCGTACATTAATATACTGTCTAGTTCAGGACAATTACTGAAGTTCCTAGTCGACACAGGTGCTTCGGCAAACTTCATCAATCCTGAACATACAGACCCCAAAACCCACGAAATTATAGATCCGATTTGCATAACTACATTTTTAAATAAATATAATCTAAATCGACAGGTTACTCTCTCCGCATTCAAAGAATTTAATACGGATGAGAAATTCAAATTTTTGGTTTTCAAATTTCACTCCTATTTTGACGGCCTAATAGGTTTAGAGATGATGAAACACCTAGATGCTAGAGTAAACCTGAAGGACAAACTTTTAGAAACTAGAAATTCCACTATCCCAATCCATTTCAAACCCAACTATATATCAAAAGTGTACAATATTCCTGCGAACTCCAAAATTATTGCTAAGCTACCTGTTGATATAGAGAACGGTGATATTTTTTTAAAGCCTACAATGATAAAAAAGTACCTTAATATACCTGAGGGTATCTACAAAGCTGTAGAATGGTATAGCTGTGTAGAAGTTATTAACCTATCAGATCAGGAACAGCAACTCTTTTTAGAACAACCACTTAAGGTAGAACAGTTTACACCCTTTCAGGAAGTGCATAATATGGAAATAAAATACTGCCCCGATGGAGAAAAACACATTCTTCATAATAACATACCAGATCTTATTAGAGCAGATCATTTAAATGCGGAGGAGAGGAAAGCGCTTTTTAAGACTATTAGGGAATTTGACGACGTATTCTTTAGGGAAGGTGAGCAACTGTCATTCACAAATTTAGTCAAGCACCGTATTAAAACGATAAACGACATACCAATTTACACCAAGTCATACCGATATCCGGAAGTTCATAAAGCTGAAATTAAAAACCAAATACAAAAGCTTCTCGAACAAGGAATCATTCGGCCAAGTTATTCCCCATGGAGCAGTCCAATCTGGATTGTCCCCAAAAAAATGGATGCTTCCAATAAACAGAAATGGCGAATGGTAGTCGACTATCGAGCCTTAAATCTTAAAACAATCAGTGATAGATATCCCATTCCAAACATTGTCGATATTTTGGATCAGTTAGGAAGATGTGTATACTTTACTACCTTGGACTTGGCGTCTGGGTTTCATCAAATTGAAATTGACCTCCGAGATATTCCGAAAACAGCGTTCTCAGTGAATAATGGTCACTATGAATTTGTCCGAATGCCATTTGGCCTAAAAAATGCCCCGTCCACATTCCAACGGGTAATGGACCATATTCTGGGGGATTTGCAAGGTAAACTATGTCTCGTCTATATGGACGACATAATTGTGTTCTCTTCTTCTCTTCAGCAACATATGGAAAATCTTTATAAAGTCCTTTCTAGATTACGGCAATTCAATCTAAAGATCCAAATTGACAAGTCGGAGTTTTTGCGCAAAGAAGTGGCCTTCCTTGGGCACATTGTGACTTCCCAAGGTGTAAGACCAAATCCTGAAAAGATCAAGGCAATACAAAAATTTCCTATTCCTCGAACGACAAAACAAATAAAATCTTTTCTAGGTTTGTTGGGCTATTATAGGAAGTTCATTCAAGACTTTGCTAAGATAACAAAACCACTCACTGAATGCTTAAAAAAGGGAAGGCAGATCAAGCTAGACGAAAGATATATCCATTGTTTTGAACATTGTAAGGATATCTTAAGCAATGATCCATTGTTGCAGTATCCGGATTTTTCCAAATCATTCAATTTGACCACAGACGCAAGCAACTTTGCGATAGGTGCAGTTCTGAGTCAGGGCCCTATTGGTAATGACAAGCCTATATCTTATGCATCACGTACATTATCGGAAACTGAAATAAGATACAGCACGATAGAAAAAGAGCTTCTAGCTATTGTTTGGGCAACCAAACATTTTCGCCCTTATCTGTATGGACGCAAGTTTTTGATAATTACTGATCATAAACCCCTTACTTGGCTGTTTTCACTTAAAGATGCAAACTCCAAACTTATAAGGTGGCGTTTAAAGCTAGAGGAATTCGAATACGAGATCCGTTATAAAAAGGGTACCGCAAATACTAATGCCGATGCATTGAGTCGGGTAGAAATAAACGTCAGCGAGTCCCTTCAAAACAATGTGTCTGATCTAGAAGAACGCTCTAACTTATCAACAATCCACTCTGCTGAAGAGAATTTGGATGATGGGATACCAATCTCAGAACGGCCATTGAATGAGTTTACTGAACAATTAGTTTTTGCAAAAACAAAACAAATAATGAATCCGTCAATGATTTATAAAAAACTTTTTGACACCAAATGTCGTCGGATTTTTAGACAACCGGATATAGACAGTGAGCAGGTAGTTACAACAATACTTAAAACTTACCTAAAGCCAAAAAAACTCACAGCCGTATTTACCGATGACGACACTTTTAAAACAGTTCAAATAGTTTATTCAAAATTCTTTGCTAATTGTAAAATTTTCAAATTGATTCGTTGCAGGGATAAGTTAACCGATTTAGTAGATAACGACAACCAAGATGAAGTGATAAATGATTACCATCTTAAATCTAATCATAGAGGTATTAACGAAACACTGCAACATCTTCGCAGGTCTTATTATTTTCCAAACATGAAGAGTAAAATAACAAAAACGATTAATAACTGTGAAAAATGTCAGGTATTAAAATATGATAGGCATCCTCCTAAAGTAAAATATGAAATACTAGAAACACCTAATTTGCCCTTAGATACTATTCATATAGATGTGTATGCCATTCAGAACCATCAAATTTTAACCATTATTGATCGATTCTCAAAATTCGCATCCGCCTATATCTTGACTGCCCGAAATAGTTTTAAAATAATTCAGTCATTAAGAGAATTTTTCGCACACCACGGTATTCCAAAGAAAATAGTATGCGATTCTGCGTCTGAATTTAATTCAATTTTGTTTAAGGAATTTTGTGACAAATACAACATTATGCTACACACTACAACACCTCAAAATTCAACAGGAAATTCACCGGTAGAAAGGTTTCATTCTACTCTTACTGAAATTTACAGAATAATATATGACAGGGACAAAAAACAATTATGCCAAGATATATTGAACGAGGCCCTCACCACTTACAATATGAGTATTCATTCTGTAGTAAACATAACACCAATAGAGCTGTTAACGGGTAGGGCACCAAGGTTCACGCAATCTGTATCTTATGAATCTGAGCATGACTATCTAAATAAACTGCAACATTTTCAAAATAGACTTTACGAACAAATTAAGAGTAAAATAGAAGACCATAACAAAAAAATGATTGACAAACGAAATATAAATAGAGAAATTCCACCAACGTTTAATGAGGAAGATACAATTTATGAATTTAACAACAGACGAAATAAGTTAACACCAAGGGCAAAAAAGTTGAACGTTAAGACAGATAGAAAAGTGACTGTTATAACAACAACTAACAATAGGAAATCTCATAAAAATAAAATAAAGCGGAAAAGAAAATTTAAGACCAATAATAATAACAAAAACAATGATTAAAAAAAAAAAACATCTATAAACCCAGAACTATAAATACGTTTATCATCAGTAAACAACAGACAATTTCATAAGATGAACAACAGGGACTCAGATCATTATTATTACCTTATCATATTAAACAAAAAATAAAATGCATATTAGATTCGATAACATACCAATGAATATGTCTATGTCTATTCCAGAGAATCCTTAAAATATGAAATTCGAAATATAAATCTTGCTTACAGACAATTCCTCCTCAGTTTCTCTAGCTACAATATTGTTAGCCAACAAAATATGTAATGATAAATAAATTAAATATCCTCTAGTATTGTACTATACATACACACGCAATTTATTTTACCAACATTCGCATACAAATTTCACATTACCCTAAGAGTCACTGTATAAACAATTTTCGACAAAATAACATTACTGCCTGTTGTATATTACTACGTATGAACTGGAGTACCCAATCATCCACAAAGATCTTTTACACATTTACCTCAACACAAACTTGACATCAACATCAACATCACTTCAGCTGCATCGTATTCCCATAGCTCAACTCTACAGCCTACACTCTGATCTGAGGGCGGAGGAGTTACGTATTTAGAATATTAACGTACCACCACTTAAGTTAACATTAAATACACAAAATTATAGCAATACAGATATAAGTTAAAACGAACAACATATACAATTGTATCAACTTAACGTAAACTGAAGAACAATAATATTAAACCAAATACATGTTGGACAACACATTTTGTATCACAATCATGTGTCTCAACATAAACCAAAACAACACAACATGCATTGTACACATTTATCTTTAACTTGAAGCATCATGCACAGTAGACCAATAATTTAGTCTTGTTCTCTAAAATTCTCTCGTGATAACAATATGTAAAGCGTTGATTTCGCTTAGCAACGAGAAATACTGTTCTATGATTTATGTGTAACAACAGACGCTTTATTTTTCGACATAATCATGTAAAATATAATTTGAAAGAGATCAGTTTGTATTTGACCATCAAACACGATGTATTAGCCATTCCTTTTGAAAATAAAATTGCATATCAAACATCGAGTTGGTTTGAATTTTTTAGTATACATAACTCGCGCAGAGGTTTCATCATTGATAACTACAGATAGAATCGGCATCGACGACGACGTCGGCTACGCGGTCCATACGTCATGTCGCTTCAAAATGAGCGGTGTCCACTCCTATTTGTGGTTATTGAATGGTTTCATACTTTCGCTGCACTGAACCAAAAGGGCTAGTGCTCATGTTTCATTCACTTTTCCTCGCAGGGTTGTATGAAACTGACATTTCACTAGCAGTCCACGTATAGTACTTACTTTACTTATCGGGCTCCCGACCCGTGAAAAGTCTCTGCCTGAGACACTGCAGCATTCCATCCTCTACGATCCCGGGCACGTTGCTTCCAGTTGTCCAGACCAGGCGCTCTGGCATCCGCGATGGCTTGGTCTTTGAAACGGAGGTTCGGTCTTCCTAGGATTCGAAGATCTTCTTAGCCGGAGATTTATTGTCCATTCGCTCGATGTGGCCGAGCCAATGTAGTCGACGTGTTTTGGCTTTTTGGAAGAATTTTTCTTTTGAAGGAGACCAGTATCAACTCTCCCTTCTTGCCATAGAGCAGAACTGGCAAGATAAGGGTCTTGTAGAGCACACATTTCGTCCTTCGCCAAACCGAGTTCTTCGCCGGATCTCCACTATGGTGTCATTCGTGGAGTTTATGTTTACTCCGAAATTTTTGCTATCAACATTGACGTTTTATCCTAGGCGGTGGACAGTTGCTTGTTTGTTTGTTGATAGCATGTACTTGGTCTTGCCCTCATTTACTTCAAGGCCAACGGATTTTGCCTGTTCTTCAATCGCCGTGAACGCTTCTATCACGGCACGCTGGGAGCGACCGATGATGTCAATATCGTCCACATATCCCAGCAGCTGGATGGACCTGTTGAAGATAGTCCCTTCCGTGTTGACAGCTGCCCTGCGCACTATCTGCTCCAGTACGAGATTAAAGAAGTCGCATGATAACGCATCTCCTTCCCGAAATCCGGTGCATGTTTGAAATAGTTCGGAAGAGCTACTTCCAAACTGCACGCTGCAACACGTGTTTTCCAGCGTCACGCGACACAACTGAATCAGTTTTGCCGGGATTCCGAATTCGGCCATCGCCATATAGAGCTCCTGACGATGTATACTATCATACGCGGCTTTGAAGTCGATGAATAGGTGGTGAGTTTCGACTTGTTAGCTTTCGTGAAATATTTCAAATGCAAAAAAACGCTTTGCATCGGGTGAATCCAATTTTGTTAATTATTTATGTTCACATGTTTAGAAATCAATCTAAGCGCAAATTTCGGATGATTTACTGTAAAATTTAACCAGTGACTGAAAATGTGTAAAAAGCTACATATATTCGAATCGCACGAATCTCGTTTCGCGTTTAAAGTTCTGTTACCACATAAAGCAACTCAACGTACGATCCCATGTATACAGCGCTTGGATTTTGAACGCGTTTTTCTTACTGCCTGAACATCAAAGTTGACAATTCGAACGTCAAAATAAAAATATAAACAAAGAGCAGAATGGGTACCTATTCGTAATTTCGTATATCGTATTATGTAAATATCGTTTAAACTAGGTAAAGCGATTTGCTAAAAACAATGCACAATGCACATAGATATAAATAAATATTGCAATTTTGAAATAATTTCAGTAAATCCAATGGACTCACATTTGGACACGGAAAGCTATTGGAATAGATCAGCAAGCAAAGCATTCAGTTTTGATGATGATGATGACGAGGAACAAGAGGGTTCTGCTGGATTTCGTAAATCAGTTCCTGAAGATAATATCTTAGGTGATGATAATGTCTCCGAAGCCAGCTTTGATAACACCGCCAACATCTTGAATCTTACTATTCGCTCTGTGATATCCGAGGCGGATTTAGAGCTTATCTTGAACGAGCAAACACTAGAAAGCAACATCATACCAAAGGTAAGATCATCTGGAAGTTTGTATTAATGCGGAAAAGATAACCCGACATAGGGTAGTGTTACAAAGCCGATTTAATTTTTTTACTGAATTATAAGTCCGCATTTTAATTCTTGGTATAGATGGATGGTTTTGTCCGAAAGAGATTCAGAAATTTTCGTGCTGGAAGTAGTGCAGTAATTGTTTTCGTTTTAATTTTTATGTACATGTCGGAAGAGGGTTTCAGCTTTCTACACATTCCTTACGCTATATTGTCGTAATTCTCAAAAATTATTCTGACGATATCTGTTCTAATCACGGACACATCTTGCGGGAGTGGTTCTTTTTTTACTTCTCTGATTTCATATTATTTTCTATCTATATTCTATTTCGGAACTCTTTGTATTATATTCAGTAATGGAAATCCTTACACAACGTAACAGTTATAATCTCTGATTTTCTTTCTAGGGTATCTCACCGGATGAAGAACTTAAGCTCTTGCGACGCAAACTCCAGTATATGGTACATGTGCCTTCCCTTAAAGTTACTGCTAGCAAACTTCTACATGGAAAGTTATGTCCGTTAGAAGTATATAAGTCACTAAATGACAAAGAAGAGCTTTTGGATGAGGTATTACGCAATGGCGACGGCGACGCTGTTATCGGTGTTATACTCTTTCTTCACAGAACTTTGAATAAAAAACAGTTCTATCGAATTCTGCGCAATCGTTCAAAAGCATGCGACCACTACATCAATTACTTGATTCAAAGTAAGAACAGGGAAGCAATTGAAATACTTACCATATTGGGTAGACACCAAGAATCAGCGATATTGCAGTTTAAAGCAGCAGTCAACGGACACTCTGACATTCAAATTAAGAAGCAAAGGCTGAAACAATTTCTTGGATCATATCTTGCTGATCCTGGTATGGTCCCAATATTCAATCAAATATTTACGAATTCTTTGAATCTCATCCAGCTTATTGAAAGCGCTAAGGATAAGTTCGGCGGCAATGTGAACGTAGACTCCTCCGCATTGGAAGTACTGTACTCCTGTTGCGCTAAACATAAATGGAAGGATTCGGACATGATCAATCCACTTAGTCCGTTTAAAATTGCGGCTGATCACCAGATATCGCCAGCACAGTTCGAGTGGACAGCGTTGAATGAGCGAGCAAAATCTCAATCTTATATTGATTTGGGAGG
Source organism: Cheilosia pagana (assembly GCA_936431705.1). Classification (NCBI taxonomy): domain Eukaryota; kingdom Metazoa; phylum Arthropoda; class Insecta; order Diptera; family Syrphidae; genus Cheilosia; species Cheilosia pagana. The sequence goes on along the minus strand of OW386168.1, from coordinate 25,878,938 downwards.
CATCTTCGAAAAGTCCTCATGGCATTCAATAACAAAGCAGAAACAATTTCACATTAGTTTTTCATTGGAGACCGCTATACAACGATTGGCTGATTTACATGCTCCGCCGCCAGTGTTGCATCTTTTCCTCTCGAAGATGAACAATCCAAGTCAAAGGTTGATGTACTCGAAGAAAGTCAAGTGTGCAAAAGGAACTATTGACGCACTTGTGTCTCTGAAAGATGTCCAAGAATTGGAGTGCTTTAAAGACACGCTTGCGGATGGTAGTGAGGAAAGATTTTACTGTGAGCAAGCCTTAAAAAATATGTCCAAAAAGTGGTCCACGGATAACCTTAAAATCATTCGATAGTGTTTTTAATCTTGTTTTTTTTTTCAAATATATCGCTTCTTTTGTTACAAAGATAATAATTATATTCAATAAATCATCTACAAAGTTGTTTTAGATTTATTTTAAACGTTCTTTTACTTTAATAATACTGCTTAGGTTCGAGAATGTCGTTGTGGGCTTACTGAAGTCGTCGAGTTGAACTATGGACGTGTCGGCTTGGTTCATTATTTAATAAAACTGAACGTATGAGATTTGACTAGGCAGTAATGTCCTTCGTAAAATAGTGGCTGTGATTTTCGAAATTTTGTATTTTAAAGTGGCTCTCGGTGAGAGAAGCACTTAGGCCGTAAGTCGGCCCATTGTGCATACCACTGGTGTTGGGGGTTCCTTAACAGCGCTGATGAACTTAGAACATTGAGGAAGTAGTTACCTAAGTAAGCCCTCCTTAAACTGGATAGGGCGGGCAGCTGCAGAGGAGGTAGGTGACAGACTCAACTTCCTCCTCATCCATGTCCGAATCTACACGCGTGTCTGCCCAGAATACAATGCCCAGTAATGACATTAGCGACTAGCGAGATACTAGATCTGTTGAGTCGCAGAAGCGCCTTGGTTATTTTAGTGTCCAGGGTTGGCCAAGTAAGCCTAGAAACGTCGCAGTATCCTAGATGTTTCCATTTATGACTGGCTTTACCTGTTGCGTCCGTGTGAATGAGTTGTTTTGCGTAGGACAGCGGAGCATGCACGTTATGCAGACTGATACTATCAACGCCGAAAGAGCCTTTAATGCTCGACAACAGGTTAAGCTTTAACACGCACATCCAGTACGCAGCTCTTTCCCGGATTATGCCAAACATCGGTGGCCCTGGATACGCCAGAAGGATTCTGTTATCCAGGGTGGTCAGCTCAATACTGGTATACGCTGCACCGGTCTGGGCAGGGGCTCTTACAGCTAAGGAAACAAGAAAGAAGCTCTCGTCAGAATACAGGCTCTGCGCAATAAGAACAATAAGCGGATTCCGAACAATTTCGGCCGAAGCAGCCTGCGTTATTGCGGGAATGATTCCCATCGACATTCTCGCCAACGAAATGCAAAGGATCTACCTTAGGCTAACAGTCAACAGGCAAGAGTCCATCATAAGGAAAAGGATAAAAGAAGAAGAAAGGGCAACATCTCTAGCACTGTGGCAAGTCCGGTGGGATAACACGGCAAAAGGCAGATGGACCCACAAACTGATCCCAAACATCGAGGTCTGGACAAGAAGAAAAAGCGGGGACTGCAACTATCACCTCACGCAGTTCCTGTCTGGGCACGGCGGCTATCGAAGTTATCTTTACAGATTCGGCCACGATAGCTCGCCTCTGTGCCCCGAATGCCCAGATGAAGAAGAGGATACGGAGCACGTAATGTTCCACTGCAGAAGATTTTCAGGAGGAAGAGTGAACTTACCCATTCCACAGCTTCTCATAGAGCGTATGATGAGCTCAGAAGATGACTGGCTGAAAATATGTTCATACATAACGAGCATACAAAACGAGCTAAGAAGAGCCGAAAGACAAAGAAGGGTCGAAGTGGCAGACGTTGATGATTTAGCATGAGTTGCTAACCAGCCCCGCGAAGTAATACCTAACGGCAGTCCCGCGGGGAGAGTGGTAGAAGAGTACAGGGGTTTGGTTTAGTACGTAAGCCGCGAGGCACTGGAGAAACATATCCCGCGAATCGTGCATGCTAGTAGCACGGGCAACTAGTATCTTTCGAAGATTTCACATCCTTTGGACGCAACCAAGAAAAAAGAAAAAAAAAAAAAAATGTGTCGGTGCAGTCAGATGTGGGTACGGTTTTTTGGGTTAACAACGAAAAGTTACACAGAAGCGTGTTTACTTGTCGCTTTGAATTTATATTTAACAATATCTACTAGGTCTTAGCACGTAATGTGTGCCAGTGCTTGGTGTTCCGTTTAAGTAATTCTTATTACAGCAGAAAGTAAGGTGTAATTCAGCATAAAATACGAAATAAATAAAAATACCTACATCGTTCAGTGTAATCGCTTTTATTTCTTTCATTTATACTATTGTTCAACTGATTATTTTAAATAAATGTCTATGACACAGTTAAAACATGATTTCTTATAGTACATATTAATAGTATTTACCATGTATTATAATTGCAATGAATATTATTTTTACTCTGGTTTTGGTTCTCTCAAAATATTATTATTATATTATTTTTTTTTGTAAATATACATACACAATAATAATTTACCAATACAATGTTATATGCTTTAAATGTTTAACAATGTAAACCAATACATTTATGACCTATACAATAATATATATATATATGCATATGCATACACGTAGATTTTTGTGTGTAAACTGCAAAATGACCACAATTAGAATGTTTCTCTGCTATAACAAAATTTCGATAAAAAGAAACTTTAACCAAAGGTTACGGCTACAATATTGTCAAATAAAAATCAAAAATGTTACTCAAATTTAGTCTGGACTCGAGAGTGAGCTATCAGCTTGCTAGCGTTTGTATTCGCTCTTAAAAGAACATACCTAGATGAAAACACCAAATGACCAACAAATAATGGTGTTCTTCTATCAATGTTAATTGTAATGGTGGACGTTACTGATGTCTTTGTCATTACTCAGTTCGATGGGTGCTTGTTAGAACCAAACTTATGGAATTTATAGTGAATGCATCGACGTGGTCCAGTCAGAGCCTAAACAAAATAACATTTTTAGGGCCATTTGCTGAAACGACTCATAAAGAGTTAAGTTCTATAAATGATCGACAGAAGTCTTATCGAGAATCGGCCCATAATTCCCTTGGTTTGCTTGACTTTTGTCTTTATATCTGAATCGAAGGGTGCTGCTGCAAATAACGAGTTTGGAACGATGTATGCTCTTTTGATTTATGGCACCAGAACTGATCGCGTGAGGTCCGTTTCACGCAAAAGATCTTACATATAGTTGGTGGACCTCGTTATGGGTTCTAGAGAAAAGCGTTTAGACTAAACAGTTTGTGGTATTCAAAGCAAAGTTTTTAATACTAAGCAAATTTTAAAGTCAGTCGCAAATAGCAGTTGCGCTTTTCAGAAAGTGCTTCAAAACTAGAAACGTCTTTAATAGGAGTTTTCTAACTTCGCACACATCTCCGATATTTACACATGGTTTTTATCCCAAGTGGAAGTGACACTAACAGCAGTAGTTTATGTCGGAATCATTCGCATTCGCTCATTCGTCTAGGTACTTCACTTTCATTCTTACGAGCACCTTATGTCCTTGTCATAAATTCTTCTTAATTAAGAAATCCACAGAAATCTCTCGTAGAGTAACGAAACTAAAGAAAAACTCAAAAAGTGGGAGAGAAAACAAGCTTCGCACTGTTTTCTGACTATAGAACCAATCCACACTGGTGGTAAGTTCATCAGGAGCGAACAAAATTTATTTGACAATATTTGATTGTAACAATTCGGCAACTTTTCCAATCACTTATAAGTTACAACAATTGATGAAACAAAAAATACATTAGTGCCTATTTACTTCATTTACACAGCTGTTTCAGTGTATAACAATTTTGCTTGTACAATTTTTTTAATATTGTAATAACAGAAAATATTTTACTATGTTTGGTTTTTTTTTTAGGAAAAACATACCAAACGGAAAATAGTAGAAGCAGATTCAGTTTATAAAATCTGGAAAGGCCGTCATGTTTGTCTATCACCATTGAAAATATATTGACTTAGTTTTTTCCTGCCTATATTTATAAGAAAGACTGAAAATTAGATCATTTTTATTTTTGCAAACAAAAGGAAGACTGTTAATAGATAGTTGTAGTTTTGTTTCGCTCTTTTTTTTTTAAGTTTATTTACATTTATATTTACCGATAGGTATATTATTTTTTTCTTTTTTCGCTTTTAATATTCATTATACCTTAACACTTTAACAGAACCTCAAGTCTGCAGTTCTTATTCATTTATGGTAAAAGTTAACAACATTTAAGGTACTGAAAATTAATAAAAAATAAATAAATGTATGAGGTAATAACTTTCATATACATTTGTATAAATATATTTTTTTTTCGTTTAGTTATTTTTAACACGGCCCGCCGTTTATATTTGTTTTAAATATTTTTTTTTTGTTCGTTTTTATTGTTAAAGCATTTTAAATTTGTTATGGATTGGGTTACACAATAGCAACGCTAATGCCTTTGAGCAATGTTTTACTTATTGTTTTTTTTTTTAAATTAAGGCGAGACATTTAGGTGGCCGGAACACGGTCATTTTTACGGCTTTATACATTTTTTGTATTTTCATTTATTGTGAAGTGCGAGTTTCTATTGCAACGTATAAAGCTTTGTTTGGGATTATCGTAGATATGTACTTATATATAGATTTTAAAGAGGTTTCGATTAACGGTGTTGTGCAGATTATTCATCCTTTATATTTCTGAACGTATAGTTGTTACACGAACGAAATATATATTGATATGTAACAGTAGGTGTAATCGAGAAAAATATAATAAAAATTAAAGCATTCTAAAAATAAATTCGTACGGTGTGAAAGTTGTGTGGTTTAAAAATGGAAGCTTGGAATGTTTGTCTGTTCAAGAAACACGTTTCGAAGTCATTACAATATAGATTTACACTTCTTTAAATGCGGAACTACAAGATGGTATTATGAACATAAATCGATTTGTTTATTGAATACCTATATAAATAATAACCGATGGCATTGGTTAATGGACATAATACAAAAGCTTGACAATCTACTCTGCTCAAGATTTGCAAATAGTTCAAATGCCTTGCGCAATTAGGGGGGGAGCTAACCAAAGATTTCTGAGGAGCGACACTTTTGAAAGCTTGCAACATCCACCTCTAAAAATATATTCATTTGCATCACCATACTACTTGAAGTTCGAACTTGTTCCGCGTGGGGTTTCTTGTTACAAGACGGCAGTTCTATAATCGGATTCGGAGTTCTCAGACACCGACCAACTCCAACCGCTCGGCTTGCAACTTAAAAGATGTGTTTTTGAAACTGTGTAGATGCGTCTTAAAACAGAAATTGTTGTCCTTATATTAGACTATATAGCCGTTGTTGGTAGAAAAGTTGAAACGAATAGAAAGGTGTGGTTACATTTTAAAGGGTAAAAGCATGTTCTTTTCCTGAGGGCTCTACTGTAATTATCTGTGGGGCCGTGTTTCAGGATATCGTCATTTTATCCCAATATACTATGTTTAATACGTAAACAAATACTTGATTGACCGGATTTACTTGAAAGAATACTCATATCAAAAAAGGGACCCCAGCATTTAAAGAATATTTACACTTAAAAGGTTTGTTTTTAACATTTCAAAAAAATTAGGCGGATCCGGTGTTAAATTTTCCTTTTAAACTAAACTTCTTTCTTTGAGACTAAGGACATTCATTAACCTTCAGACAGTAACAAAAAATACCTTGAGCAAAATTTGTTGACTATAAAAAGATCTGTAGGCGCACAATCTGCGATTGAGGTGAAGCTTTGGGAGAATGACGTATAAATGACGGGGCAGATTTGGATGATTCTTTTAAAAGTATACGGAAAGGTGGTAATGATGAGCCTTTAGAAAATAGCATGTAAAATAAGAAAATGTATACGTCTTCTTAAGTTGCATTTATTATTTGTGTGAGTAGATTTCCCCTGAACGTAAAAACAAGATTGGTCATTTAATTCACTTTAACTACGTAAGAAATTTGTCGGGTACTCGCAACTGAATAAAACTATTACATAATCAATTATAAGAATGATAAAAATGTAGACAGTACGACTGTTTTGCTCAAATGTGGCTGAATTTTGTTAACGCATGGTTGAATCTCCTCCTTTTTGACAATCACATGTGTCAATTTTGACGATTAACGTATCCTTCAAGCTGAAATGAGCTGCATCGCTTAGGTCGATTACGCTCGAAAAATCACTGTTGTTCAATAACTTTGTTCTTTCGCCTAGTGCTCCATCTTCTTGACCTTGTTAACGATTTTTTCAACAGAAACTTATCTACATCCATTGGCAACTATACTCGTCAAACAGATGTTGAAGATTTCACGTTTTTGCTCTGTCCAATGCTATAATTTAATGTTCAACTACAGTCGAATCCCTTTAAGTCGAATTCTCACGGGAGATAAAAATTAGTTCGAGTCAGAGGCATTTCTGGTTAAAGTTAAAGGGATTTAATATTAAGGTATTTAAGGAAAAAAATAGAAAAGTAGGTACATTTTGAACAAATCCCATTACTCCTACTAGAACCGCAAGGGATTTCGACTTAGATGATTAATTCTCTATGCAAAATTGAAGGGAATGCAAAAATTGGGCCGAAACATTCGAGTTAAAGGAAAATTCGAGTTAAAGGAGGTTCGACTTAGAGGGATTAGACTGTAACTATATTAAAAAATTAATAACAATTGCGTATTTAGTTACTTTTTGTAGCCTGAGACAGCTACGTTCTACATTTGAAAAGAAGGACGATGGCTGTTCAGATTTGTTTATCGTTGGAAGCATGGCTTTTATAGCTGAATTATTTTTATTATGCTTATAGAAATGAGCTTTTATATAAAGCTGTAACAATATGTGAAAATTACCAGTGCAAGTGAACAAAAAGCTTTGCGGCTAACTAAGACAAGAATCAGTAAAATTAAAACTTTATTTTATATTGGGCAGCAAAAATCCGAAATGCCAAATCGAAAACCTCATTATTTTATGATCCAGGTAATTCGTACTATATTTTTGTTTTGATTTATACACACGACTTGCATATTTAACCAAAACCACATTTCATTTTTAAAGTTAAAAAAATGAAATCACTCTTACAAAAAAGTAGTTTGAGACGCGGGCGCAGCAAATCACGTTATTTTTTCTAAGCGGAAAAAAGTGCGACCTCCACTAACAAGCACTTTCCTTGAAATAGAGAGATTCACTTTAAATTATTGCAACAAAATGTAAGTGTATTAAAAAATAAAGAGCGTACCCACACCCTTTGTTTCTATTTATCCTTTTCAATAAAAATTCGTTCGTATCTACATCAGGGTTCCTACGTGACTCATGGGACTTGAAGCATTGAAGCAAACCTAACAAGAGTCAGTTCACCGCAGAATATATTTTTTTAATTTGCTTGCACACTAATGTGGTTCTCTGTTTGATTTTTTTAATTATTCACTGCACGCTGAAGATTTTCGGTTATAAATTAGTACAAACCATATCCGTTTGTAGCTGGAAACAAATTGTCCTAAAATATAATATGTACCCTGTACTTAAACAATAGACCAAATAAAGTGTGCCATAAAGACATTTCCTTTTGGGTTACGAATTGAATTGATCTTGTCTTGTTATAAAATTCATCCGGTATGATCTAGAAAGTACATAATATACAAGTTTTATGGTACGTACAATGGTTTGTTGAAAGGTCTTTATGGGCCTTGTAGTTGTTTTGAAATGGATTTAGTGTGTAGGTTTGACGGAATCATAAGAATACGTTTCTATCTATAATTTGTTAGGTATGTATAGTAATCTGCCTCGTTTCTCTTAAATTAAACTATCTACGTGTTAGATCATGTCATTCGTAATAACACTTTTGAAAAAATATTTGAATTTGTTGAAAAGTGTTACCAATGATATACATACAGAATGCATGTTTTTTTTTGTGTTTGTTAGGTCAGCTTGCTCCTATAGCTGTATAACAGATATAACAAATATACCACTTCCATCACTGATGAAGCAACCGGTCCTTAGTACAATTTCTTACATGTTCTTCCTTTCTTTTGAATGTCGTTTTCAAATTATTTTTGTTGTGGTTCGTTTTATTTGTATTTTTATATATATATTTTATGTATTTACCAAACAGCATGTATTAAAATTTGTAAGCACAACATAATTTTCGTCAAAATATTCTTATTCATTATTTTGTATTTATATATATTATGTATATTTTTTATTACCTTCAGATTCGCGGTGATTTCTTTTTATTCTCAAATTTAGTTTAACTATTCGTTTGAAAACTAAAAACGAAAAAACAAACTCTGTACTACCAATATAATAACCAATTTCCGATCCTATTTAAAAATACGCCAAAATATACTCAAATATTTGCTGAACGATGTACAACAATGTGAGGATAGTTTTAGCATCTGAGATTTCATACATAAATTGCTCTACATTAGAAATATAGGTATAAAATTAATCTTTAACAAGTATCAACAGAAATTTAGTTAAATCAAGTAACACATTTTTGTTAAATAACAGAACTTAAAATTCTAGGCAACCATATCATTTTCTTGTTACTCCATTTTAAATATATATGTATTTATGTATTATTTAAATTGTTCGTTTAATATAAAGAGTCGATTGTTAAATTGCATTTCCATTTAGGATTTACAATCTAAACACATTCATTTACATAATATACCATCTGAAGCTAAAATAACAGCATATATTCTAGTTTTTGTTTTCTGTGCGTGTTTCAGTATTACAGAGCAAACATGTTTTTCAGAAATGAAATATTCAACAGTTCACAACTAACAAAGAAAAATAATATTAAAGGTATCTATTTATGTTGCTCTTTATTTGCAGAAAGTTAAACAAGTGAAACAAACAGAATAGCAGGTTATACATAAGATTTTAATTTAAAATTGTTAAATATATTTTTGTTGTTTGATTTGATTTTTTGTTTTTGTTAAAAAAGGTGACTAACAAAATTACGCATACACCTTAATTTGTAGTCACAATCCAGGCATTTGATATACATAAATAGTAGTTGGTTGATGAGATTATTTTTCTTTCTTGTAACAAATTTTATTTTTAATTATTTTTTTTTATTAATATTAATCTAATTATTTGTGTATGTTTGTGTGTTATTTTACAATTGATACCATTTTTTGTCTTTGTATTTAAGCATTAATTGATGAGCTGTACCAGTGAAATCTTGCGCTTGATTCGCCATACGTTCGGCGCGCTCCTCCAGCATGTTGAGCTTTTCGCCACGTTCCATTGCTAATTGATGCGCCCGACTGATTTCTGATGACGCTGTGGAAGCTCTCTGGCCGAGCTGTTCTAAACTTGGACCGGGAATGTGTTTCGCCACCGAACGATTTGCCTTTCCGCTTTGTTCACCGACTTTATTAAGTAAAAAAATGATAGAATATCATTAAGCACAAGTTAAAAGGTATAAAAAAAAAACAAGTTACATAGTTCTTCTCTGTCCAAACTTCGATTTCCAACACCAAATAGTCCTTTGAAAAAGCTCTCCTTTGGTTGTTCAGGCATTTCGTGGGGTACAAAGAGTTCACCCATCATTTCAGTTGTAAATTGACTGCAAAAATTAAGACAAATAATATAAGTGGTTGATGTTAACTTCTTTAAAAAAATACAGTCAAAAATGCAATTCCTAGTTTGATTTCATGCAGACATATTTGTGCTGGCATTGAAGTGTGGTACACCAACAGGTTCTGATCAACTTTCGCTGTTCTATTGGACCGGCCTATATCAATGGATGGTGATGAAGCGGCGCACGTTGGTCTATGGGTCGTCTGTAAATTCACCAGAAAGGGGTCCTATTAAACTGCACCATACATGAAGGCTACAGTATGGTTAATTGAAAATGCAAAATCCGGTCTTCGAAAATAGTCAGAAATTTGTCAACGAACTAATCAAGTGACGCTTTAGGTCCGATAAGTCCTCAGGCCATCCAATATTCACTTGCTATCTTATGGGGCCCTTAAACCGATGAACGAAAAGGCTACTTTCGATGTGGATATTTTATTCTCGATTCACTAAGTATTCACGGCCGCAGTATCAATATTAATCTCATCTTCATCGATTTTAGTGACTCTATAGGATGGCATTTATAGAGACAAGATATAAACTCGAACTATTTGGCATCCCTGCCATACTCGTAAGTTTATGCAGTGTCCTCGCTCGCTTCTCCATTGATATCGGAAGCAGGACTTTTTCCATCTTGGCTCTGCTATAAATTCTGAATATTACTTGCCGAAAATAGACTTCGAAAAAGGCTTCACAAATACCGGGCAGATACCAATGGGACTCACTGAATGTCCTACACGAAGGAGCACTGACAATATTCACGGACGGTTCCGAAACAGCAGAGGGAGTCGGAGCCGGGGCCTTTTCAGAGGAACTGAACCTGGGCATATCCTTCTACCTCCCAAATCACTGTAGTGTCCTACGCTAAACAACTCATTCACGCGGACGCAACAGGCAAAGCAAGTCATAGATGGAAACATCTAGGATACTGCGACGTTGCTAGGCTTACTTGGCCAACCCTGGACACTAAAAGAACCAAGGCGTTTCTGCGACTCAACAGATCTAGTATCTCGCTTGTCGCTAATGTCATTACCGGGCATTGTATTCTGGGCAGACACGCGTGTAGACTCGGACTGCCATACAATGACTTTTGCAGAAGTTGCATGGATGCAGCTGCCCCGCCCTATCCAGTTTAAGGAGGGCTTACTTAGGTAACTACTTCCTCAATGATCTAAGTTCATCAGCGCTGCTAGCTTAGCTTTATCAATGGTAGTATGGTAACATGAGTAACCGGTTAAGGAACCCCCAACACCAGTGGTATGCACAATGGGCCGACTTACGGCCTAAGTGCTTCTCTCACCGAGGGCCACTTTAACATACATACATGCATATGTGGTAAGAATGGAGAAGACTGTCAAAATGGTAGTGGTTGGGATAAATTCTCACAGCGAGAGAGGGACCGCTTTTTTTGTAATCTGTAAAAATGTGCAGATAAATAACTTAAAAATTCAAAAAGTGGTACAGAAAAGTCTGTAAAATGTCAGATAAATGCGAAGGATTTGTTAATTTAACAGTGAATTTATTTATGATCAATCACATTCAAATGATAGTAGTTCGGAATAATCAAACTTTGTTTTGATGAATGCGGGTATGTGGAATCAGAGATTCGAGAAGAGGAAAAAACGACAAAAGAATCTTAAAGAGAACATTTAATAGAAACATTTGTTTATTTTTAATAAAACAACAAGTTGTCTGTTAATTGTCAGGTGTCAGACTGAGAGCTTTCCCAATTCTTACACCAACAAATTTGTTGAGTAAAAATTCGTAAGATTCTTAAAGGAGGGGGGGGGGGGGGTAATATTTTGCTCTCTCGATGACGCTCTCTTTAACGAATTTCTTGAGTTAAGAAACGTCATTGCGTTAAAATTACGGGTAAATAACCTAACCTCTTTATCTAAAAATCGGTTTCACAATGTTTCACAACTGGATCGCTAATTATAATACTTACACCACTTTTGAACTGCATTATTTAAAAACTATAAATATAAAATGTGAGTCTCTTACCAAAAATCTGAGCACAGTGTGAATTTTTGAAGCTCGGTGGGTGAAGCGAGATACAATCCATGTCCTTTGTTGCTAAAACAAAATGCTTTCGAGATCCTGTTGTTGGAAATAATCAAATAATTAGTACGTACACTAAAGTAGGTAAATTATAATGCAAACACACATTTATTTATATAGTATTCTTTAAAACTATTTAAATTCACACTTGTTTCACTGTGTAAAATACATATCCTTGTTTTTTTTATTATTACGGCAATTGTTGTCTGTTTCTATTAAACTGCTTAATGATATCAATCCAAATAAATATTATCTTTCCGAGCACTTGCATTATACAAAGAGGTAGCGAATTAAAAAGTCATCTAACTTGCAAATAGTTTTGGTATATCATGCAACTAGTCAAGGAGTCATGCAAATTTGATAACAAGTTACATATTGATTTACACAAATAGAAGCTATAAATGAATATAAGAGATATAACAAAAATGTGCAAGCTAAATCAAATGCTAAAAATATTAAATCGAAAAGCTAAGGGTTGGTTATTCGATTTTGTAGTAGTAGGTAGGTGTGAAATGTATTGTAAAGGTGTTAACTATTTTTTTTTACTGTTTTAGTTTGAATAAAAATATAATATAAAATATTTTCAAAGTCCTAGTTGAATGTACAATTCCCAAACCCCACCGAGACGACACACAAGAAATTCATATATACAGTTCCTTAACGATATTTACAAGATTGTTTTTTGTTTTTAATTTTTTACTCCTTTTAATACCAATTTTATTTACAGAAATCTACGTTCTATGGCATCCTATTCACATGTTGATGATGTCTAATGAAAATATTTACAGTAATGATTTATGATATATCAATTCGAGTCATTTTGAATCAAGGCGAACGATATTGTTCGTATTAATATGTAGTTATGAAATAATCAACAAAACCAATACACGATCAATTAATAAATTACTGTACTATGTTATATAATAGGTATAATGTAAAATGCTTTGTTTTTTTTTTATGAATTAACACAAACTTACTGGTTAGTATCCTCGTGAACAATTAGTTGTTGGCCCCAAATTGAAAGCATTGGATCTACAATTCCTTGCTTACATTTTGTCTGAAAGCTAATGGTATAATTACATAAAAGAATTTATAAAACATTTGGGATCATTCATCAAATAATACCGCATTTGATTCGAGTTTTTTTTTTTTTGTTTTTGTTTGTACAGCCAATTTTTAGACATACGTTATCAATTGTTTATTGCTAAAGTTGCTAGGCTTGCATTTTGGGATACATACTAGCGTTTGTCAAACAACCTAACTATATGTTTATGTATGACGATAAAAATGAAAGCAGAATTTAGCTGGAGTTGTTCACCTAATTAATTTATTCAAATCAGATGTATTGTTGGTTATCTGGAGATGGTTGTGTGGAAGCGTACTACAGTGGTACCTATGTTTTTGTGGTTATGCTTGTAATAAAAAGAATCTATTTAATAAAGAAAACGATTGTGCAATTTACAAGAACAATAATTAGAGGTGGAATTTACAGCCATGATTTTTTTACCGCAAAATGGTTGTTTGAAATGTACGTGAAGAGAATTGCAATCAAAGCGAATGTGATTGTATATGATAGATGTCGATTTGACTGGTGACAGCGGAAATGTATGCAACTACATATTTATGCTAAATACCTAACACTTCTTAGCGGCCAATCATCGTTAATACATAGTTTTCATAGATATTTTCGCTTCAGTTCGAATACAGTTGATAAAAAATACGTAACAAACTAAAATCCAAAAATGTTTCTCATATGATACGATATCAAACAAAAATTCCATTAAAAAACATTACAAATAAAATGTTCCTAATAAAATTGATAACATTGCTACACTCGTAATTCTTTTTTGTAAACCCGCACACAAATCTACTTCAATGAATATTGTGTTGAATAAATATTGTGAGCAATAAATAATATTTATAGTTTTTGTTTTAATATGTGATTTTTTTTTAACTGTGGCACTCTGTGGCACTTTTAGTAAGAACGTATTTTATTAAATTGGCACTGCAACTAATATCTGTAATCCCTGTTGACATAATTATTAAACCGTGAAAGCAGCTTCTCTTTTATACCGAAAGTATTAAATATCAACATTCGTAACTGATAACAGATCGATTTGTCATTTGTCGCTCAGTTTATTTTTTTAAACATTAAACTATTTGCCATTAATTTTTTGAACAGCCAATAAATTCATGGGCAAAATTGCTATTAACAAAAAAATAAATGAAGTTGGCACAATATTGCTTTTCGCAACCATTATTTTGTGTGAGGTTTTATTTTCTGGACTAATGGCAGGGACCTACAGTTTTACGTCGAGTCTGAACGACGAATTGATAAGCTTTTTCATGACAGTTATACTCTCGGATGTTTGTGAGACTTTCGCGACAGGTGGCGCAGTGGAAAAAACCTTGAGATGTAATTTGTGATTTGGGATTACTATTATTTATTTTTTAATTGAAAACTAACAAAATATGTACGTTGAGGTAACTAGTTTTGTGTGGACTAGGTTTACAAACGTGTGAACTTGACTTGTCATCCAGGGCAAACAATAAAAAGTAAAACAACTCCCTATCAAATCCTAACTTAAGTAAACTATAGTTTTGAACGACGCCCCTATTTTGTGTTCTATCAATTCATCCTATTTTAGATTGTGTTTAGTTGTCGAGACATTTTTAGTAATCGACGCGACGAACACGTGAAGAGCACAATTAAGTTTCGCGCGACAACATTTTAAGTGTTTTGCCTTGGGAGTTGCTCAACCTCTTGCTAACGTCAGAGAAGCATCTGACCTTGAGAAAGCTTCATCATTCAGATGCTGGACGTCATATATTTATTAACATATAATATTAACGTTTATTTTGTGCCGAAGAACCGAACAAAACCAGGAACACGTTCAAAACGCACTCAAAGTGATATTTCTTTTAAAAAGTGTAATTCGTACTGAATTTTAATCGCGCTTAGTTTAAAAACTACGCATTTTAGTAAAATTTAACACTTTTTCGTGTAATACCCTACTCACATCGCACCGAAAATCGCATTCACACCCATTCATTCCATGCATTCATACCCAACATCAATTCATTTGACGTTTTAATCAGCTGTGAAACTTCTGTATAAACTACATAGTTGATTATAGGTTTGTTCGAAATAACTTCTATGGCGCCCTAGTTGTCCCCTAAACAAACCCCAGTTAATGGACACATTAAAAAAATTAGCTATCTTAAGTCGACTAGATTGGTCTGGAAGAGATGTAACCTAAAGACAAAAACTAGAATGGTCGGGAATGTCACTTGTCCTACGTCAGCCACATATGCGAACCGTCAACTAAGTACTCAGTCACGAATTTCTTGACTAGATTCGTCGGCTACCCCTCCATAAACGTCAACTGACACAGCTTCCCATGTGACCGATCTAGGCCAATCAAAACTGAGATACGTCAAGTCAGTCAGCTGTCAGACTTACTAAACTAGATACTTGAACGTCCCCAATTTTTCGGGGCAAGATCTCAGTGCTAAGTTTCGCTGTCATTTTGCTTGCTGTCATTCATTTTTCAATGTAAAACTGCAGGGCAGCATATTTTGTGTTCGATATAGTAGCCGAATTTTCAGGGTTTTGGACATATATCATATAAATTTCTAAAATTTTAGAGAACTTAAGTCTGTTCCTTTACTTTTGTAGTAAAAATGGAAAAGACTGTCAAAATGACAGTGGAGGAGATGAATTCCCTCTCAGAGAGGGAAACTCACGCAAAAGTTAAGGAACGCTTTTGTAGTAACCTGTGAAAAATTACAGATAGGTAATAAATACCAAATGTCAAATAGAACAACAAATTCAAATCAGCTATCAATTTTCAGGCGATTCAATTCTTCAATTCAATTCTTACGCAAAGAAATTTGTTGAGTAAAAACTAGTAAGAGGGGAAAAATCTTGCTCTCTCGAAGCCGCTCTCTTTTACGAATTTTTCGAGTTGAGCAACGACAATTGAGTAAAATGCGTAAGAATTCGTAAAAATTCGTAAGATTTACAAGTAAATGAACAGACCTAATATTAAAGTTGTGACTTCTGTTCGGGCAGCTGTTCTACTAAATTTGCTGAATATTGCAAAAGGTGTGTTTGCTTCAGCAATTCAACGATTGGAAGTCGTTTTCGTGGTGTTTTCGTTGAAAACGGATTAAACAACTCGTTTAGAAAACTGGTATATGTATGGGAAAACTTCTGTTTCCGGTTTTCGGCCCGGTGTGAATAGGATATAAGACTTAAAAAATGATGTAAGTTGCAAAGATTATGCAGGAATACGGAAAATCGTTAAAATTCATCACTAGCAAGATACCCGTCTTTAAATTTGACCAAAACTACTTAAATGTTATTACCAAATACAAAAAAAATAGTTCTACATATAGTTTTGAAACAGTTCTGGATATAACGTATTTCTGAAGACCACTTGAGAAGCCTCGTGGACCAACTTAAAGTTAGAATGCCAACAGATTGTTGACATCCGTCGTGGTGCGATAAAGCACGTACATTTAGTTGCTTGTGTACCTAATCCTCTCGGTCTGGTTTGCACACTATGAGGATACAAAGTTACAATGTGTTGTAAACGTTAAATGGGAAAACGAGTCTTACAAATCATTACTACAAAGAGAAACGTTCAAAGGTGATATTATCATTATACAAGTACCACAATTATTTAAAACCAACATCAAGTAACCCATCATTATCTACTCGTATAACTGCAATCGTTTACGAAAAAAGGATATGGAAAAAAAACGAATACGCGCTTGTATGTCAACTATAATCATAATTATGTAAAAGGATGTGTTTCGTGTGTCGTATGCTTCAAATAGACGTAAATTAGATACAAGTATAATGAGTTTAATCATATTCAAGCTGACAAAAAAGTCTTCATAGCACCAGTACACGAATTGGCCGAAATGATTCATTAATGAAAAGGAAGTTAATTTATGCAAATTACAGACTAATTTATCATATCACCACCACCATAATCATGAGCATCGTTCCATTTAAAGAGATATTTAATTAAATACTGGTTTAGATACCTAAATGCATTATTATATATTTTTTTTGCATTAGTCAAACAGTTAATGAAGGGCAAAGTAAAGTAAAAAGTGCAAACTAACATTAAAAGAACAAACGAAAAATTCAAAATCAACCGAAACAACTTATTATTGGAGCATAAAATTTAGTTTTCCACAAAAGGAATTCGTTGGATGAATATTGGTCTAAAATGTTCCATACATACACAACTTGGAAAGGAGTGACAATTTCGTATTTTTTTCTTTTATACATATTTTTGCTAGTTAAAAGTTTTCGCTTTTTTTTTATTTATCTGTGTGGTTACTACATCAAACAGTTGTGGTGCGGTAAACATTTAATTGCATACTGTTGCTATTTTGTTTAGTTAATTAAGACATTTTTATTGATTTGATTAGTTATTTAGTTGTTTTAACTAGGCATTGCAGTGTTGCTATTTCATTCACTTGCATTGTTGAGCCACGATAGAGAGCAAGTGGTATTTGTATGCATACAATAGGTTTGTGTAATTTGTACGCAATATAATTACCTTAGATCGATCAAGGGAAGAAAATCAATATCCAATAACGGCCGTAGGCTAGGAAGACTATATGCCATCAGATGGCCATTTGACACGTACGTTACAAGGCATACACTATCTGAAAATATAACTGCAAATGAAACATAATGCGACGAGAAAGTTGTGCATTTGAACATACCTCGCATGCTGACAATTTCGGCCTTGACAACAAAATCGGTTTCCGTGATTTGATGCCGATAGACGCAGTATTGGCTGGGAAGCGCTACAACTCGAGCTTGTTTCTCACTGGCAATCACAATGAATTGCCTGTCCGAACAACCATCGTTGGCAGGGTTTGTTGCAACTGTCATGCTACTGCTGGTGCTGACACTGGTACTACCACCGACTCCACTTGTTGTAGATGTTGCCGTTGCTCCACTTAGCGTGGGGCTCATTCGGTTCGTGTTCTTTGTCGGCGTACCTACAAATTCACATTAATTCGATTAAGTTTTGTGAAGAATGCATGCAGTACGTATTTTAAGGACAAAAATACAGGCATCAAATAAAAACAAGCACCAGTTTAATTCGTCTACAATCGGGGGTACTGCTTGCTGAAATGCACTAGCTTAAGAAGCAGTTTGTTTTGCACACATTAGGTCTGTTCCCTAACGATAATGAATTCGAACACAGTAGTCAAATTTGGTCAAACTTGGCAAAAGTTGGGTAGAAAAAAGCCACAAAGAGCCACCTTCATAAAAAACCTGCAAATAATATCTAGTTTTTTTTATAACTGACTTTAGCTGTCAAATCTCTCTTAAAAGTCAATTTGAATTGGCTGTTTATTCGGGTTGTTTTTTTAAGTGCTGAAATTTGTTATTAAAAATTAATAAATCCCCAAAAAAAAATAAATATTAAACTGAATCCGAGTGTTTTTCAACGTTTGCAAATTGGTAAGTGTTTGAAACACACCGACGTTTATTTTTGAATATTATTTTTCTTTCTCGCATATGTTTTTAACAAAAGTCATGCAAAACTTTCGTTCCTGTACTTTTTGGTTATGTTCTCTTTTTCTGAGAGAATATATCACCCAAAAAGTATGGGAACAAGCTTGACAGTGTTAGAAAATGTTTAGAGATCCCTCCAAAAAAAAACCAAAAATTAGAACAGTTTGATGGGACCTCTGACTGTCATCCAAAGCAAGTTCTTTTCTATTTCCAATACTGTGGTCACTTTAATAACAGGGTGTAACATTTACTATTTTTTTTTAGTAAAATTACTGCCTATTAATGGCGTTTTTTTATGGAAGATGTCACTTCAATTAAATTCATTGGAGAGCTTTTGCAGTGGTGGTTGACGCCATAAGCCCCTCATATATGTGAGTTTTGGTTTTCTGTTTTAGATTTTTTTTTTTTTACATTAAATGTGAACGTTTTAACAGGCCAATTCAAAATATTTCAAATAAAAATTACATTTGCATGCATAATTGAGTATTTTTGGATCGAAACATTTGTTTCTAACAACACAACAAACATTTCAATCTGACATTTTGCTAGTGTGTGTTGGTGAGTTCAGGGCTATAGCAACAGTATGCAATCGTGTTAAAAATTGACCTGGAAGTGCACTTTTTTCAATAAAACATAGAAAACATAGAAATAACACTTCTAGATTCGATCTTTTTATAAACAGGGAACATCTTATTTTCAGTCTTTCTGTACTTTTGACTGAGGCCATTAATTTTTTAGTCTATTATAATTATAGCTATTGAATTCCGTGCAGCATTTGCGTTTGTAAACACAAAAATTTAATAATCTTTATTTAAAGGAGAATATAGAATCGTAAGCAATTGTTCCCACAAATATCTTAACCAGTTTTTTAATGCTTTTCTGAGACATAAACGCTTTTCTCTTCTCAGATAGCTCCATCAGTCTAAACCCAGTAGCCTCACTCTTCTGTGCCTGACCCGCTGCTTACTGATTCAGCATGCAACATGAGCTTTCTAAAAACACTCCATCGGACTTTCGACTCTATTCCAAAGGCTTAACGCAGTAGATGAACGCCCCCATTAATTCATTAAGAGTTTCAAACGAACTGAAAGGGGTTTGTCGCCCTGTTTCACCCCGAACAGAAGTGGCTTGTAAGTAAAATAATTAGACTTACGGTCCCGTTTTCCTTCTCGATTTTCATCTCTCCATGGCTCGAATGAATAAGGTATGAGTGCACCATTGCAATCCAGAAACGACATCGATAAAATTGACCCCTTTAACCGAAAAATCGGTCCACCTAAAATCAAAAGAGATTTATTTAGAAAAATTAATAAAAAAAATTACAAAATCAACAACACAAAATTCACCTAATATTGACACGAGGACAGGTTGTGCTTTTCGTGTGTCTGGCTCAGGTAATGTTATTGATACTGTCAAAACGGATCCCAAACTGGTTCCAACCCACAAAGTGGGCAATAATACTGATGGATCTGTTGGAGAATTACAAGAAAGTTTTAAGTAAATCGATTGTTATAGAAAAACACAAAGCTGGGTACTTTAAGCAAAAAAAGATTTAATTTACTGTAATAAAAGTGAATTGATTCAGCTTTCAATAAATCTCTGCTCATTGATTCTGGATCCTCTAAATACAAAGATGTATATCTCTCTCTAATACAACAATAAACATTATTTTGCTTAAAAAAAACATTCACATTTTTAAGCAATTAAATTAAAATTCAGCCACGATTATAACATTGACTGGCTATACGCGATGCTAGGTCGATTTGATATCAAAGAGGTAAAAGTTAGTAAGCCAAAAGTCAAGGGTGTCGAAGAAAAATGCTTTCTTCCAGATGATGCACTTGCTTTGGAAAAGGGCTGGACATTAAGAGAAAATGAAGAATGGTCTCATCCTCATTTCAATGCACCGCATTTTTATATTTAAAAATAATTAGTGAACGTTTTTTCCACGGTATTTCTTGCGATGACACAAATTATTGTGCTGATGTGAAATTTTTAAGGGAACTTAAGACTCTTAAATATTTTAAGATTCAAAATTGACCAAATATGTTTAGAGATAGGAAAGGTTTCGAAAACCCTCCTCTTATATGTGGTTTGCTTTGATTAATTAGCTGGGACCTCTTCCCGAAGTGAAGGCGCTTAAAAACCGTCCAAGAGTCCTCATTGTTTGACCATCCCCCTCGGGAAAGAACTGATGCCTTGAAATTAAAAACAAAGTCCATACTAGGAACAAATAAATCAGTGTTTTCTGGAAAAAAAAAAATGAAATATTGGTGAATGGCCAACGTCCAGAGGGTAAGACTCTGTAACCCTTATTTGTTGCGGCTATACAGACTCAGAGCCCGACTGTTTATGGCTGCGTTTATGTAAGAGCTGCAGCAGTTTAATAGCAAAATGTTTTCTTTTATTGTGAAGTAAAAAAAAACTCAACGTTTTATTAGAAAGGTAGTCACGCGGCTGTTGGCTTTCTGGGAAAAAACACAGACCCTTCGACAAAGCGAAGGAAATTTGTAACAGGGTGTAGTAAATTTATTCAAGCAGTATTTCCATGGGCATCATATAGACCGCAGAATAGGGCACACGCAATAAAAAAAAGTTTTACTCAAAGGTCTTACCAGCCGAGGCTAAATACGGAAGAATGGTCTACTATGTTCCATTTCCAAAGAATTAATGATCCATATCACTGACAAGACGCTATCCGCACGTACCCGTGTGATTTTTACGTCGGATCTGCTATACACCAAACCTTTTCATGGTACTAACAAATTTCAAGTCGAGACGTACCAACTTGGCATCGATTTTATATAAATTTCCACTATTCTATCACTTTTGTTGAGAGCTATTTAAGATTGTAACATTTTATACCAAACGACGATGGATCCCGAGGAGTTTAAAAAATCAGTCTCAAAAATATTAAGAGGATCGGAAAATGACAAATCTCTTTCCAGCTTTGCAAACTAATCTATAAGCTGTCACTTTAATGTTTTAGTGATTAAATAAAATGTAAAACTCACCAGTTTTTTTCGTATAGCTATCCGTGAAAGCTAAACACGTAATGGCTTCTGATGTGATATTCTCGAGACTTGACATTGACGACGATCTTGATCTCGAGAACGAACTATCCAACTTATCTACACGACCCGTAGTATTTGAATCCAAAAAGAGCGATTTTGTTTCGTTCAAGTTACAGGGAAAAATTGAACAGAAAAAAAAATAGGAGAAGACAAAATTAAATTAGAAAAATGTTTTATTAAAAAAAATAGCACAATAAAGAACAAAAGGCATAGCCAATATTTATTAACAGAGAAGACATATTTGTATTAAATAAATGTACATTAATATATGTATTTATTTTTTTTTTATAATTTCAAAAAAGTGTGTTATGTGTTTCATTTCAAAAACATATTAACAAATATAGCTTGTCATTTGAAAATATATATATACAAAAGTAGCCAATTGAAACAAAGCCAGAGATATGGCTTGTTGATTTATTTTTGTAGCATTGAAATAGTACAATAGATAATAGTTAATATTTATAATAGCAGAAAGAAATGCTTTTTGTGATATTCAGTCAAGAAATAAGGAGGCATTCCGGACATGTATGTATAATTTGAAAATATTATAGATCTATAATAGACATGCACAAATGCAAATAATAAACTAAGATGTCAGAGTCACTACATGCAATGCATATTAAATTCATTTAGGGCAAAATAATTTCCACTTTGGCGCGTAATTTCAATTAAAGCTACATAGAATATATCAGAATGGGAAAAAGGCTCTCGTTCGTTCCTGAAACAGAAAGCAAGTCTCTTCAAGACAGTGCCGCGACATAAACTCTACAATAGACACTGATTTGAACACTGACATGCGCCAAGAAGAACTAAATCAAGAGTCCACCTTAAAAAAAAATAATAATTCAAATGAAATGTTTCCAACAATTAAAGCGGCAGTATTCGTGCAGATTTTTTTCTTATAAAACAAAAAATATAATAAAAATTGATGTTGTTTTTATAAATCACACATAGTTTTGAACACACATAATACGAAGGAAACAAAATTAATCGAAAAAAATGATAATAATAAAAAACATCGGAAAATACGTTTAAGATGTAGGCATCAGTTGGTGTAGTGGTGGTTTACGTAAGTTCCTCAAACCTTATCGAATTTTTGGAAAGCTTTTCTAATTGAAAATCAATTTTTTTGTTTAAATTTTATATTTAAAATATTTACACAAGTTCAAACTTTGCTTTTGTTTATTATTTAATTGCTCGTTGTCAATTAAGCTATTGGTGGCTTAAATTGAGTCGTTTGTGCACATGCCAGTAAGTTATGATTATGTTCCTTTTTTCTTTATACAAATAAATAAAAAGAAGTAGATTTATATTGTTTTAAATTTTTGAGTTTATGGTATTTATAAATGTCTGTGAGTTTAGATTGTTTATGTATTACTTTTTGCTGATTTTAACTTGTTTACAAAAAAAGAAGAAAACACAAACGAAGAAAAAATCGAGTTTTATTAATAAATCGAGAAAGAAAATAAAGGAACTGAAAATTGCGATAAATTTTCATTACAAGAAGGGAAAGTGTGTGTTTGCCTTAGAAAAAAAAGGAAGAAAAATAGTTTTGAAGAGAGTATACGAGTAAATTGCCGGAGAGGAATCAATCAAGGAGTTCAACAACACAGTTTGATTGTACTATAGTATAGCAAAACATAATGACATTTATATAAACCACTAAGTGTAACAGTCCCTTAAAATAATTTAGTTGTTTTCTACTTAATGTTTGACATCAGGCACATTGTTTTTGTTCTTACTAGCGGTTTGTGTCTCTAGAAACGTTTAAACAATTCTTTAGGAATAATTATGTGTTTTTTTTTTTGTTTTTTTTTCGTTGACATAGAACAGAATATTGAAAGACAAACACAAATATAGTACAGAATAGAACCAAAACAACACTTGGTTTGGATAGTACCACATCACGAACACATTTCTTTTTTGGGTGGGTTTGGGAATGCGTCTGGGGAATATGGTGGTAGGTGAGACAATGTGATGCACATGTTATGGGTGATTTATACGTATACAACTAACTAAAATGATCAATGAAATTGTTTATACTCGAGAAAAGGATATTAACAGAAAAAAAATTGAGCAAAACTTTTTCTTTTTAATATTAGTAAAAAAAATTTAAATATTCTAAACTCATATTATTATTTAAAGTTAAAAAAAAATAAATAAACCAAGTTGTCTGAACTATGACGCCGTGGTGAGACATTTTATTTGATGACAAGTTATTCACTGGTAGATTAGCACTCTCGGAACATTCGCTCAATCAATCGCTCCATGAAAAAAGAAGATTTTTACACGGCATTGCATACATACTTACTAAATAATAAAGTTGTAAACTGGTACTTCTTGTCTTGTGTGTAAGTAGTAAATCCAGAACTACGTCAGCTTGAACAGACGGCATTCATATAGTTTTAAATTATTCGCTTAAAGGTCATTCGTTTTTATAAAAACTGCACTAATTAAAAAACAACAAAAATAGAAAATAGGAAACGTAAGCTGCTTCAATTCAGAATGCACTTATATTTTCAGACAGAATCCTGAAGTGTTTCGTAACAATGATGTCGGAGGATGATGTTGAAAAATTTGTTCCTTCTGAATCAGAACACTAAAAGAATATTTCAACTTAAATTCCGGGATCTTTTCGCCATTGGAAAGCAGAAGTTCAAATCTCTTTTGCCCTAATCTCAATCACCGCCGAAACTATACAATTTTAAGAGACGCTCTTTGCTCATTTATGTGAGCTCAAGATGTTTCTTGAATGAAAAAAAAGAATTGGCAGCAATTCGCCAAAACACACGCGAAAGAACAAAATGCTAACATTAAGAGGAAGTTTATGTGAATCATAAAATGATGCGTAAATTTATGGCGGTGGTTCTGGCGATAAAGAGGAATATGCGTCTTAAATTTTCTGAATATTTGTTTAATATTGAAACAGACTTCTACCACTGGATTATGCAATCAAGGATACGAAATACTGGATCTCGGAATGTTGAGCCCAAATGTGTCACGAATACAATTTTCATCTTCTGACTTTCTCAGGTTTCTATAAAAATATTCCAATGGAAACTTAAGCCTTGAATAATATTCACCTACAGTAGAAGGAACGCAGTAGATCTATTAACGTCGCATTCATTGATTCAAAAAATAATTATGTAAGAGGTACCATATTGGCAACCAAAGCTTAGATAAGACTCTCGTAATAACTTTTTTCGATTCAAAATAAGAACAACAAATTTGTATATGAAATGTTGCGTATACGCCCCCGATTAAAAAGTTTTGTTTTATTGAACGTTCTTCAACTGAATAAAAATTAAAAGCATTACTGTTTTTTCTAGAAACTCCTCACAGATGAGGCCAAGCCAACGCTTAACCTGCACCCCGAGATGCTTGCTGGCAGATGTTGCTTTTGCACATGTATTATTGTAAGTTGTAGTAAGTTTGTCGGATCCTGTTGAATTTGTGAAATACAGTTGAAGCGACTTGGGAAATATTATTTTTATAATATCAATATCATATTTGTAAGGGCTTAAGGCTCGAAAAAATCCTGTTTGCTTTTGGAGTGTTCTGACTCCTAGAAGAACTTTAAACGCAAAAAAGGAAATTTTTATTGTTCTCACTAAAAGGGTGTACGACCTATGCGAAGTGAGGATAGCGATATCAAAACTAAAGTCGAACAAAGCGGCGAAAGCAAATTGTCTACCGGTAAGAAACATGCACCAACTCATCTGTAAATTTTTGGTCGGATGAGATCGTGCCCGGCGAATCGAACCAGAGAGTCGTGCCTCATCCACAAGAAACTACGAAAATTTTAGTTGAATAAGTCTCCTCAATGTTACATATAAAATCTTGTCACCTGTATATAGGTAATATTGAAGGCCCAAAACCTTGTGCGGTTTTAGGCCAGAAAAGTTAACGATTGACCAAATTTTCACACTCCGAAAATACACAGATTTTCTACTTCTCGTCTTTAAAGTTGTCTGCTATGATAGCCTATAGAAGGACTAGCATTAAAAACTCATTTCGAGTTTGAAAAAGCCATTTCAAGTCTGAAAATCTGCAGGAACATGACCGAGCCCTTCGATGTCGAAAAAAGTTTAAAACAAGGCGACGCGCGACCGTGTCTATAACATAATTATTGAAGTAGTTGCAATAGCGATATACGCAACAGTGTTGCCTCTGGAAAATTTCAAAGAGGCAATTAAAAAGAGGGCCGGGCTCGAGGTACAAAAAAATATAATTTCACTTAAATTGGAAAAGGGACCAAACAAACTTAAAAATGATCCATTTGGCCACTAAAGGGTCCAAACAGTGATAAGCTGATGGAAGGAACATGTTGATTCCTGTGAGCAAAGTGAAAAGGCATTGACACCGAAACTCCAGCACCCTAAGTTCATCGATTTCAAGAAGGTTTTGGATGCGTAAATTGTGTGAATATCAATCTAGATGAATTGCGTCAAAAATACAGTTTTATGAATAGTTTCAAAGGGCAACTAAGAGTAAGCCAAGTGGATAACAATCCGCCAATATTCTTTCTATTAGTTATAGTTATAGACGACATACCTACACATGAGCGTGACATGGGATCCAGTGGAGATCTGATGGGTTATGCCGGTGACTTCGGTTTCCTAGCAAATACCAGCAGCGGACTAGACTGGAAATGCAGACTGTAGATGAAAAGAGAACCGGTCGGACCAAGGACGAAAGCCAAGAACACAAACGAAAAAAATAAGACTCCAAATAAAGCTTGGTTTTGGTGTCCCCAGTTAAGAATTCCAATCAAATGTCAATAGGTTAGTCGATCCAGTGTAAAATTTGTATTCTCTTATGCCTGAAAAGTCTCCCAAACATGACTAAAAAGGTACAAGGTTTTATTAGGAGCTATTTGCAAATTTCTAACAAGCGAAATTGCCGCATTTGGGGAACGGATAATCCACACCATTGCACGACATGACAATTTTTTCTCAAAGAAGGCGAAACAGATTGATATCGGCGGATGTTGGCTCATCATGTCTGCCACAAATGTGTGATAAAGGTTTGGACGGTTACTTTCTGGTCTAGATGGTGCGTCATGCAGCCCAACAGTTTCTGCTATGAAAATTCCCTGGACATGTGCTGGCAAAAAACGGCGACCCAGATCTCCAGACTTGACCCCTGGGGACTTATGTAATTTGAGAAGCAAAGTGTACGCCAGTAGCAAGTACGTCGAAATTATCGCTATACGCGCCCGAGATGGTCGAAAAAGTGATTAAAAACGTAGCAAAAAGGGTACTCGATTGATGTTGTATTTAAAAACTAGTCCAAATAAATTGTAAAGGACAAATTTCAATATAAATACCTCATATACGGATATCCGTTTTCTTTAAAAGTTATTCAATAATCACATACCGTATTAAAAGATGCAGCACCCTGTATATTCAGAAATTGACCTCTGTACTCACCTCCAAATCGTATGGTCGAAGTTGTTGGTCTGTGGACAAGACAACATCGAGCGCACTACTCCTGAGAAGACACCTCAAATGCTTGAAAAAGTCGTATAAAATGGGAGCTTCATAGTAGCTCCTGAGGCGCTACCAATAAGTCCAAATGCCCGAAATCGATTGTACTCCTCATTTTCGAATTTAATAAATAATGGTGGAAATATTTGCGCAAAGGAACTCCGAGCACAAACCACCCAATTTCAAAATTGTTATAGAATTGTCCGACATAATTTTCCAAAATAAATTAAACGTAGTAGCCATGTACAGAAGTTACTAGCGACCTGTCACTACTCGCAAATAATAGGTCTGTTCCTTTACTTTTGCAGTAAAAATGGAAAAAGACTGTCAAAATTACAGTGGAGGGGATAAATTCGCTCTTAGTGAGGGAAACTTACGCAAAAGTTAAGGAACGCTTTTGTAGTAACCTATGAAAAATGACAGATGCGAATATTCCACCCAAATGCCAAATAGAACAACGAATTCAAATCAGCTGTCAATTTTCGGGCGACTGACAGTTGTTTCAATTCCTACGCAAAGAAATTTGTCGAGGAAAAACTAGTAAGAGGGGAAATATCTTGCTCTTTCGAAGTCGCTCCCTATTACGAATTTTTCGAGTTGAGGAAAATGCGTAAAAATTCGTAAGATTTAAAAGTAAAGGAACAGACTTGTTAACACTACGACGCGTTATATATCGCTCTTCAACATGCGCTGTCGTTTGACCGATATTGAGTTGCTTTAGGCCCATTTTATTCACTCGAAGTTGAACACAACTCGGGGATTTTTATTCTCAACTTGAGAAATTATTTTTATTTACTCAAAGTTGACAAGCTCAACTTTCAATATTCTGAAGTTGAGAAAACTAAAAGTTGTTAGGATTTGCTCAACTCCCCGAAATAGTAGAAGTTGTAGAGCCAACTTGGGATTTCTAGCGTCAAATGTCTGTTTTTTTTTCTCATTTCAAATCAAGTGGCGAAAATAATGAAATATTAATTTTTAAGACTTAAACAATGCAACGGTCAAATTATTTCTGGGAGGATTGGCTATCCTCCTGGTTCGGGCAGCGGTTTTCTTTTTAAAAGACCGCGTAAATTACAACCAATAACCCCATTTTTATTAATCGTATACGTCCAAATGGTTTGTGCTGCGAGCTTGACGATAAAAGATATTGTCGCTCGTTGCTCGTTGCTCACATGAAATATACAATTTTCAAATGTACTTTAGTTATTATATATTTCAGCAATGTTTGTTAAGCAGAATATCTGGTCGATTGTAGAATATCCTTTTCTAAATCCAGCTTGGACCCTTTCATACAATCTTTTGTATGAATGAATCTTTTTGACGGTTGATCTAAAAACACCTTTTCCAAATTATAATAAAAAAAAAACTTTAAACGGTTCGCACTGCCTCAGACGCACACAGAGCAATGTTAATTAAAAATGGAAAAAAAACGCACAAATTCCATCACACATTCACACCATTCAAGCATGCTTTTAAAAATACTTACACATAAATTTAGTTTAATTTATTACGTTCTACATAATATGTAATATCCAACAGCACGAGTACTCGTGATCATGCTCATTTTCGCCGTCCATTCAAAGAAGAAAAAAAACTTCCAGAAAACAAACAAAGTTAAAATAGAATAGGAAAGGAAAACTTGCAAATTCAATTTTTACCCTCGAGTAATTACGCTTCGAAGTGCATTAAATCGATTAATCCAGTGCTACATGAAGAGATAGTGCGGAAGGATAATAAAATAGAAAATGATCTGCTTTACGCTTCAAATAGAACCTACACAATAAGCAAGAATGTTTCGTTCTTCAATTCCATTCACTTCAAATAGTTTTCTACCAGAAAGAATTACAGGAAAATCGGAAATCAAATAAAACAAAAGAAATAACTCAGCACCACATTTTGTTGACATGTTGAAGACACATAACTAGTCGGATCTTCGGTGAGTGAAAGTGAAATGACATAAATAAATTTGTCATAGCTAGGTGGGATGGTAAAAGTGGGTGGTGGTTGACCTATGTCCCTTGGCAGCAGTAGGCACGCTTGTGATCGCACGGCGTTAGCTCGTCGGTGGGGTGGGATCTTGCTGCCTCCCTATGCACACATGATTATCGTGCCTGGTTCATTTATTGATTTGCGTCGAAAGAAAATTTTAATGAAGAGAGGGAGAGGAGGAAACGATTCGAGAATGAATAGGTAAAGCGCGAAAATAAAGAGGCATATGAACGATTGAAGCTGATGTTGTTTCAGATGTTGCGAAACATTTTGGACAAGCCCTCCCCTATGTACCTGATGACTCGAGGTACACCATGACTATCTTTCGTCCACTTTTGTTAAGATAGTCCCAAAAGATACCCTTGCAAAGTATCTACCCGATCACAACCCTAATAGCTTTAAATTAACCGCGTAACGACATCATTATATCAAGTGAGAAAAGAAAAGGAAAGTAGGCTCATATTAACTTATCAGAAAGTGCAATTTAAGTTTATTGGTTCATTTTATAGTGCTTTTTGCTTTGGTGATCTTCATAGTATATAGTATTTTACGAGATTAAGTATGTATATGTAAATATTATTTAAGTGTGAATGTATGAAACTAATTAAGTAGGTATTCAGATTAAGTTAGTTTTATATTTAGGTGTCTTCTTCACGTTTTATATAGGTTTAGGTATGTATAAAGATTTAAGTATTTTAATATATAAATATTTTAACGAAATAGACTTAGGATTTTACGAAATTGTATGTGTTTTATGTATTATGTATATGTATATAGTTATTTAGGTATTGCCAAAGAAATTTAATAATGTAAATAAATGTGCATGTACTTACAATTTGTCCATACGTCGAAAGTTGTGGCCACAAGTTTCCTTCGTTGGTGTGTGATGTGATGTTTGAATGTGTATGTGTTTAATGTTTCACTTAGGTTTTAAATAGGTAATTTAGAATTTCTTAGGCAATAATGTGGTATAAATTAATGTAATAATGTAGTTATTGTGATTTATGTAATTGACACTTTTTTAGGCAATAGATATAGTTTTAGGTTAGGCAAAGATCACTTGGTGTATGTATATTAAAATAATGGAAAATTTAAGCAAATGAAACAAGCTATGAGCACTTTTCTTAATTTTTGAATGCACTTGTTGCGGAGCTTGGGGGTGGAGCGGGGTGATGGCGGGGATGATGAAGCTGGTGTCTGCGCACATGCGATTTCGGGTAACGCTTTCCGTGCGTGTTCTCCTTTTCGCGTCAATAGGGAACTGGTTGCAGTACGGGTTTGCGTTGGCTGATCGGTATGTTTTTCGATCGATGTTAATACGATGCCAAGCAAATAAAAAAAAAGGTTGCGGACGCTCTCTTTTCGGCTGCTGCTATACATATATATATATGAAGATAGCAGATTTTCGGAGCAACCGAAGGTTATTTGGGCGTCCGCAAATTTCTGTGGACACCAAATGACAAATTAGCACTTGCACATGTTTGAAAGTACATATGAATACGATTACGTACCTTTTTCTTTTAGTTTTTCGATTCACTATTTTAAGTTTATTGTGTGAGCTTGTCAGGATATCAGCTTATCCAATTGCTACAAGCAATTAATTTGTTGGGATTCTTGATGCGTCTCAACTATGAGTTGGATCGCGTGGTAGGGAAATTATAAAATATATTAGGTGCGTAGATATATAGATTATAGTCTACGTGTGTACAGCTGGATAAAAATAAAATTATGCAAGTTGTGCAAATAAGATTCTAATAAAATGAAAAAGTCCACGCTTACCTCAGGTATTTTCCGCAGAAACTATATATGGAGTTTCTTTAACTGCCTGGCTAATTTTTTTGGGGGGGATTTAGGCACCCTACCACGATCACAGTCAGCACACAAGAGAAAGAATATGCAATTTTGGATTGCAAAGTAAGTGGTTTTTGACCGGGAGTCTAATAGTTCAGTGGCACCTAAGTTTAAACTGCGGTAATGATTAACATTAAGGGTGTGTTGGTTTAATTTTCGGTGTGTATCCAGGCTATGGGGAGTCGGCAGTTTCTTTGAAAACTCAACGAAACAAAAATACTTCATATTTTCTTTCTTAGGTTTACGGTGTACGCTACAAAGTCATGAATTTTCGATTCAATCCTTGCGGCGAAAAGACATGAAAATCGGATGGCTTAAACCTCATCAGAAATTGTTCGACTCGACCCATGACCCTGAAATGTTAACTTTGTATACCCAAACCGACTGAAATATGCAGATGTTATTTGCGAATGTCCTTAGCATGATACACTACTCTCTTACCATCAGCGTTCTCAACTTCAAACATCGCGTTACCAATTTTTTTTACAATTGTGCATTTCACGAATTTGTCGCAAAGCTTAGCGTTTAGTGCTTTTGAAGCATCGCTAAGAACAAAGTTCCTGTGATACACCTCATCTCCTGGCTGCAATAAACGTTTAGAACTACGAAGGTTGTATGTTTGTACGTTCCTGTGAAAAGCTTGTTTCAGGTTTTCTTTAACATGCTCTCTTATAAGTTCGAGTTTTTTGTGGTTAGGCAAACACTCTAGCTCACTGTCATTTAATGCGTTTACATTACGAAGTAGTTTATACATGCTGGCATGGGTAGTCATATGACGCCCAAAAAGAATGAAATATGGTGTCATTCCAGTCGACTGATGTACCGAAGTCCATAGCGCCTGCTGGATTTCAAACAAGTGTTTATCCCACTCTCGATGATCTTGTTTTATGTAGCTTCGAATGGCTGAAAGGATTGACTGATTTACTCTCTCAGAGGCGTTTGCTTGTGGAGAGTATACAGCGTTCCGGATATGTTTGCAACCGTATTTCGTTAGAAAATGCTGGAAATCCTTTGCAACAAACTGTTTTCCGTTGTCACTATGCACAAACTCCGGAACACCATATTGACAAAAAACAGTTTGTTCTAAGAACTCAATGACCAACTTCACGTTTGCTTTGTGCATTGCTTTAAGGAAAACACATTTTGAAAACCCATCCAGAACAACAAAGATAAAAGCCTTTCCATGTTTGGTTCTTGGATAAGGACCCATAAAATCTATGTATATTTTTTGAAACGGTCTATCTAGTTGTTGTTGAGTTATCATAGGGGGCCTTAATGTTTTATTGGACGCTTTAGTTTCCTTGCAAACTGAACAATTTTGAACGTAAGAACGTATTTGGCAAGTCATATTCGGCCAGTAATAAAATCGCTTGACTCTATCTAACGTTTTCATCATTCCTCCGTGCGAACAATTTGGTGGATCGTGAGAATTTTGAATGATAGACTGTGTCAACCCTATGGGTATCCACAGCTTCCATTCGCACTCGGTACTCGTCAAATCGTGTTTCGAAAAGTTGCGTTTATAGACGAATTTATTGTCAACAATTTTAAGGTCCGGGAAATTAGAAATGTTACTTGCGATAGTAGAAATCAAGTTCAAGTATTCTGGTGAAACGAATTCTGGCGCATTCAAATCTACTGACTCATAAGAAGACGAATTTGTGCTAAGCTCCTCAGCAAATGCACGTGACAGTGCATCAGGTACAACGTTTTGCGAACCTTTTTTGTGCTTAATATCGAAGGTATACGCTTGAAGTTTAAGTGACCACCGTGCAAGTCTACCGCTTAGGTCCTTTAAGCCCATGAGCCATTTTAGACTCGCATGGTCGGTCACAATCGTAAAAGGCAATCCCTCGATATAAGGCCTAAACTTCTTCACTGCTTGCACTGCCGCGTAGCATTCCTGTTCCGTGACGCTATAGTTACGTTGACAGGCATTCAGCTTCTCTGAGAAAAACGCGATAGGCTTTTCGTTCTCGTCCTCGTCAAACTGATATAATACACCGCCAATACCGTAACTAGAGGCGTCACACTGGATTGTGAACGGCTTCTTGAAGTCAGGGTTACTTAATAACGGTGCGGAGATAAGAGCTGTTTTAAGCGTTTCGAATGAGGTGAGTGCGTCAGGAGTCATATTAAATGTTTTGCCCTTTTTAAGAGTATCTGTTAGAGGAGATGCTATCGAAGCAAAGTTCCTTATAAATCTCCGATACCATCCGCATAGTCCTAAAAATCGTCGAACCTGTTTTTGGGACGCTGGTACTGGGAACTCTTTTATTGAAGCAACTTTATTCGGGTCAGGCTTAATATGGCCTTGACCAACGATGTAGCCTAAATATCTCAGCTCTTGAAAACAAAAATGGGACTTTTCGACATTGATGGTCAAGTTTGCCTCTTTCAGACAGTCAGCCACTTTATCTAGCATGGAAATGTGTGATTCAAAGTCTTTGGAAATAATGAGAAGATCGTCTAGGTACACGAAAACTTGTTCTCTAAGTGCGCTGGGGACCACCTTATCCATTAACCGGCACATCCTTTGGGCTGCATTACACAGTCCAAAAGGCATGACGGTGAATTGATAAAGCGGTCGCCCTGGCACAGTGAAGGCCGTTTTCTCCCTAGATTTCTCCTCCAACGGGATTTGCCAAAACGCATCCTTAAGATCCACACTACTAATGTAGTGTGTCTCTTGCAGACGGCTTAGCAACCCCTCAATATGCGGAAGAGGATACGCGTCCTTCTTGGTAAGGGAGTTCACTTTCCGGGAGTCTAGGCATAACCTGTTTTTCCCAGGCTTCCTGATTAAAACAATCGGCGAGCTCCATGCACTAGAACTCTCTTCAATGACTCCCAAAGAAATCATGCGATCCAATTCCGTATATATTAGATCCTGAATAGGTGGCGACACAGGATAATGCCTTTGCTTCACAGGCTCGGCATCATTTGTATCGATAATGTGCCTTTCTACGGATGTTTTGCCAAGACCAAGCTTAGAAAAGGAAGGAAACTTGTCTATCACATCCTGCAGTTTGACTTTTTGTTCAGCACTTAAAATGTGTACATCTGGTTTATTTGTAGTGCTTTCACAAACCACTAGGTCAGATATTTCGCTGATGATGTGGGGCGCGATTTTAAATTTCTGCCAGAAATCTATCCCTAGATAAAGAGGTTGTGAAAGCGACGGAATCAGATACAAATCAAGACTTTTAGTTTGACCATTGTAGGTAACATTTGTTTTTACTCGGCCCACGATTGGTTGAGCTTTACCATCAGCTGTTTTAACGACCGACACGAAATCAGTAATTGGCAGTTTCAAACTCTTTACGAACTCTAAACAGTTACTTCCTAGGCATGAGATGGTAGCACCACTGTCCAGAAGTCCTGTGATCTCCTTGCCCGATATTTTGATGGTAGCATATGGTCGAGGGTCGAAGTTTGAACTCAGTACGCAGCTGCTGATCATTGATTTATAAAACTGTCGCTGTTTGTGTCGACGGCGAAGTTTTAGCAATTTGCACGAAGTATCCGCGTTGATTTCACTCAAATTAAAAATCTTTGATCTCAGCTCCGTATATTGTCTTAAGCGTTCATCATATGATTGGTTGCGAAACTGATTGCGCTTAAGCTGTCGAATTTGGGTCAAATTAGCTTGATTTGAAAATATTTGTAAGTCAGTATTAGGAAAGTCTGGGTAAGTATTTGTAGAAGCATCTACTTTGATTATTCCGGAAGCGTCTGTGTCGAACAAGACTTCCCGGTTAAAGTCAAGTTCGGTTTGAAGTTTTCCCGACTTGGCTTACAGTTTGTGCAATTCAGCACTGTTACATCATCTGTACCACAGTGATAACAAAACAATTTATTAATCGGTGAACGACAGTTTATGAACAAGTGTCCTAACTTTTTGCAATTAAAGCATTTAATTGTCTTTGAAGTGTTAGTGTTACTCACATAGGGTTGGTGTGCATCAGATACTGCTGAAACATTGTATGCATCTACACCTATGTTGACTTCATCACCCACTACTTCCAGTTCGTGGACTCTGAAGGGAAGATTACGATTTTGAACGGGATACCTTGATTGCAACATCCGCTCTACTCTCCTACATTCATCCCTAAACTGTTCTAAAGTGTTTATGCGCATTGGGTAAACAAAATTCATCAGCTTAGTGCTGATGTTAGTTCTAAGAATTGCTATGAGGTCTATATCTCGCATTGGGTGTTTAAGTTGACTTTTGAGATGTAAAACCGAATTGAAAAAATCTTCAAATGGCTCTTGAGGATGTTGTTTACGGTCCATTATTTGTTTGATAATTTCAAAGTCATTCTCATGGCTTCGAAACTGTTTGAATAGAGCATGGCGGAGAATCGACCAATCACCTCTGGGATTATTTCGAAGATACTGCCAGAACCAGTCCTGAGCAGCACCTGCCAAAAGATGATGGAAACTTTTGATCACGTCTCCCCAAGAACAGTTATGATTGCTCTTCAGTACCTCAACTCTAAACACGAAGTCTTCGATGGACATCCCTTTCGAGGTACCATCGAATTTTACTCCCCATCGATCAAGTTGAAGTGAATGACCTTCGCTTACACGAACATTACTGTTCTCGTTAATATACGGTCTATCATTAAACAAATTGTTATTGGGATTGAAATTCCAATTAGCTCCATAATCTACGTTATGATTTCCAAAACTATTTCGCGGCTGCGTATTGTTTGGCAAATTAAAAGATTCCTGAACATTGTTATTATTGGGCAACGCTGAAGCAGCACCAATTGGATGGGTATCAGAATCTCTGTATTCATTGGCAGTTATAACGTTTGAAGGAACATTATTTTTGTTGGCATTGCTATTTTGTATTGACATATTTGCCATGGCCTTTTGCACATTTACTTTAATCAAATCAGGTATCAGTTCACCTAACGTAGAGGTAACAACCTCTTTAATATGTTCGTCGAGTTGTTTAATCCTAGACGAATTGTTAGAAATAAACTGCATTGACTGACTATGTTGCATAATTGGCTCTGGTAACATATAGTTAGAAGCAGTTGTTATGCTTGCACTTTCAGCAACATTTGAAAAGTTGTCAACACAACAGCTGGGTAAGACAAAATCGTTTGCAGCATGGCTGCTTACCGTTTCAGCTGCTCTTATCGAGTGAGAAACGATTGGAATAGAACTAGCGACACTTGTTATGGTTGTTAGTGCAGTTGGCCTAACTGCAGCGGTTGTAAACGCAACATTCACTAAAGGCTGAGAGAGAGTCACTATGTTAGAATTTTGGGCATTGATGGGATGCTCGCTTATGTTTTGAAAAGAGTGATTAAGAGACATGTTTGGGCTTAATGATAAATTGTTCTTATCAGCTCTTATGGGTGAGTGTCGAACGGGTCGAGTGTGATTGCCAAAATCAGAATAGCGATGACGAGAGCTATTGTGCCGCAAATTATATGTGTTCTGATTAGATGCCAGAACAATTTCACTCTGTGTGGGTTTTTTCTTCGGCACTGCTCCCTTTGATGAAATGCTTTTATTCATTACGGAAGGAGAAAGGCGGAGAAATGCTTTAGGTGTTTTAGGTAAAAAAAAATAAAGAGTAAACAGAATTTTTACTTGGGTTATGTAATATTCGCGATAAGGTGTGATCGGTTTCTACTTGCAAGGGGATATCAGCTGTTCGTTCATGTTGAGAGAAATGTGAATTATGAAAGTGATAGGAAAGAAAAAGGCGGGTAAACTAAATTGACGTTATATGCTTCTCTGGACTATGTAACTTGTTATCATTCTATGATTGATAAGCTGAGAAGTTGATGACTCAGAAAAGCATATGTTGTAGGCGAACTCCTATGGCAACATAATCTAATTTATCACTTAGATAAAACATCGTGATGTGATATAATGGACTCATAGGTTTCTTTTCTACACGAGACAATTTAAATGCTGTATACCAAGTGCAACGATGCTTAAATTACTATTAAGTCAGCAATCGGACTCCTTGGTATAACAGTGTGATAATATACCTGGATGAAAGGGAAATTAAAAAAAAGAAATAAAAGTTTAAGCTGACGCAAGAAAGCTTGTTTGGCAAAATATGTTTTGTATAATATCTACTTAGGTGGAAAGAGTAGCTTTTCTAATTTATTTTGCTATGTTCGTGATTCTAATATGTGGATTAGGGTGAAATCCAATATTGATTCACGGTGGGGGTGACTGAGAGTGTCGGTGCCCCACGACGTTGGGCGCCAATGTATGTCATAGCTAGGTGGGATGGTAAAAGTGGGTGGTGGTTGACCTATGTCCCTTGGCAGCAGTAGGCACGCTTGTGATCGCACGGCGTTAGCTCGTCGGTGGGGTGGGATCTTGCTGCCTCCCTATGCACACATGATTATCGTGCCTGGTTCATTTATTGATTTGCGTCGAAAGAAAATTTTAATGAAGAGAGGGAGAGGAGGAAACGATTCGAGAATGAATAGGTAAAGCGCGAAAATAAAGAGGCAT
The DNA here is from genome assembly GCA_936431705.1 of Cheilosia pagana. Lineage (NCBI taxonomy): Eukaryota > Metazoa > Arthropoda > Insecta > Diptera > Syrphidae > Cheilosia > Cheilosia pagana. The sequence continues at coordinate 25,841,735 of OW386168.1, read as the reverse complement.
ATGAACGATTGAAGCTGATGTTGTTTCAGATGTTGCGAAACATTTTGGACAAGCCCTCCCCTATGTACCTGATGACTCGAGGTACACCATGACTATCTTTCGTCCACTTTTGTTAAGATAGTCCCAAAAGATACCCTTGCAAAGTATCTACCCGATCACAACCCTAATAGCTTTAAATTAACCGCGTAACGACATCATTATATCAAGTGAGAAAAGAAAAGGAAAGTAGGCTCATATTAACTTATCAGAAAGTGCAATTTAAGTTTATTGGTTCATTTTATAGTGCTTTTTGCTTTGGTGATCTTCATAGTATATAGTATTTTACGAGATTAAGTATGTATATGTAAATATTATTTAAGTGTGAATGTATGAAACTAATTAAGTAGGTATTCAGATTAAGTTAGTTTTATATTTAGGTGTCTTCTTCACGTTTTATATAGGTTTAGGTATGTATAAAGATTTAAGTATTTTAATATATAAATATTTTAACGAAATAGACTTAGGATTTTACGAAATTGTATGTGTTTTATGTATTATGTATATGTATATAGTTATTTAGGTATTGCCAAAGAAATTTAATAATGTAAATAAATGTGCATGTACTTACAATTTGTCCATACGTCGAAAGTTGTGGCCACAAGTTTCCTTCGTTGGTGTGTGATGTGATGTTTGAATGTGTATGTGTTTAATGTTTCACTTAGGTTTTAAATAGGTAATTTAGAATTTCTTAGGCAATAATGTGGTATAAATTAATGTAATAATGTAGTTATTGTGATTTATGTAATTGACACTTTTTTAGGCAATAGATATAGTTTTAGGTTAGGCAAAGATCACTTGGTGTATGTATATTAAAATAATGGAAAATTTAAGCAAATGAAACAAGCTATGAGCACTTTTCTTAATTTTTGAATGCACTTGTTGCGGAGCTTGGGGGTGGAGCGGGGTGATGGCGGGGATGATGAAGCTGGTGTCTGCGCACATGCGATTTCGGGTAACGCTTTCCGTGCGTGTTCTCCTTTTCGCGTCAATAGGGAACTGGTTGCAGTACGGGTTTGCGTTGGCTGATCGGTATGTTTTTCGATCGATGTTAATACGATGCCAAGCAAATAAAAAAAAAGGTTGCGGACGCTCTCTTTTCGGCTGCTGCTATACATATATATATATGAAGATAGCAGATTTTCGGAGCAACCGAAGGTTATTTGGGCGTCCGCAAATTTCTGTGGACACCAAATGACAAATTAGCACTTGCACATGTTTGAAAGTACATATGAATACGATTACGTACCTTTTTCTTTTAGTTTTTCGATTCACTATTTTAAGTTTATTGTGTGAGCTTGTCAGGATATCAGCTTATCCAATTGCTACAAGCAATTAATTTGTTGGGATTCTTGATGCGTCTCAACTATGAGTTGGATCGCGTGGTAGGGAAATTATAAAATATATTAGGTGCGTAGATATATAGATTATAGTCTACGTGTGTACAGCTGGATAAAAATAAAATTATGCAAGTTGTGCAAATAAGATTCTAATAAAATGAAAAAGTCCACGCTTACCTCAGGTATTTTCCGCAGAAACTATATATGGAGTTTCTTTAACTGCCTGGCTAATTTTTTTGGGGGGGATTTAGGCACCCTACCACGATCACAGTCAGCACACAAGAGAAAGAATATGCAATTTTGGATTGCAAAGTAAGTGGTTTTTGACCGGGAGTCTAATAGTTCAGTGGCACCTAAGTTTAAACTGCGGTAATGATTAACATTAAGGGTGTGTTGGTTTAATTTTCGGTGTGTATCCAGGCTATGGGGAGTCGGCAGTTTCTTTGAAAACTCAACGAAACAAAAATACTTCATATTTTCTTTCTTAGGTTTACGGTGTACGCTACAAATTGTAAAATTCAAACCAAAGACTTAGCCACAAATCCTCAAACCAGAACGGATTCAGTATATATTTACAAACGAAAATAAAAACAAAAAGTTTGCTACATAGTAACTACGTGAGAATATAAAATCTATGTTCGAATAATCTACATAAGTTTACCTATTAATTGAGCGCGGTCTAAAGTTGTAAATTTGTTATTTTTTTGTTCCAATTGTTAAGTTGTTATATAAGGCATACAAAAAATGTTGGAATTCATTAATAATACTGATAAAACAAATGATGTTTGGTTGACCTGTCGACATGTAGTTGCTGGCTTTCAAATTCGGCAGCATAATATCGACAGGACAACCATCTATGTGACGACCCTTTACCGGGTAAGTCGTAAGTGGAGCCAGGTAAAGAGCCATCCTCTGATGTAATGCGATTGAAATGAAGTGATGTGCATCGAAAGCGTGAACATGATTCACACTCTCTATGCAGACTGATGGTAAGAGGAAGAAAGGGAAAAATACAAGTTTGAACAAAAGATTAAAAAGAAAAAGGAAAGAGTGCCAAGCCAAGATTGAGAATTGAAACGATGGATTTCATGGAAACGAAAAACGAGAGGAATACTCAAGAAAGTAAATTCATAGAAATGTTTAGAGAGAGATAGATAGATAGAGAGAGAGAGTAGGCGGGACAGATAGAACTCAACTGGAAAAGTTAAAGAAAGGCATGTGAAAAGGCAAATCGCTTTTTTTAAAATAAACTTTTTTTTTTTTTTGGTTTAAAAAAGATGTGGTACTACCAAAACTGCAATATTGTCGAGTCATAAGTAGATTGTGTGGCATGGACGCCATCTGCGGTCGACTAATTGACAACTCCTCCCCATACGATGCTGTGGATAAACATTTTTGCAATTTTTTCCCACCTTGTGATCTTGATCGTCGAACAAAGTCGGGCGCTAATGTCTGTTGCTGAGCTAACTGGTGTGGCTGTTGTTGTTGTAGTTGTTGTTGTTGCTGTTGCAGTTGTTGTTGTGTTAGTAATAATTGCGACTGGTGTATGGAAGCTGCACTAGACGAACCGAAATTACTCAAAATATTAATATTTTGATTGCTACCCGTGCCACCGACAAGACCGGCCGAGGCGGAAGCAGGCAAATTAGACATTGTTGTTGTTGGCAGTCCAATGAGTGATGTGCTTGGGCCAATTCCAATACAACTGCCACCACAAATACCACCAGCAGCACCACCACCACCACTAACGTTGCCACCACTAGCCATAATATTACCACCAATATTACCACCACTACTACCACTAATTGAACCCACACCAACACCAGTTCCACCACCCGTCATAACCATACGACGGTTACTGGAGCTACCACCCGTACCGATTGCTGTATTACTGCCACTATAAACACCGCCGGATCCAGAGGTTGTTCCTCCGCAAACACCATTCATCTGAGATAAGATTTTTAATATGTATATTTTTATTTTGTCTGAAACTGAGCCACGAATTTTTATTTATTTATTTATCAGAATGTGCAATCCTTTGGCAGGAAAACACGAAACACAAGTCACAAATCATAAAAAAAAAATAAATCAAATCAAATCAATGACAAAAAATTGTAATGAAAAAAAAAATAATATTTTTGTTTGTGCATAGTTAATTTGTTAAATCGAATTTATTTAACAGATTTGTGTTATTTTGATCAAAGCGGTTTTTTTTTATACATCGAATGTGTGCGGTTCAAAGTGACTAATCTACGAAGTGGGCGAAAGTCCGCGTTTAACAAAGGCTTCAATAATGTTTGTTTTGTTTAAAAAAGTCTTATCAATCAGCTGGCTTACGAAGTCAGACAAATCTTAAAGGACGGAGACTAGGAAGCATATATTCTCAGCACGGGATAAAATCTGCTTTGACATTAGGTTTCGACATCAGCTAAGGTTTAAGTTAACATTTCAAAAGAACGAACACACGTACACGGAATTATTTAAAATCGCATCGCCTTTCTGTGGAAGGCGAATCTTTTAGCTGCCTTGCGTTTCAAGGTGACGAAATGTGTAGGTACATTTATGCTAAAAGGAAACATTCTTTTACAAAAAGTCACTATTAAAAACAGCAATTTCGAGAGCATCTACTTTTTGAGTAAATACGTACCGTCGTAGTAGACAGGACAGGATTAACCATGGCGGGACCCCTAGAAAATGCAATTTTCGTTCCCGCTTTTCTAACTTCCTCAAATGCATTTTTTTTTTACCACAACGCAATTCGAATACAATCGAATACAACTTTATAAATATTTTGGCAATATAAATACAAATCTTTCTGGTAGTACAGGGTGGACCAAAAGACTTTTTCCTATGTAAAAAATCTTTTTGTTTATAGACCTTTGTGAGTTTTTTTTTTATTTTTTTTCACTACACGATCACACAGCCATCAAAAATTGTTGAATATTATTTTTTGAAAACACCCAGTCAATAATTTGTACACAATGTGCCTACCGGCAATTTTATGACGCTAGAAATGTTCCAACAGCACCCACTATTCGTGCTGTGTTGGCCAGACTTGAGTAATTGGGAACGTTGGAAATGTGAGGCATTCGGGAAGGCCTCGTTTTGGACGGTCGATCACGTAGGACGATTCAGCGGATTTTGAGGAAATTGATTCTAGTAGCTCAATCCTGGTGACCCCGAAAAAAGTGTGGAGCACTTCAGAACAATTCTCACATCACTTTATCTCAAAAAACGGTGCGATCGCCTGATCTGTCGGCTCCAGACCTTTTTTATGGGGTTACCTGAAGGAAAATGTTTACATTAAGTTTGTTAATTTGACAGACTATACAGGAGCTGTAACTCAACATTGGCACAGAAATCGCTCAAATTACGACTGCAACACTCCAAACTGTCATGAAAAAAGACATAAAAAGAGCCCATTAGTGCGTGCATTCTTAATCCCACTTAATCGAAATGATTTTCCATACATAATGTAAATAATTTCCATGAAATAAACTTTCATTTCTTTTATTATTTTTCATCTTTTCGTTCAAAAGTTATTCGAGATTTACGTAGGAAAACGACGTTTGAAACACCCTGTAGACATCCGTTGAAGAAAAAATGTTCCTAAAAGGCCGCTGCGACTTAAGATTAGAAAAGAGATGGTTTCAAATAACCAACTCAAGTGCTGACCCACAGTTTCAAGTCGGCAAGGATCGTTGAGTCCGTTGCAAAGACCAAGCAAAAATAATAGAATGCTACAGAGTCTAAGGCGAAGACAGTTCAAGGGCCGGAAACCCATTTAGTAAGAAGGAAACTAAAAACAAATTAACTGGCCAATTTCCGTTAGAAATCATCGAGAATGGAGGTTCCTTTTGCTATACTAGTATTGTACCAGATGATGGAATTTGTTTTTAACGCCGTGAGCCTGAAACTATTTTTGGGGAAAAATGTAAGTCGGATACAATTTGGTTTATGAAAAGTTCGCTGCGGTTAGTCCAATTTAATTGATAAATCAATTATCCCTCAAAAATAAATCACAAAAACGCGATTCAAGTTTTCCTTTTGTTTTAGAATATTTTGTACTATAAACAAAAATTAGGTCGAAAAAAATTTTACGTACAGAAAAATTAATAAATTTAATTTTTTCGAAAATGTAAAGATAATTTGCCTATTTTTTTTGATAAACAAACTTTATAATTCATAAGCAACATTTTAAGACCAAGATAGAGTTCAAGAATTAACTTTAAGTGGTCTAAAAAGGCAAGAGAACATTTTTTCGTTTGCATTTTACGTATCGCTATAAACGGCCCCTTACGCAAATGTTGGTTAGAAGGAAATGGGGTTTGACTAAACTTGACCATGTCCTCTTTTTCCATAAGATTACTTTAAGGAATCGCCTATTTTCATGCACCAGCTTCGAAGATTTCAATGAAATTCAATTCCTTTCTTTTCTTTTATTTTCGAAAATATTGGATGTCTTTTCTCTCACCAAAAATAGTAATCTACTACATTTTCAAGGAATACCTTAATAAAATAAAAAAAAGGTCTATGTGACCCAAGGCTTAGCTTCTCACAACCACTCGTTTTGTGTGGGTTTTCAATTTTTGGGACGAATGGAAGGGATCTACAATTTTACGCCGAGTCCAAACGGCTAATTGAGAAGCTCATTCATGACAGTTTTACTCTCGGATGTTTGTCAGACTTTCGCGAGAGGTGGCGCAGTGGAAAAAAACCTTAAGATATAATATGGCCCTCTCGGGATTCGAACCTGGAAGGAATAGGTACCTACTGTGAAATAATTGCCCCAACATCTCATCTCAAAAACCACATTTTTACAATGGAAACAATGACAATGCGAGATACAGTGATAAGTTAAAACCTTCAAAATGAAAGTTTGAGATATGTTGCACACAAACCTTTTTGACACGAATTTAAGCCACGCGGCTTTAAAACTTACCGCTTACTCTGAAATTTGGAATTTGGATGCCGTGCAGGTACGTATTACAAACGTTCTTAAAAAGAGGAAAATATCGGCTTCTCCGGAAAGAAAAGAAATGAACATGAGAAGCGCGCAATCGAGGAAATAGAGAGATGCTACTTTGGGAGCAGTGTCCTGGCAATAAGACCTAAACAGAAAAATATACTGACAAACAAGGAAACATTGTCACAGTCGGTACTAAGGACATGGAAAACCATTTCAGCAGACTCTTATACGACGAAAACGACCATCATCATTTCAGTCCTTTTTTATGGTGGAGGAGCATGGACATAGGCAAAGGCGGATAAAGTTATATTTCCTTGGCCGTTTCGAAAGCAAAATTCTTCGAGTGATTTTCTGTACCATTTACGTCGTCGACGGGCTTTAGAGAAGAATATATTTAAGATATCTGTAAAAGGTCAGAAAAGAACGCATCGGTCGTCTAAGATGGCTAGGACATAGGACGTGTAATGTAAACGGGAAAAGACCTCGCCTCGCAAAAAGAAGAGGACTTCAACCAACTTGCGGAGTGCGACTGGAAGCAGTTAGACATAGATCGCGCTTACTGCATAGGCGTATTGGTTGAGGACCAGATCGGAACCTAAGGTAAGGTATAAGTAAAGTTGGTTTTCTGCCAACCATCAGCGAATATATTTGATGTCTGAGATTAAGGCTAAAGTTTTGCTTGTCGAAAATGCACACAATTTAACATTTTATTAAATGACACCTAATGAAACCAGAGGTGGAATCCTCTAAGGTGATAGTTGATTCACTTTTGCGATAGTCCAAATGCGATAGTCAAATCGTTCTTCTACTACGTAAGGTGATCTCAAAATATGTATATCGATCAAAGGTTGGCATCACATCATCTTTTCTGAATATTCTCCGATTTTTAACGATTCGGGGGAATTTTTGCTTTGGGGAATTCTTCCGAAAAGCTATTTGGAATATTTTTCCGACATTTTGTAACGCATATCGGCGAATTGCGTTAAAGTGCGATGAAGTGCGTTTTTTTTTTGTTAAATTTTTGACAGCTAGGTTCCGATATCCTCCGACAGAAATCAGTTGCGGAATTTATTTACGCTGTCATTTATACAGCTAATCTAAAAGTGTCAAAATAAAGTAGGGTTTCGTGGGAATATTTTGGAGAAAAACTTATTTGAAATTAACATAAAAATGTAAGTTAATAACCGCTAATACATATATTTATTATAAGTCGGTGAATAATAAATTGTATGACTCTGAATATAATTTTAGCTACAGCACTCTGACCAATTTTTTGCAGCCCAGTAAACACCACCTCCAAGAAGGTTTAATGTTACAACCAGTTGAAGAACAGGAGGGGCGAGTGGATCTTACTTAGCCCATCTGCTAAATCAAGCAGCCTCAAGAGGTTTAAAAAAGCCAACAACACTAAAAGAACATTTAATTTATATGACGATGACAACTAAATAGCTGTCACAAGAAAACGATCGCAAAAAAGCGACAATCGCAGTGATTATCAGCTTACGTAGACCAAAATATTGTATTGTGACTATCAACTATCACAGAATTCCACCCCAGTTATTTGTTTATTTGAGTAACCACTTACATTTCAAAATAGCCCTGGACGATAGTTTCAGTCCTTGTTCTGTTCGCATATGTTCTGAAAAAACACAGGCAGAGGACTATTCATCTAGATACCATGTCGACTTAAATTTTATTCTGGTCATAATATATTTAGAGCATCTACATCAACTTCGACTAAATGATTTTCGTACCGGAGTTTCCACCGGAAAATACTTCACACTTATTATTTTGGTATGTTAAGTTATTTATTTTACAATACTTGCACATCGACTCTCCTTAAGTATATAGTTTAAAAATTATATGAATGCGGTAGCGAGTGGCGAAATTAAATGCAAAACAATTTCGACAAAGAAAAAACAAAAACTGACAGAATGAGGTGAACTAAACTACAATAAAGTTTACCCGGATGGGTTTCAATTCTTACTTTATGACTGCTACAAATAAAATTGGTTATACTAAAATAGGTTTGCGTTTGAGGCGGCTTTCGACTGCTTCTACATTTTTGCAAATTTTACAATCCAATGAAATATGCTGCGAAAAAAATTAATGCAAAACGTACAACTACCAGTCAAAAATACTCTATTTATGCATTATAGGATTTTTTTGTTGTTTATTTTCAAGATTCTAATTAAATGCTTATTTTAAAAAGAAAAAAAATATATTTATAAGTATAACTGAGTTGATTGTATTAGAATATTTATACAAATTTTTGCAATTACCAAATAAATCTCCGAAAATTAATTTAAGGCAGCTATGGTTTTCATCATCCGATTCGGACGAATCCTTTGATTCATTTTATTTTTGGATTATTTTTGTTTGAATGTGAAAAAGAACAGAAAAGGACACGAATTAAAAGTTTGAAGTAACCAGCGCAAAAGTGGCTTTTTGTGAGTTTGGCGATTGATGACAAATTGATGACCGATAATACGAATAAACAAATTAAACTATTTTAGTAAACCAATTTTATTGCCAATTATATATATTTTTTAAAAACAAATAAATATCATTTCAGCATTCATAAACAGGCATTTGAGTAATTTTAATCAATGAGATTGAATTGGATTGGATGGTTTGTTTTGCAGTCGAATGGGTTCCGTTTGGCGCTATTGTGCAAGCATGCATTTAGCTGATAAACAATGCAGAGATGAGTTATCATTTCAGCTGATTCAATTGTAATTTACGAGCTGTTCAGTGGGTATGATTATAAATGCATAACGCAGTAGATCATCGCAATGAATCCCTGGGCAATGGATTCAATGTTTACACTTTGGTTGGGAAGATATATACTACATATACTTGGTAGGTCTTGTAAGGTTACAAAGAAGGAAAAGGGATGCCCAAAATAATACAGCAAGGAAAAGATCAGACCTCTTTTGTCAGCACACGAGCAGGGAAAAATATAAGTCATGAAGTCAGCATGCTGGATGCATGCAATGTATGTGTGCCAGCTTAGTATCAGAAATCAGAATATACCTAATTTTCGTACCGATAAAATTAAGTAGTCGACACTCTGAAATTTGTTTGTCTAGCAAACTGTCCTTCTTAATCTGTCAATGAACTCAAACACGCAGGAGGTATACCCCAATGCATTTCAAGTTAAAAAACGAACCAGAATAGATTAAAAATTTGTTCAAAATGACCACCGTTCGAAAATTGTCCTTTCAAAAGGGTTTCTTGCACTTTTATGTATTTTCAACCGAGATTTTTTCAAGATTGCTTTGCAAATGGTTACATTCCTTTGAGCTCTTCATTTCAAAAATCTTTGCCCACGAAGCCATACAGCTTTGAGATTCTGCAGGAAGAATCTTAAAAGAATGCAGAACCTTTTCTTGTTCAATCTGAAAGACGGGCAATACCGCCTATAGGCGAGATAATTGACCCATATATGACAAAAAGTCTCGCTGTCTTGCTTGCTGGTTTATGTAGAGAGAAAACCGCTTCTCCGTTTTGCGAATGGGGGTTCGAACTTCATTTTGGATGGCAGAAAGAAGTAGGGATTTTGAGACAGTTTGCAGTGCGTGCTACTAACACCAGAGAACGAAATTGTCCCTCAGCAACATACGAGATATGTTAAAAGCAAATTTATTCCCATACAACTCATCTATGAGACAACTGAGCTTCAGTACAACTCATCCATGAATATTTCATCCAATTTTTATGATTGCAAAGCTTCCCTTTTCGAAAATGATGATAATGAAAGTGCGTCATAGATTAGTTGGCCTGAAGTTCAGTTGTCTCAGCAATGAGCAGCGCAAACCGTCCGAACCGTTAAAATAGCCTTTGGGTGGACAATCAGAAGGCAAATAGCCCCAAAGGTTACAAAAAATCGACACACCAGCCCAGCCTTAGTGGGTTCCTGTCTTCCTGTACTCGTTGGAGTAAAGAAGGGACTGTGAATGGACTGGCAGCCAAGCAGTACCAACTTGGAATGGCGTCTTTCATTGAATATCTAGGGAATTGCCTATAAAATTCATAATTGTTTCTTTTGGAAAAGTCAGTTAGAAGACTTTTTGCAATTTCCACCAGACATTATGTCAGAGTTTCACCATCACTACACCAAAAAAAGAGATATCTGGTGGGATGCAATTAAATCTATCTTAAGCAGATGAAGATATCCTCGGTCGCTTCGAGAAAAAAGATCCTTCGTTAAATTTTCGGTCCCGTTTGGCTTTGGATTTTAGAGGAGAAGATTCCACTCCAACCAATAGAGGAATAAGGCAGTAGAGGAAGAGCGAACGCACACATGTAGAAGGAGACGAAGCTTGGAGTGGAACAACACAATGCAACAAACCTTTAAGTTGTGCTGTTGTCAGCATCTTGGGATGGGTTTTCGATATTAAAAAGCCTATCGTATGTTTATCACCTGCATCACTGAAAAAATTACACTTTTAAAGACTCCCCTAATTTTAGACAGTTTAAAAGTTTCATTAGTAGATCTAAGCTCTTCGTGCCACATACAACACGAAAAATAAAAATAGACCTTCAAGGATTTTAGGTGAACATTTCATAAACCCACGCGTTAAACCTAAACCTTTAGGTATCTAGTGCTATATTAATTTTTATTTTTTATGTATACAGTTTTTTAAGGGGATAACATTTTCTTGTCGTGCGAGACTTCCAATGTAGGCAACATCCTGTTCTAAATTAACTACAATGTAAACTTATTTCAAAATCAAACTAGCCATCTATAGGTTCGTCGTCTAGAGAGCGTCTAACTTTTTAAAACAGAAAGGACCTTTACATAATCCTGATTTATTTCCACAGTTACATTTGCATGTAATTTACCAACGTTAAAATGTTTCTCCATAAGGGGCCAGTTATAGCGATACGTAAAAAGCAACCGAAAAAAATTTCTTTTGCTTTTTTGGACCACTTAACGTTAATGCTTGAACTCAATCTTGGTCTTAAAATGTTGCTTATGAATTATAAAGTTAGTTTTTCAAAAAAAAATTATTTATTAATTTTTCTGTACGTAACATTTTTTTCGTTCAGAAAAATAAATGAATTCTTTTTCTAGAAAAATTGAGGATAATTTACTAACTTTTTTTTTGATAAACTACCTTTACAATTAAGACCAAGATTGAGTTCAACAATTTAGTTTAAGTGGTTAAAAAGAGCAAAAGGAAATTTTGACGGTTTGGTTTTTCGTGTCGCTATAACTGCACTCCAAATTAACCTGCACATCTCGAATAATTAAATTAAAAACATACCAGCTTCGGATTGGGAATTGAAAGCATCTAAAGAAGTATCGATTGCTACACATGACATTGACGTTCGATCGAACGCGTAAATAGCAAAGGAGTCTAAAAGAGAATTTAAGAGAGCACGACAGCTGCGTCAAAGACGAAATATGGCAAATGTACTAGAGTGTTTTTAGTACAATTTTGTGTAGTGCGGCCGTGCGTTAGGTGATAAAGAGGGAACAGCTAATATGGTGGATTATATGTTTATTAATAAGAAATGTTATCAATGAATAAGTTTCCTATCCGTCTGTCCGCTAAAATACGTGTTAAAGAGTGGATAACGTTTTTTTTTATTAATACGTCGGATAATCTTTGCAAAAAAGGGCGGAGTCCCTTTTCTATTTTTTTTAAGACACAGAAAATTAACCATAATAATCATTTACATAAATATTAACTTTTGTAATTTGTAACATTTGTTTAAGAACTATTGTAACGGAAAATGGGAAAATATTGTGCTCAAAATATTTTTGAAATATCCAACCCTGAATTTCAAATATATAAAGTGTTGCTGGTTGAAGGGTTGTGATGCGTTTTATGAGAACACAAGCGTTCTCACTTAGCCTCTCACAATCAACTCCTACTCTCACCTCCACGTTGGTGACTGGTGGGTGCCTAGTACCTCGACTGGAGATTGGGTAACCAACCCCTTTGGAAGGTCGCTGGTGGCAGCAGACGAGAGAGGGGGGGAGGGAGTGTTTTCTCACTAAGGCACTTCCTCTTGTTCCAGACGGCAGCGGAGGAATTCTCTAGATGGAATCAACGGTGGCGTCTACAGTTCCAGTCAGGCCGAACTATTTAGTGTAACCCCTATATGGGCTGCTTCGACATATTCGAATACCAGGTCTATAGGGATTTCCAATACTGAGCCAGGGTGTTGGAGAAGAGTTGGTGGCGGATGAACCCTTAATGGGCCAACGGCAGCGCTCACATCCCAAAGTGGGTTACTGGCACCGGAATAACCGGCCTGCTGTCCTAGGGTAAAAACAAGGGCCTGGCCCTCCAGGTTGGGGGTTGTGCCGTCGGGGTAACTTCCCGACCACGGAAAAAAGTACTAGTTATGAGAGAGACACGAGGAGCCTCGGATATTGAATTCCCTCAAACGGCAACTAGACCCGGAACGTCAACGGACAACGACATGAGAGTATGCACCTGGAACGTGCGGACGCTGTATACCCCAGGTGCTACTCAAAAACTTGAGTCTGTCCTCACGCGGTACAAGGCAGACATTACCGCGATCCAGGAGATACGATGGATAGGATCAGGTATGATGAAAAGGAAAAATTGCGACATTTATTACAGCTGCCATAAAAGATTGCATGTATTAGGATGCGGATTCGTCGTGGGAAATCGGCTTAGGACAAAAGTTATTGACTTTAAGCCGATTAGTGATCGCCTGGCTGTGATCCGCATCAAAGCTTCTTTCCAAAACATAAGCCTAATATGTGCACACGCCCCTACCGACGAGGCTGAAGACCCCATCAAGGAGGAGTTTTATGACCTCCTGGATGGAGCCTACGGAGCCTGTCCGGAGTACGATGTAAAAGTTGTACTCGGGGACTTCAATGCTAAAATCGGAAAGGAGAACATCTTTGGCGGGTTAGTTGGTAAGCACAGAATCCACGAAACGACAACAGACAACGGCTACCGACTAATCGATTTTGCAGCAGCTCGTAATACGGTGATAAGTAGCACTAGGTTTCCAAGGCTAAGGATCCACACAGCAACCTGGCGCTCTCCAAACGGTCGAACCGCCAACCAAATCGACCATGTGCTAATCGATGCGAGGCACGCATCCAACATCCTCAACGTGCACACATATCGAGGGGCAAATGTCGACTCTGACCATTTTCTTGTCGCGGCAAAATTCAGAGCTCGACTGTCCAACGAGAAGAAGCTGCGAACCGCCCAGAAGAAGAAATTCGACGTTGGACGCCTTAGCACACCTGGAGTAGCCAGAGTCTACAGAGAGCGCCTGAGTGAGAAACTCTCCATTGTGCATTCACCCACCACAGACGCCAACAACCAGTGGTCCCAGTATCGCGACATCATCAAGGAGGTAGCCGAAACTACTATAGGGTACCAGCCACCCCAGAGAAAAAGCCCGTGGTATGATGATGAGTGCGTTCGTCGGAAAAAGGTGACAGAAGATGCACATATGAAGACGCTGCAGCGCAAAACAAGGGCAGCGAGGGAAGAGTATCGAACCAGGAGGAGGGAGGAGAAGAAAATCCTGCGTCGAAAGAAGAGGGCCTACGCAGTCTCCCAGCTCAAGGAGATCGAAGAGTCTCGCGATCGAAACAACATCCGGAGGTTTTACAAGAAAGCCAAGCAACTGGCTGCTGGCTTCAAGACCGGAACGCAGGCTCTTCGAAACAGCGAAGGAAATCTAGTCACCGAAGCGCAGGGAATAGTAGATGTGTTTAAGCAGCACTTCCAGGAGCTGCTAAATGGGCACCATGTGGAGAGAGTGATAGGGCAAGAAGAGAACCCACGTCCAGTCAATGAAGAACCAGTTCCACCACCCAGTATAGAAGAAGTTGGCTTAGCTATAAAAAAGCTTAAGAACAACAAGGCCGCAGGCTCTGATGGTTTACCAGCGGAGCTCTTCAAATACGGTGGTGATGTTTTGGTAGGGCGCATGTACCAAATCATCAACCAAGTATGGGTGGAAGAAAGCATGCCCGATGACTGGACTATCAGCTCCATATGCCCCATCTACAAAAAAGGCGATCCTATGACTTGCAAGAATTATCGAGGCATATCCCTGCTTAATGTCGCATACAAGATCCTATCCAACGTACTGTGTGAACGTCTTAAACCGTTCTGCAACACACTAATCGGCACGTACCAGTGTGGCTTCCGGCCCGGCAGATCGACCATAGACCAAATTTTCACACTGAGGCAAATCCTGGAGAAGACCAATGAATTTCAAGTCGAGACTCACCACCTATTTATCGACTTCAAAGCCGCATATGATAGCATTCATCGTCAGGAGCTCTATATGGCGATGGCCGAATTCGGGATCCCGGCAAAACTGATCCAGCTGTGTCGCGTTACGCTGGAAAACACGCGCTGCTATGTGCAATTTGGAAATAGCTCCTCCGAATTATTTCAAACTTGCACCGGATTTCGGCAAGGAGATGCGCTATCATGTGACTTCTTCAATCTCGTGCTGGAGCAGATAGTGCGCAGGGCAGGTGTCAACACGGAAGGCACTATCTTCAACAGATCCGTACAGCTACTGGGGTATGCGGACGATATCGACATCATCGGTCGCTCCCAGCGTGCCGTGATAGAGGCTTTTACGGCGATTGAAGAACAGGCGAAATTTGTTGGCCTTGAAGTAAACGAGGACAAGACTAAGTACATGCTATCAACAAACAAACAAGCATCTGTCCACCGCCTAGGACAAAACGTCACTGTTGATAGCAAAAATTTCGAGGTAGTTAGGGAGTTTACCTACCTCGGAGTAAACATAAACTCCACGAATGACACCATAGTGGAGATCCGGCGAAGAATTACCCTAGGAAACCGCTGCTACTTCGGTTTGGCAAAGCAATTGGGTTCAAAACTCCTAACTCGAAGGACGAAATGTACGCTTTACAAAACACTCATCCTGCCAGTTCTGCTTTATGGCGCCGAGTGCTGGACGATAAGCAGGAAGGGAGAGCTGATACTGGGCTCCTTCGAAAGAAAAATTCTTCGACGGATTTTTGGTCCTGTGTGCGAGGAGGGCGAATGGAGGAGAAGATACAACCGCGAACTCTATGAGCTGTACCAAGATGTGGATGTAGTCCAAAAAGCCAAAATACGTCGACTACATTGGCTCGGCCACATCGAGCGAATGGATAATAATGCTCCAGCTAAGAGGATCTTCGAATCCCAGCCCCCAGGTTCGAGACGACAAGGAAGACCGAACCTCCGGTTCAAAGACCAAGCCATCGCGGATGCCAGAGCGCTTGGTCTGGAAAATTGGAAGCAGCGTGCCCGGGATCGCAGAGGATGGAAGGCTGCAGTGTCTCAGGCAGAGACTCTCCACGGGTCGGGAGCCCGTTAAGTAAGTAAGTAAAGTGTTGCCTACAATTTAAAAGTGGTTAACCCTTCAATGCATACTGTAGCATATCTGCATCATACTTTTAAAAGAGCTGTCATAAGAGAGTGGCAGCCGATATCTCTTCGATTTGTTCGGTTTTCCATTTCCAGTTAGTTCCGGGATGATATTTTATTTTTATAAATGTGTTGGTAAGTGTATGAATGCAATTAAATAGAGCTTGAAGTCACAAGACCACGTGCTCTCATAAACTACAGAAGAGGTGCGTTTAAATAAATGTAAATATAAATAATCAAGTGTTTTAATGCACGTAAGTATTTTTTTTATTGTTTCTTATATGTTCCTTCTAATATATGTGCAAAAATAATTTTGAAATTTTGAAAAGAACAGAGGTTTTGTTCATATTTTGCCCATGATGCATATCTGCAACACCATGCATTTAGGGTGTGTTTATCATGTCCTTGGACCTGAGAAACAGTACCAATACTTAGAAGCTTTTTTCGCTTTTCAGCATGGAGAAAATCTTGTCAGATAGAGAACTTGAGCAAATTTTGGATGAATGGGTGGACAGCGAGGATGAATTTGAAGATTGTGGTCTTCTTCAGCACACGTTAGATGTAGAAGATTTTGTATCCAACACCAGAAGAGATGTGTTAGAAGAAGACGTAGATAGTGAATTAGTGGAGCTTGACAGTTTACCACTACACATATTGAATAACAAACCGGAAGTGGAACCCATATGCTCTCCAAGAGATTTTAAAAGAGAACTAAGTGAACTGAAAGAGAAATACAAAAAAATTCTTTGGAAGCGTAGTACATTCGAATTTGATGCAGGGTGCAGTTCATTTAGTGGAAGCACTACTTTACCTAATGCTGTTTTGCAAATGTCGACGCCACTCAGCTACTTTGACTACTTTTTTTCAAGCGAATTAATTGACAAAATAGTAGAGCAGTCAAATATTTATTCCATGGAAGTTACTCCAGAACGTCCCCCTTTTTTAACAAATACCCATATAAAAAAGTTTTTGGGAATCTGTATTCTAATGTCGGTCATACAAATTTCGAATATTCGGCGATATTGGGCTCCAGTTACAGGTAATGAGACAATAATGAATACTATGACAGTTAACGAGTTTGAGAAGGTTCGAAGGTATCTGCATTTTAATGATAATAGCGGTATGCTGCCAAGAGAAAGCCCACTACATGACAGACTTTACAAAATCAGGCCCTTACTAACTCATTTAACAGACAAATTCTTGTCAATCCCAAGAGAAGAGTGTTTATCTCTTGATGAACAAATATGCGCAACAAAGGCACGAAGTTACATGAAGCAATATATGCCCGCTAAGCCTCATAAGTGGGGTTATAAGTTATTTGTTTTGAGTGGTGTATCAGGATTTACCTATAACTTCGAAATATATACTGGGAAAGAAAATGTCGACGCAATTTTACCATCCGAGACGAATTTAGGAGCATGTGCCAATGTTGTTGTACGATTAGCCCGAAGTATCGAAAAAAATGTTGGCCATAAGATTTATTTCGACAACTATTATACGACCATCCCTTTAGTTGTCGAATTGGCCAAAAAAGGTATTTATACCGTGGGAACTATTCGTCGAAACAGACTGACAAACTGCAAGCTTCCGAATGAAAAGGAATTATCCAAAGCACCAAGGGGAAAGTCGTTCGAATTTTTTGCCAATGTGGACAATATACCCATATGTACTCTTTGTTGGAAAGATAACAAGGCTGTCAACTTGTTATCATCATTTGTCAGCGCACTGCCTATTGGGACTGTTAAAAGATTTGATAAAATAAAAGCACAGCGTGTTGATATCGATTGTCCCAATATAGTCAAGCAGTATAACAAACATATGGGTGGCGTGGACCTTACTGACAGCCTGATTGGACGACATCGAATCAAAATGAGATCCCGTAAATGGTACATGCGGATATTTTACCATCTTATTGACATAACAGTGGTAAATTCATGGATTTTGTATAAACAAAACTACTCCATCCGCAATGAAAAACCAATGGGCCTATGCGATTTCCGTATAGACTTGGCAGAATCTCTGTGCCGAAGTGGGACTGTGCTTCAAAAAGTCAGAGGAAGGCCAACTGGCTCTCCATCTGTTCTTCTTCAAGATCGAAAAAGAAAACATCCCAAATCACACGTGCCTTCGGCCGATGTTAGAAAAGATGAGATATCACATTGGCCGGTTTATATGGAAAAAAGACTAAGATGCAAGCTTCCAAATTGTACTGGCTTCACATACATACAATGTCAAAAATGTTGCACTGCCCTCTGTTTGAATAAAACGAATAATTGTTTTAAAGAGTTTCATACATAATTTATAATGTACAAATCAAACCATTTACTTTACTTTTATCTATTAATTTGTCCCTTTCTTTTAACTCTGTAATATTATCCATTTTTTTAAGAGTACTAGTAGTAATAGTTGCAAAAGATCTCGGACTGAATTTTATACAATATGAGCACGCAATTACATATACATATGTAATTTTTTACGTTCCTATTAGTTTTATACAAAATGAATTATTATTTATCGTTTTTTTTACACAATTTGTTCAATTGTTGTTTTTAAGTTTATTTGAAAAAATAAAAATAAGTTCCCAGAACAATTTTTTTGTGTCATTTTTTTTTTATAAATTTCATACCGCTTATGCATGGCGTTGCAGATATGCATCATATAGAAAATCCGATTTTCCGGAAAATCGGATAGCCGGATATTTTTCCCATATTTTTTTTTGAGTTTAGATCGTTTATTTACATTATATATAAATTTTTCGACCTGGAAAAAAAAATCATGCATTGAAGGGTTAAATAAAACAAAATGTACTCCGTGTTCTTAATAATTTCCATTACGAAATAACACTTTTCTGGTCTTTTTATGGTTTCTAAAATTTGTACCTAAAATAACAAGTTACATAGGAGTTCAAAACTCAAAGTTAATCAATGCCGATCTTCTCGTACAACAATTACTAAAATATTTCATTTCTTTTCGAACAGAAATGTGATCCCATTTTTGAGTGAGTGTTAGGAACGGCTACATTTCGACAATTGCTATAGTTTTGAATACCCATTGCGTACAGCTAAAAGTGCATTGTGTACTTCTAAAAAACGTTGCAACACTGATACTGATTGACATTAAGTATGATCTGATGAAAGGGTTAAGGAAACGTGAAAATACAAAGCCTCTAGAACAGGTGCATCTACAGCTACACGGGGAAAAAAAAGGAAATATTTCGACATTAAATGAAACAAAAAACGTTGGTCGATGTACAATATTGCATATCTTGATAAATACGAGTATGTTGAGATACTGTTCTTTGTTTTGCACTGATTATAGATAAATGCTTTGGTTTCATGTAAGAGGGGGGACATTATTCACGGGAACAGGCCGGTTATGTTTGCCTCAACAAAACAACACAAATTTGTTAAAATGTATAAATAGTTTGAATTTTCTTTAGCATACATTCTACGTTTTTAATTGACTTACACAGTTTTTTTTGTTTAAATAAAAAGGACATCAACAAAAAAAAACTCACAAATACTTACATGTAATAATAAAACAAACACAGAAATAATAATGTAAGTGAACATTTTACGTCTTTTTCGATATAAGAAAAATACTTTTTCTTTTATTTTTAATTTCGTTTGTATATCAAGTCAAACCATGACCAGAAGTTTTATTTGTTTCGTGTTGTAGAGTAAAGTGTTCTGTTTGCATTGTTCTGTTTTATTTAACAAGCTGCATATTTGTGTACCTAGTTTGATTTTGTTAGTGCAAGTGCAATATGATGCTATCGCGGAATTTATTCATTTACTTACCCGTACAAGCTTGGATGTGATTCTGATTGGTTTTCACCTCAACAAATTCAAAATAAAATAAAACAAAAATAATTTACTTTCGGTATTCACGCGAATTAAACCGGTTGTTCGTTCACCTTACCAAACAAATTTGACATTTCATTGGTATTTTGTTTCTACTCTAAAACAAAACTCTATGGAAAAAATGTGTGCTATTAAAGTTGTTTTCGTTACGCACTATTTAAAAAAACAAATGTATGCCAAAACAGAAAGAACTCTTTAATACTCTAAAAAAAGTAACAACAAACATAACGAATGAATCTCGTCAAAAATATGTAATGTTGCAAAAATGTTACTAATGTTATTTTTTTTATTAATTTTTTTTCAACAATTTCATTTAAATGTTTTACTTTTCATTTTAAATTTCTATTGCATTGCACTACTGAAAAGAAACGCATCTGATCTATGTACTCATCTCTTTGAAATGTAAAAAATTCTAGAAAAAAACTCTACCTACTGATTGAAAATTAATTAAACGACTTTGCAAAATATTATTCTCAAAAACCATACAAAAATAGGTATGAAAAACATAAGAAGCCGACTGCATCAAAAAAAAAATATTCTCTTTGTAAAAAGTGAAGATAAATAAATAAAAAGAAAAATAAAAATATATAATTATGTAAAAGAAAATATATAAATAAATATGTAACCAAAGTGGAAATATAAAGGCCAAAATAAAATCAAAAAAAAAAATCATTAATTAGCTGCTGTTAGTTTCTCGATGTTTTTCACAAAAGCTTTCCGTTTTGCTATATTTTAGTTTATAATTATTTATTATATTGTAACATTTTATTTTGAAAATGCTTCCTTGGCAAGGATAGCCGTTACGGGCCCCTTACCTTTTTAGAATGCTTTCTTAAGCGCGAAGTTGATACTTACTGAACCTGCGCATGAGATTCCCAGCGAAAGATGGCGATGGATCACCCTTACCACTGCGCGATCGTAGGTCGCGCACTTGGTACTTAATATTTGGCACGGAAAGCAGCCGCTGATCGCGTTTGTCCTTTTTCTTGTATCGTGGCGGAGCCACCGGATGCTGATCGCCATCGTTGTCGAATAGGGGCAGATCGACAGGGCGTGATATATGAGCCCCCTCCATGGTGGATGCCAACGACTTCGTGAAGATAGGCTCGTCGACAAAGTCGACACGTTTCGACGCGGATATCGGCACAGCTTGTGGCTGTGACATAGTGCGTTCCTTTTTGCCGCGAACTATAACAATGCGATCGTGAATACTGATCTTCGGCACACTCTGAGCGATATTTTGAATGGAGTTCGACTGCGATGCCGAGAGGCTGGTCGGCTCCGATAGATCAGAATTACTGCCATACATCCGATCCAATGCGTTTTCAATGCTGCCTTCGAGACCGATCTCCTTGTTATCCATTTCATTCAAACTGGAGACGATATCTTTTTCGATTTGCTCCATGTAATCGGACTTATCTTGCTCGGTGGTGTCGTCGGTCGGTGATGATCCGGACATTGAATCTGGCGATATCTCAACCGGTGACAGTGGTGTGCCCTCAGTGGGGGCACAGTAAAAGACCGACGAACCCTTGGATGTAGACGGCGCATTCGGATCGCTATTGGAGGCTGTTGCAGCCGGTTTGGTTATTTTCATATTGACTTTCGATAGTTGACGCTTCAAATTGAATGCTTTCCATGGAATTGACTTGCGGCGACCTTGTGCTTCGCTTGGGAATGCAGGCTGGTCCTCTGAGGTAGGACTGTTACTGTTAGTGGTGTTGCTTTGGGGATTTTCGAGTGCTTCACTAGCGGGCGATATTGGACGGGAGGGTGAGGTTGATTGTTCTCTAGCGTTTGCTGATGGCGATGATGATGATTGTGCTGTTTGGGTGACTACTGTAGCAGTGATTGTCTCGTGAGGTAAGGAGGACGGCATCTGGGTCACTTTTTGCGGGCTACTTGACACGTCGTTTAACTAAAGCAAGTGTTGTTGGTAGTTTTTGTTTTCTTTTTATTTTTTTTTCTTGTGGTTGTTTTATGTGATTGGTGCTACTAAAGATTACTCTACTTGATAACGCATTTGTTTGGTCAGCGATTCCCAAACCAGCTAGCTATGGAACACTTAAACGACTTAAACGACTATTGCGAGCGGTAAATGGATTCGAATGAGTTTGGAGCCCTAAAGTGAACTAACTTTCTATTCCTTTTAAGCGAATCTACCGCTTTCCATCCTTTCGTTTTTAAGATTTTTATAAATATTTATCTACATTTGATTGAAAAATAATTATTTAATTGGTTTTACATGGCAATATACAAAGTAGCGATAAGCTGCAACGCAATAACGAAGGCACTCAGCTATTGTGCAGTGCAAACCGTAACTGTTCAATGAAGGACTCTTTTTTGATACATTATTTTTTGGGTGCTCAAGCAGCAAATGGGACGTGTGCTGTCAAAGAAAATCATAAACCTTAATAAAAAAGCTATAGTTCTCTAAATATCTCGGAAACGAAAATTCTTTTCGTTTTCGTTTGAATTAACGTTTTGCATTTTATAGAACATCACAACCGGAAGGAAACAATATGAAGACTGTTTTCTTTTTGTGACATGCTACTACACCGAAACTAAACTAAATTTAATTGGATGCCAATTTTCAATGAAAGTGTGAAGAACGCAGCGCTTGCTTTCTACGCATGCAACCGCATACTGGGTATCAAGCCCCAAAATTATCCCGTGGAAGTACAAGGCCATCTGGCGGCCAATACTCACACATATTGCAGACTAGTCTGGTGGCAAGCCGCATGTAAGTCGAGTTAAGAACTAGAAAACAAAGACCAGACGTTTAAGAACAACTTACAAAATATGTCTACCAAAATTGAGTGCATTCAGATTACGCAAAAAAAATAAATAAATTTGTGACGTTTGTTTAATTCACATAACATTGAATCACAAAATGTTATGTGAATCACAAATCAAGTGAACTATGCTCTTTTTAAAATCATATTAACTTCAAGTGTTATTATAGAAGTTAAAAGATATTGCATGCAAGTGACAGCTTGACATTTAATTAGTGACAATCGAATCAGTGGCATCTGCTTATTAAACAGCAGACGCACGAGCTGTTAATTCGAAATTAATGTCGAATAGCACACCGAAATGCAAACGAATAAGTTGGCTAAGTTTAAAGAACTTCGTAATAGCAGTTCTGACATTTTAATTTGTAGAAAACAATAAACATCAAAATAAATTAAAAGCTTAATTGTTTTACGCAAAATGAACATAGTTTCAGAATTCCATCCAACTGTCACCAATGACAGCTGAAATGTCAAAAAGCTGTGCAGCTGCTTTTGGGCATCGTCATCGTATGAAGAAAATGCAACTGATCCTTTTTGTTACATTCCTGTTGGAAGTTATTTCAAAACAGATCACCATAACTTAACATGCACATGACCTTTATGCCATTATTCTTAATCTAGATCGCATGAATATGATCAGGATTACTGCTACCTAAGTTTTCGGTCTAACATCAAATAATGAGTTAAAAGTTCGTCACGCAATTTAAAAAATGTAGTAAGATATTTGAAAGCAGTAAACTGTAATTATCATCAGTACTCGATCATAATAGATTTTAGATGAGCAAAATTGTTTACTGGAGAATTAAGAAGACAGCTTGGACTCCCTGCGAATATATAGCTACGTTTTCTTTCACTGTTCACGAAGCCAATGGAATATTTTATTCCCAGTTATAACTATAACTACAACACACACTTGCCTGAAGCAACGTTTCACTTATTTACCTTAAAACAAAAAAACTCAGACGTAACTACAAAATAAAACTTAATAGTGCTCCATTGCCTTTTGAATTTGGGAAACGCTGAATAAGTATAAATTAGCATATTGCGAATATGTTGGTATGAATTTCTAAATTTAATCTTGCGGCTAGCGACACACTTGTGTAAAAAATACATTCACGAGACATCGCGAGCAATTCTATACAAAAAATACTATATTATGCGCACACACTATCGCTGCTTCTTTAATTCATATAATATCAAACACTTATGTGCACACACGGGTAAAGCTAGGTACTTCACATTTAAAATTGTCCATTAAACTAAAATAAAACAATTAAAAACAAAAAACTAATGAAGCAAATCAAAGAAAATTAATTAAAAACTGCTGTTGCCAATAGTTGAATGATTGAACTCTGATTTTGCTTATTAAAATTTATCCTTGAGCAAATAGTTAACGACTAGAACAGAATGCTTGTAAATAAAATTCTAAGTCAAATGCGTTCTCAAATATGATAAATATTTCTTTCATTTTTTTTTCTGTTGTTTTAAATACTGAATTAAGCAAGCTTTTAAGTTTTTGTTTAAATTTTAACATTATATTAAAGAAAATTGCCTATAAGTAATTTTAAGTATTTTTAATAGTTTTTAACTTGAGTAGGTACACATGAAAAGTCGCTGCATATTAAGAAAAAAAAAGTAAATTTCTAGAAATCGCTTTTGGACTGGGAAATATTTTCTTTAATGATTATGAAAACTGTTATCTTGAGCTTCTAAAAAAAATGATTGGGCTATTTTAGACACATTGTACATTGTAATACCAGAAATGATAGAGAGGGTAGAGTGCACTGCGACCTTATGGTTTATTTTGTCCCCGCTTTGCAGAGTTCTATTCCTTCCTCCGAAATCTATTCTTAGTATGATTGTTTTAGGAACAGGACTTGAGGGGGTATGTTCTCCTTTGTAGCTTGGAGCACTTTATCCGGTGCAGTTTTTTTTATGAAACTGAGAACGGGTCCATGGTAAAGTCCACGATGGACATAAGAAAACTCTAAAATCGTAAAATTTCCTTATTTCCAAGTTGTTCTTAATTTTCTCTCTGTCTTTTAGGTACCATACTATCTTAGAATATATTTTCGATGTAGAATCTTTGGTTCACGTACACTCTGCACACCACGCAATTACGAAAATCCAGCGAGAATCTCATGATAAACTTTAACTTGTAGTTGACGTCATTTTCAATGAGTTTTTGACACATTTCTGTATAACAGCAGGAACTTTTGATACCGATGTTGGTTTTAAAAGTTTCAATATGGATGACTTGCAAAAGGTTACTAAAGTAGCTTCGGCCTATAGCTTCTAAGAACTATTTTGCGTAAGTTTTTATTTTTGGGAATGAAACGAACTTAAAATAGTTTATCGAGTGCGGCTGATTTTCCAACACACAATCGGTTAATTTACTGCGCTTCCGATTGTCAGTACCACAAGTCCACTTACTTTCCCCTATTTCACTGTCAGCTCTTTTTCCATTTCAACTAGAGGTCTATAACTATTTACTTATGTTCGAAAGACTACCATTTTTGTAAAGACTGAAACTTATGGAAAATGCCCTATTGCTGACCGGGTCGCGCGAAAATGACATTTCACGTGACAGCGAGAATGTTTTGAAAAAGTGAGTCTTGGCACATGCCTCACCAAATTGCACATTCTACCGGCTTTTTTTGAATCTTGTTATTGTATTTCGATTTATTTGATCAGTTTTACGACTTGATTATCCTTTTAAGGTCTCCAAGCAACTGGGAATATTTTAACTTTTCCTTTTTACTTACTTCAAGCTACCCTAGTGCCCTACCAACATAAAATAAATAAAATATTTTGGCGCGACAGGTCTATGGGACCCAAGGCCTAGCTTCTCGCAACCATTCGCTTTGTGTTGGTTTTCAATTTTTGGGACGAATGGAATGGATCTACAATTTTACGCCGAGTCCAAACGGCTAATTGAGAAGCTCATTCATGACAGTTTTACTCTCGGATGTTTGTCAGACGTTCGCGAGAGGTGGCGCAGTGGAAAAAAACCTTAAGATGTAATTTGGCCCTCTCGGGATTCGAACCTGAGCCCCTCGCTTAGTAGCCCAACACACTACCACTAAGCCACTGCGCCTACCAACATAACTCAAATAATAGTCATCCCATCTCCGACCGTATGAGCAGTAGTGCCATCTTGTTAAAATCACGTGCAAAAAATGCATTCTTGCATATTTTAGTCCCATATTATATATTCGGAATCGGAAAGCGAACTTGACCTAACTATCGCTTCCAAATTATTCGAAGGCTTTCCGCAACCCAGGCGCGCACATTTTGTTTATTGGTCAGCCTTTGAGGTTGGAGAGGGTTTCCTCTGACTAAATACGTTTCTCAAAAAAAGTACAGACGTGATTTTGTTAAAGGAATTAATGAAAATTGTTTCCTTTGTTTCTTAAAATTAGCCACAAGGTCGCTTGAAATGTTGCCACGATTGGGAGCTTTTTACATGAGATTCTCGCTGGATTTTCGTAATTCCTGAAGCGGGAATTTGAATACCACTGGGCTAGTGATATAATTTTCAGCGTCTAGGATCAATTTTACGAAAAAACTTATTTTTTTCACTAAGAACAGGGTGGTGCAAGAGAAATTAGCTATAACTAATTATTTATTCAATATGAAAAAAAATACCAAAACAAGGAACGAAAACAACGAGTTTTGCGTTTGATATTCTGTGGTGAATTGGAAAACAGTGCAGCGTGTTCCCGACGTTCTTTTTTTAAAAAAAAGTAAATAAATAGATGGCGCAACAGGTCAGTAAAAGACCCAAGACCTAGCTTCGTACAACCATTCGTTTTGTGTGAGTTTTTAATTTTTGAGATGAACGCAAGGGATCTACAATTTATGCCGACTCCAAACGTTACCGAGAGGTGGCGCAGTGGAAAAAACTTTAAGGTGTAAGTTTTGTTCCAGCACACTAATTACTAAGCAACTGTGAATACAAATTTGCAATCAAACTCAAAATTTTGCGATAGGTGAGGGCAAATGCGATGGAAAGGGCACAAATATTCAAATATTTGCATCGAAAAATGGCCACCATTTACGTGAAGTAATATTGCACGATTAGTTGAATTATGTGCTAGATTTAAAAAAAATGATAACAAATTTAAATGGAAACGTTGGATTTGTGTCACCCTCTGTTTGTAATGCTAAGATTAAAAGTGAAAGAGTAAACAAACATTTCTAACCGTTTCCTATCCCAATAAAGTCAACATGCTCTCCTGGATACCAGTTTTCCCTTTACAGCCACAAATTGGGTTCAATTTAACTTATAACGCTTTTGAAATTCGCAAAGCAAACTTAACCGATTAATTTAGTTTCAGATGAAGCAGCGAATTTCATGTGTACACTGCATTTTAAATGGGCTAAGATAAACGATAAAAGCATTTTCTGCACAAAATCTACTGCAAACAAATCTAAGAATAAGTGTAGGCAAAAGTTTGCTCGCATTTTTAATTATTTGGAGTACTACGATGGATTTGCTGATTCTAATGCATTTTAACGTGAGACCACATTGCTCTGAAAAGTGTTTTATTTCGTTTTTTTTTGGTTAAGACAAAATCCGATTTTATTCTTCTGGTTATGCTATGACTTTCGCTTAGAAATGCACTCACTTAAAAATGTAACTGCAAATATGTAACTCAATGTGGACAATAGCTCGATTATGTTTACTTTTTATATGTCCCAACGTATTAGTTAGAAAAAACGGAAACAAAATCAATTAAAACAAAGTACTGAACTGAGAATTTAAACCCAACTTAAAGCTACATCGTAACGAAACCAATTCGAAAACAATATAGGTAGATATATATATAAAACAAAAGTGGAAAAAAATGAAAGAAACAAATCTCAATAAAACAAAAAAAACCTAACTCAAAATATCGAAACTATATTCGGAATGTAATGTGAAAGTAGGGGCTTACGGTTATAACACACTTACCTGGTCTATGCTAGGTGAACGGGCGTGTTCATCTTTGTTATTATCACCACGTTTTGGGCTCTTAGGCACCCGAGAATATGGGTCCTGCGCTCCATATAAATCGGGACTAGCAACACTAAGGAGACAGACTTTTTGAACGGTATCGACAACAGCTAAACCGTATTCATTGCCATAAGCCATTCTAGAAATACATTAATTTTTCCAATATAAAGCTGTGAAAGCAATTTTATCCCATTTTGTTTTAGAAAACAATAATCAATTAGGTTTTTTACTATTTTACTATTTTTTTTTTACTAGATACATGGAGCGGGAGATTCTAGATATTCGATATGCAAACAATCTATGACCTCATAACATGAACGAATTTGTTTTTTGTGTTAAATGCTTTTCTTTGTACTTACAGGCCATAGCTGGAATTTATACAAAGTGATGTTATTTGTCCAGGATGACTACCCTGCGTCCAGGGGGTTAAACAAATGAGTTGCGCCTGAAAACCTGGGGGTTTTCTTTGCGCTCCTGGTCTTACCCTCAGCATGCCATCGGTCTAAGCAATTTGTCTGGATTGTTAAGTGTCTGGAATTGTATGATTTAAGATGATATTTACCTTTTTATCATTGTCGGCGGCATCAGCGGTCTTTGGGGCTTGGCGAGGAACAAATTCACAATCAGGACTGCCACCGTCACCGTCGTCGAAACTTTCATATTTGATTGGTATTTCCAATACCAATATTTCTGAGGTACTTTCTAACTTTCTAAACTTAAATAGTATCACGTGGCCACTCGCCCCGGCAATGCACAACCTTCTTGATTCCGCACAAAGCGTTATTATTTGTATACCCAGTGGATCGTCGTCCGCATTGTCTATAGATCGAGCTTTCGGCCGCTCGAAAATTTTCCCAGTTTTCAGTTTGTATAAAATCTGTAATTGTAGGTTCGATTATTAGTAGTTTAGTACCGCGCAATATTTGCATTTCGTATATGTAGTGGGAAAAACGGGTTCCCCAAATTATTTAGTGGAATGTGTAATATGCGTGTGGATTTCAAGGTTTTCACTTTTTGTACTTTTTTCAACTTTTGTTTTGATGTAGTTTATACTTAACACGCGAAGAACTATTTAATGCATGTAAGAAGTTACGTGTCAGAAGGGTTTTTCGAATTGGGGTCCAGAAACACAGAACTTTTTAACGCGAGTCTACAGGAATTTTGTCTGGGCCTTGGAGGCTCCAAAACTATCTCTAAAAGCGGAATCCAAATGAACCTTGCTTTTACCGTCCTATTTGTTAATTAGATATGACCGGTAAAGTTCTTGAGCAGGAACAGAAGAAATATTAGCTGGTTTTTGCATGTCAAGGTCTAAAGTAGAAGCAGTCAGCGCGGTATGTGCTCATCGGACCTCGAGCCACTATTTTATTTAGGGAAGACGGTCGAAAGGAGGAATACAAAATAATGCTGGCTTTGAAAAACGCTTTCAATTTGGCAAATTGGGAATGTATGGACATTGTCTAACGGATTAATGCACCAGACTATAGTTGAACTACACTGCAACTTCTCTTAGATTATTAATCAGCGTCCTATATAAGCGTACGGGGTACGAAGGAGTTTCCCAACGATTTATTAAGCATTTTGGAATAAGCATTGACGCATCTTAGTTTCAAACTCTACTTAGAATATGCATCCAATGTTTTTTTGCACTTTCGAGGCTGATGAGTAACATCGGAGACTCGAAACTGTGCCTTCTCTTGCAGCAGCTGCCAATTCTATAAATGAACGCATGTACCTATGTGCGGGGAGTCAAATCCTTCCACCGACTTATCGCGCTAGAGGTCGTCTATGCATTTCCAACAGTTTCAGAAGATGCTATACTCGATGGTATCTTCAATAAGTTATTCTGATCCCCGATCCCAGCGAAGTTGTAACTTACAGCTTTTTATTCGGGAAACATGCGTGTTTTTCAACTTCCCTCGCAAAATAAAGAAGTTAAACTTAAAATGGAAAAAGAACACCGCAACTTAGAAAATAACAAAAAATGCCGATTTTTCATAAATTTAGACGAAATTCCTAGAATTCATATACAGCAATTTTGTAACACTCCCACTTCTAATAAAGCTGAGTGGAAATACGATTTTATTTTTGTGGGTGTGTAAAGAGCAAAAAATCACATTTAAGCAAATTAAAGACAATTAAGTAAATAGAATATTAGGGACCTGAAAATTGTCATCTTGATATCGAATGACACTACAGTGATGTACACGACTTTGCATTCCAATAGCTTTGTGATGTGAAATAGAATATTGTCATCCGATTTGGAACTCGAAGAACATGACTGCGGCTGTCAAGGGAAACCTAATTCGGGCCAAAAGTAATACAAGTGTATATTTTATCCCAGGAGCGAATTTTTGAAAATCAATTATCATCGATCCAAAGTAGAAACACAGTGCAATAAACTGACGAAGTTGAAAAAATTAGATTTTTCGGAGTTCTTGAAACTTCAGTTACTGATATATATTTTTTCAAGCTCTGACAAACAGTTTTTTTTACTTACTTTACAATGCTCACATATTATTGATATTTTTTGAAAGGATAAAGTAGTATTACAGTTGAGGACAGTTTCAAAAAAAGTTCCATCAAATCAGGACAAACATGTCACTCCAAGCTAAAAGAAATGCACTTTTGGAGTAATTTAGGAAAAGAAAGACTATACGAAAGAGCCGGAAAAACTTATCAAACAGATTGCTATAATAATCTAAAGCAAAGCCTGTGGAGATTAGGTACCTTGAAATGCGAACTCAGGCAAACAGGCATAATATGTCTTCACTGCATAAGCATACCATCTCACTAAATGCAGCAGACCAATAAGGTTCCACCAAAACAAACTGAAGAAACTCTTTATTTTAATAGGTCTAAAGTCACAAAATGGAACCTGTCACCGAATATTGGGATTTAACGCTGGCGAGAGTAAACAAGCGCATATACATAAATATATCAAAACGAATTCGATTATTTTTAGTCCCGGAATCACACGTAGCTGAATTTCAAGAGCTAGTGTTGCCAAATCTCACAGATGTCTTGACGGGCTACTACCAAAGTAGCAAAGTGATCACAGACTGAGAAGAAAAAAGCTCAATTGGGATCCTTTATAATGCAAAAGAGAAAACTAGTGTCAAACTTAAATAAGGGTACCAAATTTGAAATCTCCATGAAACTTAAATTGATTAAAAGTGAAATTAGAACGCATTTAAATTACAGTAAAATATATAGAAAATTCAGATTTAATTGAAGCAGAATTTAATTTAAAAAATAGCTGCAGAAAAATCCTTGTCAAATCATGGAAAGAAATTTAAAAATTGTTTAACATTTTGATTTTTATGAATTTATACTGTACTGACTTTTAACACATACATTCTGAGGTGGAGCAGACTTATCACTGGTTAAAAGTGACAAAATAAAATGTCTTTCTCCGCAAATTCCAAATTCAGTTTTTTTTTAAATTGGTAAAAGTTGAGTTCATTCTGCCAACATTCTCCAAGTTATTAAAGAAGTACCTGCCGAGGTGCTTCCTTCCACTGCGAGCAATTGCTTGACATTCACAGAGAAGGTAGGAGAAGTCTTAAAACTGGCAACAGTGAATTCACAGTGTGCTCATCAGGTAGCCAACAAACTCTGAGACAGTTCTGCGAGCATAATGCCTGACTAGTTCTGAGTTTAGACTTGGTGATTTGCGACTCTAGTGCCTGAAGCGCATCCATCAATGTAGATGGCGACATTCGTATTGGATATCGATCTCATCTCAAGTAACGCCGCAGCTTTGAGTATGACCAGAACCTCTGGCTGGAACACACTGCATGTGTCCGAAAGACTCAGTGCCATCTGTAGGCTCAATTCGCTGCAGTTTATACCTGACTCCGTCCCTCAATTGTGCAATTGCACGAGTTACTGCTGGTATCTTAGGTCTTCCATTTTGAATAAAAAAAAGAAATAATATACAAATAACAGACAAGCTTAAACAAACCTGTAGTGAGCCAGCTCCAGCATCCCAAAATTTTACAGTACCATCCTGATGGCCGGTTATCACTATTTCCGAGTAACTACAAGACGCCGGTGACCATTCTCCTCCTGATACAGGCCATTCACGATCCGAGAATCCCGTTCTTCTATTTGCAGTACTTCGACCAACCTGTGAACGCATATAAAATTACTACCAATTCTTATGGTATATAATGCCAGTTACTTACGGAATAGAAAGCCGGAACTAAGTCTGATGGACAGTCAGCTAAATAAGTGCAACATGTAACAGGTGATTCATGTAAGTCCATAGGATAAGGCGATTCGAAACATGGAAAACCGGGTGTTAGTAAATCTATTAAAACTAAGTCGTGTTGCAGCAGTACTGCTATGGCATATGGTTCCTGCATTTCTGCAACGATCAACCACATATACATTCGTGATTAGTTTGCATAAAATTTAAAATGGCCTTTATCGATCTTACCACTCGTCCAAGGACTTTCACAAAGGGTAACAAAATCTACAACGGGATGCTCCATTTCCAAAACTGTGGTCGATTTTCCTTGCATTACAGTTATACAGGGTGATTTGCCACCCTTCTCCATTGACAATCCGCCCGAAAATATCGTGTACGTCTCACTGGAATGAAATTAAAATCAATAGGGGGGTGGTTTTGCTAAGCGTGACCTACATTTTTTTGCTGCTGTTGCGTTTGCAGCGTAGAATGGATGATGTGTCTATATGAAACAGATACTAAAGAGCATGGCGGGCGCGCGGGGCTGTATGAAATCTTATCGTAAGCATTGTAAGTATATATAAACACAAATGATTGTACGCTTTAGCAAAGTGATTCATACTATTGCGCTGCTGTTTTTCACATCATTACAATGTAATACTGTTATGATATCAGCGAATAGAATATTCAAACAGGATTCAAGTCGTTTCGTTTTTGGGCAGGCTTTCTGGAACTTTACATCGACTTTTGTGCGTATTTTAACATTCATTTTCAAACTCTCTTTTGGGCGTTCTCTGGGATAGCCACTCCTGTACTGACAATTTATGTCTGAATCTTATGTCAACTTCCGGTCAATGAAGATAATTGTACTGAATATCCAGCCCAACAGTTCCGTAAAGGTACCTAGGCATAGCTCCCACAACGCAACCATTCGATTGAGCTGAAACTTCTTTAGGCAGTTTGGGGCTGGGGAGTAAACTGATGAATGTGTTGCGAAAAGTGTGATCTGGCGCGGCGAACGGAAGTTGAAAGATATACGTTGGTAAGGACAGAAAGAAAGAAAGAGCGAGAGCGAGAGAGTTGCGAACGCATATTTAATACACAGTGCAGCTGCAGTTATATCGTCTATGGGATATTCTCCGATTCCCTTTTGGGCCCACGTCCTACAGTCTACATTTTGAAGCACTGTAGGAGCAAGAGAGAGCTATAGGCGCACATATTTTTTTGACGGCATAAGCATTTTTTTATTTTTAAATATATCTATTTAAATTCGTTAAAATAAATAAAGTTAATTTTTTAATTTGGCAATATTATTTTGATTATAAAATTTACAAAATTATGTTAAATTTAAAAAGTATCAAAATAAAACAATTTAATTTAAAATTATATTCGCTTTCGTTTCATCACTAACTTTCTGTCTTGGAACAGATTCGATGAGTTTTTGCAGCAATTCTGCAGGAAAATCATTTCAAAGCTTTGCTATTTCAATAATGGTCTCCTCTCTGCTTAGAGTCAGAGAAACAAATATTTTTCCTTAAATGTGAATGCATACATTTTCAATAATCTCAAATTCGGGCTTTAAAATGGCCAGTTGTATGTTTTTAGTTCAATATCCCCCGAAAATTGCATCACCAGTCTTTGTTCCTAGGAGCCCAACTGACCAATTAGCATATATCTATTCGCAGATGAAAATGCGTGATTGTTTAAAGCTTTTGTGCTGGTTCATTGATTAATCCATTGGAATGAAATCCATACAGCCGTTGGATGAGATACAACCTTAAAACTTACAAGAACCCCGACCATTCTTACTGATCTGAACGACTGATGCTGTTTTTTGATGAGTTATTTTGGGCAATGGAACAAATATTTTTTACGGTGATCCATTTAACTCAAACGAGCTCTCGACCGTCCACAAAACTAGGTTACAGAAGCTTTTTGGTTACCTTTATACTTGTAGTCGCTTGAATTTGTTTCCAGGGACTTTCAATAAACCCCCTCAATATAAGTCTATCTTCATTAGTACAACTTTATCGTTTATTATCTGTTGCAGGAATATTTGGACAGACTTTGCTCTTTTGGGCTTATTGATTTGGAAATTTATAGTTTGCTTTGATAAATTAAATTCTTTCCTTTTTTTAACAGAAAGACCGCAATCGTGCCTTGCGGCAACAGCTGCTCGATCTACGAACCTTAACTGTGTTTTTTCCAATCATTAGTCCAGCACACTAACAACTGCGGATGTAAAATTGCGTATAACTCGGAGATGTAAAACACGGTTCTATAAAAAGTAAGATTTCCGCAAGGTGGTTACAATACAACCCTCGAAAATATACGTTAAAACATTCGCATTTTATTTGAAAGGGTATGTTGCATTCAACGGCTAAAGGAGCAGCAAGCCTCTTCGGTCCGTTTCCGACAAAGCAGCAGGCAAATCTTAGACTCCACATAGCGAAGTGCTTGTAAAATGTCAAAAGCTTCCGCGGAGCTCGGAACAAACTATTGCTACAACCTCCTATGAGTGCCAAAAGATTTAAAATGTAATCAGAACAAATAACAAAAGGCAAAACTATCAAAAGAAAGCGGCCGATATAAAAAAGTGTAGCAGACATTATTTTATTACTCTCTTACGAAAATTGAGGCTTTCAAAAAGGACTCACAGGAGAACTTTTATTGTGGGTATAGTCAAAATAAAACCTGGTATGTGTGGTTAGCAGCCTTCTAAAATCCATTTTCGTAGCTTTCTTGCAAATATTTGCAAAACGCTCGCTGAGTTCTGACAAATTGCGCCTTAGGTATTCCGAGTTTTGTTAAAGATGATGTTGCAGAAATTACATGACAGCGCACCATCTTATTTCTGATATCAAAGGCATCGCTTCATAACCCGACGAGTTTATCAGTGAAGCGAAATCAACAAGACGCAACCTTAAAATCAACAAACAGATGATCGATCTGAACGTCTTGGGTCGGTCTTTGAAGATTCGCTTGTAAGTATGATTCCTTGATTGGTAAATGTTAAGTTTTCATAAACATCGAGCAAACCGTGCGAATAAACGGATATGGTCACTGCCACTTGCTGCACTGAGAAATCATTTAATTTCGACACTCATCAACTGTGTATGACCCACTGCCCACCATACGATATGAGGACGAAGAGAGTAATCAGATTCGAACCTTAAAACATTCATTGCATTGAACAGAAGTGTATGACCAACCAGAGCCTTTAATTAACAACTATTTTTTTTACAAACCTTGGCTCCAAAAGCTACGAATTCACTTTAGTCAATGGATTTAATTTAATAAAAGACGGGCAGGTAAAGATTCGCTTGAATTGTGCTGTTTTAAACCTTTCTAATCGAATTCTGGTTGTAGTTATTTTGCCCTTAAACATGTAGTGGACCGTGTATTTTCTTAAAACAATCAGTTTCCGATTACAAGTTTCAATTTATTTACATCCATTTTCTATAATAAGTCTTCTCGAATGTAAGTGGAAAATCATTTAAAATTCTACCTCTTAAAGCACTTTGAACTTACCCCAGTCGCGTAGTTTTCAAGTCGACCTTATGTATAGGTTTGCATGCCTCAGGTTTGCCGTCCTTGTTTGTTTTTGCTGCATGCAGTGAAATCAGCGCCACATCAGATATGCAAAAAAAGGTGTATAAAGTTAATTAATCTCTCGTTTCGATATACTGCAGGCTAAATTTTTCCCCACTCGGAGGTTGATTGGAAGAAAGGTATTACCGTGTGGAAATGAGTGTATCTGCGGTTTGGGACACGGCCTGAGCGGCCACGTACACAATGAACCGTCGGTGTGAGATGATACGAAATGCTTTCCTTCATGATGCCAGGCGATCGATCTTAATGGTTCGGGAGATTGCCATCGGATTTCAGCGCTTTTATTTCTCAAATCCCATTGTACGATAAGACCACTTTCGAAAGCAATTAGTAGCTGTGGAAAGAGAGGGAAATACCTTTTTGAAAAAAGCGCTCAACGCAAATTACCCGTTTTTTGTTTGTGTTTTTTTTTTTTCATTTTACTTTATTGGCATCCAATGGATTATCAGATAATCCTATCACAGCCCCGGGGTGAGTGGTTCGTATACTGAAAAGAAAGGAATAAAATTGAATTACAATTTGGTGTTGTGTGTGCGCAGCGGTTATAATAAACTGAGGGAAGTTAAGTTGTTGATGCTTTCGGAAAATATGTAAAGTGGAGCTGCACTTAAATGAGCACGACTAATAGACAACTTGTACAGGGTGAAAAGATCTATTGCACCTTTACAGGGTGGCGCATAAGACGATACTTAGTATCGTTATGATTTATTTGAAGAACAACATTTTTCATTCTGATTTTATTAAACTTTGACAGACTATACTTTGGATATTCTACATTTTAAAGATACAATAGGTATCTCTCACAGGGTGCCCATTGTTTACTTCGATCCGACGTGTTTTTTTCAAAGCATTTTTCATCGCCTTTCTTATAGAATTTCAGATCCCAGCGCCACTTCTTCTCGGATATTGACCTTAAGCTGTTGCAAGGTTCTTGCTTTATTGGCATTCACCTTACCCTTAAGGTAGCCCCAAGCCCCCAAGTAGAAAAAATTAAATTGGGCCAACGGCGGTGGCTAGTTAAAGTCAGAAAGAAATTGATACTATTCGACCGCCAACTATTTTTCTCAGGAAAGTTTCTTCTAATTGTGCAAGCTCGAAGTGGCTGCAATTATTTTAGGTTACATGTTTAATTTGGTTGCAAAAAAAACGAGTGGGAATCTAGTACAATTTGCTAAAAAGAAGTTTTTGGGAGCTGAAATTGCATTTTCATAGGAAGTGAAGCAAAAAGTTACAAAAATATATTGTTTCGGAAAATAGATCAATAGTTGGGTAGTCGTTTTTGAGATAGAT
Source organism: Cheilosia pagana (assembly GCA_936431705.1). Taxonomy (NCBI): domain Eukaryota; kingdom Metazoa; phylum Arthropoda; class Insecta; order Diptera; family Syrphidae; genus Cheilosia; species Cheilosia pagana. The sequence goes on along the minus strand of OW386168.1, from coordinate 25,805,223 downwards.
CTTTAATACGGCTTTGTTGGAATTTTTTAAAGAGTACGGGGTCTTATTTTTTGTTTTTGTAAAATTATTTAATTTAATTTTCAACCGTTTATTTGAAAACTGAGTACAAGGTATTGTTAAGGATGTCAATATTGTTTAGATTTTAGAGTTTCATACAAATTGAAAATGGGGTTTTTGAGATTATGTGAAGTTTTATTTAAAAGTAGCGTTTTGGCCCTGCGAATGGAAACCGAAGAACGTAGTAATTTTATCAAAAAAACATAAATTTTGCTACAAATATGCATTTTGGTCGAAATAGTAATGTCCCCTTTCATAAAAACCGTAAAAAACAACATTTTTAAAGACTATTTTTTTTTTTTCAAAAATTCAATGTACGATAATATAGAGGAAAACTGAGTTCGCTATCAAGTTAAGAATGCCCATATAACCTATAAAATTGCATGGACCGTTTTTAAAATAAGTCCAATTTTCAAAAGCACTATATTATTCGATTTTTAGTGAAAAACTGAGCTTAACCTTAAAAAATAGTTAGATAGACACGTTTTTGAAGAAACCAAACTAATTCGACGCCGTTTAATGGAAACTACCGTAAATATTTGGAAAAAGAGACCAAATACGGCCAGCCATTTAGGCTGTAGGCCTCTGGTGCATACTTGCAGACAGACCCGCTTTTCTGAGTTCCTCTATCAGAATCGATTTCGAGTTTGAAATTTCGTGGAATTATTATAAGAGGTGTTATTTTGAATAGCCCGCTATTTCGGTAGCTGTCACTTTTGAAGCTGTTATTTCTTGAAATTTGACAAGTTAAAACTACGCCATTACTAAAAATGGAACGAAACACGCTTCAAAAACGCATTCAAATTATAAAAATTCACTAAAAAAAATGGTGAAAATTTTGCAGTCACAGTTCGGAAAACTAAAGCATTTTTGGGTCGTCGTGAAGCACCTTGTCGGACCGTAATACAGAAATTGCAGGAAAAATTCGAGCTGTTGCGACAAGTTAGTGATGTGAAGAATAAAACCCGTGCACGTCGCTCAAGAACAACTTGTCAGTATGGCTGCTGTAGCCCTAAGTGTTGAAGAAAACCTAGGTTTATCTATTCCTAGTCGTTCTTTGGAATTGGGCATGATTAATGATTTTTTATGGCCGGAGTTGGATGGTATTGATTTGGAAAACGTTTACTTTCCACAAGACGGCGCTACGTGCCACACAAGCAACGAAACCATTGATCTTTTACGGGAAAAGTTTCCGGGCCGTGTTATCTCTCGTAGAGGTGATCACAATTGGCCACCGAGATCTTGTGATTTAAAACTTTGCGACTTCTTCCTTTGGGGCCACGTGAAAGATAAGGTCTACGGCAACAGCCCAGCGTCAATTTAAGACCTCAAAGATGGAATTCGTGAGTCTATCCAGGACAAAGGGCAGCCACTTTGCTATTTTGTTATGGAAAATTTGATGAAAAGGATACGGTCCTGTAACCGTGGTCGTGGTGGCCATTTGGCTGATGTTGTTTTTCATTATTAACGGCATACCTTCCTCTTTATTATGAAATAAATATCCGATCATTTATCTCAAAAAATTACATTTTTCTTCGAGTTGATACTTCTCTTATAAACTTCGATCATGGTATTTTTTATCCCAAAGAGACAAATTATTATTCATCAAAGGTATTAATCTGCCTGTCCAAATCTAACCCCAACATTTGCTCTATTTTGCTCGCTTTATCTAAAAGCTGCTTCTTGTTGCATATTCGAAGTCTTAGGGGCTTGGCTAGACTGTGATTATCTGATTGATTTCATTTTTGTTTTTCCTATAAAATCAACAACAAAAGTTTGTAACTTTTAGATGACAAATCTTAAAAAGGCTCATAAAGTAAAGTCGAATATGTTGGCTTTTTCCCATTTAAAAAATTGCGACATGGCAACACTGCTTGGGACAAAATTAAGATAACTATTCGCTTCTGAAAGATTTATATGTAGTATTTTCAACCCTTTAGAAAGTGGCTTTCCCAGAACAATACTCTCGATTGTCAAACGTTCGCAAAAGGTCGAAACAGAAATCGTTCGGGCTTAGTACTCCGACAGAGCAACTGCACACGAAATGTCTCTACAGTAACACAGAATAAAAATAAATATTCAAACACATCATGAAGCGATTTCACTTATCTACAATTGTCAGCTTAACTGGGAGCTGTTTCATACACAGGATATATTCTTATTGGGCGTCCCTGTTCCTTGCAAAGGATGCGACACAACAAAATGTCTTTTTTAGAGATGTCTTTTTTTGTTTGCATTATTTTGCTATTTATTTCTGGGCGGCTCATCTCCCTTAAGAAATTTATTGATTTGCTTGCGCATTCAGCACGTTTGCCTCTTATCAATGAAGGATGCTCAGCTCAGATTTTAATACAGATACTGGCAGTGAATACAAATTTGATTTTGAATTCATGAAACGATCGGTATTTCTGATTTGCATATTAATGGCGATGTCTGTGGGAGGATTTTTTTCTTAAGCCCGCAGATTCAAATGGCTCGACAATGAATGCATTCAATTGGTTGGTATTGTGCTTTCGCCATTTAGAGTGAAGGATGCAGACTTGCTTATTCATGATGAAACTGAAACCTCAAAAGCGGCGACTCACTGAAGTTCATGCATTGCCTGCAGTTATAGGTATCGTGATACTTCACTCCTCTTGACTAAAGGGAGTAAAAACTAGAAGAGGAGTTTAGTGATTATATTTTTTAACCTAGGGAGTTTATTTTTTTTGCGGATTATAATGCCAGTCTGATGGAGAAAACGATTAATATGCAAAACTTAATTTCGCTTTGTTTTTGTTGAATAGCAAGTCGCGACACACAAAAGGTGAACAGCATTCAGAGTTGACCTTATAAAGGATATATAAAACTGAAGCACGTAAAAAAGGCGACATCATTTGGCTGGTATCTCGCACACGATTTAGAAAATGACACTTGACATGCGAATGTTATGGCGAATTAAGCTTTCGGATAAGCCAGTAATGGCGCTGTTCGAGCATAAAGATTGGGTGCCTCCACAGCCCCACTTTACGAGAAGGGAACGCACGAAAAGGTATAGAACTTTGTTGACATATTTTCACGGTTTATTCAGTTGATCTTGATTTAGAATGACCATTCACGTTCACTATGAAATGAGATGAGTTGAAATATTTTTCCATGGAAATACATATCTTTTACAGTTTAGTTCTTTCAGCGGAAGTGACATTAACTATTTGTAATAGGGTATAATAAGCTAGTCTAATAAGGAAGAAAACAATGTTTCAGTATCTGAATACATTAAACGATCAATACAAAACTGGGAAATACTCGGATTCGGAGTTAATTAATACAAAGGTGTTTCAAAAGAATTAGTGAATCAATTACGAAACAAGTACCTAAGCCATTTCGTGAAACAAAATGTTTATTAATTGTTAAAGTACGTAATTTGGGAATTTCTTAAAAGCAACATCGTCAAAATAAAAACCCTCACGTTCGCGGCATTCAATTAGATAAAGAGGAAAACTGCTTATGACGACTCGGATCTTCACGAAAAGACTGATCAACACTCTCCACGTATTCTAACGTTCCTAATGATCTTGGTCTATTGAAAGTGATTCATCAGCATTCGCTATGAGCAATATTGTTAATCATTGTATAATAGTTTCCAAAGGATGTTCTTTTGAGTCACTTGAGTGTTGAAACTAAGTGCAAGCGCAACGTTTTTCCAATAACGACGTTCTGTTGTTCAAACTCTCGAACGAACGATCCACTCTCGAAAATTCTCCATAGCGACTGAATTCCCTAGAGCCAGGTCCCCAGGGTACATACGTCCTGTCCTTGCTTGCCCCTCGAATTGATTGCGTTCAGGCAGTAAGCTAAACAAATATTCACTTTTTTTCTTGAGACACTTATACAAGGTGGGCCAAAAGAGATAACCATATTGGAAGATGCTCTTATTTTTGCAAATCTGTTTTGACATTTGTGGACTAGACAGATGTAGAATACAAGTGAACAAGCCATGGAGCGATACACTCCCCCAGAACGCGAGATAGTCGTGTCTATTTTTTTGCGTAACAATGCATCTGTAGTATAGGGCCATGTTAACCGAGTTTTTTCTGCCGTAATTGGACGAATTAGGACTGGAGGACATGTGGTTCAAACAAGACGGAGCTACGGCACACACTGAGCGAGCCACAACCGATATTCTGAAGGCGGCGTTCCCGGGTCGCCTCATCTCTCGTTTTGGTGATTTGCACTGGCCCGCAAGATCGCCCGATTTAACCGTTCTAGACATTTTTTTGTTGGGTTTTTTGAAGTGCCGTGTTTACGTGAACAAGCTCGAGACCCTAGAAGCCCTCAAGGACAACATTCAATACGAGTGCGAGAATCTTTCCACGAAAGTTTCCGCCGAAGTGATGAAAAATGCCATAAAATGAGCCCGTATGGCAAATTGTGACGGCGCCCATTTGGCCTATATCATCTTCTCGACTTGACCAGTAAAATTCTTAAGGTTCAAATAAACATAATCAAAAAACAGAATCGAAGTTTTTCATTTAGAAGAAAATGAGAGCCAAACGACATCGGATGATTTCTTTTGGCCCACCTTGTGTAACGCTTTATACAAATTCCAGCTACTTCAAACACATACAGAAAAATTGTTTGAAAAATTATACCATTTTGTAGGGAAATTATAGTTTCTTAAAAAGTACCAAAGTCGGGAACGGAAGCTCCAAAACTAATATTTTTTATTTATAGACAACATGATTTTTTCAAGTGAAAATATGTCTTGTTTTTTGCCCTGATTTAACATTTCTAATATCATCAGCTTTTAGTTTTAATATTTCGTAAAATGTCGTGGATTTACACGACAGGCTGAAAGCAATATTGTGTCTGCACCCTAAACAAAAAGAAACAGATCAATTTTCTTTGCGACTTGACAAATGCATATTCTTTTTTTTCTCCAACAGCAGCCGGCCAGCGAGAATGTTCTTTTCTTTTCATTATTACATTTATTAAATAAAACTGTTCGCATTATTGATAAAAAAAATAATAGAATGGAAGAACCTAAGGTAATAAAAAACATAATTCTGTATTCTGAACTAACGATGAAACTTCTGAAAAGGCCACGCCTACTTTTGGGCAATTTTTTAACAAAAGCTTTTTTTCTGTCTTCTTTGGCTATTACTAGAATATTTCTTTATTAATGCCACAAAAAAAAGATTAAGGGAGTCAACGTTTTTTTTTTTAATATTGTGAGATATCAAAAATCTTTCTACTTCATCCAGAACTGAGCCACAGACCAAAGTTAGTATGATCAAATTGAATTTATTTTGTAGCATGGTTTTTCCCTTAGTCAGTCGGTGGAAAAACATCGTCCTCAAGAGAATATTAGTATTTAAAGTTTTCTTTTCCACCCCACTTGTAGTTTGGTTGATCTAGGTTAAATATACAAAAGTTTGTAATCGAACAGTAGTTCTTGTTACCTATATCTCTGATTTTATTTCGGACCAATGCTGATTCCCAAAAAAATCTGTATCAAAAACTTGAGGATAAATTAAGGTTATTCGGTAAGGCAATTCACTATAGGATGAAAACTGAGAGTCTTTGATCAAATAACTTCAGCTAACTACTCTCATAGTAACTTTTCATTGAAACTAGTTATTGTTTAGAGAGATTGAAATTAAGCAGAAAGAAAAGCAACGTCGGAAAGCGTAATTTGAACGTTTATGGGAATATTTCTCTCAAGCTTAAGTAGCATCCAACGGAAGACACTTTTACCACTCGCCGTCGATAGTAAAAGTTGCGTGTATATCAAAACAATATTTCTGAAATGTCATTAGCACCCCTTCCGAACGTTATTTCGGAAAAAAATCCACCCTTTGTGCGGTTTCGTTGGATTAACGTTTATGAAAGCCCGCTTGTGGCTTGTCACGTCCAGAAACTACATCATCAATACGTATATGCCTTAATCAATTACCAACGTAGGCTGTCCTTTGTCCATCGACTGAGAGGCGAAACTCAAATGAGTATTGATGAAAGAAGCAGTCATTTGCCACCCCCTAGATGGGTGCTTTGGATAAGGTTTATAGAGCTTACAGATAAAACGAGCGTAAGAGAGCAAATGATTATAAATTCACTTTGTTCCCTTGAAATTGAATTTGGGTTTGGACAGGCAGATTAATACCTTTGATGGATTAAAGTCATAAAAAATCTGTCTGTTTTTGGGATAAAAAAATATCATAATTGGAAACCGTATATTAAATTTGAATTTTTTTTTACAGTGTGCTACGGGAACCAATTCTAATAAATCTGTATAGGAACATATAATATGATGGATGTGGGAATGTTTCACAGTTGGGCGAAAAACATCCTTTCTTCAGAGAAGTGATTGAATTTGTTTCGCAATTGATTTTGTTTAGCTTTAGGATGAAACTTTTCGAATAAAAGCCGAACGATTTGATGTATATTAGTAGTGTGACAACAAGAAATTGATATGTATGGTAACGGAGTAGGCCCATTTGATTCTTCAAAAATCATTGAACACGTTGAAAAATAAAGATTCCCTTCAGTTTGTCGCAAAGTGGCCACCCTGATTTTTATCCGACTTTGAATTTGCAACTGGCAAAGAGCTCGAAGAAGTAAGTAAGAATATTGCTGATAAACACAATTCCAAAAAAGATTGATTTACTATTTGTTTCGAATTTATTACGTTTTCGATAAGAAAGTACGTTGGTTACCTACACATTATAAGATAAGGGAATGGTATTCTTATATATTTATTTACTCATATCTGATATTTGTGGTGAAAAAAGGACATCAAATAAACGAGAACAAAAAACGAATCTTACGCAAAAATATCACGAACAAAAAAGGACGATGGAAATGCTAGGAAAACCCCTTCCCGAAGACTTACGCACCATTGGTGTCGGACAATGAGTTTTAACTTTCGCAGTTTTCCCCGATAGCAAGGACTCTTCTTCTATCGCCTAACGAAATGGTTTTCATTCTTTTATTTTCTTGTGGGCGAGTGGCTTTTACTGCCACATTCACTCGTAGTAGGTAGGATAATTTACCGCTATGTATTCCTTTCCAATTGCTTTTAATTGTTTTCGTCGTTGTTCATTGATGTTTAACATTGATTTGCGTTTTGATTTAAATAAGTATGTTTCAAATTAGACAAACAGCAATATATTTTTGACGTTCGTATTCAAATACTAAAATTTCCATGAATTTAATATGAATATATTATTGTCATTGTGAGTTTCATATTAATTTTACTACAAAGAATCTTTGTTTATTGGACCCAGACGCAGGAAATAAATTTAGAGCCTATGTGGTTTTGGATTTCTGTCCCTCCAAAAAAAATAATTCATGCTTAGTTGGAACTAAATTCATCTTTAGGGTTTATCCATGACTTCTATAATTAAGACAGCAAAGAGTCGTTCCCATCGGTGTCACCAGTGATCCCAGACTGTGAAGACTGTTTTCCCCTTTTTTTATCAGCAAAGGCAATAATTTTCCCCTAAATTTGCAAGTGAAACTTGCCATTATTTTTATATGAAAAAAATTAAAAAAAATTTCGTTTTATAACAGTCTTTATTAACAAGCTCTATAACACAAAAAACATACATATTGTATATACGATCAGTAAGCTAATTTTGATTTTTTTTTCTATAAGACAAAATTTTAAAACGAGTGAATGCATTCAGATACACAAAAATTCTTACGTAGACGTTCGATGGCCTGTTTTCTTTCATATTTAGTGTGTACATTTCATTCTGAGTAAACTTTGAAATTTATTTGTAATGGATATTTGTTTTAATTTTACTTTTAAGCAATTTAAATTTGTTCCCCTTTTTTCGTTTTCCCATTTTTAATTCAAAAAGCGCCAAAGTTTGAGCTTTTCCCCTCAATTTGGGAACACTGGGTGTCACAATTAGAGAGGCATTTCTTTATTATTTTTTTGTAATCGCACGTACGATTGAAATATAGATTAGATATTCTTTTTTTTAATTTTTCATTGTACATGCATATTCTCAAATCCGATGAAATTGATTTTCGTGTCAAATTTATTTTAAGTTACATAAATGCCGTATAGTTTGATATGGAAATTATAAATACATTCCCACACAACTCTTTAAAAGCTACATTAAAAATTAATAAACTGCACGACTGAGACACACGAAACTTTCTAGTTCCTCAAAACTTTAGTTGTTTTTTTTATTTTCCTAGGAAGATAGGTAAAAAACGAAAAAACCGTGTTAAATAAAATGCACTTTTGTCTTAAACAATTATTCATCTGATAATAATTCATCAAATAATACTCGCGGTAAGGTAAACCGAGCGTGTTCACTTTTACGAAGGTGTAATTCTTAAAATTTTCCAAACAAATTGGACATGTGTTTTAACTCAAATTCATATTTTTCTTTTGCGTTTGGCTTTGTACATACCGAATTCATATAAGAAAAAAAATTTACGTTGAAATTTATGTAAAAATGGGTTATTTTTCTGGAACTTTTTTTTTTCCAAATTGCTGAACACGGCCTTTTCGCGGAGACGTTTACTACGTACACTGATTTTTAACTTTGAAACATTTTAAATCAAACTTTTCATTTTACTATTGCATCCACTTTTTCCTTTAGAGACAAGAATTTTAGGACTTTTTGCTACATTTACTACGGAGAAGTCAGTGTAAAAAAAACTATGCTACCGTTAGCTGGTGTTCACGTAAGGTGGTGTTTTAATTAACGCGACTCTACTGTAAAGGGTTTTCCAATAAGAGGTTTTATTTTGATATGCAAAGAAAAATTTCATTTTTTGAGATAAATGATCGGATATTTGTTTCATAATAATGAGGAAGGCATGCCGTTAGTAATAAAAAACAACATCAGCCAAATGGCCACCACGACCACGCTTACAGGACCGTATCCTTTTCATGAAATTTCCCATAACAAAATCGCAAAGTGGCTACCCTATGTCCTCGATAGACTCACGAATTCCATCTTTGAGGTCTTGAATCGACGCTGGGCGTAGACCTTATCTTTCACGTGGCCCCAAAGGAAGAAGTCGCAAGGTGTTAAATCACAAGATCTCGGTGGCCAATTGTGATCACCTCGTCGAGAGATAACACGGTTCGGAAACTTTTCCCGTAAAATATCAATGGTTTCGTTGCTTGTGTGGCTTGTCTTGTTGAAAGTAAACGTTGTCCAGATCAATACCATCCAACTCCGGCCATAAAAATTCATTATTCATGCAGCAATATTCTCAGTTGGACAACAGCTCGAATTTGTCCACCAATTTCTGTATTGCGGTCCGACAAGGTGCTTTACGGCGACCCAAAAATGCTTTAGATTTGCGAACTGCGACTGCAAAATTTTCACCATTTTTATAGTGAATTTTTATAATTTCAGTGCGTTGTTGAAGCGTGTATAGTTCCATTTTTAGTAATGGCGTCAAATGTCAAAAAATAACAGTTTCAAAAGTGACAGATACCGAAATAGCGGGCTATTCAAAATAACACCTCTTATTGGAAAACCCTTTATAATTATATCAAACAACAATCAATTTAAGTGTAAGTTCTCAGTAACAGGCTGGTTTAAAAGTCTTAAGCGGGTAATGGTCTTTTTATAAGATTTTACATAAATGTATTATACGATATTTAAATTAAAGGAAAAAATTAGAAAGTGTTTCTGATCTGTTAGGGCATATTTTTGTTTTTGTCTGGAAGAGATCGCAAATATTGAGAGCTTTCAGTAGTTTAAAATAGTTGTTGTTCTAAATATATATAGATGCCCTGAGTAAATGCAGATCGGTAGTTGGGTTTTTGCTTGCATCCTTTTTTTTTTAGAATACATATGTTATTTAAAATACGTATATCGATCAAAAAGTTTAGAGCGGTTTTCGCAATATTTTGCGAACAAATTTGTAACAAGTTTTGTAATGTTTGGCTCAAAAATTACTGATAATTAACTGTTTAGCTATAAACTGAGTACAAGATTTTGTTTAGAATGTAAGAATAACCTTCCATTTGAATTTGTATCCAAACTGAATATGGGGTTTTCAAGACAGTTTTTTTGTTTTAAATACTGAAAATATGAATTTAATTCTTAAGGACCGATGCCATGCAGACAATTTTTTTAAATGTCCACCTAATCTTAAACAGGTATCAGTTTTGGTTCAAAATCGTTCGAAAGTTAAAAATTTGTGAAATAAAAAAAAAATTATAAACAGCTTTTCCTCGAAACTGAGATAGGCAGACTATTTAAGTGAAACTTTTGAGGTATCAAATAATTAAAATCTTAGAATTGAAGTGAATTCTTCTTGTTAAATGAAGAAAGATAAAAAAAGCGTGGATGAGAATTTGACCTTTAAAACAATTCTAAAACGCTCCATGGGGTCTGACGTCTGAGTGAGCAATTGGCAAACAAATTATAAGCGACTTGTGCTCTGGAGTCTCTTCCAATTCTTTTCTGCAGTAAACACAGTTAAACGAAAGAACTGATGTGCAGCGCTTTCTGAAAAACTGAACAATTATCAATAAAAATCAGTTTTTTTTAAAAGAAAGGGATTAAACACTTGTTGAACAACAATGGTGGATATCTGTTAATTCACATAAACAAACTGAAACGAATGCAATACTTTACTCATTCTCTTCATAGAGTATACTTACGACTTACATATTTCATAAAAGTTAATGCGCTCTCTGCACATACAGACATTGCGAATTATGTACCTACAATGGCCACCGCCATAGTAGATTTATCTGAAATGCAAAAGGATGCCTGATGCCTGAGTACGATGTGATGATTTGCACTCATTTAACGCAACAATAAATCGAGTTAAAAGCTGGGCAATTAAAATCCCTTTGTGGAATATAACAATGCTCCATTATACCCCCTATTTTTGTAAGAGCGATGCCGGATGAGTGGCTGTGGATGCGGGAAGGGGAAAAAATCCAATGCCTGCCATGCGAAATGGGATTCAAATTCACATTCAGATTTATTTTACATACGTATACGCCATAACCCTTAAGAATGCCATACACGCGAACACAATACACGACAAAACGATGCGCACGCTGAAAGGGATAAGAGGTAGCAGTAGTAGGACTAGAAGTATCTATTGCATTTGGCGGCCGCAAAAAATAGGTCGACATTATTTGCAAAGTATTAACCCTGAAAAATATAAAAATCAATACCAATTGCACTCGACCTTTGCAAAAAGAACTTGGGCGCAATGTGAAAAGTTGCTATTAATAACTACCGTTTTCAAAGCAATAGATGGCTTTAAAGGGTTTTAAAGCGTTTGCTTTTTGGATTTATTTCCTAACGATAACTTTCGTCAAAATTTTTATGTTGTATAAGAAATACAACTTTTTGGCCCAACCGGCAATCTTACGTTTACCAGGATCTTAAATTAAAGTTTAAGCTACTTTAAGGGTTGTTTAAATGCTAATTTGAATATGCGATTTTTTTTTGTTTTCAAACTAGCTAGCTCCTGGGACATCTCTCATCGTCATGTACAGTGTGCAGTATTGCTATGTCCATTGGATAGTTTTTGTTCTTAAGCGAGTTTTAACTTTGTTCCCACAATCTCTAAAAATTAATTGCAAATGTTTCCCCTTTTATTGTATTATAGAAAACTGAATATAAGTAGAACCTTTTGAAGACAATTAGAACAACCTAATTCCACTTGATGATTTTAAGCCTAGGGTTTTACTTAAAGTGAATAAACAGCAGCATATCTGACTATAAACTGCGTTGATCGACATTAATTTTTAGCAAGCGAACATTATAAGATGGTTGAATCAAACTGACAGTTGAAACACTCAGAAAAATATACCACTTGTCACAAATGTAACTTGGAACTGTTTTATTGAGTATTCTCATTTGGATATTTGATTATTTGGGTATATTTGAAGCAAAAAATAAAGTTTTATTAACCTTTCCGTGAAAAACAAAAGAGTTGGGATGCGCACGGGCCTTTCGAGAATCTTGCAAGTTTTTGGAGAACCGCTTTTCTAATTGTAATGATTTTTGTTTTTTTGCAGAGCGATTAAATTGAGCATAGAAGGATATACGAAGAGCATTTTCTTCGATGAAGTAGTGTAAGACTCACTAACGGAAGACCTAGCACCGCAACAACAGGAAGACTGGTTTAACAGTAGGTATTTATTAAGCTGTCGGCGCAGTGGTTGTATGTTGGACTACTAAGCGAGGGGTCCCCGGTTATATTCCCGAAAGAACGAAATTACATCTTAAGGTTTTTTTTTCAACTGCGCCACCTCTCGCGAACATCTGACAAACATCCGAGAGTAAAACTGTCATGAAAGAGCTTCTCAATTAGCCGTGTGGACGTAAAATTGTAGATCCCTTCCATTCGTCCCAAAAATTAAAAACCCACACAAAACTAATGGTTGTGAGAAGCTAGGCCTAGTGTCCCACAGACTAACTATTTATTTATTTTTTATTTTATTTATTAGAGCTTAATCCAAACTTTATTGGTCGTAAAATTAACTTTTCCCTTTTTGATCCGCACTTAGAGAAGAGCGACATTATATATTACTGAGTGGAAAGGTAGCCTTTGAATAGTCTATCATCATACAATATTTGATATAGAATAACTCGAACGGGTTAATATTTTGTTGTTGTTGTTATTTTCCTCTAAAAACAAAAGAGTTGTAGTGCGAACATGGGTTTGAAAAATGTTCAAATATTAATTGCGGGTTAACGGCTTGTCCGATTGGAATTATTTTTACATTTTCCCAGCGCGATTTAACCAGTGATATATCTGAGCTGACATTCTTCAAAAGTTCACGTGGATTTTCAAATCTTACCGCAAAGTTAGGTCCACCACAAAATCTACCACTTTTAATAGCAAGTTATTCCTATACCTACACTTGGTTTGGCGTAATTCAAATGTGGTCCCTATTTGATTCGAAATTTAATTTCTTTGACAAAACCCAAAAATATCAACAGAGTACCTACCTACTCAAATGGGTTGTCCATGCACGTTTGCTTTGGACTTCTGGTCTAATTCCTTTCAAATTTAGGCAGACTCTACTTAAATCGGGAGGAAGCCCTTTTAGGAAATAGGTAAATATATCTTGAATAACCTTGTGAATTACTTTTTTAATCACTGACTGATTCTAATTAAATTAAAATTAAATTAAAATTAAAATTAAATAAAACAATACTTCAACTTCAACTAAGTACAGATAGCCTTTATAAAAAATGTAAGTAACCTATCAACAATGTCGATTGCAAAAAAAACGGACACTTTACCACAACATCGCAAAACAATTTTCACTACCACTCAAAATCTCATTGATTATACAAAAGTAGCCTCAACCTGCAGCCCCTTCTGTCAAAGATTTATTCATAATTAATGGGAATACCTCGTGCGAACACAGCCGGAATTAATTGAAATTCCTGTTTAAATGGTATGCCGTGAAAAGAGCAACGCTGTCCAGATTCTTATATCTGGGTACAAGCCAAGTGCCACTCGGGACCTACGAACTCATTGTTGTTACTCTCTCTCTGGCTGGGTTTTAATTTCCATTTTATTTGGCAGAACACAAAGCGATTGTCGAGTGCTGTCAAAACCTTTCGACAATAACTTGTTCTCGACTGACTGGTGATGGTGACTGCTGACTGTTCGATGAGAACACTCCACCCGGCAATGTGGGATTGGGGTGTAGCTGTAGGTACTCGTCCAATATGAATTTGTTTGTTATAACACACCTTTTCCTTGTTTGCAGGTGACCTGAAATGATGTAATCTGGATATATTCTAAATAACTACTGGAGCGGGACTTGTGTTAAAATGGCTTTTTTTTATACTTTGAAGGTTATGCTTCCTCCAACCCCTTTTTAGCGGAGTTGAACATTTGACCCTTTCAAAGGGCGCATTTGTGGCCGTAGGAAGCTGCCCATTTTGGGTTGAATAAATTTTGAAAATGGTTATTTATCTCGTTCACCTTCACATGTGTGGGATTATTGTGCGGAGCTCCTTGCGCTTATACGTCACTCTAATTATTGTATGGAGAGGAAAATATTCCTTAGTACTACAACATTTACGTACAATAATGCCAACAACATTTGTGTGTACGCGACACGTTACGTGACAGCAATACCAGCATGCCCTAACATCCGAATAAATATATTTTTTTCTTCCACACAAAAGTGGCTTTGAAACGCATATGCTGGGACACGTTTTATATTTTTATGGGTTGGCCAATAAACATCAACAATTACGCGGGGAATAATATTGTATTGGCGAGGTGATGGGATTTAACGAAAAAAAAAATGAAAAATCCCAAACAAAGGATACGTCGTGACTTTGGGTGGTAAATATTTAAGCATGCATTGAAGTCTTTAGTGATAAAAGTTTATGACTGACAAGCAAATAAAACTTTTGCTAGAGGTCCTTTTTGAAAGTTTTTGTAGTGTGTTCTTGTGACTCTGTGGGTGTTTAGTATTTTTACCCACGGAATGGCTGTTAGAAGTTTGCGTTGGGAACATTGTGTATTCAAATTCCCTTAAAAATGTGTAGAGTAAGGAGTTCCATACAGAAAATGCACTCGAAACACCACGCGGATGCTGACAAGGAATCTGAAATATTCTAATCGCAAATGGTAGTGAGCTGTGGACGCAGAAAGATTAGGCACCGTTCTTGATTTTCATAGCGGAAGTATACAAGCTCGTTAAATTGATTTATTTTTTTGAACAGATTTTGTGCACTTGATTTATTTTAGCAACCAAAGAAATACTTAATGCTATAAGCGAATTTAGATATTTAATTAATTTTCAATGTTCCACTTATTTACTAAAAGGGTTGTGGTCCTACACCTTAAGAGGATCCTCCTTAATCACCAAGGGCAATCAACAGTGGAGAAAATTCGCACAGGATCTAACCAACTCCCCCTAGAACCACCAAAATGACGCTTGGAACTCGGGTTGAAGACATCTGTTTAACCAATAACCAATAAGGCATGAGCCGCTCGGTCCAGAGAAGTAGCTCTTTCACATTGAATATTTTATGTATTCTGGTTGTCCTTACGCGATCTCTGGGAGTCACACTAGTGATACGAGGAATGAATATTACTTCGGCAGTTTCTATGAGCGATCCTGTAGTCATTATTCGGCCCTAGCGAGGTATCCGTCGGAATGGAAAATTCTCCAATTTTATACGATTCGGAGGATTTTTGCTTCGAGGTATTCTTCGAAATATTTCTCCGACATTTTGTAACGCATATCGGCGAATAACGTTGAAGTGCATTTTTTTCTTCAATTTTTGACAGCTAGGTTCAGATATCCTCCGACAGAAATTGGTTGAGGAATTTGTTTACGATTTGGATTTGAGCCTCCGACAGAGTATGCGTTGCGGAGAATTTCCCATTCCGACGGATACCTCGCTAGGGCCGATTATATAGGTAAAATTTAAAAACAACCACTGAGTTAAAGACCGACAACTTAGCTTTGACGCCAAGTTCGGTATCCCTGATAACACATTGAACTAGCTGCCTAAAAATTTACAATTTTACAGGGAAACTCGTGTAAATAGTGCCTCAAGAAAATTTAACTTTTCCACATGTTTTATTGGGACTAATATCATGCAGAGTGCACCAAGTTGAGTATACTTCAGATTTGTTCTCATTTATCTTTTTTCCAGACCGACTATAGACCTCTAATTGTTGCGGATCTGTGATCACGGTCCAACTTTTCTTTGAACTGCTGCTTTTGTAATCAATTTGCGAGTTCTTTTCGTCTCTGTGTACTGATTTCGAGAATCCAGGAGGCCACCTTCTTTTCTCTGATTGCTTCTTGAATGCTGGGCGTAAACACTTTCTGCTGACGCAATGGCTGCTGTTGTAAACTACCTTCCTTTAAATTCTTCGGAAGACTTGCAATTTATTAAAACTTCCCACCGTATTCGTCTAACCGTCCTTAAGTTGATAGTTCAGCTGCTCAACATCAGTTATTGACGTGAAACTGGCTGGCATTCGTGCAAATCGACCAACTCACAAGAAAATTGCAATAAAACTACCTACCTAAGCAGCAGAACAATGATGACAACAGGTGAATCTCAAATACAACTAAGGTTAAGCAGTCTAAATAAAGCACATGACACAGTTGAATTTTTGCCTTGGATGTTACCAGGTCACGAAGATCAACCCCATTGCACATGTTGCACTGGCTGAAGACTCAAATGTATTGTTTCACTGCACGCGATAGTAGAATGAAAGTCATCTCCTTGAGAAGAAAGTTGATAAGGACTTGAGGTTATTTGTTGTAACTTCGATGAGAAGTTACGCGGCATACTAATGTGAACGCAATTGGAGTAGTGGGGGATTGACATATAGCTGACACTCATGCAAACCCTGTAGATGTTGAATATTATAATACAATACTGTTACTGTGGCAGATGCCATGCCACATCAAGAAGACATAAAAATAACAGAGGATTGTAGTTCAGAATCAGAAGAAAGTGATCGAACGTGAAGGTTAGAAGTGTCGAAAAATGGGTACACGTCAAGCAATTATAAAGACCTAAACCTCCTTAATAAAATAAAAAACAGATACCATTGCGACTCTGTGAAGTTGTACTGTATAAAAGAAATAAAGTGCACGACTGGGTCGCACGAAACTGGTTGCTGATACACGTAAAAAGTCTGCTTTTTTCTTAAATTTTTTTTCCCATGTATAAAAACGTTAATGAAAATGTAAGGGGTGCGAATGAATTGTTTTCAAGTCAAGGAATGTTGCGGAGGTGGTTTTTCCGCCAGTCAATAATTCTTTGTCGCTCATGTTCAACAGTCGTCACTCGTCACCGATAGTGAAAAATCTCTGATGTAATTATATCGGAACCGGGGCTTGATTCGGAGGTGCAATTTAAACCGGAACTTCTGACATATCGGATTCAGAGACGAAGATCCGTATCATCCCTATTTTCAACTATTACTATTTACTATTTCTTTTTTTTAACTAAGAAACTAAAAAC
Source organism: Cheilosia pagana (assembly GCA_936431705.1). Lineage (NCBI taxonomy): Eukaryota > Metazoa > Arthropoda > Insecta > Diptera > Syrphidae > Cheilosia > Cheilosia pagana. The sequence goes on along the minus strand of OW386168.1, from coordinate 25,788,208 downwards.
GGAATATTATTTCGAGTACTTATGTTCCACTAAATATGTATATCGGTCAAAGTCGTTAACGCTGTTTTTGGAAAATTATCCTGAGTAAACAGTAACAAATATTTTAAAATTTTGTTTGAAAAATACTACTGTTATATTTAGAATTAAGACTCATACACATTTCGGAAAGCGTTTGTTTTTTTTAAAGCGAGGTGAAACGCTTTTTTTTAAATACCGTGAAGAACGCCATTTACTAGATTTCAAGGCTTGATAGATGTTCAGATATAGTATTTAAATCATTTTGTTCACTGATAAGCGTCATTCCGTTTTTATAACCCTCTTAGACCCATCTACAAAACTTCATTTCCTATCTTTCAAGTAGGAATAAACCATACCCATCCATAAAATTTTATTGAAATCTGTTAACCGGTTTTTTAGATTGACAACAGTGCCATCTGTTGACAATTTTCCGATTCTTATTTTTTTTCTCAAGTTTCTCGTAGCAATTACAAGTAAACCCTTAGCATAAGTTTTTAAATTTCTATCCAATTCGAAAATGGGGTTTCGAGAGATGAGGTTTTTTTAATAGAAGCGCTATTTGAATGGATAATGGTCTTAAAAACATAATTTTTACTGCAAGTATAGGTTTTTTTGGTCAAAATCGTTGTGTTCGATTCCGCATAAAGACAAACTATAGAAAAACAAATGTTCAAATATGACTGAGTTTGCTTAAAAATAAATAAATATTTTGGCGCGACAGGTCTATGGGACCCAAGGCCTAGCTTCTCACAACCATTCGTTTTTGTGTGGGTTTTCAATTTTTGGGACGAATGGAAGGGATCTACAATTTTACGCCGAGTCCAAACGGATAATTGAGAAGCTCATTCATGACAGTTTTACTTTTGGATGTTTGACAGACATTCGCGAGAGGTGGCGCAGTGGAAAAAAACCTTAAGATTTAATTTGGCCCTTTCGGGATTCGAACCTGAGACCCCTCGCTTATTAGCCCAACACACTACCACTAAGCCACTGCGCCGACTGAGTTTGCTTAGTATACTTAAAAATCCATATTACCAGCAAAAAACTGTGTATGCAGTGACGTTAACGCTACATACCGGATAGATTTGCGAGACCCAATTTTTGAGCACAATGCGCTTAAAACAAAGCTAACCCCAAAAAAGTCAAATGTCTTGTGGATCAGTGTTTGAAATTGCCAGAGGGTTTCAAAAGTGTTGGCTTTTAAATGTTACTACCTATATCTTTATTGGTCAGAAAAAGTCGTCCGTCTTACGAGAATGGCAAAATAATTTTGTTTAGAGCGTTTAGGCCAAATCTGTTTGAAAATACGACTTGGGCCTTCCTCCGATTACTGGAAATGTTTAACTGATAGCGTGTTTGGACATTATTTGAGCAAGCTTACACGAACTGTCGATGAAAAATTGGACACGGTTTAGACATGGTAGAGTACATTTTGTCCTTACACACATTATTCCAAAGGTAAGCATCAAGAAGAAGAAAATTGTTGTGTGGTAATTTACTTATACATATATCAACCTAAGTTGGCGATCGAACATAATCTTCCAATCATTTTGAGTCGACGAACCCCCTTTAAAGTTGTCTTTCAATTCTTCTCTCATAACAAATGATGCTGAAGAATGGCCGAACAACATCAAATTTTAAAGGAATTTTCAGCAAAATACCTCCATGAACAGGAAAACTCAGCAGCTTAGTTTGGCTCGTGCTTTGCAGAAGAAGTATCTATCGATCAATTAGATACTTTTTCTTTTTTTTCGTTTGGAGAAATTTATGCTGTGCTTACGCAATTAAGCAAGTGATTTAGTTGATTACCGACACTCAATGTTTTTTTAAGAGTTAAGAAACGTAATCCTGGCCGCCGAACTTGATAATTGTGAAACAGTGTTACTGATTTCCCAGATTTTCGCAATTAGCCGCCGTCCTCTTCTTATTTGTACACCTTTTTTTGAATAGTTTTTTTTTTAATTTATTATCAAAGTACGCAATTCTGAGGACAACTGCAACACATATATTCGAGGAAATGTAGAAAAGGGTTTATTTAATAAAAAAAAATACTCACACTTCAATCGCTTTATTCCAGTTAATAATATATCCACTTAGTGCGAACGTCTCAATATGTACAACATGAATATTTCCCTTCTCTGTGCCAACATACAGCCACTTGCTTCCGACAGGCAAATGAATACATGTTATCCTGCAAAGAGAAATAACCGACAGTTGAATGCAATCACCATATATAAAGATAAAATTGGAATGCTTCAAATTAATTTACAAAATGTCAAGTAGCCACGTGGCAAATTAGGTCACAGTTTGGGTACATACCTTTCTCTTTGAAATTTTAAACTTTGTACTACTTGCGGACACTTTTGGCGTATATTCCATAAATGTAGTGTATCGTCTGCTGTGGCAGTTACTATAGCACCCTCGTTCACCAGAAATTCAATGTGGATGACAGCGCACGCTGAGTCACCTTCATGTCGCACATGTGTATCCACACCAGGACGTCCAAGTCTGTTCAAATTAATTGCAAATATCTAGAGTTAAGGAAAATTTCCCTGCACTCGTTGGATCTCCTAGAAATAACATCGCTGTAATGTACATTATTAATTTGCTAAATTTAATTTGCTATTTTAATTCGCATAAGGAGAATACGCTTCTACCCAGATTCTAAATTCAGGTGGTATGCTGTTCGTATTAATTACTAATTGTGGCGACGGAAATCGCAGGATTCTCCTTTTATGTACTCAAGATGAGGAAGATATAATACATCTATGTTAGGTTCCATAAAATCATCTACGTGTATAAGGGTGTGCCATTTCTGAGAATCTCGTGGAATCACTTTTAAGGGAATCTTCAGCAAGTCGATTCCTTATTAAAATTGTTACAGGTTTCGCTGTAAGCTGTAAGTGGCTTATGCGAAGAATGAATTTTCTTTGGATGTTGCGAAGGAAGTTACCAAAGAACGGATATTGTTGACTGGCTTCCATTCCCAGTTCGCGCTAATTACGAGCACACAGACAAGGGAAATAGGAAACTTGATGCAATTATTTTCTTTGTTGATGGAAGAAAATATTTATGAAATCACTCGCAGCATCGTATAAATAAAAAACCAACGATAATTATTGTCATGGTTGGTTCATGTTGTGTATAGCTGGAAGGACGCACAAAAAACCTTAACGAACTACATCGGAGTCTGTAATGTTTTGTGCGACTTCAAAGAGATAGAAAGAAAAATGTCTTCTGTTCTTTCCTACTTAAAGGAAATATGTGTTTCTTTTTGACTAAAGTCCAGGAACGACAGATTGGAATTTGCTCAGTATTTGACTAGATTTGATTTTTTTTTTATAAAAGAGTAGGGGAAACCAGTCATAAGTCCGCGTTCCTTTGCGCAATGAAACATGATGGAACGAAAATTTACCTACACATAAAGGGCTTGAGGGATCGGCGTTGGCAGCCATGTTGTTTGGGGTCGCGTTTGTCTTATATGGTGTTATTATTATAAAACACACAGCTTGATTTATGACATGTTCTGAGAAATTCGATTGCTAAGTTTTCGCCACTGAAATATGTTAAAAATCAAACTCGACTTAGACATTCTAACAAATAAAAATAATAGGTATTTTTTTGAATTTGGTGCAAAAACTAAGTTCTTTATACAGTTTATTGTGAACTTCTACACCATTATCTTTTTTTGCTAAATTATTTGTTTTACAGTGATGGAAGGAGATATATGCAATTAGTCCAGTTCCAACAAATTTAAGCGAGCTTTTACAGTAATAACCCATAAAAAAGTTTATTGAGATAAAATTTATATAAGCAACCCATTTATTTAAAAAAATTCTGATGAGCTATGAAAACAACTGATTTTGGTTATTAAATAAAAAAAAAATCCGGACCGACATTAGGCAACATTGCTTTGAAGGATTTATTTCGATTTCAGGTAGCTTCTATTCGTTTGTCTTAAAATTGGCATTTGAGATGAAAAGCTATTACATGGAAGCTTGTTATACCTTAGGGTTGCATATTCGTAATCCTGAGTGTAATAGGACTTATAGCCAAGGAATAAAAATATATTCATAAATTCGCAAATCCTAAAAAATAAAGTGGTTTTTGCTTAAAAGGCAATTTTTTAACAAAAACTACTTTGAACACCATTGATTTTTTAAAATTAAAAGCTACTTTGAACTGTATCAAAGCTTAGTTTAAGAACTATTACTGCAATATTAGCAACTGAATAGTTAATTCAATATTTGAACTGATTTTTTACGCGGAAATATATCCAGCCTAAAGCGATCATGATAGTTCAATAGAGTTCAAATTGAATGATCTACTTAAACGATTTTAAGAACTATTGATAGACAACTATAAATAGACAAAATTTTATGAAGAATATAACTCTGAAAAATAGCCACCGGTTCTTCGACTATGTTGCGGCAACAACTTATTTATTTAAAAATGATTCCCGCCATATTGCTGTTCGCCTTAATGTCCTGGGCACCCATTACGTAATTTTGAGAACGATAATCGTCCGAGCGATAGTAGACAACGATCTCCTCATCAATTTGCTTTCCGTAACTATATCACTATCGTCTCTTGTTTATTTGATACTAAGTTTGAGAACCTTGAGTCACAAAGCTTGAGAACTTTCTGTTTCTCTGTAGCTCACAAACTGTAGTTGGAATAAGCACTAGACGTCATCGTAATTGTATTTCGGTTGAAGTGTTCGGTGAATGTATCCTAAAAGGCAACCGCCTGTCAGGTTTATTGTTTCCAAAACCATCAAAAATTCTTCTTCTGATGAAAGCGTTGAAAAAACTGCTTAGATTTAAAGCAAATACTAGAATAGCAATTAATTGTAGTTTGTATTTTGCGTTGGAAAGATATTGAATCGGATTGATCTCTTATAAGAAACAAAATTAATTATGTCCTCGTAATAAATATCTCCTCCTTCCTATAATTTGTCTTTTTTTAATATTTTCGTTTTCGGTTTGTAGCAACAATAAATTGATTCGCCTAAATATTGTGTAAATTTTAATTCAATTTGTAAAAATGACAAGGTTTTTGTGAAATATTCAAATTTCCGTCGGGTACTCATTCGTCATTACTTTTTTAATACAAAATAATTTTAAAATGTGTATAAGTGTTAATTTGTATATATAGCGTTGAAAAATATCTTAAGTCATTTATTCTATTTGAAATTAATTTAAAATCAATGCGAAGCGTAAGCTCATTAGGTATGGCGTATCGTTTAAACTGTATCGTCTGGGTGATAGAGTTTCAACGATTATTGGGTTATGTGAAGGCAAATGTTGAATCGTCAAAACAATATCGCCCGGACGATAGACGACTATTAAAGTTACGGAAAGCAAAGCTATCGTTGAAACGCTATGATAAACGAAAAATAAATAAGTTCAATCCTTTTGATAGCAGAACGCCCTAATTTTCTCAATCCCACAGGAACTTCTTCTATTGGATTACTGAAGAGTTCGAATCAAAGCTTTTTTATGATATTGCATCTATCGTTCATCATAAAAAGATTTCTTTTCTACTCCTTTTTCGAATCGTTTGCTTTTAAAGCTCAAAGTGGTGATGAATTAGCTGATGTGTTAACTGCTCCTAAAAAGGGTTCCGAAAAAGTCATTAACTTGTCTGGAGCAGGTATTTCGATAGATACCTACTCTCTTTTTCCTTCAGGGGTTGATAGTTTTTCCTCACTCAGTCATAAAAAAAAAACATTTCTGCCCTCTCATGTCCAAAAAGTTCATACTTCCTGGCAATGAATGTAAATTTCTGTACTGGTGCTCACATATCCACTAACATACATTCATAGATATATTCCATCTTTCAATTGCGGTCTCATTTACAATCGGTTCAACTGAATTTCAATCAAAGTTAAGCCTTTGGGAATAATTTACCGAAATGGAACTCAATTAATGGACGGACCACAAAATTGCTTCGTAATCGTTTTCCTCGCACCCATAGCACACCCGATAGGGCCATCGTCCTGGAATCAAAAACCATCGACGCAAGAGAACAGAAAATGGGATGGCCAGCAATCACCATCACCGGTTGATGATTTCTAATGCCAAATGGAATTACTGCCATCTAATCCCACTCCACAAATCGAGGTAGGTGGTATGGGTTGCCAAACACATGACAAAAGTTTTTCAAGTAGCTGGTAGAGTCCGGTCCGGAGGTGGGTATTTAAAAAAGTTTTCCAACGAATTTTCAAATAACGCCAACGCTGGATGACATAATACACAAATGGTCTTCCCCAGCCGTGCATACCCGCACACATGTGCCCAAGTGTACAGAAGGACTTTTGCAAATTAAGCCTATTATGCCCTGTTGCTTCGGCACAATTATCCATTCAGTTGTTGCCACTGATTCCAGTGCTTAATAAAATATTAAATGGGCGGAAGGACGAGTTGTTACAACTACGAATATGGAGATAGACTAGTGGTGAAAATCACGTTGCCGTAGGGCCGTGTTTAATCCCTTTTAACATACATACACGACCGTGTGTGTACTTCACGTAATCCCAAGGGATGTATTAAGTTTTTCCTTTTTTTGTTCATTATTCAGGTAGAAGTTGGAAGTGCGGTTAGATACGGATTTGCAAACATGAATAGATACCGCTTACATTGCACATTATACAAATTAAGGACTTGGGCGAAACGACAGACAATCGACGATTCCTGGGAACAGATTACAGGAGTTGAAGTGCAGACCTAAGACACGCTCTTAGAGATCTTAGAGATGTTGAAGCGTTGCCGAAAAAAAAAACACTAATCAAGTGGTACTCTAAAACATATGGGACAAATGAAATGGCATGTTAGTACCACCCTTAGCAGCGCTTTTAACGTTAGTTATGGGTGTCAGGAAGGTCGGGAAAGATTCCACTGGATTTACAAGGGATACCAAAGTCACTTGTCAGCAACCTTTTTTAAAAGTGATTTTGGTTCTGGTAAAATTAAAATTATGAAAAGCACTTTTCCCTATAAAATTGGGTATTTTCAATTTAAAAAACCGGGAACGATACGTGCCATCGTTAAAGCCCAGCATTTATTCCAATACGCTTTTATTGTTTGACATTCTGCTTCACTTGAATCGGCGTACACATTGAAAATAATGACTGTGGATCATATCGCATTATTATTCTAAATAACACGTCAAAAGCGATTCTGTGAAAGCCCTTAAAAAATATCAAAGTTGATAATACACGCTGCGTCGGTGCTATAAAAACCTGCTGTAGCAAAACGAAGAGCAAATCCATAAAATATAATTAAAAATTACATTAGAATGAATGTTAGGAGCCCCGAGACTGGTCCAGTCAGATATAACTGGCATCAGAGAAATGCGATGGGATAGCCTGGATTTGTCATACGTGGCAAGTAAAAAGTCTTGAGCTTTCGACGTGTGAGTGATGGTCTTGTGAAAATCCACACCAAGGCTAAAATTCGCCAGCATTAGTTTATGCAATTTCCGTTGATGAATAGGATCTGGAGAAGCAAGAGCAAACTCTTCGACAATCTAAAATGGTTAGGGCTTGAAGGACGAATGGACATAAATCCTCCAGTCCGAAGGGCTTTCGACTCCAACACAGGGGACTTTTCATTTCAAATTAATTCCAAGCACCGCGATGATTCCTTCCTATAATGTTACCTGCATTGTCCAGAAACTTCTTGAAGCCACAAAATAAAGTAACGTTTATAAATCTAGATGAAGGCAAACACCATTGTCGTTTCAAGGTTTATAGTGTCTCAGTGTTTGCCATACCTCACTAGTGCACTGAAAAGTTCTGCCTGTAGTTGGTTAGTTGGCCAAACGGTGGGTCAAATTAATAGAACATCAACCAATAACCTGATCTGGTTTTAAAGTGACGTTGAAGGAAACATTACATTAAGGATAATGCGCCAACTACGGACAGAGTTGATCACAAAAAGATTCAACGAACAACGAACCCAAAGTTTAAACGTGCAATAATGTAAATGCCAGCACAAGTTATAGGCTAGGTTTTTGGATAGCAGACCACGCAGACCACGATGAACTCTGGTTACCATACATGGGTATATTATGTGGAACCACGGTGATGTCCTTAAAGTCGTGAAAAACTTGTTAAGATCAAACAGTGAGACATTCGGAAGCTCTTGAATCCTCGTCTTTATCCCCCATTAAAAGAATTTCATTTAATGATTTGTTAGGAAATGTTTGCAAGGAACTTTGAGCTTTTCGCGAGTGCGGCTAACTTGCCTGTATTTTACCTTGCTATCAATAAATATGGCAAATATAAATATCTCATTTGCGTGGATTTGTTTGTACTCCATTCATCCATTCCAAAACAAAACATATGCACAAGTTTTTGTGCTTTGCAGCTATTTTGGAGCCCTTCCGGAGGCAGGTTCTTGCATTTATAGGAAGCAGCCTTGAGGGAGCAGATTGAGAATTCCCTCCAGTCTAGCTGTAAGTGAGCTGGTTGTCCCTATAGATAATAATATTTGTATTTTTGTCATTGAGCGTACGATCTAGAGATAAGGTGAAGGACTGTCATTCAGCTTTTTGGTATCTACTCTTGATACTCGGTAAATTTGCTGCTCTTTGACATCACACACGTCCGCAATAGGAACTACCAAAATAAATCTAAAAACGGTTGCATATATCCCCAGCTTTGCTGATATAACCGTATATGTATAGGAACAAGATACATATATCAAGAATAATTTTCAACGTTTTATAACTTAAAACAACTCATCGCAAATAAAAGTACGTTCCACCACACAGATGAAAGTTTAAGCAACGCATTTTATCCATATAACCTGAATAAGCTTCCACTATCAATTAGTGTCGCAACATCTTCTGGAAGGCTAGAAAAGTCTGTAAGGCATATGACTTTACTGACGCAGAATCAGAATCAGTTCTCTCTAACAATCTGGTATAACTTAAAGTCAGTTTGTTTCTTTATATTGTTTCTAAATTTAATTATACTTTTATTTTTTTATTATTTCGCTGAATAATGTAATGTAAGGCCACCCCTCCCATAGTTAATATTTATAGATATAATTAAGCGCGTTAAAGTGGCATTTGACACTACATATTTAATATTCAAAGTGTATAAAAATAAAAAAAAAATCCTACATCTAATTTCTTTTTGTAGTTCTGTAAGTATTATAAAATGTTGTTAACTTATTGAACTTTGTATTGTACATATTTAAATTAAACTGAAATAAATGTATCTATCTTTGAAATTGAAAAACTATTTATTTCTACTAACACATTTTTAAGCTAAACTCGGTTGAAAAAGTAGGAACACTTTGTTTGCGTATAGTTGCTTTGGTCCAAGCTCCAAGTTCCTTAACGCATTTTGTGGTTGATTTATTAGAATAATTCACATAACTGACGGTTCATATAACTGAAACTTCACTGTACTTATAATGAAAAGTTTTTCGATAACAATTCGACATATCTGTATGCAACTGTGCATGTGGAATTAATTCGTTCCCTACGCAAACGCTGTCCAATCTGTTACATCATTTTATTACATTCGCTTTATTACGGGTAGTAAATCCCGAAAGCGACTGTATGCGGGACGTGCAATTAATTTCGGAAACTGTTTCTATCTATCCACTTTCACATCAATTTTGGCCCACCGAATTAGGAGTTAGGAGGAGGCCCAACCATCGCATTTGGCACTAAGCCCTTAAGGAAACATTTGCTTCATTCACTGTACATGCAACGCAAGAGGAAACACTCCATGTTTCCATATTCTACATCTACATGACTGCTAAACGCAATAGATAATCAGGATATCAATTCATTTATGCTTGATCTGCGCAACCTTAGAGATTAAATTTCCCCCATTCCAGTGAACCGAAGCAGATTATGTAATTCCTTGCAGCCAAAGTCCGGTGTCCTGATGAAACTGTGCGGAAAATAAGCCATTGGTGATGCATCTGGAATGCTAATACACATTAACAAACACTCAGAGGGGGGAGTCACGTGTGGGTATACAGTAGTCCTGCCCCTTCAGCAGTTTTATGAAACATTCAGCAAAATAATTTTCGCTGCTATGTGTACCTATTGGATTCTATTTCTTAGTGTCCTGTTCATCTGCAGCGCGCACATACAAAAAGTCATGCAAAGTTATCTATTTGGGAGCTGTGTGGCCAGACTAATATCTTTGGGAGATAATCCTCGCCCCTAAATGGGTCCTCAAATTGACTTATTTTTTATGTTTGTCCTTGCAACTTGTATTGACATTATAATGCGTAGGGCTGTGTTCAAATTTAATGGCGAATAACACTTAAATCTGCGATTACATTTCCTACGATAAGTTTATGGCCGTGGAAGAAAAAGTAAACATTAACGAAAAATAATTAAAAGTAAACAAGAATTTCAATTAAATTAAACAAAACTTAGAATACACAATTTGGTGTCACTTTAATCTAGCGCAATTATTATCGTTTGATGTTCATGGATAAAAGCAAGCTCAACAATTTGATTCGACTTCCCGTGTTTGATGAATGAATTCTCTTAAATCTCTTAACGAGTGTATACTGTATATTCATGGACAAAAAAATGCTACTCCGTACATCGACAGTTTGCCACGGCAATTAAATTGAATTGTATTCCGACACAATTTAAATTCGCATTCGATTTCGAATTTTTATGTAGCTCACACTCACAGTTCGCTGCATCGAAAACATGTGCGAGGGTGTTTATCGTATTTTTTTGCAATCTTGCTCTGTTTGATTTGCCATAAAAAAAACTCTCTCAAATGGTTTAAAAAACGTGAAACAAATGCAAACAAATTTTAGAATTGAGCTTTCATATGAAAATAGGGTTTCTACATTTTTGACACTCATAGAAATGATTCAATTTTGAGCGATTTGTGTACATAGACTGTCCTAACTAACACTCGTGATGATTGTTTTTATTTTTCGCCTGCCTTGACAAATGGGCGTTGCGTGGAAATGAATGTAATCAAGGTCCCACCTCGGATTAAACTGACTGCAGTTGCAGAAATATTTAGCAAGCTTTAATATAGAGCGACAGCAGATGTGTTACTGTTTGAAATGTCATTAGACTGAATTGACTTTATTTTTCTGTTTTAAATATTCGAGTCAGGTTTTTACGGACAGACAAATCGGAAAAAGTTGCCCGGAAAATTGCAAAATTCGGAACCAACTGAAAGTTCTGTGGAAAAACGAATTCCAGCCAAAATTTAATAAATTTAGATTTTACGTTTGTGTTGATTCGTGTACTTTGTTTGACAGCTGATCCGAAGTTGCATGGCCTTTCTTAAGCGATCTGTCATCTCGGAATTGTTTTTTTAATTGTGAGTCCAGTTTCCTGCACTGGTTATTTACCGGCTACTTGAACTTTTCACTGGCTAGTTTGGATTGTGATTTGGGATTTATTCCAATTTAGGCTATTTTGCTTTAAAATTTGGCGATTTTTAGGCTGATAATAAATTCTTGAAAAAATGCTTGCTTGATAAACATAAAATTACAGTAGAAGTCGCGGTGAAGGGACCGTGAAAATGAGGTCGTTTTAAGCGGCGGTCGCCAATATCCGTCAGCCTTCCACAGATATTCAGGAAGGAATTAACAAAATCACATAAACCTTTTAGTTAAAGACGCGTAAACCAACGCTAATTTAAAAGGAGCTTTAACATCGAAACATCGAATAAACTGCTATATAATATTTAGCAGAAACAAAGAAACGTAGTTAGGTAGACAACTGCATAACGTAACCGATGCAACGAACCGTTAGTCTGTTCATTTGTAAAATTACAAAAATAAAGGAGGAATACGTTTTTCTCTCATTTCATCGTTTAAACCGACGACAAGAACTGTTTTTTTTTTTCGTTATATACGGCGACGTTATATCCGACAGTGAATAGCTTAAAATGTAATGAACCAACTGATCTCATAAATTTAAATACATATTTAAATTTAAAATATTTCATAATATTCTTCCACTCGTTGGTATGAGTGTGTTAATAGGGTATTAAACACGTTTTCAAATAGCTCCGATTAAAGAACGCTGCTATAGGACCAATGATATTTTCAGAAAGTTATCTAATGAATCAAACCATTTGTACTTCATATATCTAAGGACTATCCTTAAAGAATTAAATACTCTGGAATTAATATTTTAAAAAGGGAACTGAGGTATATCAAACGTTTATGATGATATGATTTTATTTGTGAAGTTTATTCCAACTAAAATTGCTAAAGTCTGAGAATTTCATTCAGTTCAACGAAAAAAATTTGCATTTATATCCTCATTAAATTTCATGAAAAATAGCTTCTTTTACTATTATTTATGTTTGTACATAATTCGCATCCACAAGTTTTAAAAAAATAAATGACTCATTCTTATAAAGTCTCTCCAAACTAATTTTATTGAGATTTCAAACAACTCTTACTGAGTTTTCAGAATTTGCTTTTTTAAAATAATACCCTTTTTAAATGACACTTCTTTAAACTAAGGTTTAGTTAACTGGGAATTTCTGCAAAAAATTTTAATGACTAACAAAATTAAAGATTCATTTAACGTACGTATTTGAGCAGATTTGACTTCAGAAAAAACCGAAGAATTATCCCCCATCTCCATGGAAGACATTTTTGAGAAAATTTTCGATTTTTACGGAGATTTTCACCTATATAAATATTTATTTCTCAAAATGTTTATCTGCTGTTTTATGAATTTTTGGATTTATTATAACAAATTAATTTTTACTGACACTTTTAAACGTTTTTAATGTTAAATACAGATTTTTCTTTTTATAATTTTTGTTAAGTATGAACTCACATTTTAATAAATATGTTCGGTAGGTCGTTCGTTTCTATGTTTTTAATTAAAGCTTAATGAGTAATTCTTTCGAAGAGACTGAAAGTATTTTTTTTTTGGTTAGCATAATAATATTTTTTTTTATACAGCTAGCTTATAATTAGAACAAATAATTATTATTGTGCCTGTTGGTTTCGAATTCTGTCATCTTTGAAATCAATTTAATCGAAGTAAATGTGCTTAAGAATTTACAAAAAAATGGGTGCGGATTTGTTTCATAAAATTTTAGCTTGGCTATTTTTAGCTCCAAGAATTTAAGAATTGGGTTCCATACCTCTTAGAAAAGCTGGCACCACCGATTGGGAGCTAATGTTACACAATTTGGAAGAAATATGTGCATTTTTTTAACAAATCATCTTAAAAGATGTCGGGGGAATTGAATACGGGGCGTGACACCTTTTGCTTTGGTCTATCATCTAGAAAATAAGCCTGAAACCGACGAGCAACACTACACACTATTTAAATACATACTACTCGGTCTGATGGACAAACACTGCCCGGTGATTTAAATCTTGGACAATACATGCTTCTTACATAGTGCAGTGTGTGGCTTGGTCTCGCAAAGGAGAACCCTCTGATTAATATCTAACCTATTTTTAAGAAGATTATGCTCAAATTTGCCAATAGCGGAGCTTTGAAGGGAATGTTAAATGAATCAAAAAATATGTAGCTAGAAAAGAAACCTTCAGACTTGAAAATGATCTTCCTTCTCATTCTAGAAAAAGGTAGATATACCCATTTACACCTATACATAAAGAGGTAAGCTTTGTTAACGGTTGGTAATCGTTTTATAAATAACACGATTAGATCCCTGATTTAAGTTGCAAAAATGGTCAAGATTGGTCCATTTTGAGACAGATAGGATGAAATAATTGTTCAACTTAAAAAAGTTGCAGGACAATTTTCAACGACATTATTTCAATTATTGCACTCTTCCGATAATTGCTTGTTTTCAGGATGGATGTAGATGGATACAGAGATATGCTATAGTTTGGCTGATAGCTAAAGAAAAAATTTATAGCTAACCCGGTCAAATAGTTACTCATATCGAAATGAAAAAAAAACTTGCTCAACATTTTAAATTTATTGTTTTGATAAAATAATTAAACATAAATAACAACAGAAAAACTTTTTCACACATTTCGATTCAAATTTCATAAAGAGTTGTTTGTTGTTTTAATTTCAATTACGTAATTTATTTGCTGTAAAAGCAATCGGTTGCCCGTGCCATACATTACGCAAAAAAGAAACAGCATACCTATTAAAAAAAACAAACACACACAAATTGGATTGGAATATACAGCCCATAAATATACAGACTTGCCTGTCTATGAATAAAATATGATTAATCGCGATAAATACCACACAACCAGGATATACCTGTTTGTTTGTTTGGCGATTCACTATTATCCTTCGTTATTTGTTTACGTAGCGGGCTTTGCGTTTGCGTTTGCATTGCTATTGAATACATAACCCAACACCTGGTTTTTATTTTGGAAAGGCGGTAAATCAGCTGGCCTTCCGTATCCGCGAATTTTATCGGTTCCGCACTGCGTTTCGCATGTTGCTCTATTCGAATACGTTTCCGCTTCACTCAAGCGCGATTTTTATGGGAAAATATCTTAATCAGGGTCTGCGTTTTCGAACATAGATTTATGCTGTTATGAGGAATATAAACTTGACTGCCGATTTCAAGCCATTTGGTTATTGGCAATTGCCTTTCTATAAATAAAGTGAAGTTTTCTGATAGAAACTAAAATGCGAGTGCATGTATTCTAAGGAAACGTATGTACAAACGTTAGTAAGGGTGTTTTAAAAGTTACACCTATTTTGAGGGTATAAATCATAACAATTTCGAGTAAAACCATTAGTTGAGTTACAGTTCTGCTTAGTGCAAGGTTGCTCCGGCTCATTCATTAAAAACTGATTGTCATAAATAAATGCGCCATTTGTCTGGAGCTGCGTCCAGTCTGTTTCTGTATTTGTTTTTTGTGTAAGTGTAAGCTGAAAACCCAGCCTCGCATCGGTAAGTTGCTACAAATGGACTACAAAATGTATTCAAATAAGAATCTTCTGATTCAAATTATTTTTTAAGAAGGAATGAAATCAAATTTGCTATAATTTGCAAATGGATTCTGTGCCCAATCGATGTTGTCCTTTTTCTCGGGGAAATCCTATTCCAAAGATTTGTTGAGCGTTACCAAATTTTGCTTCCCTCATCATCTGAAGTAACTTGCAACATATTTTCTTCCAAAAATCCCTTTTACAATAGTAAAACTTTCGTAATTTTTTTGGTCGACACATTCTACTTAGAAGGCAAGTTTAGTTTTAGTTCTTTCCTGCAAGGACTGGCAAATTAAGTTGAGTTTATCGTATAAATCGGCCAAATTCACCAAGCATTGCTCATCGTGCAAGAGTTAAAAAAGCGTTCTTTCGGATGCAGAAATGGGCTGAGATGTATGAATTTGTTTGATGATGAAGTTCGGTGCGACGCGACACGCGACGATTATGTTTTTTCAACGGAACTCCTTTGACACGTCCACTGATTTGAGAAACGCTGATATAGTAGAAAGTAGACTATTGGCCGTCTTAAAAGAAGAAATAATATCCTTTGGAAGTAGGCAAATTAAATCAATTTCATATCTTTCGCAAATGATGCGACCACTTCTGCTCTTTGTATGCGTCCATTGTCAGATAAAAAATAATTCGAAACCTGTTAGACCTACAAAGCTGGAGATTATAGAAACTGCAGAGCTATTATTCGGTTTTTTTACTAAGATTAGAATGAATTTCCACCCGCTAAAAGTACAAAATATAATAAGTAGATATCCCTCTTATCAAAATAATCAGTTCTGTCTTCGGTTATCAGCTCGTAATAATATACTAGTGTTAAGTTTTGTGTATGAGAGGCTCAATACTGACTGTATTCGTACATCTGCAAATCTGTCAAATTGTGACTTTGAAAAAGATTCACGCACAAGAGCTTCTAAAAATAAAGTTTTTATTCATCCATATTTCCATTAAAAATCTTTAACAGCATTTTTTGAACACGTAACCGTAACATAAGGAACGAAAAATTCGGGACTCTTCCCTCTTAATATGTATCTGTCATAACACCACACAATACAACAAATGAATTCTTTATAACTCCGGGAAATCTTACCGAGTCGATGACGGTAGAGCAACCCACGCCCTCCAGGGAAGAAATAAACGAGCAAAATTCGAATCTTTGTATAATACTATCAACGCCGGTTGGCCCCTACGGGCCTGGGGTACGGACATTTGACAAATAAAAAAAAGGAAAAAACAATTTATTCTTTGACGTTTTGACAGAGAATAATGTTCTTTCATCCGCAAGAATTATGTTTTAAATTGGTCGCATTCATTACATAGAAGAACACCCTATACCCACCTAAAGGAAGGATATTAATGTTTGCTGTATTGTTTGAAAATATATGCAAAATAATCTGGTGAAGCGTGAATGGTTTAATCGTTATTAGTAATTGTTGCATTACTTCTTCTATGCATTCTTATACACCTACAAAGGAACAGATAGAACAGTGAAGGGTACGATTTGAAGGGATTGCATTATGCATCAGCATACTTCTTTCAAGACTTGTTGCAGAGGAAACTAGCGAGCCTTCATAAGGTACCTTGGTTTGGATATAAACAGCTAAAATATAGATTTAATTTCTTTTTCTGTTTTATAAGCCATGTAGGCCAAGAAGACTGATTGTGCCAGTTAAGAATTTTTACTTTAAATCAATATACAAATAACGGTTGGTAATTTAAACATATTTAAAAAAAACTGCATTGAATGCTTTTAATCAGTGTAATATCGGAAAAGGAAAGCATTACCGCGTTCCTTGAAACTGTACAGGAGAACCGGAGGCAGTCAACTTCTCGCCGTGCACAAGAAGTCGGCTTTTCGAAGATTTCAACTGACCAACGAGCTCAAGGTTAATGACCACAGACAACAGCATTTGTTCGTTTACTGAGCTTCGGAGCGTTTGATGGAAATCATCTTTTTTAGATGAATGATTTTGTTAACAAGAAAAATTCCCATACAAGCTAACCCAAACCTGGTTCAACAATAGCAATAGCAACAAAAAGTAACTGGTGAAAATTTTGGGACGGCGGCGTAGTTTTTTGAGGACAACAGTATCAACGTTGAGCGCTAACCGCGTTCTTTTGGCCCAAACTGAATGATATTAGGGCATAGTTGGGTTATCTCTCGCATAGGTGACGGCAATTGGCCACCAAGATTGTGCGATTTGACCCTGTTAGCCTTTTTCTAATGAGGCTTCCGAATGTCGCAGGTCTATGCCATAAAGCCGTAATCGGCCGATTCACTTAAAGCCAATGCCATGGCTCACGGCTATATTTGAAGGATGTTAAATTCCACAATGGATCTTTCCTAAAAAAAGGTTCTTTCATGCCTCACATTCACAAGAGCTTGTTTAAATCCATTTGAAGATCGACCCTTCACCCATACTTATTGAAATACCCTTTAGAATTTAGATGGACCTCATCTGAAAGCTTATTTAACGTTCAAACGAACCATATTGTTTTTGACCATCCAAGCCGAGTTTAGTTTTTTTATTTAATGTTGGAAAAAAGTATACTTAGTCAAACAAATAAATAAAGTAGCAATCATATTTTCTTCTCAATTGTAACCTTGAAACAAAAACTGATTTCAGATCATGTGGGACAAAGCAATATTCTGTGCTCATTTCATTGGAATTGGGCAGCGATTTCATTTGCAAGAGGGAATTAAGCTCAAAGCAACTCTTAACCTAGTTCATTGCTCGAATCGATACAAACGTTTCTAACTTACCACAAAAGACCAATTGCTGAGCTATGCCCAAAACGTACATACTACCATGGATGATGTTCTAATAAATTTAATAAATCAATTTTTCGAAGTGCGTCATATGTGCATTTTGCATTGGACACAAAATTTTGAACTCCCTTCTTAGAGACAGTTTTCTAGAGGACTACAAGTTAAAAGCGATTCGCTGCTAGTGTTCTTTTTAAAATAATATTACAATCTAAGAAAATTCCACAAAGATCAGCTACTTATACAACCCTTTCCGAGTTTTTGATTCCTGCTTCGGGATCAAGATAATACATTTTTCTGTTGGCTAATTATTTGACTAGATATTTACTAGAATGTTTAGGATAAATTTTAACATTCAAATTGAAGTTTGGTGAACTCCTCTCTTGAACACTTATGTAAAAAGTACAGTTGTACATGTCAGAAAATAATTTAAAGACAATAGTGACACATGGCCTAAATTAAAAATGAACGAGAAAAATATGCAACGTTTTCCAAAACGACAGCTTAGACTGAAAATGGAAAATATGTAATTAAATTAAGTGATATTTTGATAGGTTGTAGCTTAAAAATTCCTTAACAGGACTAAGCTTGTAAATACAAATGTCTTAAAAAATAAATAAATGCGCAGCAGGTCGGTTAGGCACCTTAGCTCTTGACTCTTCTCACAACCATTCACAGTTTATTCTTGGGGCGACTTTTGCTAGTAAAAATAAATGTTAAATGTAGTGTGTGTTCTTCCGAGGATCGAACCTGAGACCCCTCGCAAAATAGTCTTTTACTATACTTAATTTTAATCCACTCATCGCGGAGCAATACCTACGATGCGGATTTTTTTCTGTTTTTAATATAAATAGCATTTAATCCACTTTTTTAAATTTGCATATCAATAAAACCAACGAAATGCTGTAAGAAAGTTAAAGGTTAAACATTTTTAAATTTCGTTTAACTATTTTCAAAACAACAGCCTCACAAAGTGTAACTGGAACCTCATAAAGCATAAATAAAAGAAATGCACTAAGCACCCATTTTCCCATTTGTAAATTAGCATATACAGATGTACACTTCATGTATAGGTTTTTTTTTTTCTTGAAAAGGATACATTCTCAGCGAGCCGGATTTGTCGCCAATCACCAACAATCTCTGTACTGGATCGAATGCTATCGCTGTAGGCGAATGTGGAAACCCATGACGAAATGTCTGAAAAGAAGCAAAAATAAAAATTGAATTACACACATTTGATAAAATTAAAAAAAAATATATATATTTAAAAAAACAACTAATCTTAAGTAAACACACTTATTAAGTATTCCAAAATGATGATGGGGTGAGATTTTCACTAATATCATGCGTAGGCACGCTTCTCTGCCAGTGATTTATTACAGATAACGCACGTACGTACACAGGTACCATAACTTTTATATAGCTCCACCACACACCATCCCACCCCCAATTCTGATGGTGGTTATGCAATTTTTCTTGCGGAATGCGAACGTGTATGCTAATTAATCATATCTCTGGAGCCCTCGATGTAATTATAAGGAGAATGAGCCAGAAACTGAATAATGGATATTCAAGGATAACAATTTAAATAAATTTGTTAACGTGAGCGCAGAAGGAACAGAGTTGCACTTAAAAAAAACTCCCCTTGAAAGAACTTGGAACAAAGTTTAGACATTAAACGAGTAATGATAATATGATGAGTGTAAGGTAATGGCCACGCCCAGTGCTATTTAAATAGGCACTAGCATGCAAATTAAATACTGAAAGTCGATTTTATTCATTATACACTTAAATGCCACACCTTGGAGTCTACGGATAACACAAAATTACCATGTATGTATGTGGGGTTGGGTACTGTTTACGAAAACCTATTAAGTAACCTCAAAAAATACTCCTTTCAGGGTTTGAAGGTAATAGTTTTCGTTGTTAGCGATAACATTTTAAATACAAGGTGGCGCAAAAATAAACTTCCGATGTTTTTTGGTTGTAATTTAAAAAAAAATTAAAAACTTTGATTCTTCTTGTGGATTATTTTTATTTGGTCTTTTAATTTTTTTTACATAAAGTCGAGAATATGATGTCATATAAATGGCCGCCGCCACAGTTGATTGTCATTTGAGCCCTTTTTATGGCATTTTCCATCACTTTGGCCAAAACTTCCGGCGATAGGTCCTCACATTCTTGACGGATATTGTCTTTAAGAGCTGCAAGAGTCTAAGGCTTGTTGACATAAACCCGCGACTTCAAAAAGCCCCACAAAAAGAAGTCTGGAGCGGTCAAATCAGGCGATCTTGCTGGCCAGTGCAAATCGCCAAAACGGGAGATTAGGCGCCCGGGAAATGCATCCTCCAGCATATCGGTTGTGGCACGTGCAGTGTGTGCCGTTGCACCGTCCTGTTGGAACCACATGTTTTCCAATCTCAATTCATCAAGTTGCGGCAAAAAGAACTCGTTGATCATTGCTCTGTAGCGTGGCACGTCGTCTGGTCGATGTCGACGGCGCTTCCATGACATCTTCGGCTACAGCAGCAATATTCTCTGCAGAACGGCTACTCCGGGGTCTGCCACGCCTGGCAGCATCTCGTGTTGTGCCAGTCTCTTCGAGGCGAGCGGCTAAACGTCGCAGTGTTTCACCAGTAGGCGTTGGACGGCTGGGAAATCTGCGACGAAATTCACGTTGTGCCAAAGTCACCGACCGATTATTGCTCAAATAAATAGTCACCAATATTCCGCGTTCTGGAGCAGTGTAGCGTAACATTGTTTATTAACGTGTATTTCGCATGTGTTTACTACACAAATGTCAAAACAGAACTGACATTAGGGGCCAATCGCAAAATTTATAGCATTTTCTGATAGGAGGATTACTTTTGCGGCACCTTGTACATAGTCGAGATCTGTTTGAACTTTGTTGCTCGAGGTTGATATTCAGAAATGATTACCTATATTAAAAGTTCGTTGTTTGTTATTTAAAGCATCATTTTTAATTGACTTTTGTGTGGGGATACAAAGCCTACTGGTGTCATGAATAAGAGACTAGACAAGATGTTTCGAGTTCCGTTCTGCTACTCCCTCTCATAATTTACATAAATAAAGTACTCCCATTTATTATACTTCTTTAATTTAATAACGTTAATAAATTAGCATAATTTTTAAAATATATCGCCGGGATTACTTTATTTTTAAATTAAAACAAACCCTTTTGCCAGCAGATGATAAAGTAGGTCTAGGCGCAAATTAACAAAATAGAATAAGAAAATCGTACGCCAAAGTTGACTTTCCGAAAGTTGATTAAACTACATGTGGGGTGGTTTCTATCCCGCATTAATTAAAAGCACACACAAATGTATAAATAAAACCCTTTGTAGAACTTTTTTTTTTATTAAAATAGGTTCTAATAAGGACGAAGCAATATTTACTTACCACGAGGCGCTGAAGTATGCACAGCAGGCCACATGTGTTCTATTTAAACATACCTACGCTTATGGCGGCGAACCTCATTTGTAGGAGAAGCTACTGGAAAATTCCAGCACAGTTTAAAAAATAATAGCAAAGGTAAATGTTATAAAATTAACAAAGTTTTTTCCCTAACCTCAGCACGACCGAGTTCCACCATTGCAATTATTGTGTTAGTGGAAGGAATAGGTGTCTTTTTGTTCATAAATCACAACTAATTAAATAAGGACACTAAGCTTTTTATACGTGTTAAAGAGGCAAGTGTGATCTTAGAAAGTTAAGATTTGGGGTGCGTATTTATTTCACTTTTATAAATTCGTTTAATTGGACAAACTATGGCAAATAGTTACTTCAGTAAATACTTGTTTGATTATAATTAATGACACCTGGTTCCATAATCGTTTTTGCATATTAAATGCTCTGTAAAGGACTTTGATTTGGATTCACCCAGGAACAAATGGGTGGGAATGGCAATAAATCAAATTCATGACAGTGAAATTCTCTATCTCCCAGTAAACAAAAATCCTTGGAATGGAGTTCTATTTTTGAAAATGGTTACAACGATTGTTGGAAATCTTGATACAGTTGCTATATACGGTGGTAAAGAGTTTTTTGACTATTCAAATAAATGTCTAAAATGTTCAGTCACCGGATGTCAAAATATTTGACTACAAAATTCCTATAATGACTTAAAAAAATTCTTTTGAAAATATTGTCCGCAGTTTCTTAAAAACTGCATTTTATAAATCCTTTCGCTTAAATCAAATCAATCGTCAAAAATGTGACGTTAAAACAAGACGCTATTAGCAATTTGTACTTATATTCTGTGCTTTAAAGCCTCATCAGAAAAGACTTCTAAAAACGACATCTAATGGCTGGTTACAAATTTAAAACAAGAACTGCCTAGTTTAGTTAGTCTGACAGCTCAGTGACTAGATGTATTTATGTTTTTATTGACCCAGATTAGCAGTTTACGTTTATGAAGGGGTAGCAGACAAATCTATGACCAAGAAAACCCTGCGAGAATATACAGTTCACATTTTGAAGTGCCAAAATTCAAAGATAAGCCGGGAGAATACAGCAACAACTGAACTCACCTAGTTAACGCGTTTGTATACCTAGTCAAGAGATGTGTAGTTGACGTTTTACTTGAACCAGTTAGCCGAACGTCCCTAGTGTTTTAGAAAACAAATATTAGAACGAGATATAATAAAGAAGTAAGTGGCCTAACAATAATGGAACGAAAAATACTGCCGAAGGTCGCTGAATACGAGCCGACAATCACTTCATTCCAAGAATTCAATTTTAATTTCAGACCATTCCAAACTTAAATTGAGCTTAAGCATTTTTTAACTTGTTAGAATGACGAATGTGTCAGCTTAAACTAAGCTCAAAATCATCGTAACCATTTTAAGAGATTCAAGTGCTTAATTTCGAACACTCTAGACATAAATATAAGTATTCTCAAACGTATCGGAATGATGAAAAATCCGGAATAACTACGTTTAAAATAAGCATACACAAATCCAAATAAGAACCAACAAAATTTGCTTAATAAGATCGCTTTTGGAATGTTTTAAGAATTAGATATATCTCTATCTCTGCAAACAAAAAATAAGCAATTTACTTCATTTATGTAGTGAATATTTAATCAAGCAAACAATTCTTACGTATATTGTGACTTGTTCTCAATTAAAGAACTAAAAGAAGTGTTCTACATTCTTCCTTTTTATCGGAATGAGGCCAGTGGCACAGCAAAAGTCCAACAAATTTTCTCCGTTCGCGTGCCAGTCTGGGACAAGTTTGTGTCAATATTTGATGCAACTTTAATTTATTCGAAAAATAACCTAGACATCTTTCCTGGCTCCCAGCACGAAGAGGTCAGCTGCATTAGAAGGTCAATATCAGTCGTATTCAACTCTGGCTGGCTAAACCATAGACGAGTACAATATGCGTCCGTTCGAAGAAGCAATCCAATCGTCTGACCTTCATAACCAAGGTTGAATGTTTTCTAAAACAAAACGCGTATGGCTCGGAAAGCTCTACCTATAGGTGTAACCAATCCTACAAAAATCCATAAAGTTCTTAGTTCTCCAAGGAGGAACGTGATTTGTATAGTATGCATCTTTGCTTAATGGTAAATAATTAATTTCAAGAACCAACACTACACAGCTGCTATTCCACGGAGTGTTTCTCATAGTTAAAATTTGGAAGTCATAAAAACCTACCCCAGTTAAGCATAAATTGTAAGGTTTGTTTTTGTAAGGATGCAGATGTGGTGGTTTCCTCAAAGTATGTCTCACATACCTATTAGTATGCCAAGAAAGGAAGGCAAACGTTGAAGAAAATATATTTAACGACACAGATGGGAGTCATAAACCGATTTTAAACAAAAAGTCAACCAAGCAACTTGCCACCACCGGAGTGAAACCCACTGAAAGAGCGCACCACACAAAACAAAAGCAGTCACGCATAAAAGCGTGGAGGTATTTAAAAAATCCCGCCGAATCCCTCAAAGAGTATTCAAAACCAAACAGACGTGAGGCTCTTTGATCAAAGGACCATGTTTAAATGAAAATCGATGTGGTTGAATTCTTTATGATTGGCAAGGCTTCACTTGTGTAGTTATACAGAGGTTTCTGTGACTGGCACGGTGGAAGTGAGATTTTTTTTTCATTTTAGCGATTTCCCTGCTAACGTTTGACTACAAAATTGTTTTGACATTTGATGGCATTTTCCAAGCAATGTGAAGTTTTTTGACCGAACACAATATTTTTTCCTGGAAGAACTGCAATGCCGTTCGTTGCTTATCTAAGAAGAGACCTCTATCAAATGTAGTTTCAACATGTGGAACGAATAAAATCCATACTTTGAATGTTTGATCTAAATTTGTGGCGCAGTTTTTAAGGCATTGAACTTAATGTAATATCGGTTTGCCTAATGGTCCTTATCCTTATATTCAAATATGCCAGTAGTTATGACAACAGTTAGCAAAACTCCCGAACACCCTGACTCAATTGGTAAAAATGTTAATCCCATAGCTGAGCTACAAACAAAAATTATGGTTTTTAAAAACATTCGATCAATGATCTGTTGTGAATTCCATTTCTATTATCGGACATGACAATTAAATAACCTTTCAAGATCACTTTAAAGCAGATTGATGTGCTAGGATAGATTAGGTTGAGTAAGGTTTTAAGATCATTACAAAACACCTGGATCTATAGCAAGCCCATTGCGTTCTTTTGGAGTTTAACTCCTTGTTTCACTACTGAGGTACTGAGGTAGGGACTTCTCAGTTGGCTTTCTGAGTGGAGAAACTCTTTCCTAAGCCAAGTGCATTATTTTTCCTAATGTGACAAGGCCGGGAATCGAATCTAAGCCTCTAAGTGCTGGATTTTCACTTTTATTTTAATAAAAAAATTTAAGAACTAAAAGTCGACTTTCAAAAAGATGGACAGTTTTGTGTTTATTTATTTAATTGTATTTAAAAATTGTTAACCAGTTATAACGTTTGTATGCAATTGCCTGTTAAGTTAAAAATGATTAGGGGTATAAATAGGCCTTGGAAGACCAAATTTTAAAGATGGATCGAATTTATAAAAATCGACTACCCAATTTTTTTACAGATATAAATATATATATACGAAACAATAAAGAACTTCCAACAAAGTTTGACGAAAAATATTTAAATTATTTTTTGTGACATGAAAACAACATTGAGAAAATAGTTTGAACAGTATTTTAACAAATTTAATCAATATTTTTAATTTTTTTGTTTTGCCACTGATTTTAAATTTAAATATAAAAGAAATCACCCTTTTGGAAGATGGTGGTATTTTTGCAAATGGCCACCAATGTCAAATCTGTTTTTATATTTGTAGACAGATGTAGAATACAAATGAACAAGCCGTGGAGCGATACACTTCCCAAGAACGCGGAATAATCGTGTCTATTTAACCGTCCCGATTTAACCGTTTCAGATTTTTTTGTTGGGTTTTTTGAAGTCCCGTGTTTACGTGAACAAGCCCGAGACTCTAGAAGCCCTCAAGGACAACATTTGACACCAGTGCGAGAATCTGTCGCCCGAAGTTCTCGCCGAAGGGATGAAAAATGCCATAAAACGAGCCCGTATGGCAAATTGTGACGGCGCCCATTTGGCCGATATCATCTTCTTGACTTGACCAGTAAAAATAAGGTTCAAATAAACATAATCAAAAAACAGAATTGAAGTTTTTCATTTAGAAAAAAATGAGAGCCAAACAACATCGAATGACTTCTTTTGAAGCACCTTGTATAAGAAATGTTCTTGCTTATTAACAAATATGTAGTTTTACAGCCTTCAGTATTAATTACGGATTTTTATAGTTTCCTCTTTAAATTGGCAAAAAATTAAGAAAATTCTCCAAAAACGGACTTTTTCTTTAAATATTTTCAAATGTTCTTTTAAAGCATTTGGTAAAATTGATGTCAAAAATTAACTTAATTTTCACACCTGTTTTCTTATAGCTCTAAATATACAATAAAACGTTTTTGTGAAAAATTGGCACCATTTATAATTAACAAAATCGTTAATTAAAACTAAAGGCTTTTTCAAAAACAACATGTCGATTTTCGAATGGATTCAATTAAGCTGTGTATGATGTTTTAAACTAATTATATATTTTTTAGAGTCATTATAAATGGATCGTTCAAATGTACCCGACCTACGATTCAGGAAACCGTACAAAAAAAAGTCTAGCGTTGTCAAATCGTACGATCTTCGTTGTCAATTTACGTCACGTCTGTGAGAGATAACCATGTCCTCAAATCTTTAATGCAGAATGTCCATCGTGGGGTTTGCTGCGCGGCACATAATCCCATACTGCTGGTACCAAATGGCATTTATGGTATAGGGAAAAAATTTTTTTCTCAGGACGCTGCATTCTAAGAAAACCTGCAAAAAGTCGTAGACTGGAAATGACACTTGCTGATTCGTAAATGCTGCGCAATATCTCGCAATCGAAGGAAGTTTCCGTTTATGAACGTCTTTCAATATTAAGAAGAGACAGACCACACAAGGGAAAATGTTTAGGTTTGTTCTTCCTTGTAGTTCACTGCAATCGGTACCCTAGGAATGCGATGGGCCCTAATGTCGTATGAGACCTAAGTATCTCTCATACCCCTTTTTACTTAACCTAACCTATCTTGGGCGGTCTACGGTACTCTTTCTGTTTCTGATTTGGGCGAACTAGCACAAAATCCATTTTATAAATTAAGTTCAATATTTTTTAATTGTGGTGGTGGGTAAATCACCTATCGTGTCAACTTGACTACAAATTCCAATGTTGAAACATTCGGCAATCGGTTGGTGTCGAAGTGGTTGATGCTATTTGCTCATTCCCTGAAATTCAATTTAGATAGTTTGTATGAACTGTAAACGAAAAAGTTTTATTAGAAGGAAATACTGTTGTAAAAGTTTCCTAGAAACAAACTTTCGAAATTAAATGCTGCAAGTGAGAAGTTTCCAAGAAGTGAACGTAGACGATATCTAATTTAAATTGATGCAGCTTGTTATATTATCATATTACACGACTTCAATTTAGGATATAGGTAAATGTCGTGCAGTTAATTAAATAGAAATATATATAGGGGCTGAGAAGAAAACAGTTTTGTTCAGCAAGACAGTTTTAACTCAGCAATATCCTGATCGCAACACGCAGTCAATTTCTTAACTTTGAATGGATGGGCCACACTCAACGCCAGTCAGACGTAACAATGTTACTGTCCGATTCACTAAATTGACGTTAAATTTAAATAAAGGAATTGAAAAGTGTCTAGAAGGAAAATGTCAATATTATGTATATTCATGACCCATTTGAGTCGAGCATTTTTTGTGTTTCGCTCTGGAGAGAACAAATGGTATAGTTAAAGCAGGAACAGGAGGACACTTTCAAAATTTAAAGTCGAGATCTTATTAAAGTTTAATGTCCTATAATTTGCAAACAAATCAATATATCCGTGTCCTGTTTTCGTCGTAAAATAAAACTTCAACTCGTCAGTACACTAGGAAAACCTCGTCCTTCCCACACCTAATTTTTTGGCCGAGAAGCGAAAACAATTTCACATAATTTGCCGCTCCAATTCTATACCCAAACTAAGTGTGTAATTTAAGTATGCAAATAAAACGCTCTCGTGTATAGGTACCTTTTATATGCTTCAGGAAATTTGCTTTCATTTGATACCGCACAACCTTAAAAATTGGTTGGGCGTTAAAGCCGCAAAATGGATATATGAACAGACATGTACATAGACACACTGCATGACCGCAGGCAACTTTCTGAGGCTAATTTAGGGAGTTTTTTTTTATGTTGCAGCTTGCAGGTCGATTTTGTTTGGCCGCCATTTCTTTTTCGATGACATATGTCACTAGGCATTTGACAGTCGTTGAAAGTGTTCGATGACAGTTTAAGCTAATGTCGCAACAACGTGTTGAAATTATCAAAACTTTTTATCGATACCGGAACACATTTTTAAGCTTACAACAAGACGGTGGAACATAGACCGTGCTACGATGCACATTTTTTCCTGGCTTGATTACGCAAAAAAACTGATGACAGCCACTGGTTCCCACCAATTCTATGGGGGACATGTGCTAACAAATCGATCACATCCTTTATGGCTTGATGCTTAAGGACAACATTCGAAATGAGATTGCTAAAACAACACCAGAAGAAGTCTAAGGAAGGCTTCAATTTATTTTGGAACTCGGAAGAGAAAACAAAACGGAAAGTTGTAACAATCATTTCTTTAGCGACTAAAAACATATTTTCCCCTCGGCAAGATGAATCTTCATATTTCTATGTAATCTCCATTTATGATAACCTCCCATGTCACACATTCCAACTTGAATTTATGGCATCGCATTTATAAAACCTACCCCGGCTATCTATGTGTGGAGCAGCGGGCCCGAGTTGCATGGCATCTGAATCATATTGCATGCAAATTCAGTTGTGCTGTAGGACAACTTGAATGATGACTAAGCAAGCACAAGGTTTTATGTCAGACTGACAGGTATCGCGTACTCGCTTGCCTACACCTTGTGGTTCCGGCATTCATGTGTGTGTCAGTTTTCCGCACCTGTAAATGTTTCCATGCATGAGGGAGAAAAACAAAAACGGAGGCATGTCATCGTCGTAACTAATACCATGCATAACTATACCATGAATGGCAAATTGTAGATGGCACTCGCACTTGAATTTTGATGATACCTGCAAATTAATAAATAGTCATGGGTTTCGCTACAAGGGCTTTCGTATGGGTTGGCTCGAGTTCAATCGGAAGTTTGAGGTTTTGTTAGTTGTTGTTTGTTGTATAGAGTTAAACGAAGGATGTTGTTTGTGACATTTTTTGCTAGTTGAAGGAGTTGATGAGTCACGTTCGGTCGGAGTATGAGATTGAATGGTGATTTGTTTTTAAAAGGTTTGCTTGCTGAAAAGTGGCTGAGGAACAGCGAAATTTTCGTCTTTCTCGGACAAATCAAGCTCTGATTTTTACTCAGGATTCAGTTTTGTTTAAGACGATGGGCGATTCTGTCCAGATCCGAATTCTAATGTTTGTATGGCTTTTGAAGATTGTCGAGCCGAAAGAAAGAGGGATAAAAAGCCTAGCTTAAGGTTAAAGAGTATGGAACCCCCCTAACAACATCCGTAAGTTCCTTAAGAAAGTCGAGAAATCGAATACTGGCTTTAAGGCCGGAAGCAGACTTTAAGGAAAAACTAGCCTCCGAAGCGCGGTCAGTTGTAAAAATTTAAAGGCACCATTTTCAACATTTTTAAAGGCATTTTCTAGAGGTGGCGATAGAGCGATAATCTTGTTAGATGTTAGACTTTGACGTCCTATGTAACATAATTTTAAACTTACATCGGATCTGCAGCACACTAATCCGCATGCATCGGTTTAAAGTAATGGCTGCCCGAAGGACAATACAGAGCGAATTTCTATACTAAGGAAATACTGACAAAAAACCATAGAATTTCAAGTCGATATCTACCACCTTTTCATTGATCTCAAAACCGTATATTACAGCATTCATTGTTAAGAGATCTAGATGTATCTGGAGTCAGTGGAGATTCCAAGACCCTAAGAAATCTGTGAGCTGTAAAAGAAAGGCTCATGAAACTAAACCATACCGAGATACCTAAGCATTTACGCTAACCAACATCACTTTTCGGTGGATCAAAATGTGCCCAAGGACTGTGACATATGTAGTTTGGTTATGACTTGATTTGGTATTCAAAGTAAGACTTATTTTTATAATAGCTTCCTAGATTTTGTAATATATTTATGTATATAAAGGTTCATACAAATCCCTCTTGTGTTAGGTTAGAAAAACTCGTCACAATTGAACTATAATTTAAAAGATGAAAAACCTTATCACGTTAGCTGAAGCATTTAATTTCCGTACAAAATTGTTTAATACGCCTTATCTCTTGGCAAAAAACGCAGGTGTCTTCCTGCGCACATATTACAGGATTTTCACAGATCTCTGTCAGAAAGCCCTAGCCTTTTGGGACGCCTTTCAAAACCACAGTTAACACAGAGGATCCCTATGACTATCCTTAAGTTTGTCCCACTTTGTTTAATGATTTCGTAAGATGGCTTGTTGTCCATGTCTGGTCAGAGGGGATTGGACACACGTTGGCCGATTTAATTGCATTTGTATATGATTTGATATTTTTCTTATATACTTGAAAGATCAAACCACAATAACGATGCAAAGAAATTAATCAGTAAAATACAAAATAACGAGTCCACCACCCGAACAAGTGCCTGTTGAATTTACTAACAAGTGATAACCAGCTCAGAATTCAACGCTTTACTTTGTGTTATAAAACTGTGTCCGTTTGTCCTAAATTTACTGACAAACTTTCTCTTAAATTGTCTCGTTACCCATATACCAATTCCTTTTTTTGTTAAATATTTATTTCCAAATTGCATACACCATTAATTATTATAGCAATCAAAATCGCGTTCTATCTAAAAATTAATTGTTAAATTTTATGACTTCTGAGTGCTGATTGACCGTACGTAAGTCAGCATCGTTTGCAGACTTTTACGTTTTATGACAGCTATAGGGGAATGCCACTTTCACCAGCTGCTAGCAACGCCAATATTGTACACTGCTTGAATTCTCGATAACGATAGGACTTTACTGGGGAAACAAAAAATAAATCACTAAAAATACCTAATAAAAAATCGAATAAAAAGAATTTTTCCTATGGAAGCAAAACTTGTACGCTACTTTACTGTTCCCAATATACATTTTACTATTGTACTAAATTGAAGTAATTCAATTCAATATTTTTTCCGCTCTAAAATTTGTTACGACCAACGCAATAAACTGCCCCTCAAGGTGTCTGCGACCCAGTCCACATTCATAAATTTTTAATTCGTTCGACGGACGACGTTAAAGCATTTTAATAGACCGTTTTTCCCCTACTCTGGAATTGAGTTTTGGAAATAACAGATTTATGTACTTCGATGGCATTTAATCAAACATTTCGATAATTATAAAAAAAAGTTAAATATCGGGAAAAGTTACACTTCAAAAGCAGGCAACTAATTAAAAAATAGACGTGGAGCTGTTTATCTGATAAAATAAAAAGAAGATTTGCGCGGCGCTGTACCGTTTGAAAACGTCGCCTGTCACTCTACGGTTGCGTGTGCGTGGCTATAACGACAAGTTCAAATCTTTGACACTTGCCGATCAGTGCGTGATCTGTTGTTTTTTTTTTCAACGCGCGAACCTATCATCAGGTTTAAAATTCTAAGTGTCAATAAGAAAGGCGGTCAAAGAAAGTTTATTAACACAGTCCTTCGTGCTGACTTATTTGTGTTTGTAAATAAATCGCAGAGTGTTATGTCTAGTCTAGTGACAATAACCATAGAAGATGACAACGATTAAAAATCAAATTCTTGTTAAAACAATTTTACAATTCTTAAACAATTTTAAAAACGAAAAATTATCAGCCCAACAAGAAAATTGTTCTGTAAAATATTTGTTGAGACAAAATATCAACTTGTGTCATTGTTTGATGAAAGATAAAAAGCAACTGTTTCTTTAAAAATGTATTCTTGAAATTAAAATAAAAATTGTTACTTTTCCTACAAGTGCCAAGAACGCACAACAATTCATTAAATTCATAAAAAGTAACTTTGAATCATCATAAGCTGCGAACATGTTTTAACATTGACATTTTATGTTAAAAAATGCAAAAAAGTAAAAAGTCTAATATTAAAAAGTGAATTTAAAATAAAATAGGTCAACCTAAAAATGAACAAATGTTGAGAAATCATATTGATGCTGCAACCCTTGAACTGTTCGTAAGTTGGGGATTATCCTGCGGCGCGACGGGCTTAAAATATCTCTTCTCTTCTCTTCTCTACATATTAAAAAACTGTAGAATCAAAAATACCTGACCGCGCATCACGCAGAAACTACTGGACAGATTTTGATGAAACTTCGCATAGTGATTGCTTATGCTCTGGGTCGGGCCTTAGGATACTTTTCAACCCGGAATATAACTTGGTTTTAACAAAATAGTCAAAAAAAACGGATATATGTAAAGAAAATTCTGTTTATACAGACCTAGCTCAGTAATGGCTTATCGGATTGAAAAATAAAAAAATAGGTGAATTTAGTAAATTTTCTCCTGAAACAAGATATAAAACATCCTCCTGCGTTGTCCTGAAGCTGAGCAATGTTCAAAACAATTATTCAAAACATCGCCCACAATTTTCTTTCAGTAGATACCACTGCCAGAAGTCATGCAGCAGTGAGTATCGTTGCATTAGTGTGTGTGTGATTATTATGTGCTCGCTCTAACGTGATCATATGTTTTGTTTCAATGGGCAGTCGTCTCTTTTCAGCGCACACATTCAGGTTGAACACATTTTCTGGTGTTTGGAAATGGGCTGGTGAGATTCGTGTGTCACTGTCAAGTTGTTTTGCTTCTTTTTCGTCAGTATTTGAGGTGGGTAAGAAGGAAATAACAGAACGTTGCGTACATTTTTTTGTGTAGACTTTTTAGTATGAATTAAAATTATGTTTTTATTGTCTTTGTTTTTGATTTTTATTGCTTTCAGAAAGGTCCAAGGGTAGGAACATGTTTATAAAAAGTGTTAGATGTAGTTCGACGAAAATAATATTTGTCTTAAAAGTGGCAGGCGGGTGAAGCAAGGCGAGCACGGGTCAGCTAGTCTTCAACATAAGAGAGTTGATGGCGGATAGGATCAAATTATTAAAGAATCAAAATATTATTAATTGTCAGCATGTGTAAAAAGTGTCACTTTAAACAGCTCTAAAGAAGTTGTTCGATTTCAGTTATTTTTTTTATAAAAAAATATGTAATTTTAACATTTATTGTTCTTGAACGAAGATTTTTTTGTCTTAAAGTTTTAAATATTTTCGTATTTGGCTATACGATTTAAATTTTTGATCATTTTTATCAACTCGCTCTTCAGGCAACAGTTTATATTCTAAAAATGTTGACATTTTTTATCTTTAAGTCAAGAAAAAAAATTCTTGCATTAATCTTACACTTACATTTTCAAATTAAGAATTTTAAGTAGGTACTTGGGTTTTTTTTAAAACACGAGAAATTGTTGGGCCAAAGTATAAAATACTTGATATACAATTTTTATTGAGTGTTTATAAGATTTTCTCTGGACAAAAACAAGACCAATCGAACTTAATAACAGGCTTAACTGATGCGACACATCCTTCGACGAAAATGAATATTCAAGAAATGATCAACGAGTGATAAGAGATTCATTTCAAATTACCTCCGAATTTAGCTATCTCGTAACTTAACCGTCAAGGCAAAAGAGATCGAATATTTTACGAAGATCTATCGCTCGAAACGACCGGGGATAGGTTCCTACTCGTATTGCGTTTTCAGCACTTACGTATCTAAGGCCTAATAGCGAGAATAAATATTAAGCCACTTTAGTTAATATTATTCATTCAAATTAAATATTTCAGCGATTTTTATTAAATGCGAAAATATTTCCATTTGAACTTGTATTTCTTTCTTTTACCCTACTTGTTTCAATTAACTTGAAAGTTCCATTAAAAAATCACATTAGAACCCCAACTGCTGTTGTTAAAGTTTAACTTATTAACATTAATAATTTAAATGTTTGTTTTATTAAAGCTCTGGAGAACAGTAGTTTATCTTTTTTGATTTACAGCACTTTTCGAAACAAAAGGGTGCAACATAGCCATAGTTGACTCTCATTTAGTGAAACAACTAGACCAAACTCTTGTTCTGCAAAAACGAAATGCTCTCACATCAATCAAATTTAACTTTTACTGCAAAAAAAAAACACGAAAACCCAAAGTGGCATCGTTAGAGGACAGACAGCGACATCCAAATACAGGCACTTTCCAAAGTACATAATGTCCTCGATAAATCAACCTGATTATAAGGATTTCGCTCGCATATGTTTGCATCAATAGCTGTCTTCCCCCCGACACTGCAGCCCTGCAAACAAGGGAGATAGATAGGTAATGTTTTTTAAACCATTTCTGCTCCTGTTTTTTTTTTTTTTTGTAAACTCGAACTTTCTTTCTGCGGGTCTCTTACCCAGATGATACTTTGAGTCATTTAAAAACGGTTGAGTCCTAACCTAATGGACTATTAAATTGTATGCTATTTATAAGCGCTGCGCTGTAGATGGGTTATGCGGAAATTGGTGTCCTCTTTTTCGTATTCCGCCATTGTTGGGGTATCAGCAAATTGTGCTGATTTCAACAGTATTGCAAACTCATACAGCTTTTAGTGCAAATTGAATTTAGTCAACCCGTTCGAATGGATGATCATTTCCAAAGTCTACACTCAGCAGCAATGGTCTGTGATATTGTGAGATAAATTTACACTAGCTTGGTAGATGATTACTGTTAAAGCAGACTTTTCGTTGGCAAATAAGTAAACAAAAAACATACGGCCAAAATTAGTGAATCATTTAGATTTGGTTATTTAATTTTATTAAAAAATTAACAGTCTTTTGTTTTGCTATTTTTTTTTGGAAACTATCGCACATGAAGCCTTTTGTGGTTTATTATACGTAATATAGTGGTGGTCTTCATCCCTGAAGCTCCTTCTCATCTTTTTTCGAAAGACGGGAAAACTAAGAACCTACCTACAGCAAAGTAAGGTGTCTATTTGGTAGTACAATGGACCAGTTGTTATGTCTGAGTGTTCCTTCGGATAGTAGCAGCCTCAGAAAAAAGTTGTGGTTTTGTTTGATGCTGTTGAAGCATGAACTTAAACCATGAGGCATTCTCAATTTTCTACTTTCAATAACACCTTCAGCTAATGAGACCACGCAAAAATTGCCAAACTGAATCACAACGCGACGTACCCCATATGCTCCCGCTGGATACAATTCAATTAAACTTTTATGCTTTGGCGACGCCTTGGAATGTCAATTCTTGCAGTCAGCTGCGGTGCAATACCGTTGTAGGTAGAGGGTGAACCAAAAATATTTGTTTTGTGTAAACGCAACGTGGAAAAGCCGGATCGTGATTAAGGTTACCAGAAATGTTTCTTAACAATTCGGGAGGTTTCAGAAAAAATATCGGAAGATTGAGGATGAATCGGGAGAATAAAAAAGACCTTTTTTATTTCATAGTACAAAGCAAATTTAAAATTTATTAATAACTTACATTTGATATTTTTCGTGAGCAAAATTGAAAGAAACCATTCTTCTTCGAGCAAACAAATATATTTTGGGGGAACTGTCAATGTCAATGTGGAAGTTTATAAAATAAAAGTGATGCCAAATCCATTGTATAGTTACATTAGGCGCTGGTTACATTTCTTCGTAATAAAACTGTTTCTTAACTGTTTGTAATTTGTTTTTTTTTTTATAAAATATTGGAAATTCAGGAGATTTCATAGAATTTTCGGGAGACCGGGAGATTAGAAAAAAACCGGGAGACTCCCGGAATATCAAGAGAACTGGCAGCCCTAATTGTGATCGTAGTTTCAAGACTTTAAGGCCAAAATCTAAGGGCCATTTGCTGATACGACTCATAGCGAATTAAGTGCCACATAAACTCTTATGTGACAGTTTATGCCCTAGAAAAAGTAGCCCATAAGTATTTAAGTAGAACTTAAATCGTTAAGAGTCGTATGAGCAAACGGCCCTTAATCTATTAGTTAAAAAAAGGATACATTCATTATTCATGTAAAGCAAAAGGATAGTTCAAAAATAACAGAACTGTGAGATTTCTATTTTCTTTTTATTCAATTTAAATTCATTTCTATATTTGCTTAAAGTATACAGCAAATCTCAAGCGAAAAAAAGTTCTTAAACAATTAGAAAACAGAAGCATTTGTTATTACTTTTGTAATTTTTCAACAAATTATTGATTATCATTTAACACAACTCTTAATACATTTTTATATTGTTTTAAAATGTAAAGTAAATAGAACAGTCAAATACGCCTGCGTCAAATAAGAAGACGAAAATAGCAAGTGACAGCTAAAAAAATTGTCATGGATAGCGTACTTTACGAGCTGGTAAAAGATCCCTTATATTTTAAAGAACTTATTGATGTCAGTAAATTTAAGTCCGTTGCTCCTGTGGTGCGGAACCACCTTTTTAAATGAGGAGTGGCGAATGCATCAAGTACGAGTTTTGGTTCGGCGTGTATCAAATAATAGAGGCCAACCCATTTGAGCACTTATAATTGACACGAACCTTTAAAATCTAGGGCCATTGGGCCATTAAAATTGCCAAATCTTATTGGATGTCAGTTGTCCATTGTTTACGTTTTCTCGCCATTGGAGCTTTTTCCTCATGCTCTGCGGAAGTATTTAAGTGATTCGCTTAAACTGCACTACCTACTGGCGGATATAATAAAAAAAGAAAATAAATAAAAATCGATTTTTAATACCTTGTCCCATCGTTTAATCCGTTTTTCCAAGCTGTTAACTGCCAAGCCGTTAGACTAACGCACGCTTAACATTAAACTTAATGGCTCGTCAACAAACTGACAATTAGTGCATAAAATATCGTGCCAAATTGCTGCCAACAATCCGTGAAATGTCCTGCTGTGTTTGTTCCGACATTAGCGTCAAAATGCGATAAACACGTATTTCGTTGCGAATTTCCATTTTAAAAACGCACACACTTCCAAGTAACATCAACACAGAGAAATATAATGCAATCATTTAACTGAGAACATCTTCTACCACCGTAGGCGAGAACATCATCATGGGACTGGGTATACACCTTCTACAAACTTGTCCGGCGACCACCTTCATCTACTCGGCAGTCAGCATCAACGAACTAAGCGAATAAGCAATTATTTCAAGCCAACCACACACAAGCTGGGGGTCATTGTGGGAATAAAAGCAGCTAAAAGGTTTTCTTTGTAAAGGAAGCTTCTGCCACCCCGACTCTCAGTTTGTAAAGAGGTCCCTTTTGTGCCACTCAACAAAATTTGTGCCAAATGGAATTATTCCAACTTAAAAAGGTGGCCGTGCCGCATCACCTGCAATAAGGTTGAAGATGGCGCTGGTGACGACTCAAAAGTGGAACAAAGAGGAGGGAATCGGATGTAGACAAATAAAGAGAGTGAGAGTGGCAGCGATAAAGAGGTGCGCCTGCAACCAGCAAACATAAATATTTGTGTACCTTTGAAGGATATACGAGTAAACGATACGAGAGGGTATAGCCTACCAACAATTTTCTCGGTCGAGGAGCTAAATTACGTTCGCTTTACTCTGCCTGTGTCGAGATCATCGGCGGTCCATTGTTCTATAGAAACACGACGACCGACGTTGATGGCTGCGGAGCGGAGGTGTTGCATGAGTTTTCACAAAACAATCCATACTTGTTCATCAGCATTATCTGCGATGTGGTAATGAGCAGAAGCATCAGACAGGTACTACACAAGTATACTGTGGGCGTGGGCCACACGCCACACTCCTTTGTAAATTCGACGGTATCCTTGCGCATCGTTGGAGCAAACCTATTCTCCCACGGAGAGGCAGTCTCCAGTCTCCATTGTTGAAGCGAGCGATAAATTAATATACGTACAGTCGTACACCTTGTAACACACATACACATCGAAACTAATTAGGTATTCATGGTGCACTTTGCGTGCACGATGCCAAGGGCATGTGCGAGCTCTACTCCATATATACGGTGCTGAAAGAGTGCGATGACGGGTGAATGAAAGCTCTTGTGTCAGGCGAAATTGTCTGCCACAAAGAATCTCGAAATCTTAATTACTTTTGCGTTAAGGATCGGAGTGGAGGGTTTTTTCCTGAAATAAATTCACTAATAAAGGACACTTCTTTGGTAATTATGTTACCTACACGGCGCGGCGGCGGCGTTCTTTTGACAAACTCCAACGATGACTGAAAGAAAATGCTATAGCCGCGTGTGTCTTATGATAGATTCAATGATTAACTACCAAATAAGACAGACGCTGGCTATGACACTCTCTTCTTGTGATTGATTGTACGTCCGGTGATTCCACATTCGAATTGTGGTTGCGGGCTCTGATGGATGCCAGCCAGCTTCCTAATGACCTAGTTAGGATTTAATTAGATTTTATTATAGATTACATGGTGATGTAGTGTTAACGGTTCCATAGCGAAGAGATGTTGTTAGGCCTTGAACAAGAGCCCGTCGGGTTGACAGTTAATTACATTGGCCAAATTGGGAACCGTTAGTGACTGATGAATTGTGTTACTATACTTCTTGTTGTTATTTAATTTTTTTTCCGGAAGTAATTCTGCTTGATTCTTTTTTCTAGCATGTGGGACACATTTCACATCAACCAATAATGTAAAGAAAGTTAGTTTAGAACTTTCGCGAGAGTTGGTTAATTGGATTCGGGAACGTCCTTCTACTGAAAAATGTCTATACACCTTGTGTACAATACAAAAGGCTATTTAATGGTCTCACAATAACCTTCGCAGTGTGTCCGATGTCAAAGCGTTTCAAGTGCTCGCCTCATTATTATGTAGTAACCAAAGTAAAGTTGGGGATATCCATCAAGCTATCACGTTGCAAGGGAACCCTCAAACATTTTGCGCACATAACCGCAACCAGCATTATAGAAAAATAATACTGAAAAATGAGTGTGGACGGACAAATCTGTTTAAGTGTCCTACTGAAAATTGCATTGTTCAAAACATCCACCAAAGGGTAAAACAATTTTGACAGTTTTTCCAGGAATCTACTACAATGTGACCATTTCCTAAATTTTGCAGCATCCCACAAAATTTTACACCCTGATATTTTAAAATAATTACAGATGTCAACTAAAAATGAAAAAAAACAAAGGATTCCAGGAATCTCCCACAGTGAGACTACTTTAAAAAAAGTTTTCCATTTTGCCCTTTTTGTAGCTTGTAAAAAAAATATTAAAAAATTAAAAACGTTACCACAAAAGTAGTACATTAAGACAACTTCTGTCTGCTTGAATAGAGTAGGCGTTTAGTGTCGTATAATATATTACACTTTGCAAAAAAGTGTGCTTTTCCATATCCCTGTCGATTCGGATTAGAATATAGAAGAAGAGGAAGCCAAGCGGGAAGTTCAAAAAGAGTCAACTTCACTTATCAGAAACGTGCTGAGAAAATAATCTACTGGATGAGATTGGAACCTGAAATAAGCTGGAAATAATT
Source organism: Cheilosia pagana (assembly GCA_936431705.1). NCBI lineage: Eukaryota > Metazoa > Arthropoda > Insecta > Diptera > Syrphidae > Cheilosia > Cheilosia pagana. The sequence continues at coordinate 25,749,349 of OW386168.1, read as the reverse complement.
TTCTGAGAGTGATTTAATGGCGAAGTTAAAGTGCTTTTCGCAAATTTTTTAAAAACTCTTTCTTACAATATTCATTATCACAGCTCTACGAATTTGTGAAGCTTGTTCAGTATTGTGCAAAAATTTCAAATTTGTAGAGCATAGTCAGAAACTACACATTTTTCTCGTCGGTTTATTTTTGCGAATTTGCATAATTCTGCGACCACAATAATTTTATTAAAAAATTTAGTATATATCCTTTTCATTCAAATTGAATTTGAAAATTAAATTTATTTAACATTTATTTATTAATTAATAAAAAATAAAATTAATAATTAAACTTACTTATTATCAATTTTATTAGTTTAAAAAGTTAATGAATTAACCCAGCTTTATGACCAGTGGTGATTCAGAAACAACACTTTTTCAGACTGTTAAACAGCCGAAATGATCCGTTGAACTTGGGCGATAAAAGTAAAACTGTAAAACTAAGGCTGCGGGATCGGATGACCATTGGTTGAGTTTATTTTAAGCTGCGGGTGCTGACTTGGTAAGACTATGTACCAACTTATATGCAAAATTTAGTCCGATAAGTTTTATTAGTTCACCTTTAGCGTAGTCCTAAAGAGGGCTGACTCACGTTCTGTTCTCAATAATCTACAAATCAGTGCGACTTTGAAGAAGCCTTAAAAACTCATACTGCGGAGGGCAATAGATGAATGTAATTTTTTTTCTTTATAAATGCAAAATTGAGCATCTGTGAGTTGACTGATTCGAATGGACCAACTTGCACAGAAACAAAAAATTCGTCGCACGCACCACAACTTAAGAAAAACAAAAAATCCAAGAAGTTAAGCAACGGGTTGAACATATACAGCCCTATTCGTTAGATTCCCTTAATCAATAGATTATCAGTTTCTCCTTCATTCATAAAAATTATTTGGCCATGTAGTAGCTAATCAGTTAATTAATCCGAAAATCTGGCAGCACTCTCCTACTTCTGTGTTATTTTTGAGTTTTGACAGTTGAAATAAATTTAAAAAATAGGGAACCACGACAATCAATTTTTAAATTAAGGAAAAATACCCGCACAAATTAAAACAAATGACCTTTTCAAAGCAAAATGGCTTTGAAACTTTGGAGTTTCAAGCATATTCTTTTTAGAGTGGGTTGACTGACCCCATGAATATCTGCGCTGTGGTCCTGAATCTACCAAAATATTTTAATCGCCTTCGGTTACCGATTTGATTTCTTAAAATATTTAAATTATCTAGAAAATTCGAAAATGTATTCGTCATTTTATTTGAATATAGACACAAAAGCGAAAACAAAAGTTAATTCATTTCATTTCATTTTTTGACAGTTGATTAAGAGTGAATTATCTGAAATTAGCTTTAATTCAGTTTTAATTAAATGTTATGAATAAGGTTGATAATGTGCCGCATATTATTTTAAAGTTAATGCCAAACGCAATGAACGACAATGTTCAACGAGCAACACGAACTCATACACCTGTTGAACAATCTCCTACCCGATCGAATGCGTTGGCTAAGAGATTCGCACAATAAATAGAATTAAGTGCGTTCAATTTCAAATTAATTTCGATAAGCATACAACGTTTCTCTGTCACTTGGAGACAAAATTGTTGAAATTTAATCTCTCTCCGAAGATTGAATCCATTTTTTTTGTTCAGTTTCTTTGTTGGATTACCGTGACATTTTCCTCTTGAGTGCATTGCTCATATTACCAAAAAATGTCGGTGCTCCCGGCAGATAACCTTTAAGGCTGTCAAACAAAACATCAGTAGATAACCAAATGATTTTTTTAGGAGCAAAAACGCGAAACTCCGACAAACGAAAATCGATGCTAATTACAAATTCCCTCAGATATTAAATAAAGTGCACGACTGGATCGCACGAAACTTTATCGTTCATATCATCAGTTTGGTTGGTTTATATTTCTTTTATTATTGTTTATAGGCTATAAAACAAGATTTTTCAAATTGGTGATGCTGGTAGGTGGCCATGACTCGAAGTAGGGTTTTTGAATTTGCACGTGTTTGGGGTTAAATGAAGTGCGGGTTTCTGATAGTGTGGACTCCAATTGGTTGGAATTATTTTAAGGTTCATGATTAATATGGTTGAAAAAGGAAGAAGTGGGAAATATTTGCTAAAAAGGAGCTTCTAGTACCTAGTTGTAATTGAATTTTTACTGGTAGTACGGTAATTCTTAAAACACGGCTTTAATTCCATTTTTTAAGAAAAACTAAGTAAGGGGTCCTATTAAGAATACTTATGTTATCATAAAAATCGGGTTTTGGTCAAAACCGTTATGGCGGTTTTTGGAAAATAATGCATACAAAATAGTAAGAAATATTGCAATGTTGAGTTCGAAAAATTATCTTGCTCAACTATCTAGCTAAAAACTGAGTATAGGGTATTGTTCAGGATGTTAGTATTACTTTGTTTTTAAAGCTTTATCCAAATCGAAAATGGAGTTTTCGAGATTTGAACAGTTTTCAGAATCAGCGTTTCCGGTGGTTAGAATCGAAAATGAAGGACGCAATAATGTTGAAAACGTCAATTTTACTCCAAGTATGCATTTTAGTCAAAATCGCTTTAGCCGTTTTCATGTAGGTAAAACAAAAGTAATCCAAATTCTCAAAATATGCCTTTTTTCAAAAATCTATTATAGACAATTTAGAGAAAAACTGAGTTTTCTATCATGTTAGGAATGACCATATTACATAAAAAATTAATTTTTGTTGCAATCGTATTGACCGTTTTCGAGATAAGGCCACTTTTCAAAAGTACCGTTATACGACTTTTTAGCCAAAAACTGGGTATGCAGACATGTTAACCCCATATATGGTAGTGCAAGTATACATTTTGGTTAAAATCGTTAAAGCCGTTTCCAAGTAAACCATAATTAAATAAAGCCTTAAAAAACAAAAAATTTCCAAAATAGTCCGTTGAACGATAATTTAGGAAAAAACTGAGTTTGCCATCATGTTGGGAATGACCGTATTACCTTAAATATGAATTTTTGTCGAAATAGTTTTGACCGTTTTTGAGATATGACCAATTTTCAAAATTACCGTTATTCGATTTTTCTGCGAAAAACTGAGTAGGTATGCAGCCATCTTAGTTACACCTACTTAAGCCCAAATAACAATTTTGGTTGAAATCGTTAGAGCCGTTTTCGAGAAACTCAAAATTGCTGAATACCGTTAGAACGGCAACACTTAACGTGCAAAAAAAAAAGCGGCCCCGAACTGTAAGCCTACCAACTCCAAATCCGAAGTTTGAAAGAAATCCGTCCAGCCGTTTGCGCTGTAGAGCTCAGGAAGGACGGACAGACGGACAGACGGACAGACGGACAGAATTGCGAGACCCACTTTTTCGAGTTCCTCTATCATCGTAATGTCAGATTTGATTAAAATCTCGAGTTCGATTTTTTGTACGATTACAATACCTTTCTCTTACTACGTAATGCGAGAAAGTTAAAAATACAATCGCGCCAACGGAAATGAAACTGATATTTAATATAATAAGATACACACAGCAGCATCCCACAAACTTGAACTCCCTGATATTTTAAAATAATTACAGATGCCAACTGAAAATGAAAAAAAAAACAAAGTGCACTCGCCATCGCACCTGCTCCCCGTTCGCTGACAGAACATTTGTTTTAGACACTTTTCACGAGTCTTTGCACTCAGGGCTATTGAACGCCTCACGAAGAGTTCCATTCTATTATGCATACATCAAAAAGCACAGCAGGATATACATTTCCAGGATACATCAGAAAGTTGTTTTTAAAAACCGCTCTCGTAGCCGACGAAAGTCCCAGAAAGTCCTCGTTCTGCACATGTATTGTTGGTATTTATTCTTTTAGCGGGTATAGTTCGTGAAACGAATGCAAATGGCGTGGGTATATGAGCTACACCAGGGAAAACTTGGCGCACAGAGAAAACGTATTATGAAGGCTCGTATACATAGTGATTAGTTTTTCCCTGTTTTTCATTCTGCCATCTGTACGCTACGCTTCTCTGTTCTCTGCTACGGATTTGTTTCGGCTTTTCTTCTTCTCCCCTGCTGGCGGTGCTGTTTCATGATGATGCTGCAGGAGCACGGATCCTTTCAACTATTTTGACAGTGGAAGTTTCCAAAATCAACCAGAGGGAAATAGTTTTTAACCCAAATTTGTATCGCATTTGTAGCAGTTGAATGTGGCAAGTATATTTTGAATCCCTTAAATTCCGGTCCAATGGGTGTGCCCGAATGGAAAGTGTGCATTTTTTTGCTTAGTGTTGAGTTTATTAAGCGCAACACATATTTGTAGCTCGATAATTTCTTGATTTATTGAATTATATCGTTTTCCATTGGAACTGCTTCTGGTTGAATCCACAAATCTATTGGTGAAATGCCAAAAATAATCTACGGCTGCTGTCAGCTGGCTTGTATAAAATGCATATATTGCACTTGTATGAGTGCTTTTTGAGTGGATTCTGACTTCTAATCGAGAAGCGGTTTACTCTCTTAGAATAGTGAAAAGTAGGAAAAGTAGGTACGGGAAAGGTCGAAACACTGAGACAGTCTGAACAGAACAGACATACCATTTGTTTGCTTCCCAGAAAAACGCACAGACATGTCGATGAAGATAGTACCGATTATATTTCATTCCGCGCCTTTTGTTTCTATTCCGAACAACAAAAAGTTACGCGTGTGCTTCCAGTGTGTAAGGACCTAAAAAAGGGCAGAAGGATTTTTTGTATTTTCCTAAATTTTGTTTAGAAACTTCTTGTTGTGATATTTTCTTCAAATTTACAAAAAATATGATAAAAATCAAACAGACAGTTCGACCTTCTCTAACTTTTTATCGCAAAATGTAGCGGAAATATGTCGTAAGATACTATAAAAAAAATATTTTGATAGCTCAAAAGTTTTCGGAGATATAACCGTTTGAAAAAAAGTGTCTCACTGTTACGACCTTTCCCCTAATAATAATTACTGTCGCAAGCATTGGATCAATATTAGATATTATTTGTATGATCATTAGAAAAACGAAAAAAAAGAGGTGTTGTTTTAATATTCAAAGAAAAATACCATTTTTTGAGTTAAATGATCGGATATTTATTTCATAATAAAGTGGAAGGTATGCCGTTAATAATGAAAAATAACATCAGCCAAATGGCCAACACTACCACGCTTACAGGACCATATCCTTTTCGTGAAATGTTCCATAACAAAATCGCAAAGTGGCTGTCCTAGACTCACGAATTCCATCTTTGAGGTCTTGAATCGACGCTGGGCTGTTGGCGTAGACTTTATCTTTCACGTGGCCCCAAAGGATTAAGTCGCAAGGTGTTAAATCACAAGATCTCGGTGGCCAATTGTTATTACCTCTTCGAGAGATAGCACGGTCCGGAAACTTTTCCCGTAAAAGATCAATGGTTTCGTTGCTTGTGTGTCACGTCTTATTGAAAGTAAACGTTGTCAAGTTCAATACCATTTAACTCCGGTGTAATGACGTTTGTGGAATGCCCAATTTCAAAGAACGACGAGGAATGGGCGAACCCGGGTTTTCATTGGGCTACAGCAGCAATATTCTCAGTTGTTCTTAAGCGACGTGCACGGGTTTTATTCTTTACATCACTAACTTGTCCCAACAGCTCGAATTTGTCCACCAATTTCTGTATTGCGGTCCGACAAGGTGCTTCACGGCGACCCAAAAATGCTTTAGATTTGCGAACTCTGACTGCAAAATTTTCACCATTTTTTTAGTGAATTTTTATAATTTCAATGCGTTGTTGAAGCGTGTATCGTTCCGTTTTTAGTAATGGGGTAGTTTCAACTTGTCAAATGTCAAAAAATAACAGATTCAAAAGTGACAGCTACCAAAGTAGCGGGCTATTCAAAATAACACCTCTTATTGGAAAACCCTTTAGTTGTCAGGAGTGTTCACCCGCAAGCATGTTTAATGTCCGCTTATCGTAGGCTAAGGTATTCTCGTCGGTTCCAGGGTAGCCCACAAAGAAGCACTAACTTTAGAGCGTTTTGCACCTACTCCTGCATAACTTCAGACTTGCAGGTAATATCAACACTTAACAGGATTACTGACATCTTCTTAACTTTACATTAAGCAGTATTTGATATGCACGGTCGAACTAGGGTTACGGATAGGACAATGCTCAGTGCTCACAATATCAACCAGAAATAAAGACCAATTCTGGAAGCAGAAAGCCATCACAAAAACTTATATTCTGTGGTGCTGCCGACACTTGCTGAACGGACAAACCAGGGTACTTAACGAAGGCTTGAAGTGTCGCTCCACAAAAAATCCAAAAGCACACAGAATTATTCAAACCATTTTTGTAAGGCAGAATTTTTGTCGCGGTCGAAAAGTACTCCTGAAATTGCTGGAAAGGTATAGTGCATGTCATTAAATCCCTAGCCAAAAACTTAGCTTAATATAACAGGGTTCCTATATGCATAAAAAACAACTATAAGGCTTGTAAACAAAGTCATATGAAAGACATATAAATGAAATAGAAAACCTATTCCATTTCCATTTGCTTTCATGCATTCATAATGTCTACACCCCGATTCGGCTTATGCAACACCTCCGCAGAACCACCTTTATCAAAGATGCACCCAAAAAGAGGGCCTTCTTGACCGGTCTTCTAGGAGTGTGATGTGCAACATTAACAGCCACCTCTTCGACTAATTTAAACCCAAGCCACTCCATCCAAGCTAGAACCCTTTCACGGACATTATTTCCCATTCCGTTAAACAATTCATTGCAAGTAAAATCAACTTCCTAATGACCCCCTCTCAATTTATTTCAAGGATAAGTTCACCTTTTGTTACTATACCGACTTTAATTGCAAGCATCTTCAATGTACTCCAAAAAAAGATATAAATTAATTATCGTCCATCTACAGGACATCACATGATGACCTTCAGTAAATTCAGAGCTCAATTGAATTAAGATTCTTTCAAAGTTTTCCCTTTAATTCCAAGTTTTATTGTCCGAATGACAATGGAGAAAATAAAGCAAACAACCAAACACACATACCCCAAATAGCAGGCCCTCGCAAAACTTTGTCGGTCAACGGAAGTAATTCCGTAAAATTGAAAAAAATAAAACAACAATAATAGGTAGCATTTGCTTTATAAGTAGAAAAATAAATTTATTTTCCAGTAATTCTCAAACCGGTTGTAAGTTAATCCAACAGAACTTGCAACCATTTTGTTTCGCCGGCAATAAGTTCCACTCTCTGGCAGGCGCAAAGAAAAAAAAACTTTTACCACACTTTCAAGAACATTTTCTGTGGGAAATTGCTACAATTTCTTGTTCCAGTTCAGTGAGTCAAAACGAACACGCGACGCATACAAAGCTATAAACCGAACCGTAACGGGTGTGGTGCACGTGCTTTCCCAGCAATACATCTTCAGTTGCACAAACAAAATCAATGAAAGCCAACAAATTTGATGGTTTTTCCATGGATACACGCTGTGCCTAGATGTATCCCAAGTGATTTTAACTTCAAATTCGAATCGGGACAGGTCCTTTTTTATTTTCTTATTTTAGTTTTCTCGTCAATCAGAGGTGGATGTCTGTATATACAGGGTGGCGCACAAGTAGCGTTATGATTAATTGAATAATTTTGTTGTCAACGTAGATATTTTTTTTTTTTAAATGATTTTGTAAAACTTGTAAAATTTATGATGGAAAAACTCAGCGGAGAAAAAATAACAAAAGTTGTTCAATTTTATTTTGAACGTAGGCGTTCGATTATTTAGACAGAAAGATCATATCAAAATTGCTTGCATATGTTCGAAACACGCCCAGTGCTCCAACGCTTTACAAGTTGGTTCATCAACTTGAACCACCTCGTGACCTCGTGAAGCTGGAAATGCTGTGAAAATTGCTCGGCTGCAAGCAAGTATTGACGTAACCCAGAAACTTGCACCAGGCGAAGTTCCCGGCAACTCGTCCAACTATGACCCTCCTGAGGGAAATATTTGGCGGTCGCATAATATCCTCCCAAACTAACAGCTCCAGACTTATTTTCTTTGGGGCTGCCTAAAGATTAAGGTGTATCCCAATAAGTTAAGAACAATGCAAGAGCTTAAGGACAATATCTGAGAAGAAGTGATGGCGTTGGCTGAAGTTCTAAGAAAGGTGATAGGAAATGATTCGGAAGGAGCACGGGGAATCAAACAGTGAGCACTGTTGGAGAGATATTACTTATAGGATTATTATTTTTAGGATTAGGATTTTTAAGATTAACTTTAAGGAAAAAATAGATAATAAATCAAAATACTTACACTAAAATTTATTTTTCGAAGTTAAAGAACGCAGTGATTCTAATTTTAACAACATATAGGTTCAATGCAAGAAATAAAGTTGAGAAAACCTGCAAAAATTGTGTATTACCAGTTTCAGATCGACTTGCTTGATTTAATCACGGATTAATAAACATAAGTAAAGTGTGTTTTTGCTATTATTCTATTTTTCTCTCGGTGTATCTTCAAAACATATTCTATAAACTACCTATATTGTAAATTTAAATAATAAAATTAACAAAGTCAAATAAACGCAGAAAGAAAAAGTTATTTATTGAATAAATCACAATGTTACGTATGTGCCACCCTGTAGGATGTAAAATATTTTGTTGATACATTTCGGTATATTATAATTAGTTTCATGTTATCGTTGAGGTTATTTCTAGGCAAACAAGTACAATAATTGCCTTAAATTGATAATTATAAGTATGTACATGGTTTGCAGCATTAAAATTTGATGTTTATCTTTTCGTTCTTTTTAAGTTTCAAGGACCTTTAAGATTAGTTTATTTAAGAATTTTGAGGAAACGTGGGTAGAGAAAAGTGAATAAATATTGCGGAAATGACACAACTCTCACTTTCAAGGAGGACGGTTGCAGTGTGCGTGAAAGAGATTAAATTTCGCTTGAAAAAAAAGAAAAAGTTTGGATTTTCCATATAGCAGACGCTGTTTTCTGACACCGAGACCCAGGATCCAAGTTTTGTTGTTGGGACTTAACTCGCGCTAAAACAGGAATCACGCTTTGTCGTTGGGCCGCCTCAGAGCCATGTTTGTAGTTGTCGTAGAAGCGATTTGTGACAAACTAAGAATTTTTATAGTGATCTAGCTATTAGTCATACAAAGTTCGTGTTTCTTTGGGAACACACCGGAACGGCGAACCAGACAAAGAAAGAGGACATCACTTACTTTTCAAACTTATTTTAAAAATCGATTTTTATCAGAACCGTTACGTTATGTGTATAATAAGGAACGTTATGTCTAAGTTTAGCTCACTATGACATTTTAAATACGGTCAAACCAAATTGACTCAGTCGTTTATCCTTGAAGCTTTCCGTAGACTTGCAATTGGATGGAAGGACATACTGAAACAACAAGTAAGTTACAAATAAGGCGATATACTCATTTTTAGCTTTAGACACAGTAGTGAAGATATTGGAATGGCTATCAGTTTAGGTATAATTTTAAATTACCTACGCAACATAAATAACTTAAATAAGGAGTTCTTGACTTTAAAAACTAGATTTAAACTGAGACTTATTTTTTGAGACTACAAATTTGATTCTGCACTTTCTACCTTCAACGTTACAATACAAATGTATGTTACGTGCCTACAGTTTGGTTTTATCAAAAAATATATCCATGATCACTAGGTACACCAGGAATCTCCACCATTGAAATAAGATATTTTTTAAAGCTCACCAATCTTTTACGATTCGATCCAATAATAGATTCGTCGGCTTACCTGAAAAGACAAATAATTAAGAAAACGATTAGACACTTCAAAATAAATCAAAGATAAACGCAAATTCTGCCATTTAATGCACCAGCTGCTTAGAAATTAAGAAATTTTCAACCTACATCGTAGAGAATGGTAATTTTTGAAAAAGTCAATTAGAGGATTGCGCTCTATTTGACGAGGCCTTTCCAGGTCCCATATAAATGGGATATAAGCCAAAAATTTTGCTATGGACCTTTGTCCTACCGATTTGGGACATTTATGTAAGTCCATAAAAAAAATGATGGAGTCCCATCTAACATGTTGTTTTTAAAGGAATGCTGTCCCTGTTGCTTAAGTTAATTGAAATTATTAGCAGAGTTGCCAGCATGCAGCGCCCATTGTCGGTTGGCTGAAGGTTGGACTATTCTGTGAATCTTATAGTAGGGCTACTTTTCATATTGAAATGCATTGTTTTAAATGCAAATCAATTCAAAATTTCTTACATTTATTTTCTCAAAGTCTTTAAAGCGAAAACGAAAAGCTTTTTAGCGAAAATAAATACACATATGAAAACAAAAAGTTTCTTAAGCAAATAAACTGACACTAAGCTTAAAAAAAAAGGTTTTTTGATGAAAATAAATAGACTTTTAGAATCAGAAAAAATTAAAAAAAATTAAAGTTAAAGTAGTGCATTTGAAAACTTGCAGGTGTTAAGTAAAATTAAAGAAAATGAAAAGAAAGCAATTAAGATTTAGTTTCTGAGAATTAAACAAAACAAAATAAAAGAAAAAACTTGCTCCAAATTTCTTTGAAGTATTTTAATTTGAATTTTTGTTACACTTTTTTTTCGTAAACATTTTGTTCATTTTGAACTTCTGTCTCGTGGACTTATGCCACTGCGCCCCAAGCGAAATGTAACAGCAATAAAACAAAGAGAAGAACGTAAGGCTATTCCAAACAAGGGACTTTTCTTCAAAGACCTTAGTCAATAGATTAAATTTATTTGTGCACTTTAAAATTCGTTTATTAGTTATATTTAATCAGTCAATATGCACCGTATTTTTCTTACATCTACAAATTAGAGGGGTAATCCGTGTTACGTGTCACTTGAGACCAAGCCTTTATTTCAGAAAACTACAAGTCGCAATTCACAGAAACTTTTCTTACAAATTTTCAACAAAACAGTCGTTTCACGAAACAATACCAGTGGACTTTTGTAAGTACCGACGAATAATAACAATGATAAGGACATGCAAATTAGCACAGTTTTACAGGCCTGTATTTTGATATAACCCTCATTTTGAAGGTAAAGTTTTCGCAAAATTAAAGTAAAAAAATGCGGGCACATTCTCAAATGATAAAGTAATCGATTTTGTTTTCATAAAAATAAAAATTACTGTTAATTGAAAAATATGTATTGCAGCAACGTTTTTATGACACCTGATGAGTCTCACTCTTGCAAAAATAACCCAAAAAAAAAATTCACTTTTGCATATTTTTTCGCAAAACATTAGTAGATAAGTAACTATTTGAAGTCTGATCTTTGACTTTTAAAAGACAGCACAGATTTTTTTTTTAAGAATTTTAAAAGAAGGAAGTAAGAAGGTCATTTCTCATGAGCCAGCAATACCATCATTGTCAACATCAATAACATCTTGAAATGGACTATCTTCTGCAAGAAACGTTTCAGCTTTGTCCCAAGACTCCAATATATTTTTTAGCTTATAAAACCGAAACATTCGTTAAAATGAATCGTTATTTAGAGACACAATCATTCGTTATATCGGCATTCGTTGTACTGCACCGCCACTGTACATCGAGTATCTGTTTTCAGATCATAATACTGCCGCACTTGTGTTACAGCACGACACACATAGTTGTAATAAATTCATTACTAATGCTTAAAAATAACCAAAGTACCAACGAGCAGACACTACACATCAGTGACAATATTTTCCACTGCTCAATAAAATTAACCAAATTCTACCGCACATATACACAGTTGATCAAAAATGCATGTAATTTTCAGACCGCACAACATCCACTTCACATATGCCTATACCTGCCATCACAAGGAATTTCAATAAAGCGAATATTTTCCATTAATTAACGAACGCGATGCACTGCATCCAAAAATGTACAAGAGCAAACAACGCATAAGTGCATCCAGATTGTAATTTTAATCAATTTCGCTTTTCCGGAGCAGCCCCACCCAACTCTCTGCCCTCTGCACATACTTGGCATTATTGAAATGAAGACTCATCTTCTTTCTACAGGAACAAAAAAAACATTGCAACGAAAACAAAGAGCTTTTTACTGCAGTAGGTGTAGGAAGTACTCGATGATGATGTTACAAAATGCTGAACTTTGTGTATATAGTTAAAATGATCCCACCCCCGGTAAAGCGATTACTCCTTGGGTGCAGCAACAGGAACTCGATAATATTTAATGATGCTGTCAGTCATCATTAGAATATAAAGTTCTTATTTTTTCTCAGCTTTCGCTTAAATGACGCGTGCTGCGTTCATTTTTCGACTTCCACTTTAAGGATAATAGGAAATGAAATCATCTTTTAGTCTTTACCGCCCCAACCCCGATGTCGTCCTCCAAGGAGATTACATAATACCGAACGTGAGATGCCTGTGCGACATTACATTTCGTTGGCTTTCGGTAAATTGAAGAAAATGTAGCAAATTGGAATTCAACTCCACTTTAAGCTCTGCTATAAGTTACCGTTAAATGATAATAAAGTGTACTTCTACAGATAGCCATGCCATGATTCGCCTATCCGATATATAAAAAAGAGGAAATGAGGCGAACAGGACACACGGAAAGGGCCCGCACTAAATTTTGTTTGCGATTTAACCGGTCGCAAGTATACTTTTTCGAAAGTAAGGCCGGTTTATTGTGCACGAGAACTCCCCAGAGTCCCCCATAGTGTGATGCTGAGATATGAAAAAGGTTGAAATGAGATGAAAAAAAATGATGTATCGTTAAATGTTGCGTAATGATACCTGGACGTGTTTTTTTTTGCGTTTCTGTTCATCGAGGACAAATTTCGGCCGTCTTACGACCAAATGATACCGAGGGGAATTCTGATTGATTATGAGATTAGAAGTTGGTTTCTTTTATCCTCTTGGTCTGTTTATGGCATTTATTTGTGTGGTGTTATAACATAAAATCTAGGGTTGACATTTGTCGCAAGGCAGAGGGACCTACACGAACGAGGGAAGTGAATAAATCCCAGTTGTATAGGTAGGTGGTAATTGCGATTGGTTTTACAAGATGATTAAGTTCGCCACAAAGGCTTTAGTATAGGTACGTAGATGGGGAAATCTAGGTCAAACTATTCGGAAGATTAAATTGCAAAAATTACATACAAATATGTATACAACTGGAGAAGAGAGTGCTAGTAAAAGGCACTGGTCCAAGTAAAACTCGGGCATAAATGAACACAATTTTAGGATATTGGCAACAAGTTTCTGTGAGATGTTCGGGATCAATTAGTATGTATATATGCTGTTCATATCAAGGAAATAGGAACATTACACTGTCCTTTTTGGACTGACGTCGCCCAACGATAAACTTTGGTTATTTGTTTTGAATTTTTTGGCAACTCCTTCTGACGCTACAATCTGTTTTTAATCGGTTGTTGTAACATCATAAATTACATTTTCTTCGTATTCCATTTTACATCGTCAACGGCGCGCAACAAAAACAAACTAGGTACTTTTCATAGAGTCGGTCGCACAAAGCTGTTCCGGGATTAGAACTATCTCCTTTTAGAATAAGGTTTGACTGTGAAAAGCTTATGTGGTGAAGCTTGTGTTAATTTCAAGTCTGGCTGATGATTTCTGTTTATTTTATTTGGTTGGTTAGTATTAGTAGGTAAAATACTCAGAAGAAATACTTGATAAAATAAACGGCGTATAAAATATAAGAACAGTGTAAAATAAAGTGCACTTTTGGGTATAGTGTCGACTTTTAATTTGTAGGTACCAACAATCAAATTAATCGGAACTTTAGCAACATCTGACTTTATCGCAAAATTATAACAGTAGGTCTGTTCCCTAACGATAATGAATTCAAACACATTTGTCAAATTTAGTCAAACTTCGTTCCTTTACTCATAAGTTGGGCAGAAGAGAGCCACAAAGAGAGAACAAAACATATCCCCTTCATAAAAAACCTGCAAATAACTGACTTTAGCTGTCAAATCTCTCAAAAGTCAATTTAAATTGGCAGTTTATTTCGGTTTGCTTTGAAATTTGTTATTAAAAATGGATAAATCCGCAAAAAAAAAAAATATTAAACTGAATCCGATTGTTTTTCAACGTCTGCAAACTGTTAATTTTTTTTAAACCCACTGATGTTTGTTTTTTAATTTCCCGCATATGTTTTCAACAAACGTCATGCCAAACTTTCGTTCCTATACTTTTTGACTATATTCTCTTTTTCTAACAGAATATATCCCCACTCCTTTTGTCGAAATTGGCCCAAAAAGTAAGGGAACAGACCTAGTGTAACTCAAATGCGTTATAATTTTTTTCTGAGCTTTCAAATAAATTGCTGAAATTGACAGTTGCTTGTATTTTGAGTAGCTGTCTTCTTATTATTATCTTTTTCAATATTGTGAGCAATTGCAAAACAAATTCACAGTTGCATTGGTCTCCAATCTGGGACAATTTATAGAATATTCGGAAAGTCCAAATGAAATTCGCCAGCTTAAAACAAACGTTTTTTTTAGGACCGCGAGGTTTCCGCACTCACATCAAAATAAAAAATCCTGGACATGAATTAGGAGCTCGCCACAAATGCAGGAAGTATACTTGACTTTCTTCGAATCGAAAATTACATAGCCTCGATTATCGCAAAGTCAAAGATAACTTGATTATTGGTACACAATTTATTTTAATTTCGACCATTGACCTAAAGTCAGGTCTAAATTTGGTTGTTAGTAAGGCCATATGTAAATATTTGCAGTTTCAAGTTCTTTCAAGTTTTTAATGAAGCCTGGTACATTAAGGATTATTTTTTATATAATTTTTTATAGAGCAGAGGTTGATAAAATTTATCAATTGAACTAAAATTCGGTATTGTGAAAATGAATTGAAAAAATATTGTGCTATTTTGAATGCCTTCAATATATTTCTATTATTCTGAATGTGCGTCTGACTGACAGATGTTTATTGTTTTTTTGAGTAAAGTATAAATCAGAAATCTGTAAATTCAATAAAATTAAAAAACAAATTGTGTTGACATAAAATAAAATAATTAAAAACATTGACTTCAATTGAAGTTTGAGGGATGCATCCAATCCTGTCCAAGAAATTGTGCACAAATTAAGGCCAATCGAGCTGTGCCAAACATTTTAAAACTAGATTCGGTGCACATGGGAACTACCAGTTGAGTTTGGGAAATGATTTGTTGCTTACTTTTTTTTGAGACCTTTGGTAAAAAAGCAATTAAAAATGTTATCACTTATTTAACTCGAAACTCACATTTTTAGTTAATTTTTGTAATCAGCACGAGCTCATCAATTGCAAATTGAAAGAAAAGTTGACAGCTGACAAGAAAATCGACGAAAATTGTTGATCGCAATACCGATTTTTTTAATTCACAATAGAATGTTAAAGAAAAAAATCACAATTGATCAACAATATTGATGGTTGACAGTCACAATACCATTTAATAAAATAGATTGATAAATGTCAATTATTGAAGTTTACCTTCACTTAGATATCAATTTGGAACCAAAATGATTTAAAACTAACTCACGAAATCCGTCCAGCCGTAATGCCTGCAGGCCTTATGTGAATCGTAATGAATTGTTTTACGTCTCGAGTTCTCAAATATTCACGAATACATACATTATATTTCTCTTACTACGTATAAGTGAAAGTCAAAATTGCCCTAGCTGTTTCCAAAAGAGGAACTTTTTGTAAGCCATTATTTAACCAATTTTGAGAACCAGTTACCCACAGACTGGAAACGTTTAGCGCGAACGGTTGGCTTCGTAGATCGGGTGAAGTAATAAGACCATCTTATTAAGCATATACTAATTAAAATACAAGCAACAAAAACTAATTTCTCAGCAAAAAATAATAACAAATAATTTATTGATATTTAAATAGTGGATGAATACATGAACAATGGGTAATTATAAATTAAAATTCCCATCTTTTTCAGCTTATCGTTATCCCGTATTTCCCTGTTCCTTTCTTTAACCTCGAATTGTTCACTTTTATGTTTCAAATATTGTTCGTTGAGTTATTTGGGACAGTGGAAAACTATTTGTTGTAACAACAGTTATGTGCGGTGGACAATATCTTCAAAGGTAAGTGTGTCAACATAAAAAATGGTAATGAAAAACTGCTTCAAATCTTTTTAAAGATTGATGAACTCTACTTAAAGCATTCTTCTCAATAACCACTTTAAGATGCCCAAACAACTCCCGCGGTAGTATAATCACCTTAACTCCATGTGACATTATTATTAACAACGTTAGATGGCAAACACATAATAAATAAAAATATCTGTCTAGCAAAGCACATAATCCGTAAGCCAATTATCCTTTACCGCAGTAGTTCAAGGAAGAAAATTATTATACTTCTTTATGTCGGCTTAATTGACTGTCTTCTCCCAGTTATGAACAATGACCACCGAACTGACGGTTCTAATGCTATTATTTCTACCTCTCTGATACCTTATCATCGGGATGGGACATTATTTTCATGGACACCATGGACAACACTGTGCTCCGTTTAGTTTTAAATCGAAAAGCTGCTACTTTTTATAGAAAATAATGGAGATGGATTTCTGTAAATTTATCACATACATAGGTCCCAAGGACCCAAAGTCATCCGTCAAGTCTACGGAACGGAAAAGAAACAAATGCTTGTGCATTTCCCAAGAGAAAAGTATGAAGAATACGTACAACGAACGATAGGAGCTGCATTCACGATATCCACCACAAGCATTAGAAACTATCTGTACTTCAAATGGAGGTTGTAGGGTAGAACTTGTAGTTTGTGGTCCCTTTCCGCTCATCTACAATCGATAACAAGGAGTCTCACTGAAAAATGGAGAGAAAAAGAAATAAAACTACCCCGAAGGAAATAAATGACTGTTATCTCACTAGTGGAAAATTTGCCAGACGTGAGGATATGCGAAAGCGTTAAGGATTTTCCGCAAGGAAAACGTTCAAATTTTTCACTCATCCACTTGGATGATTTTCAGAGTTCTTAGGTTCGCAACTCTGGACTTAATTTCATTTGCCAAACCTTAAGCTCAGAGATTATTTTCCAGCTGACTCTTCCCAGAAACGTTAAAAATTGTATAAAAAATGTTTCATGGGCAATTGCAGCACACTGCGTTTGCTGGAGGTAGATTTATCATGTATCATGGGACGGTCAGCCAATTAAGCATGTGTTTAGTTTATTGACGTGGACGACCGGCTTCCTGTTACCGAACAGAGCAAAATGTACGGCGGAAATTGAAGCAAACCCATGGCAAAAGGGTTTAAGGTGCATTGTTTGGAAAATTAGTTGCATATCTCCTTGGAAATTTTGAGTACTAAACAATGTATGTGCGTCTTCGCATGAGCTACCCCAAATAGTAATTGAAGATACACGTAGGTGGAAGTTTACCCTTTAAAATAGGAAGTCTGGTGCGGTGACTAGTGATTGTCTTATCCCCCTGTCGTAGATAATTCATCGAAGACTTTTAGATCTTTCACAAGTTGTGTGTGGAAGTAATCTTTGCGGAAGGGGTTCTCAAATAACAGCGTAATTAGATGGTAGATATTTTTAGAAAAACAATAACCAATAATTGGGCAAAAGTGCCCAATTTTGTATTCTATATCGCTACAGAAAATCTTGCGACTCTTCATTAGTTTTGCGGTGTAGATGACCTCGCTTTCAATACAATAAAAGAGCCGACGAAATTTGATTTTCAGAAAACGAACACAAAATGATGCTGAAGACTTACCAACCAAGGATTGCTGATCTAAAAGAAACTTTCCCTTCGCTGTGAAGTTAAAACCGCGAATGCATATCTAAAACATTTTGCAACGCCCAGAAGACATCGTCTACAGTAAAAAAATAAATACAGGGTGGGCCAAATACAAGTTTCTTTTTAGAAATGCTATAAAATGAACAAAATTAGACTTTTTCCAAGTATTATGGCTTTATTGGTAAGACCAATCATTCCCATTAATTATGGAACACATAACGTCGTTCAGGTGGCTGCCTCGGCTAGCTTCGCAGCAGCGCATTCTGTCATTCCGATTTTCCAAGACCTTGTTGATGTTGATGACCTCACGGGTTGCTTGGATGATATTGACCCTTGAGCTTGAATCGATTCAGGCCGCTCCGATGCAGCCAATTGACATCGCCAAGGCGGCAGATAACACGTTTTGGGATTTTGGTGCGCAAAAGATTGTTTGTAGCATTGGCTGTGTACCATGCCGCGCCATCCTGCATGAACCAGAGGTCGTTTAAATTTATCAGTCTTTAATTAACGTGACTCTGTAAAGCCCACTGTTGACCGAAACGTTTTTACCAGACTCAAAATGGTCCAATGATGTCCAACTGTCACTCTCTGTGGATACATTGGCTTCTCGACAATAAGGAGTAAACGCGCCTCGTCAGAAAAGATCATTTTTCGAACAAAATCGCACAACACTCACATTCGGCCCCAGCGATTGTAAATAAGTTTTCAATATTTCCCAACGTTGTTCAAGCATAAAGCGATTAATTTCGTTCCGCGGAGGTATGATACTGACTCTCTGTCAAGATTTGGAGCAGGAAACAGCTGTCGGTGTCAAAATAACCCATGATTTAAGAAGAAACCACTAGATGGCCCACTCGTTATACAAAGACCATCTTGTAACAGATGTAACAAATGGCTATGGTGCTTTTCATTCATTGTCGCTATAACAAAACTTTTTGAAAAAGATGTAAATAAATTCGACCAGATTTTTCAGACTTCAAGAACTCACCACAACAGAAGTGCAGTTGTACTCATCGTTAGGAGGAGGACAAATCCCGCGATCAAAATTCTGCCGCATGACTAATTCATATTGGCAGCTTCCTTTGATACAACTTTTAAAACTATATCTATCCTAGATAGGTCCCGCTTTATATTATGTGAGCCCCGTGAAACTACCCACCCTTCATATGCCACCAATATCACTCCCAACAATTAACAAAAATGTGCTACAAACTTGAGTAACACACGATTTCTTAAGTATGGGTATGCAAAACACGTTTGTGATTGTGGTTCGTGGGCATGTTACAAGTCCTTCAGAGATAAACCCTTTTTCAAAAATATTTAGCATATTAAAACTTAGGAAATTGATACAATGTCTATACACGATTCCTGTAGCGATACAGGATAAGCGATTCTTGTGAGAAATATTGTAAATGAGATAAAAACTGACGTTGGGTCCATTTTATTCTACTTGGAAAATTTTGATTTTTTTTGAACAAGTCTAATCGCAAATACTGTCTGAACAAAACAAAGGCTACGAATAACGAAAGAGATAACCCCAGGGATTAACGACAAACAACTGAACACAATGTAGATGTATTTGGGAGTATTTACCGACCTATTAGACAGTTTGTTAATTATAAAACATCTCTATCAGTTGTCGTATAATGACCGAGAAAAGTTTTACTTATATATGGAAACATTTTGACATCAAGTCAACAAATATTTATTAAGAAGGCCTATAAACCGAGGACGACATTTACCTTCGAAACTCCTGTATTCAAAGAAAATACCAAACCCAAAATTATTCTAATTTCCTCTTATTATTTTAAGCTCAGGAAATTTAATTCTCCGTTTTCTATATATTGTTGGGTAATTTAATAACTGAGAAAAAAGTTTGTTTCTAAATTCTTTAGGCGGTACCAGTCTAACCCCCTGATCTAATTTTAATTTCAATGACAAAAAGTTAATCTTACCATCGGATTTGTGCTTCCGAAAATTTGCTCACCTATACCGTTCCGGTCCATAAGAGAGCAAATTAAATTTGTCAAACAAACAAACAGAATTTGGGATGATGTGGAGTGGCTGTGGCCGTATAGTGTTTTGGTGTGTTTAGCCCCCTTGTATAGGTCTGGTTGTTTATGAAAGTTTTGAAAAGTTCATGATCACGCTATGCCATTGTCACGTTGCCAGTGTAGGCTTATTGCTGTAGCTGTAGGTGCACAGTATATACTGCGGATTTACGAAATGTCACTTTAGGTAATTTATAACAGGATGCTGGGTGTTGAAAGTGGAAATATTGGTGTACCTATGGATTGGTGGGGAAAATAGCAAAGGAAGTATTTCGATTCATACTTTAATGAAATCAATAAATTTTGAAAATGCCAAAATTTCCGTTTTCAGTGTCGCAATTGGTCGGAATGATAAATGAATACAAGATATATTCACCCCTACCGGGAATAATATTTCTCCCGGAAAGTTTTCTATTCAGCTGTCTGATTTACATTGCTGACAAGTGAAACATTTCCATCGGAAATTATTCGCGATACCCTTAATTGTTACGTGTAGATTTTAGACTTTTAAAAAGGTTCGCTCATGTTTTCTGGCTACTTCCACATTCAGCCCGTGTACTGCTTTTCAATTTTTAAACATCATCATTATATTTATAGATATGTAAAATCCGAAAGTTTTCGTAGAGTTCTTAGCAGAGACAATACTGAGACCCTGTGTTAATATTCTGCCCTAGCGAGATATCCGTCGACCGTCGCAACGGAATATTCTCCGATTTTTTATACGATTCGGAGGATTTTTCCTTCGAGGTATTCTTCCGAACCCCGAACGTAATTTGATCCTCCAACGGAGTATGCGTTGCGGAGAATTTTCCGTTCCGACGGATACCTCGCTGAGCCGATTGTTACATAGAAACTCGTATTGACAAATGTCACGTAGGTAACTTTAAAAATTCCGGCTCAAAAACACACTCGCACCTAATCTTGCCCGTAAAACGTTCATATTCCTTACACGTGGTTAGTATTTCTTTTAAGAAAAAGTGTACATTTGCTTAAAATGTTTATGAAAAATAAACAATGCATTATTGTTGTTATAGTTGTTATATAGTAACGTTTTGAGCCAACTTTTATCAGTTTTTTTATGAAAAATATACACATGCAGTCAAAGTTAATGATATCGAAAAGTGGTAAATATGTTAACATGTTTCAAATATGTAAATCATCTCATGTAGATAGTTTCACAAAGCAAACAAATCAGTTAAGCTAGGTGCAGTGCAGTAAACATTTCCTTACCTATACAAAACGCTTGGTAATCAATTTAATTTAAATACTTTAAAAAAATGGCGACGCCGCATATAAATTTTAATTTCTATAGTAACATAATTAAATGTAAATCACCAGTAAAACATTTTTTTTATTTAAGTGCATTTTTTTCTAGAAGTCAGTTTTGGGCTTATAAAAAAAAGCACATCAAAAATTGGGGTACATTTTTGAGTAGATATTTATTACAAAAATAAGAAGGGATCGATTTTTGATCACAAGCGAAACTAGTCAGGTTTCAGACTAACTTACCTTCTTCTCTTCCCTCGTATAGTAAGATGAACTGAAAATTAATCTCTATATATATAAAAATCTCGTGTCACAGTTTAAGTGTTTAAACTCCTCCGAAACGGCTTGACAGATTTTGATGAAATTTAATATGTATATTCATTGGGTATGAGAATCGGTTTATAACTAATTTTTATACCCCTCAGTGTTAAGGGTGGCTCACCACAAAAAGAAATTTACATTGTTTGTACAAATTTTTTTTGGTAATTTTTGTATGGTGTGGCATTAAAAAATACATTCGGTCCTTAATTTTCACCCTTCTACCACTAACCCCTACTTTTTAATATCATTTTATATTTTATATTTCTACTGTAGGTATTATTTTAAGTAAAAATTAAGAAAGTATCTGCAGGGCTGTCATTCTTTCCTATTTTATAAAAAAATTCCTACCGACTACTAGATTTTTTAAATTTCCACCAGTAAACACTAGCCCCCATATTAATAAACAAATGTGCACAAGTTAGTTTGATAGCAGACGTCAGTTAACATACAAAAAATTGACATAACTGCTGGGTAACAAGTTGATAACTTTAACACAGCGTTTATTAATACGGGGGTAGGTATCTACCAAAAACCCAATATGCATGAAAGCCTACCTATTGAATTTGATATTCACAATATGGTGCACACACACGTAAACACACAGGTAACCGTCAACTAAATATTATATAAAATATATAAGGTCCTAGAGCCATCTTTTCACTCCGGAGGAAGTCAGGAAGAAAGGAATCTTCTCTGAGTGTATATCAGCGATAGTTGCTGAAGAGACGATTTCCTCGCCAAGTATTTTTTTCCTAAGCTTGAGTAGAGCCGGACATTCCATGAGTATGTGAAGAGAGGATCCGGAAAGGCTCCGATGCGGGATAGGTGTTTTTTCATAAGGTCGTGGCCACTGATTATTCCTGTTAGTATTCTTAGGTTATTTTTTTCTAAGTTGATCAGAAAGTAGGATTTCCTGTGAGAGTATTTGGGGAAGAATTGTCTGGTGCAGTTCTGCCCAGGATTAGATTGAATATGTTATAGCTTCTTGATATATACCCTGAAATGGTCTTTGCTGATTCCACAGATGAGTTTAGGTCAGATAAGCGGAAATGTAGCGCCGAGTTGATTTTGACAGAACATTTATTTGTAGATATCTCTTTTTTTCTTCCCTAAGTAGAGTAGAGTATACTATGTTTGACACCTCTTTTTTCAACCCGCTTGGTCATGCGCATTCACAGTACAGCGGGTGCAGGTATGTAATATGAGGTGTGTGGCAGTGTGGGTCGCTTCATACACTTTTACAACGCTTTTCCCTGCTCTCTTGCCAAATTTCTATTTCATTTCATTTTATTCATCCATAAATCGCATTTTAAATTTCGATGGAGTGTGGGGCTTTTCAAATTTGAAGCATATTAGGTCAAACATGGTTATAAATTTACCACTTTTCGATATCATAAACATCGCTCTAGAAATAATAAATTCATGTGGCAAAACAACGTTTGCCGGGTCAGCTAGTAGCTATATAGATTTCTTGCACGTGATCTTGTTTTTGGTGCAACACGACCGGTATGAGGAATAGACTATAAGGATTTAAGTCCTCGGTTTTGCATTAAAGGTAATGGAACACATTACTTTTACAGCCTTTTTAGAGACTTGATAACAAGGCAAAAATTGCAGGTGAGGTTTGTACCCGTATATTTGACCCGTCGTGCTTGATGTCCACCTTATTCAATTTAATTGATTCTTTGTTTTTGCCAACGGGGGTTTCTCCTACTCCCTACACAACTGTAGACCCACAATAGTCCGAGAAGGAAACCTGCCTTTTACTCTAGTTTCTTTGTTTGTCGATGAATCTAAAAAATAGGGCAATTACTTCGAAAGACGAAATCTCTCTTCGACCTTGCATTTAGTGAAATGGGTAATGAAAACACCAATCTGTTGACTTCAGTCTTTTTTACTAAAGGACAGAAGAAAAGTTGCAGATTACAGTAATTCGGGCAAAATTGCTTTGCTTCTCTGTATTCCATAGAGTTGCGCTACTCGCAAATAAAATTCCTCTTCACAGATGATGGCAAACCTAGAGTATAGATTGGGGACCTTCGGAAAACCCCAATTAACTTTGGCTTGCACGAGGCATATCTGTGCGGTTATAGGGTAGGTAAGTTAACCAACAACCACATTTTTACACTCCGTCAAATATTGGAACAAACGCAGCCACTCCAGAACGGTACCGATAGCTGGCTTAAAAATCGTCTACGAAAGATTATCGGGGGACTATTTCATACAAAGTTTTGGCATGCTTGCGTCGATGACGGAGAAATCTCTCTTTAGTCTGTTTATGTTGTCAAAAATACCACCGAACCTTTGATGTACCTAGACAAAGGTTTCAGTCAGTCCAAAAGCCAAAACGATGGACAGACAGAACTTCGAATATACATTGTCGGTCAGAGCTCTACTTTTAGAGCCAAATCAAGAATTACTAAGAAATAAAGCCCTCCCTCATAGAACCAGAGTCAGAAAGAAACTCAATTATGAACGGATAAAAAAAATTAACGCAACTTTTTAATACATCCCTATCTCGATTAAACAGTTTCCTTGTATAAGATTACATTTTTAATTAGTGACCAACAAAGTTGTCCCTGCAAAGCCATAAACTTAGATTCGTACTTATCACACTTCGTCACATTGAAGTCGTTAACTTTAACTCAAACTATCCATCAGCACGGTTAAAGGCAGACTGAAGAAAAGTTCAACTTTTTCAGCGTACTGCTCCTTAATAAAATCAATTGCGTTAATTAAATGTCCATGCATAAATTAAGAAGTTTCCACTGTGAGAATTAACAACTCCATAAGGCTCAATTTTTTCTTTCCTCCTCAACAGGGCGTTAAGTTGGAGTCCTCTAAGCCTTCTTCTTCAATTGACGCTGTTATATTATGTCGTCCGTTATAGCCACCGCGTGCACCGATCGATAAAGCTGTTTGCCCTCAATGTTCCCTGTTGACGATGGCGCCATTTCTACGGTAGGGTAGTACCCATTCTTCTTGCCATCGTTGCCGTCGTTATCATCAAGGAGTAACTTCATTACACACCACCCTTGGATCGCAAAAACAAAACGAAATTGATTTGGGTTGTTTCTTTGAAATTTAATTAGTTTCTTGCCAAGGTTTTTTTCAGAAGGCAAAAAATGGAAACAAAATGCAATCGGACTTTGCAGGATTTTTTTATTTCATGTTTCGAATTTGAAATTTTTCCACGCTTTGTGTACTGCTAGTGGCTACTGGGTCATTTCATTTCGCTGCTTAATTTAATTTAATTTAATTTGATTCTTTTAAATTTTAAATATTTTACTCTTGCGGAAAGGTGCTGTCGACGGAATGGAAATAATTTAATTGGGAATACGGTTTCCCGAGGTGATTTCAAATACATTGTTAGAAGTTATCATATTCATAAAATAATAATGAAAAGCGAAAAGGCAGGTGGAACTGTTAAAGCAAAAAAAATTAAAAATTTAATCAATTCTGTGCCATAATTTAAAGTATAGGAACAATCTGCGGTTAAATTAAATAAATAAAAGTCTAGGACTAGCTTCTTACAAACGGTCGTTTTGTGACAGATGGAAGGGACATACAATTTTATCCCGAGTTGAATTGAGAAGCTCTTTTAATCACAGTCAGAAAAAGATGTAATTCTTCGTTTGCGGGATCGATCCATAGAACCCTTTCTAAGTAGTCCAGCACTACAGCAATATTTGGTATGAAATGAATGTGGTGGTGGTGATAGATACTGATCGTCTTGAAACCTGCGCCAATTTTTGCGCTTCTTGCATACTCGTCTGCAGGATTGCCCTTGCCAGTATCCTTTCGTTAACTGGTCAGGCATTTTGTGCGATAAAGCCCCTAATGGTATGCAGCTTCGGTAAAATATTCTCCCTACAAGTATCAAGACCAATCTTCCCTTAAGTATCACTTTGCAGTGGAAGCATCCGTACAGACGGTCGCAAACCTTACGACATAGACAGTCCTATTGTGGAAGACTATGACTTTATATCCTCGTAATTCGATCGCAGTGTCGATAATCGCTTCCTATATCAGAAATGCCGAAAGAGTTGCGATCGAGATCCACCGGTGCTGGACCCAGTATGACATGGCTCGTTATATTTCTATAGAAAGCCTTGAAGACTTTTGCGAGCTCGTTTCGCTTCAGAATGAGGCGGAGTATTGCGCCCTCAGATCGCATTAAAGGGAATCTACAAAGTTGATTTGCTCAATTTGTAACAGTTTGCTAGAAGCAGGACTGTGCCAGGATTTTTTTATTACATCCGCTCACATACTCGAATTGCTTATTGTGCTAGATTCATAGACAATGTCACTTAGAAGGGCGTCGAGGTTCCCCATCTCAGATTCAAATCATTGTCCATCCTCTCTGAGTGACTGTTGTCATGTCGACTACAACAGGGTGTTTCAAAACATACTGCACTGAGTTGATGATGCAGTTTAAGAGGCATCATTCTCTATGTATATTCCAAGAAGAGGCGGGATAAACAGATTGCCCGAGGTCTACTAGTTTGACCACAGAAAGTCTATTTGGAAGTCGGTGGTCATCGGTATCCGAAGTTCGCAAACTAGCGACTAAGCAAGCATATCATTCATGCCATGCATCTTTGTTCGTTTGCTTTTCCACCTTTGGTTAGGCAATACTCCCCTCTCTGGACTTGGGAGCGGCAAGCTACTCTCATGTACCTTGAGCATACGTCTGTAACCAGTTTGAGTGTGCTTTAGTTTTGGCACTCATCTGTAGGCATTCTCGACAATCAGTGACCGTACTCAACACTCGACAAGTTCTAATATATTATCTTGGCATTTTTCGGAATTGAACTCCCTCATGCCTTGGCATCCAACATTCCTTTAGGATGAGTCTTGCAGAGTTTTGAATGTTAAAGCCGTGCAGTGGTAAAATTTTATTTCAGAACTTAGAATTATTTTCGCATATTTGTGAATAGCATAGATTTTTGAACCTTTTTTCACTGACTCAAAAGCTTTAAAGTTGAAGCCACAGATCCGGGTTCCTCATTTCCGTTCCAAAGACACTATGATAATGGCAAGCGCTTGCTTATAGTTTAGTGTCAGATTTTTACTGACTAAAAACACCACCCTTCGGTGGATTGTTAGATACTGCAACTAAGATATAACTTATCAAGCAATTTTTCTATCACGAAATAACAACTTTCGGCAGGTTACTTTCCAGTGAAAGGTGCTGCATGTTCCGCAATTTAGACGCGGTCAATCTTATCTCGCCAAGTCTAACGGTTTTGTTCTTTGTAGTCGGCGCAATAAATTGCTCACATCCAAAATTTGCCGGACTGTATTGTTGATATGTCCGGCTAGGTTTCTATGCTTTCTCGCGAAGCTTCTAGTTTTAGCTTCGATAGTTGGAATTCCGCGATCCAGGTGGATATCGTAGCCAGTACATTTCTATACATTTGATAGCGAGTTTTTTACGTTTCATTTTCACATTCGAATTCCATTTCAGCTTTGCGTCGAGTGTCACTCCCAGGTATTTGGCCTCGTTTGCAAAGGGTCTTTGCTTAACTTCACAGAGAAAGCCAAATATATTGAAATTAATTGATTCAGATGGCTGTTTCTGATGATATAAATAGGTATGTCCTTAGGAACAATCACAAAGACGTGTCTGTCTCTGCCATCTGATTCCTCCCACAACTGCAAACGAAGCAAACTACAGATTGATTGTTGACAGCAGCTAGAGGAAATGTAACCACACATATCTAATCCATTAAGTATGAGGTTTCTATATTTCTATCAGTTACCACAATGCATACGTCAATTTCATCTGAATCTGCCGATGGGCATCGAATCCTATTCCCTTCTTACATATAAATTAATTTTGGCAATACCTACACCATTTACAACTGATGGAACTTTATCATATTTTTCTTTCATTTAAAGTTCAGTGCTAAATGTTTAAAAATTCACCATGACTCGTTTATTTTGATTGACAATTAAACAAACTAGGTAGGTAACTACCATTTCTGCTCAACACTCACGTTTCTGTCTCAATTAGTGACAAATCACTTTCGTTTAAAACCAAAACCAAATGGCAGAGATATGATGATGTCAAGTCTATTTTTAAAATGGCATGTAATGCCACAGCGCAGCGTCGCGCCATCAGGACTTTAACCTCACATTCACAGCGTGGAACTATTCTAACCAATGCACCATGACAATATGGCATATCATACCCCCAGCCGACCGCAAATCCTTTACGCATTTAAATGTATTTTGTGTTGGGTGACATCAAAGTAATGTCAGCAATACAATGTTTCCCATGGCGAGCAGCTACTACTGCCTGCTCCAACTACAAGACGGCTATACAGATACAGATACACTGCTACTGCTATATCAAGCGAGTGCATTGAAAAGGAAAACCGTACTGTAACTGTACGTGTTTTATATACTTTACGACAGCGCAATGTTTCCAGTGCAATTGCGGCGGGAATAAAACAAAAAAAAACCGCCGACTATGAGAAAGGAGGAGACAAAAAACTCAACTTCACACACTGGCATACTCTGGCGCTGAAATCAAACGATATAGCAACCTGAATACCAACAAACCTTTTTATATCAATGGCCTACTTATTCCGCATGACTGCCAGCCAACTGACTTTCATTTTCTTATTTTTATCTATTTATTTTTCTTCTGCAACATTATCATCTGCACATGTACCCCCATTTGAATGGGGGGTAGGTGTCACAGTTTCATAATGGGGTTTGGTCACCTTTTCATAGTACGAAGGCTAAAATGTGTACATACATACTCGAATATTAATTTCATAATGCATGGTCGGTCACATTTCCTGGAAGCAGGGACAACTGCCAAGCAGCTCTTCCAGTCGATGGTTAGTAGGATTTAATAATTATTTATCGGAATTTGTTGAAAAGATTTTAAAGCGACTGTCCTTTCAGAAGTCCTCCGTTAATAAAAAGCTCGTTATAAGCAAATTTGAATGCGAATTGGTCACGTATCTTGCATTCTGTTGGAAAGAAGCTTCAAAAGGACTCAAAACTGATAAATTTGCATTGGCTTCATGAATGATTGCAAAAGGAAAGGATACATGTCTTTGTACAAATTGGGTTCAGAGAAATTGCAAATCGTGTATCGATTTGGTATACGTACGATGCAATGTTACTGGCAGATTGCGAGAATTTCGCATGTGAAACGTGTTGAAAACCAGATTGCATCACTTATCGAAAAAAAGGCTTTTGCGCGCAGAAAATTGGTGGTTGCAGTTTTTGAAAGAAGTTCTTTAAGTGGGCGAAAAAATGTATTTGTTGTTTTATTTAAACTCAGATGGCAATGAATGTACTTAAGGATATTTCACAATAATATTGAGCGTCTAGGGGACGCTTTATACTTCCATACGGAATTGTGTTCGGTATGTCACAAAATTAATCACTACTTTTCACGGGAAGCTTAAGCTCCATCAGAATGTTCGTGCTAAAATTTATTTCAGGCCACCTCCCCTATCCCTCGCTTTTTTGATATCACAAATGACTTACCTACAACTTTGGCATAAGTTTGTTCTTCATGGCAGCCATCTTTCCTAAACTAACCATTGCATTTTTAAGGCCGTTTATTTCCTTGGCATTTGGCTCAAATTACCAAAAATAAATATAATTTTCCACAATTTTTTATATAAAACTCTCACAAACATAGAAGATTCGATGACAACTGAAAAATCGATTGACAATAATGTCAAGTGAAACCCTGATGAGTAGAAAAAAAAGAATATAAATGCTTCGAGAGTTCTAAATAAGGTTTTTCATAATACTTCTTTGTCCATTCAGTTCTGCTACTTCACAGAGGACTACTTACACATCTTGACTCTCCCTTGCAATATAAGGAATTCACAACTCCAAATGCAATAAAGGAAATATTCGAAGAAACATAAAAAAAAAGACCTTTAGAATCGGTATTCAAAACATATTTACTAACTGGCCAACATATTGAGTAAAAAATTGTCTTTAAGGATATTAAATCCTGCGATCGAATTTCTTCAGGTCAAAAAGGAACAATTTTACGAGTTCGCAATGGCAGATTTCAATTTCTCGAATTGAAATTTAAGAATATTGTATTTACAACCAATGCAATGTTAAAAAATCAATATATGCGACAAAGAAAGTTGTAGCAAATCAGTAAATAAAATAACCAAACAATGCCATAGGACATAAGGCGGTGGATTTAAGATATGCGAATTGAATCCTATCCCATCCATTCGAAACAGGATAAAAGGACCGGATACGCCGCTTCGTAGTTACTAAGTATACTTCCACCAAATAAACAATTTAAATTTTTGTGTAGGTACCTACATCTTTTTTTTATCTTATATTATTAAGTAATTAATTACATTCACAAATGAAATATATAGCACTTGCTACCAGGGCTATCGGCTAGACCTATATCTTTATTAAGTGTCCCCGTTCTGTCTTGAAAGAATTTAGAAAGAACAAAACCGCGCCATGTTTTCATATTGTGTACGTTACGCGCAGTTTAAACCTGATTGAAAGGAATGTAAAAACATCTTTCTTTTGAAGGTAGAAATTTGGCGGCAAGAATTTTAAATACGCCTTTAAAAGTGGGTAAAATGGAATTCTAAAACGCCTGCCGCATATCAGATTGTTCATTGACCCATGCATTCCTTTAATGGAATATGATTCGATATTACTTAACGATATGTGGCCGTACTCAGGCAGGCAGCTAATGCCCATCACCTAATGCACTTGACAGATAACCCACTTTTTTAAATGCAGTTTTTATATACTGAAGAATGCGCCATTGGCATAATCGAAAAAACTGCGTTAACTATCTTTGATGACTCTGTTAGCATAAATCCGAAGCAGTTAAATATAAAAGATACACTGTGGAAGTATACCTCAGTGCCTTTGGACAGATTGTTATATAATGGAAAGATACAATTTCCAGGTAGAATTGGAGAAAGACTCTCCGCTCTAATCAGAAAAAAAATTTATAACTGCCTTACCTACGGCCCTAGCCTTACGACGTGGGATTGAATGACAAGCAGGGCTGCCAATACTGAGCCTAGAAAGTGTAGCAGATCTATAATAGATTTGAAAAAAATTATAGCAGACAATGAAAAAAAATCTATAAAAAAAGTATATTAAGAAAAAAACAAATTTGTTTTATATTCAGAACGGAAACATAACATTGAATAGTTTTTCATTTAAAAATTAAAACTTTTTAAAGAATAAGTTTCACAAATTCATGGGTAGGTACATAGTATATAAGAAGAAACTTTTTTTCGTTCAATTCAATTTAATTGGATTATTAAAAATAAATGAAAATTATAGAGTTAGTGTGTTGGACTACTAAGCGAGGGGTCCATCGTACATCTTAAGGTTTTTTTCCACTGCGCCACCTCTCGCGAACGTCTGACAAACATCCAAAAGTAAAACTGTCATGAATGAGCTTCTCAATTAGCCGTTTGGACTCGGCGTAAAATTGTAGATCCCTTCCATTCGTCCTAAAAATTTAAAACTCACACAAAACGAATGGTTGTGAGGTCCCACAGACCCAAATATTATTTTTTTTTAAATGAAAATATTAAACCTATAATATCTACTTTATAAATTGTGGTTACATTTTTTTAAGGCATATTTAAGTTAAAAAAAAGTTGAACAGAAGTAACAATTTAATATGTTTATATTTAATCATCATTTTATCAAAATAGCTTCACCGATTAGTTGTGAAAATGAAATTGTCAAGTGCTGTTCATCGCAGTCCTTTGCTAGAGAGTCATGTATACTCACGAACGAAAAAACGAAGACTTCGTGTACACTTCATATGACCTACCAAGAAGGATATCTGACCAGGATGGTGATTTCCATGGTATATCAGTTGTCCAAAAGACATTTCTTAATTAAAAGTCTGCGCAAAGTAAATATGATATGTTACTATCTTATGAGGAAGCACTAGGACGAAGAAAATCTTTGTTTTCCAGATTATTCTGTAGAAGGTTTACTTTCTTTGCAAACATAGATTGGCAATACTTCTTCAACACCAGAACCGTGGTGCACAAGATGAAAGTTACAAGCCACTTGGCTCCACGTATTAACTGTGCAACCTAGTAAATTTTTCATTACATACTAACTTCGAAACAGCCCTTCAACAGCGGCCGTATGAAAGCAATTACCAAAAACCACAACAGCCCCCCCCCCATTTCATCGCAGGGAAAAATCTTTTTCATTTTAATTAGGGAATTTTGCAAATACCTATGGAAGTAGACAAAAAAATCCCGCAGCGCATTAAATGCATCAACGTATACACAGAAATGAGTCTCTTGTTTCTGGCAACAAAAGTGAGAAAAACGACAAACTCATTTTTCCCCATCACAAATTTTAATTAAATCAATTTATTTTGAAGTTATTCCCAATTTTACATTGTTTGCCCTGTGCTAGTCCCTCGTGACCATGTTGCGCATGAAAACACATAAAACAAGGACCTCCAACCCTCAATCTATTGAAACATATTACGAGCAATCTAAAGCATGTTGAAATATATCCTGGAAATATGAAGTACGTACCTACATATTCCGCAGAAAGTGGATGGGCGTACCGTATATCTATATACAAAAGTAAGTATCCGTTCCGCATTTGTATATCTGTATCAGTGTATCTGGGTGTTTCGTATTTTCCTGCAAATTATACGAAAATTGGATTCAATTCTTTGTAAACGAGAATTTTATTTTCTCGTTTTCTGTTTTGTTCTCCTTTAAACCTCGAGGTAGTCAATTAGGATATGAAGAAAAACATGAAACGAAAGACTGGGGCTGATTGCAATAAAGTAAAAGAAAAGCGGAAAAGATGAAAAAATGAAATAAGGAAAACATCCGTGATTCTAGCGGTGGATCTCGAAAGAGC
This sequence comes from Cheilosia pagana, assembly GCA_936431705.1. Lineage (NCBI taxonomy): Eukaryota > Metazoa > Arthropoda > Insecta > Diptera > Syrphidae > Cheilosia > Cheilosia pagana. Next base: position 25,717,033 of record OW386168.1, on the reverse strand, counting down.
GCCATCCTGTACCCACCTATCGGTGTTGCGATAATTTCTCTGGCGGAAATAAGTTATCATCTGAACTGTGAAATGCCAAGTGGGGTGTCAATAGTCTGCTATCTTATTCAATTCGATTTCAGATCTGTTACATTGACGATATCGTGCTCTTCTCACATTGTGCCGGAAGGTCATTTGCGATGATAACTGACAGGTGGATTTGTTTCCGTTATCATGTGTCGTTTTCATAACAAACTAACTTCTTGTTGACAGACAATACCATGCGTCTGTTTCTCTGTATCCGGTATAGGGGGTGGATAGGAGTATCTTTGACTGTTGGTTGCAAAGGGGAATTTCCTTTCGTTTATATCAATTTCGTAGCGATAAATGAGAACCTGTACTACAAACCTGTCAACACCAAAAACAAAATAAGAGCCTTAAGGAGATTAAAAATGGATTTGCTGTCTCTTCAGTTGGATATCGGTTTCAACTTTGGGGCCTTTTGACGTCGCTCTTATGATTGCACGTGCCACCGCTCAAGGATGGTACTTTGAAGTTCGTTCTTATAAAGGTACTACAAGAATAAGGCATTTAACGTAACGATGTTACGGTAATAAGTAGCTATTTTAAGACTTGACACAAATGGCATGACTTGTAGAAAGCTCTCCACTCCCTTTTAATATATGGGGATAGCGTGGGAGTCACATTAATCGGATTTCGCAGAGTACAATCTGGATCTGAATGTTAGAGATTTTTCAGATTTTTTTTACTGTTGAGGTGGACAGATTTTATTAAGTGTCGTAACTATAATTAAGGATTTTGTGAGAGCATTTATCAAAAAAAGCAATTATTTTTAAAATAAGTCATTTCATATGAGAGGGAACGTTAAGACGTCTTCAACAAGCAGCGTTCGAATGTATTTTAAACTGTTGGGTGTACTGCTAGGCCTAGCTGGATAAGAAAATTTAGGTTAGAAAGTCGTAACTCTTGCTTTGAAATGCGGAAGGTCTATCGTCTAGACCAAAATCGTCTGAAAAGCTACCTGACACGGGTAGAGATCGCATTGCGAACATAGGAAAGAATGTCTCCAATTTTCCCGTACATTCCTTGGTCCCCTCTTCGACTCGAAACACTAAATATGTAACTTTTGAGGTAGGCCTACCGACTAACGTATTAATAATCCAAAAATGATAAAATACCGCATAGGTCGCTTTTGAACAAGTTTGACTGCAAAACTACAAAAGCGTACCTCTTAAGACCTCGAAGAAAACAAAGGCAGGATTGCCATCAATTAAGTGTGCCTCAGAAGCATATTCCACAACACTATAAACACAAGGACCAGGGGTCGAATTACCACATCCGTTATCGAGTGATGGAAATACACACGTTATCGAATTGTACTAAATGTACCAGCACAATTCTGCTACATTCATAGTTGATCGCTGACAAATGTCAAATGTATAGTTTTTCTGTAAATGTTTTGAAAAGAAATAGGTTTTTTATAAATGAACTGTATTTTTCATTTTCCGAGTCAGAAGATGGACATTGTGAGTCCATTGAACGAAAACTCTTAAGAGATAAAAAGCAATTCTCTGTGCACGTATAATCGATGAAATTATAATTTTCTTGAAATATATTTAATAACTTAAACTTTCTATTACAGTTTTATTTAAAGTTTTAGATTGAATAAGAGTGCATTCATATTTAGAATGGATACACTTTATTTTAGAGGAAGTACCACTACCGCCGTCCCAGTTCCATTGTAACTAGCTGCAACTGCAACTTACAAGGAAGTGGAGGATATCACCATTAAGTTGGTGTTAAACAATTGAAAAAACGTTTTTTAGAAGGTAACGATTGAAGCGTTTAGAATGAGAAGGGGTTAAGTGACAAATTTAAAGTTGCGAGTGAGAAAAGTTTAAATTTGTTTGACCGGAAATTTCCCTGTAAAAGCAGTTGAAAATCGGTAATACGAAATAAAAGTAAATAAAGCACATATAATTTTAGAAAATATGACTTCGTTTATGAAATTTTATAATAACTGGTGTTTTTTTTACAAATTAAAGGCGTTACTTTATGCAAAAATAGTGATGATCATTTTTGAATTCAAAATGTGTAAAAAGGTGTTAAGTGAAAGTTTAATTTTGTACGCCTTTTAACTTTTATATCGTTAAAACCCGCAGCTATGGCTTTTTCATAAATTGCACGTAATATACACAAGGATTGCTATGCGTGCAAAGAAGTTAAGTGATTTTAACGCTTTATTGCGCTACGGAACCTAAAAATATGTGTGCACTTACAACCTTAATCTATATCCAACTCCTGTAGTAAATGCAGTAGGGTATCGGTGAATAGACAAAAATTGAAGTTGTAACATAACACCTTTATCAAGTAAAAAACCTCAACATTTTCAAAATGTCACTTAACACCTTCTAATTCTAAACCCTTCGACTATCTGAGTGGAATGTGAAAATAACAAAATAAAAATATCGTACATTTTCTCTACTGATAATGCATCCACTCGATCCATGAAAGTATGCTCGATCACTGATGACAGAATATTCGATACTCGATACTCGATCCCGTGTGCCAAATAAAAATTTTTCAGTAACGTATGACTCGATAACCCCATCGGGACTGAGAGAAGCTGCTTATGACATATTTGAAGTTTTGGACAGCGGCGAAAGAACAATAACAATAAATGGAATACGAGAAGATATGTAGGCCACTTCAGAAATGAGGCTCAAAAGTTTGAAAGCCGGGTTGGGGTCGAAATTCTGGCGAGGTCAAAATTCTTTTTTCAAAATTCTGCTTTCAAAATTCTGTTTTACAAAATTCTGCTTTCAAAATTCTGTTTTACAAAAAAAAAGGAGGTTTGGAAAATTTATTATTAATTTAAAACATTCTCCCTACCTACTCACTTGTTATAGAAGAAGATGTAAAAGGAGTCTTTTTATTGGTTTTAAGTTTGCTCTCTTGGTTTAGACAAATATTCTGTTATTCTAGAGTGAAAACTTAGTTTCTTTTTTCTTTTGTTGGTAATTGCAATAATTATGAAATAGTTTGTAATATAGTTTGTAATTTTTTGGCTGTTTTTTGGTGTGTTTGTAATTTGTTGAGAAAGTTGAAAAATTGTTTTCTTTAAATTCGTAAATTGGAAAAAAAACGGAATTATCAGAATATTTTTGTTTAAAATATATTGCCTGTCAGAATTTTAAAAAGCAGAATTTTGTAGGACAGAACAGAAAAAAAAAACAAAATATTGAAAATCTGAATTTTTGTGTTTTGTCCCTTGAAAGCCTCTAGCAAAGATCCGAGATAATAACTTGGAAAAGATTCTAAATTCTAGATTCTATATAAATTTAGGCCCTATAGCTACCTTACGGTAGTCGTCGCTGTGGATTTTTTTAGTGTCTTGAGGCGGTGTAAAAGCCCTTGTTGACGTGTTTAAGTCTTCTTTGGACAATTGTCGGGCATTCAAATAGGATGTGTTTCTTAATTTCCTGCATATATCCGGGGAGCTTCTGCCGATTTTGTAGAGGTGATAATTTAGAGAGCAGACAATAAAACGCGAATGGGTCCGGAAATGATATTTTGCAGCGTTTGCGTTCTCAGCGCCTGTTGAGGGCATAAGAAGTCTTAGATTAACTGCGGTTTGATGCACTGGCTGCGGCTGTCTTCTTAAATGCACAGGAGGTAGGTTGAGTGGTACTTCGAAGTTTGAGTACCTAGTACTTCAAAGGCTAAGTATGAGGAGGAACGCATAGATCTTTTAATGCAAACGAACGCCAGTCTTTGTACTTTTTGAACAGAGGGTTGACGAAGAATACATAAAAATTAGCATGACAATGTTAATGTCGGATCATTTTCGAATGGAGACTACTTTTTTGCCGATTAATTGGGGGCCAACCCATATGACAGCAGTTGCCTTTTTAATTATACCTATTAGTACTTAGGTGGGAGTTCCAGGTTAGTTTGTTTTGGATACAATGCAAGAAGTTTTACTTCTTTTGAGAATGGAATTTGAACCTATACGTTGCTTAACATAATAACTTTTTATTAATTTTCCATGAGAAAGGGATAATCGTTGCCTTGCTGACTTTCCAGGACTTAAGTTCCATACTTAAGCCCAAGAGAATTTTCGTAAGGCTGATTAAAAGTACTGAGTCATCATCGTACTCTTGAGTGTAGAAACCACAGTAGCTTGCGTCCATAGAATGGGTGCAAGTATTTACTTATCCTTGAGGGCATCGTTTAACTGCTTTTGTGGTAGCAGATTTAGGTCCGAGTTTGCGTATGCCTATACAATGATGCAGGCTTTTATAAACAATGTCTAGAGAGCAATCTCCTAAGTCGCTAACCATGCTCAATCTTCCTTTGGTTTCCCGCTTTGGCTATGCTTTCGGTAAGTGGTTTTAAAGACGATTCCTTCGAGTACAAAAGCTCTGTAAAATCCTTGATATCCATTTGAGAACAAAAAATTGCGTACACTGCATACTTACAGAGCAGTTTTTAAAAAAGAACCGAAATAAGATAGAAGATATTTTACACTGGCAACAATATGTGGTTCTCCTTGTGCTTCGTAAAACGTTAGACTGAGTTGATCTGATTTGGACTTGAAGCCCCCTCAAAAATCTGTGTTTTCGACAATATACTCATTCGCAACACCTGTTATATCTTCTTTTGGCTAGTAAGCGATATCCGTGAAGTAAGCACATAACCTCGAAGTCACTCCGAAGCTTATTCCCATAAGGCGAATATTTTGCAATAAAATTACATTTGTTGTCTCCAGATGTAGATAGTCAATGAAACAATAGGGCATGTGGCTTTTTCAAACGATCGCACCCCACGACAGTATAAATTTTAGCGTCGAGCCAAGCCGCTGGTGGGTATAAACCCAAGTGTCATATACCAATAAAGTAGGTCAATCTCTAATGCCAGAAAAAAGCATTCCCATGCCTGTAAATGTTTAACGTTGCCATGGTAAAATGAGTTTGTTTTTGTCAAACAAAAAATTTGAAAACAGCATTTTTGTGGGTCTCTTGAAGGTCCACACCACTGCTTTTTTTATTTAAATGTCCTTCGCATTCCATTAAAACCATCAAATATTGTTTAACCAACCCCGGCTATGGTGCTGTCATTCGCTTTGAAACCCAAAACACACACATTTCCTTTATCAAGCACCCTTTAAACTGGGAGTAGGTACCTCTCCTTTTTTTATTCAACAAAACTGGCGTTATATTACGTACGTACGACTCCGATGAGAATTTTTATTGCTCCCCTTATAATGACGTTTACGATTCGGCACTGTCTTGCGCATAATATTCACGTTCAATTTGACTTTTGCACATCGGGCTCTTGGACGTGAGGTAGGTATCCACGCCCAGCCCTGTGGAGAACGAAACATTTTCCTTTGTTTATGTGCAAGGAGACGATTTTTTGTTTCCACTTTATTTTTTGCTGACAGCTTTAACGTCGAAAGGCTTTTATTGTTATTTTTTTTTTGTTTTGCCTTCCGAGTGGGAAAGTAAATAAAGGATGCTTCAGCTTTATTTTCATGAAACGCTTTTATTGTGTTGAATATTATTTCATTTCTAGTCCTCGAAACCCATTTTGTTAAATAAAAGCCAAGCAAGTTTTCACTTCTCGCACGACGACGATGCGGAAGACCCTTTACGGTCCTTTGTTCTGTACTATGCGAGATGAGTTCAATTGAAAAGTTACATCTCCATTTGAAGTGAAAACTTATTCATTTGTCTAGGGACATGTTATGGAGTGCGGTTTCTCCATTATTGCGGTAAAACTTTATCAATTAAACCCGAAATGATATAATTACGATGCTATAAGACGCCGAAACTTGACCGGGATATATCAAATTAAAATGTCCAACGAAACCGGGGCCGCTCCTGTCGCAAAGCCAAATTTAAAGATGTCAAGGCAATGGAAAGGTCACAAGGGAAAGCAATTAATCTTCTCAACATTTTATTGATGCGATACACGTTTGTCTTTTGTCGGCACCATTAAGCGACACCTACCCCCGAGGAGCGGCTAGGAGTACCGCATGTGTGTCGAGTTGATTGAGGAGTTGACTCTGCGAAAACATAATCTTATCGATGATGTGCCAATTTGCATTGACATTGATAAATCTCTCAAAATATTAAGATGACTCTGATTAAGCTCGTTAAAACCGACAGACACAGGCATATACCAGTTAAAATGAAAGCACACACTCACACCCAGGGTATGGGGGAGTAAGGTGGGAGGCGTTTCATTTGCGTTGCGTGTAGAATTTGTAACTATAGTATTCCCCGGTGTTGTTCAAATGCGACCTAATTAATGTGTCAATGTAGTACAGCCCCGGTTCCGATTTACATTACAAATTAGGAATTTCTAATTTACCTTGGAAGACATCATCGTTGCCACTCGCGTTGCCTTTGCCTTTGCCGTTGCGGATTGCCGATTGCCGTTTGCACCCTCGTTTCAGGGAGTGTTCCTCTGATTGAATTACTAAGGGAGGCGCAGACGTTAATAATGTGACACGTTTAATGTGCGTACGTCTAATGTGTAATGAGCAGGCAAATGCCTAGAATTACTCAGGATTAAGGTGGGATGTTTTTAAATAATTATCCTTGTTTATATACACACGGAAAAAAAATGTAGATATAACAGCCCAACGGTGGTTGTGAAATTCGCAAAAACGTGCAGAACTTTGTAGGCAAAGTGAATAGGGTCTCTTCAAGATAGGAAAGCTGAAATGAACTTAATTGACGCGCATGGGAGGTGTCAAGCAATGAAAGTCTATATAGGCAATGGCGCGCTATGTTGGCAGGAAAGAATTATCCCAATTAAATTAATAATGGAAAATAATACGACCTTTCCTGATGGCTCAAGGCTCAACTCAACACGCTTAGCGGAGGAACTTTCGTAATGGGAATGCATAAAAAATGAGATTAGCGTAAAATGATTAGTGAGAGATATTGTGGGTAATCATGATCGCCATAATAGGAGCATGATTGTGCAGTTTCTTAATTTTGTGTGTGGTTAGAGGGTTTTGCTTTGAGTAACCCTGAGTGTTTGACCGGGCACAGCGCCTATTGTAAGACTAGCTGTGCCCGCAACTTTGTTTGCCGCCTGCAATTAAACTTGTTACTGCTTGTAACTAAACTAAGTAATTTCAGCTCAAATTGATAATATCAGGGAAGTTTAAACCTATATATAGATGCAGATAAACTTTAGATCTACCACTTATTTTCCAAATCGAACATTCTTTTTGCTACCATTGTAGCAGTAACATGAAGCAAATTTTCGCTTTAGCGTGATTTATTTCGTTTTTTGAAATGCGAAAGTGTTTTTCGTTTCGTTTTTTTACAGAATCCCACCCCTGGTTTCAGTGTTCAGTGTGGATAATTCTTTCCACCGAAACTAGGGGTGGAATTCTGTGAAAAGTTATATGAAAAAATCCTTCGCATTTGAAAAAAAAAACGAAAGAAATCACGCGAAAGCGAAATTTTGCTTCATGTAACTGCTTTCGTTTTCTTCTTCTCGTTCGCAAGGGTTTAACAAACGGTGGAACAAAAAAGTTAAAGTTTAGGAAGCTGTATAAAATGAAGTATGTTGTTTTGAAGGCATAGCGGACGGCTTTCGATGTAAATAAATCGAATAAAAACAAAAATACAAATCACAATTACCGACATACAGCTGTTCTTATAGGACGTGGACAACAACACAAATGCAACAAAGTATTATCATCGAGTGGATGGAGAAGTATCCCTTCCTAACGTAAAATACACCCGGCAATGCTCAGAATAAAGATAAAGCCGCAAAAAAAAATTGAGACAGTTTTTAAAATATTAAATGAAAGCGTTGAGAAAAACTAAAAATATTTAAATAACATAAACTTACAAAGCACATCAATTTAATAAACAAAGAGGATCCGAACTTAAATTTACAAAAACACTATTAATAAATAAATCGACAGCATATTTTTGGGAAAATGGGAAAAAAATTAGTCACAACCTCTAATTAAATAACCAAAGTTAATGATAAAACTCAAACAAATATCATTCGCCGTATTCCTTTCGCATGAAACGAAAATGCCTTTAGTTTTTGGAGTTACATGAAGCAAAGAAAACGAAAACATCAATGAAATTACCTTTCGTTTTCAAAGTTACAGGAAGCAAAATGTTCTTTTTAATGGAATGGAATGAAATGGAATTGAACGTTTTCATCTTACAGCATCCGAATCTAGACTTGTATTGTAATGTATGGTGCGTTGTGGAGTGGTGTGTCGTGTCACTGTTTTTTAGTGGTGTAATATCTGTTGCGAATCTGTTGCACATCAACATCTTTAGTTTTGGTAATAATGCAATATTTACTAACTATTGTAATATTTTTAAAACGCCCGTCACCGCAAGATGGCGAATGATGTATATCTATTTTGTCAACCCTGTCATTAAGGGTAACAAACGAAAGAGCTTGAGAAGTAGGAAATGATAAACCGAGTGACGTCATTTCAAAATGGCTACAAGATGGCGGATTACATATTCCTTTCAACCCCCTTGACCTGCTTAACGGTTAACAGCACAGAGACGAAATTTTTTAGATTTAATCTGATTCGTCGTAACACTCTGTTTCTGTAGTTTTAATAATTTTAATTTCGTAGTTAAAATCTAAAAATCTGATTTAAAAAAATTAAATATTTGTATGTGGGATTCCAACAATTTCACGCTTTACAATTCATTTGAACTAGTTTTTAAATACAATATCAAAACGCCTGTCCAAAACCCTGAAAATTCGGCTACTATACATGTCGAACGCAAAATATGCTGCTCTGAAGTTTTACATTGATAAATGCATGACAGCAAGCAAAATGACAGCGAAACTCAGCACTGAAATCTTGACCTGACAAATTAACTGCGGCCAATTCAGGGTACAACTATGGCAGCATAGAAGTCATGTCGAGTACAGATTTTCAGTACCAGGGCGAGTTGATTGCTATATCGAACACATTAGTGTTAACCCAGTGCGCACTAGGGCCCACGTCAAACAAACCTAATATGTGTCCTTTTTGCTGGGTTTTCCATCACTTTTTCGAGCATCGCTCCACGAATGTTTGGCATGAGCTCGTCAATGGCCTGACGTTTGCTGCTGTACACTTTGCTTTAATAACCCACCAAAAATAAGTTCAGAGGGGTCAAATATGGAGATCTGGTTGGTCAGTCATTGTTCTCGTTTTTTGACAGCACACTGGCAGGGTATTTTTGTTTCAGAAACTGCATCGTTGAGAACTTTTCGCACATTTGTGAGCAGACATAATATAAGTGAAATGGGCCTCGTTGGTCATCAAAATTTGCTTCCAAAAATCAGGTTCAGTATATACTAGTCTACCGACTTTTAATCAATTGAACTTTATTTAGAAACAGATGCAAATCATCCTTCAAAATGCGCCGCGATGTGGTTCCACGAACAACAAAATTCTGAGCGCGGTGACGATACCTCGGCACTCTCGGCTACTCCCTCCCTTACCACTTTTACCAGTTCATTGAAACGTCTTGAGCGTTGATTTACCGACTGTCGCTAGCTCAAAAAAATTCGACAGACGGTGGTTTTTGGCCACAATGTTTTAGATTATATTCTCGTTAAAATAACACAACTGAACGAATACTTTCAATTGAATTGACGTTTCAAAAAATGCCTTCTCAAGTTAATCGGTTGATTAATGTCAAAGTTATTCAATATTTAAATATCGAAATAAAAAAAGACGCACCCTGTATATAAAGAACTGCTCCTAGGCTAGCGCAGTTCATTTCCCAAATCTCTCTTTTCGCTTGAAACGAGTAGATACACTGAATTTGTATCCGAAAAATACAAAAGCGACCTTTATCTCGTTTTGTTTAGGTACCCTATAACCTTGTTTCGATCTGGCAAAGGGTCTATGATTTATAAACATGAGGGTATGGCCAGTTCCAGTTCTATGTAAAGAAAGGCAAATGTGCAAACGAAAAACAAAAATTAATTTGACTTAATAAACTTGGGTAACTTATTTATAAAATCGTTTTCCAAATGCAAGTGTCTGCGGTCCAATTTTCAACTATCAAAATGGTTAATGCATTTGCTATTATTAGATTGTCAGTTGGAAGTGTGCAAAAGAAAAATATTTTCACAATATACTGGGTAAAAGGCGCAATAAATTTCAATCCCACTGACACCATCACTTTCTAATAAATCATAAAAACAAAGAGATAGAACCGAGCATGACTTGTAAGCCAAGAGACCTATTTATTTCAAACAAAACACACAAAAGCCATTCCCTACGCACTCACAAAAGTGGGCTTAAATGGGGGCCTTCATTCACAGGTGCTGCTGTACCATGCGACCATAAGATAGCTCGAACATTTTCAAGTCATTTTGGGTGGGGAAAAAATAAAACCAAGCCTTGACTATTCAAACTTTCTCATGGGGTAAAGATAATATTTTGATTCAGGGTTGTACAATTTACGCGCCCGTTTTCAGCAATTTCAGAATATTATCTCCATCAATGGCTTCTGGAGAATAAATCATGTGTATGTCCCACCCGGAGGGCTTAATTTCACCCTTGGTTGTTATGACAAAACGGATATGCGTACGAACATTATATGTGTCCTAAACAGGCAAGGGCGGCGGAGGAGTTAATTGTGATTGGTCGCAGCAGTGTCGAGTAACGCAAAGTGATTTATGTGCCTGTAAATTATTTACTTACACAGACGCACAGACAAATTTGTTATTAATATTACCATAGGTATACAAAATTCTTGGCTTTCGCAATTTTAATCTGTATCTTCCATAGGTCAATCTTGTCATACCCGAGCTACTCTAATTAAGTTTGGGGACAGTCACCTTAGGGACGAGTTGCACGATAATTATGAAAGTGAAGCGCAACCCAACTGTACAGGTCTATTCGAAAAACGTATCAGAAGAAAGAAGGTAACTGATATGTCATTGATGAAGGGTTTAGCAATTTTCGCGTCAAATTAATTGTATTTCTTGAGGTGGGTATTAAAAGATGTGGAAAATCGCCGGAGTTGTTCTTTTTTTTCCAGATATAAGAGAAGGGTTCAACATTTACAAAGATGAGGATCTGCAAGATAAATGGCTTCAGAGCCCAGACGTACAGTATTGCATCGTTATCAGCTGTGCCTATAACAATACCCTACCAGCGTATTCAAGCTTTGTTATAAAGGATACGTAGAATACATAATTTATCTTAAGGAGGATTAAATTAGTTTTATTTATTTGCTTACTTTCCTTTATGTAGAAAAGGGTAGGAGCAGGTTTTGGGATTTTTATGGGTTTGGGACCCCAATTGAAAGCAATGACTAATGCGGGACCTGTCCTATGTATAGAGCGTCTGCATGTTTTTGGTCGCTGAAAAACAAGGAAAAGTGCGTACGTACCTATTCGAAGTGCGTAGTTGAGTTGAGTTACTCTGTCCTTTTTGAGAATTTTTTAGTCAATGCGAATTTATAAAACAGGATATTTTCCGATTTCCTTATGACCGCTTGCTTCAATCGGAGAAAATCCAAGTGAAAGAGTTTTTCTCTGCTGTTTATTTTGAAAAGAGAACAATACTTTGAATTCATCTTCGAATTGAAAAATTCAGCAGATCATGGATGGCTGGCCTATGAATAGAGGATATGCTGACTCGACCAAAAGTCCTAAAAGCCTAAAGAGTGGCCTCATAATGAATTTAGAAGGTGTCAGTTTGGCACACTCAGATTGGGGTTGGGTATCCTTGCAAACGATTTTTGCAGAAGCTGCATTTATGAGGAGGAGGGGACAACTTTTCATCAAATCGGACATCGCAGAAAACTTTAGCTAGAAAAATACTTCAGCGAACATGCTAATATAAGCACAATGCTTATCTACTTTAAGCTCCGGTTGGTTCAACGGCTAGTTTGAGATTAACTGATTAATAATATTGTCAGATCTGCGATACACCTTAAACTTTTTAGCAACAACTGCTGACGAATTCCCTCCGAAATCAAATAGGCGGATCTCATCACAGCCAAATTTCCAACGATTAACTGGTCAAGAATTTTAAAAGTGATTAATATCATATAAAATTCAACTAAGCCTACAAACGCTTGCGAAAGTCTCCACAAGCCGGTTATTATTGTTCAGCACACTTCTTGTAGAGCAATCTCAAGATTTCAATTTTTTGAGAACTTCCACCCTTATTGGCGTTGTCAATAAAAAGAAAATGCGTTTCTGAGATGCGGAAAAAAGTTATTTTAATTAATTAGTTGTCTGGTTAAAAATTAAACAATTCTACTGTAAATAATTTGTTTGTTAGTTACAGAGAAAGTCGTTTCTAGTAAATTTTAAAAAAATGGCAAATGCCCCCCTTCCCTTACTGCGCATAGTGCAATACAATAGGCGGAAGACCCGTTGAAAACATGTCTACGACAAGTACCCAAACACGCTAAAACGCAAATTGACAAATGCCGGTCAGTCTTTCCTCGTTTTTTTAATGATACGTGTCATGCGAAAGCGTTTTTTCTGAATCAAGTGATAATGATTATACATTTGATACTGTTCTAATAATATCCCATTGGCAGAAAACAAAGATGGCTCTTTAAGATAATCCAGACACAAAAACAGCAACAAGTGTATGAGTGATAATCATTATTTTCAGAAATGAATAACATTAAAGATTCGCTCAGAAACCGTTTGTCATATGATTCCAGTTTAGCCTGCATTTTGCTTAAAGTGGCAAAATACAGCCCAGGGCCCTATTCCACAAAACACTTATCAACTTTTCACTTTGCAATTATCGAATTGTTCTTCAGAACTATAAAATTTCATAAGTGCAAAGTTGAAATTGAAAGTGTAATTTTTAAATTCTTTCCAATTTTTATATTCTCTTTGGAATTTCTGTTCCACGTACGTTCTCTTATGCAAAGTGCAAAGTTAATATTGAAAAGTTTAATTTGCCAATAATTATGCTGCTTCGTTCCACAAAAACTGTAAAGTCAAGGTAAACGATCGCTCTTCAAATTCATATTAAAACGTAAAACGTAAAACAAGAAATTATAGAGACCGAATTAATTTTTCGGGACTATATTTTAAAGAGCGTGCTTTTGTTTAAATCGAATTCATGTTGATTTCCTTTTGGATAAGATTGGAGAAAAATTAGAGCACAATACACAGCGCAATCATGCTTTGTTGGCTGAAAATCAACTGAATTGGCTCGGAAGTGGTTGCTTGCACCATGGTGTTGCAAAATCAACAGTTTGCATGGTTCTGTTTTCCAATAAGAGGTGTTATTTTGATATTCAAAGAAAAATTCAATTTTTTTAGATAAATGATCGGATATTTATTTCATAATAAAAAAGAAGGTATGCCATTAATAATGAAAAACAACATCAGCCAAATGGCCACCACGACCACGCTTACAGGACCGTATCCTGTTCATGAAATTTTCCATAACAAAATCGCAAAGTGGCTGCCCTATGTCCTCGATAGACTTACGAATTCCACCTTTGAGGTCTTGAATCGACGCTGGGCTGTTGGCGTAGACCTTATCTTTCACGTGGCGCCAAAGGAAGCTTTTCCCGTAAAAGATCAATGGTTTCGTTGCTTGTGTGGCACGTAGCGCCGTCTTGTTGAAAGTAAACGTTGTCCAGATCAATACCATCCAACTCCGGCCATAAAAAATCATTAATCATGCCCGATTCCAAAGAACGACGAGGAATGGACAAATCTGGGTTTTGTTCAACACTTTGGGCTACAGCAGCAATATTCTCAGTTGTTCTTGAGCGTCGTGCACGGGTTTTATTCTTCACATCACTAACTTGTCCCAACAGCTCGAATTTGTCCACCAATTTCTGTATTGCCGTCCGATAAGGTGCTTCACGACGACCCAAAAATGCTTTAGTTTTGCGAACTGTGACTGCAAAATTTTCACCATTTTTGTAGTGAATTTTTATAGTTTCAATGCGTTGTTGAAGCGTGTATCGTTCCATTTTTAGTAATGGCGTAGTTTTCACTTGTCAAATGTCAAAAAATAACAGTTTCAAAAGTGACAGCTACCGAAATAGCGGGCTACTCAAAATAACACCTCTTATGGGAAAACCCTTTAAAGCATTTTTTCTTTTACCAAATGGAACACCGCAAGTTTTTTTCTTCAGTTCTTGTTTTGCGGCTCATTTCAACATTTCTGTTTAGCAATGCAGAGTCAAAAGTGATATGACAGAAATGCAAAGATGACTAAATGCTTTGTGGAACACTTTGCACACTCAATTTGCAGGATAGCGCAAATAATTTTCAAAGTGCAAATTTTCAATATGCTACGGCAAAGTGAGATTTGCAAAGAATATTGTGGAACAGAAACACTTATCACTTTGCCAAAAAATGTAATTTTAATTTATAAGAGCAAAGTGAAAAGTTGATAAGTTGTTTTGTGGAATAGGGCCCAGATGTAAACTACTTGGCAATAAGTTTGCAACAACAAAAGTTACACTAAAATAGGTAGTTGATTCATTGATTTTGTTTGATTCTCTGTTTTATTTTATTTAAAACGAATGAAAGTGTTAATTTCAAAAATGAATTGATATGTTGACAAATAAAATGCTGCGCATTATAAAATAATTTATTTTTGTTGTTTGACTCTATGATGACACGCCAAAGGCACTTAAAATTATTTCTTTTTAAATGGCACGAAGCTTTCTAAGGGTCCGCTATCCATTCAAAATGATGCCATCACAATTAGGTACTTTATTTGACAGACATAATCATAACTCTACGTAAACACTGTTGCATTAGATCATTTCGAAGATACTCAACAAAATAATATGTAGCCAGCCCAAATATTAGACGATAAGTATCCTTGTCTCTCAATAATCCGACAACATCGAGTGCAAATCACTTCCACACAGCCCACGATACCAAACAAAAGCAATTACTTTTGGTTGTTTATGTTAGCTTCGCAGAGAATATGGTTAAACGAAAACGTTCGTGCCACCGGCACTCTCTTATTTAATTAATGTGAATACGAATTGCTGTACTGTATTTTTAATTTTCCAGTAATAACGGCACACAAAAGCAAGCTCTGCAAACAGTTTACTCTTTACTGAAAATACGAACAATAAACTACGACAAATGTTTGCTTTGTAATGCTTTTGTCGGGGCGGTTTGTAGCACACCGTCGGGGGTCGTCTGACGGCCAGGGGCATTGTGTGGCTTTCGGCGGTAAGCATGTATGCACTGTTTACCAACGGTATCTGCAATTTGAGTGTTCATCACTGAATTGAAATGCACATGCACACACGTCAGCTTGTGCATACATACTTGGGGCGTTTATCCCTTTGGCAATTTGGCCACTAACGACTGACCACCAATACCAATTAGGACTTTGTACTCCTATCGCAATGGCAGATGCTTCATATCGCCCGACAGACCACTACTTCATTATACAAGCAGAGAAAACTCATTTGGTCAATGTGGCCATTAATTGATTGCTTGCAAAATGTACACCGGATGTGTGAACTTCTGTTATCTACCTTTTCATCTAAGCCACGCTGTCATCAATAGGAATTGTCTGCGGCTAGCTATCAATCTACCGTGAGTTACACGGTGACACAAAAGCATATCCAAATCGAGAACAAGACCACACACTGTCGCGTCGTTTGTACACAACAACAACTATCAAGGCTGTTTCCCTGTATCCACTTGCTGGCGTAGGAATACCTAAATTGGTATTCCATCACCGAGCTCGTCCTTGCGCTCGGTTTATTATAAATGCAATTATGCGACAAACACACTTATAGCCCGGTACCTACATCCCAGACACCGACCGGAACAATGGGGGGTTAAACTTTTGAATTTGATTTGGTCACGTATTTTTGATTGTCTTCAAAGCTCCGCAACTGTTTTAGCTGAACAGTGTCTTCTTGTACATGAGTGTACACTGTACACTGTACACATGTACTTTTGTCCCCGTCGTTGGCTTGCGGCAGGAGGATTAGCTCCTCTGGATTAAATGTCACGTAATTTATAGAATTTGGCATTTATTGTGGATTGATTTTGGAGACGCATTATGCGGCTGTCAATATAATACAGGATTTGTGTACCCCGATGAGCGACTTGTTTCGTTTCGCTTAATTTGTTTAAAGGCGAAAACGAGCAGGAAAACGTCTTAGTCCGAGAATTTGTACGGTATTGGAAATTCTCATCCGCCAACTTAAGTTTCTCATCGATGACCGCTGTAAAAGGCGTTTGAGCCAGGAAAAAATATTCCAGACAGAGAACGGTAGCAGTATCAGCGACTTCCTTTCATTAGGACACCCGCATTGAAAAGTTTTTTGATGTTGTAGCCTCAGCTCGAGACGATTTCTAAATGTACCGAAAAAGCAGAAAAGAATCTTTATGTGTAACCAGTGTTTTTCTGGGGATCGAACTTGAGACAAGTCGATCAGTAGTTTCACTTACCCATAAAACTCATTAATCCTGACCACCTGACTTATAAAACGATTCGTCGAGTTTAAGATAGGATTAGGATAGTTTCAGACTCGATAGGTGGCGCTATTGTCGATCTCCAAACCCACTCAACCGATTTCAATTAAATTTTGGGGATAAGTGTGGTTGGTTCCAACTTGAAACATAGTATAAGTTTGGACCCTAAAGTAGGCGCTGTTGTCGAAAAAAATAAATTCATATGAAAACAAAGTACAAAATGTAAAATTATGTAAAATTTAGAACTTTGATGTGAATTGCCTAAAAAATAAGCGGAATAGAAAAAACGAGGAATTCCACTTCCCATTTAACAAAATTATTTAAAATACTATATCTGGAAATTGATGATAGATAAGCCTATATATTTTTTTAAATGGCATTATACACTTGTGGCAGTAGATTGTGGACTTAATACAAAAGCACTGCCAAATACGGATGGTTACAGCTGGTCAGTAATAAATGCTTTTGTCTCACCTTTAAGGCTCTGCCAAACCCAAGCGACTTATTCGCAGCCTGCCCAGAACGAAGCGTCGCGTAAGTATGTGTCAGTTACCAGCTCAATCAGTTTTTCAGTGTATGCCATCGCAGAAAAATAAACAAAAATGACAGATACGCACAGCTACCTAGACCGCGACAAGACAAAAACGATTCCAACAGCGAATATAAAAAAAATCGCTGTACTTTAATCGCCTTCGCACTGACTTGATCGTGTGAGTGTGTGTATTCTCATAATTGCCATGTTTATATAATTTGCCAGGCGAAAGTTTCGCTATCGCTGCGAATAAGTCGCGTGGGTTTAGGGGAGCCTTTACCTATATCGAAAAGAATGGCAAATGTATGAATTTTATTAAAATTCAGATGTCTTTAAAGTACATACGACTGCAACATTTAAATCGTTAGATGTGGATTTGTTAGCCTCATCTGAAATGTCCGGTAACAATCGACACCACAAGTAAATGCGATATCCCATACTAAGACTAGATAGGTCGTTCTAAATTGTTGTGAAATAGTTTTCTGATAGGAATGACGAGCTTTGAAGGAGACTAATTAAGGAAGAACTCTAGACTTTGCCCGAGAAGTAAATGAAATATGAATTCACCAATCTTAACTGACAAGACACGCCCTGCATTCGTTGGCAAACGTGAAACAGGACCAACATTCATTTTATTTTCAAAACTGTAGCTTTGAAGATCTATCTAGTTGCAGAGTCTTGTTAATTGAAGAGCAGAATCTTTACAAAATAAATGCATTCGGGCGGTAAAACTATTTGCTGATGTTTTAAGCCTTTGAACTTGTCAAAATAGATTAATTTAGCCGTTCTATTTTAATTCGGCTCTCCATAAAAATATCCTCGTCTTCAAAGACCAAATCTGTTCCCTAGAACCATTTATTATTAAACATAAACAGTCCTGAAATTCCTTGCAGATTACGCCCTAACACAAGGCTGCAAAACCAATCTTCTTAGATTTGCATGGTAGCAAATTATTTCGTGGATTCAAGCACTACACGAGGGTACATAATGATTTGCATATTTTTTTGTAATACTGCTTCGCTGTTGAATCCATAACTTACGTTGTTTCCCTAACTTGCTGTTAACACATATATAGACGCGACCTGGGTATCTAGTGAGACAGCCCAATAATGTATAAAATAAATCATGTCGCATGTGTAGTACGTTTACACAGATCAAATCTGAATAAAATAGGAAACACGAAAGAGAAAAATAAATGAGGCTTGCTTTGCTACCTTTTGCAAACAAGAAGATTTGTACTTTTCGTTTACTAGTTAGATTTCCTTTTCGCTGCCTTACTTTCTTTGTTTTTTATCCAGTTGTGGGCCATAAAAAAGGTTATAGTAATGATTGTAAATTATGACAACCACTCTATAAAACTCTAAGCTATTTCGTAGATAGACAATTTATACATGTCTCACTTACCAAAACATCTGGTCACAAGAATACAAATTTATCAACTTAACCCTTACCTGAAATGAAAAATAAACAAATTTCGGTCATTAATAAAGATTTAGGACAGCTTCATTGAATTTATTTATATTTACAATTGAATTGAAAAATAAAAACACTTCACTGACTAATCCTGTTCCCACTAAAAAAATAAAGTGCACGACTGGATCGCACGAAACTTTCTCGTTTCTATTATCAGTTAGTGGGTTGGTTTTTATTTTATTATTTTAGTAGGTAAAAAACTCCGTAGCTATGTAAACCGTACAGAAAACATAAGAATATATTAAATAAATTGCACTTTTGGTTTAAAGATATTCACTAAAGTACAAATCAAATAATAAAGTGAGGCTTAAGCTTAGTGAAAAGCATTTTAAAAAGTTTTGGTTAAACCGTTTTAAGCGCCAAACGCACTGTTTATAGGCTATTAATCCTTACAAGATTTTCGAGTACAAGGACAAGAGAAGCAGGAGTCTCTGATGTGTTAGGGCATGGGGCAGACTTGAATTAGGGTTTGTGATATAACGATATCTTGACATAGATTTACTATGAAGGAATTTAGAGGGGGTTTCTGATAATGTAGACTGCAATTGGTTGCAATTATTTTAAGGTAAAAGTTGAAAGTGGTTTAAAAAATAAGAAGTGGGAAATATTTGCTTAAAATGACTTTTTAGTAGTTGTAATTGAATTTTTACTGGTAGTACGTTAATGCTTACAAATCGGCTAGGTTTGCATTCATTAATAAGCACTTAGTCAAAATCTTTAGAGGAGTTTTTCGAAAATAATGCAGACAAAATAGTAACAAGTATTGCTATGTTTAGTTCGAAAAATAATCTTGCTCAACTATTTATCTGAATCTGAGTACTTAAAGGGTATTGTTCAAGATGTTAGCATTACTTGGTTTTTAAAGTTTTATCCAAATCGAAAATGGCGTTTTTGAGATACGGACAGTTTTCAAAATCAGCATTTCCGATGATTCGAATGGAAAATTAAGGACGCATTAATATTGAAAACGTCAATTTTACTCCAAGTATGCATTTTAGTTCATTGCAGTTGTTTTCATGTAGGTAAACCAAAGGAAATCAAATTCTCAAAATATGCCTTTTTTCAAAAATCCATTATAGACAATTTAGAGAAAATCGAGTTTGCTATCATGTTAGGAATGACCTAAATTAATTAAATTTTTGCTACAGTCGTATGTGCAGCGCTTTTGATATAAGTTGAATTGTCAAAAGTACCGTCATTCTACGTTTTAGCGAAAAACTGGTTATGCAGCCATGTAAACCTCACCTATACATTAGCCCAAATATTAATTTTGGTTGAAATCGTTACAGCCGTTTTTGAAAAAAAAATCAGACTTGTTTAAAACCTTTATATGGGAAGTACCGTTAATAATAGAGTTAACGTGCAAAAAAACAACTGGCCCCACAAGCACCAAATTCAAAGTTTGAAAGAAATCCGTCCAGCCGTTTGCGTTGTGGACCTCAGGAAAGGACGGACAGAATTGTGAGACCCAATTTTTTTTAGCTCTTCAATCATTGTTATGTCAGATTTGAATAAAATCTCGAGTTCGAAATTTTCTACGAATGCAATATCAATGTTTCTCAAACCATGTATACGAGAAAGTTAAAAAATTGTGGACATTGCTAAAAAAAAATTCCATTCTTTCTCGTGTGCTGCTCTTGCTTATAACATATTCGTCAGTTCCATCTAAAGACATTTTGACAGATTCGATTGCAGTAATTGAAAGGCTTGATTAATGGGAAATAATTTCCCATTTCAATTTCGTAGATCAATTCATCATGTCTCTTGTCGTGTCAATTGAAAATATGTAAATTCAAACGGATGTGTATGTGGTTATGAGACAGTAACGCTGTCTGTACCAAATAGATACACGTATACACATTTTCAACTTTGCAAAGGACCGACCTTGAGCCATACTATCCATGGTACTTAAGTTAAATACGTACTTACTGGAAAATAAAATTTTGAGACAGTCATAGCTCTGAATAAATGTACGAACTTCCGAAAGCAATTATTTTCACAGCACCCTCCTTAGAATTTGAAAATTCTCAATTAAACCGCAAGTTTCATTCATGCCTTCGATGAGATTGTTTGCTCCATTTACTTCACCACAAGAGGGGAATAAATTATTATTTACAAACAGCAGATAATTTGCATTTCAAAACATTGTAATTGGCCAAGGATCGACCTAGGAATGAGTTAACCACCAACTAATAGGGATACTCTTAACCGCAAGTAAATATTTTTTGTAGCTGCCTGGTATCAACTTGAAAGCATTAACACCCTAACACCGTTGCGGCTTTGGTCGTGTTAAAAAGGCAAATTCGCGTTGCTAAGTTTTAATCTGGTCTTTTGCTTTTGCGATTTATTATTCATGTCAGAAAGTGAAAATATTAATCGCATGCGCTCGTCTAAACCACTTCTGATTTCCTAGGGGATTTTCAAGTGAGTGGAATGAACTTTGACAGTTGTTGAAGATAAGTTGGACAAAAGTGCAGAGAAAAAACAAACAAAAAAAAAATGGATTACGGCTATCGGCGAGTCGAAGTCCAGGTTCAAATGTTTATTTCTTTTCGAAAGAAATATTTATGGAGTTTCGGATTGCATGATTCAACTGCTTAAAAAATCACTGAAAGAAGTTTCCGACATATTGCGAAAAAAGTCGTTCCCTAAGTACTACACGTTAAATGAAAAATCAAAAAATTTTCTGAACAGAAATTGTCAGAGGCTGTTTCACAACATTACAGACAAACGCTGTTACTTCTCAGTGTCCCACGTTGAAAACTGTAACATCGCCTCCACGCTCCACTCCGTGATGCTCAGCAAACCTAAGGGGGGTCGTCTACTCTGGAACATTTGGAATGGCGCAAGCTTTTTAGGGAAGTTTAAAATTTTTGCAGGATTTAGGCTACTTTTGTTTTAAAAATGCTGCATATTATATTTAAATTAAAATTTTTTTCAACATTTAGTTGAATTCATTCATAGGTAGCTACCTAAAATTATCTGTTATTAAATTTTGTTTCACGTTTGTTTTGTAATAGGATTTGTTTTTACCTGATTTTGAACTACAACTACATCGGTAATAAATAGCAATTAATTTAATCAATACGATATCGTGTAAAGTATAAGAAAGAAGAGAACATTTTAAGACAAGACTCCTATTTTCAGCTGGTCTCATTTCTTACTCTTTTGAAAACTTTTAGAAGTTAAACTTTTATACAAAAATTCCTATACAAAATGTATAGGTAGATATAATAAATAATAATAAAGCCTCACATAGCAGGCGGGGTGGTCCGCTAGTAATTTTATGAGTGGTAACACTCGAACGATTTAAACAATGAGTTTTAGCTTTTGAATGATATGATGTTCAGTGACATGGCGTTTAAACTAAATACAGTCCAAGGCCAGTCCAGTCCAAGCCCATAAAAGTGTCACAAGGCCGCCTATACATTGACTTTAAAAACATTTTATATTTATCATTTAGCTAAGGACAGTGTTAAGTTTAGGCCCAGGTTCACTCCGAACGGTAGCTCCAAAGAAGAAGAAAAATATTCATATAAACAAAATGTTTGTTAATAATTTAAGCGGCAATGACACAGATCTAGATCATTTGTATCCCACCCTATTCCTTCAATATTATCGATGCCATCTGTCCTAGTAAGTAATGTTATGAATTAATTTTCCTCCGAAAAAAAATAGTTATTTTTATTGGGAATATTCACATGTGACATGTGAAACAGACCTGAATTGCATTTGACTGTGCTGTTGATGTATTTTTTTTAACCAGACGACCAGCAGGCCCAGGCATTACCTGTAGTAACATTACCATATTCTCACTCAGCACAAGCTCATAATGTAAAACAGTATACTGAGAGAAAAATTCGTTGCCGTATTCTTTTTAACGATATACCAGCTGTTAACTGAAGTTGTCTCCTTTCCAAAATAATTAACTGTACAAAAGGACACCTGCTATGGGTTTCACGCGTCCAAAATTCATGAAAGTTTATTAATAGAAGAAGGCTATAATGGTGAACAGGTAAGTGACAAAAATTGGATTTCATAAATATTAAAATGAAAACTTTAAAACCACAATTCGTAACTACTTATAGCAATTGGAAAACTGAAACATACCAGGTAAATGTGATTAAGCACTATGTTGACGATGGAAGGCAATCACATGTTGTTGACATGACAAGTGGAAAAGTATATGTGGATGTAATCCTAAAAATATACACTGGAAAGTTTTCAGTCATTTGCTTAGATGTCACGGAACAAATGGGAAGTAAACATCAAACTGTTTTGCTACTAAAGCGAATACTTTTTGATAAATATGAAAATTTGTTTTTAAATTCTTTCAGTGGGAAAAAGAGCGTTTATGTGAAGGCAAGGCATGTAAAAAGGCATAAAAAAAAGGCATAAAAACCGGCTAACAACAGCTTTTTCGGCAAGCATAACGTTCTATTACCTCTCATTTATATCCAACTATCAAGATATTTTTGATGATATCAACACAAGCTTTGTGTAAGTTTGATAAAATACATGTAGGTTTTATTTGGTGATATCCATTGTGGGGAAAGTCCCAAAGAATGTTCCCAATGCAAGCAATCCTCGTTAAGATTAAAAATACTATGGAGCCTACACTAGAAAGCTTAGATTTTAAACATAAGTAGATCTTACAGAAAATATGTATAGATATGAATGTACTTTGGGTTCCTTTTTTAAATGCAGGGAAAATTATAAAATCACTAAAAATGAACAAAAACGGGGACATTTGCTAAAAGCAACAAATTCTTCACCAAAATATGTTGGGCCTTATTTGCAAAACTTTTATTTGAGCAATCAATGAACCCACAACTAACAGACTGAGCAGTCACACACCAAATGGTACACAGATGGGCCAAGAACTGATGAGCCAACTGGAGTGGGAGTATTCGGGACTAGAACCAAAAGTACCATCATCTTTCAGGCTGAAATCCATGCCATAGATAGATGTGTCCAAATTAACCTCGACTGAAACAAAACCAACTGTGATATATAGCTATAATGTCAGGCTGTTATTATGGCTCTTGATTCCTGCATCATTAAATCCGTATTCGTGTGAGAATGCCTACAAAAACATAATGAACTGTTCATAGGATGAACAAAATTACCCTCTGTTGAGTGCCTGGCCATGTGGGAGTGGATGGTAATGAAACAGCCGACTCCCTAACAAGAAAGAGAGGAAGTTTTATAGGTCCTAAACCGTATAGAATCACACAAAGAAAAAATTTGAATGTTAGTGATTCTTGGAAGCGATATTTTAATCTGGCCGATGGCTTGGTAAGAAGCATGCACCAACTCATCTGTAAAATATGATCGGATGAAAGCATGCCCAACTTGCGTAACTGGAGGCAGCTGGCGAGGCACCAAGCTGGCTGGAGGGGCTTGTTGGTTGAGTCAGTGGTCCACCCCCGGACTGTAAGCGCAACCAACATTAAAGTAAGTTAATACTTTCTTTTTGTATAAAAAAGTGTTTAGATTTTAGATCCTTGCTTCAGCCGGCCGTCAGTTTATTTTGAATACAATTAGGTTTTTAGATTATGGACGTATGTGATTTTGGAGTGGCTGAAGATGCAATAAATTTATGAGCGAAAAGTATCAGTATCATCAGTATCACTGCGCCACCTCTCACGAACTTCTAACAAATATATGAGAGTATGCCAAAGTTTCCTGGGAAGACTTCTCATTTCAGCCGTTCGGGGCAGGGTTCGGACTTTACCAATCCATTTATGAATTTTTTGAAAAAGTGGAGGCAATTCGAATTTTGCGGAGTAAAATTTTGTAATTAGGAAAAAAGGTCAATACCTATGACGGAGTTCAAATAAATATGTCCTTATTATTTGATTTTATTATTTTTATATTAAATAAAAAAAACATAGGAATAAATTAAATTTAAATTGCACAAATAAAGAAAATTAAAATAGATCATAAAACTGTTATTATATTTTCCGTAATTAATTTTTTGCGTCATTCCTACCATATTATAGAAAAACAGAATTCAAAATAAATAGATTTCCCATCGATACTTAAACTTTTCTATATTTTTTCTCTTTTTCCATTGACATTTAACAAACATTAAGTTCTCAACAATTTTAACATTTAATTTATTTCTAAATTTCGTTTTTATTTTGGTTTAAATTCATTACGAAAAATTTCTCTCGTCATGTTTTTTTTCGACTGAAATATTTTATTTAATTTATTCATAAAACTTATAGGATGTATGATTATAAAAAGTCGATATGCTTTATTAATAGATATCCCTTCTTGGGCTCTTTCCATATTAATCTTTCTATCCTTATTTCTTTAAACGAAAAAAGAAACATTTCTAATGAAGATTCAAAATACGGAAAATCGAAAAACCGCAGTAGATTGCTAGTCAAGCGGAGAAGCGGAGTAGATTTTTAATTTTTTTTTAAATAAACGTCATTCCCTCAAAACTATTAAACTTTTGCCCGCTATTCTTGTTTGGTATACGCTTTGTTTTGAAAACGCGAAGCGCCTGTGTAAGCAGATGCTGCACATATGATTAGGTGTATCGTAAATGCTATGCGTAAGTACTCAAGTACTAAAATTCTCGCATTTGTTTGGGAAAAATCACCAACCACCAGATTATGTACAACATCAAACCAAACCATAAACCCACACGAGCACAACTCGTAAGAAAATAATGTCTTCGGGCTGAGTAGAAGAAACAAAACAAAAAAAAAACAGCACAAACAGACAAATTGCCAACATAAGCGCCCAACTCTTCTTGCAAATTACTTAAATGAATTCCTTTGAGAGGATATAAAAATTCGGCACATACTGATGGCTGAACGCCGAAATAATTATCCAACAAGCACAGGACGGATGGATGGCTAAACTTTTTAATAAAATTCCTTGCACATTTTTTTCTTGCTTAAGAACGTAAATATAATTTTCAGGAGAGAGAAATTCCTCTTAAAGTGTATATACTCCTTGTGAGAAGCCTTACCTACTACTACACCGTGAAAACATTTTTATCGTGAATTGATTTTATTTTCTTCATTTTGAACGCGCTATTTGCCACACCGTTTATCTTTCCTTGCTGTACTTAAAATTTCCAAAACCTTTTTTTTGGTTTTTTTTTTTGAGAATCAAATTCATAGTTGGCGGTGAGGTCCATTACGCAGTGCAGTGAGTAGGAGTACATACAACTACAAACACAAACATACATACAAAAACTGGTGTGCGATTTTAAGGCGCTCTTCTGCCTCGGCCTTCTACAACAGCATGCCTAAGGACTTTTATTAGCATTTAGGAACGTTCTTCCCTATAATTACGGTTCGTGGCTGCGACGTCGTTCCACCAAGTGCGACGTCGGCGGCAACGGATATTTCCCTATGACCATTCGACGGTTATACCGTTATACTCTTAGCCGTTGTCGTCGCATGTCGTATAGTCCGCTCGCTGGGTAATTATCCTTTACAATGGCAATTGCATTATGCGGGTATAAATTCGTTAACACAGTACGTGATGGCGCTTTATATTTTCTGGTGAACGTTATGTCGTTGTTGCTGTTGCTTGGCTGGTATCCTTCGTTAAGTCCTTTCAACGGGCAAACCTTAAAGCATTGCACTCCGAGATGTCGGAGGTGTAACCAAATATAAACAAATGCAAATTAAATTTTAGACAAAATGTTCCTGCTTTGTGTTTATTCTCGGGGAAATTGCTTGCACGGGTAGGTACATTCAATTAAAACAGTTTCATTAATTTTTCATTATTCAATTGCCAGAGTGTTGCTAAAACGTTAGCCTAATTAAATTATTTTAAAATAGTTATGCGTGCAGTGCTGTTGATGTCCTGTGAAAGTCAAGAGCAAGACTTATTGCTTTCTCGTCTGTTTTATCAAGGAGCATGTTGAAGCAAAATAATAAAAGGAGGGAATAAACATGAGTAGCAATACAAATAAACGCAATAATGAATATAAATTAGAATCAGATGAATGCGTTATTTTATTTACATAAAAATACAAGGTACCTACTCGTCGTCAAATTACGAAATGTCAAATTTCTTGGCTTTATCCTGACGTTAAAATTTTATTAATCAGAAGCTTAATTCACTGTTTATAAATATGTATAAATATCAGGTGAGACTCCTGAATGCTGCAGTAAATAACACCCGATAAAACAAAATGAAATTAGTTCCAAAAAATTGAGCCCATTCTCATAATGAAACAAATTTCCATTTAATTTTTGGAAATAAAGCCCCAAGTTACATTTTTATTTTTGACATATTACAAACAAATGAAAATATCGTCGGTATCCTGCAAAAAGTGCTAAGTCACAAAATTGTGTTTTTTTTGAGTAATTGAAGTTGAAATTGTGTGAAGAAAAAGCCCATGTCCACTTGGGTCTCTTTTGCTCTATACATTTGGATGTTTTGAACATATGTATTGCTATTTTGTTTTGTAAGAAAAAGCCAAAGTCCACTTTTGACGTTACTGTCAGTTTCCTCTGTTCTAATAGCATATTTTTCAGCTCTTCTAAACTTTACATTTTCTTATTTTCTTAGAAATACAGAGCCCACTTTCAGTTAATAAAGCAAATCGTTGGCTTTTGAAGAACTCTTCATAACAAATAACTTTAATGGCCTTGAAAAAGTAGTTTAAATTTGATGGAATAATAGTTAAAAATTCGCGCGAATTAAATCAACTTTTTCAAATTCATTAAAGTTATTCAAAATGAAGAGTTCTTCAAAAGCCGATGTACTTCACTGTATTCTTTTAATTTGGCTTTTTTATAGATCATCCTTTCTTCAATAATATGAAGAAGTTCACTGTTTCTTCTTTTTCTTGAAAACTTTTCCAAATTCATGGTTCACTTTAAACAAAAAAACACTTGCGAGAAAAGCATTCTAACGGCTAAAGAAGTCTGTTCTTGATTTTCAGAAAAATTACGAAAATAAAATAAGGCCCAAAAAATTAAAATACACCCAAAATTTATCATATTTTCGTTGCGAGTCAAATTTCTTTAATTTTTTTTAATGGGCCTTGTTTCCTGGCGACATAATTTCGCAGCGCCTACAGGTGCATATGGGGCAGTTGTTGTCCGTCATTTGAAAGGGATTCGATTTGCGTCGCATTCTACCAATTTCCAAAAAAGCATAAGGTACTTTCAATGCTACATAGATTAATAATAAAAAATGCAATCAATGTTTAAATAATAAAATAACCAAAGGACATTAGAAAAAGCAATCATCGCTCTGTTGATTGACATCCATTGAGCCAGAACCAATAAAATTGCAGAACGAATCCAGAGTCGTCGCCTTGGGGACATATCAAAGGCTTTTGGCATAGGGACCTGGCTGTACAGTGTACAGTGTACATGTTGTAGAACAAAATTACCAGGGTATCATTAAGTTGCTATTGCTGTTAACGCAGCTCCAAGGATCTATTTATTTTCTATGTTAATGGTTTGCTTATAATACTATTTTCTGCGAATCCAAATACATTTGAGGGATCTAGACAAAGTCTTTAATTGGGATAACTTGGTTCGTGGGTCTTCCAGCCAATTATATGGTAAACAGTCGTTGAGCAAAGAGCAACCACAATTTTGTGATTTCTAAAGAAGTCAAGAGTCGTCTTCTGAATACATGATAGCTGAGGTGAGTGCCACAAAGCAGAAATATCTGATTCATTAACTATACAAGTAAAGTGGACATTAAGAACAGGAAAATCATTTATTTTCCCTCTTTTAATGCCACAAACAAGTGTTCTACAAAACTTAACAAAACTGCAAACAGATTAACGTGAGATAAGTTGTTTCCACTAATAAATTGTATCTACACCTATAAAATGGATGCTTGTAAAGGGTGTCCCAAAACTCGCGCAAGATTTGTATCAATTAAAAAAGACAGTTTTCTGTCAATTGATTTTTTTTTAATTAAACATAAAGTCGAATGTACTCTTTTGTGGAAATTTTTGTAACCATTGACGGAGCGTCGTTGAATCACAGGTGCAATAATTGAGCTTATTGACATAGACTTTTGACTTCAAATATTATTTTTATAGGCTGGTCGAACAGTCTTGTTGAAACCACAATATAACTTGAACGGACTGTTTTTGAACGGGCAGCGTATTTAACATCTCCACACGATCCATTCCCCCTGAATTTTGTAATAACCTTCTATACACTATGTTGTAACTTGCGATTAGATGGCGCTGTAGAATATCAACTTCGACACCGTTTGACCGATCACCCTGAAAAATTGTCTGTACTTCTTTGTAAGGTAATTTGCATGCCCATATAGTCTAACTGTTATGGAAACACTTGTACAAATAATTTGCAGACCAGTTATCTTGAAAAACCTTGGAGAGGGGACTTTAAAGCGCCACCTTATCTTCCGTCAAATGGGCGCAACGATCTCGATGTTTGCACTGACAGACGTTTTGATAATAAAGCCAACGTTTTATATTTTTAGAGTTTTTCTCTGATTCGGTAGTCTAGTGCGTAAGAACTATTTTCCAAATCTCACAGTTTCAGATTCAATTCGTGTTTTTAAACTGAAATTCAAATAGACTGTATGGCCATTTGGCATTTGGGTAGTTAACGTCACTTCCGTTCGACTCGCGAGATCACACTTTTCGTAACACAATCACCAGTTCACTCCTCAGCTCCAGCGTTTCAACAAGAATAAGTTTACATATTGTTAGAACCCAAAGTAGGATACTGAAAACTCTCTCGTTTGTCGTTAGATATTCATTTGGATTGCCTTGGCAAGTGTGGTGATATGCGAACAATTTTTCTTCCACAAACGAATGCTTTTGCAGTCAAATTTGACAAACAAAAATATCACACTGTTTATGCCTCCCTTCATTATGCAATTTAGTTGTTTTTCAACTATCATGTCGTCGTGTATCCTATTCCTGTGTCAAGCGTTAAATTCCCAATGACTGCATTTAACATGCGGTGTCAATCAGGTAAGAAATATAACAGAACTGTAATTTACACGGAATAGATACTATCGAGACACAATAGCTTATATGGCTGGTGTTGAAATATTTTATTGACGTCGCGTCGGTCGGTAATGGTGCCGGATTGCCATATTTGCTTCATCATAATCGTACAGCTAAACTCCGAGGTTTTTGCGACAATGGAATTAATACTAGACAGACAATTCGACAGTAATATACATAAATTTCCCCGTCGGAATTTTAAATAAGCACATATAGGTACACTGGTAGAGTCCCCTTAATATTTGATGTGCCGTATAAGGCTTTCCTAACCGTGTGATTGGGGAATTTGTGGTGCGCGGTTCCCATTTAGGCGAAGCCAGCGTACAATATGAACTTTCTACTTCAAAATATGTTCAACATCAGAGTACTTTGGAGAGTATGATTTACGAGTATGTGTATAGCAAGTGAATTGTTACGCTCCCTAGTGTACAATACTTGCAGAACATTTTATAATTAAAAATTTAAATATCGTTATATATTAAGCCGTGTGCTGAAAATTATTTCCCACTCGATGTGAAGTTGTTTCCCTGCACCCCCAATACGGTCTTGATTTTTAGGGTTGTTATGTTTGCTTACCAATAAAATACGATATACCATGGAGTCAAATCAATTTGCGATTGTGTGCTTACCTGAAATAAAACAAAGTTGTATGGTAAAAATCAATTCGAGTTCCAAAGGAAATATGTACATAGAATTTTATAAAGCATGCAAGATTTCATCTTAAAGGAGGATAACAAATCTGTTACAAATTTAGATTCGGCCAAAGCCTTTATTATATGTCACATTCATCCTCTCCCGAAAATAGCCCACTAGTCTTACGCAATGTTTTATGATATTTTAAAGCGATAAAAGCTACGAAAATAATGTTATCAACATATGGCTACTTTTAAAATAATAATTATAAAAAGACACGACTGATAAAGAGTTGCTTACTTCTGGTTGTACCTATAAATAAAATTGTGAAATAGAATCACATACAATTACAAATGAAGATAATTTATTGCAAGCAGACAGAATTGCGAGACACAATAATTGTTGATATTCGACAAAGCTCGAAATAAATTGCGTTTATATTATTGCGGCAAAAATGCGTTAGAGTTGCCAACCCTTTTGTTGTAGGTATTCTAAAATTGTTAGCCTAGTCACTTGGAAAGCTGATGCCGAATGCTACATATTCCCAAAACAATTGAGTATAGATAATAAAAACTGAGTATCAGAACTCAATTATTCAAACAAGTGACTTAAAAGCGCCAAGCAATGCAACACAAGTCAACTGCCCCAGCATCTGCACAGCCGACGAATAAACAATCGTTAACTGTGTTAAAGCTATAATCGAATTTGGTTTACAATGACAGAACTTTTCTGATTGGTTCTTAATTGTGGAAGAAAGACCGCTTTCGTAGTTGAGAAGCGGAACTGTCATTGATTTGTGATTAATTCGAAAGGGTTTTTCATTTCAATTCGACAAACAGAATACGAAAGCTGAAGCCCATCCAATTTTGTATTACCCGGTTGCTACTGCCGTTGTTAATATCTCTGAAGACAATTGGAAGTCATTTCCCATCCTGTGTGTTTGTTTTTAGCGTGATACCATAAAAAAAGGATTGTAGTGCCACAAGTTAATACGACGCGACGGATCTATTAAAAATTTTAAGGGTGATCTTGTATTCCTCACTTAATCGGGAATTAATGAGAGAGTTCTGCAATGTGCCTTATAACAATTTTCAAATAAATCTGACCATAAAAATACCTGTGTCGACTTTTAGGTTGCCCCCTGTGACGAACTTCTAAGAAAGGCATGAACCATAGCTAGGAAGAAATAAATGGGGGGAGAAAATTAACACCCTTTTTGAATTTTTATCATATGACTTTCGAAACTAAGTCGCTAATTTTTTAAAAATTAAATTAATGCCCCGTATCGCTACCCAGGTTGACGAGAAAGACATGCCTGCTAAAATTTTGATGTCAGGAGTCGGGACAACCACCTCAAAATCACGCAGATTTCTTACGAATTGCTGTGTTCGTTGAGATTTGCGGGAATGCAGGACATCGCCCATTTGTAAGGTGGTAACAGTTATACATACGCTATTTTCAAATATAGTGAAAACACATTTCTAATTCTATTTTATACTTCTCTCAAAATTTAAGTTCTGAAATTAATGCAAAAAACAATTTGTGAGTTATCGCGGCTTAAAAAATCCTCAAAGTTGTATGCCTCAAAGTAATACTGAGCGCGGATGAGTCGGCATAAACTCACTTTAATATGCAAGTTTCTTACAAGTGAACAAACCAAATCGATGCACGGACAGGCATACGACACTTATCCTCCTGTTTCAATGAGGCTTTACTAGCATGTAAATCGTTTCGAGGAGGCGTTCTGGAGACGACATTCGTAGCACATTTGTTCACGTTTACTCAACCTCAACGCATAAGGGGTACACCATTTAAGTGCGCACTAAAGTTCAGACTCAAGAATAAAAAAAATAGTTGGCGTAACAGGTCCTAGGCCTAGCGTCTCACAACCTTTCGCTTGTGCGAATTGACATTTTTTAGGACAAATGGAAGGAACTTTAATTTTATTCAAAGTTCGACCGGCTGTGAGATACTTGCAGGAGGAGGTGCCTTGGAAGAACCTTATAAGAATAATTTTGTTATTTTTCTGGGGATCGAACCTAAGACTCCTCGGTCAGTAGTCCAGATCAGTAATCACTGAGGATCTTCCCATCCGAAACGTTCTTCGCCAATGCAGCGGTGTAACATCCAGTCATTATATCTAACTCATTGAAAAATGAGGAGACAAAACGCTTCCCTGACAAACTCCTACGCCCACGATAAAAATTATTGATTAACCGCCGCTTTCCGGAATACAGTTTGTTTTTATAGAGATACATTATAAAGAATATCTCCAATCAATGCTCTAATGGTCAGACGAGCTTTGAAACCCATGCTATCAGGTACCTAGGTGTTCACAAAGTACCAATCGGATTGACTCTGTTGATAGAGATAAATATATTTTGTCGGAAGATGGAAATTAGGTAGTAAAATAATAATAGTTTTAACTTTAGGCCTGACATTTTTCGTTGCCAATAGTTTTCATTTGTAAATTTGTATTTGTAAACCACAAATTCAAGTTAAAGGTAGCCTATGTAGCCTACTATCAAAAATGAGTCCATACTAATTTGTAGTCAGCTTTCCGATACACGACAAAATTTAGTTGCAATTCTAAAACTCAATTTAAACTATGAATATACTGAATATTTTCGTCCCTTAAGACTTAAACTTTCAAGCGAAATTTGCGAAAACCGACAAAAAAAACTTGAAACCGATATACCATCCTTATGTCAATAACTTTGCACACGTATTCCTTCATATGAAACAAAAATTCTTGTTTATGTATTCACCAGATGTTCGTATTTACCTCTATTTACTCTATTTACTTCACAACCAACCCAATGCTTGAATTTTCAAATGAAGGGTTCCCCCACAAACCCAGTTCGGGCCACCACGACACCCACATTCGAAAAGCATTTCGCAACTTCAAGCGGCTACACAAAGCAAAGTAAGAGTATTAAATGATGAATATCTGACGCTCATTACGTTTTCATAAATATTTCAAAAATTAAAACTTCTTTATTGACGCAGGCAATCAAACGAACGGCGGGCAACTCATATTTTTGTAAACGTTTGATTTGGAAACCTAACTGCACTGTTTATGGGTCGCAAATAAACACTTTCTATAATTGAAAAACGCAGAATAAAATAAAGTAACGATGATGAGTTCCGGCACTGCGCCCGACGCGACGGTATCAGCAGGAGCAAGGAGCATCCCGCAGAGAGCGCGCAACAAACCATATCAACGGCCGACTTCAATGGGGAACTGAAGGAGACATCGTTATCAAGAATATAAAAACTTGTAGGTCTCATTTCCAGGATGCCATCATTTTCTTACGAGTATATAATGAAATATCATTGGGAATATCCTTTTGCGAGTGTAAGTCTTTCCCTAATTACATTCATTTGTCAGGGATAATTCGTATTAATTTGCGCCGACGAGATTTGCTTGAAAAACAAAGTCCTAATGAATTACACGTCCTTGGCACTGCGAAAGATACAATAATTAATTAATGAAGCACAACTGAGAAGGGTACAACGAAACGAAAGCCAATGAGCGTTTCAATCGATCCTAAGACAGTCAAATTAAGGGCGCCTATACACCTGATCCTGGACCCTTTTGGAACGCAGGCAGACGGGATTTTTTTCTTCTTATCTTGTCGTCTTGGACTAGGGATTTCTTTCGTTTTTTTTTTGCAATTCAAATAGAGAAAAAGATTTGCGGGGTCTTTATGGAGATTTTGCCTTTTCAAATTGGAATACATGAATATTTTATTTGAATTAGATTTGTGGTATCTTCATTTGATTGCTTTTCGGCGAGTTTGTTGGTGAGCGGCGAGTGCGAGTGAGGGATGTATCCTTTTGTTGTAAAAGGCAAATTTATTTCACAGATTACGAACTTCACACAATGGAAATTGTTTTGCAAATTGCGGCCAGTCTATTGAGTTGATATATTACTTCTGTGGTAGAAGCGAACGTTTGAGGCGGCATTGTGCAATTATATTAAAGACTGCACTAAGCCAGGGCATTAGATCCGACTTTGGCGTAGTAGGAGGGGTCTTGAATACATTTTCGATCGTTCGTTAGGGTCCATCTAACGTGTGTCTACAGGGAATTGCCCTAATCAGGTGGTAGTTTGTTATCGCTGTATGTTGGTTTGGCTGTATAGTGATGCCTCATGAATCCCATCAATCACACAGGCGGCCGGCCGGCGGGGTAGTGACTAGGGATTCGATGTAAGTTGGGTTCCTTAAAAGTTAAAATTTGTTTTTAGGCAATATGAAACATTTTGTCTTAGTTTTTGGGTTGCCCTTACGTGTAGGTATAAGCGTTGGTCAACAATATAGAAAATGAAGCTGAGAGAGAACCTTGACCCAGTGATGGAACCGAGAAGGTTTCAAACTACAAATATCGTTATGCCCAATAAGCGATTAATTATCAAAGTCCACTCTACAGCCTGAGTCATAAAAAAGAGAAGAAGGGCCTTATACTGATTAAAGGGTAATCAATTTCAGCTCCGACGTTATTTGTAAGTTTAGTGATACAAGGAAGAATCTTCAATCGATTATTTGATCGATTAGGCCGAATGGGGAGGGGAAAGTTGATATACGAACCATGAACTCTATGACCTGTACCAAGACGTTTATATTCTGAAAAGCCAAACTTAACAAACTGCTCCAATGATTTTCCCGGGAAAGGTGAACTTATATCAAACTTCAACGGGGCCCGAGATGAGTCGTTATGATAAATTCATCAACAAAAAGTGAGTTTCAAAGTTTACTTGTCCTGTAGCCATAGAATTTTTGGGAAAGTGAAATCCTCGCAGTTGTTACTTGTCTGTCGTGCATGGCGCTCATATCTCGCATTTCGAGGAATAATTTCTTCAAGTTTTTTTGAACATCTGCCATGAAACATGAAAGTACCTAGAGAATAGACAATGATCCAGCGTTTAGTCGTCTGTGTGATATTTTTAACAGTGGAGGAACCCGAGACCCGACCGTCGCTTGTGAAATACCAAACTTGAGTGCCTTAGAATTGCAATAAGCTGGGCTTATATACCAATGGGCTTTTAACGAAACTTTTAGTTAGGCTTTCGTTTGTTTTTTGTTTTCTATTCTATTTGGTGTTACCAGATCAAAATATATAATTAAAATTAGAATTTATTGTTTTTTAGATTATTACAATACAAAAATAACTAAGAAAATAATACATTTTAATTTACAATTCTTACATAACTAAGGAAATATAAAATTATAATTTACAAATCTTACAATTGACGTAAATAGCTCATGTTGTCTCCAGTAAAACGACGCGACGGCTTCGAAGTCCATATCGTGTGTCGTTTAATAATCTAAGAAGGGTAGCATGGAAATAAAAGCTGTCCGACAGGGTAGTTTTGTGGCAGACATATCCTCCCTTTTTAAAAATCATAGTTGAATACAAGCGACCAACTACCAAAATCGTCTGGAAGTACGACATGTTGAATAGTTTACATAGGTACCTAGTGTAGATGCAAGTTCTGCTGCGACTTCCTTCGCTAAGGGTGGAAAGGAAGAGCGATTGAAATTGCTACTTATTGCCTTTGCCATTATTAGAACATTCAATAAATTTGTGAATGATTTGTTTCTTTACATCAAGCAAATTGTCAATAAAGAGCTCAAAACCATGATGATCTCCAAATCCCACCCCGAAGGTACTTTTCTGAAGATGAAAATGGGAATGTAATAAATGCTTATAACAAGTCATTTTGGTACCACAGCTGGATGGGTATACAGTGTTCCCTCGGACACACAAAATTACTGTAGAAAATTACAACTTACAGTTATGGATGAGCTCCCATCTTACAGGTTCTTAAATTTACAAATATAATGTGACATACAAACTAAATAAAAGTACGAGTTTTAGTGGAGAGAGGGAGGAAACTTTTAGGTTTTCAACGTACAAAGTAATCATAGTTAACTAAGACAGTAAGAAAAAGAGAAAATTACTTCTTACATACCTTAGAATAATAAACCAAAACTACCCACATTGCGCGACCGTTCCGAAAAACGCGTAACACTTGTTATTCTATTTAACTCAAAAATAGGTACCAACATGTTCCTCCTTTGTCCCAAAATGTCCGACATATCTGCCATGCTGCCGTGTCTAATGGAGCACACAAAGTTGGTTCGGTTTTCCAACAGGGTGTCCTTTTGAATATTACATCCTTTTGAAGACACATTACGCCCAATTACCCATAAATGCCACAAAGCCAATTTTAATTACTCTGAGGATATCCGCACGAAAATCTCTCATTCCGGACGCACACTAAATATCGTCTAATGTGGCGCAGACTATATGGACGTGCTTCTTCTATTTAATAGGACCCATATATCCGTAAAAACCCATCAAAAGCGATGAGATATCGTTCGGGATTCGATATAAAGCTCGATTATAATAATATCGAACTAATAACACATCCCTTTATGCCATTTGACCTACATACATTGAGAAAGGATCTTCTCTTAGCATCCCATAGTCCATTGTGTTGGAAACTCGTATGAGTTTAATTTAAAAAAAAAGGACGCGCTAAGATTTAATTAAGTGAACGCTCGTTCGCCACGTCTTGAGAAAATCCCACCATCTGCAAACCCATAATCGCTGTGAATCCACGAAGTTCGCTCACATCAGTTGGGAACAAAATTTCATCATTCACATTTATGCTGTCGTCCGACACCGCCCCCTCATATACGGATTGACTATAGAAGCCCACAAGATAAACACGTGACTGATTTGTTTTTCTTTTCAATATTCATGCGATGTAGTGGATGGAAGCCACCAGGGTAATCTGCCACAGTAGCGTTTGCCCCCAGCAACGCAAGATATAAAATATTTACATCGCAAAGCACATCGATAGCAGGTGTAAGTTTGTGCTCTCCAGTCAGGCAGCCACCCTTACACGGCTTACTTCATCCCCTGAGCCAATAACGATATATTTATCAAGTCGATGCAATTGATTTGTGCCGTAGGCTTCGAATGGGCATATTTGTGTATTCCGTGGATGTGCTCCAGTTTAAAATCAACTTATACGTAACAGGGCCGTCTCTCTCTCGACTGATCCCGAGTCGACATCGACAGATAGAAGGGCTGCCTGTGTTTTCGTTAACCACGAAACTTTTGTTATTAATATAAATTCCACTGAATATTTCCAAAATAACGTGTGGCCGAGAGTAAAAAGCCAGGCCGAACGAACACCGCATAAGTATTTTCTTTTGGGGAAGTTTCATCTGCAACCGCGGGCCAAACATTTGCGCAGCCCATTGTTTGTGGATTACTTGTGTGCGAGCATAGGAATTCCTTCTATCCGATTAAAGGATTAAGGAGTTGGGAAAACTTTGGGTTTCTTTGTAGGAAAACAACTTTGTAATCGGTTTGGCCTGTTATGTATAGTATATGGCCGAAGGGGGGTTGCTGGGGCTTAGCCAACCTTCGATCTATTACGACGGATAACTTAATGTTCCTGCAAATGAGCACTCGAAATTATCTCTGGTTTCTGCTTCGGTTGGTGGGCGCACAAATCAGGCTATATACTCAAACCGAGCGATGAGGAAACAAAGACGAGCGATAACTTAATCATCGATTCGGTTTGTGTCATACTGTGGAGCGGTTGTCATTGAACATAAGCTTTGTTTTC
Organism: Cheilosia pagana; assembly: GCA_936431705.1. Taxonomy (NCBI): domain Eukaryota; kingdom Metazoa; phylum Arthropoda; class Insecta; order Diptera; family Syrphidae; genus Cheilosia; species Cheilosia pagana. Next base: position 25,679,281 of record OW386168.1, on the reverse strand, counting down.
GAAAGGGAATTAACGTCGTGATGTCAGATTTAATGGCATCGTATTTTGCCAACACTAAATGCCAAATGTATATAAATCAACGAGGAAATTATGTAATCAAGCAAGATGTCGCCATTTGCGCACAAATGGAAAATCCCTCTTTTCCCCTCTATCTATCAGCACTGGCGGTGGGGAGAATAAATAGATATCGACCTGTTGAAGGTCATGTTACAAGAGTTTGATTTATGTTGGACAATATTTACGTTGCATTGAAAAGTTATCCTTGAGATGAATAGGTACGTCATGTTCAAATAAGAAACCAATAGTGTGCACAGTTAAAAGATGCATCCATCGAACAATGGAACAATAGTTGCAGCAAAAGTCCTCTGAGAATTCTGGCGTTTTTTTTATTTGTTCTTGACTTTGCCTTGTGTTTGTCGACACGGAGTAATTGTGTGCACGGATTTGTTCTTGAAGCTTGGCGTTTACACTTTCAAGGAATTTGCTGCAAAGATGTTTTATGTTAACTCGAATGCCAGCGTCAGTTGCAGGTATGACATGGAAAAAGTATATAAGTTACGGTGACCTTGCCACCTAAACTGCAACTATTTATAGTACCAGACATTTTTTTACAAATTCAGCATACTTTAGACTTTTGCTTGTCTCAATATGGATAACAACTCCGTTATGAACCAAGCACCTTTCCGTAGTTAGAAATAGTATGATGGACCGCAAATACCCTGTAGCGCAAGGTCAACTTCTTTAAAGATTTCTACAGGGTTTATCAATTGGGACAGGACAATGTTGGCAGCCTATGACGGCCATGTTGCTTTGGTGGCCTCTGCGCATCAGATATTGATTATTCAGCCAAAATGTGTGCTCGTCGGTGGAAACGTTGCGCGGTGGTCATTCGAAATCGACTCTCCAGCGTTTGGTGATAAAAATCGAGACAACCGGTTCGGTAAAAAAATCAGCCAACACTCTAATGTCAAAGGAACGCCGAGAACATTGCCGCGGTCTGTCAAAGTGAGCAGAAGAACCGGAGGAGGCAGTCAATTCTTTGCTGTGCACGAGATGTCGCTAGTCGCAGACTCCAACTTGGCGAATTTTACGTCAGGATTTGGGTCAATCTAGGTGACCAGGACTGGGGAATCCAACTGACCGAAGAGCCATTGACAAAGCTGTTTGTTTGTTGACTCGGCTTCGGAGCGTTTGGAAGAAATCATCTTTAGCGACGAGGCTCATTCTTGGAAGAATGGATGTTATAAAAAGTTGTGTTTTGCGCCGGCGGCGGCGATATGGAGGAAGAAGACACGTAGTTCCAGCATGATTTGACTCCTATAGACTCTTTTTGGGAGACCAATAAGCCCCAATCGACCGATGCTCTTAAAGCCAGCATAACCAATGCCGTGCTTCTAAATTCAGCCGAAATCGGAGTATTCGGATCCGTGCCATTTAAACGCAAAATTCTACGAGTGATTTTTGGTCCCATTTGCGTTTAACAGCGAACTCTACGAGCTGTACAACGACACCGACCTGGTCAGAAAAATACGCTTCAGTCGTCTAAGATGGCTATGACATGTAGAGCGAATGGACACCAACGCTCCTGCCCGAAGAGTCTTCGATTCCCACCCGGAGGGACAACGCAGTAGAGGAAGACCTCAACCAACTTGAAATGCGCAACTGGAGGCAGTTAGCCAAAGATAGCACTAACTAGAGAGGCGTATTGGTTGAGGCCCGGGTCCATTCCGGACTGTAGCGCCAACTGAAGTAAGTAAGTAAGCCATTCAAACGGGTTCCGGGTAATTGTGATATCCCAGGGAACTGTGCAGCTGACGATTTGCCAAGAATAGGCTCCTCCGGCGTTGATTGTGTCAGTCTTCACAACTTGCATGCACCGCGCTGTCCCATGCTAAACAACTCATTCATGCGGACGCAAAAGAAAGTTTTATGATTAAATATGGCGTCGGAATCTCGAAAGATACAATTTCATGCTTAATCGATTTTTTACATAAATAATTAAACAAATTTTAGTGAAATAAACAATTTCCCTTAAGGCTTTAATTTGATTAGTGGTTAGTGTGTTGGACTACTAAGCGAGGGGTCCCCATTTCGAATCCCGAAAGAACCAAATTACATCTTAAGGTTTTTTTTCCACTGTGCCACCTCTCGCGAACGTCTGACAAACATCCGAGAGTAAAACTGTCATGAAAGAGCTTATCAATTAGCCGTTTGGACTCGGCGTAAATTTGTAGATCCCTTTCATTGTGGGCCTAGGGTCCCACAGACCTGTTGCTCCAACTATTTTCATCGCATAATAAGGGTATTCACTTAAACGCGTAAAACCCTCATAAACTGCGTAAACTGCAGAAATTTACAACCTCGTTACTGTCGTGAACTGTCAGATTTTCTATGGAGAATAACTTACGATTTACGTAGGCCTCATAATTTTCCGCGATCAATTTGACTCGGAAATCGACTGCGGAAAATTCCAAAAATTTTCAAATGTCACACTGTGACAAGAATAAATTAACTCGTCCAAAATCTTGTTCTCTTTTTGTTGTTTATGGTCTGGAAATCAAATAAAACTATGTCAATCGATAAAAGAGACAAGAGACTTGACAGTCGATTTACGCGAAATACGCAATGACATTTTTGAGGGGTATTCAGTGTTCACTTAAAGCACCGCAGAAATTTATGAATTTAAGAGCTGCATAAAATAATGAGATTAAGTGAATACCCTTTATATAAAAACAATATACATTAAACTTATACTTTAAACAACTATAAAAGACCTTACCGATACCGACTCCTAATGAAAACCAGAAATTTGTCAGAGTTAACGAAATATTTACCTAGCTATCATTTTTTTCTTTTTTTTGTTAAATTACCTACTCTTTTTCTAAGGCTCAAAACATTCTTATTTACATTGTCAATCACTTAAAATTTAATACAAAAGAAAGAAAGTAACAAAAAAAAATATATAAAATGTACCTATTTTCAACCACGTCCCAGAGTGGAGTCCAAATAAAATTGCAAACACACTTCTCCTTGATTAAATTAAACCCTTCGGTTTTGAAACTATACGAGGCTGGCGCTTCTCCTTAGGTCGAAGTAGCCCTTTTCTTCGAAAAGTCCACAATCCCCAGCCAAACCTATTCGTATACATCACATTCCTATCACATTACGTGACATCATTTGCTAGGGAGTCTCCTTTTGGTGATGAGGTCAATACCATAAGCACACATTTGCGCTGCACTCTAAGCAAATATGTGTAGAAATGTCACATACACTGGCGATGGCGAATGCATTCTCCCAAACGTGTTCACTTGACTAACGAATCTGCAATACATTTTTGTAGGTATGTTTGCTTGTATCTTGAATTGGAAAACTGTATAACAATATTTGCATTGTTTCACTTTGGATGAGGATTAAAAGGAAGTCGTACCTGCCATACGGATACACGCTTTATGCAAAGTGTCATTTCTTCTATTTCATTGCATATGTCAGTAGCAGATATACATTGCTCCTCGAGTGGCATGTCTATTGACCTGTAAGTGATTGCGTCGCTCTCTACTCCTAAGTGATATGCTGTTGAATGAATGGCTTTGGAAAGCAACTTTAGACATTTATTACAATACCTTCCAGTTTTTTTCGGTACAGATTTTGGAACCATATTAAGTTTAAGTGTTTATTGAGCGGAAGTAAATGGAATTGAATCTACTATAGTTTGAAACCTATTTCAGACATCTTTTTTATCTAGTCCGGGAGCACTTCTATCTCATACCTTTTTACAGGCTTCGATTTATTCGTCGCGTGTTATGCTGGGTACAGAAGTGCTCTCATGTGAGCATTGATTACCCAATTCACTGTCTCAATTACTTGTCGTAACGATACCGGATACATCGGCGGGGTTTCATTCTGAACGCTTTTTTTTAGCTTTACCCCAGACGTCTATTGAGCTCGTCACGGGATTCCCAAAACAAAGACGCCTGCCAAACTTTACAGTTTTTCCTGAAGCGAGTTCTAGCTCATAGATTTGCATTGAGTGCGAGTTGGAATTGATTTTCAAAGGCGATAGTCCGCGAAAGTTTATAAATTCGCCGAGTTCGGTGACCCACAGATTTGAATTCCCTGAGATCGAGGGACCTTCGAATATATACTGGAGCTTGGTTCTTTTCTGTTACCAACCTGGATATTGATGCATTAAACGCTCTGACCTAAAAGTCCTTAGGAACCTCCAAGTGACGTTTTCGCAAACCCATATTGTTGACGTTTTCGCGATATCGGTGGTGCCCAGCTCCTTCCATAGGTTCCTATTTTGCTCACAGGCAAATCGTGCTTCAATCTTCCATTTACGAACAATTTGTTGAAGAAGATCTTGAGTCACTTCACAGAGATCCGTTCGTTGGTTCCTTTTTATTTAGCGACAGTAAGAGGTCTCCGCTTTCAGTTTTACAGATTCGACTTACATTTGTCGTTACTTCCTTATGTGTGGGATCTGCCTTCAATTCCTGGAGCAAGTCAGCACTTTTAATCAGATTCTACAAAGAACTTTCCGAGTCCCAAATCATCCAATTGAGGAAGAAAAAAGTCGTTGAGCATGGCTCTGTAGCACTCGCTACCGAGTTAACGTGCCAGACGGCAGTAAAGAAAACAAAAGAAAAAGAATTTATCCTCCCATCCTAAAAATAATTCGTTAGAAAAAACTGAAACTTAATTTAGTAATGAATTCGTTAAATTTGTTTTCTATAATAAAAGATCGACGGTATTTCTATTCAATAGCCACATTAAGGTTATAGTCCCCCACTCTTCTGAGCGAGAGGCTAAACTTCGCAGGGTTTGCCCACCGACAATTTGTTCCGCAAAAAATCGAAACCGAAACAATTATTCCGCATTTTTTAGGAGTATAGCGATTCATGCGTCTGTTTTGCATCTGTTTACTTCACAATTGCCGAAGTAGAATTGACATTTGCCGCCATTTGCAAAAAATATAGCATCTTCCGAAAGGGTGATGACTTTTGCGTCACCTTGTACACTTATCCTCCGCTTTAATGTCGATCTAGAAATATTTTTTCCACAGAGTTGACGAATTTCCTGAAAATTCCACAAGTCACATCAATTTAGCAGTAATTTTTTGCTGTCATCAAACTATTAAAATATTCAAAGGTACACATAACTCCATCTGCCTATTATAATCTGTCAGTTTGTAAAAACCGAAAAAAAATATATAAGTGAAACTAAATCCATCATTCAATATGCAGCCACACAGTGAATGTGTTACATCCTATTATGATAAAACGTATTTGACAAATCCTCGTAGGTATACGTTACGTACATATATTTATTAGGTGTTATGTTACTGGCGTTTTATTGCATAAAAAGTATACATTCTCATACAACACACATTCGAGTTCGGAAAGTAGGTCGCGAAAATGTGAGTTGGCTGCAATCGTTGAGGTAAAACTTTTCAACAAAGTCCCCAAAAACTCATACATTAAAAAGTGCCAAAGGCGCAAAGAGGTGAAGATATACCTACCAAAAAAGTCTGAATTATCTACAAAATGTCCTTTTTATTGATGTGACATTTGTGGGATATCGAGTTTCCATGCCTCCCCACTAAAGAGCTTCTTTACTCTGCACACAAAGTCGTTCAGTAACAGATTGTTTGGAGAAATTTATATGCTTATGGTTTTATTGTGACGGGTGAAAAAAAACTAACTAAAAAGTGAATCCCGCTTGAAGCTTGTAATCAATGTACATGATGTGTCAGAGCTTGTATGTGTATCTGATGGTGCTGTTTTTAAGGAATTGAAAATTTAATGGAAATAAATTCAATAATCCTCGGATAGATTACATTTTAAATTGAGTCGATGTAAGCGCCTTAACGAAGACACGTTATGACAAGATATGCATACAAAATGTAAGATATTTTTTTTACAAGGGCAATCCTTTCTGAATATGGAAAAGAAAAAAAAAGAAGAGTCAAATGGCGTAATATGTACAGAAGGCGGTATAAGTATTGAGATCTTATCCGAAATCAGATAAGCCATGTAGATTAACAGGGGACAGGGTGTTGCTTTAAGAATTTATATATATTTTACATGTTTTGTTAGATTTTGAGTCAATTGATTTGATGAATTCGATCGTGACAAGTAGGCTTTAAAACCAGTTTGTTTTAACCATTCGTTTATGTGGGTTTTATTTTCGGATCATACGGAAGGGACCTGCGGATTCTATTCAGTTTGGTGATCGTTTTTCCAATAGAGCTCTTTCGGTCCCTGATGTATTAATTTGTTGAACTTCCGATTTTGTAATATTTTTAATGCTTGCAGTTTAAAAATAATGTTCTAAGAAGAATAAAAAAATGTAGATATGGGTGCTGAAACTTACAAGAAAATTGGAATATCAAAAATTGAAGCGATCGGGTGAGGGCAGTGTGAGCAAACCATTGGAACCCCTTTTTTGATGTCTTGCGCCGAGCACAAATGCTTTGTGCACCTTACAATTTTACCTTACATGTCCTATCGCTCTTAATTGAGGTCCGTACATACAGCACCACCTCAGGAAATAGAGGAGATAACACCGGCACGCCAACACGACTTTCGTTTTAAATACATATTCGGCTCTTTAAAGATCCCTAGACTGGAAGGCCGAAATAAGCTTAACTTCCTTTGGGCCAATGGTTCGCAATTAAAATAGTCTTTCTTAAGCTAGGTTCAAGTAAGATTTCTATTTTTCAATACCGATCATACACTTCCCTCTGCGGATTTATTGGTAATTGCAACGCGAAGGATTAGGAAAAACGATAAGTGAGAACATTCTAAACAGGTGGCGCTGTAAGCGCACATTTTGTTTGCCACTTCAATTGAATTACAGTTCAATAGGCGGCGCTTTTGTCGATCTCCAAAACCGCTAAACCGATATCAATAAAATTTGTGAGTTGCAGTAAGTAGGAACAATCATATTCGGGATAAGCGAACATAATATAGCATCAAACTGTTTCTGGGTTCTGGGATATTCAGTGCATCACTCCTTTTTACAGAAATGACGAACATTGGGAGCCCTGACAGTCGAAAGTGGTGCAGTGCATCTTTATGAACACATTTGGGCTAAATAAGTGACGATCAAGCGTTAACGACTATTATAAAAATATAAATAAATATTTTGGCGCGACAGGTCTGTGGGATCCAAGGCCTAGCTTCTCACAACCATTCGTTTTGTGTGGGTTTTCAATTTTTGGCACGAATGGAAGGGATCTACAATTTTACGCCAAATCCAAATGGCTAATTGAGAAGCTCTTTCATGGCAGTTGTACTCTCGGATGTTTGTCAGACGATCGCGAGAGGTGGCGCAGTGGAAAAAAAACTTAAGATGTAATTTGGTTCTTTCGGGATTCGAACCGGGTACCCCTCGCTTAGTAGCCCAACGCACTACCACTAAGCAACTGCGTCTTTACGACAACAAATTACAAAGAACTCAACATCCCTATACCTATTCGGGAAGCCCCTGTTTTAAATATATCTCGCTGGAAGAAATGTGTCGAAGCATTATGACATATGGCATAAGAAATGGAACCATTCTTCAAAGGGAAGAAAAACACATGAACATGAACATGAACACATGAAATAACAGAAATAGTAGCGAAAAATGTTAAATGTTAACCCCAAATGAAATCAGTCTTCTAACGGGGAACATTAGTTAAGGATTCCACATATATTGGCCCCAATAAACAAGTAATTTCTATAGTAACAAGCCCGGTGCTGGAATTAAATCCCATCTCTAACACCCTGGAGTCATAACCTCATTGGCATTATTAAGAGACTACTTAAGACGTGAAAGACGGTGCTTGTGATAAGCAGCTTAATAATCATAATAACATCTCCTTCAACCCCGACATAGCGCTGAGGGTGGTAGAATTCTCAGGAACACTATTAAACCAACCTTGCGTTGAACTTGAAAAAAATAAGTGCGTAATGAGATTTCACTGCGGATTTTGAGACAAAACACTTAAGGTATGGTATGAGGGAAACTTTCCATAAAGTTAAACAATGCGACCTCCTCATCACTTGGAAGCTGGAAACCAGTGAAGAATGACTAGGTTTTTATAGTTAACTCTGAATGTTTCAAAGACGAGCTTTGATTCTATGACAATGAGTCAAGAAAGAGCTGCTTCGCTGTATGAAAAACAAAATATGGTTTTTAAGAACTTAGATATATTCTAGCACAGTGGTTGATTGCAAGGACTTCAGCCTGGAATATGGATAGGTTATTAAAAAGGCTGACTTAAGAAAGTGCACTAAAGGCGGCATAGATGCCAAATCCAGTCCCAGGATTAGGTTTAATGGATCAGTCGATGAATACTCAGCTTTAGACCTAGAAGGACATTCGGTGCTGTGGTCGGTGTGGAGCGCAGTCTTATAAAGGGTGTTATTTTTTAGAGGTATAGATCTTTAAAATGGAATTAAACAAAGACGATTTTTTTTAAATTGACATGAAATTTACTTTATTCGAAAGATAATCTTCTGGCATTTTAATTAAAATATGATTTTTGGCATATGACGGCCACGGCTGGCTGGGACTTAGTCTAATCTGAATTACGCGACGAATGTTGACCTCCAAGTGGTCAATCGTTTCGGTCTTATCGGCATTAAATTGCACGATCTTGCAGGCCAATTCACGGGTCCGCAACGTAAAACTATGCGGTTACCAAACGTTTCCTTCAATAAATAAATTGTGGCACGAGCTGTGTGACATGTTGCGCCATCTTGTTGAAAGCACAGCTCCCGCAGATCATGCTTGTTTGATTGATGAACGAAAAAGTCAGTAATCATGCCTCTATAGCGGTCAATATTGACTGGATAGACTGATTCGGATCTTCTTCTATGCTACGCTCTACAGCAGCAATGACTTCTTCTGTGGATGCGTATTTTCATTTAAAGCAAGCGTGGTGCGAAAACGATCCATAGTTAATCGAATTAATTGCCCTGATGGACGATTATGTAGACCGTAAAATGAACGTAGTGCGCGATGCGTATTTCGAGCAGAAACATGATTTTCAAAATAAATCTGCACAATTTGGAAGCGTTGTTGAGGCGCCAGTCTATTTATGTTGAAATGCCAAACCAAACTAAAAATAAATCACTTGACAACTGACAAAATGGCCGCCAGTTTAAATAGTATTGCCAACTTTGGATCCTCCATAACTCCATGAGGCAATCCCCATACGGGTACAGATACCTAAGCCAAATCGCCGTGGTTAATCCAAACATCTCTTCCTGGGACTAAATTTATGATACCACAAAGCTCAAATCGGTTTCTAATGGTAACTAATAATTAAAACAAGTCATCTCTTCTTACATCTAAGTTCATAAATTAATCACAGACAACTTTCGTTTAAGTCGAATACCGCAGCCAATCTTAGTACGTCACCGGTGAATCTGAAACTTTAAGAACAACCATTCAACGGTCCCAATTCGTAGGCCATATTAACGATACACCTCGACATGCTAGCTTTCTTCGGTTAAGGACAAAATTAGGTCACAGTCACGCACTATTGGCAGTTTGCCAACAAGCGAGCCACTTCCACGCTCCATTGTTTTCTCAACACCTCTTGCCACTTGCTCCCGATTAGGTGGGTTGGAAGGTACGCAATTGTGTGCCAAATAAACAAACTAGTCGCAGAAAGAAAACAAAAGCCCAAGTAATTCATTTCGGATCGTTAGTAGAAATCAATGAACAAATCATTTGCTCAGGACTATAATATACTTTGGCAAACAATATATACCTATACCTACTGGGAGTATAAATAAAACACGATACGGCGTTAAGTACATACGAAGGGTGGTGCGGTGACTTGTGACACCTTTTAGTGCAAACAAAGAATCAACAAAAAGAAACCTTAACCTTAGCTAGCTTCAGCAATTAATGACATCTTCCAATTTGTTATTCGATATCGTGCCAAAAGGTATTCCATCAAACACCCTAAGTGCCACCGCTTTTACCGCCATCACTGCGGCCCCGCACTAAGCCAGAAGCCACCCGCACTTGACTTTCACGAAGCGTCCTAATGAAGCATAAAACAGAAATCAATTCCTTCTAGATACGACATCGTTAGGGAAACTTGAAGGTACATTGTGCTGGGGACGCAATTGATACCAGTACGAACACAAGACTCAACTACAGATGTCTCCTTACCCAGCTATACGTATATAGACCCATGATTTATCAATGGGCCACCGTTGGGCGACATTTCTTTGTTGTACGCTTTAATTAACCTCGGCACTAAATTGAATTAAAACGTTTTCTTTGCGCACTGGGTACACAGAAACAGAATTTGCACGTTCCGTATTTTCCCATTTGCGTTCACTGCCGGTGAACGGTGCCGGCGACTGGTTATGATGTAGCTAGGGTGAGAGTGACGTAATGTCACTCGGTAGTCACCTGCAACTGCAGTGCACTGCCTGTGCACACAAAGTGTCCGCAACAGTATCTGCATCTGTATCTGTACCCATTTTAAATTTAGATATATTGTGTCCCACATTATAATGACATTGTCGTTCATTAATTGATTTTTATTCAATCACAAACAACACACATACTCAACGGCATGAACGAAGACAGAAATTGATTTGTGGCTGGGTTGGCATCAATGGGGACGAGTTGGCTATTGTTTCTTGTTTCGAAAGACACAAACAACAAACACAGTCACCTTGAAATGGTGTTTCCAATTGAAATGATCCGATCTCCCCACTTACGGTGCTGAGTGTGTGTGTATACTGAATGACATTTCCGAAAATGACAGCAACCGATTGCTGGTGTATCTCGGAACGGTTGACATCTTCAACGTTGGCTTTTGTTGCGAAGCACAACGCACGCATTCAGAATTGGAATCGGCAGAAGGCATGTTTGCTCATTTTCCCGGCCGATACATAGGTACTTGAGAGAGAGGGAGCGAGTGAGAACAGCCGGCCCTCGACAGGGTTAAATTTCCGAGATATGTCACCGCTCATGTCAAAGTTGGTCTGATACGCTGTGCGGCATTAGAAAATCGATAAATGGTGGGTGGCACACATATGTATGTGGGGAGTCCTTTTATAGAGGACACCGGGTATTTACAGTTCCAGCTGTCTTGAGCTGCTCGGAAATGCTTGTCGACGAAGTGTATTTTTATGCAAAGTGCTGAACTTCATTTTGTATAGGTAAGGTAGGTACCTTCACCTATACCTACTGAGCTCCGCATGAATCGTATACCTTTATCCGCATACAATCAAGGTTTTCACGTATATGCATTATGGGGTTTTTCTTTTGCCGCAAAATTCACCAGGCTAAGTGTAATTCGATGAAAGCCGAGTTGGATATCGAAAACTAAATTGGAAAACTCTGGCTTTTGAGTGCGAGTAGGGGAGGAGTGCACTTATTTCCATGCAATTGAGCGTTAGAGCATCAGACCAAAGATATATACAAATAAGTTGCTTACGGTACACGTTGACAGGTGCTGCCTTACTTAAACGAACGTGTATCGTAGCTCAGGGAAAAAAAGAATCACAAAACAATAACCATCGGAATAAATAAAACACAACAGATTTATAGTGGAAAAATATTAAAAACCACTTTTATTAGACCTGCGCCTGCGACCTGCTCATGCTCGATCCTGCTGAAAGACTAACTCTCGTTATACAATTACTAGAACCTTCTCGCTCTTTCGTTAAGTTTATATGTATATTCTTTCAATACATCGACTGCAGAGTTGCAATACTCATGCAGTTCGATACAGAACGAACTGGATGGATTTGTGAATGGAAATTGGTTCTTTACTTAGACCGTCGTATTCTAATATGAGTTGAAGAGTGGGAATTTAAATTCGAATCGCTGCTGTCACTTGACTTTATTGTACTTCGATGGAGTGTAATGTGTAACACAAACAAGGAAGATTCCTGCATTTTGACCGACAAACTATAGGAGTGCCAAGTTATTTTAACATTGAAAATGAGGGTGGGTTTACAACTATCAAGCCTTTGTTGAGACTTAGGGCTTAAGGAAGTAGAATCGCTTTATAAAGCGTTCCTACAGTCTAAAACCAGCTGAAAGCGTCAATGAGTTCATTGTGAAAAGTAGTCTTAAGTGACCATAGCCAGAAAGTTAGATTTTTTATATTAAATGTACGTTTAGGGAGTATGCCTTCACATACCTGTATAAGGCAGTGCTCCTAAAGTTAAGCTCAAGTTGCTGGAAAATGTCTGGATGCGATAGACTTTGGGTGGCATTAACATATATGTTGGTTTCCTTCTTGTCCAACTGTCATATTATTGTACATCTAGACTCGATTTGTTAGACTTATAGGTCCATAACCTAAGTGTGTTTCAAAAGAAAAATTGTGGCGTATGAAACATATATGAGCCAAAAGGCTCATATAGTAGGGATCATGAAAAGGTATAAAGCTGATACTAAAACCACCCATCAAGTGAGGTAGGGGGAAACTTCAAAAAAGGTGGGAAACCATTAATCCACCAAGGTGAATGTTAGAATGGACGGACGCAAGGAAAGGTATATGGCAACACTTATGGAATCAAAATTACTCTTAGCAACACACACCGCCAATCAAATTGATCAGGATGCGAACGAGTGACCGAAATAGACTTGAACCATCACTTGAAAGTAGCCAAAGTGCCACCACTCACTTATCGGATGTTGAAAAAAGATTTAAAGTTGCGAGGTTGCTATACCGCAGAACTTTTTCTAACCTCGTCCTAGCCCTTAATCGCTGAGCAATCGCCAGCAATACCAGGTGGAATTCATGACTGCCAACGTGTCATCAGAAGTGCCGTCTCGTCACTGTTGTTATAGGCTTTAATTTTATATAACAGAGAAACACCTAGTTTTATGAGGGGTTCCATCTAGCAAAAGCAGCCAAGAACCGGACCTATTAACCAATAGGGCAGTTGAAAAAAATAACCGTCGGCAAAACGTTGCGAGGGACATTTATATAACTTCAAAAAGTTAAGCACTTAATCTACCTCTCTGTGCTATATATCTACCTTCCCAAGAAGTGAAGGATCGCTTGTATAATTTGTAAGGCTAAATTTAATCCCCCAAAAATATATGGCGTCAGATGACAATTACCGAAGACACGACTGAGGTGTCTTGGTCTCTTGGTCACGTGTTGATTTCACTCTTGCACTCACCTTAGTTGGTGGGCACAAACAAGCAGCCCAGTTAGAAATATAAAGGACTAAGTTAAAGCCATTGTCAACCACCAACTTTAAGCGCAAATAAAACTTTGCGTTATGGCCCTGTACGACCAATGACCCTGTTGCTGATGAGTAGTTGTTAAAGCGGCTTTCAGCTAAAGCCGACTCACTTAGGGGCATTTACTGATACGACTTATAGTGATATAAGTTCCAAATATGATCTTAAGTGATATTTTATGGCATACAAAAATCCAAAAGGTATTTGAAGACCTTAGGCCCTTAAAAGGCCTTGGGATAAGCATAAATGGGAAGGTATATTTCTCTACTAATTTTTGTAAGTTGTTTAAATCGTTATAGTACTAGAAAGCTCTCAGATGAAATTTTATTTCTTTTGGAGTGAACCGACCATGTATCTACATAGAAAGTTGCGAATGGTAGTTTAAAAAATCGTCTACCCCAAATCTTGTCGCCTGCTTGCAAAGAAGCCTTTGCCCAATGATGGCACCCACTGTAGATCGGATACGCAGGCTGCAGTTTTACCACTTGTCAGCATTAGAAGGTTGTGTGTTTAACAAGTTCATCACCCTGCAATGTCCGTATGCCAAGGCAGAAAGTTAAGGTTAACATTGAACTGCTGATATGGCGTCTCCCTGCTAGAGTATAGGTGTTCTATAGAGGTTACAGAGTCTGACTGCAAGGAATTTATGCCGCTTGTCTTAGCTATCCAAGAAGATACGAACATTCCTTACGAAATAGCATGTTTGATCTCAGCCAAGAAAGACTTCTGTTGTCCCCATTTTTTTCGCCTGGAATACGCACATACATATATTAGAAAGCTGAAAGGAGGTACCAAAATGTGGTTAATCAAAGAAGTCCTTCCCACTCTACACTCTTTGGTGCATCAGTAAAGATGTGGATCGATGAGACTGCCTTTTGCCTGCTTAAAATGTCAATGAAGTTCGGAGAGCCCCGCTAATGCACATATGAGATGGTTGCTGGTTAGGAGTTTGCTAAGCTCATTTATTGCTGCATCCAAGGTAGTTCAACACCAACCAACCACGCCATACGTATTGGACTCATGACCGATACGTATAAAGCCTGTGAGTGATACAAGGCTTTAGGCCACATCTACGAGAGATAAGCGCCTTAGTAGGTACTTTCTTATCTCCTTCTTGTATGCAGGGCTTTCACGTATAAATTTTCTGTATAAAAAAAGCAAGTTTGCACCATTAATAGATAAAAGGTCAATGCGCGCATTTTCTGAAGAAGGCTATAAGTTTGGCTTTCCGATGCTAATACGTCCAATTTATAACAATTGGACCATCTTATATTGTTAACTTTAATGTATTTATGTGCTTTCCTGACATGACATCCGCTTGACCAATCACCTTGCAGACCTTCACTGCCATGCATGTCAGCAGTTAATTGATCTATGTTGGTGTTCGTTCAAAAAGTATTAATTCCTCATTATAGTTAATTTATTTTTGTACCATATTTCACATATATTTAAAGTTTAATAAAAATATAAGAATAAATCTAAAACTAAGAATTCATCATTAAATATTTGGAATTTAGTACGACATTCTTCTGATAACTTCTATACCACACGCCCACTTATCTTGCAAATAATAAGCAGAACTTTAAAAACGACGGTGATTTTTTGAAAACTTTTGAATGTTTTGCGTTAAGAGATGATGGATTAAACAAATGTGCATTTAAACCATGTTCACACACAAAGAAGAATCTCTTTTCAATCAAAAATCAATTAAATTGAATTTAATTATTAGTTTTTAAAATTAATAACTATCCCTCTTAAATTACTTACAACCGGGTTTAGTTATTTGTCAGATGGACACAAATTTTGTTGCGGCTTACCTGAAAAAAAAACGGAAGAAAAATACACATAATTAGAAAAAATGTAAACATAAATATTTTTTTATTTTATATCTCTAAATAACTAATTAAATAAAAATAGAACGTAATATAATTTTGCATATTTTATTTAATAACCCTATCAAGAAAGGTAAGCTCAATCACCAAAGTAAGTGTGTGAACTTTATCCAGCCCAGTAATTTGATATAGCTACATGTATGTGTATCATTATCCAGGAACACAAATTGTTTGACACATTTCAAAGGAAGCACATTGATTACTTTCTCGGTTCGTACATCTTCATATAGCTCATAATAACAGATACCCTTTTGCATATTTTAAAAGGACACACATTCATTGCGATCCTAGTGAGATTAAAATGATTTTGTGGATGAACAATATCAACAAAATTCATCTGTTGAATTTCAAACAAGTCCTTTGAAGTTCTTCGGAGATGAAATTGAAATTTGACAGAAGGAATTTAATATTAATCTTGCTTCAACCGAAAACATGTAATAGAAATTGGATACTAATGACTAAATAATATTTAGGGATTAGGAGATACGTTGAAATAAGTTGATAAGAAAATAATTATGACACATTTGTTGAAGGGCACTTTTGGAGATTGTCGAAAAAAATTTTAAACAATATTGTAAGATTATTTTTTGGCCTTCGTGAATGGATTGCTCATCCTTAAAACTAACCAAAGTCTAACACAACAAATAAAGTATTTCTTGTCTTAGTGGACGCATGCCTGATGGCACGGACTAAATACGTATTGTACTCATGTATTTTGGTGTTCCTTATAGAAACTACTCTTGGCAGCTTGTGTCCGATTCTTTCGGTCCATGGCGAAATCTAATGAGGTCAAAAAAAGCATGACCAGTCCTACAGAAAAACTAAGCTTAGCGTCTTTTCAGTTGCGACCGACACTCTGCACTGCATTCTAGAGATGGCAGTTATTTAAAATTTGTTAAATTTCATTCCAGCTTTAGCAGAAGGCTGGAAACCTTTCGAGTCCGCGCTGAGTTTCAGTCTGGGAAGACCAAAGGATGATCAGGTCATCAGTGAAGAGCAAATAAGCTAACAGACGTAAGTTAGCACACAAAAATCTGGCATAACTGCTGGGTATCTGGTTGATAACTTTAACGCAGCCTATTTCTTAGGTCTCCAAATTGGAAATGTAGGCGAAGTCAACAAAAAGCTTCTCGTGAATTAGTGTTTTTCCTGAGGAAACCGGAGATCACTCGCTCAGTCCAACGACGCACCCACCTCTAAAAGCCAATGTGGCCAGTCTAAAGGTGCGATTATACAAGATAAGCTATGTAATCGACTTGGAATTTGTGTATAAAACCTTGAAAAAGCCACACCTCTCCACCTTTCTTAAGAAAAATTAATGAATGACACAACCATCTATTCTTGGAGTCACAGTCCGCTCGGGAATAACCTGGTCGGAGACCCAACAGATTGACATCGTCAAAGTCAAGTTATCTACAAAAAGTTCATCTAGCTCAAAAATTGCTCAATGACGTCTAGCGTTAAATTGATGAACATTGTTATTGAAATAAGATGGCAACTTATACAACTTTCATTAGTAATAGTTTTAGTATAGGTATTTAATACTTTTAGTACTTTGTCAAATCGAACTCACGGTGAAATAACTCGATTTTTATGATGATATTTTGAGCTCCTCGTGCTTGTTAAACTCTAAACCAATTACCTTAGGAGCGATGATTTTTTGTAAAGCCGAAATATCCTAGGACAATCTAATATCAGATGTTGAGCAATCCATTTGGTAACCTTATACATGTTGGGTGATAGCGTTAGCGTTCCAATTTTAAAGGAGGACAACGAAATGAATACGCCATTATCCGGAACCCTACTGTACTGCGTATGCCCTCATCTAAAGCCGTTAGAACGAAAAGAACAATGTAAAGTTATGGGAAACATCTGGCAGTAATGCGATAACGTTCACGAACCGAGGTCACAATAACCGATAGATCGATACTTTCAGTATCAAAAACGGCATTCGAAATAGTCACGCGCAGTCATTTGATTTTATTAATGTTATAACTGTAAGGGTTATGCGTAAATACAAACATATTGTGTTGCAATTTATTTTTATTATCCTCTAGTTTAGACGTTAAGAACGAACAAATGAACGAACCTAAAAAAGTAACCTGCGGTTCATTCGAATGCTAAATCATATGGGAAACATTAATAGCTGGCTGTGCGACCAAACACCTGGAATTGTCAATTGCCTACCTTTGGGGTAACCTTTACCACAGTTTGTGGTGTTTAGGTCGAGAAACATCCGGGCAGCCAAGAAAAATATATTCGGAAATCTTACAAAAAGGTGTAAATAACGTGTCAAGGCTACAAAAGGTAGGAAGCCTTTATGGAAAAACCACTTCCGATGACGTTGCTTTGTTTTACTTAACACTTCACAGTTATACAAAATTGCAAAGTAATGTGAAAAGCAACGTCAAAAATGTTGCAGCCAAATATTTATACCTGATCTATCACCTATGGCCACACCGGTCCATCTTTCTGTGTGAGTTTGACTTTTCTCTCCGCTTTCGGCATAAGAAATTAAAAATTGCCATTTTTTTATCATTTGGAAGAATTTCAGTTTGACATTTTTAAAGCAATTTACATTGTTTCATACGTATCAACTTGGATTTGTGGCTCGGAGATCTACCTCTAAAAGTATGTCAATCTTTTGCTACAGTGTCCTGAACGACCTTAAGTAAGGCTTACAAATGCTAAGCAATTTATACTGACTTTACTAAATCTTTTGACAGGGGTAATCCCCATATTTTCATTTCTCAGCTGAAAATGGCTCAATTGCACTCCAACTTTTCAGAGGAGATTTGCTCTTATCTTATAGATCGTATTTAGTTTTCATTGGATATACTTTCATCACTAGTTGCTTTTCTTTCAATTATTTTTGGCATTCCTGAGTTATTTTTGATACCGCTTCCCAGTGTCTAACGTTTACCGATAATTTAAAAGGTTTTAGACCTTTTTAGTCTAAACCTACTTAACCCCTACTATGTCCCTATACAGAATTGGTATACAAACACGCACAGAAGCGTACAAAAACACCATACGGACTGGTCAAAGATGGAAGTATAGGTATGCAGGAGCCGAGTCAATGGGCACTCGTATAAATTCCCTAATGAGTGCAGCGTCTTTCAAGCTGAAATAGTCACCATCGACAGGGCAGCAAAAACGATATCCACGAAGAATCTAATCTCTTCCAAGTGTTGCAATCTTTGTAGACAGTCAAGCGGCGATCAAGTCAAAAACAGTCAGGGAACTAGGGAAGATCTTTGAACGAGATGGGGAGAGACACAATGGGTCGTATGAATAAAACGTAGCAATGAGTAAAAGCAACTCAAGAGAAATGTCAAAATCGAAGCATTTACAACGTTTCGTATGAATAAAAACCAATTTGAGTTAGTTCCAATTTTTGACATGTTCGAAAAGCGGCGGCCTTTTACTCAAATCGGTATGAATAAAACTTATCAGACAAAGCAAATGCTATGCAAATTCTGAGTCTGCTATTTAGTTGACTCAGACCTTTTGCTAAATATTTTGTACGCAACTTTTTAACATAACAATTTAAGAATTGTGAATTGTCGAGGTTTCGTTTATAAATAGTTAAATTAAGTTTTGTTCGTGCAGGAAGAACCAACGGATTCCTTCAAACTAATGGACGTGTTTCCCGTCAGATTTCTTCTTCACCCTTTGCTTTAAATTTGCAACTTTTTTAACAATTTTGTCTGGCGTGTACAAAGTCTTAAATCACACATTTTAAGCGCTACGTTTTTTTAAGGTCTTGATATTTGGAGTTTGGGATTTGCTTAGCAAAATCTGTCTTACAGCTTTTATGGTCTGAATAAACACCAACTCATTTTGGTCACTCTTGGGAGTAGACGAGGTAGATAAAAGTTCATCATCGTGAAATTCAGAAGAGTCGCTTAGCATATTTCTTTCTTTTTATTTATTTCTTTTCACTTTTTCTTTTGAATTTTTTTGAAAATAAATTCAAAAAAATTTATTCATACGACCTAATATCACTCTTTGCTCAGTCCCTGGATATAGTGGAACCAGTGATGCCAGATCGTAGGTAATTTTATGGGTATTTTGCATCTCAAGCTAAAAGTTCTACCGATCGCGCTTATTGAGAAATGCGAAATTTTAATCGCATAAAAACAAACATTGACTGCTTCTTAAAACGTATTGTCGATGTAGTTTAATCTTCGAACTTGTTTAATTTCATCTCTGTTCAGCTCCAGTTTTTATCTTTATACTAACTAACTCCTTACTATGTCAGTAAGGTTTCTAATTTCCTAATGTAGCTGTTGATATTTTCAGTAGAGGATTTCTTTAACTCTTCGGTGCTTATTATTTCCGTGGAAAATGATGTCCTTCTAGGTAATTCTGCAAGGGGTTGGGCATTCACATATAACATGCTTAGTAGTTTCTTCTTCTTCAAGACATAGCATTCCGATCCGTCGACTTAGATACAATTTATTTAAGTGGCATCGCAAACTGTGGTGTATTTATTGGTAAAGTTGAAAGCCTTTTTTGGTTAGGAGGGAAAATGTGCTACGAGTCCACATAATAACATTCACACTGCCTCTAAATAATATAACTATTTACTTCATAATCCTTCTAAGTAGTTTCTATATCGATTCCATCGACAGTCAAGCTTACGCCACCCTTTTATTAGTCAATGTGTGCGCCTTAATCTCAACGCAAATATGTTTGGCGAATATTACACTTCCATATAATATATTTAGCCGTCTAGGTTATTGCCTTATAACACAGTAGATCCGCACGCCAATTTCTAATATAATAACCATAAAAATTGGTCCCGGAAAACGACGGTACCAAATTTCTCGGTGCCGGCAGTACAAAACTCCTCCAGGAGGTACCTATACGTCGTATGTACATATTATAGAAATTCGCAAATTTTCTATAAACTCCGCTCGCATTTTCATTAGCCGAATGTTTCTTTAATGCGCAGTACACATTCAAATTTAATGTAAACGATGTGCACATACACACACGCACTGTGTGTAATCCTAATCCTAGGCCGTGGCGTATATTACTCATCTCGTTACGTATTATGGATTGCTATATGCGTACACTATACATTATCATGTTTAAGCAATGTTATGGCGCGGCGCCTACTCACTGATAGTTGCTCTCTAAATGAACCAAGCGTGCCGTAAAATCTGCGTAACTCGTACACATTTAGTAGACTTCGTCTTCGGCATGGGCTGCCGATTGACATTGGCATTCATGCACGTAACAAATTTCACTATACGCTCCATCATAAAATGTAATTGAATTTCCAGAGCCAAGACGAACAACGCGCACGGGACGGGAAGTCATGTAAATTTGCTGGCGGTTCTCGTGAACATTAAGCGGAATGATGGGTTCCGGAATTCACTGCGTTGGCAGTTGCTTTATTGACATTCTTTGAAACAAAACTATCCAACTATATACACCAGATGGGAGGAGCATTTTGCACTCAAGGATACAACAGAAATATGTAGTTTGTTTAAGGATAGTTTCAAAATTCCTAAGCACATGTGAGGAATTTTAAATTCGGTCAGTGTTTGGAAAGCGTTTGCACCTAAATTGCCGCCAAAGAGCCTGTGAATGCGCTGCTCTTGTAATATAAATTTGTTTGATGGCGTGGTAAAAATGTTGTAATTGAAAATGCTTCATGAGTGGGCTTCAACAAGTTGATGGTGCACACTACCGGCCAACGGAATGAGTTTTTCACAGAATCACTGACAGATTTCGAGCTCTTTACACGCGATGGAGCAGCTTAAACAAGTCCTAAAAATATGTGGTGAAGGTCCTGAGAAAAGTTGTAGCTATGTGGGCGCAAAGTCACATGTCAAATATGTCGCAGATCTATGTTGCACACAATAACAATTTTTACGTTTTTAACAAATATAAAGACGTAAGATAAAGCTATGTAAAACAAAAATTGCAACTTGCTATTGAATATGTCGCTTTACCCAAATTTTAAAAACAAATTTCGCCAACTCTCCGACTCAGACTAACACTTAGAGCCAAATTTGGATGGCACTTTACATTTCATCTGCTGCAAGTGCCTAACATGCGCCACATGATGCAATGCTTGCCCACTTTGAACCGTCAATCATTGTCATGGTTAAAACTCATTCATAACGTCCTTATACCATTCGAAGGAGTATCAAATTTCCAAACGCCCCACTCACGCATAGTCTATAATATCGAATCCATACAACAAGTGTAACAAATAGCCTTGTGATGGAATATTCTCGTTTTCAATGCCGATATTCGAAATTCGGAATTGTTAAAAGGATCTCGGCATCAAATTCAAGCACTCCATGTCAATTCAAATCACCATTACCATCAACCCTTGAAGCCCCACCAGAGAAAAGAGTGCCTCTTACCCTACAGTCGAGCTGTATTCATGGACCATGTGCTCATCCTATTCTCAATATTCACCGCTGAGATGTAATCACTCTACCGCAACCCGCCCGAGCTGCTTCAACCCCACCTTATCCTTTGCCGCCTACACACGCGCCCCTCCTTCACTCAAAGGAAGCATGAAAATAACAACCAAAACACGGTTTGCGAGCAGCAGCCCCCAAAAGAATATCAATAACTTTGACCTAGATTCTATACTCCTTTCCTTTCACGCATACAACTACAAACACATTCACCGTATGCAAAGAGAGAGAGAGAGAAAACAGAAAACACGTAAAAAAGAATAAACGGATAAAGGCGTAGGAATATGATTGTGTGTGCAAAAAGTAGATGATTATTGTTATTGCGATTATTTTGTGCACATTTTCATGGCGATGCCGAATCCGATTCCTTGTGAGCCTGCTCTCTGACTTGGGCTTGAGCTGGGACCTGGGACATCGGCAACCTCGTCAGTCGTCACAATATATAGAAGCACTCTCTCGTATTTCTGGGGCGAAGCCGGAGCATCGCTCTTGACACCATAGTGATAGTACCACGGGGGACATGTCAGCTATATAGAGCGTAAAGGAACTTTGTGTTTGCATGGTATGGTCATACGCCCAAAACACAAAACATTAACAAAAAGGAAAACACAGCCGCCTCAGGACCTTTTGGTTATTATACAAACACATACGAATAGGGCCGGCTGAACAATATTCCTTTATCCCTTTCGGTGTGATTATACGAGTTTTGTTTGCTTTTCGATGGAAGACAATTTCTTTGGTCAAAAATAAGTGACCATTGTTTATGGTTGCGAGCATCGTTTTCGTTGCCTTGAAATAGTTATTAAAAATGGGGAGTTTTCAAGGAAATGCCAAATAAAGTTTGTTACTCAAACGAACATCTGGTCATTTAGGGGTGGAATCCCCTAAGATGATAGTTGGTAGTCACTTTTGCGATGGTCAAATCGTTTTTCCAATATGTACCTAAGTTGATTGCAAAATAACTGTCAAAGTTTGGCATCTGAATATTATTTTGGTATTAGCTGTCATTTATACAGCAAATCTAAACGTGTCAAAATAGAGTTGTGTTGAAAATATTTTGGAGAAAAATTCATTTCATTTAATTAAAAAAAATGTATTTATAAGTTTTGCAATAAATTGTAAATTTTTTTAAAAGGCCGAGCTAATAAAAACCAGCAGCGAATTTTATCAAATTTTATGGAAAGGAACACGTATCTTGCAAAATCTTACAACTCGCTTTCGAGTCTTGGGAAAGCCAGCCAAAAATACCAGCGGGGAAAAACTGCCTTCATACATTAATACGAAATGTCCAACATAAAAGACAGTTGCAGAATGGAAACAAGTGAGTATACATTTTTAAGCTTCTATGTTCAGTTGAAGCCGCTTCTAACGACGGTGAAGGGACCAATTAAAAAAGGTCGCTATAAGCGGCGCTCGCTATATCCGACTGTCTTCCACAGATATTCAGGAATTAAACAAAATCACATTAAATGCTAAAACGCGTAAACAATAACTAATTTAAAAGCATCTTTCACATCAAATAAACTGCCATAATATTTAACAGAAACCTTTTTTGATTTTATCTCATTCCGTTGTAATAACCGACGACAAGGACCGATTTTTTCCTAAAAATTGGTCGTTATATCCGACATTTCGAGTCGACGACGTTATATCCGGTTGAATAGCTTAAAATATAATGAACCAACCAAATGAAGTGAAAGTGGAAACGTTATAAGGAACTGGTCGTTATTACCGAGGTCGTTATAAGTGACTTTCACTGTATATCAAAAATGGTAAATAAGTAACCATATTTAAAAATTTCTCAAACAAATCTAATTAAGCGCCTTTTAGTAAAATTTAATTACTAACCAATAGCATCTATTGTTGTTAAAAGGTAGTATTCCCGAACTCCATCACATTCCACTACGGTTGGTAGCTTTTTTTATTTTTTGTATGTTTTTACATGTCACACAGATTCTAATTAACATAACACCGATAGGAAGCCCAACTGCCAGAATTTTGAAAAAAATCACTGAGGAAGCCAGCGGCAAGGGAATTGCAAGTTGGGGGTCTCAGTATAGTGTGTCTCTGCTTTAAGTGAACACCCCTCGCAAATGTCATTGCGTATTTCGCATAAATCGACTGTCGAGTCTCTTGTCAAACTCAGCTAGTCTTAGATTTCCCAAAAGCGATTTCGTTTAAATTTAAATTTTTCGTTTTGCTGCAAATAACGATATCTCTTCTCTTCTCTTCTCTTCTCTTCTCTTCTCTTCTCTTCTCTTCTCTTCTCTTCTCTTCTCTTCTCTTCTCTATCTCTTCTCTTCTTCTTCTCTCCTCTTTTTCTCTATCTCCTTTCTTCTCTTCTCTTCTCTATCTTCTCTTCTTCTTCCCTACATATAATAAAAGTGTAGAATAAAAAATGCCTGACCGCGCATCACGCAGAATCTACTTGATAGATTTTGATGAAACTTGGCATAGTGATTGCTTATGTTCTGGGTCGGGCTTAAGGATACTTATTAACCCGGAATATAACTTGGTTTTAAAAAAATAGTCAAAAAAAAGGATAAATGAAGGAAAATTCTGTTTCTACAGACCTAGCTCAGTAATGGCTTATCGGATTGAAAAATAAAAAATAGGTGAATTTAGTAAGTTTTCTCCTGAATCATTTAAGATATAAAAAATCCTCCTGCGTTGTCCTGAAGCTGAGCAATGTTCAAAACAATTATTCAAAACATCGACCACAATTTGTCTTTCAGTGGATACCACTGTCAGTAGTCATGCAGCAGTGAGTATCGTTGCAGTAGTGTGTGTGTGATTATATGTTTAACACTTCAATGGGCAGTCGTCTTTTTTAAGCGCATACATTCATGTTGAACACGTTTTCAGGTGCTGTTCATTCGGAAAAGTTTGGAAGTGGGCTGGGGTGGGGTTCGTGTGTCAATGTCAAGTCATTTCATTCGTGTTACTTCTTTTCGCCGACATTTGAGGTGGGTAAGAGGGAACAAATAACAGAACTTTGCGTAAATCCTTTTTGTTTAGACTTTTTAGTAGGAATTAAAATTAATTTTTTAATTGTCTTTGTTTTTGCTTTATATTTATAGGTCCAATGGAGGGAAAATATTTATGCAAAAACGACGTCATTGCTGCAACTCTAAATAAAAAACAATTCACACGACCGATTGCCACAGTTTGACATTTGAAAATTTGCGTAATTTTCCGCAGTCGACTTCTGAGTCAGATTGATCGCGGAGGCATGCGTAAACTATTCTCCATACAAAATCTGACTGTTCATTTACGAGGTGGTAAACTTCTGCTTACGCAGTTTATGAAGGTTTTACGCATTTAAGTGAATACCCTTTATGAGTATAATTAGAATGCCAACAACACTAAACAAATTTAATTTATATGCCGATGAATCCTAAGTAGCTGTGGCAAGAAAACGATCGCAGTGATAAGCAGATTACGTAGACCAACAATTTTTATTGTGACAATCAACTATCGCAAATTACCTTACAGAATTCCTTCCCAGGTTCGCATCATTTATATGCTACCAAGTGGAACGCATTGATTATGTTGCAGGTTGGGTTTATGACTATATTGATCTGGCCGCCGTTGTTGCAAATGCTATAAGGTATAATGTGCAAGGTGCAAGGGAACTCCAACCAACATGTAATTAGCCAAGGAACTCTTTGCTTGGATAAGCGTTTTGGTTGAGGTCCAGGTCCACCTAGGACTGAAGTGCCACATAAGCAATTATATAAAGACAAGGGCAGCCCAACATTTTAAATCGGTGGTATATGTATTCCCTCCTGCCCTCTATGTTTCTAATACAATAACCTGCAGGCTGAAATGTATCTGCTCCATTCGTGTTTCCAGCTATACTTGCTTGATGTTCATTGTTCCGCAACAACTCACACTCAAAACACACATCCTATATCTTAATTTATCTTCACAGTACAACTCACAATTGTGGAATGCGGCCCTCAAAGGCGAAGAAAATATAAACATATTATGCGCGGTTGAAATTAGAACGTTTCTCGAATAAATGTGTATTAGATTTGAAAAATTAACTGTCCTAATGACTGTACGTGCCGATTTTACTGAAATCGTCTCGTGCTGACATCAAATACTCACTGTATGACACATTTGTACTCGTACTTAAGTGAGTGTTGGGATTTTCATTTCGAGTTTAGCGTTTTAGATCGTTTAGCTCTTTTAAGCGACGTGTCATTTATCGTCCGAGTCCTTAAATTTATGGACTACTCATGAAAACATTAGGCGTTACCAGCGAGGACGTAACAAAGAGTGGGTGTTTACCAATGAAGTGGTTGCTATGAATGTGGAGAGGACTCTCATTGTTGACTATAATGCCATCGTACCATTTGGAGCCATTATGATGTGTGAAGGACATTCCTAGAGAATATACTACTTGTGAAATATGGAATCAATCTTGCATTGAATTGAATCAGTTTCTGGTAATATTGACACGTGTTTCGTTCGAAACTTAATCAGAAATGCTGACTAAGAAGATTTTAGAAAATACGTAGTTTGATATTCCACTTTAGGTACAGAATATATGGCCAATATTTGAATTTTTTGTTAATTTACAAATGAACGTCTTAAAGTATATAAAAAGATCGTTAGGTAAAGTTATAGCTGCTTTAAAAAGAATTATCTCAAGACCAGCTGTCGATTTCTATATATCGCAACAAGGCCAACACCCTATACCGTCTTAAAGCACGCGCTACTTACTCCATTATGCTTTAATGCCATTTTAATTGATTTGAACAAATTTCAAGTGCCGTTAAGCATGCAAGGTTGCAGATTGAAGATTGAAGTAGGCATCTACATGTGTATTAAGCAATAGTAGTAGAAAACAAATCCTTTGCGTGTTCTATTTATTTTAAAAGAAACACAAATGAACTTAAGAGATACTAATAAAGCCCCAACGAACCCAATTGGTCATAGGTTTTTTTCAACTACATAAGCAGGGGCTGGAAAATTTTCAAAGCGCTTCGGTTTGCGGATTAAATTATCGTATTCAACTCAGGCAAAGCGGAAGTCGTGTTGATGAAAGAAGCTGTTCCAACAAAAAGCTCAATATCAATGGCAATTCATTGGCTTCTGGTGAGTGTGCTGCACTACTGTAAGCGAGCGGTCTGAGGTTCAATCTACAGAAATTATGTTTTTTCTACTGCGTTATCTATTGCGAAAGTCTGACAAACTATCGAGAGATCGAGAGGGTATGACTGTCCTGTGAAAGCTCTCAATGCAGGCTTCAGACTCGGAATAAAATTGTAGGAGCCTTCCATTCGGTTGAAGCTAGTTGTACCAAACTTATGCAAATTCTGTTGTACCAAATATTCATTTTTAGAATTTTAAGTACCCCCAAACTATTTTCAGGGGAGATCTGAGCATGGAGAGCAATCTTATGGGGTACTGCAATGTAGCCTGGAGACCATCACGTTTTTTCTACAAAATCTCAGAAGCTGCAAGGGTGGACTACGTGCTAAAGCTATTTGACATGACTGCCTAAAAAAAGTTGTCTTGCATACCGGATATGGGAAAAAAATTGCTCGTTTAATAAGTGGTAAGTCTAGTCTCGCTCCTTATTTTGTTAACTCAACGATAACATTCAAATAAAGGCCAAACTTATGTGGACATTGGAGCACCCCAAGCCGCGTGTCAGTATAAATTCTACACCCTAAGGCCTAAGGTCATGCAGCAACCCCCTCGTTGAATAGAAAAATTTGCGCGAAAGAATGCGATTAAACCAATTTTCAACATCAAAGTCGACGTAATAGTTATGCCAAAACCTTCGATACTCACCTCAAAATACCCAAAATTCTTGGCCATATTTGTAACCTTTCCATTGAAGGAATTTTGATTTGCCCAGATTCCCCGTATCACAGAGAAGGTCAGCGCGGCGACCAATTCTTTTTAAATTCCAAGAAGGAAAAAATTAATTTAATGCTTGATCGCTTTCAACCTACATATATATATAGCGTATACCTCTACTAACATGAAAAACCAATTCAATAGAAAGCCATTTTAAATGTAAATTGATTCAACATGAAGTCACTCTTGTATGACCTAATCTTATCAAAATTGAATTTCCAAAGGTACCTAGGCACATCTAACCGAGAACATGATGCGAAACGGCATGTTTGCGAAAAGGAAAACGTAACATAATGGAACCGAAATCAGATACACCTCAACCCACGAGCGTTTAGTTGACATTTTTAGCATCAGGGATTATTGTAAAGTAAATAGGACGAGCAAAAGTAAAAGTTATTTGCTTGTATCGATGGATTTCCAAAAATGAAGGCAATTTTCATGAACAGTGATATGAGTGCGGTCCTACCTTTGTCTGAATTTAAATTAAAAGTTGCTACAAAGAGGAAAGATGGACCGGAGTGGATGACTTTGAGTTGTTACTTTTTAGGGCATTTTAGAGCCATATTTGAAAGTTTAATACAAAAGTGCAAACGTCCCATTTAGTCGTACAGTTCAGAGGCTTATATACATACAATATATGCAACAAAGATAAGAGGTGACATGTCTGAGCCTTAACTTAAGTTAATCGTGGGGGGGTGATTTGAGAAGCTGAAATCCTTCTCATCAAGTCACCCTCAAGTGTACGAAGAAAACAAAACATGGAAGGATTTGACTACTCCAGGTGGAATGAACGCAAGTGAAAAGCCACTCGTCTCCTTGAAGGCGCCAGGGTCACAGAGTCTGGAGGACCCCAATTTCATGGAAGATCACACTGCTAGTCAAGGGTGTGGAGGTAGCTCGCTACTTGAAGTCCAAAATTAAATCAGCAGGAGGAAACCAGTGACACTCTGGAAGTTAAAACTCTGTCAGAAAGACCTTGGCCGGATATGATTCCACTGGGGGGGAGTTTTTCTCCTCTCAATCTGGTAGTGTTCCATCCATAGACTCCAAGACAGAGAACAGACTTTTAGAGGACTCCCATCGATCAAAAGAAGACCTCAAGAACCTCAGAGGAGAAAACTAGAGACACTTACAGACGATCTCTGAGGATTTTAAAGAAAATAAGATGCTACTCAGCTCTCTGACAGATACAAAGCTCTGATGAGGAAGTGTGCCAAGAAGATCAGGCAGTACGGCAAATGCTATTGTAAAATTACACATCCCGGACCACTGACAGTAAAGGCTATACTGATTCAACTATTTACTGTGAAGTAGGAGCCAAAAATAAGGGTGATAAGACTAATTTTCCTTCCAAGTTTTAAAACGTAGCTCAATATTAAACAATTCAAAATTAAGGCTTACATATCTTGTATTTTAAATGGTTTTTTATTTCTCAACTGCGTTCGAAAAGGTGAAGACCAAAGTCAACACCAGACGTCCTCTTTTTGTCTAAACAAGAAATGTCCGGTATCTTTTTGAAAAAAAATATGAAATTTGTCAGTTTACGGAACTCTTTGACACAACAAAACTTTTTTTCAACTCATTTACTTCTGAACACAACACCATCTTTTGTTTGTATGAACGCACCCACTCATTTGACAGTTCAATTTCTGTTTTAAGTAAATGGAAATGGGAACGTTCGGATACCTAGTTTGTGTAAAACGTCAACTGGATTTGTCTGGTCTAGGTAAACGAACGCGTTAACTGAGTAAGTTGAGTTCTTGTTGTGAACTTGTGGTTTATTTTTGAATTTTGACACTTTAAAATGTCAACACTTGAAAGTGTCAAAAGGGCAGGATTTTCTGAACTAGATTTATCGGCTATACCACCATAAACATCAACTGCAAAAACTAATCACGTGACCAATCTCGGAAAATTAAAAATTCAAACACATCTAGTCAGTCAGCTGTCAGACTAATAAACGTCCCCAATATTTACATCGGTTTGTTTTGTTTATCGTGTGTTTTTTTGATGTGAAAAGAAATGAAATAAGAAACAAAGTGCTAAACGTAAATGTTCGTTAAAGAAGCCGTTTGGTTGTTGTTCTTAAATTTTTCATTTGCGATTTTTAAAGGTGTCCCCCTTTTTGCTGGACATAAAACTACCGAATACATGGTCAATGCAAGTACTAGAAAAAGGACTGGTAATATAATTAGAAAGAATAAATACCAAATTCAGCCATTGTTGCAAGGTAAGAGTGGAAGTTAAAATATCTGTCTATTAAAATCCACAAATAACTCAACCTGTTCGAAATTTAATAACCCAGAAAAATAAATAAGCCTGCACTTGAAGATGGGTTCCGGGAATGTGACAGGAAAGCATAATAGTCTAAGCAGGACGTAGTTTAAGTCAGCAGAATGTGTTAATTTTTTAAAATATGTATATCGATATATTTTGTTTGTTTAAGGGGAATGGATTAGTTCTTGTATGGTCCTATATTCTGTCTCCCTATATTAATGGTTCCATGCAACCAAGATATGCGAATCGATTTGCTAAGTTATTTTAACTCTTTTTCCGACATTTATAGCTAATTAAATGCGTGAAATTCGAACCACCATTGACGGGTTAACGCATTAAAAACATTATTTCCCTCTGAACGTGGTAATTACTTTACCAAATAACCGCTCTTTGAAGTGATTACATTTAATCTCTTTTTTCATTACCACAATTCAAAATTTTCATCATGATTGCAATTAGTCCAATTAAGGTTTTTGTGCATGTGTGAAAAATTATACGAGTATTGAATACTACTTCAATTAGAACTAAATCCGCCTTATTTTGTGTGGTGTTCTTTTTACCCGACTGGTTTATCCAAATAATTGCGCATAATAAGGTTATGTTGTTTGTAATGTGTTTCTGGTTCATAAAAACCGTGTTAGCGAGATGGGCAATTAAATCAATTTGCACATGTGAATTGTTTGCACAAATTTAAAAATTAAAGTTCATATATTCAAAACACAGCACAAGAGCTGCACAAAGTTGTGAACAAACGCCAGTCATTGCAAATCCTCTGTAATATTGGTTAAGGCTGTGATCATGTAATTGGGAATTACATCTATTTATCTCGTCACGCTCGCTTTCATTCAAAGCCGCAGCGTTTTATCCCAATTGTGTCCTTTTCATACAGCAATGAAGTGAATGCAAAGTTCGTGTTGCCCACCACTGATTTCTTATTACAAAGTTTTTTCGTTTGTTTGTTGTTTGTGCTGGCAAATCAATTTACAACTTGGACCACTTTCGTGCAACTCAAATAGAGGAATACTTGGTGCTGAATAACAAGCTGACAGTGGCAATTGACATCATTCTACATATATATTTTGCATTTATATATTTTTGTTTCATTTTTTGGTACAGATTGACGGTTGTCGTCGTGCGTCGTCCTTATCAAGTGTATACTTAAGATGTTGGAGATTTTTGTGCCTAATGGATAGGCCATTGACTTGTTGTTTAAATTGGCCAATTTCTTTCCGCATTTCCATTTGATTAAGGTTATTACAAAAACGCGCATATATTATAGTACAGGGGAACATTTTCCTTGTACATTAGAGGGTAGATGAGTTCGTTAGAAATCTTTTATAGACACAAATTTCAATTTCTGTGTTGGCCTGTTGGCAATCGTGTCCTTAAATTTAATTAAGTTCGGTTGTCCTTTTGTACAGTACAAACAGCAACAGACTAATTGAGACTTGTGTCTGAATTGGAGTTTGAATTTTTGACGCACTGCTATTTTTCAAAGGGGGTTCAGAATTTAAGCCAAATGTGGACATTCTGATCTAAATTTGGAAAGTCGATTAATTGTGTTTTACTAGGCAACTATTTTTAAATACTACATTTTCTCGAAATTTAGTGCATAACCAAGCATTGCCATGACATTAAGTAGAATGCATTTAAGTCCTAAAGCAACTGCAGAAGATATTTGCAGCAAAAACAAAAAGATAATTGACGTAGACTTCTGATACTTCTGGAAATTATAAGCGAACACTAAAAATCAATAACAATCCTCCTTTGGGATGTCATCGGTGGGGGAAAAATATCCACCGTATCCAATTTTTTGTTCTCTTCCTAATTTGTGTTTAAAGTTTCAACGTATCACAGCGGCGCATTTTAGAGGTATAGTGTAAGGACGACTTGAGATAGCTGTGCCTGGAGTTACATACCAAACAGTTGAGGTAACAGCTAAGTTTATAATCAAAGAAGTCGCTTTGCAAGTCAATTTGCCTATAAGCCCGGAAAATCGACAACGCGTGCTTTTCATGAATTTTGTTGACTAATTCCTTGACATCCAAGAAGCTTTCATTAACCATGCGGAGATATAACAAAGATGCAGACGTAAATAATAACACGTACAACTGCTTAACAGCTGAAGTATTTGTGCTACATTAGGCTGAACTGAAATTTGCAGAAATGAGCTTCTGTTAAAGGCCATTCAACCTGGATGATGGTTGTCAAAGCTTGTGTCCACTTAAATCCAAAATTCAAATACTATCAACGATCCAGTGTAAGGGTTCCCCTTCCATTGCAGCTGCGCTACCCATCTCGTATGCATCATTGCTCGTTTGGCATAAGCTTCGCATAGGCCCAAAATTTCGTTATTATTCGTTAAAGAGCTATCTGTCTTTCCCTGCCTGGATCTGCTCTAGACACTGTGCTAAAACTTGATTAAGGAGAGAGGTTTTCGCGAGAAATGCCCTACGATTTTTGTGCGGTGAAGTTTTCACGGAGCGGCAATCAGACACCAACGGGCGTCCTACGGCAACTATAGTCAATCACAAAGGCGTTCAGCCGCTCCCGTTTAGAGATGGGAACAACATGTGATAGAAGAAGGGAAGAATTCCGATCGATTAGAATATCGCCGCTGTTGAGGTCGCGAATGATCCGTCGCAATTCACCTTTGCAGCACATTTCAGTAAAAAACTTGAAGAAGTTGCCTTACAAAGTGCATCAGACGGTCCAACTACTACCTATTGCCTGCGTCTAAACTACGCGCATGCTCTTCTGAACGACGGTGACGCATTGGACAAATTTCGGTTGAAATTCATCATAAATCTGATGAAAACAAATTATGTTAACAATCGAAATTTTACCACTGAGATTCAACGTATCACTCACGAAGAGCCATGTACGTCATGTGCGTCATGTACGTCGCAGTTCATCGTGCCAAACACGCAGTGGGAATGCGGTTACTTTGATAGGTACCTAAGCGCAACAGAGCCATGATCAAAGAGTATTTATTGCCGCTAATTGATGAATTCGCACAAGAGGAAACGTGGCTCCAATATGACGGTGCAACAGCACACAGTTCGTTAGACAAATCAAAACCAGACGAACTGGAAGGTCGTCATTGAAAGGTGAGAACTTAAAAAATTGAATACACAGTTAACGCAACAAGTTTCTTTACTCTAGGCCTTGCTTTTCAAGGGCCAAATCCATTGAATCACAGCAGCTATTGAAGGTGACCAATACTCGCGTTCCGGATAAAGTAGGTTTAAATTACTTTCCTGTCAGTTGCACCCGTTGACAGTTGGCACATGGTACAGCGTGAGTGGAAGCACTTTTATTGGGAGAGATATTCGGCCCTAGCGAGGTATCCGTCGGAACGGAAAATTCTCCGCAACCAATTTCTGTCGGAGGATATCGGAACCTTGCTGTCAAAAATTGAACAACAAAATTCACTTCATCGCACATCAACGTAATTTGCCGATATGCGTTACAAAATGTCGGAGAAATATTCCGAATAGATATTCCGAAATCCGAAGAATACCTCGAAGCAAAAAACCTCCGAATCGTATAAAATCGGAGAATTTTGATTGAGAGATTAGTGTTATACGATCGTGGGATTTCTTCCTTTTTGTGGTAATTTCGATGTCCGAAAAGACACCCGTGGAAAAAAGAGAAACAGCAGCGGAAATTGTGGGAATTTCGGAAATCTGCCAAAATAACATTTTGATTTGATTTCCATTTGGCCGATTATTCAATATGAAAAATGGGCCAGATCTAAAATTCACAGAATAGTCCAAGTTTAAATGAATCATCAGCCGGATGGTTAATAATCCGACAGCTCTGCTATCAATTTCAATTAACTTAAGCAACAGGTACAGCATTTCTTTAAAAACAACATGTTGGATGGGACACAACTCCATACATTTTTTTTGGACTTATCACATCTCACTTCGGTAGGACAAAAGTCCATAAGAAAATTTTGAACTTATGTCCTATTTCAGTCGGACGTACGTCCATAATGGGATGGGCCCTTCACAGCCATTTGTTTTGTGTGAGATTCTAGGTTTTAGAACGAGTTGAAAGGGCCTACAATTTTTATGCGAGGCCGGATGGCTACTCTCAAATGTTTGACAGATGTTCGCGAGAGGTGGCGCAGTGCCTAAAGCTTTAAGACGTAATTTGTGATTTTCCGGGGTTCAAACCTGAGCCCCTCGCTCAGAAATCAAACACACTAACCACTGACCCACAACCAGCGAGAGCTTATCGCCCAAAATGTTGTCAACTTATTTCGAAGTTATAACAAAACAACTTCGGAGGATTGTTTTTGGGCCATACTGTACATTTGAGCCAGTAGTTTTTTCTGAGTGGCCCAGTTGTATAGTAGAATCAAACCATCTCTTTCGGCTTCCATTTCGTGCCTGAAATCTCAATTATACTGATTTGTGTTGTATTTCTGTCAAAAGTCCTTGCAGGAAGCCTAAAACTGCTTCAACAAAGTAGAGTTAAAAATGTACACGACTGGGTTCGCATTTAACTTGCCCGTTTACGGTTTAGTAGTTTTATACAAGGTTCTGTTAAAAGTTACAAGTGTAGGTACATGCGGATCTATAGGATACATAATAATTTCTCGGCGCACAAAGGACACTTTTTAAGAAACCAAAACCGGAAAACTTAAAATTAATGATTGTCCCATTTAAAGGGTATTTTAAGACTTTCACATAAATTACATGAAAAGGGACTTGTTGACGGATCTGCGCCAGAATAATAAAAACACACAGCACGGACAAACACGTACACTCATCATTTTGTCGCACATACGAGTAAGTATTTCGTGTCTATAAATTACCCTAATGGACGAAACTCTTTGAATTCGAAATGACTTTGAGAAA
Organism: Cheilosia pagana; assembly: GCA_936431705.1. Taxonomy (NCBI): domain Eukaryota; kingdom Metazoa; phylum Arthropoda; class Insecta; order Diptera; family Syrphidae; genus Cheilosia; species Cheilosia pagana. The sequence goes on along the minus strand of OW386168.1, from coordinate 25,644,688 downwards.
GTGAAGAATTAAGATGCTGTCAGAGAGTGTACGGATCGCCGAAATTAGCCAGAAACCGAATTCAAAATCGAAACGAAAAAAAATCCAACATCAGGTATTCTAAGACTGCAATGGGAAAAAGTTATCATAAATTTAGCGATCTTTGTACCCTGCGATTTTACGCTATGGGTGTATCACCGATTTCCTTGTCAGGAAGGGATTTATTTGCGATATCACTTTGGCGTAACATCACGTCTTCTCCAACCCATCCGAGTTCGAACGTTAACAGCACTCGCAATCGTAACTCCCGAAAGGAGGCTAAAATGCCGACTGATTCATATTTACGGTTCGCAGTCTCATATTTATGTGGAAGGCAAAACCTAAAATAATAAACAACATTTAAGTCCTTCAGCAGCAGTAGTGGTCTCCATAGATTTGGCGTACATATTTATAGCATTATTTCTCGACCATTTGTTGTGCTGCTTTACTACATACGCGAGTAGCATATCCACCCTGCATGTAATATATATTTTGTTGGAGGGTAGACTGGCGGTTTGTTATGTATTATTCTTCACTCTTTATCGAATTAGGCTATCACGGCAACAACAATGAACGAAAGACTCTTTCACATGTGATTCATAAATGTTCCTTCTTGCCTCGACACTTGTTTTGATTGTATCAGGTAGTCGTATGATGTGCCTTTAATTCTGGTGTAAATTGCACCGCTGAATGTAAGGCGAACACTCGTGATATGTTTAGAAATTCGTGAATGTGATTTTTATCATATCACTCAGTTTTAATTCCGTAATATGTTTCCAAAGGAGAAACATGGTCCCTGAAATTGGCGTCAACGATGTTGGTGAATGTAGTTAATCCTTGTGAAATTAGTATAATCCAATTAGAGCGGTTGAATAATCCTTCCTTCCTGTTGAGTAATTGGATTACGCAAACCCTCAACTTTGTTTGAAGATTGTGATTGATAATTATTTGGACAAATTTATGTAAAAGGGTTCCACAAAGATGGATGATGATGCGAGATGTGAATCAGTAGTACAACTCTGAGTGACTGAGTGACATAAAAACAAAAGAAATGGACTGAATAAAAGGTTGACCAACAATACTAAAACCTTTTTACGAAAGCATAACCAATGACACTCCAGGCATATCGACTGAGGGCCCTTAACTCAGGAGAAACAAAATTTTGCGCCGTCTTTGATATTGAAATTTCAAAAATCATATAACACAATATCCACGTGGATGTGTGATCTGCTGAGCACTAGATCAGCAGGGACTAAGAAAAGACGCAACTAAAGGGTGTTTACAGGGATTGGTACTCTTAAAGTACCTACCAAAGAACTGTAGCATCGATGCCAAGAAGTCATCAGAAACGTCCCAACGAATATTCTAGGTTTAATTCAATGAAGAATTCCGTCAAGGACATAGAGAAAAACAACGCTTGCCAACAAAGCGTTGCTGCACACAAGCTCAACGAGCAAGAGAGGAAGCAGGAAAAATGGCTTCTACAGGTGAAAAAAGAAAGAGCACGAAATGGAGAAATATATATTTTCTACGTCAAAAGAAAAAGGTTCACAAGTCCTAGCAAAAGGTATAAAAAGAACAGGTATAGGCAACAAGATCTGCACAAGCGCTGTTAAATTTAGCAAGAGAGCCTTGCTTGCAGTAGAGGCACCATCGGTATTGAGGATATGAAGAAAAAAATACTTCTGCCGAATGTTAAACGTCGAATACTGAATACCCAATCAAAGTACCCAACAAAGAAAGTGAAAGGCAAGACTTCCGTCCAGTAGACTAAAATTGGCTTGTCCAAATCACTGGGGTATGTCAATCAGTATTCACTAACCTGGCTCTAGGCAATTCAGTCGCTATTGAGCGTTTCACGGGAGCGGATCGCGCGATGTCCGTGTGACAGATTTTTCAAAATTTAATCTGGCATAGAAAACTTTTCAAGATTAAAGGTTCGCGCCACTTAAGGATCCGACAAAAATACGTCTCATTCGAAAACGGGCCTATAACTTTGAAGAGACCGACATAACACAGCAAGTAGGTACGGTAGAAAAGAGTGTTTCAGTCTGATTGTGACGAGCCAAGCCTTTCAATTTGAGCCATCATAATAATTTGTACTATTCGACTAAATCAACGAACCCTCACGTTTGCGGCCGGTTTAAATTTTGACAATATTATTTGTGAGATATAAATTCTCAATTTGTGTATTTTAATAATTAATAAACATTTTTTTTAGCACATGGCTTCCTTGTGTCTTAATCGATATACTAAGCGTAAAAGGATGTTTCATTAAGCGCTTCCTATATTTAAATTTAAATAAAATATAAAGCGTGTGTGAGATGTCATCGAAATTTTAAATTCATTTGAAAGTCCTATCGATGCCAATATGTATGGAATATAATTAAATAAATAATTAAATAAAAAATGAATCGTTTGTGAAGGTTTTCCAATATGGCGTGAGCGGTGTGTTACTTGTTGCCATCCTGTTGAAACCACATTTCGTTGGTGTCCATATCATCCAATTCAGGACAAAATAAGTTGGTAATCATCGACCTATAGACAGTGATGGCCTGGTAAACGTCCTTGTCAAAGAAATATGGACCGATGACCTAAAATCCACACCAAACAGTGAATTTGGGGTGCATTTAACGCTCTCGGTTCTCATGTCGATTGGTGTCGTCCCAGATTCGACAATATTGATTGTTGACGTACTTATTATTTCAGAAACAGGCCTCCCGTAAAATGGGCGAAGCGAAGATACACCCATTTAAAAAAAAAACAATTTTATCAATTGTTGAACGCTATGTCCGTCCATGGTGATTTGGCAAAACAGTCTGATTAAATGACAGCCAATTTGACAGATGTAGAATCAACAATATTGCCGCCATCAACTGTCAAAGTTCGGAAGTATTGGAAAACCCTGTATTATCCAGACGGTAGACCCAGCTACAGTGGCAGTTGGTGAAGCTCAGTTATGACATTACAAAAAAATTTCTGATAAGAATTGAATCGTGGCTAGTGAACTTACAACAAAAAAAAAACTCCTGTCAAGATGTGACCATCCATAAAATTACCTAACACAACTAAAGTTTCATCAATATTATATTCTCTGATGTGGGTAAACTGCTAACGAAGGCTATCGTATGGAATCTTTTTACACCGTTATGCCTGAATAATTTATTTCTCTTCAAAGTTATTGCTACTCATTGCTAAATCATTAAGTATGGATGGGGTTATCCAAAGTCATGCGAACATTTTTCGGCAATGATTGATGGAATTTGCTGCTTGCGATCTGTTTTCAATAAACCTCAAACTGACAGTAAATACAGCCTTGTGCGCAATTAGCTGTGTTATGTTATAGAATCCAAACAGCAAAAAGCAATACATTTTCAGTGCACATCAACGAAGTACCAATCTTGTTAACTTTTTTTTTAAATTGAAGACCTTTTTTCTTGATATTGATAATATTAGAAGAAAATAATAGCATGAAGTTTACGATACGATTTACGATTTGAAGTGGGTGTAAGTCACGTCTCCACACGTATATATATATGATACCCGTGGTTGGGATATCTCATTTCGGATTAAGGACTTATGGAAATAACCAAAGATTGCTGCTCGAAAATATCCAGAATGGGTCTATTGTAAGCAAAAGGATAAGGGCAATAAATCTTCAGAGAGGAAATAAAATGCTATACTTAGTTTGTTGGTTATTAAGAAACTTTACACAACATGTGGATATTTTTTGTATGCCTCCGTATATGGGCTTGTGTGTTCAGGGTTTTTGTTTGCCCTTTCATCGACAAAGTAAACTTAATCTGGGAAAGATTTTGTTCTCTTGTAATAAATGTTACTTTTTCAATTAAAACTTAAATGGTTATAGGAATTCTTTGCCATGCATTTAGAGCGTAAGTGATTCTTACATATATTGCAAGAGATAAATAAACAAACGTTCAGAAAATAGTGAAGAATGAATAAGGAAGATCAGGGAGACAAAAAGCGCATTTTTTAATCAATTGCTGGCATTAGGCCTAGTGCTCATCACTGATTTGGTAATCGAATAAAATTTCGTTCATTTCGGGTAGAAGTTGGAAAAATAATAATTTTTCATTGCTTTAAATGAGATTTATGCGTTATGCCGTCTGTTTCCCATATTATGAAGAACTTAACATCCCGGCTTGTCTCTTGTCTCATTTCACAACGTCAACGATTCGCCTTAGAGGTCATTTCGAAGAGGCAAGCTCGGCATGCTTAATATAAATAAATAAATAAATATTTTGGCGCGACAGGTCTATGGGACCCAAGGCCTAGCTTCTCACAACAATTCGTTTTGTGTGGGTTTTCAATTTTTAGGACGAATGGAAGGGATCTACAATTTTACGCCGAGTCCAAACGGCTAATTGAGAAGCTCATTCATGACAGTTTTACTCTCGGATGTTTGTCAGAAGTTCGCGAGAGGTGGCGCAGTGGAAAAAAAAACCTTAAGATGTTATTTGGCCCTTTCGGGATTCGAACCTTAGACCCCTCGCTTAGTAGCCCAACACACTACCACTAAGCCACTGCGCTTAATACATTATATATTAATTTTTTTTCATAATTTACTTTCAAAAACTGATGGAAAGGCTCAGTGCAGAAAAAAAAAGTTCAAATAAAATCGGCATTTAATTATTCAGGCACACATAATCATACCGAATTTTCTTTCATATTGGAAGTACACCCAGCAGTGTTATGATACCCAATTCAGCTTTGGCTTAATGCTTCGAGCAAAATATAAATGGCTTAGATTTAAATCAACACTTAAAAATCTTTTCGATAAAAAAAAAACGTTTGAAAAATAAAAAAACCTAATCAGGGAATGAGAATTTACTCGACTGAACGCCGTCACAATACAAAAGCTTTCTAAAACGATACACCCAGTGAACGCACCCATACATTTTGCATTTATTTTTTTAGAAATCACAACAAACTCGCCATCCTCGTTTTCATTTAAATGATGTGGGTAAAACTTGTGTGAAATGGAAATGGCTCCACTACAAAAAATCAGAATAACGCTGGCGCCCAGTGATCAAATAATTTACCGATCGGTTTAGCGTTTTCAGCAACAAGGGGCTGTCTTTTATCTTCCATACGTGCTGGAAGACCTCGTGCAGTTCGAAATGACATTAACACTCGAGTGCAACGTGCAAGTACTGGGGAAGAGCGAGAAACTTTCGCTCTGAAGGAATTTAAAAAGAACTGACAATAAAATTATAAACGAATTGATGTCATACACACTGGAAGAGCAGCTTCTAATGAATGAGAGCGCCAACGAAAAAATGTAAGCACACCACCTGCTTTTGGATACAAAACAAAAACTGTCATTTTTCAAGAGAACTTTCCTTGTAATTCGAGAATGCAGATAATTTAAGGGGAATGTCAAAGTTGAAATTCGCATGTGCACGTGTCAAATTCTCAGTCTGAGGTTGAACTTCACAATTCTCCATTAACTAAGTACTCGAATGAAATACAATATTTTTGTTCAGTAAGTATTGTCACTGCTGTCACCTCTGCACTTCTACGCGATAGTGATTGTAATTTGATATCCTTTGTGTGAAACTACTTGCATGCTGTTTGTAGTTTGAGCTTTCGCGTTGACTTTTGTAATTTGAAGGTAGGTTGAGATCTCTCTGCGTAAACAGAACATAGCAGGTTAGTTCAATATAATTACAGGCTAAGGGTCAAATGGTACGAGAATTTAAATAGGTAGGATTGCTAAGAGCAATTATACGCAGAGTTATTAAAGAAAATACTGTTTGTTTTAAAGCGTTAAGGACCAATTCGAAAAACGGATAACTTTCGAGAAAACACAAGAAGTCCGAATCGAAAAGCAACATCTTTCCAGCTGCATAGTCTTAAGACGATTTATTAGAGCCACGTCTTGTTTTGTTTAGATTCAAGATGATTTCAAGAATCGGTTTCGCTTGACACAAAGGTTTTGTAAAAAATCTAAATTGCCGTTTCTCGAGTAAGGCAAAAGACTCACGAAACTCAACCTCAAGTACAATAAAGAAAAGTGCACTATTTGGCGGTTCTTTTCCAGAGCTAGCGTTGCCAGCCAATGATCATTACCGGACAATAATCAGTATAGGTAGTTAAAAAATAAATAAGTTGTTGGCGCAACAGGTCCATTTAGGTACCCTGAGTCCAGCTCCTCACAACCATTTGTTTGTATGAGCTTTTATTTTTTTGGGGCGAATAAAAATAAAAGGAAAATTGGAAAATTTATTTCGAACATATTTATACAAAGTCCGTGAGAAAAAAGGACCGTTCCGTTACTATTTGAAGGCAAAATTAAAAATATTAATCAGTTCTCACTTTACCTGAATCTTAAATAGTTTTTCTAAAAGACGGATTGGTTTTGACGCATGGTAGTGGTAGGTATAAACACATTTTTGAACTAAGTACTAATTTTGTGTCGAATCTGCAACCAAAATCCAAACTATTGACTGTGGACAAATAAATTTTTGTACACGTGCGAACTGCCATTTTTGGTGTTCACAAAATGATAAATATTTAGTTTATCTGACGGCAGTTTTAAAAAGAACTAGGGAACTAGGGATAAATAACTTCAACGGGCAAAGTTTAAAACTACAAAAATATTTCCGCGGATTCACAATCCTCAAATTCACGGCTGTAAAAATCAATTCGTACTTAGCCTGAAATCATAAATTGCTATAAAAACTTATGACCGGAATTTACTGCTGAGAACATTCAACACCTCAAGATCTGAACTTACTACTCAGGCAGAGATTTCTCGATTAGAATCGTCAGGTGGTTGCACTTTACTTCCAGATTACTCACGACGAACAATGCGATAAATTAGCATTTTAAACTAAATACAGTCGAATCCCTCTAAGTGATCAGATTTGTTCAAAATGTACCTACCTTCTTTTCCATTTTTTAATTAAAATAAAAGTTCGCTAAAAAAAATATAGCAAATTCCTCTAATTCGAATTTTTGCAGAAATCGCTGTAACTCGAACAAATTTTTTATCTCCCGTGAAAATTAGCCTTAGAGGGACTCGACTGTACTTCAATGACGTCATCACATCTCACATGAGCAACGTGATCATAATGGACCCGTGTAGGCTTCTTAGTATGATTGCAAAGTCTTCTCCAAGCGAAACAGTTGGTTTTTGAGCTACTTCTAACCTCGATTCACTAGCGCCAGTCCATAGAAAGAATTAAAAATATGTAGATGGCGCAACAGTTCCAGGTAGAACCTTAGGCCTAGTTTTTCATAAAAGAAGAGCATTTCTGGCAATATTGTGCTGAATTTTTAAAAGCTATAAATGGCCAAAGCAACCTTGAGTTATATCCAAGTAAATACATTAGATAAGTTTTTGTTACTGTCATATGAAATTAATAATTTTATAATTGCCAACACTTTCTATAACCAGTACTGCTTCCATAAGTCAGTGGTTAATTTTAAAACTTTCTCAAGATTTATTGGAAATCACACCAAAGATATTAACATTAAACAAATAGAGTCAAGTTCTCCTCCGCATAGAACAAAGAGAGAGAGCACAACTAGTAAGCCACGAAAAGTAATGAAATCTGAATGTACGCCAAGTATTTAGTAAAAGAAGGTTCAACATTCAATTCGTTTCGAAGTTAAAAGGGTGTCGAAAACAGCACGAGTTGGTGGCTGTATAAAGGGTGGACGGTCGAAAATCTCGCAAAAGGCTCACCACATTCCTTAATTGTTAGTTGGGAAATAAACCTCAGCAACACAAATGATGAGAGGAATCAAATTAAATTGCACAATTCATGTTTAAAATACAAAGGGGGTTGCGCCTTTACTAGAGAACTTGCCTTGGTAGTTGGTACACTGTGCCCGAAAAATACCTACCCATTGATAGAAAATAAACATTAACCTACAAACCACCGCATGTCCTAGCTTCATTGAATTGAAAAATATTTGTGGCACTTGGTTTGTTTTATATTTCAGACACATCTGCCCTACATTTTTCGAACCATATGGTACCATAATTCACGAAAACTGCTACAAACAAACCGTATTTATTAAAACTAGCAAATTCTGCATAAAATTAACTTATAAATATGTTAAACAAGACTCACCTTTTTCGCTGTGAAATAATCGGGTCTGAGTTGTTCCTGAATTTCCTGTTCCGGTTTATTAGCTGGTGCCTGCACTGTTGATCGGAATCCGTCCAGAACCCCTTTGAATGTAAATTTCTTCATTGTTTATATCAAATATTGTTAGCACTGTTCACGTTAAGTTATTGTAGATTTTTGGTAATTATTTTTGTTTCCACTTGCAACAATTTTTTTTTAAATTACAGATTTATATTTAAATTTTTTTGCGGGTATTTGTATTTCCAATATTGATTTCAACTAATAGACATTTAAAAACAATAACACATTCAGATGGATCTACTTATTAATTTAACAACACACATATTATTTATATTTTTTATACTTATAATTCAAAAACTGTTTTCTTTATCTTGTTTTAAAAACACAAAAAACTACTATTTACTTATCAGAAATAGGAATATTTGTTTATATTTTCTGTTACCTATTTATTGTTATTGCTATTAATCAATATGTTTTTATATAGAGACATGACGATTAGATTTTGTAACTAGATAGGTTGGAATAGGTTGTCCAATTTTTTTTTTATTTATTGTTTTGTCTGGTTTCTTTCAATTATATTGACAACGAAATGAATAAACACATATATATTGTTATATCTATTTAATTATATAAATACTCTTTTTTTTATATACAAACACTTAACACTTAAACTTGTAGAGGGGCTAAAACAATTTGATTCTTCTAACGTCCTTCTTTTACAATTCTTTTTCTATTTTCCTTCTTGTTTTTATTTATTGATATATTTATATTAGTTTTTTTTTTTATAGGTTAAAGTTGAGTTGCGATGCTTCGGGGGTTAAGGAAGATTGTGCAAGTATCCGGGAAATTATTGTACGAATTTTATTGGTATAATTTTCTATTATTATTCAACAAACGAGCAGCTGGAAAACAAATCGAGAAATAATTTAATTATTAACGCATTTTTCAAGGTTACTTCGATTTAGGTATTTTTAACTTTTTGAAATCGATTAAAATTTGTTTGGCAACAACAATAGAGTGTTCACTGAATAAATAATTTGCTATTCACCCACCGCCACCATTTTTTTTTTAATCGCAATCTCAGTTTAAGTCATAGCACAAGGGGGCTAACGATGAGTAAGGACGACGACACAACACAAGATGGGAAGGTGAACACTTTGAATTAAACAATTTAGTTGCAAAAATGTTTTTTTCCTTTTGTTTAAAGAGTTTTTTTTTAATATATTTATATATTTTAAGACCAAATGACAAAACTAAAGAAGAATTTTTATGCTTTTGGAGCATAGAATCCAACAAAAATAAAATACGATACGTTATCCTTCGCGACGTTAACTGGAATGTCCTGTGTCAAGGAACATCACCTAAGAAATACCCACTAATACACGAAAACTGTACAAAAAAAAGCTAGCACAGAGGAGACACTTTTCCCCAATCAACATCATCGAAAGCTTAGCTGCTGTGGTTTGTCCTTTTCCACGCTGTGTTAATGGCACAAAAAGTAAAACTACTCTCGTTTCTCGTACATAATATACAGGAGTGTGGAATCAAGGATATATTATTATATTGGACGCTCGGCACTGGCATAGTCAGATTTTAGTTTGTCCCGCTCTCTTTGTGTACATATTATTTTTGCGGAATATATCTACATATAGGAACTCCATGTGGATGAAAACTATACTCCAGATACAGACTAGGTAGTCCTTTGGCATTGGCATATCAAAACAAAAGGGAAATTGTAGATGAAGCTTTTCTCATACAGCCAACAAGCGCACACACATACAGCTAACCGTAGATATAGCGAGGGATAACTCCAACAAACCGTGAGGTTTGGCGCCACAATTCATCTTCTATTAGCATAGGTAGGATGGGATTGGGGTTGTTTCGCAATCGAATTCCCTTTGAGCGATGTGAGAGATCCTTGATTTGGGTATTTATGTCGGTTATGTTTGGCATTTTTTGCACGTACGCTCTCATGCCGAATTTTTTACTTGCGGGGAACTGGAAAAAGTTCAGCGCATGCGAATAGCATGTATCCTTATTCCTTACTACGATGGCCAGCACTCTCTCACGTCTCAAATACGCGCATTCAACAGCAACAGTGAAGGACCCAGCAACGTGTACACTGTACTCGTCATACACATATCTACATAAATAGGATTTTTGTGCAAAAAAGAAAACACCGCGACAGATTAATTTTCACGGATATTGATCTTTAAAGTGAAACAGCCCTCGCAAGTCCTTCTACCTTCTCCTTTTTGTATTCAAGCCATGCAGGCTTTTGCGCACAAATTCAAATGAAATCATCGTGTTGTGAGAGAGCGAAAATTCGCAACAACAACGCAGGGCGCTGAATGTAGAACGCGTTGCTGGGAGCACGAGAAGCCCAGTGCTGTTTTGTACACATGCATCGGTTCAATATCGGTGTCGCAAACACACGCGCGGTTTTATTGTTTACTTTGGCCACGCATGGGAGTAGGGATAAAACCAACAAGTGATTCCACATGTACAGAATAGATATGTACCTACCGCTTCCGTCGACTCTTTGACATATTTAAATTATATTGTATTGTATGAAATGAGTCCACTACTACTCCTAGTTGTATGTTCTCAGTCGGTCGTTCGTAAGTGTTGCCATTGGCATAGTTAGATCGAAAAGAGTATGTGTTTAATTATGTATACGGAGGTTAAGTACCTGCCTTTGACTTTTGACAATTTTTTCAGGTTAGGTTCTTCCCAACGATGTCTGTCAAAATTTTGGAAATCGGATGTTATAAAGACAACTTTGCAGCTCTATGGAAAAAAAAAGCTGACAGCTACATACAGCGGACTACGAGTACGGACTGAGTATTCCAAGCAGATGCTTGAAAGGAGATTCTAGTTTTGTGTACCCAAGGAAGCTGGGAAGATTGGAACAATTTCATTCAAATTTGGGAAGTATACCTACAATCATAAGACTTTTCAGATCGTTTGCCAATTGTAACAACTATAACATTAAATAGAACCACAATCAGAAGGAAACTTTGACGTGTTAGTCAGTGTCAATAATTTAGAAAGCTGGTTTTAAACTTAAACTCTTCCTAAAATCACAAAAAAAAAAGAATTTAAAAATTGGCTAAATAGCTAAAGAACAAATCGATTTCTCTGCATTTCGGAATGCTTTCGCTTCTTAAAGATGAAAATGCAAGTATTCTGCAACCATATGGAAGTTCACAATAAGAAAAAAATGGAAAACTAGATAAAATTGGATCGCAATTTTTTGGACGCAAAGCGAACAGTGTTTTAAAATTGCCCTCAAGTTGTCAATAGCTGCTTACCACCGGCTGACTTTCATTATGCAGTTTCGGATACAAAAAGTGATCTTTTGGAAAAGCTCATATAAGGCAAGAAGTAGTGAGGCTCTGTTTAGGAAAGAGCAAGGAGTAAGGACCCTGAACCGATTTTTTTAAACTATTTTCAAAAAAACATCCTTAAGCCAGGCATTAGTCAAATCAGTAGCGGACATGTTTTTTTGAACTCTGATTTTAAAAATGTACCCAGTAATTTTGAGAAAATTTGACATCCAAAAGTTGGGTAGGGCTAAGCAGGGATGCGTGATGAAAGATGAGACAAATATCTACACATTGTGAATCCCCTGTTAGAATGAGGTAAGCAACAAATCAAGTTACTAAACTGGGAGCTGATTGACGCATCTGAGAAAGTGCAGGAAATCCGATATCTGAAACTCTGTTAACCCCACGATGCTTGGGAAGTGCCTGGATCCAGGGGAACCTAGGGGTCATTCTTGCAGGGCATGGCCGTGACATATAGCAGATGTTGGATTGACTACACCTCCTCCTCCGGTTTTAGAGGAGATTTTCGAAGGATAATCGACGAGAAGTAGACTGTTTCGGGCATCCTTGGCCTATCTGAAGACAATTCGTCTACTGGTTACTTCAAGATTAACCAACTTAAGACAACACATAAAAAAATCATGTCCATTGGTGGAAGTGATTGAACCTCGCCGTTTCTGCCCCGCATCTGATGACCCTTCTTCGAACGATATGTTAGAGGATATTGGCGGGGTAGGTATCGGTCACCCTTCTTAAGCCATACCGAAAGACAAATCGTCAACCGGTCACCTCAACCTTGACCAACTTAATTACTTAAATTAGGCCTTCTAACCTATATCAGTTCAGGTTGTGGGAGGATTATAGGTGGGGGATAGACTGTTTCGGTCACCTCTTATATACCCGATGACAAATCATCATCAAACATACCCGCAAGCCACAACAACATGTCCGGTCTAGAAATTACTCTGGTCATCTTCCATTCCCCTTACCCATGTGGTATCATAAAGTGCTTATCAATCTGGTCTAAGTGTGTCTTTCTAATTTTTTTTTTTGTCTAGTTGCGGCCATAGTGTACGAGAAAGTATGCAGTCCGCCTTGGATGACCAGGATGAGTTCGCCTCTGACTGTCATCTATGTAGCTTACAGATTCCTCTTTTGCCAGATGGGAATGCACTACACGCTTCTGGTAATTTGAAAGATTTCTGTTTTTAGAGTGCGGCCTATCTCCGTTTTTAAGCGATCCGTAAAGGCTGTGATCTCTTAGTCGGTATCTATACGATTTGACTTCTTGACATCCAAAAATAAACCTTTCTGTTAATTCTGAGAATGGTTTCGGTTGGAATTGGTCAACAATAGATTAATTCTTCTTTTTAAACTGTAGCGAAAAACTACATCAGAGTTAAGAACCCAATCTAAACGTTTTTTGTAGCCCTCAAAGCGGTCTTTGATAAAAGTGAAACGTCGCTCAATTGAAAGAATTTTATATCAGCTCAAAAAACAAGAAAATACAAGCAGATATCAATGCAATGTAAAAACCAAGATAAAGTAATCTTCACTATATATTATTTATTAACAGGCAACTTGATTTTTTGTCGTACCGATTGCGGAGTTACTTCAACACCGTTTTTATGAAATATGCACTTAATGAAAGGTGAATTCCCACAAGAATTGTTTTTAGGACAGTACTGGCCATACAAAGTGTACAGTAGCGGTCATAAAAGTGTGATGAACAAGGGCGTTTTTATACAAGTTTAACAGTTTTGTTAACTACATATGTATTACAATTGTTTAATGTTCAGTTGTACAGAAGATATTCGGGTTTCCATTAAAAGTGCATTCATTTTATGGGCTTTTATCTTAGCAAAGCAATTTTAAGTAGAATTTTCAGCACGCAATTAAAACAACTAGATACGTTCTACTTGACATTTCCTCACACTATTTATCCCAAGACCTGAAAGCAGAAACTTATAATATAATCTTTCTCGTGATGTGAGTAGAAAACACTATAGCAGATGGTAAACTAAAAGTCGGGACACACAACAAAAAAACACGCCTACTGAAATCAAACTTCAAGGCAAAAAAAGGTTGATCGAACAATTTCGCTTATCCAAGCAATTTTGGTCGCATTAATTATATAAGAAAAAGCGCCGAAATCTCCCTTATCCATTGAGAATAAATAAACCAAACTTGCATTACCAATCCCACAAAGAAGGATTATTTGAGCGAAGCGAATGTAAGCATATCTACACATCAGCTTATATATTTTTTGTATACCCCGCAGACTTCCAAGAGCAACTGCAACAAAAACAAAGATGGGCACCTACAAGCTACAACCTACCTACTTCCAACACCCAAAATTTCGTTAACACCAGTTGTATCCTTGACATTCAGCTGATGGTATAGTATAACAGAATCCATTTTGATGAAAACTTAATCAAATTTATTCAAACAGAACAATATCGAGAGAGAAAAAGCAATGAAAGATCATAAATGTTTGACGAGGTCATGCACGGACAGAAATCGACAACTTATGGGAGAGTAGTTATTGATCATAGTCGCGGAATGATTTTTCATCAGCTTCCATTCCATTAAGGCGATGCCATGCTGATTACATTATTAATTTCAATTGTTTTTCTTCTTTAAGAATTTTATCAATATGTACCTTGTAATCGATCTATAGAACTCAAACGTTTTGAATGGACATGGAGTTACTAAGCTCATCAAGAGGGGCATTGTTTAAATTAAATTCGCACGTTTCTGATTCTTGAAACACACGTAGTAAGAGGCGCCTCAAATCAAAATCCTCTTCAAATAGGGACCAAATATCTTGCCATATTTACTCAAAATTCCAGAAAAAAGCAAGTCAGTTACAATAATTTTAATACTAATAAATTTAATTGTTAAAAGGCTTTACATATAGACTTTAACAGTCGAAATGGGATATCGTCTCGGAAGCACGTTGCCCTTTTATGATTTAATTGGTGCATTGGCATCCATCAGCTCTACATAAATCACGCCCATCGTATACGTATACGACCGGCAAGATCGATGTCGTCAAACGGCTTGTATAGTTCGTTTTTGAATCTTTTTCCCCAAAGCCCGTGAACGTAAACGGGACTGAACATTTTACGAAGAATCTTTCAATTTCAGCAACCAAGACTCCCAGCTTCTGCGCTATAAACCAAGACTGGGACGATCAAGTATTTGCACAGAATATCCTTAGTTTAGAGCGAATGCCAAAAGTACCCATGGATCTATACGGCTATAGATGATATGTTCCGATTTTGGAGTTTTGGGACTTTTTAGACTTTTTGGATTGGCGGTGGATTTTCCTGACCTAAAAACGCACTGATAAGGATCAAACTGGTTATTTACGAAATGTCTTAGGCGTTCTTAAAATGTGACAGACATGACCTTGTATGCGATGTGATGGAGACTACTATTTTTTCAGTTTACCGCCCTGAAGGGTTGAGCTTACGTAAATTTGTGTTTGGTTTTGGATAGGTGACTACCCAAGGAAGGCAGTGGATCGACGGAAACCACCCTCGGCAAAGGGCTGGCGGTAACCACTTATATTTACAGCTTCTAGACGTACCCCGAAGCGCGAAGTTTACACCCAAGTAATGCCCGCTGCTGCAGGCAAACATTGAAGCCAGTATAGTTATTTCTGGCCATTTAAACAAGTGCGCTAAAAGTCCTGGCACCGATTTTACATTCAGCCTCTAAACTGCCCTCTAGAAAAGAAGTAGAAGGCCTACCAATTTTTACTGCTGGTTCAAAACGCTCAAGGCAAGATGTCTCCTGCCCAACTGGCCTGGAAAAAATCCAAACTATACCCCATTAAATAAATTAAGGGAACCCTAACACACTGTGAATGAAATGCGTTTTATAACCTATATCTTTTTATGACATCATCATCTCTTGTCATCATTCTCGCTTCTAATAAAAATACATTTTTTAATTACATTGATAAACATCTCATCATTCTCGTACACACAATGGCTATGAGTAAACAAATCGATGTATGACACAGCTTACAATAAGCTATACAAAATATCAAACGTCAAAAATGCAATAATCGTTAAAACTTGAGATCAACTAAGCTATAGAAAATGGTGCCGACATCACAGCAATTACGACGGTTATCATAAATGGTTTCATATATTTATTTACATAGATACAACTGCTGGATGTTAGTGAACCATCATTAAAACAAACAGAGTGTAAGCTTTTCTGATCATCACTTTGTCGCGTTTAGTGCATTATTAAGAATACCAGTCGATTCCGAAAATAGAAAGTAACTGTTTGCCAATCAAACATCGAAGGCGTCCATTTGTGAACCAGTTTCAAATCATGCAGCAAATATTCAACAAAGAGATACAAAAAAGTCGTGCGAATATACAAACATGTTGATTATTATTTATTTGTTTAATATAATCTGAAAGTTCAACACCGTGACTCTGAATTTTGTTCGTTTTAAGCTAAATGCATGTATACTCACTTACAAAGAGTTAACTAATGGAGTAATGCATTGTATTTAAAATTTGTTGGTAACCGCACGTGATGAGATAACAATTTGAATTCGATACTGTGATGGAATTCTGAATGAATGAAATGACACGTTGTCGTTATGTAACGAAGTAACGCTCAACAAGCATACTATCATGTTGTTGGTGTTCTTGTTATTGACACTTGCTGGTTAGGAATAGCTTTGCACGACTGTTCATCGGTGACGGATTTAACCTTGTTGTAGATGGAACACCCAACAGATGGCAGTGTGGATTCATATTGCCGATATGGAGATACGGCAGAATTCCAAAACGTCAAAAAATGCATTCAAATGATGCTTTTATACTGCTTTATATCCGTTAAGCTTTTTAATATTTGATGTTTTGAAATGTCATTTGATGATGTAATTCCTTGAATATAAAATACACGTCAATTGATTTAAACAGAAAAAATATCCAAGAAAGTAATAACAACGATAGTTTTAATCAATTTAACTTTGGCTCATACAGTCATCTCATCTAATCATATTGGGTTTGTTAAACGTGGCTAGCACTAGTGCGCACTGATAAGTGTCAGCTAATTTCCACGCCTGTCAAAAATACTGCACAGCCCTGAAAATTCGGCTACTATATCGAACGCAAAATATACTGCACTGAAGTTTGACAATGAAAAATGAATGACAGCAAGCGAAATGACAGCGAAACTCAAAACTTAATTCTTGCCCCTACAAATTAACTGGTGTCAGTTCAGGGCACAACTAGGGCGCCATAGAAGTCATGTCGAATACAGGTTTTCAGTACCAGAGCGAGTTCTGTGCTAAATCGAACACATTTAGGGTTAACCCAATGCGCACATCAAACAAACCTATTGTTATTATGAATAGAAAACAATTTTATCGGAGAATTGACACTTGCAGCATAGGTACTCATGATGCGTTATTTGCTTTAATTTGCGCAGTTGATTCATTCACAATGCATTTTGAAATGGTACGAATTGCATCACTGTGATCTGTTTATGTTTTAGAACAATTGACGTTGAAATACTGCGTTTTGGAATTCAGCCTTCTTGTTCTGCTTTACTTTTGCACAGTCTGCAAAAAATAAACTGTGACTAAACTGATCGGATGTACGGCTCTTGGTGCACTTGGACTCGACTTTGCAAACTTTAGCTGAGGTTGCTAATTGGTGTTCAACAGGAAGGAAATAATTTCGGGCTCGAATCGGAAGTCTAACATTATGAGCATCTCCGTTTGTGGCACAAAGACAGTTCCATATATTTACACTGGAATATTCAGCTCTTTTCGTCTAAAGGTCTATAGGTAATTTCGCTACAACAGTGACAAGCAATGTTTGCGGACCAGGGAAATGAGGATATCGGACTTCGGGGATGTGGACTGCCCTAAACAGGTCTTGCACAGTGGCAGTAGCAGTAAGAAGAGACCTTGATGGATTGGTACAAACCCGACATCCAGAGCTACACGAAGTAAGAGAAAATTGATCATTGCCATTCCCGAGATTCACAATAGGTATTTATCCGAAGTAGCAGCATATACTGAAAATTTTCTGGTGATGTGTATGAAAATTACTAGCAACTGCGAGTGTTAATATTTTATACCAATTTATAACGTTCATGCACCGTTTTTTTGCGCATTTCTCTTCTTTGCATTGCTTTGCTGAGATAAATGTTTAAATAAAACACCTCCAATAAAAAAATATCACGCGACTAAAACCATTGGTCTAACTGGGCAATGGTAGCCAACATTTCCTTCCACCAAAACAAAGCGAAGTAAGGATGGTGACATCTAATCTTAAGATCAGCAAGCCTGCTGCAGCGGACCACATTCTGGCCGAAATTTTCAAATTAGCAGCAGTCAGCTTGGTAAATTGTGCTCAAATAAAGTTTGAAGCGGCGTGCAAATCACCACAAATCTACTAAATACATTATCTTTCTGGATATCGATTATATTAACTTGAAGATGATGAATGAAAATGAATGCACCACAATATTTATTTTATGGCTTACGTGTGTGAACTATTTTGTAATTATCGAATTCATTATGTACGGTTTCGTATAAATGTATTTGGATTTTGATAGATAGTGTTGACTGGTGGACATTTAAAAAGGGAAGCCGGTAGGAATCGGGTTATATGGACAACACGCCACTGCTGCGTAGTAAGATTAGAGTGTGTATGTTTATATGTATGTACTCGTAGGTATTCACAGGTAAATTCTGCACTCACCGTAGCGCTGCAACATGTCTCTAATTTCTAAATTGCCTGCAAAATTCAAACGTAATTCAGGCATTTGGCATCATCGGCTTTTGACATTTCCTGATCGTGTTTATTTTTGTTTTGTTTAAGGATGGAAGAGTACTCCTCTTGAATTTGTTCGTCAAAATTAATTTCTCTATAACAAAAGAAGTTGTCAATTTAATTGAGCTTCTCAATTTTAATTTTCAACGTAACTATGTATTTAATAGCAAACAATTTTCTTAAAACAGATCATCTGCTTAGTGCTTACTCGGCGAGTGACAGTAGACGATGCAATGTATGTCAAACAATTTTCTGCACATCTGTTTTACTTGCAGCACTGCATTCTGCGCTGCATACAGAATTTCTACACATGTGTTTTGGGAACCTTGTGCCTCGCTTACTGCTCATCCAATTCCAGACTTTTAAGGGTTCGAATCCCTACTCTCATATTGTTTTTCAGGGTAGGTAGTCAACAGGAAAGCAAATTGTTTGCTTCCCAAGAAAGAGAACGGCTTACCGGTCCATCCTAATTAACCTGACTCTTGGAATGTGTCATCAGTCATCAGTCACCACACCATCAACCGAACCGGAGCTCTTAAATCACTGAAACGCAATCATCCGTTGGTGTCTCTTCTACTGGCAGTGCTAACATGGAGAATATCTTTGGTTGTATTATAAACCAAAACCATATTGCCTACAAGTTCAAGTCAAGCAAAAGTACCTACCTAGCTATTCTCAATATTAGCCTACTGATAGCGTATTGTTTCGCTTGCGTTAAAATTAAATAAAAAAAACAAACAAAAACAGTGCAAAACATCACCACGCCCGTTATATTGTACGTCGGTACCCCGACTCGACAATAATAATTATTGTGAGAAGCTATATTGCGGGTCAGATATGGCGTACATATTTATAGAAATTGCAAGTATACATACTACACGTACCTGGTTCAATGACACTCCCTTGTGTTGTCATTATGCGAGCGAACATGCACGAAACGATGACATGAATTTGAAAAGCGGCAGACAGTCAAGCCAATAACAACAAAAATATCCGCACGAATATCTCACGAGTAACGTAACGACACTGCGCATCACTTAATCTGACTCATCTGATCAATGAATCTAAATATCAACAACTTGATTGATTTGACACTTCGGTCACCATATGCACACAACTTCACAGTGGAAAATTACTCGCTAGTTGCTTGTCAACTGGTTTTTTTAGCTACTAACCTACATACACAAATAGCAAACACTTTGCACTATTATCTATGACGACACTCTATCGAGTCGCATAGCTTTAACCGGCAACTCTCATAAACGTCACCTCTGACAATTATAACAAAGTAGGTATACGGTACGTATAAAATGTCACATGGAACAGCAGGAAAAAAAATACCGTAGGCATTAACACCTTCTCTGCGACACTAAACGGCCCACAGCCGCGCAAAGCGAAGGCTAAAGAAAGTAGCAACAATAAGATAACACTCTTCCAAACAATTAAAAGCTCAGTAATGTTTATACGGTAAAATAAAACAGCAGAGCTTGGTTAAATCGGAAAATATGTGTGTCAACACACTAACACCCGAAGCTATTGCCTCAAGAAAGTACACAGCAAACCTGCTAATCTCTGCCGCCACAATAGCACGAGCACCCCAGCCTAGAATAATAGCAAGCAAAGCACTCTGACCGATATGTTTGTGTATGTCATTCAATGTTAAGTTCGAGATAATTATTTAAGAGAAACCGAGCGAGACAGATGGGACATGTACAAATGACGTTTGACGTATCGTGTTTGTGAATAAATGGAGGCCGCCACCACCTATTTGATAGAAGAAATTGATGTTACCTTACCTAGCCCTGAACACATAAAAGCCGTGTGGTCGATTATTATGTATAAAACAAACAAAAATGCTCGTGTGTACCTACATGGAAATGGAACTGAAATTAACACGAATTTGCCAAAATACTCAAAGCTTTCGAAGCTGCTGAAGCTGATGAACTAATGCGCATACGCCTACTCACGCGACTATACGTACCTACGGAGCGGGTACGACGGGTACGGTTTCGTCTTCCTCTACATTGTGCGAAAGAGCATGCTAAAACAGACAGTGTTGTCAAATGTCAACCTTATTTCAAAGAGACGTATTGTTTTCTAAAAAATGTTGCACCAATAAATACAGCCACTTCAAAAAAGTCACAGTCCGCAGATTAGCGGAAATAAATACTCTTTCCTAGAAACACTTGACGTAGCTTAATGCGTTGTTTGTATTGAATTTGTTGGAGTGTGTTTTTAAGGTTTCTTTAAATGGATTGAATTCTGAGTTCCTTTCTTGTATAGAAGACTTGTCAAGGTACATACACTAATTATCGAAAGTTTGACTTCTAGACTGAGTTCAAATGGATCTGACATCACGAACACAAGATAAGGGTCCGTCATACAAAATCGCACTTCAAACGAGGGAATATTGACATTTATTTCAGATAAGTGCATCGTCTATGATTAAAATATGTTTTCGTGATGGAAATTTTAGTTAGATACTGTAAGCATAGTCAGACCTAGCTTTATTTTTACGGAGTGGCAAAGATAAGGTGCGCTTGTATTGTTACAAACCTATAGAAATTCGTTCTGACAAATGTCACGTAACTTCTAAAACTCGCCGGCTCCCAAAACCACTCGCTGCGGGTTCTCAGTATGGTTTGCGAAATAGAGCGAAACAACTATGAAGATGGCCTTGTAATCCCTTCGGATTGTGACTCAAGATTCGTCGGCAACTAAGTTTGGGACGTGGAAGCCAGTAACCTGGTAGGCAGGAAATTTGCTAAGGTCTGGGCGAAATAAGAAAGTTCTTGGTATTGAAATGACAGAGAAACTGCTTAGTGCGGGGAGCAGGCAATCTGTTGCGGTGCAATATTCCCACTCTACGAAGGCCACTGGCAGACAAACGATTAAAGAATCTGCCACCTGGCCTTAATAAATACAGGTCTCCCCATGCCGCTGCTCGCAGTATGCAAAGGAGCTCTATATAAATTCAATTTTATGTCCAAAAGATCTAGGAGCAACTAACTGGAAGAAACTTCGAGGATATACTCCTAAGACCCTTTAAAAAGGTAGTGAAAGCCTGATGTACATCGGCTCGACTTTACCTATTCTTTAAAAGCAAGAGCAGTACATACAGACCTGAGCATCTGAAAAAGATATAAAGTCCTGAATCTGAAGTTTCGGCTCCCTTGTAGCTAAATCTGCGGAAATCAAAGAGTGTTCCCTGAGGTAGGCTTTGAACCTTTTGAAATTTAAGTTCCCTAAAATTTGCTTAAAAGCCTAAAGTTGTTTGAAACTCATAGCACTTTTTTTGTGAGTAAAGAAGCGACATAAATAGGACAGGTTGTCAACATGTCCTGCTGTTAAGAAATGGCTGGAGACCGTTTAAGTGCACATTTTCTTACTTTATTTTACTTTGCTGAGATACAAGCTCCAAAAATTACGCCTATTGTCTTTTTTCATAATTTTTCAGAACACGTTAAAGGTTAAACCATACGGCTTTTGAAGTTCGATTAAGAATTAATAGGGGCAGTGAATAATTAATGCCTATTCAGAGTTCTTAAAACTATTCATGGACATAGCTTGATTTAAAACTACCCTTCCAGCCTATAAGAAGGGAGATAGACCTTAGCAAATACTGCTTGTTATTCACCACTCTACAAAATTCTTTATCATTTTTGCCGACAGAGTTGTTATCCTACTTGTGCCTAAAAAGACAGTCAGATAGACAAAATATGCATTCATTTTTATAAAGGAAAAAGAAAGACATTCACGTGTTATTGCCCTCTGCAAATCTGGGATCGAATCGCGTTGTCCGTGAACGAGCACTACCTAACGGGATTTTTTTTTAACATGTAAAATCAACTTTATTCCGAGACGTAATGCTCGTACACGTACTCACATTCCTAAATCCTGAAATGGACAGCACTACCTAACACGCAAAATGCGTTTTTTGTCAGTCATCTTGTTAACGTGGTAGGAATTATGGGAAAGCTCTTTATGTTGACATTTTTAGCGTTGGTCTACATTTCTTTATTATGGGTAGAACATCCATGACACTTTATGCGTCTGATTTGTGATCTCATTCTTACGCTGACAATCGGATCTCTCTGCCCAATCTCATGCAAAAATGCCGGTGCATGACTAGACTGGTCTGGAAGGGATATAACCTGAACGCAAAAACCAGAATGGTCGGGAACGTCACTTTTCCTACGTCAGCCACATATGCGAACTGTCAACTTAGTACTCAGTCACGAATTTCTTGACTAGATTCGTCGGCTACCCCTCCATAAACGTCAACTGACACAGCTTCCCATGTGACCGATCTAGGCCAATCAAAACTCAGATACATCAAGTCAGTCAGCTGTCAGACTTACTAAACTAGCTACTTAAACGTCCCCAGTTTAACACACTGAAAATGCTTTGCTGACATTTAATAACTACGCAACATTAATAAGAGAGATAACATTTTTATTTAATATCAAATAAGTACTCGCGTGGCCGACTACTGGAGCTGAGGGGGCTGACTACAATTTTCACTTGTTCTGTAAATAGTTTGCATTAGGTAGCTCATATCCCTAATAAGCTTAGTATTCTTCAATCCACAGACTTCAAACATTCAGAAAAAACTTGATTAAATAGTTGAAAATGGATTTTAAAGGAACAATCAAACACAAAAAAAAAAGTTGAGGGGCCTCTATTAAAACGTCACTTACCCAAGTTCTTGATTTTACGATAAAACTGCAGCACCTGGCAACTCTGCCATGCGTAACACAGTTGACTATTCACCAATCAACACACAAACTCACACATTACAGATTTTTCGCCACAGATCAATTTTTGCATCAAAACAGGAATTCCATTGCCTACGATATAATTACCAATTTCCAATTTCTCTCCCTATCCTATACACTCCAATCGAGAACGGACACTTCGCACAGAGAAAAAAAAAACAAACAAGTTGTAAATAGAACAACTCAATGGTTGATAAACAAACAATGTACGTGGACGGGTATGAGCGCATATGTGTGCAAAAAATGTATCTACCGCGCTCTGTTGAATTCAACTGCATTCGGAAAAGAACTTGGAAAAATAATAAAAACAAAATTAACTATTGCATGGCAGAAGATATGACGGCTCCGGGCTCTGTAACTGTAAACAATAGAACTGTGCTTCGGAATGCGGTAAGAAGAGGGGGCGGTTGAAAAACGTCCGCACAAGGCACAACCTTGCCGCCGTCGTAGTAAAAGCTTTCGTTTATTATCAATCACTTCACTGGTTTCGCTTGGTTAGACTTTTCTGTGATGCTTCGTGAGCAATGCACTTTTTCCGCTTACCGACACGTCAGATTGACACTTTTTGACCACTTATTTGTTTTGATTTAATTCGCCAATTGATTTGTTAAGCTATTTGCGATTCAATCGAACGCGAGAAGGAGTATTCACGCGTGGAACAGACTGCCAGGTGTGCTGTCTAACTGAGAGCAAAAAAAAAAAAGATAAAAATCCAAACCCCACATTCAGCATTGCGGGCCTTGCCTGACAGATCAATACAATACACACTACTGTCTTGAACTACTACTACCACTGGGGCAATGGCTTTATGGGGCTGACTCTGAGCGTACCGTGTTGCTGCTAGCGAAACCTACTAAGGTAAGAGAGTAGAAAGAGCGAGTGTGGGAAGCTTATAGCTTAGTGCTCTAGCTCCGATGCGGCAGACATCGTATTCGTTTCGAATGCATACACAAAGCACATCCGATTCGGATGGACGTAAAGTAAAG
This sequence comes from Cheilosia pagana, assembly GCA_936431705.1. Taxonomy (NCBI): domain Eukaryota; kingdom Metazoa; phylum Arthropoda; class Insecta; order Diptera; family Syrphidae; genus Cheilosia; species Cheilosia pagana. The sequence goes on along the minus strand of OW386168.1, from coordinate 25,620,633 downwards.
CAAATATGCCAAACGGCAATGTTTATGAAACTGAAACAAAAAGTGAAAATAAAAAAATCTTGAAGTATGCACTAATCACAGTGGAATTATTCTTGAGCAGAACTGGAACCAGAACCAGTGCGCGGTTATTTTCCCTGATACTTATATATTTGACAATGTGTAGCTTGATGGTCTCTTGACTATTGACGTGGATTAGTTCAATTGAAATATGGTTGCATGCCATATGCCAATATTGCCCTATCCAGATTTGGATTTCTACCGAAATGCGATAATGAATGGATAGGTCGAGGTAGGTATATTGACATCCGAATTTTCGTGGGCCTATTGTGTTAGTAGTTGTTTGACCACCCAAAATTGCTTATTTTAATTTTTTATTATAAATTTCACGTACATCTCATTGATGTGATTTATCATACATTTTCATGATTACTAATTACGTGATTTATACGTGTTTAATTTTTAATTACTTATCTGTCATCGCAAATCCGCACAAAATATTAAATCGAACATACACAAAATAGAATCGAACAGACACAAATTAAATTAAACAGGCGACCTGTTATCAACTTCAGCAACTTCACACAAAAACAAACTGTTAAAACTGTCAAAAAAATAAAATTGAGAATGCAGATAGATAATAATTGTTTATATAATTTTTGGATATATTCTGGTAGATATAAATTATATCCAAAATCCAAAGCATTTGAACTCATTTTAAATTGTTGCAGGTAATATTTCTTTTGCTCTTTTATATGTACGATATTGAAAGTTTGCCAACAAATTTAAAATGTCACACTAAATAAGTATGTTGGAGCGACAGGTCTGTGGGACCCAAGGCCGAGCTTCTGACAACCATTCGTTTTGTGTAGGTTTTCAATTTTTGGGACGAATGGAAGGGATCTACAATTTTACGCCGAGTCCAAACGGCTAATTGAGAAGCTGATTCATGACAGTTTTACTCTTGGATGTTTGTCAGACGTTCGCGAGATGTGGCGCAGTGGATAAAAACCTTAAGATGTAATTTGGCCCTTTCGGGATTCGAACCGGAGACCCCACGCTTAGTAGCCCACTACACCACTGCGTATTAACCCAATACGTCTTTTATTTCCTGGCGGCTTCTCACGATGTCACGGATTCAATTGGTTCAATTTGGCTATACCAAACGCTGGAGAGTCGACTTTAAAGGGCAACGACATCTGCCATAAAATGGACGCAATGCGCGCTACGTTTGCAATGACTTGCACTCATTTTATCAATAAAGTTTCATCATTTGGAAATCGTCTTACTTGCTATGGTGATTTGGCATTAGTGGCTGAATAATCACCAGAAAAGACAGACACAACAAAAGCAACATGGCTGCCAACATCAAACCGTTCCAATCGAAAAAAACCCTTAGCTAAAAAAAATTCTTTGTTTTTGTTCTGTCCCCAAAAAAATTATATTTCACCAACCAATGAAATTTTGAAACGCTAGACTTGAAGGTTATCATAGTCAGTTCGATTTAAGATAGGTCCTAGTGAATTTTTTTTTCTGTTATATCTGACCTTCCTACAAACCTGGCCTCACTCAAACAACCATGACGTCCACTCCTATGCATATCAGCAGCGGCAATTGTGGTGCATTAAACATTAAACAAATTCAATGAGTTTCGAAAAGACGCCAGAACGTCGTCCGCATGGTACTTAACTTTAAATATCCAAAAGCTTTGTTGTGTTCACTAAGTCAGTTGAGATTTTGAATGCTTCACCAAGCCATAAGCCATAGCCCGACAGGTAACCCTGATTATATCACTCGAGGTTAGTACCTATTCCAGTATTCTATGCCTCAGTACGCTCTAACTGAAAAGAGTTATTTCCTCTGAAAGCCACCAAACAATACAGTATTCTAGATAGCATACACATAGACAGATACCCACATGCAACTGCTTTGTTAAACTAGAACAATTCAAATGGTTACATTCGCGTGCTTCAACACTTCTTTTTGCTTAGCTTCGCTGCGATGTGTTAAACTACCCATGTGTGTACCTACCTCTATAATATCTTTTAGAGAAAATAACTGCAGTGAAAATAAAATTTCAGTGTATCCAACACGGAATGTCAGGGGTCAAGAGAAGGCACACATCACCACCTCAAGTCACGTGAGGCATGCAATGCATAGCGGAAGTCATAACAACCAGACTAAATAAAAATTTATATCTTGGCAATTTATGTTCAGAGTTATCTTGAAAGCTTATCACACTCGTGTTTAACTGTCACAACTCACAACACGTCGCTACACATTAACATCCATACTTCATGCATCAAAGTTAAAACTGTCGCCAACAACATATTGTGCAGAACTCAACTAGCCATGAACATTATTTAACCCGGGGGACAAATCTTATCAATGTCAATATTTTTATCAGGGAAACAGCTCTCTCTCTCTCTCTCCAATGAAACGCACTGCCTATAAGAGCAAAGCTCTTTTTTCCCTTAAGAGATGGCCCACCCTACCGCCGAGCCGAAGCTGTTTCACCACAAAAGATATACCGCCTTTACTATTCAGTTCAGATTCAAGCCACCGAATCTTCCTAAAAAGGCACTACTAATTTAATCCGCATGTGTAGGTGCATATGGAGTAGATAGGTACATATAGATATGGGCCAGCACAAGCGAAAAGGAAAAACTATGATGTAATTTTCGAATCTCACAATAATCTCCCCGCCACGATTTTCCCCAGCAGATACACTCACTTCAGCAGTTAAACGGCAAAAGATACGTTTATAAATATTTACCATCGCATTGCGCTACTTATTCTACCTCAAGAATTTAATTTCGCCATCGAGAAGAAAAAACGTTATCCTTGAACCAGATACACGGTTCGGTTTTGCCATTGACTTTGCAGAGGCAGACTTTTGAGATAAATTCCACAGGAGTTTTTCCTTCTCATAGGGGCAAAGTTTTTTTGTTGGATGAAATCACTTTGAAATAATTTCTACACTAGGCAATTCAATGAGCTTACTTTAAGGAGTTGACATGGTATCCATCCGATGCAACAGCATTTTGAATTACACACAAATATTTGGAAAATACTTTTCACAAAAAATTCACAAAACAACTGCCACAACTTGACGTACGGAAAATGCTTGAAGCTTTCCACCAGCGCCGCCGTCATAGGTGGATTCGCGCATGCACTTCCAAGTCCAGCTTTTTGCCACTTTCTCGAAGAGAAATTAACAGACTTTGACGTTCGCAGGCGATACGGTGGGGTACTCCTACTTGTCCAAGTATGTAAGGTATTGCTGTTCAGTGATTACGATCGGCGAATACCGAATAACAGGTGAGAATACAAACTCTATCTAACTACATAGATGGTTATTTGGGTTTTATCGTCGTACCATGAATGTTGGCAATTAATCGTGAAATAGTATCGCGTGATTGTTGTTTTCAATCGCATGGGTTCGCTTTCGGAGCATGCAAGTAGTGGCTATTAGGATGACACCCAGAAACAATGTCGTTTTGGGGGGTGAGCGATATTGCTGTGTTTGTGACAGCTGAAGCGCTTTTCAAGCAATCCGGATGTCGATAATGAAGTGTATAACTCATATCGAGTTACAGCCAGAGAACACGAACGATTGGAATTGTGCTGCGCGTGATGTCAATGTCAATAGTAAAAGAGTGTAACTAGTACTATTGTGCTAAAAATTGTTTTCCCTAAGAGATTGCTCAAGTACCTATTTAGGATATTTTCTGACAACAGATATGACAACAGAATGCTATTGACACAGTTCGAATGACAAAACTTAGTAGATGTTAGTTGAACAGTGGCCAAAGCTCAAATTGTCACGATCTGAAAATAAAATTTAAATTTAGGAAAACTGAAATGAACTTTGTCATATATGCAGGTGATCTGAAAAGTTTGTAATATCAGTCGCATTTGCGAGAACTGTAATATGTACTAAATAAAGTCCTTAAGTGTACCTCCAACTCAACAATTTGCAAAGTTTAGCAACCAAGTCCCTGAACACAACATATTTTGTTAAAAATTAAATTATAATTTAGTTCTTTTTACTGCATAGTATTTTTAGTTTGAGCGAAGGAAACGTTCTTGTATTTTTGAAGTATCGGCTTTTTCTTCAATAGGTTTTTGGCGAAGTTAACGATTTTTAAATCAGTTTTTAGTAAGTAAGGGTGAATAGCAAAGAGTAATTTCCTCGCTTGGCAGCTACAAATGGAAAACTGTTTGGACAACTTGCAAAACAAGCTACGGAAAATAAAAACAATCACATACTGTTTCAACCTGCTGTTAACCTAATATCCTCAATTGCTTTTACATTTTGCTGTATTGAGGTTAGATACGTACTGTCTCTTATATTGTATTCACCATTGAACAGAAAATACAAAATTTGTTTTTGGTAAAAGGAGATTAAATCAGAGAGCGGTTTTATTAGATTTATATGGTAAGGTCACAATAGGATTGGAATCCGAGACAACAATCATAACAATATCATCCATGGTTGAGAAACCGAACTGTCTGTATTAATGATTTTGTTTCATTTGCCATTAACCTGAAGCTTATTGTACATTAAATTTAGAGTCTTAAAAAACACCTTGAAATGACGGGGATCAAGTTCATTTCAATGACCTTGACCTGTTTAATTGGTCCTTATTATTTCATAAGACACATTTTTTCTAAAAACCAAATATTGCAACACTGGCGAAAACATCAAAAGAATTGAGCTCTAAGAGTAGGGTACTTTTGGAAATTCGAAGCGATAGCTACAAATTTTTGGGACTACCCCAGCAGGTCTTAAGACAATGAGGCACGCTATGACCCTTCCTCACTTAGGAACCACCCTTCTTAATATCTGCATTTATTTCTTTAAAAGTGAGGTGAGCGATTTTGTGTTACGCGCAAGACACTGTTACCGAAACATTCTATTGGTATAAAAAGTTATTTAAAAGGCCAATGATGATTTTTTCTCAAGGGGAGAAAGAGATTCTATGAGTTTTTTTACAATCAGCTGATCTATAATCTCTCAAGCATGTAAGCAGATTATTAATCGGTTCGGTTGCTCTATTGAAAAGTCCTTTGAAAGATGTCCCACCAAGTTTCAAGTTTATTATCGGGTAAGTGAGCAGCAAATTAATCAAGCCACGAAAAAGAATATCATCCTTCCGAGCAGATATTGCATTTATGCGATTACAGATAAATTGCCGTTATTTAAAATGCATTCAGTCTCCTTGAGGATACGTTCAAGAGCATGCAGAACCACATACATCTGGTTTTGTGACAATATTTTTCTATCGATGAATTTCAATCAGTTTTAAAAGCAAAAATGAAAGACTAACAGTTGTAAGGTCCTTCCGGATTTATCTGACAGCATTTACTGGTCATGACTATGAAAACCGCTCTTACCACCCACCATCAGTTTAATTGAAAAACGTATCTGGTACACTATTACTCCCACACACGGAGGCGTATACGTAACATTTGAATACGCTAGTTTAATTCGAAACAAAAAAGAATTTATCGTGTCCAACTCCGAACTAACCGCCTGTTAATTAGTCCGTTTCGCTACTTACCTAGTGCGCAATCTTCCTTAAAATGACAGGCCCTCCCGAGAGGGCCAAATTACATCTTAAGGTTTTTTTCCACTGCGCCACCTCTCGCGAACGTCTGACAAACATCCGAGAGTAAAACTGTCATGAATGAGCTTCTCAATTAGCCGTTTGGACTCGGCGTAAAATTGTAGATCCCTTCCATTCGTCCCAAAAATTGAAAACCCACACAAAGCGAATGGTTGCGAGAAGCTAGGCCTTGGGTCCCATAGACCTGTCGCGCCAAAATATTTATTTATTTTTACATAGTGATACATTTTTAGAAAAAATTACGGCGACATATAACTTCGAATGATTGTCGGTCCAAGTCCCTGTGCATATTCTCCAATTACGCTTCCGCACAGGATGCATTTTTTGTCGTGGAAAATTGGGAAATATCAGTTTGTCACATTTCAATTAATTAACGTATGTAGATGTGTAGTTCAAAAATGTTAACCTGATTCATTGGATGGCGGCTTTCGACGAAATACAGAAACGAAAAGAGAACTCTTATAGCGTTTTCGATTGAATACAAATAACAGATTAGTTATCCAAGTTCTAAACTATCTACCTCTGGAGGTATTCATGTTAATGTTCAAGTATCTAGTTTCGTAAGTCTGACAGCTAACTGACTTGAAATGTCTCAGTATAAATTGGCTTAAATCTGTCAATTAACAGCGTTTTTAGTTGAGTTTATGGAGGGATAGCCGATGAATGTAGTCAAATATGAGACTGAGTATTAGGTTAACAGTTAGTTAATATGTGTAGGAGAAAATGCTTCGATGGAACAGGTCAAACTGTTTGACAAGAAATCTTTTTTTTTCGATCATTCCTTTTTGTTTACGATTGACAAAAGGTTTGTCCCTATACTTTCTGACGCGAGAGAAATCATTGAATTGGATTGCTGCGAAGAAATGCGTTTTTCAAGGCCATTTGCAACTGTTGTTTTCAGCTGCAACTTTATATCCTCTTTTAGAATGTTCCTCCCTGCCCTGTTATTTCTTTTGTCCTGATATCTCCAAACTTGGTCGTCTGCTGCAATTAGTTACCTACCTACTATTTTCAATAATTTTTTATTTAAATCGTAGGTATCATTTCGTAGCTTGTTTGCTTAAAAGAAATGTCAATTACAATTAAAAGATTTAGCGTAAAAAAATTCAATGCCAAAACATATCTTTTTGAGCAATTTAAGGCCTCGTCAAACAAAGCGCGTTTTGACGCCCCGTTCTACCGCCGCGTTGTAATATACTGAATAACATATCCCCCGTCACACAGAGCGCGTTTTCACGCGGCGGTGAAACGCGGGGTTGTGAAAAATTATAGATTATTTTATGACGCGGCGCGTTTAAAATAATTTTTCATGATTTTATATCCAAAAAAACGGAAAAATTAATCGAATGTGTTTGAAATTACTCATATTTGTACGTTATGTGTGAGAATCGTATACAAATGCAGTTTTAAAGGCTGAAATATGGGAGGAAATATCAAAAGATTTGTAGCTTTCGTGCACCTAAATCCTTTTCCTTTTTAGGGAATTACAAATCACGGCAAAAAAGCAATAAATCTTCCTCCGAGCTGCTTGACATTTTTTTAGACAATGAAAACTAAGAGTCATGGACATTAATGAGATCTTTCTGTTTGACGTCCTCTAACGCGGCGGTTAGAACGCTGCTTCAAAATAATCTTACCGCCGTGTAAATTAATCTCACCGCGGCGTTAAAAACGCGTGCTGTTTGACGAAGCCTTTATTCCTCGCTAACTTATTTTGGAAAATAAATAAATAAAAAATCAATTAAAATTTGCACAAAGCAGATTTATTTTAAACTCAAGCTAAACAAATATTTAATATTGATAACAAGTATTTTGGTTTATATAAAAAATAATTATCAAAACAATAAAACACAATCAAAATACCTAATTAAAACGAACTGTGAAAGGCATACATAATAATAATAAAAAACAGATTCTTCGTGAAACAAAATATAAAATATATGTATTTTAAAATGTTGTTAACGTTGTGCTGGCAATACCATTTAGCTTCATTGTCATTGCATTGCGCTGCGTCCTAATACATACAGAATTGTTACGTAGTTACGACTGTCTGACAACACACAACATAATGTTACGTTTTGACAATCAGCTGATTTTGCTTTAACTAAAAACTGCTGTTCATTTTAGGTTGCCCTGCCCGGCTTATTTCAACTATCAGAAAGCAGTCCGATAAGAACTTTTAACTTGTGTGCTTGTGGTTACGAAACAGTTGAGCGATATTTACTTTTACTTTGTTTTAAACATATAATTTAAACTATTCCAATTGAATTCGCCCGACAATGACGATTTTTAATAGCATCAAATACAGCCTAAAGACATTGGCGTCTTTAAGTACTTTCCAATATGCAAAGCGGTCCAAGCTACTGTGAGTATTTCGATAATTATTACCACCATAACTTTTCGTATATTTTGCAAAGTCACCGAGAGGTAGACGTGGAGTTCGTGCGAGTTGTGGCGTGCTGACATTTTGGGAGTTTTTCCCTCTATAACATTCAAATGCCTATGATTAGATTGAAGAAGTGGTCGCATGAGTCAAATCAAGACTGTTGTTCGAGTAAAATTGGGTCAACCGATGGCATAGATTTTGTAGTATTCGACCACAAGGCTTTTAAACTGCGCTTTTTTATTCACACTTCATTTATATACTATTATTGTGTATAAATTTATAAACAACAGGTTGTTATCACAACAGCATCATGTTTGTTCCGCTGGAGATGCAAATGAGCAAAATATTTTGCAATCAATTGAAGACGATAACAAACAATATTGTTTTGGTTCTCGTCGTCGGACGTCAATTGGTGCTGCGGTTCTGATGGTCAAAGGGAAGCGGGTACAGCACACTTAATAGAATTGTTTTGAATTAAATCTTGTATTAGGTAGCGAACATGTTTTTGATACATCTGGACTTTGTTCCATATGTCATTGTATTCTTAAGTGGTGAAATGTAAACAACGTAGGTCGCCTGTAAATTATTGTATATTATTGTCCTTGAGAGAATTCGGAATTCACTGACTGGTATGATTGGGTGGCACCAACTAAACAACAAGAAGAAATTAAATAATAAGCTAAAGTTTGTTAGATGATGAGTAAAGGTACAGTTCTTGGATATTGTTAACATTCTTTTTTTGATTTGATAACACTATATAGATTAGATTATAGTTTTTGAAGGGGTTGGGTCAGCAATTACCTAGCTAATTTCACTTTGGTATTTGGCACTCAGTTATTTTTAGATGAATGGGTTCTTTTTTTCAAATTTTCGTAGAGAATGCAATTTTTTCTTATCAAAGATGTTTCAGAGACACATGGGTTAGCTCATGGGTTAGCAGTTTTGGGTCTTTGCTCACATACATCCACAGTCACGGGCATACTGTCTATGTCTACCGTTCTAAAGAAACTTTCTGGTGACACCAACATATTATCAAGCCACGGAAAAGCTGCAACTATCGCTTGACCCCGATAGCTCTACAACGCCATTCAGTGGAATTTTCACGCATGATAGCAATTCACTTAAAATTTGGTCAGACATGGTTGATAAATGTCTGACGGTTCGGCTATTTGCATAGTTCTTTACCGGATAGGCGTTTAAATTTATTTTCTTCTCTAATCCATTGCTCTTCAATAGTCCTACTATCTTCAGCTGCAATTCAATGAATGCTTTCGTCTGGCCTCCTAACTGCTGCAGTGATCCTAGATGATTGAATTGCCTGCCACTTTTTTAAAGTTCTCTTTGCCTATTTCTAAATAGGTATGTCAAGATTATTTAAAATCGGTTTAAATGGTAGCCTATATAGGTTATACTTTATACCGCATTGTTTTAAATCTATGCTAACCCAAATTGACCCAAATATAGACCACAAACGAAAAATGTGTTGTGGTTTGAAGATTATGATTTTTAAAAATGTATTTAAAGAATCAGAAACGCAACTTTGTTGACTCAATAGGAGCGTACTCGGTTGATTCGTTTACTTAAGCAAAAAAAAATCATCAAATAAACTTTCAAATACATTTTACATTTTTCAGTCACGCTCAAGCATTTGTAATAGGATCCGGTGTGGCAACATTCATGTCCTTTAGCCGAGCAAATATGGAAGCTAAACGCAAGCTGAGTACCTCTCAATTTATGGCCGATCCCATAACCGACTTGAATGATATATTGCTGAAGGAAAACGACATGAGAATTAAAGTCGAGCTGCTGATATTGAAAATTCAAGCTGATTTCTGTCACGCCCTAGAGAACGAAGAGAATTTTGGACAAAAATTCAAAGTTGACCGCTGGCAACGCAAGGAGGGAGGCGGTGGCATTACCTGTGTTCTGCAAGATGGAGATATATTCGAAAAAGCTGGAGTAAATATTTCAGTTGTCACGGGCACTCTTCCTCCGGGCGCAGTGCAACAAATGCGCTCCCGAGGAAAGAATCTAAGCGACGGTCATTTGCCTTTCTTTGCGGCTGGTGTCAGTGCAGTTATACATCCACGCAATCCAATGATTCCTACTATTCACTTCAACTATAGATATTTTGAAGTGGAGAACAACGATGGAGAGAAGCAGTGGTGGTTCGGTGGCGGTAAGAGTTTGCAATTTGTCCTTGAAGTTGTTTCTTAATTTGCACTTTTCTTTATCAGGAACTGATTTGACGCCATACTACCTGGACCAAGATGATGCAGTACTATTCCATCAAACACTGAAGGATGCCTGCGATCAACATGATGTTGAGTATTACCCGCGATTTAAAAAATGGTGCGATGATTACTTCCGAGTGACACATCGTAATGAGTGCAGAGGCATCGGTGGTATATTCTTCGATGATATCGACTCTCCTACTCAGGATGATGCATTTAAGTTTATTTCGACTTGTGCGCACTCTGTGGTTCCGTCGTACTTGCCAATAGGTAGGTTATATTTGTGCAATGAACGGTTGCAAAAACAAATTGTTTGTCTTTGTAGTTCGTAAGCATAAAAATGATGCGTATGGAGATCGCGAACGCCAGTGGCAACTTCTGCGCCGTGGGCGGTATGTGGAATTCAATTTAATCTATGATCGTGGAACTAAATTTGGACTGTATACACCCGGAGCTCGGTATGAAAGCATATTGATGTCCCTACCATTAACTGCGGTGAGTTTTTCTGATTGACATTCTCTATTCTCATCCTTGGCTATATTTCTATTTGTTAAATAGCCCACATTTTATTACATCCCTACTACTACAATTCTAATCCCCTATATCCGGTATTTTCTCTTTTTAGCGTTGGGAATACATGCACACCCCATCCCCCACGTCGGAGGAAGCCAAACTAGTCGAAGTACTAAAGAACCCACGGGACTGGATCAAAATCGACCAGAAAATCAAGCAATCCGTGTAAACGGCATTTACTAGCACACATTGCAACTTAAGTCTAAGAATCCATTCGTCGTATTGTAAATTGTAAATAGGTAGGTATTTGAAAACAAAAAAAAATAAGAAATGCACAAAGTTCGTTTTTTACAAAAAAAAAGTAAGAGTTTTATTTGCCCAACAATTGCATTGCGATCATTTCTGCCTCATTCAACGATAGTTTCGCTGCAATCATTTTCGTCTTCTTGTAGAGCGGTTCATCTTCTCCGTCACTAATGTCGCTGTTTTCATCGCCATCGGCGTTTTGTCGTTTCTTTTCGTATAACCGCTTCGGTGGTCGATGTACCAAGCTTTCAGCTTCACTCTGTTGATCCTCATCATCTTCATCGCTACTGCTATTGGAATCACTGTTAGTGACATTGTACAACTTCTTGGGATCTGGTAGCCATGACAAATCGACTTCGGGCAGATCCTCATCACCACTATCACCAAAGTCGTCCACATCATCGTCGTCTTCGTCCCTTGATTTGCTCTTCTTCTTCTGCACCTTGTGCTTTGTCTTGACAATGTCCTTGAAGCGCTGTTTGTCGAACTTGTCCTCCTCGCGGAGGACCTTCTTAGCAGTTTCAATGTCAATCCCACCTTCGTCTTGATTCACGTATTCTCGTGCCAGCTCGGATTGCATTTGTTTTCTGGTGTCGAGCACTTCCGAGCCGTCCTCGTTGAACTCGACCTTGGTATTTGCTTGGATTTTCTTTTTGAGAACACGCTTAGCGAGAGCGGCCTTTGTGAGGATTTTGGCTTTTCTTGCTGCAGTAAGTTCTGCTTTAGTTTCAGCATCATCAGCACTAGATGCTGCATCATCGATTTCGTGGTCTTTTCTTTTGACCTTGAAGAGTTCTTCCCCAACGTCAGAGTCGTCGCTGTCATCCGAATTCGGTAGGTTAAAGTTGGTGTTGTCGTTTGGTTCCTTTGACATATGAGCCTTCTCATCTTTCTCGTCTTCGGATGACGAACTATCATCTCCTTCATCGTTGGTCTTCTGAGCAGCGGCCTTTCTTTTCTTAAATCGTTCCAAAAAACGTATTCTCGGCACAACTACAAGTCCCAGCGACTTTGCGTACTCATCAGTGTTTAGCTTTCCGACGTTGAAAATCTTTTTGTTCTTCATTAAGAATACTGATTTTACGTACGACACAAATGCACGTTGAGCTGTGTCCTTTAGCTCCTTGTTCTGCGCAAGAAAGCCTTCCATTTTACCTCTTGGTGAAAATAGCTTTCTTGGATCGATGTGGATCTTATTGACATCAACTTTTGCGCTTTGCAACTCGGCAAGCATGCCCTCCTCCTCGCTGGGAAGAAGAACTAACAAACTTTCACCACGTGCCTTATGGCGAGCCGTTCTTCCTGCACGATGAATATACTGAGTCACGTCTTCGGGGCAGTCCATTTGGATCACCCAATTGACAGTGGGAAAATCAAGGCCTCGAGAAGCAATATCTGTTGCGAATAACACCACATTACTCTTGCGGCAGAACTCTTGATATATTGCAACTCTACGATCCTGATGGAGAGTGCCATAGAGAGCAAGGAGACTTGTACCTGGCCGTAGTTTACAAAATATTTCGTAGACGTACTTCACTTGTTTACAGCTGGAAAGAAACACAATGCACTTTTGCTTCAAGTGATTCTTTATGAATGACCACAGCATTGTCAGCTTATCCTCAAGGTTGACAACCACATAGCTCTGTTGCAAGTTGTCTGGAGTGACTGCTTGTTGCTCCGACGGAGCTACATAAACTGCATTATCCAAACTCAATCGTGCCAAATCCTTAACCGATTTCGTTTGTGTTGCAGAGAACAGTAGCGTCTGTCGTTCTGGTGGTAGGTTTTCAATGATTCCATTCATTGTCTGTTCAAATCCCATATCCAAGCATCTATCAGCCTCGTCCAACACCAAAACTTGCATATTTGATGCATCAAACAAAGGATTCTCATCCATATGCTGCAGCAGGCGCCCCGGAGTGCAAATAATTATATTACACTGATCCATGCGTTTCGTTTCAAATTTCAGGTTCTTTCCACCAATTATCAAGCCAGCGGAGAAATCGTGAAATGCTCCAATCTTCTTTAATGTTTCAAAGATTTGATATGCCAGCTCTCGAGTTGGCGATATGATTATAGCTCCGATTCCATCCAGACGTGTCCATTTTTTCATAAACAAATTCTCGATCACCTAAAAGTTAACAATTGTAGGGAGATTATTCAAACGAGTAGACAATTATTATGCTAACCGGTATCAGGAACGCAAGTGTTTTGCCGCTTCCTGTTTGAGCAGCTCCAAGGATGTCCCTGCCTTGCAGAGCATGCCCTATACTCTCGCGCTGTACTTCGGTTGGTACTTTGTAGTTGGCTGAACGTAAGCCTTTTTGAGTTTTCCACGAAAGTGGAAAATCTGAAAACTGCTTGATCTTAGTGGGATCGATGGCTTCCAGTTGTAAACGAATGCGTTCGATTTCTTCATCATCTTTGGGTTTGGTATTGTTCTGCGCCTTATGCTGATATTTTTTGAATCTTCTTCCTTTTTGAAATGTTTTATTGGCACTTTTTGTTTGCATCATGTGAGATTTGTTATATTAAAGTAGAGAATTACAGAAACGTGTTGAATATAAACAACACACTGTTCGGGAAAAAAATAACCTTTGATAAGTGACATGTGTTATTTGACAGCAGTCATTTCTTCTGGCACGTGTTCAAAAAGTAGATAAAGTCAACGTCAGGGCTCGTTTATAGCCCTCAAGCGGAATAGCAGAGAATTCGATTAATGCTGAATACGCTAGTTCTAAAATTCGTTCGAATCGAAAATTTCTTGAATTTAAAACATTTACTATAATAAACTGAATGAATGAATATACTGTACCGCAGTGCGTTCGGTTTCTTAACAATGGTAAATAATGACTTTTATTGCATTCCTGTCAAAAAATTCCATAAAAACACACCTTGTGTCATATGTGCACGCACTTTTTTATCTTTGCCAAGAAAGATATAAAATATACAACAAACCAAAAAGTTAGAGAGAAAAAAAACAAATTATCAAGCATTATTGACTATTGGAAAAGTTCTTCTGCGACACCTGGTGGATACAAAAAAATAGTAGAGACCTATACCAGTATGACAGCTGATAATTTTGCCTAAAAAAAAGCAGTTCAAAGTGAAGTGAAAACAGACAAAAATTGACAATATTACGTTAGTTTTGTTTCTATGATTTCTTAGTTTGTTTGATTTATATTCTGTATTGAATGTTTTATTGAAATTTTCACGCCGAAGTGTTTTTCACTCCAACAGCGTACTGCCTGGTGAAATTTTCATGTGAAAAGTTCATTTTGACATTTTGCAGTGAAAAATTGTATGAAAAATTGGATTTCACTTGAACAGCGTACCAGCCTTAATTTATTTATAATTTAAAGGGAGTTTAGATATTAGATATTTTATTTATAATATGTTTTAAGCAACTTTTATCAATCGGTTCTGTTTTTTCAATACAAATATGCCCCAGCAGTCAAAATCTATAGCAACCTACAAATGCGAACATTTGCCGCTAGGTTTCAGCCTCCATTCGCCAATGGCCTCTGTGCTTGCGAATGGACCTTAAAGTGGTACATTGGCTTGCAATCAACGAACATTCTCGCATGTGACGTTTGTTGACATTGCCCGGCCTGCATTTTTATTTGGATATTGAAATTTGAAGAAATTTGTTTATTTATTTAAAAATCTAAAGTAAATTTATATCTGGACCAGTTATACCATAAAGGATTCATAAAGGACTCTGAAAATGTCGTCACTGTCTGGATTTCGAGTTAACATGTTCAATGAGAATTTTCTAAATGAAAACGAACAAGATGCAAACTCAGTTCTTACAGAACTTGATAAAGGTAAACTTCCAGTTTATAAACATTAACCACGCAACTCAAATATTTTGCTAATATAAATAGGTCTACGATCTACCAAAATCGGTGTACAGTGTGAAGCTATTGTGAGATTTCCGCGGCTGTTCGAGAAGTATCCCTTTCCCATCCTGATCAATTCATCATTCCTTAAACTCTCGGAGTTCTTTTGGAATGGGTAACATACACATAATGGTTATTTTGAACAAAAATTAGTAATACAACTAAATTTTAAGGTCAAATCTACTCCGATTCTGGGTCCTGAAAGTCTGCCAGCAAAGTGAGAATCATTTAGACAAGATTCTTAACATTGATGCGTTCGTCAAACGAATATATATGGTGACACACTCGAATGATCCAATTGCAAGAGCATTGACGCTAAGGTACGAAAAACTATTATACTCCTAGATAGTTTTCTATGTAGAATCTCCCTTTGTTATTAGAACTTTAGGTGCAGTTTCACGGGTGATACCCGAAAAACAACAAGTACATCACTCGATTCGTAGAGCTCTCGACAGCCATGATACTGTCGAAGTTGAGGCCGCTATCTATGCAAGTGGACAATTCGCTGCACAATCTAAGTAAGAGCATATTTTATATATAAACCTATTAAGCTTCTTTAACGTTATACCTATACGTATTTTGTTTATCACAGGTCATTTGCAATAAGCATGTGTTCGAAGATAGCAACAATGATTGAATCTCTGCAAACACCCGTCAGTATGAAGCTTCAACTAATTCCAGTGTTACGACACATGCATCATGATGCGAATACGGCAGCAATGGTCAATGACCTCTGTCTAAATTTGTTGCCCAAATATCCGGCAGAGAGTTTCGTTATTGCGATTTTAGATTCGCTCACTAAGCTCTCTAGTGAAACACTTATTGGGATTCCAGAACAAGTAGAATTACTGCTGACATATCTGCAAGATCCACGAAAAAAGGTGCGGTGCCAGGTTTTGAAATCTCTAACCACTTTGGCTACCCAAAGGAGCGCCCATTCATGGCCCAGCGGTTCTCTTAAAAATCTCATTACCAAGGCAAAAACATGTGTCGAAGGTAGTGAGCAGACATTGGTACTCACTGTGGTTTTGACACTCACCGAATGCCCACTAACTTGCCACGCACTACTGAATGAAGAGCAGAGTCTCATCATAGAGCTTTGTTCTTCGTGTTTGAATCTAGAAAATCACACTGCTGCCAGTCAAGCGTTGGCTATTCTAAAGGGCCTTGTCCTCTATTGGTAAAAATAATATCTTAAAACAAAAAACAAATTTGTTTGATTTATATTCTGTTTTGTAGTCACGCGAATTCAACACCACCTCCAGCAGTAATAATGGAACTTATTAACATCCATCTGGAGAGTTTGATTTTCTCGTCAGTAGGCGACGAAAAGTATACCAAGGAGCTAAAGAAGTACCTCGTTTGTGGCGTCAAGATATCAGAGGCGTACAATGAGTTCGGTGAAGATTTCATCGAAATGATTGGCGATCTGTTGAGTGATGATATCAGTAAGTGTGCAACAATTGTGGTGATCCAGAACGTTCACATTCATATTTTATTTTTGTATGTACTTACAGCGTATCCGAAAAGGCATTCGGAGCTTTTATGTGAAACGTTGGCTGCACTGTCCTCCAAGTTTCAGCTTCGTAAATTTACGATTCCGAAACCAGATGCAATGGACACTGAAGATGACGCCTCTAACGAAGCCGCCAATCCCGTTGCAGAACGCCTTCCGCAAATCTTAAAAAAACTGAACTCAATTCTCAATAGCGATTGCAAAGACGACAAGTCAAGAATAATCGAAATTCTATCAGCTGTAATGTTGCAATCGCTGATAGGATGTTTCATCCCGAAAGTTATTCTCGATACATTTGATCGCATTGCTGCAGTAACAAATTGCTGGACCCTATATCGAATCGGCCGGTCTGCTTCTAGGTAAGTCAAGTGAAATTTGTTAATGCAACATATGATGTCATATCCGCTCATAGGTATGGCCAACATTTCTTAGCTGCCCGAATCTATTCGCGAATCGCAAACCACGCGTCATTGGATAAATTCCACTTCTTCCTAATTGGGGTTGCGCAAATGGCCAAAGCAGAGTGTATATTGAATTATGGTCTGGAGTATGACACCATGTCACAACACTATAATCTGTGTGATCCAAAATACGCAAGTAATCAGTTGAAATTGATTCCGCTAATCGAACGTTTGGATATGGCCATCAGTCTGTATTGGGAAGCATTGGCCAGCCTACGTGCAAGTTCTTCTCCCACCAGCCCTTTAACATTCCAATTGGAATTTATTAAACTACGGGCTCAGTTCTTGCAGACATTGTTTAGTGTCGTTACAGCGAAAAATGCCCAGACAATCATCCCTCCGCCCGCTATTGCTGCTAGTTTGGCCCAGAATTCGCGCGATTATCTGCAAAAATTCGGGCATGTTACAAATCAGCTGAGAAAAGTTGTCAAGTCGATAAAAGGTTGCGAGGACTCGTACTTGAAGTTGTACAAATCGGCGTTCGATGCCGATCCCTCTACGTTAGAGTTTCTTGAGTTGTAAGTATTGAGTTGTCATCAAAAGCTGCTTTGGCTTACGTGTTCCCTTTTAGAACAGAGTATCAGTGCGCATTGTTTGGAAATATTATTGAAGGAGTGTGTTACGCTTCACCATCGGAACCTCCATTGTCAGTGATGAATGGCGAATATCCAGAGACAAAGTAAGTACAGTCATTGGGAAACATTTGCGTTGGTAGTTATCGTACAAAGTTGAAAAGTAGTAGAAAATACCTTCGAAATCAAAAGTCCTGAGATCCTTTCCGCAAATCCAACTACCCATGAAAATCAGGCGGGAGGAAGACTACCACTAGACAATTGATATGCTATTAGGTACTCCGCCCATCTATAACGATGTTTTTTTTACCACTCAATTCTAACCTATAACTTTATAATTTATAAAACTTAATGCTAAAGAGAGAGCCGCGCCGGTAACTCAGTCAGTATTGCTGCTTGCTTTAATTATGATTAAGTTCCTTGGTTTAAGTTCATGTCGCCGAAGTTTGGTCAAACTCCGCGTCTAGATAAATGGAGTCAAATTTTGACACCGCAGCCTTGACGTTGGGCTTGTGAGCCGCCATATTTTGGTCTGTTTTATCTGCCCGATTGTGATTACCAATTTGTTCTTCTCTCAGATATCTTATAAATACATGCAGCAAAATGGAAATTCTGGCGCAAAATTTACCCCAGGAACAAGCTAATATGAAAACCATAACAAACAGGGTAAGCCGCCAACAAATGTCTTATCGACCGACTATTTTAAACAAATTTATTCATTTTTAGCACATGGATGTTATCACCAGTGAAATAGAACTGATAGTAAAAACTCCAATTTGTATGCCCAGATATTTCTTTCAAACTCTTCAAGCTACCCAAATCAAACTGTCAGTGAGTCCACAACCACGTGCTGCTGGAGAACATATCATTGTACAGTCCGGAAGTAATTTGGTCATTAAAGTCGAAGGCGTAATTCAACACTATGGCAAATGTCCCAGCTTATACAGATCTGTAGAGTCAGTGCAACTCAGTTTGACATCACAACTAATGACTCCTCGTACCAATGCCGAGATTGTTAAAGTAAGTCAAACATAAATGATCCTTCAAAACATCACCGAGTAATTAATGATTTTGTTTTTATAGTCTCCAAATGACACAGTAACATTGACACAAACGGTAAAACCCCAACGAGATTTCTTATCGGGTAGTTTTCTTTTACCAATCTCAATTGGGGGTCAGTGGAATGTAACGTTAGAGACGTATGTCATTGATGAAGTTGGAATAACATGGAGCACTGGTCCCAAAAAGTATAATAAATTAATGCGCTCATTTTTAACAAGTTTAATTAATTTTATAATATCGATTTCAGTTCAATGATTGTACGGGTTTTGGATGATCCTAATAAGGTCCAGGCAGCTACGTCATCTACCAGCGGTGTTCCCCCAAGAAGATTTTAATATTTGAAGTGAAAACATGTACTGTTTTTATGAAACTAAAATAATGTATGTGTGTGTATTTTTTTTTAAATATTGCTCATAATAAAAACTGTTCTAAGTTAAACTTATTTCTTGTGTATCAAGCCGTAGAAAAACTGCATCGTAATGTATGAGAAAACGACTGCAAACACCGCGCTGTTTGCCCAAAAGGGTATTTCAAACAAAGTTCACTTACAATCGGCTCGAATAAAGAAACCATGGAGTTGTTTAATATATCCCCGACGATTTATGTGAGTAAATTTATTTAAATGACAGCTCTGAGTTTAGTTAGCAACAAGCTAAACTGCTTGCCAATTGTGTTAAAGTTGAAGGAAAATTAGATCTTTTTCGATCATCGATACCAAAATAACTTACTTGGACATTTTTAAAAGAAGGAAAAACTTGTTAACCGCTTCATTTTTTAAGTGTTGAAGAGGCTCCCGGTAAGAGAAGCAAAAACACCACTGGTGATGAGAGTTCCTTTGCTTTACCTAGATTATTTAGACCATTGAGGGAGTAGTTTCCTTGGTAACCCTTTCTTAAGTTGGATAGGGCGGAGCAGCTGCAGAGTAGAGGGCCGAGACGGGTCCATCTTCTTTCTCATCCTCATCTCTACAGCTTCCGCAAAAGTCGTTGTATGGCAGTCTAAGATTGCGCGTGTCTGCCCAGAATGACATTATCGACTGTCTAAATACTGGATACGTTGAGTCACAGAAGCTTCTTGGATATTTTAGTGTCCAGGGTTGGCCATGTGAGCCTAGCAACGTCGCAGATCTGATGACAGCTCTGAAATATGGCAAATGGACGTATGTTGTCTGCTGGAAGCATTCTACAAAAGAGCGTTGCATCTCCCATACGAAAAAATTTCAGGATCTAATACAAAAGCTAAGGCACAGCCAAAGCAGCTCAATAAATTAATAAGGATTCAACTTAAAAAAACTGTTTTATTTTTTATTTGTCATTGCACTTACTTTATTACTATTAACAATTCCAAACTACCTAACTAGAACCTATAACTTGGGCTTTGATCAATGTTATCCGTTTTGTAAACCGGATATGTTGGTTGGGGTTGATTAGGCGCGTCCGGGTGGTACTCATTAGTACGTGTGTTGGAGGAATCCAGGTTATCTGTGTACTGCCGCCTGAAACGATAACTGCGTCCTTCATCGATATTGTCCGTTCTATAGACGGGATATGATGGTCGAGGCTGGTTCGTTGAATCCGGGTGGTATTCGTTCGTGCGAGTGTTTGACGTATCAAGGTTGTCGGGTGACTGCCGCCTAAAACGGTATTGTCTTTGCTGATTGGTGTTCTTCGGATGGTAAACCGGATTAATCACTCGTGGACGATCACGGTCTGGCCGGTATTCAAGAGTTTTCGTTCGTGCTGAATCTCTTCCGGGCCTATATTCTAAAGTTCGCTGAGCCAGAGCGCTGCCAACTGCAAGCGATAGTAAGCAGACAACCAAAAGCTTTGAAACCATCTTCGATGCTTGTAATCACTTATTGCTTTCAACTGATGCTACCTTGAGGGATCACTTTGCTTTTATAATGAAAGTTGACAATCATTTCGCCGGCTGAAAAAGCACAATGAGAGTTTTGAAATAGATAATAAAAGGGGAAGCACTAACGGCGGTAACATTTCAGAGATGTTTGTTTCTTTTTATATCGATTTTAAATGTTTTTTACATCTTAAAAAAAAAACACTTTGCAACAGCAAAAGTAATAATTCCCCTTAGATTATTCCACAATATATATTGTCTGGGAGAATTTAACGTGAATTGAATAGCAAAAACCCGCAATAAAAACAAAACATAAAAGCGATAATGAAGTAAACAAATTTTCAAATACCTACGACTATACATATAGATATAGATGGAAGAAATTGAAACTACTACAGGTTGACCTGTTGTGCTTCCCCATTATCAGTACATATTTTGGTCTCTTGATTTATTGGCGAGGGTGCTTTCCACAATTAAAGCTGCTTAAGTTTGTTCAAGGACAGCAAATGATATACAAAGCCGAGATCTCATTTGCTCGTAAATACACAAAAAATATTTAACAACTAGAAGAAAATTAACCGTGCCATCTTAGTCAGTGCCTGTAAAGTCGCATAAAACAAGTTGGTAGCAAACTTTACGTACTTAATAAAGTACTAAAAACAAGAGGTTAGTTAAATATCACACCTTATTGTCGCTGAAACATTTATGTAGCATGTATACCTACGTACCTATGTTTAGTTACTCGGAACTATGTTAATTCTGCGCTTGTTGGCAGTCGTAGTCCTTCGAAAGCGTTTCTCCAAGAAGAGAATTTTAAAATTAGCTTGTTTAGAACGAGTTTTGGAAGAGTGATGTCTTGGTAGCTGTCAAAAGTACCTACTGGTAGGGTTATGTACATCGTTTGCCTGTCTTGTATAGGCCGTAAAGTTATGTCGTTTTCCATTGGGACCACCAGAAATCTTTTTCAGATCTCAGATTTTACCCGGCAAATGGAACATGCAACGAAATTGCTCTGCTTTTGTAAATGTATTAATGCGACATTTGACAGCATTCAAATTCAAATTGCATTCATTTATGGAAAAATCGCAAATATGGATATCAATTTGAACAATTTTCCCCTTTTTTAGATAAAAATGGAACAGTTTTGGTGTAAAATGAGATTATTCGGTTGGAGAATTCGACGAGTAATAAAACAATTTATTGATGTCCATGATATCCATGGCAAATATTTCTTTATTTGGGTTTTCACGAAACTTTGCACAATTGTTTTGAAAACCAACTTCCTTATGTCGTTTTCCATTGGTTTCACTCGGGGATTCACTCATTCTGCAATCCAATGGAACAAGAAAAATGCTTCTGGTTGAATGTAGAAATGTATTGGTGAAATGCCAAAAAATAATCTACGGCTGCTGTCAGCTGGCTTGTATAAAATACACAAATTACACTTGTGTGAGTGCTTCTTGAGTGGATTCTGACTTCAAATCGAGAAGCGAATTTCTCTCCTCAGAATCACCAGAAGAGTATTTTTTGTGCCAATGGAACGGTTTCAGAAGTGATTTTTTCGATTCCGGACTCTCCCGGACGCTTCTTTTTGCCCAATGGAAAACGACATTAATTGGCGTAAAACAGCTGTGCAAAGTGTATTGGTGTTATGTCGTTTTCCATTGGGCAAAAAGAAGCGTCCGGGAGAGTCCGGAATCGAAAAAATCACTTCTGAAACCGTTCCATTGGCACAAAAAATACTCTTCTGATGATTCTGAGAAGAGAAATTCGCTTCTCGATTTGAAGTCAGAATCCACTCAAGAAGCACTAACACAAGTGTAATTTGTGTATTTTATACAAGCCAGCTGACAGCAGCCGTAGATTATTTTTTGGCATTTCACCAATACATTTGTGGATTTATTCAGAAGCATTTTTCTTGTTCCATTGGATTTCATTATGAGTGGATCCCCGAGTGAAACCAATGGAAAACGACATTAGTGGCAGTATGTGTAGATCTGAAAAAATATCGAGATCTGCAAAAAGTGCTCCGAATCGAAAAAAGATTGATCTTTTTTGCCCAATGGAAAATGAAAAGTGATCTAGATCAAAAAAAAGATTGATTTTTTGTCCCAATGGAAAACGACATTAGTCTTCTTATCTTCCACACTCTCTTGATGCAAACTTGGCCGAATATCAGACGAATAATCTATTTCTTGAAAATAGTACAATAGTACATTCTGCGAATTTACACCATACAGCAGAATTGGGATGATCATGTTCTTAAACATTGCCATGCTCCTAATGAAAGAGATCTTTCCTTCTAAAATGTCTTTTATTTCGAAGAAATAGCTTCGGGCAATAGGGATTTTTCTCTTTATCTCTGCCCCACTGCAGTTTTGTGAAATAAAAGAAGAGCTCAGAGCGGAATTCTGTAAAAAAAAAAGAAACGAAAACCACTTTCGCATTTCTAGGAAACGAAAGAAATTTGCTTTATGTAACTGCTTTCGTTTTCTTCTTCTCCTTCGCAAGTGACCCACACTTTTACTTGGAGATTATGCGGAAGCAATCTTGGTAAATCCAACGATTCGGTGGTTTTCGAGATAAAAGATATTGATTGTTTATTTGTATGGGCGGTGCCACGCCTCTTTGTACAATTTTGACCTAACTTCACAGGAATACTCCTGGGCCAATACCTAAGAAGTCGGCGCAGTGGCTTAGTGGTATTGTGTTGGGCTGCTAAGCGAGGGGTTCCAGGTTCGCATCCCGAAAGGGCCAAATTACATCTTAAGGTTTTTTTCCACTGCGTCACCTCTCGCGAACGTCTGACAAACATCCGAGAGTAAAACTGTCATGAATGAGCTTCTCAATTAGCCGTTTGGACTCGGCGTAAAATTGTAGATCACTTCCATTCGTCCCAAAAATTGAAAACCCACACAAAACGAGTCGTTGTGAGAAGCTAGGCCTTGGGTCCCATAGACCTGTCGCGCCAAAATATTTATTTATTTTATATTCAACTAGCGGACCCGACAGACGTTGTCCTGCATGCTTTTTCAAGCCACGTATGATTAATGTAATTAGCTTTTAAACCGGGAAATATGCTTTCAATCAAAGCATCTTTCGTATGGTAATTGCAGGTTGTCCGGCAATTTGATGCATTGTGTGTCTCCATGCAATGGTGTTGCTCAACTTCCAATGTTGAGCAATTGCTCGGAGAATGATAGTGCCAGTGGATCGTGTTGCAGTTGAACTCTTATATTTGTGGTAAGACGTAATGTACAGACATTTCGCCATAGATATGATTGTTTTATACATGCGTTTCGTCCGCATATGTAGGGCGTGGAATAACCGGCAATGTCTGTCTAAAATCACCGGACAGCAGCAGTAAAGCACCACCGAAAAGCCTGGTGTTATTATTTAGATCTTTCATCATTCTATCGAGAGCTACAAGTGAATGCTTGTGTGCCATAGTGCATTCATCCCAGATAATAATTTTGCATTTTTGCAAAAAAAAACGGTTCTAAAATACCCACAATTTGTCGCTCCTCCATCTGCTCGATATGGTTGTACTGGCAGCTAGCGTTTATTTGCTGTTCCTCATCACCCATGAAGTAAATTTGGAGAAATTTTGAATCGGTATTAGGCATCGGCATTAAAGAACCAATTTGATGATACACTTGGCCCTGAATCTTAAACGTTGATTGAAAATTGCGACCATCCGCGTTCTGAACGATTTTTGTTGCTCCAAATGAGGTCATTTGAAATTGAATTTGCGAATTTTACGCAAAAACAATTTGGATTGTGATGTAGCTCCAGCCAATAGTGTTTTCAATGGTTCTGGCGGCGAAATAAATAGTGGCAATACTAAAATTTTTCCAGACGCGCAGCAGAAACCGGCCGATTCTGAATCAGTGACCCTTTGATTTGCTCTTGATTTTCATTTACACGTTTGATAACAGCCTGGTTTCTTAAATTTTCATTGTCCGTCAATTTATCTTCTGCCGATCATTTTAACCGACGGTTCTGGACTATTTGTGAATTCGGAGTACGTCGACCAATATTTCCCCCTCGTTCACGAAGACGTTGCATTGTTGTATGTATATGTGAATATAATACACTTAATATTCACTGAAATGCGACACCGGAAATATCAAAAATTATTGTTTTTTAATAATACATCGATTTTTGGGGCACTGTGTTTGTATGTTCCGTATGAACAGTGGAGTGTGATATTGTTACAACTTTTTTTGTCTTATATATTCCAAATAAATATATCAATTTTGTATTTTACTTAATAACTCGCAGTCACGATTCGGTTGCTTTCGAAATACATAAAAGATTTTGAATGTAATTCTTGTATGGGCGGTGCCACACCCCTTTGTCAGATTTTGACCAATCTTCACAGGAATTCTCCTTAACTAATACCTAAGATTATGTGTAAATTTGAACTCGATCGATTCTGTGGTTTTCGAGATATAAGATTTTGAATGTATTTTTTGTATGGGCGGTACCACGCTTCTTTGTCCAATGTTGACCAATCGGCTTCTAAACAATCCAGGGCGCCACCCAAACGCATACAAAAAAATTTATTCAATTCGGTCCAGCCGTTTAGGAGGAGTTCAGTGACATACACACGTACAGTAGAATTATATATATAAAGATATCTAAGATTGTGTGTAAATTTTACTCAATCGATTCGGTGGCTTTCGCAATATAAGATTTTGAATGCATCTTTTGTATGGGCGGAACAACGCCCATTTTTTAAACCCGTACTGAGAAAATACCTTTCCAACTAAGTATAAATCATCAAAATCGGTTCGGCCAATCTTGAGTTATGGGATTATGGGATTTCGGCGTAAAAATTTCACTTTCAATTTCACAGCACTTTTTGGAGAGGAGTGAAAATTTCACTTTACTCGAACAGCGTACCAGTACCAGCCTATATGTATATTGTTTTAACGGCTCAACAGACCACTTTCAATCTAAATAATTCGTTTGTTGATATTTTGGTGAACATTCGAATAATAATGTAAGTAAAATTAAGAAAAACATTTTCCATTGCAATAATGTTTGGTGTAGTATCTTCGACAATGTACGTACTCTGTGCCAGAAGAGATGCAAAATTGTTCCCTATTAAATTAACCACTGGTAACCACCACGCTCAAGCGTGGAACATCAACATAGCCTTAAAATGGAAGGAACGTATACCTATACCAATGTGCCGTCACACACCGAGTATCGAAAACGTCTTTCGTTACATGAAGCAAAGAAAACGAAAACATCAATAAAATTGCCTTTCGTTTCCGAAGTAAGACAAAAGTTCTTTAAATGGAAACGATTGAACGCTTACAGCTTACAGAGTCCCACCCCAGACTTCAGTCCTCACTACTTACTGTATTTGACGAAGCTGTCAAAAGTTCTAAACAGAGACAATACAAGAGGATGGCAAGAGGATTGTAAGTTGGGGATCTCAGTATGCTTTGTCTCTGGTTCTAAACAGACAAATTTAAAATAATAAGAAGAAAAACACAAATTTACGTCGAAAATAGTCCGCCCTCCTTTTTTCGTTATTTTGACTCTATGTAGGATGAGGGGTCTCAGTTTCTATACATAGAAAACACAAAAATTACCTTTTAAGGATTTTTTCCACTGTGGCAGTTTTCCCAAACGTCAGCCTGATTCGGCATAAAATTGTAGGACAACTACATTAGTTCCAAAACACACAAACAAAAATGGTTGCAGGATGGCGTATCAACGGACGCCTTTGCCATAATCGCAGGAGTTCCCCAAGGATCTATACTTTTCTCCAACTCTTTTTTTATAGCCTGTGGCAACTAGGTAGGTACATTACACAGAGCAGACGTTCTCTCAAAATGGAGATCTGAACAATATTTCTAAGTGATGGTATTTTATTCACTATTTACCACTTTTATAAAAAAAAAAACAGGAATAATTCATCAAATTGAATATGGAAGACCCATTTAAATTTGGCCAGGGCGACCCCTCCAATAAGATCTGCTTGCTCAAAAAGCAAATACGTGTTTAAGCCTGGAAGCAGCTCCTCAATACATCAATAAAGGTTGAAAACATTCACTTAACTTAACGTGACAGCATATATACATAACACAGAACATTTATACTAATAGGAGATCCTTCTGTACATAAAATCAATAAAACCGTTGGCGCACAGAAGACCAGTCGCTGAGATATCCCTAATATTAAAGAATTTGTGACTTACGGCAATGCACATCAATTTATCAATAGGACACACTTGGCAACCTCAAAGACAACGCACTTTTTAAAAGCTTACCTGAGGGGAATATATTCCCAGAGGATTACGATTTACACCAATTTAAGTGCAGAACTAACATGCATAAATAATATGAAGACGCATGAGTGCCCAAAGATGGAAACGGTCGGGCTTTGATAAACACAAAATCATTTTAACATTCAACTTTTTTTTTATTAAAGACCAATTTAAATCGACAAATTTTTAACAGTAGACGATCCAGTTTTATGTCGCATCTAAAATCCATAGCTTCTTTCTTCATCTATTTTGTCCGTACGGTATACAGGATATGAAGGTTGCGGTTGGTTCGCTGAATCAGGGTGGTATTCGTTGGTTCGAGTATTGGATCTGTCTATATTATCATTAGTTTGGCGTGCTGTGCGAATAACAGGCTGAAATCTCGCTTGATCACGATCTGGCCGATACAAAAGGTCCCTCACTGGTGCTGAGTCTCTACTTGGTCTGTACTCCAGTGTTCTAAACTGTGCCATTGCACTACCTATGGCAAGTGCCACAAAACAAAGTACCAATATTTTGGAAGACATCGCTGATGCTACAACAAGTGCTAAATTCGACTGACTGATGCTGACAGGTAAAGAAAATACCGCTTTTATACGATTAGCAGTGCAATGTTTACGCAAAGTGATTGATAATAAAAAAGAACCTCATACACATTTGCTTTGAGTGATATCACGGGAAAGTACCTATGACAAGTGAGCAGCATGTATTTGTTATACACAATTTGTGTTTTTTTTTTTTGTATTTATCTTAACCTTATGAATGAACAAATGTATTGTATGTAACCGTTGAAATTGAAACAGTAGTAGGTATAAATGCGTAGGAGTAATATCAAGTTTATTTCAATGCGTGACTACATTGTCGTGCCCATAATAGAAATAATTGGACGGAACTCATCGAAATATACCCCAAATTTGATACTTTTAGCTCAGTCCAATAGATGCATGGGATTCAACTATCTTTATATATATAATTCTACTGTACGTGTGTATGTCACTGAACTCCTCCTAAACGGCTGGACCGATTTGAATAATTTTTTTTGTATGCGTTTGGGTAGCGCCCTGGATGGTTTAGAAGCCGATTGGTCAAAATTGGACAAATGGGCGTGGTATCGCCCATACAAAAATAACATTCAAAATCTTATATCTTGAAAACCACAGAATCGATCGAATTCAAATTTACACACAATCTTAGGTATTGGCCCAAGAGTATTTCCGTGAAGATTGGTCAAAATTGGACAAAGGGGCGTGGAACCGCCCATACAAAAAATACATTCAAAATCTTATATCTCGAAAACCACCGAATCGATCGAGTTCAAATTTACACATAATCTTAGGTATTAACCAAGGAGTATTCCTGTGAAGATTGGTCAAAATTGGACAAAGGGGCGTGGCACTGCCCATACAAAATCTTATACGTATTTCAAAAGCAACCGAATCGTGACTGCGAGTTATTCAGTAAAATACAAAATTGATTTATTTGGAATATATAAGACAAAAAAAGTTGTAACAATATCACACTCCACTGTTCATACGGAACATACAAACACAGTGCATTTCAATGAATATTAAGTGTATTATACATACAACAATGCCACGTCTTCACAAGTAGTCCAGAAAGGTCGGCTAAATAGATCGGCAGAAGATAAATTGACGGACAATGCAAATTTAAGAAACCAGGCTGTAATCAAAAGTGTAAATGAAAATCAAGAGCAACGCAACGAATGTCTTCGAGCCAATGCATTAAGACAAAGACTGGCCCGTGAAAGAGTCACCGATACATTCAGAACACGTGAACAACAGCGTTTGGAAGTGTATCGCGCATTGACACGTGCATCACTTCTTCGCCTTGCGTTTAAATATAAGTCGGGCATCGACTATTCGTCATATTCACAAATTGTAATCGGTTCTATGAACAAGCAATGCCAATACTGTCATGCACTCAAATACAAAGGTGAATCGGCCGGTTTCTGCTGCGCGTCTGGAAAATTTGTATTGCCACCATTGAATTCGCCGCCAGAGCTGGAGCTACATCACAATCCAAATTGTTTTTGCGTAAAATTCGCAAATTCAATTTCAAATAACCTCATTTGGAGCAACAAAAATCGTTCAGAACGCGGATGGTCGCAATTTTCAATCAACTTTTAAGATTCAGGGCCAAAAGTATCATCAAATTGGTTCTTTAATGCCGATGCCTAATACCGATTCAAAATTTCTTCAAATTTACTTCATGGGTGATGAGGAACAGCAAATAAACGCACGCTGCCAGTACAACCATATCGAGCAGATGGAGAAGAGACAAATTGTGGGTATTTTAGAACAGTTTTTTTTTTTGCAAAAATGCAAAATTATTATCTGGGATGAATGCACTATGGCACACAAGCATTCACTTGAAGCTCTCGATAGAATGATCAAAGATCTAAATAATAACACCAGGCTTTTTGGTGGTGCTTTACTGCTGCTGTCCGGTGATTTTAGAGAGACATTGCCGGTCATTCCACGCGCTACATATGCGGACGAAATTAACGCATGTATAAAACAATCATCTATGGCGAAATGTCTGTACATTACGTCTTAACACAAATGTAAGAGTTCAACTACAAAACGATCCATTGGCACTATCATTTTTCGAGCAATTGCTCAACATTGGAAGTGGGGCAATACCATTGCATGGTGACACACAATGCATCAAATTGCCGGACAACTTCTGCAACATGGAAAATACGAAAGATGCTTTGATTGAAAGCATATTTCCCGATTTACAAGCTAATTATATTAATCATACGTGGCTTCAAAAAGCATGCAGGACAACGTCTGTCGGGTCCGCTAGTACCTATATAAAATCTGTTCCTTTAATTATAAGCTATGATCCGTATCACCGATTTGCATGCAATTTAAAAAAACAATATGTTATCCTGATATTCATGGAGATCACGTATCATGATCTGAAAATGTATTCTACTAGTTCCGGCTGCTTGTTTTTGTTCATTCTTAAAAAACACAGGCTAAAAAATGTAACACCATTTATAACTAAAAAAAATAAACATGAAAACAAAAATGTTTCATAAATAATTCATAAACATTTATTAAACACAACAAATTTATAGGAAATGTTTATGAAATGTTTCGCTCAGTTGGCCACCAAAAAGAAACCTTTAAGAAATTAATTAAGTTTCCCAGTCGTATGAGAAATAATTTTTGTTCTTCAATTTCTCTTCAGCGTTTTGTTAAACTATTATTATTTGTTTTACTCTTAAAAATATGAGTTTGCCATTGTTTTTTTTTATGAGAAAAGACAAGATTGTAGTTCGTCATCTACTTATGCAAAAATGAATAAAGGTGAAACCAGCGTCCACACCGTCAGAAATATTTCAGAAATGTGTTTATAAATGTTTCCGATTTACTTTTAAATTATTTAGCTGTCAATTAAAAAAAGAACATCAATCTTGTTTCATGAGCCATATGACAATTCTAAGATCTGAAAAAAACGTTTGGTTCTCCCAAATTCGCTTACTTTTTTCTTGATAAACTAACTTTAAGTAACATTTTAAGACCAAGATTGAGTTCAACCATTAAGTTAATAAAATAAATAGGTAAATAAATATTTTGGCGCGATAGGTCTGTGGGACCCAATGCCTAGCTTTTCACAACCATTCGTTTTGTGTGGGTTTTCAAATTTTTGTGACAAATGGAAGGGATCTAAAATTTTACGCCGAGTCCAAACGGCTAATTGTGAAGCTCTTTCATGACAGTTTTACTCTCGGATGTTTGTCAGACGTTCGCATTGGAAAAAAACCTTAAGATGTAATTTGGTTCTTTCGGGATTCGAACCGCGGACCCCTCGCTTAGTAGCCCAACACACTACCACTAAGCCACTGCGCCACCATTAAGTTAAAGTGGTTAAAAACGCAAAAGAAAATGTTTACGGTTTCGATTTTCGTGTCGCTATAACTGCACCCTAATCGAGAACTGAAATCTTTTTACATCGATTTTTAATCCGCTTTTCTGACGTTTTGGTTATTTGTATTTTAAACAAATCTGACTTCAAATCAAACCCGCAGTGTAGCACATTGTACCTTTTTCATTTTAAAACTTAAGAAAACTTGATAATGGCCTGGATGATTCAGCAGTCTTGTTTGTCGATAGAGGTTTCACACACTCTGTTCCACCATTTCTCAGTTTCAGTTTTCTTAAATATCAGCTTTCAAAGAGCAATGAAGAATATGTATTTTCATGCATCACCTTAGCCTAACCTCTTTCACAGCATGCGGTTCGGTCTTCACACATGTACAACAGAAACCGTCGATAATTGAGAAAAAGTTGAACAAGAGATAGAATATTATGGCCCTCAAAATATTTAAAATGTCTTAGACTTAGACGTTGTTTGTTAACGATACATGTGTTTTTGAATTTTTTCTCTCCAGAAAATGTTTTATCAATCGTAATTAAATTGCCGTAAGGATTTCTTAAACCTCCTTCTTTATAGGTCTTCTTTTGCCTTTCAATACATTCAGATTGCCTTTTTTGTAGAGAAAGCAAACCAATATGTATGTAAACATGCTTGCGCTTATACCCCGGCACCTACCTGACACTTTTTCTTTTCAGCCCTCTGGATTAATTTTGAATGAAGTCTTTAATTGTTTCTGAAAGTAAGAGGATATGCATTGAATTGGATTTGAAGCTTGCCTGGTTTAATTTCTTTGTTGCAGTTTATATTTTGGAAGCGTACAAAATATATTCTACTTTGCTAAGTTATAAACAGACAAACTATTGTTAATTATTTGACAAAAATATATATTATCTTATTTATGTAATATTCAACCACAATTTGTAAAATGTTTCTACGTATCCATAATTATTTAGCTAATATTAAATTCGGTTAGCATCGTCGTCTTGCTTTTCTACTGTGTACAGGCAATATTTACGATTTAGAATTTGATGTGTGGCTGATAAGCAGTTAAATTTAATTCCCGCTTCCTTATAATGTAAGTAGGTTCTAACAAATTGGCGGTTTGTTTCGTGCACATTCGGATGCTTAAGGTAATCGGACACGGGCATCCATTCGACTTTGCTAATTTCCCGCGGACAAGCTGTCAAGTGTGTGGTACTTGGCTTAAGAGCTATTACAAAGTATAAGTCAGAACAGCTAAAACCTCCGCCATGCGACTGACGAAAGCCTATGACTGTATCAAATGATGCTTCGACGCCGGTTTCCTCCCGCACTTCACGTATTGCTGCTTCTATTAAGTCTTCCTCTGAAATAAAATAAATAAATAAAAAGTTTTATTCAAGCAACATTTAATGATGACACAAATTGGCAACGTACGTTAATCGTAGACGTCGGCTTAAGTAGACATCGTAAAATAAAACTTACTTGGTTCAACGTAACCACCAGGAAGCTTCCAGCTATTTGGTATGAGGGCATAGCGATCACTGACTGCAAGTATTTCATTTTTATCGTTTACAACTAAGCCACCAACTCCGACCAAAGTGTGAGCGTAAACTGGAATATTGGCTGCTTCTGTTGTTGGTAGCCATCTGTACAGCATCACATAGCCGTTTTTCGCGTGATGGAAATCGAATCCTCTCTGAAAAAAGAAAAATGCATAAAGAACGAAACTTTTTGGTATTTCCCACCCACCAAAAGAGATGAAAGCAATTAAAAAACAGGAAAGTGTTTGGGCACCTGATTTTATTCCTTGATAAAAGGCAAATGCTTTCTAGGTCCATAAACGAATGCTAGGAGTTTCGATTGCAAATTAGTAAATCGAATCGCATCGTTGATTGATTTAACATGTGAAACAAAAACAAATTCGAACGACGCGATTCGACCCCAGGCTTTTTTTCGGTAACCAAGGTTTAAAGAACCTACAGATTGCTTTTAACTCTTCTACTTATTTAATCCAGCAGTTTCCAGTTATGATATTTTTGCAATCTGGTCTTCGCAGTCATCATTACACATTTTATAATTGTGCGATATTATTTGTAAGATGATCGTTATACACGATGTTCAAACATGACAAACTATAATTAACTATAAATATATCATAAGAACAATAACTTGCGAAAGGTCATGTTAAAGGGCAAAGCTGTAGACAGGTTTTTTTATGCGAAGCAATTTATCCAATCAGTTCTTTCGCAGTTAGACACAACCTTATTCGACTCGCGAAGTAAGTCTACTACAAACTATGCTATCTTATAAAATACAACAGTATTTATAAAGAAAAATGTTTACCTTTGTTAGTTCTGGAATCATGTGCGAGTGTTCTTTGTGAACTTTGAACCATATGCACCGCCGGCCGTTTTCAATCCAAAAATCGAGTGATTCTATTAACAAATATTTCGAATGATATTATCAACTTAAACCTTGTAAATGCATTTAAATCAAAACCTTGAAATTATACTAACTTTGAAGCATTTCAGCAAAATCGACTTTTTCATCAAATTCTTCACTCGAATCCACTGTGACACCACTGAACCTATCGACTATTCCTCGAAACAAACCTCCTGGAACATCCATGGTGTATTTATACCTAAAGAATAATAAACAATTAATACGCATTTGAATTAATGATATTATGCAAGATCATACTTATGGAGACCACTTGAAATGATACCAGAGTTATGTTTTTGCCGCTTTGCTTGATTGGTTTTAACGTCGATGGCAGGTGAGGAACGCTTGAAAATATTAGAAAGGCAGCGTTGATTGTTTAAAACTTGTTTGCAAGTAGTCAACGCTATTCTTATTATTTGTGCACTGTTGAGAAGTGTAGACATTTGAGCTCAGCTGGAAAGCGAGAATTAGCGTAATAATTACAACACGCGCACATTCACGACTCACGAGAGTTCTTTCAAACTTACACCTAGACTAACTTCTACTCAGAACTAACTACGTACATGCGTAATTTTCCATCCAACTGATTAAAATATAAACTAATTGGTTAAAGCTTTTACCTTCTATTTATTTTATTATTATTTTATTAAAAAAAAAATTCCAAAATTATCTGTTTACTGTTGTCAACTGACAGCGGTATACCAGTTTTCTGAGTCGTCATCGTCAGCTGTTTTATATGACAGTTGCTTCAAGACACATGTTGATAAGTAACTATCTGTTGGGAGACATAATTTTTTGAATTTGTTAGATGCATTATCTGTAAACATTAATTCAAAATTCTTAAGGGCTTTGTTGCACGACTGTTAAAAGTATGTATGAATGTATTTATTTATTAGATTAGGTACTATTAAATTAAATTTAAAGAAAAAGAAACTAATAGATTAAAAAATATTGTCATTAATCAATAAATCTTTGTATACGTACTCTTAATACATTAATTTCATTAGAATAAAGTAAATTAAGTCCTTGTATAAATATATAATATATATATAATATATAATATAAATATACATATAAAAATCTGTGTGGCTGAACATTGTGGACATATTGCGGCTTTGGTGCTCTCATTAAAATTCAAATTGAAGTTAATCTCACTTTTAAACAACATGAATTTAATTTTGACTAGATTGGACTGGAGTAGATGTAACCTGAAGGCAAAAACTAGATTGGTCAGGAACGTCACCTTTGCAACGTCAGCCACATATGCGAACTGTCAACTTAGTACTCAGTCACGAATTTCTTGACTAGATTCGTCGGCTACCCCTTCATAAACGACAACTGACACAGCTGCACAGTGCACATGTGACCGATCTAGACTGAGATCAAAACTAATGTCGTTTTCCATTGGGACAAAAAATCAATCTTTTTTTTTGATCTAGATCACTTTTCATTTTCCATTGGGCGAAAAAAATCAATCTTTTTTCGATTCGGAGCACTTTTTGCAGATCTCGATATTTTTTCAGATCTACACATACTGCCACTATCACCAATACACTTTGCACAGCTGTTTTACGTCAATTTAGGAAGTTTGTTTTCAAAACAATTGTGCAAAGTTTCGTGAAAACCCAAATAAAGAAATACTAGCCATGGATATCATGGACATCAATAAATTATTTTATTACTCGTCGAATTCTACAACCGGATCATCTCATTTTCCACCAAAACTATTCCATTTTTATCTACAAAAGGGGAAAAATTGTTCAAATTGATATCCATATTTGCAATTTTTCCATAATGAATGCAATTTGAACAGCTGATAATGCTGTCAAATATCGCATTAATACATTTACAAAAGCAGAGCAATTTCGTCGCATGTTCCATTTGCCGGGTTAAATCTGAGATCTGAAAAAGATTTCTGGTGGTCCCAATGGAAAACGACATAAGATACCTCAAGTCAGTCAGCTGTCAGACTAAACTAGCTACCTACTTGAACTTACCCATTTATTTTAGCTCGAGCAGCGTACTAAGCTATAACCTAAAATTCGTTCGTATACTATTTTGAATTTTCAAAAATTGTTTTTCCTGTTTTATTGCGCCTCTGTAAATCTTTGTTTTTATTCAGACAGGCCCAAAGTAGAAACATTGCCATTTTATCGACCCACCCTGTTGGACAATGGGTGTGAAATATTGCAGTACCTGCATTGGGCCGCGTGTTTAATAAATAAACAACTGAGCACTATGCTCCGGATTATAGGTTGTAGGCAATTATATGAACGTGGAATGATTTATTTATTGATTTAAACGACACTTCTTGACGTCCACTTCTACCGATTTATTAAATATGTATATGTCCAGGTCGCCTTAAATCAATGTGAATAGGTACGTTAAAATTTAAAAGTGTTTTTACTATCTAAGGCGGTTATTATGAAAGACGCAAGTTAAACTTTTCCCGCAATCAATATTTAATTTGATAGTCGCACGTAATTGATAAGTAACTTAAAAGCCTAACTTGACGTTACTGGATGAATTTAAATTTTCAGAATTTACCGCAACAGTTGCGCGTTATAATCCGTTGAAGATGGTAGACCAAATTTCGACCCGGGATTCAACCAAATACATCTACTCAGTGATCCGTATCGTGGGAATTGACAACCTCAACCGGACATGGGGTTACGTAATATATGCGTTTCTGATGAACTTCGTGAGCATTTTCCTCCAGCTATTCGCATTTACTGTCAGCTACATAATTTCAAGCAGCAGCATGTCCTTAAGTACTTTTCTAACATCGTTACAAGTGGCCATTAACGTGTACTCAGTGGGACTTAAAATACTGGTTCTGTTTCTATATATGCCAAGAATTCGCAAAACGGATCACATTCTGAAGGCGTTGGATGCACAAATACAAACAAAGGAAGAGCGTTCATTGGCAGAATACATGATCAAGTTCTGTAACCGTATAGTTTTAATTTTCGTGTTTTCGTACTTTGGGTACTCGATCAGCACGTTCCTAGCGGCTTTATATAATGGACATCCACCTTATGCTATCTATATTCCATATTGCCACTGGCAAGATTCTTTGACCAAACGGATTATAGCTAGTTTCATAGAATTTTCCCTCATTAATATGTCATGCTTGCAGGAAGGTCTCATTGATACCTTTGGGGTTGTATTTATCCAGATGGCTCGATATCACATGAAAATATTGTGCCTAAGGGTCGAAGCCTTGGGAAGGGATCCATCAAAGTCAAAGGAGGATAATGTTAAAAGTCTGATTAGCTGTATTGACATGCATAGGAAAATTTTGGAGTAAGTTTTCTAATTCTATCGAAATATGTTTTTAAATGCTTTTTCATATTATCCATCTCATTGTAGGTTCGTCGAGCTGGTTCGACCTATTATTTCCAAAACTGTATTCGTTCAGCTAATTGTACAGGCAGTGGTTATGGCAATAGCGCTCGTTAACATTGTAATGGTGGCTAATTTTACCTCCGCCATTGGATCATCTTTTTTCCTTTTGGCAGTAACTACGGAAACTCTTCCGATCTGCTACACAATGAACGTCCTAATGGAGGAGATTCAGAATCTTCCAACTTCGATGTTCCACAGCGCATGGTATGAACAGAACAAATCGTTTCGTCATATGACTCTTTTTGCCATGCAAAATGCACAGAAGTTCAACAACATCGTTGCTGGCGATATAATACCAATTCAATTGTCAACATTTCTTGCGGTTAGTTTCATCTTGAATGTCAATTTGCAGAGAGTGCGACAGTGAACACAATTGCTAGACTAAGACCTGGGGTCGAATTAACGCATCCTTGAGCGAGCAATACGTCACTGAATTTTGTGGATTTTACAATATCAAAATCGGTAACGTATTACTCGATCAGGGATGCGGTAATTCAACCCCTGATTTCATTTGAAGTGCGATTAAATAGTTTAACAGTTTTAGCATTCGTGTCATTTATGATATTCGAGATGCCAAAAATGTTACCGCATTCCTTTAAAATGATTCATTATGATGTTCGTTTTCATTTGCAGATCTCACGATTCTCGTTTTCAGTCTACGCACTGGTAAAGCAAATGGAAAATCGAGAATCTTCATTCATGCATTTAATTCGAGAAAGTTAAACCCTTGAAGAAATACGTATTTTCATTTGCAGATTGCAGTATGAAATACTTACATTTTAATCATACACTATAAATTTGAGAAATATGCAACTTTGAAATACATATCACGTAATTAGGTTTTACGTGACTTAAACTAGCACATATATGGATAATAATTTGGATATCGATTGCCCGCAAATAATGAAGAGAACTATAAGGTAGTGGTTATTACCGATATTTTGTTAAAGAAGATTTTTAAATCCTGATGCACTATTCAAGTAATATGAATTAATTAAAAATCCATAATACACTTAAATTGTTTTAATTGAAATGAAAGCAAGGTGACGTTTGAATTAAATAGGTAATCTATTAAGTAGCGAACGAAATCATATAAATTTAAATTTTACATCAATAGACAGATCAAATAAATGGTTAAACCTTTAAAAAAATCAGCATCGCTTTTAATTCGCTCAATGGCCAAATAGAGCCGTGAGCCGGTAGTCCTAATTTATTTTTTAACAAATGAATCTGGTGGGTTTTCCAGTAACCTATCTAAATACTTTACGACGCCTGCGAAATGCTGTTTGCTTTGAATGGGATTGGCACCACCTGCTCTGGTATATATATATTTTTCTTTGTTAGTTACTCTTTTGCAAACCCGGATAATCTTATTGTCTTTCAGCAGATGCATTTAAAAATACAGGTAACATTTCAAAGCCACTATTCAGAGGTAAGGTAAGCCTACTACCTACTACGCGACTACCTACTTACCTACTCGTTGTTTCTAAATGAAGATTGTTGTGGATTGTTGTCCAACTATGGTTGTGTGCGAATAAATTTGAATTTCTCTCTTGATTTAAATAAATGAAAACTTATTTTATAAAATGTAAATGAACCGCAAATACTGTAGTCAAACATCAAAAGCACGAAACGTATTACGGTATATTGGTTGTATAAAGATAGGTAGGGACTGTAAAAAGGACGGTTTTGGAAATTTAAACGACGATTGCCATAAAATGCCCCCAATTTCTTTTACTGCTCTTTAGTTGCGGCTTCATTTTACTACGTTTTATTAAGGTCGCTTTATACTCAGCTGCTTTTTTTCAAGATCATGAAAACGCTTAATTGCCAACTTATGAAATATCTTGAATGACCACAACTATAGTCAATGAGGCACAACAGTTTTCGTGGAGCCAGGTCCACTGGTGATTTGATGACTGCTCTCAATCAAAAGTGTAACCAATTCGTCCGCCATTCTGGTGAAACAAAGATTAAAAGCATTTTTCCTTTTCTCGACAATGCGTGCTTATCTCTTCTTTAATGAAAATTGAACCGATATTGTCGTAGACGGTTTCAAGTCAGCAATTGTCTTAAACACATAAGTCAAACTTCGTTCGCTTACGCAAAAGTTATAAACATGTTCAGATGCATTACCGTTAAGGAACGAACTTTTTTTTTACGTTTTTAAATGATCTATTGTCTCATTTATCGTTTTATTAAGTATCTATTGTCTGCCACTAAAGCACCCTTAGCTTTTCATATTTCTTCCCTGGTTCAGGGAATGTTAAACTCATTATATTCCGACATTGACAGCATTATAAAATGGAGTTCAACCAATACAGTGGAATTTAGTGCACATACTCGGTGTATGTCAAGGATACATGCGGTACATTTTAGCGTCCCTTCTCCCTTGTCTCCACACCAAAGACAAAAAGACAAAAACTTTATGTTCACGACAGATGTTGGTTGGTTTAGGTGGTTGCTTTCCCACCATACTGAAAGGAAAAAAAACACAAGTAGCGCTTTAGTGCCGTTTTGAAGCCACAGCTGGTAGAGCCTGGAGATAAAAAGGGTGACAAAATGTTATGGGAGCTCAAAACCAGCCTGAGGAGTTGAGAAATTTAGTGATATTGTTGAAACGGATGCCTCGGATGGCCGATAGGTCTTCAGAGCTGAGCTCTGAACTGAGCGCGAGCATTATGAGCGCGCTCTGAATCGAGCGTGCTCAGATCGTTCAGATGTGTTTAAGAAACACACTTGAGCACAATCTGTCTAATGTCAGTCAAAAAATGAAAAATAATAATTAAAATGGATAAGCTAATTTGTTTACCTTCTGTGCCAGGTTCGTCCGCCATTATCCTGTTTTTTTTTTCTGTCAAATGTGACTGAAATTTGTATGTATATGTGTAATCAGCTTTTTACTCAGGATGCTCAGTCAATTTATTCTGCGCTCATAGAGCGCGCTCTGATCGTGCTCTGAACGAAAAAAGAAACACAAATTTGAGCTCTGAAGTCTCTGAGCTAAAAAAGAAACACGAACTTTTTGTATAACAGTTCAGGTTCTGTTTTGAACTAAAAAAGAAAAACGCCTAAGGGGCCAGTTATAGCGATCAGTAAAATGCAACCGAAAAAATTTTCTTTTTCTTTTTTGGACCACCTAAAGGTAATGCTTGAACTCGATCTTGGTCTTAAAATGTTGCTTAAGAATTATAAAGTTAGTTTATCAAAAAAAAAAAATAAGTGGATAATGTTTAAATTTTCTACAAAAAGAATTAACAAATTTTTCTGTACGAAAAACTTTTTCTGATCAACTTCTCAGTTAATTCCACACAAAAAAGCCAAGTCATTCCACTGATATGTTTCAATTTTTTACTGTTCCATCTGTCAGGATTTTTTTCTATTGGAATTTAACAGTGGTGGTTGATTTGTTTGTTGTATATTGTGAAGTGTGGGTGTTTAGCAGCGAAAAGCGACTCAGTCATTTATTTAAAAAAAGTAGAATTCAAACATTTGGTATGTTTTCGCGAAATAAAAAAAATAATGCTTCACAAAATCAATTTTTCTGAAAGACTTTTTTCTGTTTGCTATGACCGCCGAAACGAAAAAAACCTCATTTTCATACTGTTCCAACTTTTTCGGTTGCTTTTTACTGATCGCTATAACTGGCCCCTTAGGGAAAACCGGCCTGGAATTTCTAGGAACAAAGCGATATTAGAACAGGAAATATTGGAAGCTGTCAGCTCTCGACATCACGCACACATTTATAGAATCTGCCCATACGTGAACCCTTTCCGCTAACCGCCATTGCGGGAAAAACCGCACAAAATCAAGGCACTGGTTTAAGCTAGAGCCGGACATTCACAAAGAAGATGGAACACTGTTTCACTCTTGTTAGCGCAGCTTTGACAGTGGGTGTTGTGGGGGATGCCTAGCTTGGCTGCGTGAGTTCCTAGAGGCCAGTGGAGGGAAAACTTTCCTCGCATGAGATACGCTCAGAGCAGAGCCCCGTCTGGCAAGTTCATCGGCTTTAATAATTACAACAAGCGCACACTCACGACTCGCGAGGGTTCTTCCAAACTTGAACCTAGACTAACTTCTACTCGGAACTAACTACGTACATGCGTAATTTTCCATCCAACTGATTAAAATATAAACTAATTGGTTAAAGCTTTTACCTTCTATTTATTTTATTATTAGCGGACCCCCTGCACACTTCGTAGTGCAAAATAGAAATATAAAAAATCAAATTCATTTAAATCAGTGATAAATAGTTTTTCTTGTAATGCTTTGTGCTACACTATATTTGGTTTTTTCCATTTTCGGTGTACCAAGTCGCCAGGAATCTTAGACTGTATAGGTACCCATTTTTAATTCACTGACATCTTTGTTCTTAGTAGCTTAAATTGCTCTATCACTCAACCACGCATGGTAGCACTGTTGTGTTATGTTAGGGAAAACACTTTCAATCAATTTCTCTTTTGACAGTACAAAACGGCAAAAATAATTTGACAATGGCATCGCATCGACTTAACAAATCTCCATTAATATGAAGACTTTAAGCAACCGTTAATTTCATCAGCAGTTGTCGATCTAGGAATGACGGGCAATGTTTGTCTGAAATCGCCTGACAATAAAATCAATGCACCAGCAAATGACTCTGAATTAGGTATCTCGAACATCTTTCATTGGTTTTTCTAAAGCTTCAACAGATTTCTTATTTGCCATAGTGCATTCATCCCAAATAATGATACCGCAGCGATTTCGACTTCCAGATGTTCTTGAAATGTTACGTGTTGGAGTTTCAATAACTTGGTAATTCATAGGCAATTTCAAAGCAGAATGTGCTGTCCGACCACCATCTAACAAAATGGCTGCATTGCCGGAAGACGCCAACGCCGAACGCCAATGAATTTTTATACTGAAAACGTATCATTGCCATTAACAATGACATTAAAAACTTTTTTCCGGTGCCTCCAGGCGCATCTAGAAAGTAAAATTAACCGGTATCGCTATTTACGGCTTGCATAGTAGTATCGTACGCCTTTTTTGCTCCGCATTCACTGTCGAAAGATTTGCTTAAACAAAAGCATTCAATTCGTAGCGATCGTATTGTAGTTCACGCTGCAATTCTATATCAAAAATTTCATGCATTGCACGATTAGGTGATGGCATTCCCAACTGTGTTTTATTAGCAATCGACAAACAGAAATCTTCAATACAAATCATTGTAAATTTTCGGCGTGAAGACCATTACAGGATTACGATTAACTTGACGCACTCGAATAAGAAATCGATTCGGAGCCTTTCATAATAAAAGATTTTGACCGTTTTTTATGTATGGGTGGTGCCACGCCCCTTTGTC
The DNA here is from genome assembly GCA_936431705.1 of Cheilosia pagana. Taxonomy (NCBI): domain Eukaryota; kingdom Metazoa; phylum Arthropoda; class Insecta; order Diptera; family Syrphidae; genus Cheilosia; species Cheilosia pagana. The sequence goes on along the minus strand of OW386168.1, from coordinate 25,578,826 downwards.
AAATTTTGACCAATCTTCGCAGGAACACTCCTGTGCTATTACCTAAGAATGTGTGTAAATTTGAACTCAATCGAATCTGTAGTTTTCGAGATATAAGATTTTCAACGTATTTTTTGTATGGGCGGTGCCACGCCCCTTTGTCCAATTTTAACCAATCTCTACAGGAATACTCCTGCGCCAATACCTAAGATTGTGTGTAAATTTGAACTCAATCGATTGTGTGGTTTTCGAAATATAATGTTTTGAATGCGTTTTTGTATGGGAGGTGCCACGCCCCTATAACTCATGAACCAATACACCCGCAAAGACCGTATATGCCTACAAACCATGGTATAACCGTCACCTTTCATGGAAAGTTTTCAGAATCAAAATCGGTTCACGCATTACAGAGAACATTGGCGACAAACACAATTCAACTTATTTTTATATAATAGATTATTATTATACTGACAGCGGTATACCAGTTTACTGAGTCGTCAACTGTTTTATATGACAGTTGCTTCAAGACACATGTTGATAAGTAACTATCTGTTTGGAGACATATTTTTTTTAATTTGTTAGATGCATTATCTGTAAACATTTAATAAAAGATTCTTAAGGGCTTTGTTGCACAACTGTTAAAAGTGTGTATGAATATTTTTTATTTATTAGATTAGGTACTATTAAATCAAATTTACAGAAAAAGAAACTAATAGATTAAAAAATATTGTGATTAACCAATAATTCTTAATACATTAATTTCACTAGAATAAGGTAATTAAATTACATAATCATATATTCGTAGTTCTGACGTCTCCCTAAAACTACATTATAAAAATCTGTGTGGCTGAACATTCTGGATATATTGCGGCTTTGGTGCTCTCATTAAAAATTGAAGTTAATCTCACTTTTAAACAACATGAATTTAGTTTTGACTAGATTGGTCTGGAGTAGATGTAACCTGAAGGCAAAAACTAGATTGGTGGGGAACGTCACTTTTGCAAACACAATTAACCACATATGCGAACTGTCAACTTAGTACTCAGTCACGAATTTCTTGACTAGATTCGTCGGCTACCCCTTCATAAACGACAACTGACACAGACCGATCTAGACTGAGATCAAAACTAAGATACCTCAAGTCAGTCAGCTGTCAGACTTACTAAACTAGCTACCTACTTGAACGTCCCCATTTAGTTTAGCTCGAGCAGCGTACTAAGCTATAACCTAAAATTCGTTGGTATACTATTTTGAATTTTCAAAAATGGTTTTTCTGTTTTATTGTGCCTCTGTAAATCTTTGTTTTTATTCAGACAGGCCCAAAGTAGAAACATTGCCATTTTATCGACCCACCCTGTTGGACAATGGGTGTGAAATATTGCAGTACCTGCATTGGGCCGCGTGTTTAATAAATAAACAACTGAGCACTATGCTCCGGATTATAGGTTGTAGGCAATTATATGAACGATTTATTTAAATGATTTATTTATTGATTTAAACGACACTTCTTGACGTCCACTTCTACCGATTTATTAAATATGTATATGTCCAGGTCGCCTTAAATCAATGTGAATAGGTACGTTAAAATTTAAAAGTGTTTTTACTATCTAAGGCGGTTATTATGAAAGACGCAAGTTAAACTTTTCCCGCAATCAATATTTAATTTGATAGTCGCACGTAATTGATAAGTAACTTAAAAGCCTAACTTGACGTTACTGGATGAATTTAAATTTTCAGAATTTACCGCAACAGTTGCGCGTTATAATCCGTTGAAGATGGTAGACCAAATTTCGACCCGGGATTCAACCAAATACATCTACTCAGTGATCCGTATCGTGGGAATTGACAACCTCAACCGGACATGTGGTTACGTAATATATGCGTTTCTGATGAACTTCGTGAGCATTTTCCTCCAGCTATTCGCATTTACTGTCAGCTACATAATTTCAAGCAGCAGCATGTCCTTAAGTACTTTTCTAACATCGTTACAAGTGGCCATTAACGTGTACTCAGTGGGACTTAAAATACTGGTTCTGTTTCTATATATGCCAAGAATTCGCAAAACGGATCACATTCTGAAGGCGTTGGATGCACAAATACAAACAAAGGAAGAGCGTTCATTGGCAGAATACATGATCAAGTTCTGTAACCGTATAGTTTTAATTTTCGTGTTTTCGTACTTTGGGTACTCGATCAGCACGTTCCTAGCGGCTTTATATAATGGACATCCACCTTATGCTATCTATATTCCATATTGCCACTGGCAAGATTCTTTGACCAAACAGATTATAGCTAGTTTCATAGAATTTTCCCTCATTAATATGTCATGCTTGCAGGAAGGTCTCATTGATACCTTTGGGGTTGTATTTATCCAGATGGCTCGATATCACATGAAAATATTGTGCCTAAGGGTCGAAGCCTTGGGAAGGGATCCATCAAAGTCAAAGGAGGATAATGTTAAAAGTCTGATTAGCTGTATTGACATGCATAGGAAAATTTTGGAGTAAGTTTTCTAATTCTATCGAAATATGTTTTTAAATGCTTTTTCATATTATCCATCTCATTGTAGGTTCGTCGAGCTGGTTCGACCTATTATTTCCAAAACTGTATTCGTTCAGCTAATTGTACAGGCAGTGGTTATGGCAATAGCGCTCGTTAACATTGTAATGGTGGCTAATTTTACCTCCGCCATTGGATCATCTTTTTTCCTTTTGGCAGTAACTACGGAAACTCTTCCGATCTGCTACACAATGAACGTCCTAATGGAGGAGATTCAGAATCTTCCAACTTCGATGTTCCACAGCGCATGGTATGAACAGAACAAATCGTTTCGTCATATGACTCTTTTTGCCATGCAAAATGCACAGAAGTTCAACAACATCGTTGCTGGCGATATAATACCAATTCAATTGTCAACATTTCTTGCGGTTAGTTTCATCTTGAATGTCAATTTGCAGAGAGTGCGACAGTGAACACAATTGCTAGACTAAGACCTGGGGTCGAATTCCCGCATCCTTGAGCGAGCAATACGTCACTGAATTTTGTGGATTTTACATTTGCCAAAACAATAACAAATTCGGTAACGTATTACTCGATCACGGATGCGGTAAATCAACCCCTGATTTCATTTGAAGTGCGATTAAATAGTTCAACAGTTTTAGCATTCGTGTCATTTATGATATTCGAGCTGCCAAAAATGTTACCTTACCATTCCTTAAAAATGATTCATTATGATGTTCGTTTTTATTTGCAGATCTCACGATTCTCGTTTTCAGTCTACGCACTGGTAAAGCAAATGGAAAATCGAGAATCTTCATTCATGCATTTAATTCGAGAAAGTTAAACCCTTGAAGAAATACGTATTTTCATTTGCAGATTGCAGTATGAAATACCTACATTTTAATCATACACTATAAATTTGAGAAATATGCAACTTTGAAATACATATCACGTAATTAGGTTTTACGTGACTTAAACTAGCACATATATGGATAATAATTTGGATATCGATTGCCCGCAAATAATGAAGAGAACTATAAGGTAGTGGTTATTACCGATATTTTGTTAAAGAAGATTTTTAAATCCTGATGCACTATTCAAGTAATATGAATTAATAAAAAATCCATAATACACTTAAATTGTTTTAATTGAAATGAAAGCAAGGTGACGTTTGAATTAAATAGGTAATCTATTAAGTAGCGAACGAAATCATATAAATTTAAATTTTACATCAATAGACAGATCAAATAAATGGTTAAACCTTTAAAAAAATCAGCATCGCTTTTAATTCGCTCAATGGCCAAATAGAGCCGTGAGCCGGTAGTCCTAATTTATTTTTTAACAAATGAATCTGGTGGGTTTTCCAGTAACCTATCTAAATACTTTACGACGCCTGCGAAATGCTGTTTGCTTTGAATGGGATTGGCACCACCTGCTCTGGTATATATATATTTTTCTTTGTTAGTTACTCTTTTGTAAACCCGGATAATCTTATTGTCTTTCAGCAGATGCATTTAAAAATACAGGTAACATTTCAAAGCCACTATTCAGAGGTAAGGTATACTACCTACTACGCGACTACCTACTTACCTACTCGTTGTTTCTAAATGAAGATTGTAGTGGATTGTTGTCCAACTATGGTTGTGTGCGAATAAATTTGAATTTCTCTCTTGATTGAAATAAATGAAAAATTATTTTATAAAATGTAAATGAACCGCAAATACTGTAGTCAAACATGAAAAGCACTAAACGTATTACGGTATATTGGCTGTATAAAGATAGGGACAGTAAAAAGGACGGTTTTGGAAATTTAAACGACGATTGCCATAAAATGCCCCCAATTTCTTTTACTGCTCTTTAGTTGCGGCTTCTTTTTACTACGTTTTATTTAGGTCGCTTTATACTCAGCTGCTTTTTTTCAAGATCATGAAAACGCTTAATTGCCAACTTATGAAATATCTTGAATGACCACAACTATAGTCAATGAGGCACAACAGTTTTCGTGGAGCCAGGACCACTGGTGATTTGATGACTGCTCTCAATCAAAAGTGTAACCAATTCGTCCGCCATTCTGGTGAAACAAAGATTAAAAGCATTTTTCCTTTTCTCGACAATGCGTGCTTATCTCTTCTTTAATGAAAATTGAACCGAAATTGTCGTAGACGGTTTCAAGTCAGCAATTGTCTTAAACACATAAGTCAAACTTCGTTCGCTTACGCAAAAGTTATAAACATGTTCAGATGCATTACCGTTAAGGAACGAACTTTTTTTTTACGTTTTTAAATGATCTATTGTCTCATTTATCGTTTTATTAATGTCGTTTTCCATTGGTTTCACTCGGGGATTCACTCATTCTGAACTCCAATGGAACAAGAAAACTGCTCCTGGTTGAATCCACGACTGTATTGGTAAAACGCCAAGAAATAATCTACGGCTGCTGTCAGTTGGCTTGTGTAAAATACATAAATTACACATGTGTGAGTCCTCCTTGAGTGGATTCTGACTTCAAATCGAGAAGCGAATTTCTCTTCTCAGAATCACCAGAAGAGTATTTTTTGTGCCAAAGGAACGGTTTCAGAAGCGATTTTTTCGATTCCGGACTCTCCCGGACGCTTCTTTTTGCCCAATGGAAAACGACATAAGTATCTATTGTCTGCCACTAAAGCACCCTTAGCTTTTCATATTTCTTCCCTGGTTCAGGGAATGTTAAACTCATTATATTCCGACATTGACAGCATTATAAAATGGAGTTCAACCAATACAGTGGAATTTAGTGCACATACTCGGTGTATGTCAAGGATACATGCGGTACATTTTAGCGTCCCTTCTCCCTTGTCTCCACACCAAAGACAAAAAGACAAAAACTTTATGTTCACGACAGATGTTGGTTGGTTTAGGTGGTTGTTTTCCCACCATACTGAAAGGAAAAAAAACACAAGTAGCGCTTTAGTGCCGTTTTGAAGCCACAGCTGGTAGAGCCTGGAGATAAAAAGGGTGACATAATGTTATGGGAGCTCAAAACCAGCCTGAGGAGTTGAGAAATTTAGTGATATTGTTGAAACGGATGCCTCGGATGGCCGATAGGTCTTCAGAGCTGAGCTCTGAACTGAGCGCGAGCATTATGAGCGCGCTCTGAATCGAGCGTGCTCAGATCGTTCAGATGTGTTTAAGAAACACACTTGAGCACAATCTGTCTAATGTCAGTCAAAAAATGAAAAATAATAATTAAAATGGATAAGCTAATTTGTTTACCTTCTGTGCCAGGTTCGTCCGCCATTATCCTGTTTTTTTTTTCTGTCAAATGTGACTGAAATTTGTATGTATATGTGTAATCAGCTTTTTACTCAGGATGCTCAGTCAATTTATTCTGCGCTCATAGAGCGCGCTCTGATCGTGCTCTGAACGAAAAAAGAAACACAAATTTGAGCTCTGAAGTCTCTGAGCTAAAAAAGAAACACGAACTTTTTGTATAACAGTTCAGGTTCTGTTTTGAACTAAAAAAGAAAAACGCCTAAGGGGCCAGTTATAGCGATCAGTAAAATGCAACCGAAAAAATTTTCTTTTTCTTTTTTGGACCACCTAAAGGTAATGCTTGAACTCGATCTTGGTCTTAAAATGTTGCTTAAGAATTATAAAGTTAGTTTATCAAAAAAAAAAAATAAGTGGATAATGTTTAAATTTTCTACAAAAAGAATTAACAAATTTTTCTGTACGAAAAACTTTTTCTGATCAACTTCTCAGTTAATTCCACACAAAAAAGCCAAGTCATTCCACTGATATGTTTCAATTTTTTACTGTTCCATCTGTCAGGATTTTTTTCTATTGGAATTTAACAGTGGTGGTTGATTTGTTTGTTGTATATTGTGAAGTGTGGGTGTTTAGCAGCGAAAAGCGACTCAGTCATTTATTTAAAAAAAGTAGAATTCAAACATTTGGTATGTTTTCGCGAAATAAAAAAAATAATGCTTCACAAAATCAATTTTTCTGAAAGACTTTTTTCTGTTTGCTATGACCGCCGAAACGAAAAAAACCTCATTTTCATACTGTTCCAACTTTTTCGGTTGCTTTTTACTGATCGCTATAACTGGCCCCTTAGGGAAAACCGGCCTGGAATTTCTAGGAACAAAGCGATATTAGAACAGGAAATATTGGAAGCTGTCAGCTCTCGACATCACGCACACATTTATAGAATCTGCCCATACGTGAACCCTTTCCGCTAACCGCCATTGCGGGAAAAACCGCACAAAATCAAGGCACTGGTTTAAGCTAGAGCCGGACATTCACAAAGAAGATGGAACACTGTTTCACTCTTGTTAGCGCAGCTTTGACAGTGGGTGTTGTGGGGGATGCCTAGCTTGGCTGCGTGAGTTCCTAGAGGCCAGTGGAGGGAAAACTTTCCTCGCATGAGATACGCTCAGAGCAGAGCCCCGTCTGGCAAGTTCATCGGCTTTAATAATTACAACAAGCGCACACTCACGACTCGCGAGGGTTCTTCCAAACTTGAACCTAGACTAACTTCTACTCGGAACTAACTACGTACATGCGTAATTTTCCATCCAACTGATTAAAATATAAACTAATTGGTTAAAGCTTTTACCTTCTATTTATTTTATTATTAGCGGACCCCCTGCACACTTCGTAGTGCAAAATAGAAATATAAAAAATCAAATTCATTTAAATCAGTGATAAATAGTTTTTCTTGTAATGCTTTGTGCTACACTATATTTGGTTTTTTCCATTTTCGGTGTACCAAGTCGCCAGGAATCTTAGACTGTATAGGTACCCATTTTTAATTCACTGACATCTTTGTTCTTAGTAGCTTAAATTGCTCTATCACTCAACCACGCATGGTAGCACTGTTGTGTTATGTTAGGGAAAACACTTTCAATCAATTTCTCTTTTGACAGTACAAAACGGCAAAAATAATTTGACAATGGCATCGCATCGACTTAACAAATCTCCATTAATATGAAGACTTTAAGCAACCGTTAATTTCATCAGCAGTTGTCGATCTAGGAATGACGGGCAATGTTTGTCTGAAATCGCCTGACAATAAAATCAATGCACCAGCAAATGACTCTGAATTAGGTATCTCGAACATCTTTCATTGGTTTTTCTAAAGCTTCAACAGATTTCTTATTTGCCATAGTGCATTCATCCCAAATAATGATACCGCAGCGATTTCGACTTCCAGATGTTCTTGAAATGTTACGTGTTGGAGTTTCAATAACTTGGTAATTCATAGGCAATTTCAAAGCAGAATGTGCTGTCCGACCACCATCTAACAAAATGGCTGCATTGCCGGAAGACGCCAACGCCGAACGCCAATGAATTTTTATACTGAAAACGTATCATTGCCATTAACAATGACATTAAAAACTTTTTTCCGGTGCCTCCAGGCGCATCTAGAAAGTAAAATTAACCGGTATCGCTATTTACGGCTTGCATAGTAGTATCGTACGCCTTTTTTGCTCCGCATTCACTGTCGAAAGATTTGCTTAAACAAAAGCATTCAATTCGTAGCGATCGTATTGTAGTTCACGCTGCAATTCTATATCAAAAATTTCATGCATTGCACGATTAGGTGATGGCATTCCCAACTGTGTTTTGTTAGCAATCGACAAACAGAAATCTTCAATACAAATCATTGTAAATTTTCGGCGTGAAGACCATTACAGGATTACGATTAACTTGACGCACTTGAATCAGAAATCGATTCGGAGCCTTTCATAATAAAAGATTTTGACCGTTTTTTATGTATTTGTGGTGCGACGCCCCTTTGTCCAATTTTGACCAATCTTCGCAGGAACACTCCTGTGCTATTACCTAAGAATGTGTGTAAATTTGAACTCAATCGAATCTGTGGTTTTCAAGATATAAGATTTTCAACGTGTTTTTTGTATGGGCGGTGCCACGCCCCTTTGTCTAATTTTGACCTTACTTCTCAGTAATATTGCTGCGCCAATACCTACCTAAGATTGTGTGTAAATTTAAACTCAATCGAATCTGTAGTTTTCGAGATATAAGATTTTCAACGTATTTTTTGTATGGGCGGTACCACGCCCCTTCGTCCAATTTTGACCAATCTCTACAGGAATACTCCTGCGCCAATACCTAAGATTGTGTGTAAATTTGAACTCAATCGATTGTGTGGTTTTCGAAATTATAATGTTTTAAATGCGTTTTTTGTATGGGAGGTGCCACGCCCCTATAACTCATGAACCAATACACCCGCAAAGACCGTATATGCCTACAAACCATGGTATTACCGTCACCTTTCATGGGATGTTTTCAGAATCAAAATCGGTTCACGCATTACAGAGAACATTGGCGACAAACACAATTCAACTTATTTTTATATATTTAGATTATTATTATACTGACAGCGGTATACCAGTTTACTGAGTCGTCAACTGTTTTATATGACAGTTGCTTCAAGACACATGTTGATAAGTAACTATCTGTTTGGAGACATAATTTTTTGAATTTGTTAGATGCATTATCTGTAAACATTTAATAAAAGATTCTTAAGGGCTTTGTTGCACAACTGTTAAAAGTATGTATGAATGTATTTATTTATTAGATTAGGTACTATTAAATTAAATTTACAGAAAAAGAAACTAATAGATTAAAAAATGTTGTGATTAACCAATAATTCTTTGTATACGTACTCTTAATACATTAATTTCAATAGAATAAGGTAATTAAAGTCAGTCCTTGTACATAATCATATATTCGTAGTTCTGACGTCTCCCTAAAACTACATTATAAAAATCTGTGTGGCTGAACATTCTGGATATATTGCGGCTTTGGTGCTCTCATTAAAAATTGAAGTTAATCTCACTTTTAAACAACATGAATTTAGTTTTGACTAGATTGGTCTGGAGTAGATGTAACCTGAAGGCAAAAACTAGATTGGTGGGGAACGTCACTTTTCCAACTTCAGCCACATATGCGAACTGTTAACTTAGTACTCAGTCACGAATTTCTTGACTAGATTCGTCGGCTACCCCTTCATAAACGTCAACTGACACAGCTGCACAGTGCACATGTGACCGATCTAGACTGAGATCAAAACTAAGATACCTCAAGTCAGTCAGCTGTCAGACTTACTAAACTAGCTACCTACTTGAACGTCCCCATTTAGTTTAGCTCGAGCAGCGTACTAAGCTATAACCTAAAATTCGTTGGTATACTATTTTGAATTTTCAAAAATGGTTTTTCTGTTTTATTGTGCCTCTGTAAATCTTTGTTTTTATTCAGACAGGCCCAAAGTAGAAACATTGCCATTTTATCGACCCACCCTGTTGGACAATGGGTGTGAAATAATTATTGCAGTACCTGCATTGGGCCGCGTGTTTAATAAATAAACAACTGAGCACTATGCTCCGGATTATAGGTTGTAGGCAATTATATGAACGTGGAATGATTTATTTATTGATTTAAACGACACTTCTTGACGTCCACTTCTACCGATTTATTAAATATGTATATGTCCAGGTCGCCTTAAATCAATGTGAATAGGTACGTTAAAATTTAAAAGTGTTTTTACTATCTAAGGCGGTTATTATGAAAGACGCAAGTTAAACTTTTCCCGCAATCAATATTTAATTTGATAGTCGCACGTAATTGATAAGTAACTAAAAAACCTAACTTGACGTTACTGGGTGAATTTAAATTTTCACAATTTACCGCAACAGTTGCGCGTTATAATCCGTTGAAGATGGTAGACCAAATTTCGACCCGAGATTCAACCAAATACATCTACTCAGTGATCCGTATCGTGGGAATTGACAACCTCAACCGGACATGGGGTTACGTAATATATTCGTTTCTGATGAACTTCGTGAGCATTTTCCTCCAGCTATTCGCATTTACTGTCAGCTACATAATTTCAAGCAGCAGCATGTCCTTAAGTACTTTTCTAACATCGTTACAAGTGGCCATTAACGTGTACTCAGTGGGACTTAAAATACTGGTTCTGTTTCTATATATGCCAAGAATTCGCAAAACGGATCACATTCTGAAGGCGTTGGATGCACAAATACAAACAAAGGAAGAGCGTTCATTGGCAGAATACATGATCAAGTTCTGTAACCGTATAGTTTTAATTTTCGTGTTTTCGTACTTTGGGTACTCGATCAGCACGTTCCTAGCGGCTTTATATAATGGACATCCACCTTATGCTATCTATATTCCATATTGCCACTGGCAAGATTCTTTGACCAAACAGATTATAGCTAGTTTCATAGAATTTTCCCTCATTAATATGTCATGCTTGCAGGAAGGTCTCATTGATACCTTTGGGGTTGTATTTATCCAGATGGCTCGATATCACATGAAAATATTGTGCCTAAGGGTCGAAGCCTTGGGAAGGGATCCATCAAAGTCAAAGGAGGATAATGTTAAAAGTCTGATTAGCTGTATTGACATGCATAGGAAAATTTTGGAGTAAGTTTTCTAATTCTATCGAAATATGTTTTTAAATGCTTTTTCATATTATCCATCTCATTGTAGGTTCGTCGAGCTGGTTCGACCTATTATTTCCAAAACTGTATTCGTTCAGCTAATTGTACAGGCAGTGGTTATGGCAATAGCGCTCGTTAACATTGTAATGGTGGCTAATTTTACCTCCGCCATTGGATCATCTTTTTTCCTTTTGGCAGTAACTACGGAAACTCTTCCGATCTGCTACACAATGAACGTCCTAATGGAGGAGATTCAGAATCTTCCAACTTCGATGTTCCACAGCGCATGGTATGAACAGAACAAATCGTTTCGTCATATGACTCTTTTTGCCATGCAAAATGCACAGAAGTTCAACAACATCGTTGCTGGCGATATAATACCAATTCAATTGTCAACATTTCTTGCGGTTAGTTTCATCTTGAATGTCAATTTGCAGAGAGTGCGACAGTGAACACAATTGCTAGACTAAGACCTGGGGTCGAATTCCCGCATCCTTGAGCGAGCAATACGTCACTGAATTTTGTGGATTTTACATTTGCCAAAACAATAACAAATTCGGTAACGTATTACTCGATCACGGATGCGGTAAATCAACCCCTGATTTCATTTGAAGTGCGATTAAATAGTTCAACAGTTTTAGCATTCGTGTCATTTATGATATTCGAGCTGCCAAAAATGTTACCTTACCATTCCTTAAAAATGATTCATTATGATGTTCGTTTTTATTTGCAGATCTCACGATTCTCGTTTTCAGTCTACGCACTGGTAAAGCAAATGGAAAATCGAGAATCTTCATTCATGCATTTAATTCGAGAAAGTTAAACCCTTGAAGAAATACGTATTTTCATTTGCAGATTGCAGTATGAAATACCTACATTTTAATCATACACTATAAATTTGAGAAATATGCAACTTTGAAATACATATCACGTAATTAGGTTTTACGTGACTTAAACTAGCACATATATGGATAATAATTTGGATATCGATTGCCCGCAAATAATGAAGAGAACTATAAGGTAGTGGTTATTACCGATATTTTGTTAAAGAAGATTTTTAAATCCTGATGCACTATTCAAGTAATATGAATTAATAAAAAATCCATAATACACTTAAATTGTTTTAATTGAAATGAAAGCAAGGTGACGTTTGAATTAAATAGGTAATCTATTAAGTAGCGAACGAAATCATATAAATTTAAATTTTACATCAATAGACAGATCAAATAAATGGTTAAACCTTTAAAAAAATCAGCATCGCTTTTAATTCGCTCAATGGCCAAATAGAGCCGTGAGCCGGTAGTCCTAATTTATTTTTTAACAAATGAATCTGGTGGGTTTTCCAGTAACCTATCTAAATACTTTACGACGCCTGCGAAATGCTGTTTGCTTTGAATGGGATTGGCACCACCTGCTCTGGTATATATATATTTTTCTTTGTTAGTTACTCTTTTGCAAACCCGGATAATCTTATTGTCTTTCAGCAGATGCATTTAAAAATACAGGTAACATTTCAAAGCCACTATTCAGAGGTAAGGTAAGCCTACTACCTACTACGCGACTACCTACTTACCTACTCGTTGTTTCTAAATGAAGATTGTTGTGGATTGTTGTCCAACTATGGTTGTGTGCGAATAAATTTGAATTTCTCTCTTGATTTAAATAAATGAAAACTTATTTTATAAAATGTAAATGAACCGCAAATACTGTAGTCAAACATCAAAAGCACGAAACGTATTACGGTATATTGGTTGTATAAAGATAGGTAGGGACTGTAAAAAGGACGGTTTTGGAAATTTAAACGACGATTGCCATAAAATGCCCCCAATTTCTTTTACTGCTCTTTAGTTGCGGCTTCATTTTACTACGTTTTATTAAGGTCGCTTTATACTCAGCTGCTTTTTTTCAAGATCATGAAAACGCTTAATTGCCAACTTATGAAATATCTTGAATGACCACAACTATAGTCAATGAGGCACAACAGTTTTCGTGGAGCCAGGTCCACTGGTGATTTGATGACTGCTCTCAATCAAAAGTGTAACCAATTCGTCCGCCATTCTGGTGAAACAAAGATTAAAAGCATTTTTCCTTTTCTCGACAATGCGTGCTTATCTCTTCTTTAATGAAAATTGAACCGATATTGTCGTAGACGGTTTCAAGTCAGCAATTGTCTTAAACACATAAGTCAAACTTCGTTCGCTTACGCAAAAGTTATAAACATGTTCAGATGCATTACCGTTAAGGAACGAACTTTTTTTTTACGTTTTTAAATGATCTATTGTCTCATTTATCGTTTTATTAAGTATCTATTGTCTGCCACTAAAGCACCCTTAGCTTTTCATATTTCTTCCCTGGTTCAGGGAATGTTAAACTCATTATATTCCGACATTGACAGCATTATAAAATGGAGTTCAACCAATACAGTGGAATTTAGTGCACATACTCGGTGTATGTAAAGGATACATGCGGTACATTTTAGCGTCCCTTCTCCCTTGTCTCCACACCAAAGACAAAAAGACAAAAACTTTATGTTCACGACAGATGTTGGTTGGTTTAGGTGGTTGTTTTCCCACCATACTGAAAGGAAAAAAAACACAAGTAGCGCTTTAGTGCCGTTTTGAAGCCACAGCTGGTAGAGCCTGGAGATAAAAAGGGTGACATAATGTTATGGGAGCTCAAAACCAGCCTGAGGAGTTGAGAAATTTAGTGATATTGTTGAAACGGATGCCTCGGATGGCCGATAGGTCTTCAGAGCTGAGCTCTGAACTGAGCGCGAGCATTATGAGCGCGCTCTGAATCGAGCGTGCTCAGATCGTTCAGATGTGTTTAAGAAACACACTTGAGCACAATCTGTCTAATGTCAGTCAAAAAATGAAAAATAATAATTAAAATGGATAAGCTAATTTGTTTACCTTCTGTGCCAGGTTCGTCCGCCATTATCCTGTTTTTTTTTTCTGTCAAATGTGACTGAAATTTGTATGTATATGTGTAATCAGCTTTTTACTCAGGATGCTCAGTCAATTTATTCTGCGCTCATAGAGCGCGCTCTGATCGTGCTCTGAACGAAAAAAGAAACACAAATTTGAGCTCTGAAGTCTCTGAGCTAAAAAAGAAACACGAACTTTTTGTATAACAGTTCAGGTTCTGTTTTGAACTAAAAAAGAAAAACGCCTAAGGGGCCAGTTATAGCGATCAGTAAAATGCAACCGAAAAAATTTTCTTTTTCTTTTTTGGACCACCTAAAGGTAATGCTTGAACTCGATCTTGGTCTTAAAATGTTGCTTAAGAATTATAAAGTTAGTTTATCAAAAAAAAAAAATAAGTGGATAATGTTTAAATTTTCTACAAAAAGAATTAACAAATTTTTCTGTACGAAAAACTTTTTCTGATCAACTTCTCAGTTAATTCCACACAAAAAAGCCAAGTCATTCCACTGATATGTTTCAATTTTTTACTGTTCCATCTGTCAGGATTTTTTTCTATTGGAATTTAACAGTGGTGGTTGATTTGTTTGTTGTATATTGTGAAGTGTGGGTGTTTAGCAGCGAAAAGCGACTCAGTCATTTATTTAAAAAAAGTAGAATTCAAACATTTGGTATGTTTTCGCGAAATAAAAAAAATAATGCTTCACAAAATCAATTTTTCTGAAAGACTTTTTTCTGTTTGCTATGACCGCCGAAACGAAAAAAACCTCATTTTCATACTGTTCCAACTTTTTCGGTTGCTTTTTACTGATCGCTATAACTGGCCCCTTAGGGAAAACCGGCCTGGAATTTCTAGGAACAAAGCGATATTAGAACAGGAAATATTGGAAGCTGTCAGCTCTCGACATCACGCACACATTTATAGAATCTGCCCATACGTGAACCCTTTCCGCTAACCGCCATTGCGGGAAAAACCGCACAAAATCAAGGCACTGGTTTAAGCTAGAGCCGGACATTCACAAAGAAGATGGAACACTGTTTCACTCTTGTTAGCGCAGCTTTGACAGTGGGTGTTGTGGGGGATGCCTAGCTTGGCTGCGTGAGTTCCTAGAGGCCAGTGGAGGGAAAACTTTCCTCGCATGAGATACGCTCAGAGCAGAGCCCCGTCTGGCAAGTTCATCGGCTTTAATAATTACAACAAGCGCACACTCACGACTCGCGAGGGTTCTTCCAAACTTGAACCTAGACTAACTTCTACTCGGAACTAACTACGTACATGCGTAATTTTCCATCCAACTGATTAAAATATAAACTAATTGGTTAAAGCTTTTACCTTCTATTTATTTTATTATTAGCGGACCCCCTGCACACTTCGTAGTGCAAAATAGAAATATAAAAAATCAAATTCATTTAAATCAGTGATAAATAGTTTTTCTTGTAATGCTTTGTGCTACACTATATTTGGTTTTTTCCATTTTCGGTGTACCAAGTCGCCAGGAATCTTAGACTGTATAGGTACCCATTTTTAATTCACTGACATCTTTGTTCTTAGTAGCTTAAATTGCTCTATCACTCAACCACGCATGGTAGCACTGTTGTGTTATGTTAGGGAAAACACTTTCAATCAATTTCTCTTTTGACAGTACAAAACGGCAAAAATAATTTGACAATGGCATCGCATCGACTTAACAAATCTCCATTAATATGAAGACTTTAAGCAACCGTTAATTTCATCAGCAGTTGTCGATCTAGGAATGACGGGCAATGTTTGTCTGAAATCGCCTGACAATAAAATCAATGCACCAGCAAATGACTCTGAATTAGGTATCTCGAACATCTTTCATTGGTTTTTCTAAAGCTTCAACAGATTTCTTATTTGCCATAGTGCATTCATCCCAAATAATGATACCGCAGCGATTTCGACTTCCAGATGTTCTTGAAATGTTACGTGTTGGAGTTTCAATAACTTGGTAATTCATAGGCAATTTCAAAGCAGAATGTGCTGTCCGACCACCATCTAACAAAATGGCTGCATTGCCGGAAGACGCCAACGCCGAACGCCAATGAATTTTTATACTGAAAACGTATCATTGCCATTAACAATGACATTAAAAACTTTTTTCCGGTGCCTCCAGGCGCATCTAGAAAGTAAAATTAACCGGTATCGCTATTTACGGCTTGCATAGTAGTATCGTACGCCTTTTTTGCTCCGCATTCACTGTCGAAAGATTTGCTTAAACAAAAGCATTCAATTCGTAGCGATCGTATTGTAGTTCACGCTGCAATTCTATATCAAAAATTTCATGCATTGCACGATTAGGTGATGGCATTCCCAACTGTGTTTTGTTAGCAATCGACAAACAGAAATCTTCAATACAAATCATTGTAAATTTTCGGCGTGAAGACCATTACAGGATTACGATTAACTTGACGCACTTGAATCAGAAATCGATTCGGAGCCTTTCATAATAAAAGATTTTGACCGTTTTTTATGTATTTGTGGTGCGACGCCCCTTTGTCCAATTTTGACCAATCTTCGCAGGAACACTCCTGTGCTATTACCTAAGAATGTGTGTAAATTTGAACTCAATCGAATCTGTGGTTTTCAAGATATAAGATTTTCAACGTGTTTTTTGTATGGGCGGTGCCACGCCCCTTTGTCTAATTTTGACCTTACTTCTCAGTAATATTGCTGCGCCAATACCTACCTAAGATTGTGTGTAAATTTAAACTCAATCGAATCTGTAGTTTTCGAGATATAAGATTTTCAACGTATTTTTTGTATGGGCGGTACCACGCCCCTTCGTCCAATTTTGACCAATCTCTACAGGAATACTCCTGCGCCAATACCTAAGATTGTGTGTAAATTTGAACTCAATCGATTGTGTGGTTTTCGAAATTATAATGTTTTAAATGCGTTTTTTGTATGGGAGGTGCCACGCCCCTATAACTCATGAACCAATACACCCGCAAAGACCGTATATGCCTACAAACCATGGTATTACCGTCACCTTTCATGGGATGTTTTCAGAATCAAAATCGGTTCACGCATTACAGAGAACATTGGCGACAAACACAATTCAACTTATTTTTATATATTTAGATTATTATTATACTGACAGCGGTATACCAGTTTACTGAGTCGTCAACTGTTTTATATGACAGTTGCTTCAAGACACATGTTGATAAGTAACTATCTGTTTGGAGACATAATTTTTTGAATTTGTTAGATGCATTATCTGTAAACATTTAATAAAAGATTCTTAAGGGCTTTGTTGCACAACTGTTAAAAGTATGTATGAATGTATTTATTTATTAGATTAGGTACTATTAAATTAAATTTACAGAAAAAGAAACTAATAGATTAAAAAATGTTGTGATTAACCAATAATTCTTTGTATACGTACTCTTAATACATTAATTTCAATAGAATAAGGTAATTAAAGTCAGTCCTTGTACATAATCATATATTCGTAGTTCTGACGTCTCCCTAAAACTACATTATAAAAATCTGTGTGGCTGAACATTCTGGATATATTGCGGCTTTGGTGCTCTCATTAAAAATTGAAGTTAATCTCACTTTTAAACAACATGAATTTAGTTTTGACTAGATTGGTCTGGAGTAGATGTAACCTGAAGGCAAAAACTAGATTGGTGGGGAACGTCACTTTTCCAACTTCAGCCACATATGCGAACTGTTAACTTAGTACTCAGTCACGAATTTCTTGACTAGATTCGTCGGCTACCCCTTCATAAACGTCAACTGACACAGCTGCACAGTGCACATGTGACCGATCTAGACTGAGATCAAAACTAAGATACCTCAAGTCAGTCAGCTGTCAGACTTACTAAACTAGCTACCTACTTGAACGTCCCCATTTAGTTTAGCTCGAGCAGCGTACTAAGCTATAACCTAAAATTCGTTGGTATACTATTTTGAATTTTCAAAAATGGTTTTTCTGTTTTATTGTGCCTCTGTAAATCTTTGTTTTTATTCAGACAGGCCCAAAGTAGAAACATTGCCATTTTATCGACCCACCCTGTTGGACAATGGGTGTGAAATAATTATTGCAGTACCTGCATTGGGCCGCGTGTTTAATAAATAAACAACTGAGCACTATGCTCCGGATTATAGGTTGTAGGCAATTATATGAACGTGGAATGATTTATTTATTGATTTAAACGACACTTCTTGACGTCCACTTCTACCGATTTATTAAATATGTATATGTCCAGGTCGCCTTAAATCAATGTGAATAGGTACGTTAAAATTTAAAAGTGTTTTTACTATCTAAGGCGGTTATTATGAAAGACGCAAGTTAAACTTTTCCCGCAATCAATATTTAATTTGATAGTCGCACGTAATTGATAAGTAACTTAAAAGCCTAACTTGACGTTACTGGATGAATTTAAATTTTCAGAATTTACCGCAACAGTTGCGCGTTATAATCCGTTGAAGATGGTAGACCAAATTTCGACCCGGGATTCAACCAAATACATCTACTCAGTGATCCGTATCGTGGGAATTGACAACCTCAACCGGACATGGGGTTACGTAATATATGCGTTTCTGATGAACTTCGTGAGCATTTTCCTCCAGCTATTCGCATTTACTGTCAGCTACATAATTTCAAGCAGCAGCATGTCCTTAAGTACTTTTCTAACATCGTTACAAGTGGCCATTAACGTGTACTCAGTGGGACTTAAAATACTGGTTCTGTTTCTATATATGCCAAGAATTCGCAAAACGGATCACATTCTGAAGGCGTTGGATGCACAAATACAAACAAAGGAAGAGCGTTCATTGGCAGAATACATGATCAAGTTCTGTAACCGTATAGTTTTAATTTTCGTGTTTTCGTACTTTGGGTACTCGATCAGCACGTTCCTAGCGGCTTTATATAATGGACATCCACCTTATGCTATCTATATTCCATATTGCCACTGGCAAGATTCTTTGACCAAACGGATTATAGCTAGTTTCATAGAATTTTCCCTCATTAATATGTCATGCTTGCAGGAAGGTCTCATTGATACCTTTGGGGTTGTATTTATCCAGATGGCTCGATATCACATGAAAATATTGTGCCTAAGGGTCGAAGCCTTGGGAAGGGATCCATCAAAGTCAAAGGAGGATAATATTAAAAGTCTGATTAGCTGTATTGACATGCATAGGAAAATTTTGGAGTAAGTTTTCTAATTCTATCGAAATATGTTTTTAAATGCTTTTTCATATTATCCATCTCATTGTAGGTTCGTCGAGCTGGTTCGACCTATTATTTCCAAAACTGTATTCGTTCAGCTAATTGTACAGGCAGTGGTTATGGCAATAGCGCTCGTTAACATTGTAATGGTGGCTAATTTTACCTCCGCCATTGGATCATCTTTTTTCCTTTTGGCAGTAACTACGGAAACTCTTCCGATCTGCTACACAATGAACGTCCTAATGGAGGAGATTCAGAATCTTCCAACTTCGATGTTCCACAGCGCATGGTATGAACAGAACAAATCGTTTCGTCATATGACTCTTTTTGCCATGCAAAATGCACAGAAGTTCAACAACATCGTTGCTGGCGATATAATACCAATTCAATTGTCAACATTTCTTGCGGTTAGTTTCATCTTGAATGTCAATTTGCAGAGAGTGCGACAGTGAACACAATTGCTAGACTAAGACCTGGGGTCGAATTCCCGCATCCTTGAGCGAGCAATACGTCACTGAATTTTGTGGATTTTACATTTGCCAAAACAATAACAAATTCGGTAACGTATTACTCGATCACGGATGCGGTAAATCAACCCCTGATTTCATTTGAAGTGCGATTAAATAGTTCAACAGTTTTAGCATTCGTGTCATTTATGATATTCGAGCTGCCAAAAATGTTACCTTACCATTCCTTAAAAATGATTCATTATGATGTTCGTTTTTATTTGCAGATCTCACGATTCTCGTTTTCAGTCTACGCACTGGTAAAGCAAATGGAAAATCGAGAATCTTCATTCATGCATTTAATTCGAGAAAGTTAAACCCTTGAAGAAATACGTATTTTCATTTGCAGATTGCAGTATGAAATACCTACATTTTAATCATACACTATAAATTTGAGAAATATGCAACTTTGAAATACATATCACGTAATTAGGTTTTACGTGACTTAAACTAGCACATATATGGATAATAATTTGGATATCGATTGCCCGCAAATAATGAAGAGAACTATAAGGTAGTGGTTATTACCGATATTTTGTTAAAGAAGATTTTTAAATCCTGATGCACTATTCAAGTAATATGAATTAATAAAAAATCCATAATACACTTAAATTGTTTTAATTGAAATGAAAGCAAGGTGACGTTTGAATTAAATAGGTAATCTATTAAGTAGCGAACGAAATCATATAAATTTAAATTTTACATCAATAGACAGATCAAATAAATGGTTAAACCTTTAAAAAAATCAGCATCGCTTTTAATTCGCTCAATGGCCAAATAGAGCCGTGAGCCGGTAGTCCTAATTTATTTTTTAACAAATGAATCTGGTGGGTTTTCCAGTAACCTATCTAAATACTTTACGACGCCTGCGAAATGCTGTTTGCTTTGAATGGGATTGGCACCACCTGCTCTGGTATATATATATTTTTCTTTGTTAGTTACTCTTTTGCAAACCCGGATAATCTTATTGTCTTTCAGCAGATGCATTTAAAAATACAGGTAACATTTCAAAGCCACTATTCAGAGGTAAGGTAAGCCTACTACCTACTACGCGACTACCTACTTACCTACTCGTTGTTTCTAAATGAAGATTGTTGTGGATTGTTGTCCAACTATGGTTGTGTGCGAATAAATTTGAATTTCTCTCTTGATTTAAATAAATGAAAAATTATTTTATAAAATGTAAATGAACCGCAAATACTGTAGTCAAACATCAAAAGCACTAAACGTATTACGGACTGTAAAAAGGACGGTTTTGGAAATTTAAACGACGATTGCCATAAAATGCCCCCAATTTCTTTTACTGCTCTTTAGTTGCGGCTTCTTTTTACTACGTTTTATTAAGGTCGCTTTATACTCAGCTGCTTTTTTTCAAGATCATGAAAACGCTTAATTGCCAACTTATGAAATATCTTGAATGACCACAACTATAGTCAATGAGGCACAACAGTTTTCGTGGAGCCAGGACCACTGGTGATTTGATGACTGCTCTCAATCAAAAGTGTAACGAATTCGTCCGCCATTGGTGAAACAAAGGTTAAAAGCATTTTTTCCTTTTCTCGACAATGCGTGCTTATCTCTTCTTGCTTCATGCCGTTTATTAAACCAACTTCCGCTTTTTGTAAGAGTACTTACACTTACACGTGCATTTGTAAAACATGTAAAAAATTGGATCTTTATTTCTTTATTTCTCCACATCAAAGATAAATGTTACATACCTAATATAGATGGGACGAAAACTATATGTTCATGACAGAGATGTTAGTAAACATAATTTAATTATACGCTTAATTATAATTTTCGAATTTCAAACTTCAAATACATCCCAATATTTTAATATCTTCAAGACAATGGATACATAAAAAACTGAAGTAGATATTATCATTGCTGCAGCAGCTGAAATATTAATTTAGAAGACTTTCCTTTGTGTCTCTTAAATAATTATTTCTAAAAAATTAAACCTGATTTTCAAACAATGTAATACTATTTGAAGTTTAAAAAACGAATATTCCATCAACATTAATGCGATTTGTCCTGTTCCATATTGCTGATCGGTCCTCCACAAGCTGCGCAAGTTTTCTGTGAATATGAACTTTCCCACTGCTTTTTATGTTAAAATTCGTCTTCGATGTATCGGGCATTTATTTCGCGAACTAAAAGAGTGGAGACTCCTTATCGGCCCATCTGTATGAAGTTAAGAATTTAGCTTTCGAACAGGGTACGGCTTTGCTAAACTGTCTTGCTAAGTTTTATCTTTGTAAACATTTTTGTGTGGGAGGTAAAATTAAGCGCGAAGGATAATAGGCTAAATAAGGAAACAAACTCCTTGAGCAATAGTGATTTAATAAGAAAAAGTAGCTTCTTTTAAAAAGACACGGTTTAGTATGCCTCTATCATTTAACCAAGTACAGGGGCCACCAAATGAGACATGCCCCTTAGGATAATTATAAATTAAACGATAACAATAATTGTTGTGGGCATTGTTCAATTTATGTGAATACAAAGGGCGATTTTCTTTTTTAGTTCAGAGCAGAACCTTAGCGGTTATACAAAAAGTTCGTGTTTCTTTTTTAGCTCAAAGACTTCAGAGCTCAAATTTGTTGTTTTTTTTTTTTGTTCAGAGCATGATCGGAGCGCGCTCTATGAGCTCAGAATAAATTGACTGAGCAGCCTGAGTAAGTTTCAATTTCTTGCAATTTTTCTCGAATTTTTTTTTCTGAATATTCGTCCTCATCTTCGTCGAAGAATAAGTTAAATGCTTCACAGCAATTTTCTAGCTTATCCATTTTAATTATTATTTTTCTTATTTTGAACTATGAAAACTACCCGGCAGAATAAAAAGCTGATTACACAGATATGCTTCACATTTGACAGATTGTGTTCATAAACACATCTGAACGATCTGAGCACGCTCAGTTCAGAGGTCAGTTCTGAATTTAAAGAGAAAAACGCCAACAATCACAATAGGCAATCACAATGAAAAAAATGGCATAAACGATTTTTAAAGACTATGGTGCGCTTTTAAAATATTTTGCATACAACCGTTTATCAACTTGACAGCTGGTTGGAAAAAAATGTAAGCTAAGCATACAAAAAGTGAATGACCAGCCAGCATTTCTTTTTTATTTGCATTCAGCGCAGAGTGAGTAACTTTTATAACAGCTTCCCAAAACTGTCATAATCTAGCAGTGTAGGTGCAAAGTGCAATTTGGAGCATTATGGCCCGAGTAATAAACTAAGTTAGAGTTCCGTCTTTTTGGATATCGCAGCAATTTGGATTTACATTACAAATCAATTTCCAATGTGGAGAGCGCAGACCTTCTAACCTCCATGTTGTGCAACAACGTATAAATCGAGAATGCGAACTTCACGATCTGCAAAAGAATTTAAAATCGTTAGAGATTTAAATGGCAGACTTTCCGAGTACAGGCTTTTAGGCTTTTGCTCAAGCACTCAAATAGCAAACCCACCGAAAAGAATGTCGCCACTTGAATCGGCATAATATCTCCGGCAATAATGTTTTTGAACTGCTGCGAGTTCTGCATGTAGAATACCATCATCCGTCGAAATTCTTTGGTCTGGCCATACCACTCGCTGTGAAATATCGATGTCGGCAGACTGTTGATCTCATCCAACAGTACGTTCATTATGTAGCACATTGGAAGAGTTTGCAACGAAACTGCCAATAAAAAGCATGTCGATCCAATGGCCGCGTATAGATTGGAATACATCATGATGTTGGTCAGGGTCGTACCCATAACAACAGCGGTGATTACAAACTGTAGGAAAACCGTTCTCGATATTACCGGTCGAACCTTTTCAACTAATCTAGAATGTAAAAGCACTGTATAAAGAGAAAATTTTTAACTATTTAAGATTTAGGTACTCCAAAATCCTCTTGTGAGTGTCAATGCAGTCAATGAGCGTTTCTACGTTCTCCTCCTTTGATTTAGTCAAATCCGATCCTAGCTCCTCAACTCTTAAGCACAGAATTTTCAGGTGCGATCGGGCTATGTAAATGAAAACTATCCCATAGACATCAGCACCTACAGCCTGAAGGCATGACACATTGATTAGATAATATTCGATAAGGCTGGCTATTATCAATTTGGCTGTTGAGTCCTGCCAGTGGCAGTATGGAATGTAGATGGCATATGGCGGATGGCCGTTTATAAGTGCTGCCAGTAACGTACTTGTCGAGTATGTAGAGTAAGCGATAATGTAGAATATAACCAGCCGTTTGCAGAATGCGACCATTTCGTCTCTTTTCGCACGTCCTTTATCGCTGTGGATCTTTGCATCTAACGCATCGAGTAAGGCGTCGGTTTCGCGTAGTTTATCCATGGAAAAGAACATGACGGTAACCTTTATGATTGCTATGATCACATTGATAGCCACTTGCAGCGATGTCAGTAACGTACCCATGTCCATGCTGGCACTTGAAATAACGTAGCTGGTTGTAGAGGCAATTGGCTGCAGAATGCATGAAGCTATATTTAGTTGAAGGGAAAATAATATGTAAAGCCAGGTACGATTAAGATTGTCTATGCCCAAGGCCCGAAGAACAGCGTATACGTTCGAAGTGGCATCTCGCGACGGAAGTCTTTCCTTCGAAACCATCTCGGCGCGGGTATAACGCACTGATGGAGAAAATCGTGTACAAACGGTATTTAAAGGATTTGACGATTTTAAAACGATAGAGTTATTAATTACACTTTGCAATTAAAAAATCAATACCTACAAATTGGTTAAAAAAAAGTTTCTAGTTCACATTTTTGAAATCAATTATTGACCAATCGTGTGAATCGAGAAACGATATCCCCAGATAAACTTATTAATACCTAAAAGGTTGAAACTGAAATAGCGAAAAAGTTTAAACTTTTTTCAAGAATTTAACCAAAAAACAATTCGCTGTTCGTTAGTTGTAGTCCTTTAATTCGAGAACCCGTTCAAGGTTCTTTTATTTTCGTCCTATCACCTATACATGTTTATGGCTACCCCTTCAGAGCCGTGCTCTGATGGGAAAACGAATTCTGGAATTACATCTTTAAAAAAAGTTTAAAAGAAACTCGTGGTTGGGATTTTTTATTGTATATTTAATGCGAGCTATGTAATTCTGCCACGCGTTTAGTGCTTTTAAAAAATGTTGTTTAACCCTCCCAGGAACGGAAATTTAAATGTACTTACATGGACAGTAACTACACGTGTATACAAAGAAATCGCAAGAATCGTATGAATTGTTTTTAGCAGGTTACAGTTTTTCTATCAATATTAGCACTTTTGCACTCATTCTCTTTATTTTCTTTCGCATCGCGTGTGCCTATTTTCCAGATAACGGTTTTTTTTCAACTGTTTTTAGGTTAGAATTGGACGACTATCGATCTCATATGCTGACCCTGATGACATATTTTTGCCTGTAGAGGCAAGCGTTCCAGACAGATATCAAGAAATAGAAGTAGAGCTATATAATGACAACGATTCTGAGTCTGATGGTCAAGACGATACTGTATCGGTAGATGGGTTGTTGTGGAGAATGTCATAGCTGATAGCGAAGGATCAGGAAGCACGGAAACAGAACATAATTTTTGGACTTGTAAGGATGGTACTAAGTGGTACAAAAACCCACCAAATTTGCAACGTGAAGGGACGCGGAATATTTTCAAGGATAAGGCGTTTGTGTTACCGAATCCAGTTACTAAAAGTCTTATACAGGTGTGGACACTGTATAATGACTCCTGTTCAGGATATAATTTTCCGACACAATAAAAAAGGGCTCTTAGTGATTTTAGTAAGTGGAATGATCAGCATCCTGAAAATACTCCTTTAGAATGGAGAGCTATTCAGGAACAGGAGTTTTCCTGCTTTCTGGGTATTTTGTTAGTCATGGGCTGTCAGAAATCTAACTATGAAGTAGTGGAAGAACTGTGCGAAGCAAGGCGCTACCCCTTTATCGAGCAACGATGTCGCCGAGGAGCTTTAAGGCAATTCCGAGGTCGAGGACGAAACGTGACTATGGAAATATTGCAAGTGAACTGATTGGTTGGGAATTGTCGATTGTTGGAACTCTAAAAAAGCAAATGCTGCTTACTTCTTGAGTTCAAGCCGTTGAAGAACCGGGCTCCTTTGTCTTCTGAGTTCCTATGTACCCAAGAAAGATAAAACCCTTACTTTTCTGTCCACTTTTCATCGTGATAAGTCTGTGTCCGGGCCCAAACAGAAACCAGTATACGCTAAAACAATAAAACTAAAGGGGGAGTGGATGTCAAGGATAAAATTTTGAGCCAATATACCACGAAAAGGAAAACATATAGATGGCCCCAGGCTATATATTTTATAATTTCCTGAACACTTCAGGCCACGCAAAAAACAAAGTTGTGTGTATTGGTTTCTATACTTTTTAGCTCTATTTGGTGCACGTATGAAATTTCGTATCGAAACCAAACAGTTTTCATGCAACGTCAACGAATATCTACACGTGTAGATACTGTCCATATGAAGGTACGACACGCTCTAAAATTGCGTGACAGGGTCGTTCGAAACCTATAAGATAGAAATGCAAATAAGGCTCAAAACTATAACCTGTGGAGCTCAGTAAGGGTAATATTATTCAAATTAAATGCCCGGACGCTAACAAAGAACGCCTTAGCGGTTTAATTACTTTGCGTGGTTTAATTTAGGCTCAAAATCCTCAAAGAATCTAAAATAATTTCCCACTACCCCTTGTAGTGGAGCTTCCAAGTAAGATTCCCTACCAGATCTCAATGGAAGAGGAATGAAGTAGTGCAGGGTTGCGACACGGTTATACATCAGCATCATGTCGCCTGCTGAATTTTGCCAGCGTCTTCCAGGCGGAAATTCTGGCTACGAGAGAACTAGGGCAGGATGCAAAACACAAACAAAATATTGCTATCATTATAGATAGTCAAGCGGCCATCAAAGCCATCGACTTAGTTACCATTAAGCTCCAAACTGGTGCAGGAGTGTCGGAACGAGCTCTCCCTTCTGGGCGAAAGTTTCAGTGTCACACTTATTTGGGTTCCAGGGCATACTTACATAATAGGTAACGAGCGTGGCGATGAGCTGGCCAGTCAGGGTTCATAGCTTTACACAGCTCACTCGAGGCAAAAGTCCACATTCCGCTGGGAGCAATCAACGAACAAATACACTCATACTTCATGAAGAAAGCCAACCTCCAATGGAGGGGGTTGACTAACTGCATCACGTCGAGAAATAAGTGGTCTAGTTACAATCAAAATAGAAAACAAAGAACCTATTAAATAGAATGCGCCCAGATATCGCTAGAATGACGGCCATAATCACGGGGTATTGGCCAATTGGAGACCATGCGGCCAAGCTTGGCATCCCAAACAATCTCCATTGCCGCGGGAATACAAATGAGAGAGAAACCCTCCCCCACTTCGGCATTAGCAAGAGCCAGATTGTGCACACTGAACCAACCGTTCTTCGACGAAATCAGCTATATTTAGGGTAAAGGGATAGTAGATATTATCCGTTTTCTCAACTCCACAGGTTTGATATAGGTATCAGATGTATTTCTTCCTCAACAATCATTATCAGTTATCACAAACAAGGTCACACGAGTCGTGGTAACAAAAGAGCACATCAGTGCTACTTGGGTTCATGTCGAACCGTCACCTTTACCTACCTACCCCTTGCGTTTTTGGGCGCGTTTTTGAATGCGTTTTTGGTTTTATTCTTGTTTTTGTGTTCATTTGCGGATGCATATTTCTCTTTTTTAACGTAATTTGTTTGCATTTTTTGACAGAGTAAGATATGCACCCGTAAGGGCAGGGCAAGTCTCGATTTATAGCGTGATACTTGAGTCCTACGGAACACTCGTGTTGGAATTATATCTCTGATGTTATGCCTAAGTATATATATAACTGTCAGCGCCAGAATACACAAAATGGGTCACATCACCGACTCCCATTGCCAAATGGGAAATTGCACTTCCATTTACTTAATACCTTTAATCATACTCCACGCCGGCTGTTTATAATCCATTGAATACTTCCTTATTGGCTTCCATTCAACGGCAAACGCAAGAGCCTTTCATAGCCCATAACGATGATATGCCATCATATGTATATTGTATATAGTTATACGATGTAGTATACGGATGCACACAAAGCCAAAAGGACGATGAACGAAAATCAAAACAAACATAAACACAACAAAAAATAGAGAATACACCACAAAGCGACTTCCTCGTTCGGGAAATAAAGGGAAATGCCAGAACATCTCATTTCCCATCCCCTAGGCGAAATCGCATGAATAAGTCACATCCACACATATACTACATCTCGTATCACACAGGTATAGCTAACAAAAACCTGGAATCTCTGTACCAAAAATATAAAAGAATGTCACTGCGCAGTAACACTGACCTATAGACACTCTGGGGAGCGAATTGCCGAAGAGATGGAAGTGGGAATACAAGTATAACAAGTACCGCTCCTGAAAGCGATGATATGGTGGTTGAAGGTGATGGTGAAGGAGCACACGTCGTACTGGTACTGCCAACGTGCTCCAGCTGATATGAAGCCTTAAATGAATGGACCGGAGAACTGACACCCACCCACAGCATCCCACCGCGCCGGAACAGCTGATATTGCCCTTTGCATCCTTAACCCTGTTCCTCATTCGTTTCTCCGCTTTTAGTATGTTCCTTTCGTTCGCACATGTACAGCGCGCAAACGGAAATATGGCGATAGGACTAGTGGGTAGTGGCTGCCCTTTTCGCTCCCGCTTCAAATCTACTCACAGGCACGTCGACATAGGAAGGATATAATATTCTTCCAGAGCGAAAAAAAAAATTATTTAATATCGATTCATCCTCCCTAGGTTTATCTTGGCATAATCAGTGTGTATAGTGGATGTATTTATACCCTCGACGGATGTGGTTTGTGATCATTTTAGTCCTTATACGATAAAAAAACGGCTCGTTTGGTGTTTAATAATATTTTTATCGGGACAAGGCAGATTTGTATATTCGGTTTGTGTTATGTTTATAACTTAATGTGACGCAAAGTAAGAAAATAAAATATGGAGCGCATTCATGTGTAAAATTGGGGAGCATAATTATTTTGTGATAAGAAACCATGCAGCACCCAATGACCACTCAGGAATTAACGCAGCTCGAGAAATCGGTAAGAGCGAGTAACTATTTCTTAATTGATTATAAAAACAATTGTAAATAAAAAGGTTGCAAACGCTGGCACCCAACTCTACACAGTTGCATCGAAGCTAAGCGAAGTCGAAAGGAGTCTGGATAACACAAGTGCCGAAGACATAGACGATGTATGTGTAATGGAACTCCTTGAATCGATGACCGAGGTAAAAAACGAATATCAGAACCTACGCAAAGACATCCAGGAAGTGCAGCAATTGCAGAAGGATGTAACAACATCTATCCGCTTCCAAATGCGCACCATGCATCAAACGTTTAAAATGCTCAAGAAACGCATCGAGTTGAGGGTCTCGCAGAACTGAAAGGACATTGTCTGAAGTTGTTACAAAGATTGCTTTTGTTTGAAGGTGATTAGAATAGTACTTTTCTGTTTTTTATTGTGTGTGTATTTTTTGTGTTTGTTCTTCAATTTAAAATCCCCCGCGAGGGCTGTGTGTATAAATATCTAATAAAATTGTCTGTGGGATATAAACGTCAAGTGCCAAAACGGAATAATGAAAGACATCGAGCTAAGGACCGAATAATTCGTGGAAACGAATACAGGAATAATGTTTGTTTTGTATAAATCTACATCTGTCGGTTCCGACATGGCTGTTTAATTTTGGTTGCAATTTTTAATTTCAAGCAAGACCGTTAAAATATCATCTTGTGAATATTTAGTGTTTTTGAAAATTTCATGAATTGAAATATGAGTTTATGGTAGAGGGATGAAGGTATACCTAAACATTTCTATTTATTATTTAAAAACATGAAGCACTTTCTTTTGACTATTGTCAGCACTTGAATATTAAGAACACTTAAAATAAGCTCGTCTCTTAAAATTAGTTTTCAATTTCTTTATTCATCCTTTTACAAATTTAAGAAAATTCAAAATTTTTCAACATATCCACCCACATCCATTTTATTGGAGAAATAAAATCCTTAACTCACATTAACATTCACAAAAGGTAAATTTGAATTCAACATTCGTCACCATTCAGACGATGCAAACAAAATACTCGCGATTTTGGGAAGACCCTCAAGGACTTATTCCTCCTTTTTATTATGCCAGCACACGTCCGACATATACCTTATTTAATTCGTTTTGTTTTGTTTAATATGATGTTGTATTTCTCTAGAGTAATCAATAAACTTTTAGCCTGGCCATAGACGAAACGTTAACGCCTTAAAACGACCTCAGCTATATGTTGTCCCGAGCGCTATTTATACAAAAATTTCTATTACAGTTGTTAAAAATACAATTTTCATTAGAGCATCGCGCTATATGTGTAAAAACAGTTTCCCCTTTCTAGATCAATTGATCTTAATTATACATCTGTTAAGGGTCTGTGCGATTTCAAACCAACAATCAAGAATCAAAGAATCTTCGTAGGAGCAATTTTTGTAAAAATAACTTCTGGGCATAAGCTCATTCCGTATGAAATTGATTTTCACTTTGTTAATCCCAAGATATTGAGCTAGGTCAGTACCTTAATAACTTTGCAGAGATTGTAGATATACATTTTTAAGTGTGATTTTTGACAGCGTAGAATTTTTTTCCAATTTCTTTTGAAAAGACCGTGGAATTTGTTTACAATTCGCAGTGGAGTCTTGATAAATGTACGCAATAAAAGAAACCTCGAATGAAATTTAAACCTCCGGCGCATTGTGCATTGTGAAGAATTATCCGTTCCGACGGATACCTCGCTAGAGCAAAACATGATATCCGTTTGGTTCATACAAAATAATATGCACTACGAATTAGCATAGCCGAAATAATGGACGTGTTTTATTGAACATCTATCTTATCAAAGTAATGAACTCTTGACACTTGACGCTTTAGAGAATCATACCAGGTGTCTATCCGAAGTTGAAGTGACTTGACGGCAGCAGTTCATGTTGACACCTGCCAGCGCCATTCTCTTTCAGATTCGTATATTGGCAGTGGTGGGGATAAATTCTCTCACAGAGAGAGACACTAACGAAAACGTTAGGGAACGCTTTTGTAGTAAACTATGAATAATGACAGATATGACAGATACATAATTCAATAAATTTTTATTTCATATTCTCTAATGTCTACTTACCATTTTCAATACGATGGAATGTTCGAGGTGAACATTCAATATTTATTTTAACAACAGTTGATACCATTTTAGTGCACAAAAAATCAAAACAAATGCAATCGAATGTCAAAAAAGACAAGAAATTTCAAATCAGCTGTGACTGACAGCTTTTCCACTTCGTACACCAAGAAATTAGTTGAGTAAAAATTCGTAAGATTCTCAGTGGAGGGGTAATATCTTTCTCTCTCGATGACGCTCTCTTTTACGAATTTTTCGAGTTAGGGAACGGCATTTGAGTTAAATTCGTAAGCATTAGTAAAAATTCGTAAGATTTAAAAGTAAAGGAACAGACCTTATGTTACGATATACAAGTTATTCCTTCGCTCATATCTAAGATCGATGTCGACCGATTTCCTTTCGTTAATAGCGATCTATTTAGATTCGTTTCTATTTGTTAAAGGCGCCGTGCTATATTTTATTTGTAGTTGCTATTTAATAATACAGCAGTGCCATCGGCAAACGTTGCTATTATGCGGTAGTAACTCCTGGTTTGTCATATATCATTAAAAACCCGCATTAGGTTCAGCTCTTAAGTTGAATTCCACAGTTCGTAAACCCTTAAGCGAACCCGCGAAAAATATGTCGAGTGCACAGCATTGTTGCATTCTGACTATGGCCCTTGCATTTCTGCAAGGTGAAGGTGACACAAATGAGGCCATCAGCGTAGCGTATACAACAATGAATTTCCGTTGACAGAGTTCATCGAACGTCATCTTCCCCAGGTATGTGAATCGAAATAACATCACATTTGAAATAGCAAGTGTAAGAGTTGCGCAAGGACGATGACGTTATTTTTTGGACCTCTGAATATTCGTTTTCGTGATTTATCTTAATGCGACTTATCTCCCTGAGACGTCATTACATCTATAGCTACTTTTTTTGGACAGATAATACTTTATTGTAGAATCTTCAGGCGCGACCAAGTTTACCGGGATTCCAAATGAAAAACGTCTCTGTTGTTTTATTTTTAATTAAAATTTAAATTTATAGAAATAGCAAGTATACGCCGTACACATAAACATTCCTTAAGTGAGAAATGTTAAATGCAAGTTTTTTTATTAATTTATTATCACACCAAAGAATTGTTTATGATTTTTTTTATTAAACTCGGATTTACAAGTTAATGAAATTTGTTGGTTATTTTAAAGGGTTGCATTTTCGCGACTATTTCGGACTATCCCAGTCAAATCACAGTATACGCTGTGTCTTCCTTTCCTTTCGAGATCGGCGTTGAGAACCAATTGGGAATGTAATATGTTATTATTTAATTTCCCTATGACAATACAGTATCCAAGAAATCACTTTAAATCAATTTAAAAACAGCACAATTCCTAAAAAGTTTATGATCAATTTCTTTAATTAAAAAAAAAACGAACACACATTTCTTGTTTAAAAGAAAACTAATTACACTAACCGCATAGTGGAATCAAATAAAATTAAGAAAATATTTAAACAACTATATATCTGGGAATCTATAACTAATTTATACTTACAACAATAACTACATTATTATAAATACGGCCTAGATGTATACACAAATTTTAAAGTCAATACACAACAATGTCTGATACCATGTATGCACTTTCCAATTGCCTTACAACACATAAAATATAATATATATACTCACTCTTAGAATAATATACATACATATATAGATAATAATTGTTATGGTTAAAGGAAAATTAAAAATCTATGAAATGGAACAAAATTATGTAAGCAATCACAATTGTATATACGAAAGTTATATATATATATACACTCACCCAAGCAAAAAAAAAAAACACCATTGACAAATAATTATAAATAATTTGGATTTATCAATTACGCACAAAGTGCATTGATGTTTACATGGATATTGAAATACTTTTGATACACGTTTTGAAAATTATTTGTAACTCCATTTACTTATTTATATAGGTACACATGTTTTGAGTATTTTTAAGAATCGTTTAAGACATTGTAAAATTTGGAATTTGTACTCGCATTGTTTGTTAGTAAACAAGAGGTGAACATTAATTTCCCAAAACAGTCAAATGTTGCACTAAATTATATGATCTCCTTTGTACTTGATAAATTTACATTGTAAAACTATTACAATTATGTTTATCCAAAACACATAATAAAATGTATTTAAAAAAAACAGTTTTGAGTCGAGTTTGTTATTCATTTTTTATATTTACCGATGATAGCCAGCTGAGGAATAAAGAGTTGGCTTTGTTTTACAATTTGGATCCAGGATCGGCGGTTTGAATCGACTAGGGCATAGGCTCGTGCATTATTTTATTGTGTAAATGAGCCTACTTTCACTTACACAAAACAAGCAAGGCACATTTAAAAACTTAGTTGTCTTAAGTCGACTAGATTGGCCTGGAGTAGAACTAACCTGAACGCAAAAACTAGATTAGTCGGGAACGTCACTTTTGCAACGTCAGCCACATAAGTGAACTGTCAACTTAGTACTCAGTCACGAATTTCTTGACTAAATTCGTCGGCTACCCCTCCATAAAGGTCAACTGACACAGCTGCCCATGTGACCGATCAAGGCCAATCAAAACTGAGATAGGTACATCAAGTCAGTCAGCTGTCAGACTTACTAAACTAGATACTTGAACGTCCCCATTCTTGGCCGGCCAATACGATATGCATGTATTTTTCTAGGCTTACACAAATTTACAGAGATTAAAATTACAAAAACAACAATATAACAATATAAACTGTCGAGTTTTGGTTGGTGATAACCATACGAAAGTTATGCATTTCTTATTAAATTCATCATCTCTGGTAAAGGCTTGTACCTGCATTTGGCTAAGTATTGGGCACTTTCAAAAATCTAGTTATGCGAAATGCCAACTTAGTAATAATTAGAAATTCTTAACTGACCGCCTATATTGACGAATGGAGGCTGAAACCTGGCGGTAAATTTTCGCAACCGTAGGTTGCTATAGATTTTGACATCTGGGGCATATTTGTATTGAAAAAACAGAACCGATTGATAAAAGTTGCTTAAAACATATTATAAATAAAATATCTTATATTTAAACTCCCTTTTTTTTTAAAAAGAAATAACTTCTTAAAAAGTGAGTGTGAAGAGTGTTCCAAAAGCAAAGAGAGTTCAACGCTGTGGAGTACCTCAATGCAATGATTTACAGAAGAAGGAATAAAATTATACTATGTTTCATTACTGTAATATATTCAATAGTTTAAAAAACCTAGAAATCATAGAAACAAAACTAAAAATGTACGTGATATTGTCAATTTATTGTCTGTTTTCACTCCACTTTGAACTGAATATTTTAGTAGTTTTACCCGATGAATGTTATTGCACTAAACATATTTCGGACAATATGTACAATTGTACATTAAGTTAGAAATTTCGTTTCTTTTAAAGTAATGTTTCAATTTTGTAATTGATAAAATATATTATTAACCTACATCAAATACACGTATTGCCCATATAAACTCTAGGCAAAATTATCAGCTGACAGACTGGTATAGATCTCTACATATTCTTTTTTTTATCCACCAGGTGTCGCAGAAGAACTTTTCCAATCGTCAATAGACGTCAACTATACGGAATTATATTAACATTGAAACACGTCAAGTCAGCCAGCTTTCATACTCACTTAACTTGAGCGTCCCCTATTTCTTTCACCAGTGGACTATTGAGCATTTTCCGAAAATCTAAAAATCTTCTTTTTAGCTTTTTCAAATATATAGGCTGGTAGTTCAAGTGAAGTGAAATTTTCACTCCTCTCCAAAAAATTGCTGTGAAATTGAAAGTGAAATTTTCACGCCGAAATGTCAAAAATTTAATGCGACGGACAATAAAAACCAAGTGAAATAACTTGTAACGTTCTCTAAAAATCATTTTTCGAACTATTTTTCACTTGAACAGCGTACTGCCTGGTGAAATTTTCATGAGGAAAGTTCATTTTGACATTTCGCAGTGAAAGTTTTGTATGAAAAATTGGATTTCACTCGAACAGCGTACCAGCCTTACACCCCGACTCCACAGGAGATAATTTCTCTCAAGCTAAATGCCTGGCATCCATCTCATGCAATTTTTTTTATCTGCACTGGGCAAATCATGTCATGAAATTTAATTTTATATCGGACCGGCACGAGAGACTGTACGTGATGTTTTGGTTTTTTGGACAAATAACCTATTCAGTTGTTTATTTTGTTTACCATTTTAAAACAACGCCACAGACCATAATTGACATGAGAAGACACTCAAATGAGACAAAAAATGATATTTCCAGACGGAAAACCAAACAGCGTACTAGCCTATAGAGTATAAAAAACAAGGCATATAAAAAAACCTTAGTAGATTTGAAATGGCCAGAAAAAGTGTAAAATAAAATGCACAACGCTTAGTACGCAGCTCGAGCTAAACTAAATTTTAGCTGCTCTCCAACTTTTCTCTCCAAACATCAGCTAAAATCCTAGCTAAATTTTGACATAGAGAGCCCTGTGGATAAATGTCACAAAAAACAGCTGTTTTTTGAAAAAACCTCCCTTTATTCAAAATCTGCAAGTCTTCGTGTCGATGGTTGTTGCTCCACCACCATCGCTAGCTTTTTCTGAGGACTTCTCTGTTATTTAAATGAAAGACTCTAGCTTCCGGTACTCGTCATCGACGTATTTATTAAAATCACTCATCTTTACACAGCAGAACAACAGAGCAGAGCAATCTGTCAAAATTTAGCTTGAACAAAATGTGCCGACCCATTAAATGGGTGCGCTAAATTTTGACAGATACATGAAGGACACTCGGAAACAAAATTTTGATTTTTAGCTCGGGCTGCGTACCACTCGGCTAAATGGATTCGCTTAAATTTAGCTCAGCTAAATTTTGGAGAGAATTTTGTATGGTAGGTAAAATTAAGCTCGAGCAGCGTACTAGGCTTTACAGCAGAAAACATTGTAGTTTATCAAAAGTAATAAAACAAATTGAAATTTAAGGCCAACTGTACAAGAAATTTTGAACAAAATATTGCTTTGGTCTTTTGAAATCTGCTATTGTTTATTAACAGTTTTGTTGACGCTTAAACTAAAAATATTCCCGATCTATGGAAAAGATGGACTTCAATAAAACGTCCATTTGCCCGAGTTTTAATTCACGTAAATCGACATGTGAACAGCATATAATATAAGCCCAAATGCAGGCGTACTGCAAGAGTACTTAACTTCATAGCGACGCCAGCGCCAACAAATTCTTTTTGCGAAACAGCTGTAGCAAAACCGGCGACTTCAGGCAACTTTTGTCACGACTGCAGCGGTTCATTTTCATAGTTTTACGTTGCGTTTGGAGTTTGTTGCAAGTTGGTTGGACCGCGGCAGGATCTTTTCGCAAATTTTTTCATCTCCACCTAATACAAAAAAAGAAGCAGAAAACGAAGAAAAAACCGAAGCGCCGACATTACAAACTGAATAAAAGACTTTCTAAGTTTTTTCTGTGAACCTTTATAACTAACTGCGTCAAATTCGCATCCCAAATGCTCAACATGGAAAACGCAGAGGAAGTGATGCAAATCCTCGAAAGATTTACACGGCTTAAGCAAAAGGAAATTCCGAAGGAGTTGGACGACTACATGAACTACGTTGCGAAAACCGGTGATACGGTATTCAAGTGGTCCAGCCTAAAGTACTTGTTCCGGGAGAAGCTATTGAATGTGATCAAGAATTTCCACGACACATCACCACGGGTCGACGGTAAGTTTCCCCCATTCCATTCCCAGAGTCGCCGCAGACATGTTCGTTAAAAATTAGCAACAGCAGCAGCCGGCCGGCTATTGTTGGCGGAGACGGGTGGATACACAGAACTTGTTTCATCATGAAATAACGACGAGTGCGTGATACACAGCAAAAGAAAAGGGGTTGTGTGAGGCCACGAAAAAGACAAAAAAAAAAAAGGAATGTTGAAGAAGAGAAAACCAGGAGAAGAAAAACGTTCCAAAATTCGCAAAGCAAAAAAAAAAAGTTTGCGCGTGTTGGTAATAGGTAATGTGTTAATTTTTTTTTATCTTTTTTTGTTTTCAGATTTGCCCCAGTATCCCAATGTGGACCCGTTCAACTACGAGAGTATGAAGTCGTCGCTTCTGGAGCGTTTGGAGCTATTCAATGCAGCTCCATTTACCATTCAGCGATTGTGCGAGCTTTTGACCGAACCTCGCAAGCAGTACAGTCGTATCGATAAATTCATGCGGGCGTTGGAGAAGAACATTTTGGGTAAGTACACTTTCCGTGTCTCTAGAATCCTACATTTTTGCTACACATCGCAATTGTGACAAAAAAAAAAAACTTTAAAATGGAGGGAAGAAGAGCAAAGGTGGTTGGTACCCATTTGCTACCAACGTTAAGGAGAAAGAGGACAAAGAGTGTCGTGGTGCCGTCGCGCTCGTGACGACAAACAGCTGAAACGAAAATTTCTTCCAAATTCAGATGCAAACAGTTTTTTTTCTGTTTTTTCGTTTTCTCTTCCTTCATCACCTAATTCTCGTTTAATTTTCCTTTTTGATTGGTTTTTGCACAACCCAGCATGCCAGCCAAAGGCATAGGGTTCGTAACTCAACAACACACGTTTGCGATTCTTAAATTTTGCACGAATTCAATCGGAAACTGGGAGAGATCTTTCCAGTTCTTTGACCTATTTTAACAAAAAGGTTTAATCCAAAACCATGCATACAGACACAATCCACATGTTTCTTTTATAATCTTAACACTGGGGTGACTATTTTTTTTTGCCTTTGAAGTGTGGACAGATAATGCCAAATAAACCGCCAAATATTATTTGCCCGAATAATTTAAACGGAAAAAATACGAAAACTTGTATTTTTGGTAGAAATTGCAAGTACTCTGGATTCGCAATGAACTTGGACACGCACACCACCTGATAATGCTATCAGTGACAATTTTCTGTGATTAACATGTCTCCGTTTTTTGACAGCAAGGTTTAGATAAAGTGAAGCTTACTCACCTTTTTTCGCAAGTGCCTTGAAAAATGTGTCTTGGCAGTTGCCATTTGCTCTTGTCCTTGACGATTTTATATTAAAAAGTTGGACACTGATTAGCTTATGAAGTGTGTTACACGCAGTCTTTTACGCTCTTGACTTTTAAAGTGAATTTGAACTATTTCCTCAAGTTGATATATAACTCAAAAACTTCCTCTTTGATTTAGATTGACCCCAGCTTGTGTTCAATTTTGTCGTCCATCAATATAAGTTATCGATAGGATGCATTTTGTATATTTTGCATGGGTATAATTTTTGCGGCAGATAGCTAGGCAGATGTATACCATTTTAATTATTTTCCCTTTCCGACACTCCCTAAGACCAATAAACATACACTTCAATTGGTGTCCCCTGAAACCCTGATTAGGTTAGCCCAAAATTGTCGGCCTTTTTTCCTGTTGTTCAGGTGTCTAACAGAGTGTCATACTGGACTAGATTGGATTTAGTTTTAGAACCTAGCAGAGTCGAAAGTTCTTCTTTTTCTTTCCGTTTCGGAGGTTGGAAATCATCATTTTCAAAGTTTATTTGTTTTTTACTCCCACTGCATTCGAAAGGTTTAGCCATTCCCACATGTTTGACATCCATGACAGTCTTTGTTTTCCAATCGCTTCTATTATCATTGCAAAATAAATAACAGAGGTTGTATTTGTCGTTTCTTAAGACTTCTCCAAGGTATTCAAGTTTCCTCATTTTTAGTAGGTGCATCAGCTCTCTTTTCATTCCCATTCGTAGTAGTACTTCCTCATTTGCAATACTTTCAACCCAGAAGCACAATATTCTTTTGTCAAAAGTTACCTGGCAGATTTTATTGTTACGTGATACTATTGTCATTGCATACCCGAATGATGCAGCCAGAACCTCGACATTAGATGAGGATATTAAATGCCTCTGCAACACGGTACCCGTTCCACACTTATCGATTTTCCTTTCGTGATTGCATTTGTTTTGCATTCTTTTCTGCTCGGATCGGAGAAGATAAGGATACATATAATCTGCGCAAGTCCAAGAAGGATTTAGCAGTGGATATCTACTTTCTCATTGTAAATGTGTAGGGGTAGCTTGCCTTGGGGCTTTTTCGCAATGCGTGACTATTGAGCGCCCCATTGTCTTATGCATTTTTAGAACTACATATTTTGTTTGGTGGTCCCCACATTGGGCCCAAGATTCGGCTGCTTACTGTTCCATTTATATTCAGTTTCCTATCGAGATTTATACTCAGCTATTTCGCACCATCTTCATGCCTATTGTCCCAATGGATGATGGCTCAAATTGTGGAATATATCTTTAATTTAAAATACCAGTCTTGTCTCTGGGGATTGATACCATAGCCGCATTGTTCTTTTGTGCTTAACCAACGCGGGCTGTATGTCCTTGTCTTAGTCGAGTAATTCACTCCACGCTCCTTCAAAAGCGAATTTGTGCTGAAGATCACTCAAAGAAGGTGCGCCAGCATGATAACCCCTACATAGGTTGCTCTGGAGCTAGCTTAGAAACTGCGATTGGCAAAAGTAATTCATTCCTTAATCTCTACGCTGGCTTATGTGGAAGTTTATTTCAGACCCTTTACATACCTTAAATGCCTTGCCTTGTGAACCAAAAGGACAATACTCGCGACTTGTGTTCTCAATACACAAAAATACGCCACCGAAAGCTCGTGGAACTCTTTTTTTTTCATATCAATGGCGTAAACAAGTAATTGCAAGATTATGTACCTGCCTCCTCTGCGAGTTTAAGAAATCACACGATGGCGCGTGACACTGTCTAAGAATGCTGCTGCCTTAAAAGGTTTTTAAAAACTAGCGCTGTTCAACCCAACCGTAGAGTTAGTCTTTAAATTCGCTAAAAATCGATAACCAAGTGGTCTGTCTCATATATCCTGGAGAAGACGTAGTGTATTAAAGGCAGAATTGATTTCGTGGATACTAATTACCGAGGACCATCAATATTTGCTGATTTCCTGGGGCTCTAATATCGGATGAAATTTTTTTATATTGATGATGATGAATGTGGGTGGCAAGGCATCATATTCTTGAGACAATCCTTACAAACATATTTTCTACAGCTTTTCAATCCACCAGTATTCGTCTGTGCTTTTGGAAGTTGTGGTTTCTATAGAACTTGATAAATTACATACCTACATACATCTTGTCTCGCCAATTTATCATCTGCGCATGAGTGGTTTTTAGCCAACCCTCTCAAATTGCAATGGGTCCTTAACTGCTATGGGCGATATAGTTGTATGTCGACCCCTCTTCTTTCACTATTCGCTATGTTTTGAAATATAACCTCATCCGCTCCACCTCTTTTGTTTTTTTTTTTTTTTATCACTCTTCGTGCGTTGATGCGCACAACAAAAATATGTACCACGCTCTTACAAAAACACTCTGGCCAATACCGAAGATTGTCTACAGAGACTTTCAAACAGAGGTTTACAAATATAAATTTGATAACATCCGTTTACATCATTTTCCTAATTAGCTTTTTGACATTTCAACTGCGTCTATTAAATGTGGGAAGTCATATGGAAACTGTTTACCTTTGTCTAGTTTTAGAACAAACCAGTTGTTCCTATTTTTCTAAAAGAGTCAAAAAGAATCAAAGAGGTTGATTGGAACTTTGCACACCTGCTACCTCTTTATTAAAAATAAAATAAATAAATAGTTGGCGCAACAGGTCTATGGGACCCTAGGCCTAGCTCCTCACAACCATTTACTTTGTGTGGGTTTCCAATTTTTGGGACGAATGGAAGGGATCTACAATTTTACGCAGAGTCCAAACGGCTAATTGAGAAGCTTTTTCATGACAGTTTTACTCTCGGATGTTTGTCAGACGTTCGCTAGAGGTGGCGCAGTGGAAAAAAACCTTAGATGCAATTTGGTTCTTTCGGGAATCGAACCGGGGACCCCTCGCTTAGTAGTCCAACACACTTACCACTAAGCCACTGCGCCTGCTACCTCTTTATTGATAGTTTAAAATGCTCTGTTGTGGCATCTTTGAGATGTAAAAGGTTCCAGTCACATAAAGTGGTGTAAACTGGTATATTTTGTTGAGCGTCTTAACTTTTAGTTAAATTCAACGTTCGCCGAGTTGCCTGTCGCTAATCGTGAATGTCGCTTAATACAGTTAACGAAATACATCACGAGAAAGGTGTCAACTTGAATTGCTTCTGTCCAGAAGTAATCTCTACTTTACTTTGCTTTGCTAAGACTTTCAATAAAGACGTCTAATTTACTAAAAGTACTTTGTGGGCAGTGATCTACTGATTGTTGCTAGTTCCGGTAATAAAGAATTCCCTACACAAAACTTGCGCCCGATAAAAAGTGTGAATACGTACTATCCTGTTTCGATGACCCAAGCGTGACCTGCGCCGACAGTTAAATTGAATTGATTGTTGTTTTCAATCAAGTTACTGCTAAATGCATTTCGTCAACCTGTTTTATTTCGTTTCCAAATGTTTTGTGTGTTATTTTGTGCACCTTAAACGCGTTTTAACTCATCTAAGCGTTCATCTTCGTTTGATCGTTTATTTGGCATTTATTCTCAGGGGTATTTAGTTCTTTTTTTAGTTTAGAAGACATGACTGAGAACGTAGTAGCAAAGGACTAACTAATCAACAGCGTCTGCTGAAAAGTATCCTCTTTTTAGAAAGAGCGATTGGCCAGCGGTATTCTTCTGTTGATTTCTAACGAGATAAATGTGATACAGAGCTGAGGTAGACAAAGTCAATTACTCTGTTAATGTTATAGGCAACCTATATTTGATTATCTGGATCTTAACACGGAGACTGTTGCCGCTGTAGTTCACACAGTTCAGGCAAGAATTGTATCATTCATACTCTTTTTGAAAATAAATTACTTGGTGCATGCTTGTCTTATATTAATAGGTTGCTTTTCCTAAAAGCGGTATGTTTGACTTCCGGAATAAATGTTTCCGTATTCTCAGCAATGCCTAACAACTGGCCAGGGGCTACAATGCATTGCAGCAGTAATTGAATGCCTAGAGTCTATCGGGTTGCATGGTAGTGCTTAAGGTGATGGTTGGTTTCTCCAACTACATTTACTTTGGCTCAGATCTCAATGGCATATAGTTTAGTCTGGACAGCAGTGAAACCCATTCCCAATAAAACGGCTACGTGAAATAGAGCAGAGACGGCGACAGATTTTAGCCCTTTTTGCAGCAACCTACTTCCACTACAACTCGCAGCGACCTTTTGGCTCAGTGGTGTATGTGAGCAAATGTACGCTTTCACATTAGTCCGTCTTAGATCGACATTAAACATCACACACTCATCCTCAAACCAAAACCATGCACCGAAAACGGCGGAAACGTTCACGCTATACAGTTTTTTTCAGTCACAAGTTCAGTTTGTGGTTCTGGCTGCTCACCTTCCACCCATGATGAAGCCCAGTTTTCCATAGGAAGGCAGGGTTTACCCTGAAGGTCATCTGGTATTCGAAATTCGAATACTTTCGACTATTCTCTCCCGTAGAATTCCTGGAATTACAAAGTTTTTCAAGTATTCCACCCTAAAACCGCCGTAGTCAGCTGAAACTCCTCGTGCTTAATGTAGTTCATGTGTCATCAGTTGCGGCATTACTTCTGACAGTCTTGGCGCTAGACTTTTGTTGTTTTTTAACAATGTTTTGGCCGCTTGTGTAGGTTATCACCAAGTAGAAAGTATTTAAAGATCTTATTAAATGTGTTTTTTCATTAGTCAATTTTCAATTCATAAAAAACTAAACCCATGTTCCACTTGCTTTCTATTTTCCCGTTTAGTAGTCAGTACCATTGAACCGGGACGTAAACGCACTGAAAGCGAAAATGGTGACTCCCTCGACTCGGTGGTAAACGGTGACGCCTCGTTGGATGTCAATGTCGACATTGATATGGAGAACGAGCCTATATTTAACGCGGAGCCTCCAAATGCAACATCATCCACTAATCCGTCGTCACAACCTTCTTCCAATCTAATTCACAAGGCCGACGATGACATTCTGCCAAATCCTAAAAAGCCGAAGCTTGACCTTGGTGAAACCGCCGACGCTGAAACTGAAGCAGCTACGAAAAGCATTACCAGCAATAAAACAGAAACAGCAGAGACATCCGTTGAAAAGGTTATCCTTGACGAATCGGCTGACACCACTGATAAGAAGAAAAAAGAGGAGCGTGTCGCTGAAGAAAAATCCCTATCCGAAGAGAAACCTACCGCTATCAATGCCACCGCTACTGCCGAAGTCGCAGTTGTGGTCGACGTCAAGAAAGACGTTAAAGACTCTGAATGCGAGAAAATGGAAGAGGATTCCCCCGCTGCTGCTGCTCCCACAACTGAGAACAATAATGTCGATGATAAAAAAGAAGAAGCCGAGAGCAAAGCCGAAGAAAAAGTGGAGCCCATTGTCACATCGAAACCCGCTGAAGTAGTTGTAGCTGAGAAGGTATCACCACCAGCTTCTACGCCTGAAGTTGTTGCTGCGGTTGAAGCCATTAAGACTGCCGAGAATCCAGAGAAGATTGATGATGCACCAGAGGGAACTAAAAAAGACTGCGCTGAAAAAGTTGTCGACAAGCAAGAACCAGCAAAAGATATTGAAGCTGAAAAGGTAATTAAGGCAAATGACGACGACAAGGAGAACCACAACGGTGACATCAAGGAAAACAAAGAAAAGACTGAAACTACCATCATAACCACCACTTCCGAAAAGATTGACGACACAAAATCCGACCCTGCACCAGAAGAGACCATTGCAGCGAA
The DNA here is from genome assembly GCA_936431705.1 of Cheilosia pagana. Classification (NCBI taxonomy): domain Eukaryota; kingdom Metazoa; phylum Arthropoda; class Insecta; order Diptera; family Syrphidae; genus Cheilosia; species Cheilosia pagana. The sequence goes on along the minus strand of OW386168.1, from coordinate 25,535,165 downwards.
GAAGGAAGAGAAGTTAGACGAAGTTGTAAAGGAGAAAGTAGAGGAAGTTGTTGCTGCCACGGTCGCCGTCGTCGTCGAGGACTCGATCAAAGAGGTGGCCGAGACTTCAAAAACTGGAGTTGTCCCTAGTGTAATGTCGGAAGAGCCATCGAAACCCGAAGAGGCGAAACCCGCTGATGAAGCTGCCACTGCCGCTGAAGCTGTATCAGTTCCAGTCGAAGAAATTAAAGAGACAAATACTAGCAACGCTGCAGATCCTATAGCGAAAATCGTCGCAGCCGATCCGCCCCCAGCAGCAACTGAATCTCTTCAAAAAGAATCTCCCGAAACTCCAGTCGAAGTCAAACCATCGGAGCTGAAGGAGAACGAGGCCGAAAAGGCTGCAGAAATAACAGTAGCAACAGCAGCACCGTCAACAGAAAGCAAGGCTGACGCAGTTCCTGTTCCTGTTGTCGTAGCTGCCGAACCAGTGGTCACCGCCGACCAACCTATGGAAGAAAATCCGGAAACAATTGCCGAGCCGGTGGTGCCAACCATCGTTGTTGAAGCCGCAGCCAACGTAGACGAGATTGAAATGGCAACAGACGTCATTGAGCCAGCCAAAGACGAACCAGCTGGCATGGAAGTTGACGACACAAGTCAGGAAGCAATGGACCAATAAGCTTCAACGCGTATTGTTTCCCTAGACGATCGACATCAATTAAAAACCGGTCAGTGATCAGGGCTATCATTTTCCACTTTTTATTTTAAAGAAAACATTCGCTTCGGTATGCCCCACGACTTTACTGGTTTTCATTCGGATGGTCGGGCGGTAATTCTTACACACATATTTATATCGTATTAACTTATATTCGAAACATTAAACGACATACTTATATAAAATTATTCTAGTATTAATCAGTAGTGTAGTTTTTTTTATGATTTTGATTTTTTACAATTGGGAAAAATGTTATCTGTTTCGCAACTCGTTTTTTTTTCCGTTCTCGACATTACAACAATATCTGTGAAATTTCGTACACTTACAAACAACAAATTAAATTAAATAAACGTACATGTAATTGTAAAACTTATGAGACAGTTGTTTTCTATTTATTTCATTTGCTGCAATGATTAAGTGACCCTATTGGTTTTTGTGTTGGCTTTGAACTTTCGGTCTATTAAATTTGCAGACAAATGTTGGTTGCTTTATCCTCCATGTGATGAGGAAAAAAAGCACAAGTAGAACTTAAGCTCCGTTTTGAAACCACAACAAGTAGAACCTGTAGATGAAAAGGGAGAGATATGTTATGGGAGCTCAAAACCAGCCTGAGGAGTTGAGCAATTTGATGATGCTGCTAAAACAGATACCTCGGATTGCCGGTAGGTCGTCAAAGAAGGGACTACCCAGGGAACCGTGTGTGGACTTTGCTAGCGCCGGACATTCGCTAAAAGATGGTCAGCGCAGCTACGACAGTGGGAGTCTAGCGACATCTACACGCGTTCTGAAAAGGAGGTTATTTGTTTTGGCATCATCGATTGTTGGTCAAATCTTTTTTGATATGACGCAGTTTGTGGGGTTCACCCACCTTCTGCTTGCCCCTGCAGTGTAGTGCAGGAGGATATCTCTCGAAAAACTTCCTTCGCATGGGACACGCACAGAGCAGAGCCACGTCTGGCAAGTTCATCGGCTTTCTCATTCCCCTCTATGTTCTTATGTCCGGCGTCCGGGAACCCAGGGGTCGAATTACCACATCAGTTATCGAGTCATACGTGACTGATAAATGTTGATTTGGTATGATCGCACACGGGATCGAGTATCGAGTATCGAATTTTGGTATTCTGTCATCAGTGATCGAGCATATTTTCATACGGTAGGGTTTGTGCTGTCGAGTGGATTCATTTTCAGTAGAGAAAATGAAAGATATTTTTATTTTGTTATTTTCACATTCCGATTTATAATCGTTACCTTCAAAAAACGTTTGTTCAATGTTTTTACAATTGAAATATTAGTGAATAAGTTAAACCACACCAATGTTGATATCCCACACTTTCTTGTAAGGACAAAGTTGCAGCTAGTTTCAATAAAACTAGGGAGGCGGTAGTGTTACTTCCACTAAAATAAAGTTTGTCCATTTTAAATATGAATGCACTCTTATTCACTCTAAAACTTTCAAGAAAATTATAATTTCATTGATTATACGTGCGCAGAGTTTTGTAAAGACAAAGGATTGCTTTTTATCTCTAAAACGCCTTCGTTAAATGGACTCACAATAACCAATATTTTGATTTGGAAGATGAAAAATACAGCAAATACTCAATAAAATGTTTAATAATTTATAAATACACCAATTTCTTTTCGAAACCTTCACAAAAAAACAATACATTTGACATTTGTCACCGATCAACCATGAATGTAGCAGAATTGTGCTAGTACAATTGGTACAATCTTTAATATGCACTCGATACGTGACCGTTCGTATGTGATCATACCAATGTAGTTACTCGATCATTCGATAACGTATGCATTTCACTCACTCGATAACGGATGTGGTAATTCGACCCCTGGTAGTGATTTCAAACCGATGACCTTCCCTGGCTGTTTATCGGGTGTCGCAAGGTTCATAACTAGACTACACGCCTCGCCAATAGCCAGTACTTCTGACTAAAAGACGCTGGTGGTGTTGGGTAGGCGAAAAGACTTGGAATTATCTAGTACGGATGAGAAAACGCCCCACTCCACAAATTATTTTGGGACCATCTGTGAAAATGGGTATGTCGAATTCATTTACGAGCGCGTTCCCCCCATTCTGATCTAGAGGGGAATCTAAAAGAGTAATTTTTATGGAAGTTAAGTTTGGGTAAAATGTAGTCTGTAGATATACGTTCTATCCCGGCGCGGAGTCAAAGAAGGATGTTGTTATGGCCATAAGGGCTTTCTGACCAGCATTTGAACTCCTTTAATTTACCAGCACTACTCGCTACAATGTTTTAAATATGCAGATCCACTGGCAGAAGATTAAAAATTACGTTGATCTGACCGTGAAGGTTCCCTGAAATGATTTGATATGATCTTATAGCCCTGCATAAGCCACCTTATAGCGGATTAAAGAAGTTATCGGACACATATTCAGACATATTTTTCCGAAAGGAAACCTTTAGAGTTACTCATTTTTGCAAAATGTTTGCAAAATACTTCTGCTATCTCGGTAGTTGTTGCCTCTAGTGCTGGGAATGCTTGCATGCATTTTTAGATCGACTGGATTTTAACCCTAAAGGGTTCTTGAACTGTGCTATTAGTAACAGAATGTATGACACATGGACATACCTATATATATGGACTGCTACTACCATCAGTTCCTTAACCTACAGCGGTGTCGGGGACCGGTAGTCAATATTTGAAAATTGAAAGTACAAGCAAAACAAAGCAAAAAATATCGCATTGTTTTTGCAAGGAAAAGCAAACAAAAGCAATATTGCACAACATAAAAAACTTGTTAGGCACAAATATACAATTTATAGGTTATTTTAACGAAAATTTTTAAACTGTTACGAATTTTTGTAGTTAACATCAGTCAACAGATAGATGGAGGTATAATCTTTATTTGACCTGCAACCTGCAAATTAATATTATGGAGGTACACATCGGCACTTGCAGAGATGAATGATTAAAAGAGATGGATATTTTTCTATATATGTACGTCTCTTTATATAAAATACATAAATCGCATTTGAGTAAGTGCAGACGTATTTTGGATGGAAAACTACATAAATCAATGAAATAACTGTTAGGTACTTCAATTGCTGAACATTTGTGCCCACTGTTTAAGAACTGTTCTAAACAGAAAGTTCGTTATAGATTGGTACTATGTCATTTTATAATATTTGAGGTTATTGAACAGCACGGATTCAACGTGGGCCTATTTATTGCTTTCCTTCACCACAACATTCCATAAGCAGCTTTAGTTTTTATTATTCGGCATTGCTCGGTTTCGGTAGTTAGGGACTTTCACCTGAGAAATCAAACGAAGAATCACACTTGCCAACCGAAAGAAGGCAATTGATTAATAAGGCCTTGTCGAGAAACACTTAGGAGACTCTAGATAAGACCCTCATAATCCCAGTCCTGCTATATGATGCAGAAGCTTTGACGCTGTCAAAGGGGGATGAAGATCTCCTTGGTCGCTTCGAACGAAAAATTCTTCGAGTGATTATAACATAAACTAGCGTGGATTTTGCATTTGGTATAAGGTGAAGCTGACATTCAGACCCATAATGTTATATACTTACTTCCTTAACGGGCTTTCGAGCGTAAAGAGTATCTGGACCAGTGGATTTATTTGTGTTAAGATCATAGGATACTCTCGCGACTGTACGAGTGCGAAAACTGTTTTTGCAATTCAATCTTTAAGAAAAACTCGATTTGCACATGCAATTCGACAACCCCCATGTTCACCTGCATTCCCATTGCATTTTTACTATTTAAGCTTATAAGCTACGAGCTTTTCTAAGAAATTAGGAGTCGTTTTTTCCATTTTTGACAAGTCCAAGCCCCAAATAATCTACCTTCAGTCAGTAAATATTCAACCTGAGAGACAAAGATGTTCTCACATCCGAATGCAATGCATTCGTCAACTATTTCATACTCTATCTACACATGCAATACAAATCAAACCTAGCTCTGTTTGAAAGAAAAGGTAGAACGCAAAAATTGAAAAAAAACAGACATTTTAATGAATGTATTGTTGAGTTCTTTACTGTCTCGGAGTACCTCGGCCGTAACTTCTTACATCTTGCTGTGAAGCTGGTGGATATCTTGGATCTGTAAGTGTAGGCGAGTATCCAGGGTAATGCACAGCAGGTCGTTGAAATCTTGTAGATTGCATTGAATTCGGTTGATAATTGGGTAACTTCATGGCAGAAGGTGTATAAGCCTGCATTGCCGGCCTTAAATGACTTTGATTTGGCATCCCAGGTGGCATGAATCTTCTCGGATCGGAGTTTGAGTTGTTATCGTACCTTGGGTCTCTTATAGAAGGATTAGATCGAAGGTGCGATGCAGGTGGAATCGCAGAGGAATCAACCAGAGATGGAATATTTGGCACCGGTCCTATGTTCGGTCGCTGGGATAGGTTATAAACATCTATCAACTTCTCACGCAGTTTATACAGTTCAATTGAGCTGTTCTTTGATGGCTCGCGAATCAAACAGGAAAACTCAAATAATGCCTTCAATTGATTTGGACTTAACCCCGCCGACAAGCGATCATTTTCACTAACAATAGGAGATGTTTGTGAGCCAATATCACCAGTATAAGCGGTCGCTTGCACTCCTATGTCATGACCTACTATTCGTTTTCTAGCCACGCAGTCTCGGCAAATCAAAGGTTCTGTTTGTGTCATCGAGTTCTTAAGGAATGTTGACAGGGTTGGCTCTTCCATTTCGATTTCCAATTCGTCTTGATTGCGATCAGTCTTAGCATCCTCTACCTTGATTAACTGCCTGGCCATAGTGTTGGCCTTTTCTGCTATTTTTGCAAAGTATTTCTCCGCGCTCATGGCGATCTTTCTTGCAATGCCTGCATTGCGACTGCTGATTTCTTTCAAGCCCCAATTGGCAAGGCTCAGCTGCGGCCCGATTGAATGAAATTCATAGCTTACGTTTGATATTTTTTGTATTATCGAATTTGATGCCGAGCCAGGGTTGAGTTTGGTTACAGTCGACGTGTGCGTAAATTTTCCTGTCGGCTCCGCAAACTCTAGGTGTTCCAATAGAGTTGTACATGTCTCAAAAACTGAATATAGAAGAAAATACCAAAGCGGTTAGTTAGGATTTCAAACTATACATATTTTTTTTAGGTTAGGTAGGTATTTATATCTACTCTTTTAATAAAAACAATTATTCTTACCCTTTATTATGCGGTCTTCGGGGGATTCTTCTATACTTTTGTTCTCATTCTCACTGTTCTTCGGCAGATTTCTTTCAACTTAAAATAGAAAATTATCTTTTAAATCTTTCTACGATACCTATAAAGCATTTAATAATTTACGTTTAATGCGTTTAAATGTGGGCATCCCAGAAAATCCAGCTTCGTTGACTACTGGTAGGCATTCGACTTCATCCTGGCTAACAGGAAGGCTCATTTGGGGAAGACCGTAGCCCATCATTGGCATATTTCCCATATTTGGATAGAACGGCGCCTGAAAGCCCGTGTTATAAATAAGTGGGAAGTCACCCGCCTGAACATTACCCATCATATGGCTTCCCGCACCGTACATAGGACCACCCATTTGAATGGCAGGCGGAAAAACATAGGGCGACTGTTGTGCAAAGCTTGTAGAGGGAATATCTTCACGAGAACTTGGTACTTCTCCGTCCGAATTGTAATCATCCGTTTTTAATAATTGTTCGATTTCGCTTGCCGGTACAGCGCCTTCAGTGCACACAGAAGTTTCGTTTATCGGCTGTTCGTGGTTGCTGCTATTGGTAGAAGCATCAACGGATTGAGATTTTTGTTGATCAATATGTTGATTTGGTAACTCCGTGCCAGTGGGGTGAGATTGGCGGTCTTCGGAAACGGGACTGAGACTTTCATAGGGAAGAGACTCATTGGCACGTTTACGTTTTTCCCAATGGTCACCGTTAATTGTATCTGGTCGTTCTTGAGGATCACCTTTTCGCTTTCTGCGATCACTTGGACTGCAAGCTCTTGTTGATTCATTCAATTCTCTTTTCCTCCTTTCAAGTAATTTTTGCAATCTCTCAATTGTGGCATTTTCGGGATGTTCTTCAGAACTGTCCTCACTCTCGTCTCTGAATAGTTCTTCAAAACACGCTTCAGTTACTGGCGCTGTAACGCTTACGCTAGGCCTAGGTCCCTCTTCATCGGACGATGCATTCTCTTCCCTTTTTACCTCTTCTAATATCTCATTTAACTCTGAAAGGGTATCATCAACATTATAGTCATCAATAACGTTTTTCTCCTTTTTAATTGTAACATCATCCATATGGCTTTTGTAGAAAGATCAGATCACCGATTTATAAACTCAAATTTTTGTAATTCAATTCAGATTCATATGCTTAACGCCGAGTTGTCACTATGACAGTTCTTATCTTGTGAGAAGAGAGAAGGGACAAGAAATTGCTGCAAATATTAGGGCATGTTCGCAGCGTTAATCATTTTAGTTTGGAGTTTTTATTCCAATTGACGAATAGAGGCTGAAACCTGGCGGCAAATTTTCGCATCGGTAGGTTGCTATAGATTTTGACAGCTGGAGCATATTTGTATTGAAAAAACAGAACCGATTGATAAAAATTCCTTAAAACATATTATAAATAAAATATCTTATATCTAAACTCCCTTTTTATTCAAAATAAATTACTTCTTAAAAAGTGAGTGTAAAGAGTGTTGATGATAATTGATAAGTAAATGCAGACTTTATTTTTACTGAAAATGCCGAAAGCAAAGGGATAGAAACAACACTTAAAAAAATGTACCTAATATTGTCTGTCTTCATTCCACTTTGAACTGCCTTTTTTTAATCTGAATTATTGTTATTTTCTCGCGGTTTATTTTAAAATTTGAAACTTTGAAATGTCTAAATACACTATATAATTATAAACTGCTTTTCAAATATCATTTTCATACACTTCTGTGAGTTAATATGTCCCGAAACAGCACAAACGCTACTTTTTTTTACAGCTGATTAGCAAAGAAACATATTCCGCCATCTTGTTTAAATTTAACGTAAACAAATGTGTGAAGAGAATCAGTTTCATAACAAGATATAAACCAATAAAGGTCGTAGTCCATTTAAAGGATGGAAAGCTACGATCTACGCAGAGTGATTTGAAAATAATTCTGTATCTTATGTTTATTATTTTGAAATAGAAAAAAAAGAGACAAACTGTTTAGTATTTGAGTTATTATTGATCTTGATCGTATAGTTTAGAAAAATAACTGTAAGTAGTCTTGTGACAGCTAATATGACAATATGTAGCTTAAGTATTGGGCTCTTTAAAAAAAAACTTAGTCGTCTTAAGTTGACTAGATTGGTCTGGTCTAGATGTAACCTAAACGCGAAAACTAGATTGGTTGAGTTTTTTACTTGTACCTAGTCATAAAACGTCAACTGGAACAGCTGCCCATGTGGCCGATCTAGGCCAATCAAAACTGAGATATACATCAAGTACCTAAGTAAGCTTTCAGACTTTCTAAACTAAATAATTGAACGTCCCCATTGGCAATCAGTAAAGCTCCGCCAAGTCAAAATTAAATAGCAAAAGAAAGCGTTTTTTCCAAGTTGGCACACTATCCAATTGACTTTAATAAAGTATTCTCGTATCTACGAGGATCATTTTACATACAATAAACAAATTCACACAAACATAATTAATTCATTAGCTCATCATCCAAGCAGTACTTTTCGCATCAAATATCCACTAGGGCCTGGCTCGGAGCGTTGCTCTGTTTCAGACTGAATGCATTTCGACGAGCATAGATACTGCAGTAGAGGTACACGATATTTTCCACAAAAGTCAACAAACTTTATATGTTCGACACGATTGTCGAAAAAGACACCTTTGCAGTTGGGATTCACACAGCAGTTCGCGCTACTGAGGTAATCCAGAACCGTAAATGGTAAGTCTTCAGGTCCATATTTCACAGCCGTTGATTTTACAGCTCTGGCCGCCAATTCCATTAGAGTAGGCGGATTAAGTGCCATATCCTGGACAAACCGCACGACCAGTGGATTGTCCCTCAGACTGAGCTGTTATAGGAAAAAAGGTAACCATTATATTAATTTCTATGGCTTCAAGACTTCAAATAAAATACATTACCTCTGTTAAATTTTTAAGTGCTACTATATCCTTTGGTAAATGCCGAAGGCGGTTCTTGTGCAAAAGCAAAGATTTAAGATTCTTCAAGCGAGCAATACTCATGGGAAGATTTTCTATTAAATTATCACAAAGTACCAACGCCTGAAGTTGTTTGAGACAGCCAACTGTATCGGGGACATCATTGATCAAGTTTCCGCCAAGTGATAAGATCTGCAAGCTAAAAAATGTTTCTTAGTATAGGAGAAAATGTGATTCGAACTAAGTAAGAAATGGTGCAACAAATCGATTTAGGAAACTAGATTGAGCTCCTCACAGCCGTTTGTTTGTTGGGAAGAAAGCAAGGTTGAGCAATAAGTAGAGCATTGGTAAAAACCTTAATTGGTGTTTTTCTGGGTGTTAAACCTACTACACCTCGCTTAGAAGCCTAGCACACTAACCAATAATCCACTACACCCAAAACTATATGACTTAGATTTGGCATGCCTTAGAAAGAAAGAATTAGTGTGTAAAGAAATACTGTGTAAATTTGTTGCAGAGTGAAATGTTATGCCAAAGGTTCACGAACTTGACTCAGTGTAGGTACAGACCTCGACACATACCAAAATTCTCTTTTCTGGGCGCGTTATTCCGACCTTGCTTATGTCTGTTAATTTTTGTCTGTTAATTTACTACAATAAAACGGGAAGAATCCTATAACCAAAAATTTGTTTTTTTTTATTTTATTTTTAAATCAAGTAATTTTTATCAATTGTTTGGGAGAGCCGACTTTCAAAGGTTTTTAGCAAATAATAGGTCTGTTCCTTTACTTTGGTAGTAAAAAAAAGACTGTCAAAATGACAGTGGAGGCTGGAGGGGATTAATTCTCTCTCAGAGAGGGAAACTTACGCAAAAGTTTCACCGCACCGGTGATCGAGTACTACGTGACTGAATTTGTTATTGTCTTGCATGTAAAATCAACAAAATTCAGTGACGTATTGTTCGCTCGCGGTAATTTAACCCCTGTAAAAAATGACAGAAAATTCACCCACCAAAATGCCAAATAGAACAACAAGTTCAAATCGGCTGTCAATTTTCAGGCAACTGACAGTTGTTTCAATTCTTACGCAAATAAAATTGTTGAGTAAAAACTAGTAAGAGGGGAAATATCTTGCGCTCTCGAAGCCGCTGTCTTTTACGAATTTTTCCAGTTGAGGAACGACAATTGAGTAAAATGCGTAAGAGTTCGTAAAAATTCCAAAGATTTAAAAGTAAAGGAACAGACCTAATGTTTGTTTGCAGAGGTTCTTTTTCAATTCAAATTGGAAATTTTTTGAGTCCTTCATGAGTTTTTTACTGCTAAAAAACTGACATAACGGGAAGATTTGTAATTTCTGTAGGCAAGAACTTCGGTAGAGCTTCTATAGTACTTGTTAACCAAAGTAGAGCAATTTCGTAGTAATTGCTTCGGAAAATAACTTCTGTAAGACCTTTGTGAAGCATATTCACAGGCCTTATAGAGGAATATGGCAATAAGTTCCGGTAAGATCGCTATTAGACCTCTGAAAATGTGTAGTGCTTCTTTACAGCTTTCAACCGGAGGCATTATAGAAGCAATGAACTGTTTGCATTTGTCTCTTAGGAGTCACACTTGCTTAGTGACTGCAAAACCATGAATGAGAGTGTCATTCGGTGAGACTTGTCTACGTGTGTTTTGTACCAATCTTGTGTACCAGATAAGTCTCCCGCATCGAAAGGGACTTCCCAGTCTCTGTTCTAAATTTTTGGTGGCTGCATTCCGTATGGGAAATCGGCATTAAATAATAATTATTAATAGAATAAGATAAAAAATAAAAGAATGAAAATTTGGAGGTTCAGTTAAAATGTGCCCAATAATTACGTAAGAATCTTCTACAGGTCGTGCTCCAATTCAAGTTAATAAAACAATAATAATTATCTACTATAGTTTCTATAAGTTTTATATTACAGTTTTGGTAAGGCCTTACAGTAAGCATTTTACCCGAACTAGTGCTTTTTTTGCGAAAAAATAACTCACTGCGGATGTTTAGGCCTTACAGAAATGGAAATTGCAGTTTCGGTAATGTCTTATCGAAACAATTACCTCTGTTAAAGTGCGCCAAATGTGTTTGTATAAGGCGGGAGGTGAAATAGCCTCGGTAAAGCCTTGTCTTGCCCTAAGTCAAAATGTTACTTGGGATGGGATGTCTCATGCAAAAACACTTGAGCTATCAGGACATTACGTGAACGTTTTATGAAATTCCGTTTTTCATACTGAATTTGCCAATATTATTCAAATACGCGTTCATGCTCCCACTAAACAAAAAGGACGACGCGCGCTACCAAAAACAGTTTTACCACCGTAATTGGTATGGAGGTGAAATCGTATTCGTCAGAAAACTTCTTTTTACAACGTTCAGAAACCAGTCACATCATGATAAATAAACATAGACTTGCCATGCGCTTCCAACTCATTTTTTACTCTGGAAACATCTTCCAGTCTATTTGCTTTTGCTTTTGAGTTTGACAGATTTGTAAGATTTTTTGATGATTTTTTTGTTTTGTTATTTTTAAACAATCAAATTAGTGAACAAAAAAGGGAATAAAAACGGGAAAAACAGGTTTAAAAATAAAGAAAAAAAATAATTTTCAATAAAAAAAAGGGAATCCACATGTAAAAAGTCTGGCAACGTTGGTCCTGCGTCCAGCCTGAATGATTTATTAATTTGTTAAGGTAAACAAATATACAGCAAATTTTTTCATCAATGTATACAAAGACATAACATAAGGAGACATTTGTGAAGTTAAAAAAGAAACAAAATAAGCACTTCCCTACACAGAAGCTACATTTGGCCTTTGACTCCTGTACTGATAATGTGTGTATAACTTATTCTTTAAATATGCCATAGACGCAGACTAGAGCAAACCAAATCAAAAAAAGAAAATATGGTTGTCTGACAGTCTTATCTTTTTATTTATAAGTACGTTTGCATTTATGAATGTACTTGTACACGCTACGCTAATAAATAATAAATTACACAAAATGTATAAAAATTGTAAGAAATATCAATTTCTTTTGTTTTAGAAATAGAACATATGAATACATTACAAGTCTCGATAATGTTGGAATGAATGTCTTCGCACGTAGTGTTCTATTAGCATTTTTCCTGTCCCGATCAGAGTAGAGTAGAGCTTAAAGCACTGAACAGAGATTGAGCTCATTCCTAAAAACCGAGCGTGCTCAGAGCGATCTGACTTATTCATAAAACACATTTGATCACTAGCTGTCATTTTTTTTTTGTTGAATTTCTTTCTTTTTCCGTTCCATTCATGATCAGCTGTAAAAATATGCAGTGCTCAGATTTTTACCCTGGCGCGTTTTTTTTTTAGTTTCAATTTTAGCAAACCGAAGAAAAGTATGATTTTCAGCATGCAATTACAACAACTACGCACTACTTGTCAAATGTTCTGTCGTATTTACGTATAGAGGTTGTAATTGCTGGCTAAGAATCCAACTTTACTATGCTTTGCTGAGTAGACGCTCAAAAAACTCGCCTAATAATGTGTCTGAGCTAAGCTAAGATTCTAGCGAGATTCTCTTCTCAGAATCACCAGAAGAGTATTTTCTGTGCCAATGGAACGGTTTCAAAAGTGATTCTTCGATTCCGGACTCTCGCGGAAAACGACATAAGTTCGAACAAAACCAAAAGAAAAAACACCCAACAATCTCATTGTCAATTAATTTTTCGATTTCCTTCAGAAAAGTCGATGTTCCACTTCTGATTTTGCATTTTGGTCTACAATTTTGACGGTGGGCCTCGCGCTTGCTGTTTTGTCGAATGCTTTGTCTGTACCAAAATGTGTTCTTGCATCAATAACCTTTCCTTTATTAAATGTTTCGAGAAAGTTTAATCAAAAATAGCTATTCAGAGGCATTTTAAAAATAAAACGTTTAAGAAAGCGTATGTTTTTGTTGTAGGTTTCTGAATTTTCATGGGCCATCTAATATCACTTGAGCACAAATAACATGAGAAAAACTTGTTTATCGGTAAAATCGTTTTAATTTCGAATTTTTAAAATATTTATTAGGTAGGTATTTTTCATCATGCAACGTTTGACACTTCCGAACAGTTTAGAAATTATTATAAAATTAATGAGGACGTTCGTATACCTAGTTTGATAAGTCTGACAACTGACTGACTAGATGTGTTTGAGTTTTTATTGGCCCAGATTGCTAACATGATTAGGATACCTAGTCCAGACAAATCTAGTTGACGTTTTACACAAACTACGTATCCAAACGTCTCCAATGTCAAAGTTCGAGTTCTACTCAACGTTTTCTCACCGAATAGGGTGAACAAGAATTCATGTTCTTCTCTACTTGAACTCCACTTGAAGTACCCACCTTACTAATTTTATCAAACATCAGCCATAAGTGGATCTAAAAAGACGTTGCTACAAGACACACAGCGGCTACAACTAACGAGTTATTAAAGTCTCAGTTCGGTGAGTCACACGATTGGGCGCCGAGAACGTGTGATTTAACGCCGTGGCAAAATCTAGACGTTTTTTATGGGGCTGCATTAAGCCGGTGATGTTAGGAGAGCTCAGAGCCAATATTGAACGATCGGTCGAAATGTGCGGCCGAGTCATCGAAAATTGGATTCAAGGTATCGACCGCTGCATTTTATTTAAAAAATAATTTGTCCACAAAAGACTAAATTCCAAGAAGAATTCCCATAGAAAACTGGAGCTTGTTTGATTTAGCAAAATGTATGTGTTAAAAACTCCCATATCCCCGCTTTGCTATTTAAAGCAGATGCTTTGGCAGAAATCATGAACAAATGCATTTGCAAAATCGACTTGAGTTATCTGAAGTCTTATGACCGTAACTAACAAGACTCGTCATTTAAGTAAATTTTTACTTTCAAAGGCAAACGATGCGGACATTCAAGTATCAAGTATCAAGTGTCTCAGTTTCGATTAGCCTATGTATGTCGGTCATATGATCAGCTTTTTCAATTGACGTTTATGGTGGGATAGCCGATGAATATAGGGAAGAACTACGTTAGGTTAGGTTAGGTTGCTGGGTGGGTACAGCAGAGCGAGCCCTGTCGTACCCCACTTAGGTCCATGTGGACCCATTGTGATGCCCTTGGTGGGGGATCGTCCGGTGTTGTTGGCGATGAAAAACTCTTCCCTTGTTTGCAGCTACTCGACCTTGTCCAGCCATCCCGATGTATTTATGAACCTGTAAAGATTGGTTAGTGAGACATCAGAGAGCTCCTCTATATCATGGAAGTAGTAACTTCCAAGTGTTCTATTCCTCAAGTGACAGAGACTAGGGCACAGACAGAGGAAGTGAGGTGTGTCCTCATGAGCATCCTCGTCTCCGCAACCCCTGCATATATCGTCATCTATGAGATTTAGTTTCATTGTATGGTTCCTAAGAAAATTGTGACCTGTTAGGGCCCCTACCAGTTTGTATATCGCCGTTCTATCAAACTGCATTAGCGTTTTGGTCCGACTCATACTATATACTGAACTACGTGACTGAGTACTTAGTTGACAGTTGTGGCTGACGTAGGAAAAGTGACTTTCCCGACCAATAGTTTCAGGTATGTCAGTCCAGACCAATCTGGTCGACTGTAGCTGTACCATAAATTTAGTTTATATGAATTGCGAATTGCGAAAAAGCGAATATTCGTAAATTCTGACATTTCATTCACATGAAGACTTTACTACCCCCGAAGCAGTTTCAATTTTAAAGGTTAAGTTCGTATGAACTTTTAATTCGCGGATTTGTGGATCGCGGCTGCGTTGTGTGAATTGCGAATAAAGTGTGACAGTTCGCTCAAGAATTTTTCAGTTCACGGAAAAATGTCTGTAATTGTAAATTTTTCTCTTTCAATCATTTTTTTTTAGATTAGATGTTAGAATACTTAAATAGAATGCTTTTGAGATAGAACAAATATAAATTTTCGGTTCATTAATACAGTTAAATTGATTTATTTTCAGTTCGCCTATTGGCAGTTCGCTTCCATGTGAATAGTCTTTACATATTACATATATTTTTCCGTTAAGTCGTCGTATAATGACAGAATAACTGCGTTAAGTGAAACCAAATGCCATGCGTTAGTTAATAACTTGACTATAAATTTCACATTTCCTTCCCGTGCTTAACTAGATCGTAAAAGATTTATTCGAATGGAAATATTTATGTGTACGAAACATCAAAAACAAAATAATAATTATCATCTCAAATGCCAGCTCGTGGCATTGATAGGCGCCTCATATGAACCCAAAGGTTATAACAGCCACCTATTTTAGGATCGATTTACAAATTGAAACTAAAATAGTAATATTCTTCAAATGATTACCTATGCATTTTCCATATATCCTTTGATATGCTCGGGATCTTATTGCCGCCAATGTACAAGTACCGTAAATGTCGGAGCTCCAAAATTTGATCGGGAAAATGAGTTAGCAAATTTCCACTCAAATTTAACTCTTTGAGGGTCGAATTTTTAGACACCAACGACTTTGGCAATGACTTATTGGTAAGTAAATTGTTTTTTGCAATTAAGGTGACCAACGGTAACGTGCTCACCGCCTCGGGCAGTTCGCTTAAGGTGTTTGAACTCAAGTCCAGGACTTTTAAGTTAACGAACTGTTTAATCGCTGGCGGAATAATCGTGAGACGGTTGTGGTTCAGAAGCATTGTTTCGATATCCTTTTGGCTTTTCAATTTCGTTTTTATCTCCGAATGAAGGTCATCTTCCAGAGTGATCTCGATTAAATTCATACGAGCGTAATCTAATGTTTTTTGCTCCCGAGAATCGGTATCGCTACTATCGGAGGTATAGACTTCCATTGTGTGTTCAAATTGTCTGCCTTACTTATTCGCACCGAAACGTACACGCAAATTTAATTTATTGATCGTATTATGAAATTCACATCACGAATCCGCGATTATCACCCTGTGACTTGTAACTGCGAACTGACACTGCTCTTCAGACGGTAGTTGTGGTTTCCCGCACCATTGCAGCGTATATTGTTATCAGTTCAGAACTAACTCAAATATGATTGAAACATTACACAAATACGACTGGGGTTGGGGTAGGGGAGGACATAATTGAGAAGAAAGACTGATAATTTCAATTGACGAACGAGAATGAGATTCGTGGCAAAAAAAGAAAGAAAACAAACCGCCTCCTTATCAACTGTTATTGCAGAATGTACTTAAGTATTCTAATTTCTGTCCCGTCATTCCGGATTGATTTTTTAATTTGTATTAAAGTAGAGTAAATATGTACATAGAGTTTATAGTGCACCTACCTAATCCAATCGTGCATTCATCGATATCAGTCAATTTCTATGACGAAGTTTTATTTTAAAGGATTTTTAAGGTCAAAAATATAAAATAATATTAAACAGCGCTAATTGAAAGAACCAAATTACATCTTAAGGTTTTTTTTCCAATGCGAACGTCTGACAAACATCCGAGAGTAAAACTATCATGAAAAAGCTTCTCAATTAGCCGTTTGGAATCGGCGTAAAATTGTAAATCCCTTCCATTCGTCTCAAAAATTGAAAACCCACACAAAACGAATGGTTGTGAGAAGCTAGGCCTTGGGTCCCACAGACCTGTCACGGCAAAATATTTATTTTTATTTATTTTAATTAAAAACAGCCGCCAAAAAATGATTTCTAAACCGAATTGGTCACAGAAAGGTGTATCAACAGATTTCGCCAGTCTTTCATCGTTGTAAAAGCCTTGGTTGGTTTAAATATGGTTTATAATATAGTCGATCTGCAGGAAGTCATATACTGGTATTATTCCATTAGCGTGTTGCAGAACTCTTTAAGACGTCGTACATACAGTACTGTGGATAGAATGAATATGTGACATGAAGCGGAGATATGTCTCGACAGCCCCTTGAAAGACATAAGATCGCCTTTTTTTTAGATATGGGGTATATGGGGAGCTGATAGTCCAGTCATCGGGCATACTTCTTCCACCCATATCTGGTTTATGGTCTGGTGCATGATGCATGTAATGTACCCTACCAAAATAAAGCCACCGAAATTTGAAGCGTACCTCTGGTAAACTATCAGACCCTCCGGGTATGTTGTTATTGAGCTTTGCTATAGCTTAGCCGACTTCTTCTATACTCGTGGCTTTTCATTGACTGGGAGTGAGTTCATTTTCTTGCTCTCTATACATATGAAGCGCATTTAAAAGCTGCTTTAAATACATATACTATTTCCTGCGCTCTGGCTACTTGATTTATCTTTCTCTGTTTCCAACTGTATTCCAGTCTTAAAGTCAGTTGCATGGCATTTCGTATATAACTTCTGGGTGTTGTTTTGATCACGAGAACCTTTGGTAAAAAACTGGGAATGTTAATATTTAAATAATCAACAGAGCATAGAAATTATACCTACATCTTTTTAAGGACCTGTGAATTCTGTTGACATGGTAGAGCATACACCAACTCATCTCCAGAATTTAGTCGGAAAAAAGTATGCCTGATGAATGGAACCTCAGCATCGTTTGTCCGGTACACAAGAAAGGAGACCCTCTAAACTGCGCCAACTACAGAGGTAGGTATCAGTCTTCTCAACATTGCATACAAGATCCTGTCTGCCATACGGCAGATCCTGGAGAAAACCCAAGAAGTCCAAATCGATACCCACCATCTGTTCATCGATTTTAAGGCCGCATATAACAGCATATATAGAGACGAGCTATACAGAGCTATGTCTAGTTTTGGCATCCCTGTCAAACTCGTCAGATTGTGAAGAATGACAATGGTCGGAAACAATCTCACCGAGACCTTTGATGTCAAAAAAGGATTTAGATAAGGTGACGCGCTGTCATGTGACTTTTTCAACATCATTCTTTAGAAAATTTTGCAAAACTCGCAAGCCAACACCAGAGGCACAATTTGTCACAAGTCTGTACAATTACTTGCATACGCAGATGACATTGACATAATTGGCAGAACACAGCGAGCTGTCACTGGTGCGTTTGCATGTATAGAAACAGAAGCGGCAAAAATGGGTTTAGCTGTTAAAGAGGACAAAACCAAGTATATGCTGCAACAAGAAGGGACACACATCGATGAATCGGACAGAACGTCACGATAGACAGCTATAATTTTGAGGTAGTTAGGGACTTTATCTACCTTGGTTCCGCTATAAACTCTGTAAATGACATCACAGCAGAGATAAAGCGAAGAATTACACATGCCAATCGCTGTTTCTTTGGCCTAAGAATGCAATTAAGAAGTAAGGCCTTGTCAAGAAACACCAAGGAGATTCTATATAAGACCCTTATCATCTGAGTCCTGCTATATGGTGCAGAAGCATGGACATTATCGAAGGCGGATGAGGATGTCCTTGGAAGTTTTGAACGAAAAATTCTTCGTGTGATTTTTGGTCCCATTTGCGTTGATGGGATTTGGAGAAGATGATATAACAGCGAACTCTACGAGCTGTACAGCGACATCGACCTTTTCAGAAAAGTGCGGATCAGCCGTCTGAGATGGCTACGACACTGGATGGACAACAGTGCTCCGGCTCGAAGAGTCTTCGACTCCAACCCAGAGGGACAACGCAGCAGAGGAAGACCTCGCCTAAGGTGGCGCGCACAAGTGGAAGGGGACCTCAACCAACCCGGAGTGCGCAACTGGAGGCAGTTAGCCAAAGACCGAGCTAACTGGACAGGCGTACTGGTTGAGACCCAGGTCCACGCCGGACTGTAGCGCCACCTAACAACAACCACAACAACAGTAAGTGATTTGTAGGGGGCGTTACTTAAGCTATTTCACTTGGCTTTAATTGTCCGTCGCATTAACTTTTTGGAGAGGAGTGAAAATTTCACTTCACTCGAACAGCGTAACAGCCTTTTTATTCAATAGGTGGCAGCAGATCATGCAAATTAGTTTCTATAATAATTGTGTCAAATTAGGTGGCAGAAAAGACCAATATTTTAAAACGGAAACAAGCCACTTCTTGCATTCAAATAGGTGACCGTGACAGTTATTTTATGGATTATGCGGATAAGATCGTGTTGTGGGAACATTAACCGCACCCAATTTTGGATAGCAGATACATGCATACCTCACTTTTTGTAATCTTTCTGTTTCTTTGGCAAAATACATCCCAATGTAATATTTATATCACATCTCCGGGTTGTGGCCTCTGCACTATACCTAGATCTTTTCAGATATTTTATAAAAAGAATCGCTATATCTTCTGGCCGTATAAAAACATTTCACTTTATTCACACACGCCTCTTCTTTTCATCATAAATAGATATTTGTAATAAAAACTTTTCAATTTCGGTTAACCAAACTCATTTAATAGATTCCCCCCGAAATGCCTGGTCCATATTGGTAACCACCACCCGCTACAACTGGAATTGGAGTAGGAACAGCTCCCAATCCAAGCCCTCCTCCGACAATGCTGCTGCCGAGGTTGCTGTTGTAGTAGCTTGATGGATATGAGTTGTAATATCCTTGACGGGAATATGGGTAGCCTAGTCTTGAATTGCTATATCCACCTGGATATCCACCAGTATATCCAGCGTATCCTCCAGTGTAACCATTGTATCCAGTGTTGTACCCATTGTTATAATACGCTGGATTGTTGTATCCAGAAATACCTACAAATATAATAGGTTTAGTAAAACTTCAGATAATGCTTACAGTTTTTTAGTAATCACCTCCGAGACCAGCTACTCTTGGTGGAGTGTAAGGACTATAATAGCCACTGTTGTAACCGCCGCCGACAGCGCCAGGATATCCAACACCGCCATTGTATCCAGAAATGCCGTTATAACCAATGCCGCTATTATACCCCAAAGTCCCGTCAACACCTAATCCACTGGTATATCCACCAAGACTGTTATAGCCAATTCCGCGTTTCTCTTGTTTCTTCTCCCGATTTACTGGGATAATATCGACCTCCGTCGGTGATGGTTCAGAGTCTACAGCTAATTCCTCAGTGCTCACTGCCACAGCAACAATAAGAACAGCAAAAATTATCTTCACAAAAGAATATACAAATTAGTCACGCTAAGATCAAATCCTATCCAAAGGATATTTAACTCACAAAGCACTTCATATTCGGTACGCTTATAGGGGATAAAAAAAATCACAAGACGAAACTTAGTTCTAAGAGTAAATGTGTATCCAAGAGATTCGAATCGAAAACTGATGCTGTTAACATGTATCTAGCATGCTTTTATACAACCACCCTAAAGCCAAGTCAACGCTATTAGCACGCTCATTGCAAAGAATCGTTGGCTCCAACACATTAGTGCAAACGGGGAAAATTGCGTACGTAAAGTATCTTTGCAGATAGATAGATGCCTAGGTAGGTGTACCTGAGAGCTAACTACATTTTGGCGGTCACAACACACACACACCGAGATTACGCAAGGTAACAATGGTGCTCATTCAATATGGGATTTATTTTTGTTGGTTAACTGCGGGTACGTGTTGTTTTCTATTTACAATGATTCCATTTGTAGGCGGACAGACTTACAAGTCAACATTGCAAAATGCTCAAAAGGTATTTCCGAACCGCAGAAAGCAACAAGCGATCTTCATAATTGCTTTGTAAAAGATTTAACATTTTTTGAATCGATACATAGCTTATTGATTTACGCCATTAGAACTTTGGATTGGATTGGGTGCATTTAGTCCAGTCTCATAAATGCATTATATTTAATGCTTTGTTACCGGCTTTAATTTTCCTTTAGGACTAGTTTCTCACAACTTATCTACACTGAACGCGTGCCACTAATATATAAATAAGGGATGATGTAGAAAGTTAAGGGTCCAAACCACTCCAAACTTTAAGACAAACGAAAAAAGTTTTTGACAGGTTCTAGCGATCCGTAATATGAACAATTAAAAACGTCCGTCCGTCACTTACTTTTAAGACAAAAGCTATTTTCATCGAATTATATCGAACAGTTTTTTATAAATATATTCCTACCCTTGGGCTTTTCTGAAAGCAATATAAAGTCAAAACAAGGACAATAAAAACATTATTTTAATTCCTACTAAAAAGTCTATACACAAAAAAGATTTTGGCAAAGTTCTGTTATTTCCCTCTTACCCACCTTAAATAATTTCGACGACTGCAACGATACTCACTGCTGCATGACTACTGACAGTGGTCGATGTTTTAAATAATTGTTTTGAACATTGCTCAGCTTCAGGACAATGCAGTTTGTTGTTGGGGAAAGACGGGATATGGGAAGAAAGCGGTAAGTGAAATGAAATCATAGTGAAGACAGGGGCTAATAAAATTAATAGAAGGGTGATTATTAGCATAGGTGCTGAGCGCGCTCAGAAGGAAGAGGGCATACCCATGTGGTCATAACATCTACGACCAATACAAACGTTACTCAGGTATATAAAACATATCCCGGCACGTTACATTTTTATTTCTTTGTGTGGTAGCAAGACGTTATCAAAGTGCAAGATCCCACCCCATTCCGGCGAGCTTAAGTCGCGCTAGCAGGACGTGCCAAATAGCACTTTGCACAAGAAACACCAACAGCTCAAGTTTCATCCACTACAAAGAAATTGGATGTTTTATATCTTACTGAATCATTTAAGATATGTAAGGGAAAATTTACAAAAGCCATTACTGAGCTGTATACTGTATAAATAGAATTTTCCTTACATATAACCGGTTTTTTACTATTTTGTAAGAACCACGTTATACTCGTTTTCCGGAATAAAAAGTATCCTAAGTTCCGACCCAGAACATAAGCAATCAATTGGCCAAGTTTCATTAAAATCCGTCCAGTAGTTTCTGCGTGATGCGTGGTTTTATGTAAAGAAGAATAGAGAAAAGATTCAAGAATTTACAGCAGTCATACCCAGCATATGAAAGAACGATCCCTTAGGATAGCAACTCTAATGGTATCGTCTCTAATAATCTGCCTGTCAGCCTGAGACTTATGACATGGGTCCCTATCACTATACACTTTGAATGTACAATTCCTGAAATGGCGAGCTTTGACCCATATATGAAGTGGTAGTGAAATTTCAGTTCCATACAAGCTCTGCCCACCAAATGACACCAACATAACTTCTGCTTGTGGTTCCAGCGAAAAAAAGTGTAACAAAATGCCAACCATCTTGGATTCCATAAAATGCTAGAGACACCTGTTGGGTGTGAGCAGGGGTCGAATCGCGTCGTCCGTGAACGAGCATTACGTGACGGAATTTGTTTTTGTTTCACGTGAAAAATCAACTTAATTTCACGGACGACGCGATTAGACCCGAGATTTGCTAAGTAAAACGGTTGAAACTCAAATTGTTGCGGAATTTTTTACAATTTTTTTTTTGTTGTTCTACATTTGCTATCTCAGAAATCTTTTAATTAATCGCAATAAGATTAAAACTTGTTTCTGCACAACCGACTTAAAGGAAATCTAAAAAAAATTCAAATTTTTAAAAAAGGGAATTGACAACATACCTACATATATTTTACTTAGCTTTCTAGTAAAAATTCTCGAATAACTCATCAATTCACGCTTGCACATACATTTCTTTTCTAGAATATATAAAAAATAGGTTAGAAGTTCGTGCGTTGTACTTTAATTCCCGGATTTCAAACATCAGTATTGCGGAATCCTTTTTTGAATTGAAATTCCAAAATTCCAATATGTTTCGCTCTGAACCAAGAGCTCTGAGCGGAAGCGCTTCGCTTATGTTGAAACCACTGGCTACTAGCAGTCCATACATTGACATACTATACATGGACTGCTTCTGCTAGTTAAATGTCAGTTTCATACAAACTTGCGAGAAAAAGTGAAGCAAACATAAGCACTATCCCTTTTGGTTCAGTGCGGCGAAAGTATGAAACCTCTGCGCGCCATTGCTATTTTTCCCATAGCACACAGTGCCACCCATTGTAGAAAAATAAAAATAATAGCGATTTATATTCAAATAATTTCCAACTTTCTTCAACTTCCAACTTTCTACAACGGCTGGCGTACTCAGCACTTAAAAAGATAACCTTTTAGTTTGAAAATGCATGCGAATCGCTCGATGACATTCGAGTGTTTCCGATTCTCTCCGTCGTGAACCCAAAGAGCTAGTGCTTATGTTTGCTTCATCGAAAAATTGGCTGCTAGCAGCCCATGTATAGTATGTCAATGAGTCCATAAGTAACAAGTCTGTGCATTCACCCAGTGTTGTAACTCGTGGTAAATTTACATTTTCGTGGGAATTCCGATGATAGAAAACGTCTCGTGGAAAAATGGGAAAAAATAAGATTTCGGTAAGATTTTGTGGGAAATTTGGTCAACTTACAAAACACAAAAATATTTACACATACTGCAGGTTATATGAAGGTGAGAGCTTTTTTATTTATATTAATGAATTTAAAATATTAATTTGTTTGCTTTACTTTTAAAGAAATATTAGTTAAAGTATTATTTTTTATAATTTATTCATTATCAATCATTTTCTTGGTATGGACATTATTTGTGCTAAATGTTAATTTTTACTCTTTTTATTGACTTAAACAATGTGATATTATAATAAATAATATGTTCATGAGTTAGATATTGTAACAATGTGATTTTCTACGTGTGTATATTCAGTAATGAAATGACTTTTTGTCTTATTCTTCAAATTACTAAAGTCACCAACTACATACATCCCCAATGAGGCACTACAATTTACAGACATGTTTCTTACAACTTCTAGATCAAATTTAAACTTAGATCACGAAACTACAACAACTGACTTGTAAATACAAACGAATTTTAGGTAAATATTCTACAGGCAAATTTATACAGTTTTACATAAGTTTTAAAATATTGTCAAATGTCACTAAATGCATGCAGCTGTCAAAAATAAACACTTCGATTTACCTACATTTCGCGACCTGTATTTTAGCTTTATTTTCAAGGTTTAATTTTGGCAAATAATTTAAAAAATATTAAAATATGTAGAAAACATTTAGAAATGATAAGGTCATAACTTGTGTTATATAATTTTGTTTAAAAAACAGTCAGAAAATTGAAATTGTCTGACAACTGGTTGACTGAAATGAAATGAATCTTCAATGGGATGCAAGGAACATTTCAATAAAGTTCTCTGTGGCGCGTCATTTCTCATTGTGCAGTACATATTAAAAATTACAGTGTTCTTTTTACCAAATAAAAGAAATGATCTACTACATAATAACAGTCCTATCTGATTTTGCGTTTTCTTAAGCTGAGCTAATTGAAAAAACTCTTTTGCTTTCTCATCCATTAAACACAAAAAATGTCCTGTAAATATTACAAACACGAGTTAGTGGCGATCAATCAATGCGCACGCACGGAAAAGGACAACGCCTCCGGGCGCTAGGTTAGACTCTGCGGGTCGGGGTCGAGGTGATTGTGTCCATATGCTCCTCATGTTTTAGCCATTTAAAACAACTGATGAGCAATTTTTTAACCAAACCTTAGTTCGATGTTTAATCAAGCCAAGGTTATTAAAGTTAGCTAAGAAAGTAAACTTTGTTTTTCAACGTCCTACCCCATACGTAGAAGGTACCTACGAGTGTAATTTAATTATCCTTAGTATAGCAAAACAACAATGACGAAGCGCCCTACTTAGATTGTAAGTACTTACCCATTATAAAACCAGATTGAACCATTTTTAACCATAATTGATTGCGTTTTTGAAAATGTTTCATTCTGACATTAAAATAAATTTACAAAGAATATGTGGTCTGGCTGAAGGTTGTTCGTGTAAGCACATTAACATCTGTATCAACGATTCCAAATGCGTCATGCTGTTGTGAGAGATTTATTAAAGCAACAATCGAATTGCTTTTATATAGAACTGAATATATATTTTTTTTAAATCCTTTAGCAGCAATAAACACACGTAATAACGTAATAAATCTGAATCTTCTGTCCAGATGTTGTATTGCATATCTTCTCATCGCACCAGGAACCTAACCGCTTCGGAGACAATGCATCATAAACAATGGTTATAATATGTTAGCAATAATGACGTAGATAAACATACATGGGCCTGTAAGAAGTGAACAATGTAACTTTATGTTGCTCTCCACCTCATCTATTCGTTCAGCGTTGCACGCCGGATCCAACCTTAACATTTGGTCTGGGTATATACCTAAGTACCAGCGACTACGACCGCAGGAGAGTTATGCGGGACAAGTTCAAAACAACAAATTACATTTTCTTAGATTACATCAGTTTTTGTGGCTTGGGATTACGACCATTGACGGTGACAACTTGGAGGCGGGCACGCGGTTTTATTTGAACTCGAAAAGGGAGGCTATCTAAATGGAAATGCATGTTCGGCTAACTAGCTTATAGCGCCTACGAATATTATCATAAAAGTTGTGGTTTTCCAAGTGAAGCTTAATTGTGCGAAAAATCCGTTTGGGGTCAATGGCAAGTACACGCCAGAAGTTTTTTGCTTTCTGTTTTATTCACAGCTCAGTGAACTTTATCAGAATAGAGTGATTGTTCTAAGACTCTAGATACAATTTTTATTTTTATGGACAACAGTTGTGGTGTGGCTGAGCCGCGGGTGTTAATTGATGAGGTATACAATTGGTGCTTTCAGAAAAACACTAATTTGAGCATTACAAAAATTAGAAATAGAATTTTAGCGTCTATAGATGAAGACCAATGAGTAAGAAAACTAATTATGACTCATGAGTATTGTTACGTGGGTAAGTATAAGTATGTGTGGATATGATTAAAACACGGGCTTTAGGTTAAGTTATTCTTATATTTATGTCAGAATTTTTTCATACACAACCCTAAAAGTTTTTAAGTAGCGCTTGTTGCGTTTATTTGGGTTTAATCATTCAAATCAGTTTAAAAAAAGAAGGCATTCCTTAATCTTTGGTTTTAACTTATTTTCTGGAATCTAAATAAAAGTAGTAGTGGAGTTCTGCCGTAGAAAGGATAAAAAAATAAGGATAAGGATAAAAGATAAGGCTAAACTACTAAACCAAAACGAAACCGTAAAAAATTTCTTATGATATGTTTAACCACTTAAACTTAATGGTTAAGCTCAGTCTTGGTCTTAAATTGTTGCTTATGAATTATAAATTAGATTATCAAATAAATTAAAGCAAATTATATTTAAATATTAGAGAAAAAGAATTTAATCAAAAAACTTTTTCCGTGCGGAAAAAAATTAATAAATTCATAAAACTAACTTTATAAGCAACATTTTAAGACCAAGACTGAGCTCAACCGTTAAGTACTGTTAGTGATTAGTTTAAAGTTTATCAATTCTAAAGGGCTGCCGCACTATTGGTTTTGGGTGGATTTAGTATTTTATGCACAACGCGAGGCTACTTTCACAGCAGTTACGCGTCAGTACATGAACCACATAGCGAACTTACTCTGATGTTAAACATTGAATCTGAAACATTCTTCTCCTAGGATTTGATTGAGATTAAAAAAAAAGTATATTGTCTGAAACTCTCACTATAGTTCGTCCTGAGAGTAGCTGATGATATAGAGTCTGTTTATCTACAAGAACTAGCCAGATTTGAGTACGAATCTACATAAGTAGTACTTTAAGATCCACATTCTCTAGATCCTCTAGCTCATTAAAGAAGTAGCTTTTAAGGATCCTTTTTCTGTTGTGTTTAAGGGCTGGGCATTCGCACAGCAGGTGACGAACAGATTATATTTCTTCAACGTCCCTGCAGCTACTGCAAAAATCATAAAGCAGTATACCCAGTCGTTCCTCGTGTACGCCTATCACACAGTTTACAGTAATGACCTCCGTGACGTTTGACGAATATCTTGCGACTCAGTCCGATCATAATTGAAACATCTGACAGTTGCCTGAAAATTTACAGCTGATTTGAATTTGTTGTTCTATTTAGCATTTGGGTGGAGTATTCGCATTTGTGTTTTTGCACAGATTACTACAAAAGCGTTCTTTAACTTTTGCGTAAGTTTCCCTTTTTGAGAGAGAATTCATCCCCTTCACAGGCATTTTGACAGTCTTGACCATTTTTACTACAAAAGTAAAGGAACAGACCTCTTGACTTCACCGCAATTGAAGCCATGGCTTTTATTTTATTTATTTATTTTAACAGCCAAGCGGCCTGTCAGTGTAGGTGGTGATTTGTTTGTCAACAGTGTTACGTCTATTTATATCTTTCGCCGCTTGGGTTATAGCAGCTATCTCTGCCATGTGTCTTCAACTTCAAAACCTACTTTTTCAAAGGGTGCTGCTTGTGGCCTTAAGGCCGATACAATTATATAGAGATAGACGGTATAGACATCGATCTGAACTTGCAGGGAGTTTTCCATGAGATATTCACTTCGAACGGTTGTGGGTCAATCAATGAGTTGACAAGTGATTTCAGGCATCCACAGAAAACCATGTTGTTGGTACACATTTGAACTATAATTTTGACGTTTAAAATTCTTTCTTACACAACCGCTTTATAAACGGAAGCTTTCAGAGGAGTAAGGAACTGTTCCCCCAGAAAATGGACAACCTTTGGCAGTGCCCAGTTAAAGTTTTCGTTTACGAAGAAGTACTATTCATATGGATCGCACATAATCAGGTCTCTGGGATCAATGGGAACATTTTCAAAACTCTAGCTAAGATGATGAACTTCTCAATCGAAATGGTCATATCGCCAGACGGCAGAGGTTTATTTTACCCCAACAAAAGTGTGACTGGAGGTTTAAAACTAGTAAGTTCCATACACATCCTTGAGACTAGTCTACTAAGCTTTGTTTGCAGCTAAAAGACAGCCTCGAAGACATTACACTGGATGGCTCTGGCTGCACCATAAACAGACGAAGACATTTTGCTTCAACAGCATCTTATTACACTGGTAACATATACGCAATAGTTAGGCGGCCTAAGTTAGATATACCTACAGATCCTTGGATATCGTATACCTGCCGTTTGACTGGTTAGTTTGGCTAAGCCTGTTCGCAATATTGTTCGCCAAATGGATTTTTCAGCTTTTGTGGAGGAAGTACAGCAGTAGATGCGTTGCAAGTCGATACTGCTCGACTCGTCTACATATCATGGCGATGGCATGGCTCTATGGTATGATCATTATTCGCAGTTCGTACGAAACTCGCCCTGGTACTGAAAATCTGTATTCGACATGACTTCTATGACGCCCTAGCTGTGCCCTGAACTGACCGCAGTTAATTTGTGGTTGCAAGAGTTCAGTGCTGAGTTTCGCTTTCATTCATTTTTCAATTTAAAACTTCAGGGCAGCATATTTTGCGTTTTGGACAGGCGTGAAAATTAGCTGACACTTCTCAGTGCGCACTAGTAGGCAGTAGGCACTAGTTTTAGCCACGTCAAACAAACCAACAAAGTATTAAGTCCCGCCCATATTTTGCAATGTGTTTTTTTTCGAAAGGTAGCTGAAACGCCCTTTTTGATTACTACCACATTGTGAGGAATTCCATATACAAAATTTTAAGGCTTCAAAAATGTCCACCCTTTTCTTAGCAAATGGAGAAGCTCGTTCATGACTGTAGGTACATAATACTCTCGGTTGTTTGTCAGACGTTCGTGGGAGGTGGCGTAATGGAAAAAGTCTTCTCCGGGGATCGAGTATGGGACTTGAGACCCTTCGCTTAGT
Organism: Cheilosia pagana; assembly: GCA_936431705.1. NCBI lineage: Eukaryota > Metazoa > Arthropoda > Insecta > Diptera > Syrphidae > Cheilosia > Cheilosia pagana. The sequence goes on along the minus strand of OW386168.1, from coordinate 25,506,698 downwards.
AGTCCAACTAATCACTAACACTAAGCCTCTGCGCCTACATGTATTAGTGAATGCATGACTTCAAAAATGAATACCTTCAATCCTATAATGCCATGTTCCCACCAAACTGAAATCGCGAGGTTTCGATGAAACCTCGTAAGTCGTTCCCACCGAGTTGAAGTGATTTCAAAAGTCATAAGCTGTCAATTTTGAAAATATTACTTATTTTGTTTTTTTTTATTTAAATTATTTTGCCTGCAGAAACACTTGTTTATTATGATTTGTTATTTTTTTCGATTGTTTTGGCGTTTACTATTTTGACGTTCACAAATAATGAACACAAAATAAACCAAAGTTCACGCTGTAGGCTTGTTCGGTTTGATAACCTCTCACGGGGGGATGAACTCAGAGGGATTTTGACTAGATTTCGCTTAAATCCCGAGATTTCGAACGTCAAAAATGTATGGCGAAACCTCGGAGATTTGGAAACATTTTACGAAACCTCGCGGTTTCGGTTGGTGGGAACATGGCATAAGTTAAAATCACGCATACAGTATTCGCCAACGTAGACCTCAGCAGTCGTAATGTCGTATACCTACCTTATACGATTGACAGTATTAAAATTTAATAAAAATAAAAGAGAAGTTACTAGGTAACCTGCAATTGTCAATTTGTGTTGCATCTTGCATCCTGATCCTGTGCAAAAGCCCTTAAGAAACGGTCATATTTTAAAATAACTTCTCTCAACCAAATGGATCGTAAGTCACAATCCACTTACAGATTCCACATTCACCCTAAGATATTTTCAGCCAAGTGTCAGAATCGATGTCACCCGCTGTCAAAAATTGTAAATATTGCAGGTTATGTGACCAAAAGTAAAAAGTAGTGATATAAAAGAAAATCCTGTGACAAAATCATAATCAATACAATTTTTGCTTTGTAGTCCATTGATCAGCATGAGTTTCCCTACCAAAGACGAACGTGCGAAATGCTGGAAAACACGTGACGAATTTTGGGCCTGCCTGGACAAACATGCCCCTACTTACCAGTCCACAAGTGGTAAAGATGTTCCCAAGGAATGCGCCGAACTAAGAAAACTCTATGAAAAATCATGTCCGAGTCAATGGGTTAAGCATTTTGATCGAAAACGCACCTATGAACAATTTAAAGATAAAATTGCCAAAGGCTTCGAACCCCTAGACGACAATAGCAAGGCAAACTGATATATTCCGGAGCAGTCATTAGGTTTAAGAATGCAAAATTCAAGCTTTGTAAAATACTTTTAATAAATTAAAACAGAATTTGTTATTTAATTTTGGTTTATGAGTCAATGTGTCAAATCTTTAGCCGTCAACGGTGTCTCTGATGGCATATCCACTGATATTGAGACGATATGCTTTCCAGGTATCATAACATTGCCTAGAACTCTAGCATCTCTACCCTCTTCCAAGTATTCAGCACACATTGAGAGCACTACATTTGCGTCCTTGTCGGTGCAATTAAAGAAACCAATAAGTACTCGTCCGTCGGTGATTACGACACGAAATGTTTTCCCCAGCCACTTGCGAAGATTCGACCTGCCTTCTGTGAGGACTTCCAACGGAGCAGGGTGAATAAATTGCTGCAAGCGAAAGTGGAATGAGAAATGGAAATGTTATTAACTTCTGAGGACGTACTTCTAAATGCAGAGGTTCTGGTGTGTATTCGGAACCGCTACTACTCATTTTTTCTATTGAATATCAAAATCTATGTCTGGGTATAAACTATTTTAGATTGTTAATAACATTCTTATGTCAGAAAAAGATTAAAATCGTGCTAAAATTAGTGTATACTAAATTATATTTTTTCTAAATTTGTGTATATTCGCAAATGTCAGACTACCCATTGACATTCGGCAGTCGAGCTTTGGGCTTTCGGTCAAACGATAAGATAATCTTAAATGCAGATGGCTCTTGTAGCATTAGCGAGAAGCTGTCAAATATCAGCAGCTGACGGCAATCCGATGATAGTTCATTCAAATTGTAGAAGTTCATTATTCATTCGTATATTTGCCGGTCGTAAAGTGGGAACAAGGAAAACATGGATCAGCCTGTGTTTGTTGTTTTAACAAGTAAATAATCAAAATCTTTCTTTGAATTTTTTAAATTTGAACATCAAGATAACACATTTTCTTTACATAGTAAGCGACTCGTGTCACCAGCGCAGTGCTACTGATACAAGTGGTCCACATTTAGTGAAACTAGTTAGGGACACCTTCGGTGACTGCCAAGTGATTGCTGAAATTCTTCCCGACGAACGCAGTGTCATTAGCAGTAAACTAAAGGGATATGCTCTTAAAGATGTGCAAGCTATATTCACAACAGGCGGCACGGGTTTTGCTGCAAGAGATGTCACTCCAGAGGCGACAAAGGATGTAATTACTAAAGACTGCCCGCAGCTGGTACTTGCGATGGCAATGGAAAGCTTTAAGAAAACCCAATTTGCTGCATTGTCTCGCGCTGTTGCTGGGATATACGAAAAGACGCTAATTGTAAATTTTCCAGGCAGTGAAAAAGCTGTAGTTGAGTGCTTCACCTCAATTCGTGGTGTATTGCCCCATGCTCTTCAACTGATAAGAGATGATCTAAAATTAGTCAAAAAAACTCATAGTGAGGTTCAAAGTTCTGTGATCATGAATGTGGGACACGTTTGTCCGCATAAAACAGGAACTGGTGACCGAGATGATCGAAATTCACCATTTCCAATGTTACCAGTACATGAGGCTTTGCAGATCATTTTCCAAACAGTATCGGTTCAGCGAACAATTCCCAATCTCCTATCGCAGTATGTAGCTCCTGTTGATATTCCACCATTTCGGGCGTCAATCAAAGATGGTTATGCAATGAAATCGACTGGATTCTCGGGAACGAAGAGGGTCATCGGTTATATAGCAGCTGGAGATGAGGTAATTAAGTTTTTCAAATGATTTATTACAGCACTTGTGCTTTATTGACTTTATTGCCCATCAGACAATACAAAGATATGTCGGCAAGTTAGTTATCAATCAAAGATAAGTCGAATTTAATTGAGGAATATTTGGCTACCATAATTGGTACCTACCTATCTATAATTACGATTAATAATAGAAGACGAGATAACGAGTATCCATTGGTATGAAATTTAAATGCAAGTTTTTGTCGTAACTTGAAGAAAACAGAAGACAATAGCCACCGCCTACTTAAGGGGAAATACGGTTTGGAATCCCAGTTTCAGAGCGTATCACGCGCAGAGTACATTTACCCCCATTCCGGTAACTACAACCGGGTGATATCTCTATACAGGTTTTTAAGTACCAATTTCCTTCAATGTCTATATAATTAGACTGTAATTATTTTAAATTCTTTTAAATTAAGTTAAAAATACCTCAAAAATGTTGCTTTTAATATAATAGAGCAAAATCGGATGGCCTATATAGTGGCACGCAAATGGAATATTTAATCACAATGACACACAAACTCCAACTGCACTTTGGATGCGCCTAATGACGTATCATAAAAATATAAGATCTCAGTACACACAAGTCTGTTCATGGACTACCCCAAACAGATAACGTGATACCAAGCACACGACACAATCTATGATTGCATTTGCAACAATGTAAAAGGCCTGTTGAATGCATACGACGAATTTCACATGGATCACTGCTGCTAATTGTTAAGTTACTTGCTGGCTGCCCTAGCAGAAAGTAAAATGAAGGGGTCAAACCAATTTTGCGATAATATCGCGTTTAGTTGGAAAATGTGCTAGTGTTGGATAAGCAGTGCAGCTTTTGACCAGATAGAAGCACAACCATCCCTTTTAGAACGGTGTTTGAGAAGGCATGCTACACTTGTCTACACTCCTTAAAATTGGAGGAGACTAATGATAGGAGTTCCCTGAAAGCCCTAAATCAAGAATCTTTCGAATTGGAAGACCTATGTTAAATACCACTTTTTGCCGATCAAGTGACCCGTGGATCTGTTGCCACGAAAACAGTACTGCTGGTTTCAGTGACTCTGATATTAAATATGCCGGCTAGCGACCATTTTTCAGAGAAGAATGCCTGGATAAATGCTGTTTTCACCTTCTCTAAAAAAATACAATTCCCTTTTCCTTTCAACAGATATTGGATTATGAACTGCAAGAAGATGAATGTTACAAAATTAATACTGGAGCGCCACTACCAAACCATGCAGATTGTGTTATTCAAGTAGAGGATACTAAGCTGCTGCGTACAACAAAATTCGGAACTGAAGATCTGGTCGAAATACTTGTCGAACCAAAAGCCAATCTTGACGTAAGGTAAGTTCAGATCTTCAAAGTTCTCGTGTTTTCGAAGTAAACTTTAAAACATCAACCTTAGACCAATCGGAAGCGATTTGAAAAAAGGCACACAGCTTTTTCCCAGTGCCGATCATTCAGAAGTAGTTGTCAAGTCTATTTTGGCATCTGTAGGCAAGACGATTCAATTCAAGAAACCAAAAATAGCTGTACTATCTACTGGCAGTGAACTAGTAGCACCGAACGACGAGGAGTCCGTGGGGAAAATTTACGATTCCAATACGACAATGCTCGAAGAGTTGCTACAATACTTTGGCTTCGAGTGTATGATGAAGCGCGTCCTAAAAGATGAGTAAGAAATTATAACAACTTAAGTAATGTTTGAGTATAAATTTCCTTGTTCCACTACCTAGTTTGGAATCACTCAAAGCGGCCGTTGGAGAGGTTTACCAGTCTGTGGATTTCGTTATTTGCAGTGGTGGGGTATCAATGGGCGATAAGGACTACATAAAACCTGTTCTGGAGAGTCTGGGATTTAAAATCTACTTTGGTCGAGTTAATATGAAACCAGGGTATTGAATCCAACTTGGATCGCAATAAGAAAGCAAATATTAAAACATTTTTGTGTACAGCAAGCCGATGACATTTGCGTCGAATGACACTAAAGAAAAATACTTTTTCGGTCTGCCAGGAAATCCAGTGTCGGCCTTTGTGACATTCCATTTGTTTGCATTGCCAGCAATTCGTTGGTCATCTGGCTGGGAGAGAGATAAGTGCGAATTGGCCACTATACAAGTAACTGTAAGTATCTACAAAACTTTAGTTTTATTAATTAAAGAACGAGCTGTGGTGGTGCGAAAGATTCACTAGCTCGCTTGGAATAGCCAAATAGTCCTGGTTAAATGCGATCGCTTGGAAGAGATTTGCATAAAAGCAGCATTTTCGAATACAATTCATAAGTAAAACCGGGTTAACATCTTCGTTGGGACCCTGGTTCTAAGGTGTCAAGACCATTCCGGAGTTAAGAGGCTTTTTGTGTCCGTTTTTGTACCCTCTAATATTTGAAAGTCGTTCGCGAGGAAGAACTTCATTTTTTTTATTCACAATTCCAGCTCCAGAACGATAGCATTGGACTTGACCCAAGGCCGGAATATGTGCGTGCTTCCATTACTAGTAAAAATGGCCGCCTCTATGCCTCAGTCAATGGAAATCAAGTATGGTATAACAAAATTGCCTATAGCCTTTATATAACTCAAACTTTTGCAGATAAGCAGCCGACTACAAAGCATTTTAGGTGCTGATGTTCTGGTGCATTTGCCCGCTAGAACCTCTGAAAAAACATTTGCCTCAGCCGGTGATCTTGTGAGAGCATCTGTACTGCGTTATGATTTTATATCAAAGTATGAGTAGTTGGCATCTCTATGAGGCATTCACCACTTGCTTCTTTATATTACTCAATTACTTCGAACCTTTTTGTTTGAAGTAATTATTGTTTTTAGTTTTTAAGCACACAAAATTGTTGGACCATTCATTCATATTCATTTAACCATCATAAATGTATTATTAGCACTACGGGGATTAAAAAGAACAGTTTATCTGAATTTATATTTTTGCAAGCAAACTAAAAAAATAAAATGCATATTGTACTGGACTTTGAATAATTATTTATTTCCATATTGTTTCGTATCAAATTTTAGAAGGAATGAATTCAAATCTATACGTTTCCTGATGAACATTATGCCGTATAGTAATTGGGATGACCTTCCATTTTGGCTCCCACAAGAATAGTTCCTAAAGTCCCCGGCCTCATAATTTGTGTACAGCAAGCAGCGCATTAATAAAAACATGTTGATTTAAGCTGGACTGCTCTCGACCGAGGAGTTTTTGTTACTGCAGCCAGGGCAAAGGCATACACGTCTATCACAGAATCCGTCGTATTCGGAATTTTGCTACGAACCCCGAAAGAACTATCACAAAATCCGTCGAAGGGGAAATATTTGCTACGAATTTCGAAAGAACAAACATTTTGAAGTTAGAATTTCGAAATTCGTAGCAGACATTTCCCCTACAACGGATTCTGTGAGTGTTCTTTCGGGGTTCGTAGCAAAATTCGTAGAATTTCAAAATTCGTAGCAAACATTTCCTCTACAACGGATTCTTTGATTGTTCTTTCGGGGTTCGTAGCAAAATTCCGAATACGACGGATTCTGTGATAGACGTGATAATATAAATGGGTACAGGTTAATTAAGAATCGGCGCCAACCTAATTACCTATAAATGCACAATTATCGACAAGGACTAGATCTCGAGTCTCTCTGCTGTAGAGACTGAACCACTTAGAGTAATTTCTTGAGGGTTATCTGAGAATACATCTAAAGTGCGCAAGTTTTCCTCCTTTCGCTTTCCAGCCCCCAGTTTACTTTGATAAAATATAATGCCTTTTATGATCATCATAGCCCTTTCCTTAAAGGCGATTTTCGTTGTGCACCTCCAGGTGATGGGCTGCGCAAACACAGACAAGCGTGGTCAGCCACTTTTCAACATTCTTATGAAATGCAACACCGGAATTTTAAACTCAACGAAACCACTTTCATAATTCGAGCTAGATCTATGCTAGCTAGAGATAAGACTGCAATCTGGCATTATATAAGATTTGATATAGAAACTTGCATACAAATTTCAGAGCTCCAAGACACACATCGGCTTCCTTCGAAACTCAAAACCTGCTATACATCTGCTGTAAGAACGAGGATCAACCAACAAAGACAGGCGTTCCATGGTGAACTTGAAAAACTCATGAAAGAAAGTCCGCAAACTTTTCAATCGGGGCAAACCTAGCAGAGATTAGGTTGATTATAGATCAGTACTAACGATATATAACTCAGCTCTGAGAAAGTCCAATAGAAAGACATGATTCCCCTTTAGGAAGAAAAAATTAAAGATTTACCAGCTTTCATCAGAGTCCAAAACACTCTAACCAATGGACACACGAACGGCATTGAACTATTAGGTGCCTAGGACAAAGCGTCACTATTGATAGCAACAATTTCGTAGTAGTTAAGGAGTTCATCTACCTCGGAGTAAACAATAACTCCACGAATGACACCCTAGTGAAGATCCGGCGAAGAATTACTCTTGGAAATCGCTGCTACTTCGGTTTGGCAAAACAAATGAGTTCCAAACTCCTAACTCGAAGGACGAAGGGTATAGTTTACAAAACCATTATCCTAACAGTCTGATTGACTGGTTGACTGATTTTCGGTCCTGTATGCGATGAGGGCGAGAAGATACGACCGCGAACTCTACCGAGATGTGGATGTAGTCCAAAAAGCCAAAATTTGTCGACTGCATCGGCTCGCCCGCATCGAGCGAATGGACAACAATATTCCGGCAAAGAAGATCTTCGAATCTCAGACCAAGCTATCGCGGATGTCTAGGTAACTGGGATCGCGAAAGATAGAAGGCTGCAGTGTCTCAGGCAGAGACTCTTCACGGGTCGATAGCCCGTTAAGAAAGTAAGTAAGTCAAAAACTGTGCATCAGTTTTGAAATCATTTAGGCCAATAAGCCATGAATAATGGACCATCATAAACGAAAACAACAATCTATGGCTTATGATTATGAGGCATGTCTGTAGCATCGTAGCACCATCAAAAGTGAAGTAAAGTAAGTAGTCATGTATCATGAAAGGCACTTGGTAGTCTGCAGTGGAGGCCCAAAAGTTGTAAGCGAATTCAGATACTTACGCAGAATTTTCCTCAAATATTTCACTGTCTATTTAAAAAAAAAACGATTCCACGTGATATTAGTTGTTTTATTTTTCTTCCAATAAACGGTTTTCTTCTTTTTTAAGTATTAATACAATAAAATATATTTACAAGTAATTTTTGGTGACAATATATACAAATCCAACAGACAATATTTAAAGATTTAGATAAAATAATATATTCGAAAACCAATTCAGATGGAAAAGGTGTGCCAATTTTGTTGCAATCGAATTAGCCAATTGCCACCAGATGGCGCAAAATTTCCACCGAATTCTGTTTTTTCCTCAACAAGAAAACGTCTAACTTGAATTAGACCTTCTGTACGGCCCCCATGTCCATTCTTAGACGAAATGATGACCTGCATGGCAACGTTATGTTATACTTGTTTTGTGGCACCGCTAACTGATATCTCTCGTGTGGCCTGATGTCCCAGAGAGCATGTTCGATGGCTGTTAAGGCACTGGATGTAAGCACTTCGGCTGAATATTGAGTAGGAGCACCTTCGCAGTCCGATATGACTTGGCAAAGAAAGAGAACTCAATTGAATTTGGATATTGTTTTACAGCACACTCCATACTTACCATGTGGTATTGGTGCCCGGAATAGGGAATCAGCTGGCACACCATTTGTGTCAAGAGCAACCACGCTTATGCCATAGGGCTGCAATTCTTTGCGCAGTTCTTCTGCACATTTATCTACTGCAACTCGAGACGCATTAAAGGCGACAAGCTCCTCGCCACAATTTCCAGCACCCAAGTAGATTAGGCGACCTCGTGTCGGCCGGAGGAGGCCGACAAACGATTTCGCAACCCTCAGTGAGCCAAGGATGTTCGTCTTTAGCATTGTTTCCCATTGCTGAACGTCCTGACTTTCGATTCGTCCGCGGAAAATACAGCCGCTTGTATTGATGACTGCACTGATGCCGCGTTCGCCGGCATTTAAATGGGATCCCATTGCATCGGTTGCTTCGCGGAGTACATCTTCGCGTGTTACATCCAATTGCATTGGAATAATTGATCCTTGTGTTGGTTCTGTGCTGCTCTCTTTCATTTTTATCCAATTCTTTAGCAATTTGGCTGGTATGGAGTCAACGGAGTCTTTCATGCCAGCAAACACGCGACAACCTCTGTTCGCCAAATGGGTGCACAGTTGAAGGCCCAGAGCACTGTCAGCACATGTCACCAAAATGGTTCCGCTCTGCTGTTCGGACAGATTCGCTTGGGTACTGCGGACTTTGCAAAGTAAATACAAAAGCAAGGCTCCTGCTATTGAGAATAACGCAAGGAGCTGGAAAGCTAAAACTAGTGCTGTCATCGGTTCCATTATGGCATATCTGAAATGAATGGAAAATGCGTTTGGTCAGGCTTTTGTTTTTCAATGTAATTAATTGTGAATATTTTAGGATGAAGTGCGTGCAAAATGCTAAATGTTCACTTGAATTGAACGAACAAGTTCTAATAATGTAAGAATTGATTCTTGTTGTTTTTTAAGCACTGGTGATCTAGAGTCAGCATCCTCATTTTAACCCTTTATCGAACTGCATAAAGATTTTCTTCATACGGAAAACTTTTATGGTTAAGTATTCATTTCTTTTATAATTCACAAATGCTCATGTGAGAAAATGGTGCGTATGGCGTATACTTGCTATTTTTTCTCAAATTAAAAATTACCTATTCTTTTTCTTTCGACCAAATTTCTTATAAACTATTTAATATTCTGCCCTCTTAATGCAGATCGATAGCATTACTAGTGATACATTCATAAAGGCTGGTTAGGAAGTCATTTTTATAAATGGTGTGTTGGACTCCTTCACGAAAGAACCAAATTACATCTTAAGGTTTTTTTTCCACTGCGCCACCTCTCGCGAACGTCTGACAAACATCCGAGAGTAAAACTGTGATGGAAGAGCTTCTCAATTAGCCGTTTGCTTTGGACTCGGCGTTAAATTGTAGATCTCTTTCATTCGTCCCAAAAATTAAAAACTCACACAAACGAATGTACCATAGACCTGTTGCGACAACTCTTTTTTTTTAAATGGTCGTTAAAGTTAGAGTTCTTAAAAACAAATAAAAAGCCGTAGTCAGTAAGTTAGGTAACATGTTCAACTTTTCATTTACTTAGATCTTTCTATTTTAAAGCCCAAAAATAATGCAGATTTTAATGCGCATTAAATTATAAAATCCAAAAGCAATTTTCTGCATATTTTGGGTGGGATTCGGTAAAAATCGAAACGAAAATGAATTTTAAGAAACGAAAGAAATCACGGGAAAGCTAAAATTTTCTTTATGTTACTAATTTCGTTTTCTTCTTCTTATTCGCAAGGGTTTAGGAAACGGTGTGCCAAAACAGTTAAATTTTGAGAAGCTGTAATACATCAAATTTGTTGTTTTTACGGCTCAGCTGACTTTCAATGTAAATATTTGTTTTGTTCATATTTTAGTGGTAACAAAAAGTAAACATTCAAATAATAATGTAGGTACATTTAACAATCACCGACATACCAACTCTGTTTATTTTAATTAATTACATTCTTATGGGACATCAACAAAAAAACAAACGCAACAAAATATTATGATCGAGTGGATGGAGAAGTATCCCTTCCTGGCAAAAAAAATACGCAAGACAATGCTCAGGGAAGAGATAAAGCTGCAAAAAATGGAACATTTGTGAATATTAAATAAAAGCTTTGAACAAAACTTAATAACAAAATAATCACCCTTATTGCGAAGATCAACTAGCAACCGATTGACGGTTGACAGAATTTATCAATTGAAGTAAAAATCGGTATTTAGAAAATGAATTGATAAAATTATGGGCTTTTGTGAATAATTTCGAAATATTTCTATTACTGTGAATGGGAATGTGCGTCTGACAGATGTTTATTTTTTTTTTATGAACATACAGAGGAAATCTATAAAATCAATTAAATTAAAAACTAAATAATGTTGACAAAAAAAGGTTCACGTAAAAGGAAAATAATTAAAAAGGAAATAATACAAAACGACTTCAACTGAACTTTTTTTTATGAAGATGAAGAGTTAGATGATCTTGCTATCGTTGAAATGGCAAAAATGGGAAGACGGATGCATCCAATCCTATCGAAGGATGTATTTCTTTTATTTTTTCTTTTTGATCTTTGCAATAAGGTGAATATAAACTATATATTCAATGGACATCAATTTAATAAACAAACCTTTCATCAGACAGTGTAAGAGGATCCGAACAATCTCGAAGATATTTTTTTCGGATTTATCTAAAATTTACACAATCCTTCAGATTGTTATTATTACTATCGCTTGCTTTTAATAAATAGTTCGCCAGCTTTTATTTTGTAAAAGTCACAACCACTAATTAAATAACCAAAGTTAATTAGAAACGTCAAACAAATAGCATTCGCTGTATTCTTTTCGCATGAACCGAAAACGTCTTTCATTTTGGAATTACATAAAGCCAAGAAAACGCAAACGTCAATGAAATAGATTTCGATTTTTTTATTTCGCGCAAATAAGTTTTCCTTTTGTTTTCGAAGTTAGATAAACGTTTGTTTAAACGCAAACGATTGAACGTTTTCATATTACAAAATCTTCCCCTGTTTTACTTGCAGCACTGCATTCTGCGCTGCATTCAGAATTTCTGCACATGTGTTTTAGGCATAAATAGACTTAGTAGAATAACATCCCATCTGAAGTCTAAGGTTTTTAATAGGATGATGTAAATATTCGGCAATAAAAATAATGTTAATATTAGTGTTAATTAAAAAAAAAACGTGCAAAGTTAAAAAAAAAAACATCCAGTCTTCTGTAGTTACTGACAGTGACAGTACACGAACAGACAGACAGAATTGCGCTACCCACTTATTTTAAGATCGACTATCAATCATCATAATTTATAACTACTTCAAGCCTAAATTTGGACATACAAAATTGCCTTTCTCTTACTATCTATAGGTATATATGAGAAAGCTAAAAATATGATAATTAACTAACCTAAGCCCCATCAGAAAGCATTCCCAAAGCCACCACCATGATCATCAGGCTGCCCATAAATCGATGAGATATACAAATATGTAAAATCTCCTGTGTCACTGCCCAGACCTCCAAGACCCACGCTACTCTTGTTTAGGAGCATGGGTCTACGAAGGCTTGGAAGATGTAGCAACGATTCCTACATCAGATCTAAGACGATTGCATGTCCTTCCATATACTATATAAGAGCCCCTCTAATATAACCTAACCTAACCTTTAAACGATAATGAAGTTCATTACATATTTCCAGGCCTTAAAAGTTCATACCACAATCTCAAGTCACAGTCTCACAAATATTTCCAGTAAAAGTGTATTGAACCCTTGATTACACTTGAGGAGTCGAAAAGCTCGTTTTAAAGCAAGTATCTCAATAAACGATTCTTAAGTTACTTAATGGCATGCAAGAGCGAGTGCTATAACACAAAAAAATGAACATATCACCTCAATGTTTTCCACTTAATTGCATAGACACCGACACGTATCTATTTAGAGTTCAATAAACACTCCCAATTCGACGTGCGTTCAAACGGAAGTCGTTAACAGTTTTATGCTCGCATTTCCTGTAAAATCGTAATTGAAAGACAGGTTCAGTTATCGGTTAGGTTACCCACCGATAAAAATAAACCTCTTTATTATGCAGAGCGCACAATATTTATTCCATGCATTTAATCCGGCAGCCATTTCTTGTAATACAGGTGCTCATGCCTTTGACGTCACCTTGAATTTCACTTTCATAATTCAAACAGTTGAGCCCAACAACAAATCACTACGTACGGCTATTCATTAGATTTTCTTTTCATTTCGTTTGCGCACACATTAACATTGAAGATAATCTGTAGCTCAGCGAAAAATCTGTATCTGTGGCTGAGCGTGAGCCGGCACCGGCACAGACCTTCCACCAGATGTGCGGGAATTTCATCTGGCCACACATCTGATTTTCTCATGCTGCAGGTGCATTGTTCGATTGGGTCTTTTTGTTTGAACAGCCACAGCAAAAAGGGTAATGCTCTTGGAAGCGCCTCTTCATAATGCTTATATGCATAATGAATTTATTCCTGATCTCGTGATAGATAAAGAGATTTTGTTGTTGCTTGATGTGTACACTTTGAAAAGAAGTTGACGCCCTTTTAAACAATGCAAAGATGCTAAGTGGGTATTTTTTTGCAGATTGACATTGAATTTAAAGTAGGTTATGGGCGATGCTGAACAAATTTATTGGTAGCTGGATATTTGAATCGCCATTCGGTACATTTGCAAAACAGTAGCAGATATTCGGGAAATGAAAATCGGTCTCCGTACTTTTGAAATTATCCAAAGCCTTACCGGAAGAGCTTTAACCTGTGGCTCGAAGCAGTTGTTAGAGAAGTATGATTGCATTGCTGCATGCGTTGGACTATCTGCTTGAGAGTCAGGGGGAGGGAAGAAATATCCTTATAGCACTGGACAATATGGCGGCGATCAGACTTATGGAAGAAACAAACATTACAACATCATTGGCACTGGAATTTGTACTCAATGTCAGTAAGTGTTCATCTAAAAATTAGGTAACACTGACTTGGGTACGAGGACACATATACGGATAAAAGGCAACAAAAAGGCGGGCTCCTGTGCAAAACAGGGGTCAACTGAAAAAATGCTGGGACCAGAACCATTATCTTCAATTGGCAGAGGAATTGTAGAAGAGCTGGAAAATTCTTGCGGCGAATTGTAACACTTTATTCGCAGTCCACATAATACAGTCGCGGTCCACAAATACGCGAATAAAAAGTTCGTTCGAACTTAACCTTTAAAATTGAAACTGCTTCGGGGGTATCTGCGACTAAGAAAAGTTTTTATGTGAATGAAATGTCAGAATTTACAAATATATATTGTTGAGGCTTGTTCGCAGTTTGCTTTTATGTGAATAGTAATCCTTACCAGCAACCTGATAGAACATAGAAATGGTGCATTTCAGCATAGCCATAGTTTCAAAAGAAGTTTTATATTATAAAGAATTGATTGATTTGAACTTAAATACGTTAAAAAGTGTTCTCTGTAAAAAGCCCAGTAGGAAAGAGATAACCAGTTGAAGTTCCAACCAATCGATTCAACAGTGGCGTATTGCTCTCAATAAAATACTAGTGCACACTAGGTTAATCCTCATGTGTTCGATATAGCACTGAACTCGCCCTGATACTGAAAACCTATGTGTTTAATATGACTTCTAGAGCAACCTTGTTGTGCCCCGAACTGACCCCAGTTAATTTGTCTGGGCAAAAATTCAGCAGGCGCAGTGGCTTAGTGGTTAGTGTGTTGGTCTACTAAGCGCGGGGTCTCAAGTTCGATGTCCGCAAAAACCCGAATTCCATCTTAAGGTTTTTTTCCACTGCGCCACCTCTCGCGAAAGTCTGACAAACATCCGAGAGTTAAAGTGACACGAAAGAGCTTCTCAATCAGCCGTGTATACTCGGCATGAAATGGGATCTACAATTTCCATTCCATTCATTCCAAAAATTAAAAACTCAAACAAAACGAATGGTCGTGCGAAGCTAGGACTGGGGTCTTATAGACCTGTTGCGCCATCTGTTTATTTATTTATTTAATTTTTAGGAATTCAGTGCTGAATTTCGCTGTCATTTCGCTTGCTGTCATTCATTTTCAATGTCAAACTTCAGGGCAGCATATTTGCGTTCGATATTAGGTCTGTTCCTTTAAAATCTTACGAATTTTTACGAATTCTTACGCATTTTACTCAACTGTCGTTCCTCAACTCGAAAAATTCGTAAAAGAGAGCGGCTTCTAGAGAGCAAGATATTTCCCCTATTACTAGTTTTTACTCAAAAATTTTTTTTGAATAAGTATTGAAACAACTGTCAGTCGCCTGAAAATTGACAGCTGATTTGAATTTGTTTATGAACTATCTGTCATTTTTCACAGGTTACTACAAAAGCGTTCCTTAACTTTTGCGTAAGTTTACCTCGCTGAGAGAGAATTCATCCCCTCCGCTGTCATTTTGACAGTCTTTTACATTTTTACTACAGAAGTAAAGGAACAGACCTATAGTGTCGAATTTTCAGGGTTGAAAAGGGTTTTTGACAGGCGTGAAAATTTGCTGATACTTTTCAGTGCGCACTAGTGGGCACTGTGCTAGCCACGTCAAACAAACCTACTGTTGAGGCTGATCGCTTTATAGATGTGAAAGATGTGTGGAACTCATTCTGCAGAAGCTCACATAGTGAGAAAGGAGCTTTGAAAAACAAAGATGAATAAAATAAAAGAAGAGAATAGTTCACTCTTAGGTATGCCCAGGCCCCCAGGGTCTGATAACGCTTGCTGTTCGAACGGTAATTCAGTGCCAAAGGGAATACAAAACTAAGGGTCGGGCAATCACCGAAGGATACTGGTTTGCCTCTATGGGTCATTTAACTTTGTTTTCATTAGAAATTTCGGATTTTGGAAATAATAATGTTGAGGTTGCAAGTTGCTATCATTTAATTTCAAATAAACAGTGAAAAAAATACTATTAGAAAGTGGACTACATGTCTACGATACGAATAGTTCCATTCCACGATATATACATGTATAATGATTAGTGAATTCAACTGCATATTTGTTAAGTAGGTAGATGTACCTCCCTGCGCCAAAATCAAACGTGCAAAACTAATTGCGCCAGTCGGTGAAATCAGGCAATGAAAATAAAAGAACATAGCTTTGCTGTATAGAAATAGAAATGTATTTATTAT
This sequence comes from Cheilosia pagana, assembly GCA_936431705.1. Taxonomy (NCBI): domain Eukaryota; kingdom Metazoa; phylum Arthropoda; class Insecta; order Diptera; family Syrphidae; genus Cheilosia; species Cheilosia pagana. The sequence continues at coordinate 25,490,907 of OW386168.1, read as the reverse complement.
TAATTCCCCTCCTCTGTAAATATTTAATGCTTTTCAATTGGAAACGATAGAAATAATTTCTTAACGTTTTTTGTATACACTTTCGGTTTTCCGGCGACTACTGCCCACCGCCTACGCGAATACGAATGAAACAATTTAGCCGCCATAGTGCTCGTTCGCTCGCTCATCCAAAGCGCCATATACAGCGTGAGTTTATCATTTCAAATATCGACGAATTGCATTATTAATTGCACGTTTAATTATTTGACTTTGGTAAGACTAATTAAGGCATTGCCACTAAAACAACAAAACAATATTATTATTGAGGCTTTGTATTGCAATCACGTGCGATGGAGTAATGACGTTCGGCTTCGCTTGGTGGTCTTTATTGTTTCAGCCTCTATCGGCATTCAGCTTATTCTTCATTTTGCGTTGTGGTTCGGTTACTGTATTTCTTATTTTTTATAGAAGCGAGTGCGCGAGGTCTTGGCAAAGTTGAATTTATTCTATTAGGGACACTTGGCCTCTTAATGACCAATCAAAATGCAATGTGGGACACTTTCGGTTGGCACATGTTTGCAATTAGTTCAAACTGAAATTCGTTGACCTTCCCAAAGGTAAGATGTGCCTTTTAGGACAAAATACATGCAGTTTTGTTTTAACTTTAATTACGATGGATGGGTATATACTTCTCTGTTTCACTTTTCAGTTCCGTGCATTTGGTTAATTTATTTTATTGCTTCGTTAACGCTTGGCTATTTTTTGTTTTTTTTTTACCGGAACATTGTTGTGATACATATGGTCACACGTAGTGGCCACAAATTATGCGTTGAGGGAACGAACGCATATTGAGTAAGAGGTGATATGTTGTACACTACCGGCGGCGGTAACAAGTGCAACAATAGCTTATGCAATGAAGTATACAAATCGTGTTCTTGTAACGCCTTGGAACAATTAACAGTTGTATTTCATAATTTGAAAGCTTAATTATTATGATTTGATTAAATAAGGATGGTTGCAGTTTTGGTTTGTTGGTTATTAAGCAGTAAATATGACTTTATGGATTTGTATAGCCGTTACCGAGCGCGCCAAAATTAAATAGGCAAGCAGATAATCTTTTATTCATTTTGTAAATTAAGAATTAATATTTAAAGGAGGGAACCTCATCTGTATTCCACAAGCTAAATGCGATTGGGTTGGTGGTGAGTGGTTATTTGGTTTTTGAATAGAACACACTTGAAGTCAAGTGAAGACAACTTTGAAGAATGAACGAGAACGCGGGCATTGAATGAAGATGAGGGCCCTACCCATATTCGCACAGTGGCTCAGTCAGTCGTATGGTTACTAGATTGCTGAGCTCCAAGAATCAACTCCCACAGGAACAGTAATTATATTCGGTATTCTGCTGTTTTTTACAAAATAAACTTTTTTTAATTTTGTAGTTGCCAAGTTTTGTAAATAATGGCAAATTTACAGAAATTTGCACTTCGGCTTCGGGGGAAAATAAAATCGGAGTATCCCTTAAAAATTCGGACACGCTGTTTAAGTGCGAGGTGTATTAGATTAGAACGGAACTCCATTTCATTTAAATAAACTAACACTTGGTGTAAGAAAATAGTTAGTTTTTGCAGGAGAAAAAACAGCAAAAAAACCAAAAATTCTGACAGAAAAAAATAAAGCGTAAAATAGGAAAGGAACTGTTCTTCTCAGAAAGTAGTTTTTAATATATATATAAGTCTTTCTGATTTAGGTTATATTTATGATTTTTTTATTTTTAATGTTATATAATGTTCAAAACTTCTGTAGCTGCAGAACAAACACACTTTGAAGTTCGATTCATAAAGACATATTTCTAAATGATTTTAACTTAAATGCAGAGCTAGAACCTATCTGAAAGAATATCGGCCGCTATTGAAGCCTTAATGGTTTGCCTTAATCTGAGAGAAATATTTATTAAATGGGAATATAAAATTCTACCCTTAAACGATATTAACTTCATCTACATAAAAGGTTAAATTCGAAAAGAAGGCTTGAGAAAAATATCATCTCTTGTGGCAGGTAGAAAGGGGTTAAGTAAAATAAAATCAGTTTTCGGCTTTTTATTGGAGTTAAGTCAATTTCTTTTTTTCTATCGTTTTTTCCTATCTACAAAAGTCTAGCGTAACTCCTTTCTATAGGAACAATTTTTTATAGCAATTATTTTGTACAAACGGTAAAAGTCGGAAAATTTAAAAATTGCTCTGTATTCAAACCTACTAATTTTATGTTATGAATCAATAAAGTTATTCCTAAGGGCTTAAACTATTTTATGCTCACTCCTTGTTAAGGCAAGGTGAGCCTGAAGTGGCTGACACAAGGTCCCTTGTGAAACCACATGAATCTATGTAGTTATTCCTGCTACTCGTTTAACCAGTAACAATGTCTGTGTTTATTAGATCATTCATATCACTGTAGTAGAAAGCAGAAGAAGAACAGTCTCTTACTCCTCCTCGTCAAAAGAGCTTCTGCTAAAATCGTTTAAGAATACACCAAGTCTTGTTGCATGCCTGTCTATAAGAGAGTGTCCTGTGATGACTCCTATTCTAGCGCTATTCTATGCTTCCTGTCTAGGGCGATCAAATTCCTAGAGCATTTCAATTTCGCAGCTTTGGCCAGACCTGTTTTGTCGCTAAATAAGTCGTGCCGTTTGTTATTTAAACTCTCTAGCTCATTTAATAAGTATCCCCTAAGGATATACAATCATAATGCATCTTTGATCCTTGATACGAGATAATGTGCAAAATATACCAGTATGTAAGTAAGACATTGTCCTTTTTTAAATAATTCACCAAAGATCAGCTTTATCTGAGTTTTGCGGTGACTATAATGACAAATCAGGACATTGCATCGATTCGCAAATCCTGGGAACTGTCAAATCAGTCATTTATGACTGCCATGCCAGTAAAAGAGCAAATATATAATCAAAGAAAAAAGCAAGAGAAAAGCGTCGCCACACTCAGAAAACTGTATACTTTGGCATTCTTAATTTGAGAATAAAAGGGTTAAAGATAAAAAATGTAAAATTTTTTAGAATGTAAACTGTTGTCTGAAGAACGAGTTGTTAAAAATGATCAACAATTTAAATCGTGTGGCCAAATACGAAAATATTTAAAGCTTTAATAGAGAAAAAATTATTTTAAGAAGAATAAATGATAAACTTTTAAAAACGCATGTATTTTTTTACAAAAAAATAACTTAAATCGAACAGGTTCTTCACAGCGGTTTAAAGTGACACTTTTTACACATTTTAATATAATAACTTGATCCTATCCGCCATCAACTCTCTGTTATTGAAGATGTTATCAATTTCATGCGAATAGATAATTTTGAGCAGTTCCTCGGAAGCTATGCGACACTCTTCCAATACTTTTAGCCCGTCGCAGGATAATCCACATCTTACAAACAGTATAAGGGTTTCCGCATCAATATCTATCAACACTTGTTCACTTTCAGGTTGACCTATCTCAAATTTCATTTTAAATTCACTTTCTAATATTGCACTTTTAACATAAAATATAAAAACGCGATCGCAATTCATAATAATTGCATTACCTGCTGTAGTAAGGGAAAGATTTACAGTTACTTTTTAAGAATTTAAGAATGAATTGTTGTTTCACGAACTAGTTGTCGTGCCAGGAACTAATTGTAGAAAACGTAGCAATTATTATTTGAATCTCAAGAATATATTTTTAAAGAAGCACTTTCATTGCAACTTATATCAAACAATTATACAAGTATAGCATAACAAGTACAACAATGATACAATTCAACATTTTTCATTGTTTTGGCAAGTTTTTTTTTTTATTAATTGTTAACTAAAGAACGAATTGTTGAGTCAAAAATTAGATTTTTGAAAGGATATTTTGTTTCAAGAAATATTTAACTAAACAATTTTTTGTTTTTACAATTGTTTAAGAGTTTTAAACTTGGTTTAACAAGAATTTTATTTCTAAATTAATAATTTGATTCTTAAAAAATCAATTATCAATTTTGAGTCAACGATTTTTCTCTCACGATCTTACAAGAACTGAAAATTCTTCGGTATTAACTTTTTAACTATTTTTCTTTAGAATTTCCACACCCAAAAATAGGAATAAACAATATAAAAACAGTAAGATAATTCCTCTGTTTCCTTTTGTTACGTTTATGTTCTCAGCCACAACGCTAGCAATAACAAATTGTTTAATGTCGTTTTCCATTGGGCAAAAAGAAGCGTCCGGGAGAGTCCGGAATCGAAAAAATCACTTCTGAAACCGTTCCATTGGCACAAAAAATACTCTTCTGGTGATTCTGAGGAGAGAAATTCGCTTCTCGATTTGAAGTCAGAATCCACTCAAGAAGCACTCACACAAGTGCAATTTGTGTATTTTATACAACCCAACTGACAGCAGCCGTAGATTATTTTTGGGCGCTTTACCAATACCGTCGTCAATTAAACCAGAAGCAGTTTTCTTGTTCCATTGGATTTCAGAATGAGTGAATCCCCGAGTGAAACCAATGGAAAACGACATAAATAAACACACCTAATGCCCACACCATTCAAAAACAACAAATAACCACTCATTCGATCTTTTTATGTTTTTCCTCTTAACAATAAGCATCTTTGCTTATAAAATATAAACTTGTAAGATTAGTGATCACAATGCTGATATTTGCACGGATTAATAATATTGCAAATAAAATTTAATGGGCATAAATAGAGAAAAGCCGACTTTTTAAAAGAAAATAAAAACAGCGTAATGCCTCTACTCTAAATCATTCATTTCCTCAACGAACACGGTGCACTTTCATATTGCACAAAGGCGGATATGGATACGTTTTCTTGCCCCGTGTCATTCGTAATGACCACATGGCTTAACCACATATGGGCGAACGAACGTGTATAACCGATGCGGTTTCTCTCTACAAATTAAGACCGCAATCAACGTTTTGATGAAAATGCGCTTCCACTCTCTGGTAAAGGTAAGGTTATAGGCACTCGCTATCCGTGTATAGTTTTAAGTGCAATTGTTTATGTGCAAATGATTTTACATGTAGCTGGTCATAATGTATGTAATCCCTGATTCGGGTTCGAGGGAAAAGAGCTTAGTGCTTACGTTATTGGTCATCAGTTCAAGAAGTACAGCTTGCGGCAGATAAAGTAAATTAAAATCCAACAATATTTAGAGGTCGAGTAGGTGTTTACGTTTAATATATCAGTTGGTTTTGGTACACTTTGAGTGTTGAAGATTCATGGTATTGTTCGGACTTAATTCGTTGGCATCGTCTTCAAATCAATGCAAATAGGATCGGACTCCCACGACCACAAAAATTATCACAAACAAGGAAAAAGTTGCTGCATGCAATAAAATTGCTGAATTATTTAATGCTGAATGCTGCTAGTGGTGTGACCGCAAGAACTTTAAAAACTTTAAAGGTTTTAAAAAATAAAAAAGGCCGCCAATAACTGTATACAAAAAATTGTACACTACTCCTTGTTTCCTTGTTGGATTGAAGTAATTGTTTGCTAACTCCTCTTCTTCAATAATAATGTCGAAAAATTCCATTTCTACAATATAAACATAATCTCGCCAAACAAAACTTTGTTAAGTAAAATTTTCAAATTTGGCAGTTCACCTACTTTAACTAGAGATTTATATTTTATTTAGCTGTTATATTCTTAGCTTATAACAGCTATTCGAATATAGAAAATGGATTTATGATTGGCTATCTATCTGACTATTGAAAAATCGGCCCCAAGAATAGTTATATGAAAAGTACCTTTCAATTTAGAGCTCAATCAAAAACTCTGATTTTTTTCCATTGACTAGTAATGTTTTTAAAATTATATTGTATCGTATATTAACAGTTGATCATGGAAGATCTGGGAAAGGGATTCTCTTAGAAGAAAACGTTCAATCCTTTTCTTTCAAACGGAGCGCACTTCATGTAACTTCGAAAACGAATAGTAATTTTATTTGTGCGAAAGCAAAAAATCGAAAGCTATTTCATTGACGTTTTCGTTTTCTTTGCTTTATGTAACTCCAAAAACGAAAGGCGTTTTCGTTTCATGCGAATAGAATACAGTGATCAGTGAATGCTATTTGCTTGATGTTTCTCATTAACTTTGGTTATTTAACTAGTTGTTTTGACTAATTTTTATTTCACAAAATAAAAGCTGTCGAATTATTTATTAAAAGCAAGCGATAGAGATGATAGCGATGTGGGGGATTGTGTAAATTTAAGAAAAATCCGAAAAAATCTTCGATATCGTTCGGATCCTCTTACACTGCCCGATGTGCATTGATTTATTTATTTTATTTTATTTTTTGTTTAGTTTTGTTCAACGCTTTCATTTAATATTTTACACAACTGTTCGGTAATTGTTAATTGTTCTTACGATATTATTATTGAAAGCGGTCAGCTAAGCTGTCAAAACAACGTATTTGATATAAACCAAACTTTTTTGTCACACCGTTTCTAAAACACTTGCGAATGAGAAGAAGAAAACGAAAGCAGTTACATGAAGCAAATTTTCGCTTTCGCGTTATTTCTTTCGTTTTTTGAAATGCGAAAGTGTTTTTCGTGTCCTTTTTTTTAGAATTTCACCCCAGCAACTATTGTTCTTATGGGGCAATGGACGCACATCAGAACCACTTTGTGTCATTTTCTCTGTTGCAGCGAAACGAAAGGAAAGAAATGCGATGTACATTTGAGTATAACCAATTCCTGATGAAATGCGCAGATGGCTGATGAGACAACAAGACGAGTTTTCCAAGACAAAAGAACACTCGATATACTTGTTCTTAAGTCAGGTTTAACGAAAACCCTTCCAAATGGAATCTTTTTTCCATTTTGCAAAGTCATAGAACATAGACTCCATAGAGAGTCGAACTGCTCTCTACAAACTTAGCTTTTCCATTGAATTTTAATCCGTTTAGTGTGAAATTAAGAATTAAGCGTAAATTCTCTTTTTTTAAATGGTAGGTAATAATTGTATTTGAGGGAAGTGAATTTGGGAAAATTGTTAATGTAATAAAACACAATTGTTATACCTTTAGACAGAAGTAACACATTTCTTTAGGGTATTTTCATTGCAAAAGGACTTCAATGTACCTACATATACGACCCTAGCAATGTATCCGTCCGTCGGAGGCTCAAATTGAATTCGAGGTATGCGCTTTCGGAAAAGAATACGCTTCACTACAAATCGTAATTAAATTCCGCAACCAATTTCTGTCGGAGGATATAGGAACCTATCTGTCAAAAATTTAACAAAAAAATTCACTTCATCGCACTTACACGCAGTTCGCGGATATGCGTTACAAAATGTGAAAAATATTCCGAATAGCTGTTCCTGAGAATACCTCGAAGTAAAAATCCTCCGAATCGAATAAAATCCGAGAATTTTCTGTTCCGACGGATACCTTACTATAGGACAAATAGTTGAAACAAACTTACGGAAAGTAAACTGAACCTAAACCTACATAGATTAACCAGCTTTTAATATTAACCAACCAATAAACATAATTTGCCCTTCGCTGAACCATCCTTGAGTTCTATTCAACTTCACCTTAACTCGAGCACGTACTAAACTTATAAGACCCTTAATGTTAATTTAAGATTCGAATGGATACTAAAAATAGTCAGCCAAAAGAGAGTTATCAATGTCAGGCAGGTATGTACTTTATGAGCATGGCTGTCCATGCTTCGATGTTTTGGTCACGTCAATGTAGGTAAATTGAAATCAATCTGTGCCATCAGATAGGGATCAAGTCCAAAATAACTTCTCTACCCACCGACGAAGAAAAGCGACAACGCCCAAGCACAACAGGTGCAGTTTATTTAAATAGTCGATAGGCGGCAGAAGCATTCGGTTTTTGTGAGTGTTTGTTTTATAAACACCTAATCGCATTGTTCGCCACTTAGGTAAGGAGGAGAGAAACTAATCAAATAAACTCCTTTACGCTTCGCCTCTTTCGTTGAACGTTCAGCTTCATGACTGAAGCCGTTACCTAATTTCTGAATACTTCATGGACAAGTACATTCGGATTTTTTTTAATTTTATTTCGAGCCAACGCAAATTGCCAACAATTTGCATATCAATCATACTTCAGCTGCATACCTTCGGTATACCTGACCACGTTTGCCAAGTAAGCATGAAATTTCACTTTTGCTTTGGTCAGCTCAGCGTCAGCGTATTTACGAATTCGACGACTGCAACCGAACCATTCCACTCAACCAATGTCGACTAATAAAATTGCTTCTTTGCCCAATATTAGTATAAGTTAAACATCTAGGTATTGGATGTTTTACGAACGGCTTTCACGACAACGCGTTTATTCGACTTTTTGCCTGTGTACTGTGTTACCTTCGATTTGCTTTATATGTTTGTCACATATAAATGGGTATGGTGGGGGAGGGGCTATGGCGCACCAGCCAGACAGTTAGCCCAGTTTTGCGTTGCTTTAATACGAATGCTTCAATACGACGCATGAGTTTAGTTGTAGGCGCAGTTCACTTTGCGCGCAGGTAAAATAGCAAAGTCATGTCACCGCGAACTTATCGGTAAAATCAAATTCCGTTCGTTGAATGTACCTACGAATCTACTTTCATAGGCTTGCCTTTCATCTGGACACACATTTTAACTGTACGTTGCAAAAGTTTGGCATAAAAATAACCATTAGGTTGCTGAATTTTTAAAATAATTCGCTATGCTTATAGGTACCTAGTTTAAGAAAGGAATTAAACAATGACGTTATACCAATGCTTGAATTTAGGAAAAGTTTAACCACGAGGCCTTTACACATTGCTTGGATACGCAGTGCGTTAGGGTTTGAGTGCGCTCGGTAAGTACCTAAGTAAGACAGGTTTACCAACTTCAACAAAAACATGTATTTGATTAAAATTGATCAATATATCAACCAGTAGAGTACCATTGAAAATATGCTTTCAAGCGAGTGAAGTTTTGGTATATGTTCCAGTGGAAATTTGTATACCCATATTTTTCTCAACTGATCTCAATAACGAACACGGGAAGCCATTTATGCTAGCTCTTTGTACGCTGCAAAATTTCAATTCATAACCATGTCTCTAAAATTCAAATTTCTTTCTCTGGGCCATACTTTGTGTCACTCCGTAACCAATTCTATTATCTATCTGACAGGACAATCAAATTGCGTTTCATTTATGTTACGAGTAACGCATATGACTGTAAGCTCAGAAGTTTTTCTTTTTTTTAGAAACCATTGCAAAGTTTCCCATGATAAACGTTTGGACAATAGATGTCGTAATCAGACCAAGTGTTGCAAATATGCACATTGCACATGAAACAACGATAACTAAAGTTTATCGCACTGAACTGAACTGTAGCAAAATGTCGTCATGTGTTTATGACAGAAGCAGAGCATAACAATGGGTGGGTATCAGCCTACATACGTGGACAATATTGACAATCTACGATAGGAGAAAGGAAATATTGGTTTTTTGCCACTATGGGTTCACTCATGTGTGGAACAGAAAGAGAAAAAGTCTACAGCATTATTCATAAAAAATCATTTGCACATGAATTTATAATAGAAAGGCATTAGGAGTTGAAATTCAAAAACTTAGTTGTCTTAAGTCGACCAGATTTGTCTGGACTAGATGTTATCTTAACGCATAAACTAGATTGGTTGGGAACGCTACCTAGCCACATATGTGAACTGTCAACTTAGTACCTACCCAGTCAGGTGGATTCGTCGGCTACCCCTCCGCAAACGTCAACCGAAATACCTGCACATGTGACCGATCTAGGCCAATCAAAACTGAGATAAATAAAGTCAGTCAGTTGTCAGACTTACTAAACTGATTTAAAACTAATAATTGCTCTTGTTTCTGACGTATTCTATAGATATCAACATTTTGGACCTCTTTTTTCAAAACGACATGACAATTTTTCATTTTGTTTGAACGAAAACCGAACCGTTAACCGCCCCACGCTCGACTCGACTCCATTACATTAAAAATAAATTTGAGTAGGCGCATCAAGTCCGTATAGAACCCTAGACCCAGTAGGTAAGGACCTACCATTTTATGCCGAATCCGAATGGCGAGATGGAGAAGCTTTCTCAAGACCGTCTAGGATTTTATTTGCGTTTTCATAATTTCTAACAACATCTACAATATGTTAACTAACATTAGTGTCTTGCAGTGGCGTGGCGTGAACATTTTAAAATGGGAAGTCGAAGCATATATAATCGCATACAATTGCAAAAAGCCTTACATCTGTGTACCTTGAAACAACATTTTAAATTGCATATTAGCTTTCCACATCAACTAAGTAAAATCATAGTAAAAGTGGCTTCAATTTTTTTTAGAAAATTAGAAAACAAGAAGAAAATCGAATAACTCGAAGAAAAGCGCGTTATTTTGTTTATAATAATTAGTAACCAAGCGGGTTGAATAAAGAGGTGTCAATACAACACAACACACAAAACACAGTGCTCAAGAAAGTAAAAAAGAGATACAAGCGAATGCGCTCGTAAAATCAACTCTCCAGTGAAAGCTTTAATAACCCGACATATTTGGGGTTACTTTGACTGGTGGAAATTTAAAAAGGGAAGTCGGTAGGAATCGGGTTATATGAACACCACGCCACTGGTGTCTTGCCTGCCAAACCCATAATCAAGAATAATATAAATCAAAATAATGTTTCAATTGCAGAAAGCTATAAACAAGAAAAACTATCGAAGGCAAGTTTCTTGAATGCTTGAAGTGACTTCGAAACATTTAGGTAGTGATTCGGATGGCAGGATGATTAAGAAAATGCCTTGACATCGTTTTGGCCCTGCGAGAACTGATGTTGAAATTTAAGGGATGTGTTAAGGGATGGGATCACAATCCGATCAACTGTGCATCGGTTAGCACAGCTGAGTTAAAAGCAAGATCTGCCTAAGTGTGAATATTTTATCGGTGTGATAGGGGTCAATCAGGTTGTTGACGAAAGGTTTCAGGCGTTCGCACTATATGGCAGATAAGATCTTGTATGCGATGTTGAGGACACTGATTTCTCTGTAGTTGGCGCACTTGAGGGGTTTACTTTCTTGAGAACGATGCTAGGATTCTATTCATATGGCATGCATTCATTAAATTGGTGTATGCTATCTACCAAGTCATCTCCAGCTGAATTTAAGAGCTCCAAGGCTAAACCGTCAGACCCAGTAGCTTTGTTGGTTTTTAGCTATTCTTTTCAGTGTAAAGGTGTTTTCCATTGAAGAAAATAAATGCCTAGTAGTGTTCTTTCTATGTTTTCTAAATTTCATAGAAAAAAAGTGCACTTCCAGGTCAATTCTTGGCACGGCAGAAGTGTCCGGGATATTTTTAAAGAAGTCCCTTTAAGTATTTGATCCTTCAATATTTTGTGATGAAAGGATGCTAATCGGCCGGCATCTGAAGGCTTTTTCGGCACAGGACAAATTCTGTCAAAGCAGTAGCGGAGACTGACTTTATAAGATATGTTTTTCGAACGCAATATACACTAGTTTGAAAAAGTTTAAAGAAATGCCATCCATACCTACTGCGTTGGCAATAACAGTGTAGACTCCTTGAAACAAGATTATTTGCGAAATATTCCATAAAGAAAATTAATCTTTCGCGAGGATGAAAGTAATTACATACTTCTAAATGAACAACAGTGTGGGGAACAAGAAGCAATAAAATCATTCAAATATTGGGCTTAGCATCAGTGTCAATAATTGAGTTTTTGGATTGTAACCTTAACTCCCATTGGAAGTTGGTTTTATTTCAAAGCTGTTCAGTGGTCTGCTCACTGCTCAGCATAAAAAACAATTTGTCCTTTGCAATTCGAACCTCCGAGGATACTTTAAAAAAAGCAAAAACACATAAGTCTTGCGTTGGAATGCTCCAAAGATCCCTTGCCAGTTAAATTTACTCATTAATGACATGTTTTGAGTAAGTGATATGTGTATCTTCATATTCATCCTGCTATGCTTCTTCTATTTTGACAGATTTCACTTTTTTGTATTATTTTTTACTGTATTATAAGTTATAACTTTGTATGTCAAAAATAAAATCATAATGAAGAAAATACGTGTGAAATAAGTTTTTCTTTAATCAGTTAAAAAGTTCAAGCACTAACTTTTAGCTATGAAATTTTTAACAACAAATGGTTTCGAGTGTGCATTTTGTCTGGAGAAAGAAACCCAAAGATTGCGATGAAATACGACACGGAAATGAATAAGAAATACGATTACGAGAGAATGGTCTGTAACAATATCTATATATACTGTTTTTTTAATATAACTTTATGACTTGCGATGATTGATTGAGATAAAATTACAATACGTTCACTGTAACAGTGCTTGAAATTATCTCAAATTATAGCTGACCAAGCATTAACTCTTTAACCAAATCATTACCATTTAAATGCCTAATAAATCACATTAAACTTGGCTCCTATTCCTGTCTACTCACAACTCATAATCGTGAACAAAATCAATAATCATAATAATGTGGGAACTTTCTTTCCATCTCACATTCACTAAACAAAACAATTACCGCTCGCAGTCGGAATGGTTCCATCTTCCACCACATAATAATCCATCCAACTGGGTGAGGTTGTAAATCATCTCCTGGTGTCGTCTTGAATTTTTTTTTTAATTATTATGATTTTACTTATGTAGAAGGCATGATGTGTGTGATTCAAATAACTCGGCACGAATTACGATCGCATTCTGTGTCAGGTTATGTCATACACAAAGCACCTGACTTAACCGCGATTATTGTAGTTTTAGCGCGACAATGGTATTTTTCCAACTCTTCTTTTCGACTATCTTTGGATTGTGTGAAGATTACAAGAAATACCTCAAATAGTTTGCCATGTACTCGTATAGCGAATAGCATTACAGGCTATTGAGTTCACGATGTGGCGAAGATGACTGGTGATCACTTCAGACAGTGAACATTGCTGTCGTTTCTGCTTATGTAAATGAGAAGCGTGGAAACATTTTTTTCCATTGAACGTATTAGTATCTATACGAATACGTACGAGTAGTGCGTTGCTAGATATACCTACGTCTATTTGCAATTAGCGAGAGTCATAGCTGGCAAATGACTGCATCTGATGGAATGCGATGACACAATGCACACGAAGGCTTGACATTTTGCGCACATGTAATCGATACGATCAATTATTGAAAGCGGAATCTCTGCAATATGAGCAGATGCAATGTGCACTGTGGCAGGCTATGTATATTTTAGTTAGACAGGTGTTATTGGTCTCTTGAGGAGTTCTACACGTTTCTGATTGACAACAATAGGTGCGTTTTTTTTTAGCTTCTAACTCAGTATAAGTATAAAAATTGGTCGCTTTTATATTTGTGCTTGAATGGTATAACATTTTCTGTCTGGACTTTTAGTTTATTTGCATTTTCCACCCTCATCTCCAAAAGGGTTCCAACAGAAGATGCTGCTGTCAAGTCACTTATACTTTGGATAGAGTGTTTCTCAGAAATGTCAAGTAGGACGTAGTTGTTGTAATTGTGTGCTGAAAATCCTACTTTACTTTGATTTTCGAGATAGAATTTCAAAAACAGGACTATTCTCTATCTCTTCTCTACGTATAATAAAACTGTAGAATAAAAAATGCCTGACCACGCATCACGCGGAAACTACTTTACGGATTTTGATGAAACTCGACATCGTGATTGCTTATACTCTGGGTCGGGACTTAGGAACTTTTATCCCAGAATATAACGTGGTTCTTACAAAATAGTAAACAAATTCTAATTATACAGGCCTAGCTCAGTAATGGCTTATCGGATTGACAAATAAAAAAGGAAATAGGTGAATTTAGTAAACTTTGCCCACAAAGTTGATTTTTGTAAAACCCTCTGGAAAAGTCGGGAAATTGAAAGCTTGTGTTGCAATTTACTTAATGTAGGTAGTTAGAAGGAAACCATTCCCTGTCAACGAATTCAGAGGCGCAATTTAAAATTTAAGCTACTCTTAATTTTCATTCATTTATAAAAGCAAACATAAAATATGCAAGAAACACCTACCGAATACAGAATTTTAATTTATTTATATTCCTATAGTGGCGATGATGACACTGGTCGTACACGTGCCCTTGGATGAAGAGTATCATCAAGTACCAACAAAGTACTCCTCTGTTTATAAATGGATATCAAATTCAACAGAGCTTCGAATGAAAACTGTCATTCATAAAGTTTCGAATGTATTTCCGTAGAAACAGAAAATAAAATCTCGAAAAAACTCTTAATTTTGTATGCAAATAAGGAACAAGCTCAAATTTATTAACTAGAACTCACAACAGCGTCAAGCGTCATATTCATATTTCAACGACCATTTTCAAGTTTAAATGCGGACACTGATGGCACAAGCCCAAAACCCGCTTTGCCATGCAAAATCGAATAAAGGTCGGATGTCGGATCTCCTCTCTCATGTCATCGTGTTTGTGTGTTTTTCTTTTCGTTGCTCCCTCCTCACATTCGGAATCGGAATGTCGAAGTAGCAAGCAGAAGATACAATATTTAAACCAAAACCAGTTACCCTATGCTTCTCTTTGAGGCTGAGACATCTTTTTGTTGTTTTCGCCTAGAATGGGTGTGTGGGCTTAACAAATTTTCACTTTGCCTTAACGGAAGACCGATACACAAAGTTATCTTGGATTGTGTTCCTCGTCGTTTAACCATTTAAACAAACAGACTGAACAGATTTCTGCGAGAAAAATGAGTTTATTTACTAATTTCCAAGTGGCGTTAATTTGCGTAGTCCGTTAAACGTGTATGAATAGAACCATTGATGAATACAACAAGTTGTGGCCCATAAATAATTATTGCTTATAGTTGAATGCTCTGTTCAGTATACTTAAAAATGTACCCGAGTACGTGACCTCATTGACCAAGATGAGTATAGGTAAGATTTGCAAATTTCTTTTAATTTTAGTCGAGCAAACATGAGTTTGGTCAATTGTTTCTAATGGAAGTTATTGACCCTAATGTGGGCCGAGTCAGAATTTATACGTGCGAAAATCGTGCCCTAAGGGAATAGGCTTTGTTTTTGAAACACGAGTTGCTATGGGCTATACGATTCGATTTCTAAAGAATCTATAGAATTTTGCATTTTTGTTCATTCTTACTGTTTATGGATGGATGACATGATTTTTATTTAGGCCGTGTTCCTAATAGAGATGTTTCTTTGGCGATATGTTTCGTCTTCACTGTTTGACTTAGTCCATGCACATGTGAACCGCAACATCTCGAATGGCTACATGAACCTAACAAAATTTGTAATAGGAAGCACCTGTCAACAATAAGTGCTTTCATTTAAGACGAACACAAGTTTGTTAAGCCGATCGGCTGAAATGCGGGTCAGAAGTTTTAACAAGATGCTATGTGGAAAAAGCCGTGAGATTGTAGCAATAAATACCTGCGACTGCGTGGCGCAACAGGTCTTTGGGACCCTATTTCTAGCTTCTCGCAATCATTCGTTTTGTGTAAGTTTTTCATGTTTAGGACGAATGAAAGGGATCTACCATTTTATGCCGAGTCCAAACGGCTAATGTAGAAGCTCTGTCATGACAATTATACTTTCGGATGTTTGTCAGACGTTCGCGAGGGGTAGCGCAATGCAAAACCTCTTATGATGTAATTTGTCTAACACACTAACCACCGTGCCTACTTTGATATGGAATAACAATTTTAGACGATACAAAAATAGCTTGTGTTAGCTCTATTCTATACATGTCCCATTGAGACATTCTTTTTTATATGCCCTGTCTATTCACTGCAAGGGTCCATGAGGTAGTATAATCAAGTGGACCCTTGATAGGTCTTGATATTCCGCCACCGACCCAAGGGCCATTCCGCAATCATAACCCTGTTTGATGGCACATTTTAGAATCAGAGTCTTAATTGGACAATCTGACAAGGCGTGAACTGATCAGTTGGGAGAAATAGCTGGATCAATTTCACATGTTTTGGTGTTCTTTTATACGTCAGCAATACAATGGAGCCATAGTATCCGCGACCAAATAATCCATTCAAACCGAATAAGGCCAATGATTTGTTCGGATAAAAACTTGACATCTAAGGCTCCTAAGAAAGCCAGGTTTTTTTTAAACAACTGGCACAGCTACTGTAGCAACCTCCGTTGTTGTGGTCCAAGCTAGGGAAACCACATGACACCTCTTCCTAGGCCATCTGGGTCTGCATTTTTACTACCATGAAGGTCTGTGAACCCAGTGCGGTTCATTCCCCATCTACTTCTACACTCTTCTACATCTCTAAGCTATAATGTGAAGAGGTAAGGTCTCTTTGGTGGGGGTAATCTTGAGAACAACTTAACCGATTCCAATAAATGATGTTACTTATACAAAAAAATCTCCAATTAGTAACTTAGTAAAATAAGTTCTGATTATAGTTTTAGGTTAGGCTCGCGAGGAGTCGATACTGACTCATTGTGCTACCCCTCGAGGGGTATAGATATTGTCCCTTACTTGAATTAACATTTTCTTTGCTGTTATTAATTCCTTACTGCCAAATCATCCCAAGGATTTGATAAGGATCCTCTTTTTAACTTTCTCGCATTACGTAGTAAAAGTTCGGGCCACTTTCTTTTGCACGTTAAACCTATTATTAACGGTACTTCCCATATAACGGTTTTAAACAAGCTAGATTTTCTCGAAAACGGCTCTAACGATTTCAACCAAAATTGATATTTGGGCTTATAAAGTTGAGGTTAATATGGCTGAATACCCATGGCTGAATTCACCAAAAAATTGAATAACGATAATTTTAAAAATTGGACGTATCTCAAAAACAGACCATACGATTTTAACAAACATTTGTTTTTAAGGTGATATGGTCATTCCTAACATGATACCAAACTCAGTTTTTCGCTAAATTGGCTATAATGGATTTTTAAAAAAAAGTCATATTTTGAGAATTTTGTTTTCCTTAGTGAAAATGAGTAAAGCGATTTTAACCAAAATGCATAATTGGAGTAAAATTTACATTTTCAACATTATTGCCATCTTCATTTTCGATTCGAATCACCGGAAACGCTGATTTTAAAAACTGTTCAAATCTCGGAAACGCCATTTTCGATTTGGATAAAACTTTAAAAACCAAGTTTAAAAAAATCTCGGGCTGGTTTTTTGTCAAAAATGAATTTAAAAAATGTCAAATAATTCATTTTCGGTTATTTAATGTCGTTTTCCATTGGTTTCACTCGGGGATTCACTTATTCTGAAATCCAATGGATCAAGAAAACTGATTTTGGTTGAATCCACGTTTGTATTGGTGAAATGACAAAAAATAATCTACCGCTGCGGTCAGCTGGATTGTATAAAATACATAAAGTACCCTTGTGTTAGTGCTTCTTGAGTGGATTCTTACTTCAAATCCAGAAGCAATTTTCTCTTCTCAGAATCACCAGAAGAGTATTTTGGGCCAAAGGAACGGTTTCAGAACTGATTTTTTCGATTCCAGACTATCCCGGACGATTCTTTTTGCCCCATGGAAAACGACGAAAACGGAAATTTATTTGTTGTTAATTAAATTGCAATATGGATATGGATGCGGTTGCATTTTTGCTTGATAAAGAAATTTGTCCTGGAAAAAAAATAAGAGACAATGCTAACATAATGAGTTTGTCAAGTAAAAGGTAATGTTATAAGAAAAAAATTAATGACGAAATAATCTTCACGCATTGGTGTACAATCGGTTTCTAAACGCTTCCACAGATTATTTGCAGTTCTTCGTGCGTCCGCAGTTTTTAAATAGCCCTTTTATAAATCCAGACGAAAACACATAAAATGAATGAAAATTTCAAATTTATTTTATTTTGTATGAGCTAGTTTTTTTGTTCGTGGTTTCCCTTTAAAATAAAATAAAATCAACAAGAATATCTTCAATGTTGTTATGTTTCGATTTATTTATAACACATTATTTATTTTAAAAAAATAATTTATGTATTTTCTTTTAACATAAATACTTACATTTTAGCTTTGAGCAAAACTTTTCCGTATTGCAAATAGATATTGAATAAAATTTCAGAGATTCGAATGTATTTAGCAACGAAAATAGAGTTGTAGAGTACGAAATTTCCGATTTTCGAGCAAAGGTGTCTAGATAATTGAAATTCGTATATCAAAAATCCGATTTTCGAATAACAGAGTACATATTTTCCGAAATCGAACGATTTCATTTTAGAATCGAATTACAGAGTTAGGCGTAGGCCCCTGTACTCAGTTTTTAGCTAAATAGATGAGCAAGCATATTTTTTAAAATAAACATTGCAATATTTGCTACTATTTTGTAAGCAAAAACCCCTTTTTAAAAAAAACATAAGTATTCTTAATAGGACCCTTACTTAGTTTTTTGTAAAAAATGGAATTAAAGCCGTGTTTTAAGAATTACCGTACTACCAGTAAAATGTAAATACAACTAGGTACTAGAAGCTCCTTTTTAGCAAATAGTTATGTTATTCAAGAACCTTTAAATAATTCCAACCAATTGAAGTTTACACTATCAGAAACCCGCACTTAACACGTCCATTGATAAATTCAAAAACAAACCTCTGAATTCTTACATACTAAATATATATCAAAATATCGATCTTTCACACACCCTACATCGAGAAACCACCTACCAGTATCACCAATTTGAAAAATCTTGTTTTATAGCCTATAAACAACAATAAAATAAAAATAAACCAACCAAACTGATGATATGAACAAAAAGGTTTCGTGCTATCCAGTCGTGCACTTTATTTTTTATTACTTGAATTCTTGAGCAAAATTGTGTAAATTTCATTAAAGTCCTTAAAACTAGTAACAAAGCTTAGCCTTATTAAGCATTAATTCGGAACAGAAGTGAGTTCATTATAATCAATTCTGAACAAAATGGGAAATTTATTATTTATTAATTGATAACTTTGTGGAAACTACTGCTGCATAAATAATTTGTTCATTTAATTAAAGTGTTTTAATCCCCAAATCTATAGACATACACCAAATATATTATAGTCTTTTGCAAACTTTTAGGCTAATTGTTTATTACAACAACACTTACAAGCACGCTTCAGACACCTAAAAATCAAATATGCCAAACCAACAAAAATAATCGGAAAGGGAATCAACGACTCTGAATACAATACATAATGGGCCTTACCAACAACCGAACAGTAAACTCGAGTTTTACTAATTTCGAAACTAACTATAGTTTCGACTTTAAATTTGTAGGTACCAACAATCAAAGTAATCGGAACTTTTACTACATCTGACTTTTTCGCAAAATTATTACAGTATAACTCAAATATGTTATATTTTTTTTCTGAGCTTTCAAATAAATTCCTGAAATTGACAGTTCCTTGTATTTTGTCTTCTAATTATTTCCTTTTTTAATAATGTTGAGCAGCGATGAAGATATATTTGCTGATATTAATATAGTTAACGTGGCTGCGTTTTCTCGAAGAAGGAAAGTGTATAAAGAAAAAATAGACCCGTTTGCAAAATATGACGAGAAGGAATTCTTTGGGCACTACAGGTTTAGTATTTTGTTCTTTGGCAATAATAAAACAATGTTATTTTGATTCTACTCAATCTTCTTTAACAGATTTACCAAATACACTGCTCGATTTATAATAAATATAGTCCGCGAAGATATTGCCCCAATAACTAGGAATAGTGGAGCGCTGTCTGCTGAAATAATTGCTTTAACCGCAATAAGATACCTGGCAAAAGGATCCTATCAAAGTGATGTTGGTAATACATTTAAATATTCATTCGTTAAGCATTAAAGTTAAAGTAGCAATTTAAAGGAGATTTGCATAATATTTCACAACAATCCGTGAGCAATTGCATAAAAAAATTCGTAGTTGCATTGGCATCCAAACTAGGACAATTCATAAAATATCCGGAAAGTCCAAATGAAATTCGCCGGCTTAAAACAGAATTTTTTAGAACCGCGAGGTTTCCGCAGTGTATTGGTGCCATAGACGGTACTCACATCAAAATAAAAAATCCTGGACATGAATTTGGAGCTCGCCACAGATGCAGGAAGTATTTTTACTCTCTCAATGTCCAAGTTGGTTTTAGTTCATTTTGCTTATTAATTAATGTTAATTTAATTTTTTTTAGATCATCTGTGATGCCAATGAGAAGATTCTTGACATTGTAGCGAGATGGAGAGGATCTGCTCATGATTCTCGGATATGGAGAGAATCTTCAATTTACGTGCGTCTGCAAAATATGGAACTTCATGGAGGTGTTCTATTGGGTGATGGTGGATATCCTTGTTCCAAAATTTTGTTGACTCCCTTCAGATTATCTGCCACCTTATCTGAATCTGAACAAAGGTACAATCGAGCCCATATTAGAACTAGAAATAAGGTAGAAAGGTTGTTTGGCCAGATGAAAAATAAATTTCGATCGTGTTTTAATGGGATTCAGCTGAACTACACAACTGCTAAAGCAACGATAGTGGCAATCGCTATTTTGCACAATATATCCAAGGATTCATCACAAGGTAAGGAACACAACGAAAATATAGTATTTTACTAATCCTAACTTTTAATATTGCAGTGGGTTTTTTGGACGGAGACGACGGGGAGCAACTAAATACTCAGAGCAATATTGATCAAGTCTATCTGGAAAACGAGTTCCCTGACCTTGACGATAGCTTGCCTGTCTTCCCAGGAAGAAGAGTTGCTGGAAGCACATACAGAAGTCGGTTTATTCAGCAACATTTTTCTTAGTACTTATATATTTCATTTACACTTATTATTATGTTGTTCAATTTGCAATAAAAAAAGTAAAAAGAATAAAAGATTCTGCACATCATGTACCTAATTATTTTTTTTTAGCATTTTTCAAATTTTTATTCAAAATACAATAAGAGGACCTCATCTATTACACCTGGGATGGACTATTAAATCCGAATATAAGACTTTTGAGATTCATGCATAGTCTATATGGAACAAACAAGAGAAGCGGATGTCTGTAGAAACAGGTTTCGTGAAATTTAAACTCAAAAAAGTTTCAAAGAACGTGTATTCAAATTTATTAAAGAAAAAAAGACCAGTCCATACATTAGTTCATTCAGGTACTTCAAAATAATAATACATAAGGTGATAAATAACTAATAAACCAATACTTATAATTACGAATAATCAAATAATTTCTGTTCTTCCGCTCTAATTTTAAGCCGAGCTAGTATTAGCTTCGACTCTTGCACCTCCAATTTTTTTTTTTGCACCTGCTTCTTCAAATCTAGGATTTCCTGGTTATAAGCACTCTCGAATTCGACTTGGGCAATTCGTTTTGATATTAATTCCTCCGAAGTGCCTGGGGTTGAGACAACACGCCTTCGTTTAGTAGAAGTGCGTATGGCTTTCGGAGTATCGCTTAACACTTTCTTCTTTACTGTATTGTTTTTCTGCGTTGTGTTTGTGGTTTCATTTTCCCTGTAAAATAGATATGCGATATTATATTATGAACAATATAAATGTATTAATACCTACAGATTTCCGGTGAAATATAGTGCATCGGAATCAAACTCTGCTGTGTCGTCTTCGAAATCGAGGGCAGCAACTTCAGACACCTCAAAATTTATTTCCGATGGTTCTTTCGGGGGTGTTCCCCCACCGGTTTCCCTTTGGGAATTTTTGAAGTCGCTGATTTTTGTTCGAGCACTGCACTTCAGGCGATTCCACTGCTCTCTTAGCTGCTTGTTGGTTAAGGAATATCCAGAGGACTGAAATGCAGAAGCAACTTTTTCCCACGCTTGGTTTTTTGACTGTATCATTGCAGCATTATTAATTTTGCTATCAATGATATCAGCCAATGGCTTAACACAGTCAATTAAAAGTTCTCGCATTGCCTGTGTCCAATTTAAGCTGCGGCTTCTCTTCATTTGTTGTCCATTATTGAAAAATGCCATTGCTCACACGGACCTGAAATAACATTAAAAGTGAGAAACGGCGTTGAAGAAAACTATTTATGAAATGTCCGATTTGATGCACATGACCAACAAAATAGCATTGTATGTTGAGATGCAACATTTCTAATATATTTAAAAAACTTACCAATTCAACTTACCTAATTTTTATTTCAAAACGGACAATTCTTCTGACGTTTTAACTTAAATATGGGTTAGACTCGACTTTCTTCGGATCGAAAATTACAGTCTCGATTACCGTAAAGTCAAAGATAACTTGATTGTTGGTACACAATTTTTTTTAATTTCGACTATTGCCCTAAAGTCGAGTCTAAATTTGGTTGTTAGTAAGGCCCAATATGAATTAAGAGTATTGAAATAACTGTTCGTATTGTACATTAATAGCGTTATTATCCAGGCGGCTACTTCAACTAACAATTCGAATGCATTATTCCGATTGATGTATTGTCCAGATGTCGTCACCCAATTCAAGTCCTCCCAATGTGCTTGTCTCAATATAGTATCAATCTGAAATTTAAACAAATTGTTTTATAACTATTCGAAAAGCTTCAAAAATAACCATACAGCTTGTTGAATATCATGCGTCTTTTTTAATTTGCATTCGCTTCTAAGCAAACTCCAGCGAAAGGCGTCTGCCTCAGTGGTGAGACGTTCACCCATCAGACCCAACAAAATAATATCCATTGCTGGTGCGGCAGCACAAATAAGCATCAACTTTACTAGTACAAAAAAAAAATCTGAATGCTCCTCTTTATACATTGCGAACAATAAAGTTGAAAAACTCGCGTAGAACAAAAACACTGTTCTTACTAAACTCATTATTGACACCGTCGCAAACTGTCCATAGTACTTGGTGCAGGCTCGTTTTACTTTAAAGACTCGGGAACATATTACTGATATTGCCTGATAGTCCTTTGCCACTGCAGTTTCATGGCTTACGAAAGCGTTAAGTAATTCGTAAGTGTTCACCAATTGCGACTGAATGAAATGCCACTCTAAAAACAATCCCATAAGGACAATTTTATAAGCTATAACAACGGTTTTGAATTCACACATTGAAGTTAGCATCATATCCGTTCGATTTGCGGTGAAATAAATATCGAGTGTGGTTGATAATAGTCGCATTTTAAATAACGCCCAACATCCTTTTCCCGACGGTACGACGACGGCGGCTGGTTTTATTAATTTCATTAACTTGCGATCGCACTTGATAAGTGAATTCAATATATAGCTTAAATGCGATTGATTGAGTGCGTGATTCCAGTATGTAGTCACTATTCCCAAACACATTTGGCAGCCATTCAAATACCAGATAGTTGGCTCTAGGATCCCGATTGTATCATTTTTAGTAACATTTCTTCTTAATATCATTTTTACCAGCAAAAAAAGTCCAAGTAAAATTGGCAAAATACAGTTAACAACGACAAGTATGCAGCGATGGTAAAACGTTAAAAATCGACTCTTTTTAAATTTGTTTCTTTTGTGGTTGTATGAAAAATTAAAGAATCCCAATATATTGGCGAGCAGAAATGCGATTTGAATTTTTGTGTGAATTTTTTTCATTTCAAATGTTTTTTTTTTGTTTTTGCGTTACAGTAGGTACAGTAGAAACAACAAGCTACGACTGAGACTTGGAATAAGGCATGAACATGAGTACATTCTTTGACAGTAGCAGCAGCATGAGGGAAATTACCTAAGTGCAATTTGAATTTCATGCATTTGGATTGAGTGGCATCAGCCAACAAACACTTATGTTATTGGTAATATATTTGCGTAAATTGAAACAGCAATCAAGTAGAAATTATCTTTCAGCTAATTGGTACACTATTATATATGTTTCGAGTACCTTCACCCTGTATAAACATTCCATCCCTCATATTTTTCCGAGTGAAGGTCCGCTTAGTTCGTGACACAATGTTTTGGGACTTTCTCTTAATTTTTCCCAAGAAATGTAGTCAATTTTCCCTTTTCACCAAATTTAAATTCCCTTCAAACTCCCTCCATACTTTTATATAAAAAATCAAACCTTTAAAAGTAAATCGGAAAGAAATACACCTTAAATTTAACCTTCAGGCTTCAGTATAAAAATGGCGGTTTGTTACCATTATTTATGATTATATTTTCACACTAGAAAATTTAGCTAAAAGGCTATATGACTTATTATTTTATGAAATGCAGATCTTTTATTGAAGAAACTTCATCAAAAATGTATTGGTTTTTTGTCGGATTCCGGAAATTCCCACAATTTTGATGCATTTTCCCCTTTCCCACGGAAGGCTTTTGGGACATGAAAATTCCCACAAAAAGGGATAAATTCCACGACCAAAAAACACGAAATTATTACAATTTACTACCGAAATTCGGAGTCAGTGGCCTCAACGTTAAGAGCGCTACGTCCAATTTATGGTCGTCATAATCGTCCTAGCAGATCAACAATTGAGGGTCTAGTGGAAAAATTTGAATCCACAGGCACAGTACAAAATGTGCGCGTGCCAGTGAGACCAAGATGTGCCCGTAGTGTCGAGAATATTGCTGCCGCTGAAGCTTCAGTTGAAGAAGGCCCAAATGTGTCTCTCACATGGCGAATTTTGCGAAAAGATCTTGGCCTACATTCTTACAAGATTAAATTGACGCAAGAACTGAAGTCGCTTGACCACCAGAAGCGTCGTATGTTCGTCATTGGGCCGTACTTCTTCCGTGTTGTTTAAGACCGGCACGTTACTGTGAATGGGAATCGCTACCGTTCAATGATAACCGAATATTTTTGTGGGACTACGTCAAGTCTATAATCTATGCCAACAAGCCAGCGACGATTGATGAACTTCGTACGAATATCGAACGTTTTTGTTTTATTTAAAAAAACTTTTGTAGCGCTCTTATTGAAAAACCCTTGTAAGCAGTCCTTTTGTTATTTACTTTGTGCTTGCTTTTTTATACTGTCATTATACCGACGATTGGTCGCAGCTTTTTGCTGGCTTTTTCCTAAAAATTTGATCGGTGCAGCTGTTCTTTTTAATGCGCAATTATTAACCACGCAACACAATTTCGTAGTTTACCACTTTCGATCTCATAAGCACTTGCGTGTCGCCATCGCCATACTGTCGATACTATTTCGATACTGACAACACATACGTCTTTGTGCTTTACCGCGCACAATAACACACTAATCCCACTTATCCCCAAACAGCCCTTCAGCAACCAACAACTGGGATTGTAGACATCCCTTTCAAATGCAGGTATTTCCTAATCCCTTCTTAAGGTATCAGTGACCGCTTCAACTGTACGCAGAAGTGTGCGCTGACATTTCCGAATTACACCTTCGCCGCTGTCCATTCTCCGGGGAAGAAGTGATATTCAATATTGATGGCTTCAGTTTCACCTCCACCTTACTTTCTTTTCCACAATTGCCTTGCATGTATATACGGATAATATACGTGCCAGACAACATTCAATATATACTCATATCTGTGTTGCATAACATAAGACATTAATCTTATCTTTACGCTTAAAAAAATAATGTAAATATGGCTGCACTTAGCCAACGAGAGAGAAGTATGTCTTCCACAATCAGGTGCAAAGAGGTGTGAATATTGACAGCGCAATTCGAACGCTTTACACAAAAGATGGCGGGTTAATACGTTATAGCTGAAGATTACGTTCACCAAATTATAGCACGCTTTCGATGCGCAGAAACGAAAATTGAGCGGAAGTTTATGTGACGCTATTTATTTATTTTGTTTTAGCTGTCACAAAATGCGGGCGAAGTTGCAGCTACAACTGCGACATTACTGTTTTCCTTTTCAATGTTCAAAGTATTTGTAGACACTTTACTTGGTAGTAGAACGTATTTAAAAACCCGCCCTTGACGTTATGTCATGATTTTCTGAAAAAATTATGCCAAAAGCAAATCATTCTAGATTCCAGACGGACTTAAGTAGCCGTGTATGGAATTAACTCGGCGAATAACAATGGAGCATAAGTATAAGGTAATCTTATTAATTACAGCTCGTTTGGGTTTTTATGAAAGGCAACCGCGCTCGCGGATCCGCAAAACAAAACAAACGTCGTTTTCGTATTTTAGTGAAATGTGCCCATTATGTAATCTGCTAAAAACTGTTTGGCTTACGTAAGGGAACTGCATTCAACTTAGTCATACACTTCCACTTTCGAGAACTTCGTCTTGTTGTTAAATTAAATGAGCTTAGCGTTGATTACTTACACAGCTAGAGTTTGTAGGGAAATGTTAATTATGCACTAAACAATACACGTTTAAATGGGAGAGAAAGAGAACACTGCAAAAGACAGTGCCACGTGCCAACATAAAACAAAAAAATAAATTTTAACGGGTTTGGCATCATTGTAATTGACGTTTATTTCAAATTCAAATGTTTTGGCTGCAAATAACATCGGCTGACTGACGAAATGGAGGAAAAATTCATAGAATTCGTGACGGAAATATCCAAGTTTTGTAATTAATGCAACATATATTACAGAAACAGTTATGTCAAGTATAAAAAAGTTTAAGACATTAGGTTCGTTCGTGTATTTTTAGCATAGAAAAATGAAAAATTCGGCGAGTAGAAAATTACGAAAAAATGGAAAGAGGGGAAATGGATTTCTCTGTCATTTTTTTAAATTGTCTCAGTACGTGGTCGCATTCGCACAGTATCTTAACAAATTTTTAGTAATTTTACGTTTGCAAAAAAGTACCCGAACGAACCTATTTTTCTTAACATCACAGCTGTAAGCAAAAGAATAACATTTAGTAATTGTATGACATACATCACTGCAATTAGGTACCTAACTACGTCAAACAAAAGTTTTGCTCGTGTGACTTGCTTGCTGTATACTGCGCGCTTCTCTGCGTGCAGAAATTCTGCACTTGTATTTTGGGCATTAGTAACCTTATATAACCTTTGTCTTATCGCATGCCTCCGGTAGGTATGTTTAAGTAACGAGGTTTAACAGGTTATAACTTTGGGATTGAGGAAGAAACTGGACAATCTTACCTTACCTGCATATTACTGCGGAACCTTTGACGGGTGATCAACGTAAAATGCAGCGATATGGCTACGCAAATCCTTCAAGTTATTTCCTAAATCTGCAAAGGGCCTATCATTGTCTCTGCGCACTTTCCCCTTGTTCCGTAAGGAACCTCTGAAGCAATGCTCTGACTCCAAAAGTTGTATTTCGGCCAGCTGAATTTGACAAAATTATAATTTCAAGATTCGGCTCAAAGCTTCTCCTTGTGATCACCAATAGTCCTTGAATATATTCATTGATCCCCGGATTGGCATGAGTTTACCTGACAGTTTGCCAAAATGAGAAGTAAAAGCGCATAATAAGAAGACTTTAATGACAAGCAGTGTTGTGGATTATATCAAATTTGTCGTTTTTAAAACTATCTCTACAATTTGTGGTTTCTCTCCCGTTATCTTGAAGAATTTAACAGAGGGGTTAAGTGAGGGTTATCCCTTTCAGGAAAATCGTTCAAACCTCTGCTAAATTTGACGCTGGCCGTAGGGTTCCTTCATCTGGGGCATAGGAACGCGGCCATTATGATGCCCAGGCCCACTGGTCTTGGTCTGGAGTGCATTCTCGTACACCTGCAAAAATCTATAAAGCCAGCCTGATGTCGTGGAAAATCATTAAAAATCAGAAAAGCATCGCATAGCTCAATAATGTCCTTAAATGGACAGGTGTCAGAGTCTTAAACACTAGCAGAGGAAATGGGCGCCTTCTCATCGCTGCACTTTCCGCACAACTCTTCGCCATTCATTTTTAATTTTATTGTGCTGATCATTAACTAGAGGGAGCTATATGCAGTTTTTTGGTTCAGATGGTTCTACTATTTATGCCGAAATTTAAAAGACGCTAGGTGGGAAGTTGTTCACATCTAGTATTTGCTGCCACAAGAGGTTTATGTTCAACTGTTCTCGTTTCATTTCCCACAATACGCCTATGGCCGGAAACCCAGTTAAGCTAAGTGACAGCTCTTGATTAAGGCCTATTTTATTACTTTTATAGCTGCTGCTTAAACATCCACTCGAAAATGGCATACTTATTTCCATCATCGAACTATACCTTCAAAATTGGATAAGGATTAAATTTCTTATTATTTATCCTGTTTCCTATTCCTCTCTAGCGGAAAAGATGCCTGAAGAAAGATCTAATAAAGTCAAGGTCCAGCAGTAGAAAATCGCTACTAACGTTTGTTTCAGTAGATATCATAGAATTTTTGACTTGTACAGTTGGACTTAATTTTCTGCGGTCGAACTGACTCCTTCTGAAGGGAATTTTTCCCAAACATCTTAAAATTTACAACTCAAAAAAACCCCACCTTGAAAGCTATTTTCATGGCCCTCGGTGTACTATTCGCCTTTGGTTTTTTGTCATTGAATTGAGACTGCTAGCTTTGCTGTCGGCTTGGACTAAGTTGCCGTATAGGCATGGCATTTATAATACTGTCATGTTCTGTTCTGTTGGCAACTTAAGCTGCCTTAATATGTGGCTTTCTTATATTACCGCGCCTCCATTTACCGAACTTCAAATTCCGAGAAAGGCTAAGATTGAGCCCTTTTAAGCACTTTGCTGTTTAGGAGGCGCCACTAAATTGTTTTCCCTTAGCTGGAATAGGTGCCCAAATGTAGAAGTGAAGCTGGACCCAGAAGATCTGTGACTAATGTTGGACCCTTGGACCCTTAAGCTTCGATCACCGGAAAACACAAATAACATCTTAACCGATCAAAATCAGAAAAGACAGAATCTTAAAGCTTAACCAATCGCAACGATATTCAAACTCGAAGTACATTCTCAACAAGGGTGGTTGACTTCGCACAAAAAAACCTCACTCCAAACTAAAAGCCAAAATGTTCTGCCGCATCTTCTCATCAAAATCGAAAGTACCTTCGAAAGTAGCTTCATTTTTCCTTCACCGTAAGAATCAATTTGTTAAGATCACTCGAGTTGATCAACTAATGCGTCATCCAATTAGCGCACTAATCAATTCACAATTCCAGCTTGATTGAAGCCGTCTTTTCACTTACTCTCATCAGCACAAGTACGCAAAGTCATACACCAACTGTGGAACGGCCAACAGCCCAAAACAAAACGAAACAATGCAAGACGATTTGTGAAGCCTCTTGAACCTAGTTTCCACGATTCGATCGAAAAATCGAAAGCGAAATAATTGCAGCACATATCTATATAAATGTATTTTGTATCTTTTACCACGCCAATAATAATAAATACCACTAAATGAGTTCAATTGCAGTTGGAGTGCTTCGAAAAGAATCCACTGCAGCATGACCGAAGCCTTCTTGGAAAGAAATTCAGCATCAAAACTAAGCCATGTGTGTGTGCACTCGAAAGTGGAACAATTCATGATTATTCCGTCTCTAAAGCCTTCGCGTGCGTACTTAGAGAGTGCTTGCACTGCGCGCATATAGAATATGAATTATTTTGCGGCGGAGAAGAAGAAGCCGTTCCACAAACTCAGGCATGCACAGTATTCAGACATTCTATATAATTTAGCTCTTAGCCCACGTAAATTTTCATTTGAATTCCATTCGGCTAACCGTTAGTAATGAAGCATCCGATAGAGCGCAATTAATGTATGAAACTGTATGAATGTAGTTTATACCTATCTCTGATTAGAAGAAACAGCTTGACGGGCGTTCGGTGTAGGTACTTTAAGCGGCTTCTGTTTGTGGAAGAGCCACTTGATAATTGAACCAAACCTGTTCCGTTGATTTGCTGTGTTGATTTTCGCGATAAAATAACTTTCAATATGATTGCGAGCTTGAGTGTGTGTGGTTATTATTTATACCCTCGGGAGACATCTGACCTGTTTAAAACGCTGAACAACCTTGCACTGTGGTGCTTAATTGACCTCAAAGTTGTAAAATTTCCTTTCCAAAAGCAATTGTCTATAGTAGTTGTTTTCATAAAGTGCCTTGCTGCCTTGCTGCCTTGGTAATTACACATATGTTCGAGTATATGTGGAATTTTATATTATTTTATTATGCATTCACGTTTATTTGTCATTGAGTAAGAAATTAAAAGACGATAATATTAGATCATTGAAACTGAATAGTTGTTGGTTCACAAACGTATTGGTGTTTGGTTTCTGTATGCGCATAGCTTATGAACTTTGGACACACTACTAAATCACTTTAGAATGATTTTATCAGAAAAACCAGCTTGTTTTGCCTCAGGTGTTTTTTTATGTTAACATGACTTTGACCTAGGCGATTGTCCGTTGTTTGCAAACAAGCAAACATATTTATATCTTTATGGGAAATTGTAAGCGCTTCTTTTACTCAAAATGTCGTATTGTACGTTTTTGAAAGCGATCCTTGATCGTCATATCTGTTTCGGGACTGTGACGAAATATTTGTCTTCTGCACGCAAGGGTGTGTTTGGAGTTTTTAAAATAAAGCGATGATAAATGAAAGCGAAAACAAATGAAAAATAGTGTCAAAACGACAAATGTTGGTTGTAGCACCGCATTCATGGATAATCGACGGATTTACAACTGTTGAATATTCCTGAGCGCATCGTTGTACTAAATCGAGAAACAGATTATCAAAGCAACATTCTCCATCATAAACTCCAAGATTCGTACAAAGTATTTTAAAAACATGTACAAACTTTGTCAAAATTTGAAAAGTTGATAAAAACGAAAAAACCTTAACAAATGTCGCAAGTTTCGAAACGCGTGTAAAAAACCACCGATGCGTATTAAGTGCAAAAAATTGCGCAGTCAAACTTTTGTATGTTTTAATTCAATTTTTGACATGTGTTTTGAAAAGAAAATATATCGTCCAGAGAAGTAAAACAGCCACTTATGCCCCAGCAGTCACACATTCGGGTCTATGACCAATATGGCCCAGGTTATGAACAACAACAACAGCGATTGCTGGCATAAGATGATCCAGTCGCAGCTGAACCTCAGCCGTTTTCATTTTTAATATGGTACAAATATAAGAGAAAAAAATTTAATTCAATGGAGAGAGAATTTTAATAAAAGAACTTGAACAATCGGTTGAATAGGAAAACAAAATGTAAATAACTAAAGATATAGCTACTGCCACTCCAAGTCGCCTTCGTCGGTGAAGTACGCCGTAAACTCTTTCTGCACATCTGTAGGGAAGGATCCGCTTCTCTTTGCAGCGGATCCGGAGCGATTGCATTCGGTCGCCAATCTTCCGGAATCAGCTTCCCGGTTTTGGTGTTTCAATCGAATGTGCGGAACGGTGCATACTTTTTTTTTATTTGAGATCATCGAATAATTATGAAGCACGCAACACGCGAGCATCACTTTCTTGATCTTTCGGCGTCTAAATGAATGGTGTTTCGAAGGACGCGGAAACGATACCAGGAACGTTCTCGCAGAAAATCGATAAGTCAACGAACTTTATGCATATTTGCTGAGAATTTTTAGCATATGATTGTCAGCATACGTATACTATGTTCATTCAACATTATCGTCTAATACTAGTTTTAAAGAAAATTAAATTATGAACAAAAGGGCTTCTTTTGAACAAAAATAACGTCAGAGTTATCCAAAGTCAAATGTATAAAAAATCATCATCCCTGCGTTGCAGATACGATACACGAATGACAAATTTAAACAAATTTAAATTTAAGCCAAAGCATCAGGATATCCGCAGACAGCAATCAGTCGCGGAATTTATTTACGATTTTTAGTAAAGCGTTTTCTTTTCCGAATGCGGATACCTGGAGTATAATTTCAGCCTCCGACGGAGAAAGCGTTGCCGAGAATTTTGCGTTCCAACGGATACCTCTCTTGGGCCGAATATATTCAGTGCCACCACACCTCTGATATTTCTACGGAGGACTTTCACCTTAGTTTTAAGGAAAAAAGAAGTAAGATCTTATGGAATTCAAAAACTGTTGTCAAACCCAACAGGTCTATTCAACCGAACTCATCGCTTATAACGATTGGGTAAGTCACTTGTAAAAGCAAAGCGGTGGCGGATAATTGAACGATGTCTCAACTTGTATTTTATGTATTCAAAATCCCTTTATGTACTCTTAACAAAACCCTCAATACACACGTTTTCTACCTTACGGCCGTATTATTCACTCGGTTAAAAAACGAGGTTAAAACGCTTTTAAACCAAGAAAATAAACCTGACTAAACCATACGCTTTTAAACCCGAAAAATTTAAACCTGCCTATATAATATTCACTCGGTTTACCTGGTTTAAGCTTTTGGTTTATATTGGTTTATATTAAGTACTAAAAACTATTTTAAACCTCGCATTTGACAGTTCGGGCAAAGTATGTCTGTTATTATGAAGATATTAGAATATTCTGAACTCTGAAGTGTTTCAATTCATTTTTAGTTGTGGTTTTCATTTATTTTACATGAACAATTTATAAAATTTATAAAATGGCTACATGAAAGGCAATAAAATAGAAGGCTTCTTTTTGAAGCCGGAAGTATTCATGGAAATCGACGTCGTCGAAATCGTCGACTTTAGCACGTCTGTCTATATATGCGGTACACGGATGGCTCCAGAACCGGACAAGGGTCTTCTTCTGGAGTCTTCGTGGAACGCGAGCACATTCGACTACACTACCCCTTACCTTATGCGTCTGTCTTCCAAGCGGAGACTTTCGCTATCCTTATGGCTATGCACTATATTGTGACAAACAGGTGGAGGGCTAGAAGCATTTGCGTTTGCAGTGGCAGCCAATCTGCACTAAAAGCGCTGCTCAACCCTTCTACCTCGTCCAAGTTAGTGCTTGAACTCAAGCTTTCTCTGCACTTGGTCGCAAGGCTAAACACAGGGAAACTTGTCTGGGTCCCAGGTCACACTGGTGTCCCGGGAAACGAGATCGCTGATGAGCTTGCCAGGCTGGGTTCCAAAGAAGCTCTCTCAGGGTCTGAACCTGCGTTGGGTCTGCCGGCATCTGTGGTTAGGTCAGCGATTGATAATTGGGTTTCTCGTGAACACGAATGTCGGTGGCGTGACTGTGCTGGATGTAGACAGACCAAACGACTGCGTCTGGACATCTGCAAAGGGCCCGCGTCTTTCTTTTTGTCTCTCAGGAGAATCGACTGTAGACTGCTTGTGGGTGTCCTTTCGGGCCATTAAGCTTTTGCCAAACAAAAATGTATTGGGCTTGAGCGACACCACCATCTGTCCTGCTTGTGAAGAGGATGACGATACAGCGGAACACTTCCTTTGTAGTTGTCCTGCCTTTGCTCGCATCAGGTGGCGGATCTTCACTCTGAATCTCCTTCTCAACTTTCTTCGAAAGACGAAAAAACTAAGTACAGCAATGTAAGATGTCTGTTTTGGCAGTACAATGGACCAGT
This sequence comes from Cheilosia pagana, assembly GCA_936431705.1. Taxonomy (NCBI): domain Eukaryota; kingdom Metazoa; phylum Arthropoda; class Insecta; order Diptera; family Syrphidae; genus Cheilosia; species Cheilosia pagana. Next base: position 25,457,574 of record OW386168.1, on the reverse strand, counting down.
AGTTGTGTCTGAGTACTCCATCGGATAGTAGCAACCTCGAACAAAAAAATTAAATATATATATATTTGCGGTAATGGCGTCGAATCGCACGTTCCGCCTGACGCACGTCTTCCTCTTCTTATGAGGACATCACCGTTTCTTCAAATTCAAACAAAAAATTGAGTGAATATTACGAAAACTGATTTAAACCTTCAGAAAAACTACGTAAACCGGTCGTCGGAGTGCGGTTTAAAATCGAAGTGGTTTATCTGACAAAAGGTTTAAAAAATTGCGCTTATAAAGTTTAAATCGAGTGAATAATACGGAATTACAAATTTATATGTTTTAAAAAAAATTTAAACCACGGTATAAATTAAACCACTTTTTAAACCAAGTGAATAATACGGCCGTAAAGTTGAAATTAAGTAGGTAGGTGAATTTAGAGTTAACTTAGTGAATTTGTGTTTCGTAATGTTAAAAAAAGTGTTGCTCTTCCCTTAAGTTCTAGACATAAAACCCAGGTCCGAGTTTTCTCTCTACGACTTCAGAAATCACAAAATAAGCGCTTGACTAGGTACCTACCTGGGTGAATTTCATATCAATCGAGAATATAGCTGTCCGAAATGAAACAGGCAAAGCTAACCCCCTAAACTCGATCCTAAAGTTTGTAACAACTTGAGAAAATAAAATTAATTAATTTATTAAGGACATCAAATGCTTTCTTGTTGAATCTGCAGGATTCTCGTATGGCTTTCTCTTATAATACATATAAATTCATGTATGTACTCAGATTTTTGCAAATTAGTCTAAATCCTCCAAAAAGTTTGCCTTCATTTCTTTCAAAATGTAGCTTTCTTTAAGGGCGTGCCCTTATATTGCTAAAATGACCCACAATTTCTTGTTCGTTCTCCGACCATATAATTAATAAATTAAATGCGATTGGATAATGATATCATAATCAATATTTTCTGCGCCACCCGTCGCTATAACTATTCCCTAAAACTTTCTCCTTTATTTTCAGTCTAAAATTGGTACCCACATGCCTGTCAGTTTGAGCACCGCCCACATTGCATGCGTAGACTTCTTGAATACTAGCAACCAAACATCAAAATATATACCGTAACCGGTTCCGAAAATGCACACACAAAACAGAACCACACGCCAATTAGCGGCTAAATATTAACCAACATCTCACGAAAAAGCGTACCTACCCATAAACGATCAGCATCAACCGGCTTCCTTAGAGCATTTCAGTCTACGTCAGTGTCAGTATATGGGCTCTTACTGACGGAAATATATATCTACATGTATATCATCCAAATAAAAGTCGCACAGCGACAACCCTCTTCTGAATTTAATGCAAACACATTCGAAAAATATCTTGCAACAGTCGTCATTCCAAATACCAGCTAAGCCCCCAAGTTTTTACAAAAAAAAAAAAAAAACGAGATGGGTGCGGCAACGGCGACATGATCATAACATCTTTCTGCGTTGCCAATTTTCAAAAAAAAATCTCTGAAAGGATATTCTATATCTGTACCCCGCTCCACACATTCGAAGATTGTCATGCGGCTTCTATGTATCTGAAATAACAACAAACTGTGGTGACCTCACTGGATGAGCCATCATTCACGATCTTACACCGACCTTGACTGTTCCTATAGATGCTTTTGACAACAGCAAAATAGTAACCACCAGCCAATTAACTTTGTTTACAACTAAATAAGTAATCTCACCTTTTTGGCTCTGTGTCGGTTTCGGTTCTAGTTAAATCCAAATATGCGACGTTCGTCTGTGTGTAATCCAAGAAAGGAGTTAATTAGTCGAAGAGAATCAATATTTCAATTAAAATAAATTAGCTTGTCACTTCATGTATCCAAACAACAACAACAAAAAATAATAGAAAACGTTAAACTTCTTATTTAAAAAAAAACTACGCCAATCACTGTCACACAACTCTGGTGCAGTTACAATTTTCTTTGAATAAAAAATGAATCAAAAAACGCACAAAAAACGCTCTGCGATTCTTCACTCGGTTTACAGGAAGCCCCCTATTAAGTAGTAAGCGGTAGCGAATAATTGTAATTATTACGACAATTGTCGGTGTATCATCGGAGATACTTTTTTTTCTGTTTTCTTCTTTCAACCTACGACAACCCGAACAACACGGCACGGAACGACGTGAATGGAGATGGATATAAAAGTGGATAATGTAAAATGAATCAAATGATAGAACGACAGGTGAAATACTCAGATGCGCTATTCAGAGAGCACAAAAATGTATCGCGAGTCGCGGTGATTTACCCGCGCGCTTGGTACTTGTTGGTCGTTTGAATTCAACACGAAGACTGGTTGGCTAGCGCTAGATGTTGGATTGGAATCAACGATGTCAGTCAGTGTTGTCTTACCAGTTTCTTAGCGTAAAATAACTAAAACAAAATGTGCCTCTCAGTGTCCGTCCAATGCATGTAAGTGGAGACACAGTGGTAGGGTGTATTATTTTTAGATGGGTGCTTGTGTTGCCCTCCTAGCAGGAGTGGTAGGAGTTCTCACTAAAGACAATTTGTTCGTTTTTTATTTTTAATTTGTCATTTCTCTATCAAGTGAATTGCAAAACAAATTTTGCTTTATGGATGTTGCATTGAGATATTTTTGGGTTTGATTTTGTTACATTCGCGTCGAACAAACTCTGGTGGATCCTGGAAATTTCCTTTCTTCTGACACTATTTAAAGGTTTTTTTTTCAATAAAGACGGGTGGCTAGAGAGTCGACTTTGAAGGTCCCCTGAGTCTTCCCTAAATATGTCAATAAGGTTTTATCATTTAGACGTTCTGTTCAATCGACCAACTTTCCATCGTTATTTGGCATCAGAATAATTATCAGGCTTAAGAGAACCCTTGGCTTTGCTTAATGGACCGTCATTCCCGAGATCAATTTTTTAATAATACGGGCAATTAATCTGACCATCAATTAAGCTTACAGTTTGCAGACGACACGAGCTACGAGGGTGTCAAGATCAGTAACCCTAGCTTATTGTCATATGTCATCGAATTTAAAGATTTTAAACAGGACCCAAAAACTCATCCTTTAACCTGCTTTTTTTAATAGAGAACGCAATTACAACTTAAGTGTTTTTGACACTCTTGGGGATTCAACTAGGCATTTATCTTAAACAGAGCACAAGTGACACGAATTCGGTTTTCAGCCCTATTTTCTTTCAGTGACCGAAAACTACGAGAATTTTGAATATACCAAAAGCAAAAACAAATGTCACTCTGAACTCAAAGGCATCACAATGGATCTACATTGTTCTTAGTGTGGCGGGCACAGGTCCCTTCTGTCTGGCCAACCCACTAACCTAACCTAACCATTACAGGAAGTTTTTAGTTTTTCAGTACTATCATTTTTACAAATGGCCTCAAATATCATTCTGCTTTAACATTTAAGTTATAGACAGAGAGGGAATTAATTGACATTAGTGACCGACATCATTTCATCAACTTTAACCCTAAAATAAACTTTCCCACATTTTGACATTTCAAACAAAATAGCAGCCAATTCACAATTTGTTTTCCACGCAATTCTTAACGTAACGGTTACCAAATTCAAGTAAATATAAAAGTCAAAATCATTAGATCTGTCTTTAAGACATAAAGCCTGGTACGCTGTTAGAGTGAAATGAAATTTTTCATACAAATTTTTCACTGCGAAATGTGAAAATGAACTTTTCAAGTGAAAATTTCACCAGGCAGTACGCTGTTGAAGTGAAAAATAATTGTTCAAAAAGTGATATGTAGAGGGCGTTGCTTGGTTTTTATTGTCCGTCGCATTAAATTTTTGACATTTCGGCGTGAAAATTTCACTTTCAATTTCACAGCAATTTCTTGGAGAGGAGTGAAAATTTCACTTCACTTGAACAGCGTACCAGCCTTAAGTCCTTAAATAGCTTGAAGAAAAAAAAACCTCTTTAATGGTTCCGACTTTTCTGGCTAATTCATCGGCTAGTCTCCGATAGAGTCCGTCTAGTTCCCGAAATTCAAACGGGCAATAGTGTGCAAACTTTTAAAAAAATTAAAGATATAACGATTCACTAAGAAACAATAAAGGAAAATCATTCCAACGACAGCACGCCACTGCGTTTTTACCACAAACAAACAACTTGTCCGTACGAGTATCTTATATCTGTTGGTATATCTTTACCAAACTTCGTGTAATTTAATCCTCGCGGCGTTGTGCTAATAGTTCGATCGTGAAGAGTCACACGAAAATGAAGCCGCAGAGCGGATGAGGACGAAGAAGGCATCACCGCACAATGATAATAATTATTTATGGCCAGCCAGCGTCACTGGTCCGCGATGTTCTTTTGGCTCTTCAGGTTGATGTTGCCGTTTCTCTCAGTGGTATGCCACTTCCAGTGTAGCTTGCATTTTTTAATTCCACATTCCGATCATATCCAGAATTATTGACCTGGCTTGGCTGACTGTGCCGATCGTAGTTACACTACACATACCTTGTCACTACGGTTAACGTAAACGAGTCGAAACGGTCTCCACGAAGTTGTCGCCAAAACAAATGGCGATTCTTGTATTTAAACGGTGCTAGCAACACTGAGAGACTTTTTTCTGTGCCAGTGCATTGTCTTGCATTTGGGGAGCTGTAATTTTTGTCATTGTTTACTCTTAATTCAATTCGATTTCCAATTTTGGATTTGGAGTTAAGTGAATGACGTATCTTTGACGACAAGAAAAATCTCCCAGCGGTTGTGATTCGATAAGTGATCACCAGAATGGGCACGAAGCGTTTATTATTTGTTACCCGTTTCGAAAGTGCATTTAAGGTATGCTAGTTATCGTAACTTCAAACAAAGGTTTACTCTGTTGAACGTTTTCTTTTTTTAATAAATTATTGAATTTGTTAACCCTGATATGAACAAATAAAAAGAGTTGGCAGAGAAGGGGTAGAGCAGCTGATCGATAAATGGATCAGTGCAAAAGCAGGTGAACCTTGGAACAAGGTTTAGAAGTCAAAGTAGGTACTATCCGAATAGTCGAATAATTTTGAAATAAGTGGTTACTTTTTTTTAAGGCGTTTGGCCTTGTCGAGGTGTTAAACAATTCAACTTTTCTGTAACCTGAACGCAAAAAGTAGATTGGTCGGGAACGTCACTATTCCTTCGTTAGCCACATATAAGAACTGCCAACTTAGTACTCAGTCACGAATTTTTTGACTAGATTCATCGGCTACCCCTCCATAAACGTCAACTGCAACAGCTGCCCATGTGACCGATCTGAGCCAATCAAAACTGAGATACATCAAGACAGTCAGCTGTCACTTGTCAGACTTACTAGACTAGATACTTGAACTTGTCCCACTTTAATAACTATTCTGTTCCGCTTTTTGAATTTCGTATCTGTCATTTTTGGTTATTGAAAAAGCGTTCCCTAACTTTCTCACGAATTTATCCCGACCACTGCTTTTGATGGGCGTTTTTTTCCTGCCGGGTCTGGAGATAAACAGATGTTGTTTTCTGTTTTTCAATTTTCTTTTACTTATTAAGGGTTTCCCGAAATTCACGCAAGATTTGATTTTGCCGCCATTTGGATGGTACGAGTTGCCAACCCAACAAAAAATACTGGTCAAGCAGTTGAATAAGACTCTCTTGCTCTCTTGATAAAGCTTTCTTTTACGAATTTTTCGCATTAAGGGGCATTGAGTAAAAATAAGTAAAAGTTGGTAAAAATATGTTTAATTTAAAAGTAAAAGAACAGACCAATTTACATCGATTCCATTAAAAAGAAATATTCTGCTAAGGTGGCTTGTTAAATGTATGAACGCCAATACTTCAGAACGAAGACTCATCGAATACAATCAATTTAAGGAATAATTGCAGTTTTTTTGTAAAGTATCATCTTATATATGTATCAATTGCAGAAGATTATGATTTACATAGTATTTAGGTACAAAACATGGTTAAAAGGCGGAAATCTAAAATAAAACAATGCATTAACTACACCAAAAGTTGAATGTGTATAACTAACCCACAATCATGACCAGCACACATTTTCAATGAGCTGTATTCATTGAAGCCAACTTGAGGAATCCAATTAAATCTGACCATGCCAAGCAACAGCAACATAGTGCAGCGAAGTCACTTAACAAGATTGTAATTGATTGCCCCTGCAGTTGCAGTGCTTTCGATGGGCATAGATCAGTTCTGTCGCGTATACTGCAAATTGTGTCATTCGTGCATTTGCAACAATGACAACGTCTTCACAGTCAATGATGTCTACACGAAGAGCCTGATGTGCGGACAAGGTTTGTATTATTTTCACGAATGGATTAGCAACTAGTGTCAATGAAGTTGGGCTAGCATACAGTCGGTTGCAAAATTTGACATGAATGATACTGAAGTATAACTAAGTAGCATTATCTTTAGACTAGATAAATAACCAAGGGCGGCATTATAATTGTAAACACAAAGTTGAACTTTGCGTTTCGATCAGGCTCTGCCTGTTTGTTATTGGAACTCAAGCCGCTTAAAGGATTTATATTTTATTTGTGCGGTTTGCTTGGGACGATGGCAACCTTAACATTCCATAAGAAATCTTGAAACTTAAGTAAATGATGCAACTTTTTTCAGAACTAGTTTTTATAATTTGCACGAGTCGATAAAAAGTTGTCTTGGAACCGTAAAGTCGTTTTCGCATGTCAGACGTGATAAGCTTTAAAATTGTTGATGTCGTTCAAACGTATTCCTTGGCGTCTCACAAGCCTTTTATAAGGTGTGGCACGACGGTTTAAAATTTAACAACAAGTTCTCCCCGTACGCCTATATGATATTCTGGAATCATATTTTTGGGAATAGACTCTTCTGTGTTAGCAATACTGCAAGGAATAGCCGGCGTACTGCAAGGAATAGTCTTTGGGCTGCTTTTCTTTCTGTTATATACTCGTATATTACTTGCTTGAAGGTCAGGTGGAGGGAAGAAATATCCTTATAGCACTGGACAATCAGGCGGTGATCAGATGCATGGAACAGACAAATATCACAACATCATTAGCACTGGAATGTGTACTCAAGCTCAATAAGTGTTCATCTAAAAATGATGTAACACTGACCTGGGTACGAGGACACATAGGAATCGAAGGCAACGAAAAGGCGGACTCCCTTGCAAAACAGGGGTCAACCGAAAAGTTGCTGGGACCAGAACCATTTTCTTCAATTGGCAAAGGAATGGTAGAACAGCTGATTCACAAATGGATCACGGCAGAACACCTGACAAGGTGGTCAACCGTGGAACAATGTAGACAAGCTAAAATGGCAATTAATTGGCCGACCTGCTCAACTCAAAGAAGGGTTCTAAGCATGGGCCGACGAACTCTGAAATGGGTGGTGGCTTTATCTACAGGACATGGCAGTTTCGGGTATCACTTAAGGAAGATGGGTCTTAGAGAAGATGATACCTGTAAACTATGCCTGGAAGAATCTGAGACAGCGGCGCATATACTGTGCCAATGTCCGGCGTTGGCTGGCAGAAGAATGAGGATCTTGGGATATCAGTGGGTCGAGACCCAGTCGATGAAAGAGATCTCCCATAAACAGATGCTAGCGTTAGCACTAGGAATCGAGCCCAGGGAAGAACTCTGTAGAAATCCAGAGAGTCTCTCTGGGTAAGTTTTATAGTGGTAGAGAGACGAAAAGAGACCCAACATTGGTGGTCTGATTCGAATATCTCTCGAAATCTATATATATATACCAAATGAAGATGGCACTAACACGGTCGCCGACGACACCGCTATCCTAGCAGTTGGTAATATAATCAAAGAAACGACTATAAAACTGCAAACCGCATGGACGAGGGACCGCCCTCAACGAAACCAAATCTGTTCACGTGAATTTCACGTAGGTATAAGAAAACTAATGACTTGCCAGTTTTTCTAAACTTGGCCAGAATACCCTTTGCAAACGAGGCCAAACACTTGAAAATGACACTCGTCGCAAAGCTGAAATGGAATTCGCACGTGAAAATGGGATCTCGGAATTCCAACAATCGAAGCTGAAACTAGAAGCTTCGCGAGAAAGCATAAAAACCGACTAATCGGACATATCAACAATACAGTCCGACAAATTTTGGATGAGAGCAACTTGTTGTGCCGACTACAAAGAACGAAACCGTTTGACTTGGCAAGATAAGATTGACCGCGTCTAAATTGCGGAACAATCAGTATCTTTCAGTGGAAAGTAACCTGTCAAAAGTTATTATTTCGTGATAGAAAAATTGCTCGATAAGTTATATCTTAGTGGCAGTATCTAACAATCTATTGAAGGGTCGTGTTTTTAGTCAGTAAAAATCTGACACTACTATGAGCACACGCTTGCTATTCTCATACACCCCTATCGTGGAATCCGCCGAGGGGAACGTTTCACTCAAATTCAATACATACTTGGCATCGTAGAATACTTTCGAGGTGAAAGATTCACATGTCGGTAAAATGAATGCGTTTAACGCCATCGTAGAAAACGATCGAAGTGAAACTCCTCATACAAACTTTGACATTTCATATACGCAGCTAATTCATTGCGTATCCTGGCGTTTGTTGTTCGGTTTCGTTCGGATTTTCTCAAAATGTTGCAATCTTGCAATGAGTTAACAATTTTTTTTTTTGTTTTTTAAGTGTTACACTAAACAAAATTTAGTCTTTAAAGACAAAAAAAGCATATGTGAACATTTAACTTTTGGAGATAGGGGAATCGGGGATAGGGCTTAAAAAAAACGAAAGCTCTTAACAAATCCAAGAAATAAGTACCGAGACGTTATAAAGTTAAATACCTACCAATTGTATTTCAGAAAACTCACGTCGAATCTGAAAGTTCCATTATGTCTTCTGCAGTTCCTCTTAAATATGCACGTATTTTTCTATCGTACCACATTGTTAAATACACTCAAATATCTATAAATCCATTTATTTTTACTTTGTTTTCCGTAAAGTAAATTTAAAATTGCTTTGCTTTGGTGTCGTTTAATTCGGATTTACGGACCAACTTTGAAATGAAAATACCTGTTGATAAGGGAGTCTCCTGGCGGATTTCACCATGTATACGGAAGTGAAAGTGTGAAGTGAAGATTTTCACCTACCCTCGAAAAAAAATAAAAAAAAATTGTTTGCCAAACATTGCAATTTTATTCCATCAACGCTCCATTAATCCAAATATTTTGTTTTTAATTGCACATGTGCTAAGCGTCCCATCAATATGAACTGTTCGCGTTTTGGAAGCTTTAAGATAATCGTACATATCCTTTTTGTTTCGATCATAATGGGCAAACTGTGAAAGCAATGTATGTTTCATCAATTTCAAATCGAACGTAAGTTGTTACTTTACCTCTTTTTCGACGTACGCACATGAGTCAACATTTCTTTTAACTGGACACGAAGGGCTCTCCCACTGTTTAATCAAACGCCGTAGTGCAATGTTTTTGCCGCAGTGTACCACCACAATTCTATTTGGAGGAGTCCCAAACTTTTCCACTAAAATTTTCAACTCTGTTTTGCAATTTGGAACACCGACAATGACCCAGCCTAGGGTCAAGGCGTCGTTTTGTAAAATTCGCCTCCAAAGAAGAGCCACAATGGCTAACTTGTTTTCCTTTTTTAAAGCGACACAAAGTACCTTTGCCATGTTGTCCTTTGATTGTACAGTTTGTTGAATTAGTGATTCCACATCAACTAAATAAAAGAGGATAGTTAATTGCACGCAAGCTAAAATGACATATAAATTATTTTATTCATACTGTAAACCAAGTTGTATCGTTCGGCTAGTAGTTTTGCTTGAGTCTTTCTGCCTGACCCGCGTCGTCCCATTATCACTGCCCTGTATACAAAATGGACAGCTATTTCATGCGGCACTGGAATTTGGGAGTACTTGATCCTTTGCATGATTTCGGGTACTAACGAATTCTCGATGTTTTTTGTGTCACCTGCACATTGAATAGGAAGTTCTTTTACAGTACCGCTGTAGAAATCTAAAACATCCTTAAAATCCCGGCCAGTGCGTTCTCCTGCAGTAACGTGGATAAAGTTTGTGGGAGGTGACTCACTGTTTTCAATTTGCAGCACCTCATCAAAATTGCTGGGCATATCTTTAAGGGTAAAGAATTTTATTAAAAAAAAAATCAAATGACTTAGTTTTTTGAAATGAAACTTCTTTAGGCTTTAGCTGGGGATTGAACTCATAAATGTGTTGCGAAAAGTGTGATCTATCGAGGCGAACGGAAGTTAAGAGGGAGATATACATTAGTAACCACAGGAAGAGAGAGAGAAAGAGTTAGGTCCGCATATGTTGTACACTGTGCAGGCCTATAGGCTTTTCTTGCGGATCTTCGTGTCTACCCCACTCCTACATTGAGTCCAACGTCTAGAGTCTAGTGCAATTAGAAAGCATAGCCTAGAAAGCACGCCTGGAAACGTATAGATAGGCTACCATTAGTAGGTAATCATAAATCAACAAAGCTTTCGCCAGATCATAGATTTGTCAGCAAAATTGATCATGTTGCGACGTAAGGCACATTTTCGATATTCTGGATGACCGAACAAACTATACATACCGCGCTGCCAACATATATATAGACTTGAGCTAGAAATACGAATACGGACATCGCAGGTGTCGCAATAATAAAAAAAAAATTCTTCCCGGAATTGGTATCGAGAACAAAAATGTCCCCCGGAATTTGATTGAATTCCCCCCGGAATATTTCCTTCGTAGGTGGAAATTCAAAACTTCTATGGGAGTTTAAAGTCTTTTGGGTTATTTTACTCAATTTGGTTGATTCGAAACGAGAAAATAGAAAAATTTATGTATTTTAAAGTCCTTTTTTCAAAATGTACTAAAATAAATATTGTAACTTTATTCGATGAAAACCGTGACATTGCTAACGGTTTCACTACGAATATGAGCGAAGAGGATGTAAAGAAGTTTTGGAATCTTCTAACGAAAGAGCTTAAAAAGAACTTCTGAGAATGAAGACTGTTCAATCCATGATTCGTTCCAACTCCTGTCTGGTAACCCCCTTTTGCAAAGAACCCCAGGCATGCGCTCAGCTTGACGATGGCTAGGGGTGGCGAATGTTTTTTTGATTGTTGACAAATTGTCAGAAAGAAAATTCAATAGATACTTGAACATTGATGAAGGTATTGACCCTGACCTCGTAGGACTGGGGAAATCTTATAAAGAACGAATAACTGTATTGCAACGCTATTACATTTTTACTTACAACGCCTGTAATAAGTCTCAAGCGATTGGATTTATCTATTAAAGTTCTTCTGTTCGGTTTCACTTACATTTTTTTGTTTTGTTCCACAGCCAGCAATTTAAATTCTAAACACTGCGCTGTGCATTTTGTTAGCTTAATATTTTGATATATTCATTTTCTTTATTAAGATACCGATAAATCCAATTCGCGTCTTTACAATTGCTCAAATTAACGAAATTATTTGGTTTAAAACAAATATTTGCAAAATATTCCCAAATATGAGCTTAATTGACAGCTATCAATTTATTCGAACATGTCTTCGAAAAATTCCTGGGGAAATAAATTCCGATGGAGGAATATTCTTCAGGGAAGAAAAAATGTTTGGGGGATTTTTTTCCCCTCGGAATTACCGATGGCCTTGTTATCTGTCCCGTTTGCTTCGGAAGGCTGTGAAGGAGGAGGTTAATAAACAAACTCTACGAGCTTATTAGAAAAGAATGAATCGTTACTGGAGACAGTTAGCCAAAGACCGTGATAATTAAATTGGCGTATTAGTTGAGGGCCATGCCAGCCCCGAACAGTAGCATAACTCAAGTAAGTCCAAAAGTGCGGTTGTGCATTTTCTGTATTTTTTTAAAATTTTGTTAGCTCCTAGAGAGTGGGGAAAGCTTAAGCTTTGAATTAGGACGATTTTTTTATATTTCCCTGCCCAATGGTTGAAACTGCCACCTAAAAGAACTATTGTATCAAAGAGGGCGTGGTTTAGACTAAAAGACGCCTGACCTCCGTAGTGAAGGCCAGTATCACCTTACTTCCTTAGTTGTAGTTCTGCTGGCGAGAGTAAAAAGCTAAAGGTACGCCTTCTTTACCAGTGAAGTGCTGGGCTATTACTAAAGGGTTACATGTAACACAACATTGAATTAATAAAAAAATACCCGATCCCAGCGGACACTCACTTAAATAAATTTTATTCTTCTTCTGGATACCATTCTTTTTGCAAAATTTTTCAAATTTCCCAAGTATTTTCTTCAATTTGTTGGCATCCACTTTATTTCCTCTCGTATTGTATGCAATTATGGGAATATTGTACATTTGAAGACATGTTTTCACGAAATGTTCAACATCTAAAAATAATAGTAGGTAAATACAGTGAAATAGTATGAAATAATTATGTATTTTGCGAACCGAACTGCAGCGGCAAGTGCACAATCGTATTTCTCGTCAGGACACTGTTTGCAATTTTACGTAGATTTTTTCTTAAATAATGTTTTAAGCACAAAGGTCTGTCCATACTCAATTTGACTAAAAGAGCCTATTAAAATGAATACTTTTTGTGCATATTTCGTTCTTTCACTTTTTAGCTTCTTACCTTAATTACGTCCAAAAATCGATGTGTCTCGAAATACACCATTAACTCGGCAGCGTAACACTGCATGTTGGTCATTTCGAGAAGGTACTATAAAACAAAAGACATTTGCAATTTAAAAGCGCTTAATATTTTTTGAATTTTTCGTAATGTCGCCAAGGAATATGTTTTATCTAAATTACAAGTGAATGAAATAGGCACAGTAGCGATTTACTTTTTCTTAAACTAAATTTATTTAAAGAACAATAATTTTCCTTACTTACTGGCGTTTCGTCCTCCTGAAAGTTTTCAGATTTTGGAGACCAATAGATTTTCTTTCTTATGTACCCGGTAAACAAATTCAGAGATTTCACTAATTAGGCAGTTTTCTCTCGATCCTGGAGGTCCTGGAGTATTGTGAGATATATGTCTTGCTCAGCTGCATAATCGAACCGGCATTTCTCGCCTGTACTTAAACATAGGGTCTTGAGACTTATTGACAGATTGAGGAGAATACTTACTTACTTACTTACTTAGGTGGCGCTACAATCCGGGGTGGCCATGGGCCTCAACGAGTACGCCTCTCCAGTTAGCTCGGTCTTTGGCTTACTGCCTCCAGTTGCGCACTCCAAGTTGGTTGAGGTCCCCTTTCACTTGTGCGCATCACCTTAGGCGAGGTCTTACACTGCTGCGTTGTCCCTCGCTCTACACGTCCTAGTCATCTCAGATGGCTGATCCGCACTTTTCTGACAAGGTCGATGTCGCTGTACAGCTCGTACAGTTCGCTGTTATATCTCCTTCTCCAGATCCTATCAACGCATATGGGGCCAAATATCACACGAAGAATTTTTCGTTCAAAACTTCCAAGGATATCCTCATCCACCTTCGATAATGTCCATGCTTCTGCACCAGCAGGACTGGGATGATAAGGGTCTTATATAGAATCTCCTTGGCGTTTCTTTCTTGAAAAGGCATTAATTCGTTTCTTAGGCCAAAGAAACAGCGATTGGCAAGTGTAATTCTTCGCTTGATCTCTGCTGTGATGTCATTTACAGACTTTATAGCAGAACCGAGGCAGATAAAGTCCCTTACTACCTCAAAGTTACAGCCGTCTATCGTGACGTTCTGTCCGATTCGTCAATGTTGTGTGTCCCATCTTGTCGACAGCATATACTTGGTATTGCCCTTGTTAACCACTAAACCCAATTTTGCCGCTCCAGTGACAGCTCGCTGTGTTCTACCAATTATGTCAATGTCATCTGCGTATGCAAGTAAAAAATTGTGCCTCTGGTGTTGGCTTGCGATTTTCGCACAATTTTCTAAAGAATGATGTTGAAAAAGTCACATGACAGCGCGTAACCTTGTCTAAATCCTTTTTTGACATCAAAGGTCTCGGTGAGATTGTTTCCGACCTTAATGGAGAAGCGAGAGTTCTCCATTGTCATACTGCACAATCTGACGAGTTTGGCAGGGATGCCAAAACTAGACATGGCTCTGTATAGCTCGTCTCTATGTATGCTGTCATATGCGGCCTTAAAATCGATGAACAGATGGTGGGTATCGATTTGGACTTCTTGGGTTTTCTTGGATTGAGGAGAATGCGGCCGACAAAGGCTTTGAAAGTCTCCCTCAATCTCAATCTTTCGACGTTACTTTGTCACAGAATTTTGTCGTTTTTGATGTGTTGAGAGTTATCTCTAAGAGTCTTGGCGCATTTATTGATCAGAGTAGATTTTTAGTGATATTTTAATCGCGATGTCAATTAGCCATTGTCCGTTTTTGGATGTGGTCGGTCTCTTGCAGGCTATGCATAGCAAAAGTGTTGCCAAATTTTGCCTCTTCACCTATTTTGACATATACGTCACAAAAGATACTGTTCATCGTAAATTAAAGCCTTCCGTTGGCATAAGACCGCATACAAGGCTTAACTTTTCGAATAAAGCCTTGACTTGAATTGTCCCTAGAAAAAGTTTGCTTAACTAGCACCAATCACCGTTCAAAATAAAACTACAAAAGTGAAGTGTTTCTCATAATTAATATTGATTCTGTTTTTTAAAATGGATTTTATAAATGTAAGGCGCTTAAATTTAGCCAGATCATTTTACGTTTCGTTAATACATTTCATAATGTTGTTTTTTTCCAGAAAAGCACATTTATCTCACAGATTTACATTGTGTTATTTCCAAGGCTATTTGTCATTCATACAAAGTAGTTCTAGCTGCCAAATACATAGTTTCGGATCTGAAAATCAACACAGATGCCACAAAAAGCTGCCTTAATATGATGCAAAATTGATTTGAAACGATTTTGAAAACACTTCATTTGTTTCATGCGCCGATGAATGCATTTTTATTTTATAAAGTCTTGGACATCTCTGCATATACTTGTCTGTGCGCTAATATTAATGTTATAAAATACTTTTGCAATGCTCAACTTAACTACATTTATAATATGTTTTATTTTTTATGTACAATACACTTGAGTTGTATAGCATTGTGTGTTCGGGGCGATAGTATAAATAGTGATCGTGCTGCTAGGGCTTGAAAAAATAACCAAAGCCCGATCCTTATTACAGACATTTTTGTTTCGTTTCATGTTAACCATTGAGGCACTTGGACTTTCACTATGTGAATAGTTTTATCAGCCATTTTGTTTGTCATAGGAAAGTGTACATTAATATATTTCTTTCGTTTATCGTCTAATTGCATTTTTATTATAGGTTCGCAATTGTTTGTTTTGTTTATATTTTGAACTTGAATGTAAGTCTCTAATCTAATGAATAATAAATATTACTTACGTATGTATATCAACACAAGATACAACTTGTGACAATAGAATAGATTATCAAAACCAAAAATATAACTAAATTAAGTTAAGTCTAAAATTAAAATGTTTATATACGTATATATAATATATATATTCAATAAATAGTAAGGTGCTTAAAAAGAAAACTTGTTTATCGCTTAAAAGTGCTTGTCATTGGGAGTGTGTAGTGGTGATGTGGTCCAAATGGTCTTTTCTCGGGCTTCACCATTCCATCGACCACATCCATTCCACAATCGGCTGCCTCGAGCCTGCGGGCTTTCTGTTTTTGCTGGCATCGCATGTACCACGTAAGGCAGAGAATTAATACAAATATTAAGGCAAGTGTGGCTCCACTTGCGATGCTGGCCTTTTCCAACATAGCTCTTGGACGGGTTGCTGTAAAACAGAAAATAGATGTTTAGGTTTATTCTACCAAAAAATGTGATGAGCTGACTTACGTAAATATGAACCATCGATTTCTTTGTATTCGCATCGAGGGCCCATGTATCCTACAGCACACCTGGAAACACATTAAAGTGTTATGTTATCAATCGTTAGGTTAAATGTATGTATGATAAAGAATCTTTATATTGAATCTTTTTACGCCTTATAGGAAAGGTTAGGTTTGTTTGTCTTTTGTTTTCAAGTTTACAAGAGAGGAATAAATCGCATTTAATGCTGAATGTAAACGCAAAATTTAACTTCCATTAGTGGATCTCTTAACTGCTTGGATTTCATCGTGGAAAACACTGAAGTTATCTGTCAGTCTGTATAGCTGATTGATACTTAAGTCTTCAAAGATGTCTCCTGCTTCCGTTCGTTCTTTCAAAGAAAATATAACCAAATGCGATATCGGGTTGTGCACGTACCATCTGATGGTATTATTTTTAGCGTAACTGTGTGTCGCTTATCATATAATGAAATGCATGCATAATTATAACATAAAGCCTTTGCCAAACTGATCAAACGATCTAACCGAACTAGAGAGTTCAAATCTATTGCTCGGACAGTTCGAGAACACTCACTAAACGTTCTCACGTCGTTTGTGTCCGTCAAAGTTACCCTAAATACCGAATTCACGGCATTCAAACTAACCGCCGCAAATTCAGTTCAGATTATAATTTTGATATAGGTTTCCGACACAAAAAAGAATTACTTGTAATCGAAGCCCAAATACTTGTTCGATGAATGTCTTTTAAAACAAAACACAAATCGCTGATGATTGAATACACAGATATCAAGAAATACCTCGAAAACCAAGTAAACAAAAAAATTCCTTTAATAAGTACGAAATAAATGGGGAAAGCCGGCGACTATTCCTATCTTAAGTTATCATTGTCTAAATATCGTAAGAGTAAGGTGACAAAGTTTAAGCTTGCAATAACAAAACAATTCTAAAGATAGGTGCAGTAGATAAGGCTGGTTACTCGGTTTGCATTTAGCACCACCTTTTATCAACAGACAATCGTAAAGTGGCGAATAGAATTCTCCAATTGTTCATAAAGATAAAAAGATAATCGTATCTTGATAAAGTGGTAATGAACCGGTGTCGCGTCGAGTGACATACATTTAAAAATGGATTTATTTGCTAAGTCATAATAGCATTCGTTGAAAAATACAATTTGTTCTCAAAATTACAAGAATAGAACACAAAATTGAATTAATATACAGGACAATACAAAAAAATATGCATTAAGTGATTAGACGCTTGAAACGCCACAAATGTGACTTTCAACTTTGTGAGAGCTAACATCTACTGACAATGTGCATCAATGCTAGTTTGACAGTTGATGAATTTTAGTAGAGGACATTTAAATAATGTCTCCCTAACGAATGAGGTGAAGATTTCAATGCATTATTTTCAAGGTATTATTAATCACACCTTAATAATCGGTCCTCTATTTGGTGTTCGTTTTCAACACTCAAGATCATGAGCTCGTAAGGTTTAGGCACTGACTCAAATAATCAGATCGCCGATGCAAGCTGCTGAAAGGAAATGCTTTCGTTGTAATGCTTGTGGCTCTTAGAGACCGTACAATGAATAGCAGAATACATAAGGTACTCAATGTCGTGCAAATATTTTTCCGAACAAAGTTGGTCCTCCTTTGGCGGCGCAGTCTGGAATCAGGAAGCCATTTGCTAGGTACGCCCAGGATAAAATGTTTGGATAGAGTTTGGCAGCTCACGTCTATCCAAAAGGCGATTGCTCCTATTGAGTCGATGGCGTGAGACTGAAAATTATATAGGCGGAGAACTGTACGCTTGTTAATTGATAACCACGAGATTCAGGTGAAAATGAATAGCAACCTGATCAAAAACGATGCATCAACGTAAATTTAATCGGATGAAGTTAAGTCAAGTGGACTTTGAAGACTTTTAAGGTCATTGCTAATGGGTTTTTTAGCGTCGACTTGAATCAAATAAGCGTCGAGTCTATTAACCTACATACAGTGTAGTTTAAAGAACGTTACGAAACGATAGGAACTATATAGATATAGCCAAAGTTATTCAGTCTCAAGAGGAGAACAGATCGTCATTGAATCATCCACTGAATCGGAGGAAATAATGTACCAGGCTATCAGATTTCATAAGAAATACAATTTCTAAAGAAGAAATGAAATGAACCAGCCTTGCGTGCTCAGTATACTTTCTAGAATCAAAAATAGTTCCTTAAAAACCACGCATAAAAAAAGATCATTTTACTTACTCGCAATTGTATAAAATTTCGTCGCCAATTTTAACCGAAAAGCATGTCGCTGAGTTAAGGCAATACCAGGCGTCGTATGTGGGTGGACATGAATATGTGTGGAATGTAATGTTTGGCCGAGGTGTCGGACTTGGCGGTGGCGGTCTTGGCTTTGGTACTGTACGGCTAGAGCAGGCTTCTAAAATGAAATGTCCATTTTAAGTTTGTATGCATAGTTGTATTAACGGGCAACTTACCTGATGTTGAGAATAATGATATTATGACTAATAGTACAATAACTTCGAGATAAATTCCCAGATTCCGTCGACGCCCTGAAAGAATATAAACCAAACATATAAAATTAGTGATAAAGATATGACACATATTACTTTTGTTAACTTTTAGTAATGTTGGGCTTGTATTTCCTTGTACTTCAACTCAATAATTAGTCGGTCAGTTTCGAATTTCTTTTATAATGAATTTCATTTATTCCCCGGTAGCTAATTTTGAGCAATTTTCGTATTGTTTAAATGTATCAGTAACGCAGTTACAGATTTTATGTTTAAAAAACATTCGTCGGTGCTGGTTCATCAAAGTTGAAATGATTTGACATCGAAAAATGTTTAAGCAAGGTGACCCAGTATAATTTACCTTCTTCAACAATACACTTGAGTCTTTTGTACAAAACTTCCAAGCTACCAACAATGAACGATATAACATTTAAAAGAGGAAGTTGTGAAGATAATTTTGACCTAGTTGCAGGCAATGGGGACGTTCGGATACGTAGTTTGTATAAAACGTCAACTAGATTTGTCGGGACTAGGTATCCGAACGTCCTCAATAATTTAACTCCTCAGTCCTTCCGTTTAATTGTCAATAAACTGGAAAATTGCCCGTTTTATAAACCCACAAAAATAAATTGCTAGATGAGTAATCAAATCCTGTTTCAGATAGTTCTTAGGAAACGCATTTGTCTGCTACCAAGAAGAACGGACGTAGCCTCTAACCTCTAGTTCTTCCACAAGTTATTGAAATTGCAGAATCGTGAACCTTAGGGGGAATAAAAATGACGACTATCGAATATCTTAATTAAAATGAAACTCTCAATGAAGGTTGTAAAATATTTTTAATTAACTAAGTAAATGTAAACATTAAACTTTTGTAGACCATCTTAGGGCTTATTTATAGCTGGATAAAAACACCAGCATTATAACGTTTATGATATCAATCGATTGAACGTAAAGAACACGCATCACGCAAATCGTTACGTTCTCGTTGTCCAGTAAATGTACACAAGTGGGTAGTGGATATTGAAAATCAATTTTCTATGGCCTTCAGAGTTGTATCAGCAAGATAAGGTGGATAGTGAAGTTTTTCTTATTCAAACAATTTGATAACGGCTGCAATTGAAATCGACAGGTTGCATGTAAAATCGCAAAATCGATTGCGTCTGCATATAGGCCTTCCTTTTAATTTTATTTGACCTACATTAACGTAGCTAACGTCACAGACAGTTCACAAGTGCAAAGGACCTCGCTAGAAGTGGTGCATTTACATAGGAACTTGAGGAATTTTCTTCAGAATCACCCGAAGTGGCTCCATACTTGAAAGCGTTTTCAACGTACTAAATATATATCTTTTTTAATAGAGATTGTGAGTAAAATATAAAGGATCCTTATTCCTTGTATTTGGTTAGTTTATGTGACAGGAAAGACACAATTTGCGCTTTTGTGTCATTTTGGATACACAATTCACGAGACCTGTATATAATGAAATGAGAGGAATGTGAGTGAAGTTCAAAACCAGCCTGAGAAATTGAGAAAGTTTCCGATGTTGCTGAACTTATTGCCCAAAATTATCAAGAAGTCATCAAAATATGGCTTGTCTAGTGCGCGGTGCCTGGTTTTGGTTAGGTCACAAAGTAAGACTGTTTCACTCATTTGTGTCTGCGGAACTATGGCGATGGTCAGTGTCATTGCCAACAATCTAGCGACATCTACAAGCGTTCTCGCTGAGAAGTATACTTTGCTCTGACACTGTCGTAAGTTGGATAAATCTTCCTTGAAATGATGCAGTTCTTCAGACTCGTTCACCTAGTTCCTGGCCTTTGAAGTTAATTGCAGGAGGATTTCTGTCTTTAAGTATCGTAGCGGAGGACAAACTTTTTCCCCAAATGATGCGAGGAGAGCGGAGCCTTGACTTACAAATTCATTGGCTTTTTTAATGCAGTCCTAGCAAACCTGGAAGCAAACGTGGTCGAATCGAGGGGATTAATCGCGGCGTGACTGTCGACGAAGATAGCCTTCTTTTTGTCTGATTGTCGCTTTGTTAAGAGAGCAGTCGGTGTGCTTAGTCTTACGCATGCACCCCTACGGCAACAGGAGTTTTTCTTGAATTTTACTTATCATCAGGCGACAAGAATTGGTTTCTGTGATTTTGTATTTCAAAGACGAACGAAAGGAAGCGACCTAACGATTTTCTGACGTATTCGAAAGGCCTGCCACGATAGAAATGCACAAGTAACAATATTTAAAAGGCTGGACATAAACGCGTTCACATTCATTTATTTATTAACAGACAGTAAAGCAGCTATAAATGTCCTTAGCTCATCCATCATCTACTTCAAATCAGTCTTCCATAGCAATAAGGGATTTAAGGAAATGGAAAAGCCGATGAACTAGCCAAAAGACGGTTAGAAACCGCCTTTCTGTAATTTACGGGTGTAAATTCAGTGAAAACACATATTTGGAAAAATTCCCGAATTTTAAACAGGTCTAAGCAAGAGGGACATAATCCCAAGTAGGCATCCAATTCTTGGCACGATATCGAAAATTAAGTATAGGTTATATCACAAGCCAGAGTTTTTATGGTACATACCATTTGAATAAAAATAATCTTCTCTCCAGAATGCCGGCTATAACTTAAAGAAAACGAAACAGCTCAACATATGACATGTGAATATCCAGGCCTTTGTGCAATTTTAACAACTCTTCAGTGAACAGTGGGGCTTTCGGTACAATAGAACTTTTTAGCCGACGTGCCTTTTTTTCGGAATTGTGTGTCAAACTAAAAGTTATATTATCACTAAGGCCCCAATTATAGCGATACGTTAAACGAAACCGTAAAAATGTATTCTTGGTCTTAAAATGTTGCTTAAAAATAAGTGAATTGTGTTTAAATTTTCTAGAAAAAGAATTAACTCATTTTCTGTACGAAAAACTTTTTCTGATCAACTTCTCAGTTGATCCCCCGCCCCAGTTATAGGTACCTATCATTGAAATGCATCATTGAAAATTTCGATTTTTGATTTTAAGAAGTTTAATCAAACAACATTGGCTTTAATTGGTATTAAAATAAAGCTAATCAATTATGGATTTTTTACAAAAAAAAATATTTTATTTTGATTAAAAACTTTTCATTAAATCCACTTTTATTATTTCACTGATTGAAATCGATTTTAATGAAAGGCTGATTTTCGTTTCTCTAATATGGAAACCAATCGTTTCACTCTGATGTAATCGATTCTCTCTCTATTCTCAGCTGTCAGTTCTGCATTCAATGATCAATTTCATTGACAGTTCCTTCCACTGACAGCAATTTTTTAATGCTTGCTATAACTAACTTGTCAAAAGAAATGAAACAACCATTTCACTGATTTGTTCCAATGATGTATTTCAATGATAGCTACAAATAGGGCCTTAATTCCACACAAAAAACCAATTCATTCCACTGAAATGTTTCAATTTTTTACTGTTCCTTCTGTCAGGAACTTTTTTTCTGTTGGAATCTAATCAGTGGTGTTTGATTTGTTTGTACTGACAACACAGTGACAATCAGTTTTTCTGAAAGACTTTCTTCTGTTTGCTATGACCGCCTGAACGAAAAAAAAAACTCATTTTCATACTGGTCCAACTTTTTCGGTTGCATTTTATGAATCGCTATAACTGGGGCCTTAGAAAAAGTAACAGCTGCTTTCAAGCTGAACTCAGAATGCCATTCAGGCATTATTCTTATACCGGAAAAAAGTCAAGCCTCTGCTAGTCTCCTAAACAGACTGTGCGGCGCAAAGAATCGGTTGGCTCAGCGTCCCCTCCGAAAAGACTATATATAAACAACGCATTACACTTTTCTAAAAAAAAAAAAAAAAAGGAATTCAAACTGACGGATTTGTTCCCTTTAAAAGGTACGTCATACATTTTATCAAACATAACTGACGACAATGTGTTACACACCAGCTTCACTAAATGACCGAGTACAGATATTTCAAGCGCCGCACAAACGATGACATCTCCATTTGTTGTTCAATTGAATTAAATTTAAATTAAATTATGATTGTCCCCGAGATCGGTAAAGATGATAGGGCTACACATGGCAATTTCAAATCAAACACTCTGTGTGTAATTAAAAGGCATGCTGATTTCATCATTTCATAATTGAAACAGTCATAAGGTTAAGTGGTGAACAACATCTTTATAGGAATACTTGTGTATAAATGGTATTCAAAGAATACGATACGAAGCGGTACGAGAACCGCTTCGCTATTATTCCTCAATGGAGTGGATTTATTGACGTAAGTAAAGCGAAAAAGTAATTTCGTTTGCCAAAACGTATATAGTAATAACTCAGAAAGCATTAACTACCACATGGGTAGTCGGTCTTGAAACAAACAGCAGTCATCCATAAATAGAAACGACGCTGAGAAGCTTGATACGATACGAATGCTAATAATACCTTAAAACATTCCACTATCCACAAAAGTTTTTCAATCATATGATTCCTGCTGTCATTTGGTCCATTTGGTCGGTTCAAATGTACAAATGCAGCTCCATAGCTGCTTCCGAAGAATGAATGTCTCATCATTCCTGATCCGCTTGAGCAGATTCCCTAACTAGCCATACACGCAATTGGCCAAGCCCAACTTCTCTAGACTCAAAACGTGATAAATCAATAAAGCAAAGTCTACGCAATTTTAACATTCTAAGATCTAAGGTATATCTGCTTGGGCAAATATGGTGACGGAAGTCGCAACTTATCGAGGGCAGAAAATAGGTTAATGGACTGTTTTAACTCCTAATCCAATCACCATAAATTCAAACGCACCCTTATATTTACTTTTTATGTTTGAGCACCTGCTGATTAAACGCGCCCATTATTTGACGCAATACATATATCAGCGACTGCTTATGAACATAATATTGATTGGGCGTTTGTTCTACAGTTGGGTATTTATTTACACAAACTGTTCCTTTTACCACATATTTGTAACTTCGATTACATTCGCAAAAGAAACTGAAACGTAATAGCATACGCACATGTGCGCAAATTGTAGGTCAGCATTATTAGCGTATTATTGTGAAATGTTGTCGGAAGAACGCAAAACATCTTCACCAGCTAAGGGAAGTTATTTGACTTCACAGCTTAACAATATTAGCAACTAATTATGAGATACGTTATACAATTATAATAGTGATAAAACAATAGAACAGCCTTATGGCCAAAACACATGTGCAGAAATCCTGAATGCGGTGCTGCAAGTAAAACAGATGTGCAAAAAATTGTTTGACATACGCGATAACACTGGCTAAGCGTAAGCGTGCAGTTATAGCGATACGTAAAATGCAACCGAAAATGTTGAAACAGTATGAAAATGAGTTTTTTTTTTCGTTTATCCGGTTATAGCAAACAGAAAAAAGTCTTTCAGAAAAACAAATCAAACATCACTGATTAGACTCCATCAGAAAAAAAATACCTGACAGATGGAACAGTAAAAAATTGAAACATTTCAGTGGAATGAATTGGTTTTTTGTGTGGAATTAATTGAGAAGTTTATCAGAAAAACTTTTTCGTCCCGAAAAAATGAGTAGTTAATTCTTTTTGTAGAAAATTAAAACATAATTCATTTATTTTTATTTTTGATACACTTACTTTATAATTCATAAGCAATATTTTAAGACCAAGATTGAGTTCAAGCATTAACTTTAAGTTTTTCAAAAAAAACAAAAGACAATTTTTGAGTTGTGTTTTACGTATCGCTATAACTGGCACCTGCTGTCACTCGCGGACTAAGCAGATGGATCCATTAAATAGGTACGTTGAAAATTCAGAAATTCAATAAAATTGACACTTCTTTTGTTATATAGAGGAATTAATTTTGCCGAACAAATTCAAGAGAAGTACTCTTCCATCCTTACAAACCCAAAACATAAACAAGCACGATCTGGAAATGTCAAAAGCCTATGCCAAATGCCTGAAATTTTAAATTATATTCTTTTGTGTTTTGGTACGTTTGAATTTTGCAGAAAATTTCGATTTCTAATCTTGCTGCGAGGTGAATTCTGCACATGTGTTTTGAGCATTAGAGAGAGTGTGCATTTATGGAACGCGCAGGTTCGTATAATATTCTGAGATATGTTTGGCAAAGTCTTTGGAAGGGTTAGGTTAGGTTTATGGGTGTGTACATGTACAGCAGAGCGAGCCATGTGGTACCAAACGTAGGTCCATGTAGAAATGGCTTCCCTCTTGTGGTAACTCGACCTCGTTTAGATATTTCGATATACTTATGAACATGTAAAGATTAGAAAGTGAGACATCCTGTATATCATTTGAGTAATAAGTTCCAAGCGTTCTATTCCTGAAGTGACAGAGGTGTGTCCTCATGAGCATCCTCGTCTCCGCAACCCCTGCATATATCGTCATCTATGAGATTCAGTTTCATTATATGGTTCCTTAGAAAGTTGTGACCTGTAAGGGCCCCCACCAGTTTGTATAGCGCCGTTCTATCAAACTGCATTAGCTTTTTGGTCCGACTCATACTGTATTCTGGCCATAGCTTTCTTAAAATTTCGCAGGTAGTTTATTCTTTCCACCTATTGTTGGCTTTCACACGGATCTTATTTTCGATTCCCTCTGAAGACCGGTTGTTTGATCGACTCAAGTCAGTTCCTTTGCCATCTCGTTGCCGGTCTTGTCCCTGTGCCCAGGAACCCAGCAGAAATGCGTGGTATGCTGCGAGCATTGAACCTTAAGCGAACTATAGCTTTGGCTTTATTTCAATAGCAGAAACTACTTTATAACTTCCTGACTGTCATTTGGTATTTCCAACATTGGCTAGACACCATATGGACAGTTTCGGTGATTGACAGAACCTCAGCATTTGGAAGACACTTCTTTAATCCGTCAATCTGATGGTATGTTCAATTCCTTGCAGAAAATTATGGCGCCAGTTCCACAGTCCATCTTCGATCCATCTGTGTAGATGGAAATTGATTTCCTTTTTGTGGGTTCATCTGCGTTCCATTCCTCTTTGCTGGGGAGCAAAAGAATAGTATATCAAAGTCCATATGTGGAGACATATCGTCAGAGGTAACAGCACTCGCCACGTATATTTGTCCGGAGCCTGTGCGGGTTCCAGTTTGTAAGGTTTCCAGATATCCAGATCTTGCATAAATAGGTCTATTGGTAACAAGTTGAGGATTGCCTCCAGTCCAGCCGTAGGTGTTGTCCTTATTGCGCTGGCTGTATACATCCACAAAATAATTTTAGGTTTTGACCCCCACCATCTGCCGAAGACTCGGTTGAATGGGAAGAAAGCATCTGCAGTTTTTCTCACTCTTTCATTAACGTTTAGTTTCCAATTAAGCTTCCTATTTAGTACAGTAACAGTCGTGGAAAAAGCAATAGCTATTTTAAAAGTGAACTACCGATGAATGCGTACTGGGCACCTACCTGGGAAGCGTGAAATCAAACAGTCCCCCGGACTGACTGCAGCGCTATTGGATGGAAGTACATAATTATGACAAATCGGTGAGTCGTTCAATGTAATGTATATTTTATACCTATTATTGTCACCGATATATGTAGCTTAAAATAAATTGCTTATCGACTTAATATTCCAGACAAAATGCAGACAAGGCTTTAAATCGAATTTGGCAATATCAGACGCAATTGCATACATCATATACAAATCTACTCATATATGCATGCGAACAAAAATCTTTCAAGTTCTTCCGGTGAATGACGTTGATATCCGGTGCGAATGACTCAAATATCGACAGATAACCAATTGCAAAAGAAGAACGAATCACAGGTTGGTTATGACCACGCAAAAAAAGACAAATCCCTGGGAAAACTGTATTGCTGCGTCATTTTGTCACTTCCGGTTATAAGAGGTGGTTTCTATTGACATCAAATAGATTTTCTCAAGTCCAAGTTATATAACCTTGGGGTATAGTATTCGATTTAAATAGGTTTTTCCAAGCAACCAGATCAACCCATATAAGCCTGTAAAGGTGCAGTCCACGGAATAAAAGCAGCCTTAAAAGGTGAAACCAAATTTGTTACATTTAATGAGCAACAATAGTTGAAGCCATCGCCCACCATTTGTCGAGGTGGTAAAAGCGCACATTTAAAATGATTCCAAACGCTGCGGCTTATTTATATTTGTAAAAAATAAATATATGCCGATATTAGGTGTGTTTTTTTGAGTTTCTATACCTCAACAAAGGTATAATGGAATAAAATAGTATAAAAATGGTATACAACTCAATAAAGATTCACCAGAAAGGTTCCAACATAAGCTGCTGCTGTCAATTCACTTTCACTTTGAATAAATATTTAGTGTGAGTGCCGGAAGTGTCAAGTAGGACGTAGTTGCTGTAATTGCGTGCTGAAAATTCTACTCTAATTTGCTTTGCAAAAAATTTTGTATATAAGGTGAAGGTTTAAAATGATTATTAGTACGGAGCCACCTAGACACTCGCCTACAGAGGAAGATCTTAACGACCTTTTTCGAGCTCTAGGTACTAACTTTATCATTGGAGGTGACTTCAATGCAAAACACACCTATTGGGGGTCCAGATTAGTAACGACGAAAGGTAGGAAGCTTTACAAAGCAGGGCGAAATTTTAATTGTAACTTTATTTCGACTGGATCGCCTACTTATTGGCCATCCGACCCAGCAAAAATACCAGACCTTATTGACTTCTTTATAACGAAAGGAATCAATAGAATAGAAGTAAGGGTTGAAAACAGTGATGATCTGTCGTCGGATCATACACCTGTAATCCTAACGGTCAATGGCATGTCAGTAGAGCAGGTTAGCAATGAAAGACTTACCAGCAAAAGAACAAACTGGTGTAATTTTAAAAAAATTCTCGAAGGTTTTATAAACCTTAGAGCTCCACTGGCCACAACAAGGCATATTGACATCGAAGTGGAACAATTCATAGCCGATATACAACAGGCGGCAGAAGATAGTACACCAACTATTCAACAACGTAAGCAAGCTTCGGTAAAATACCCCACAGAAATTAGGGAACTAATATTAGAAAAGAGAAGAGCCCGGAGAAAATGGCAAATGACAAGATATCCCGGCGATAAAACTATATTCAATAGACTTAACAATAAACTTAAAAAAAGTATCAGTGAGTTTAAAAATAGAACTCTTACTAAATATCTTTGAAATTTAACTGCTGACAAAGTCACAGACTACTCCCTTTGGAAGGCTGCTAAATATTTAAAAAGACCTCAAACGCAAGATCCCCCGTTAAAAACATCTGACGGGAAATGGATCGGCGACCCAAAAGAAAAGGTCAAACTATTTTCGGAACATTTTACAAATGTTTTTAAACCTTTTCCACCTAGTGTGGCAAACGAACCCCTTGAATTCTTTGATAGGATAGATGAAGACGTAATCACTTACGTTTCACTTAAAGAGATCAGCACATGTATTCATAAGCTCTCTAATAGAAAATCGCCAGGTTATGATCTTATAACTGCCCAAATTCTGAAGGAACTACCCTTCATAGCATTGGTTAAACTTAAGCTTTTAATTAATGCTTGTTTTAAGCTAAGATATGTTCCATATCATTGGAAGATAGCAGAAATTATAGTTATACCTAAACAAGGTAAACCTCCATCTGAAGTCACCTCATACAGGCCAATCTCAATTTTACCTGTTTTATCAAAACTTTTTGAGAAACTGCTTCTTAAAAGACTAGACAGAATAATAGAACAAAGAAGGCTTATTCCCACCCACCAGTTTGGGTTTAGAAATAAACACTCGACAATAGATCAAGTACATCGTATAACAAATATTATAGAAAAATCATTAGAAGAAAAGCAAGTTTGCTCTACACTATTTTTAGACGTTGCTCAGGCTTTTGATAAGGTCTGGCATAAGGGCTTAGAGTATAAATTTCATAGGGATCTACCAAGAGAGTACTATGAGATACTTAAATCTTATATTTCAAATAGATTCTTTAGAGTTCGCTATGGTTCAGCGTATTCTGAACTCAAAGAATTACAAGCAGGAGTTCCACAGGGAAGTGTTCTGGGACCGACCCTGTACTTATTGTATACTAGTGATATACCACATACAAACGATGTGATGATAGCTACATTGCTCTTCTATCAACTGATAGATGCGTGATTAAATCCACAGAAAAACTACAAAATTCTGTTAACGAGATATGTGATTGGGCCCAACGATGGCGAATTAGACTTAATGAGTCAAAGTCCACTCATATCAATTTTACAAATAAAAAAATAACGAACGCTCCTGTGGTTATTAATAACCAAGTAGTTCCTTATTCTAACACAGCTAAGTATCTGGGTATGAATTTAGATGCTAAACTGAAATGGAAGGAACATGTGAAAAAGAAAGTAGAAGAGTTAAATATTAGGTATAGAAAACTGTATTGGTTGCTAGGACATAACTCTGAAATGTCCACTGAAAATTAAATTTTAATATATAATCAGATACTAAAACCTGTTTGGACGTATGGTATCCAATTATGGGGTTGCACAAAGAAAACAAATGTACAAATAATGCAAACATTCCAAAATAAAGTCCTTCGGGGAATAGTAAATGCCCCGTGGTATATTAGAAATAATGACTTGCATCGTGATTTGCAGATTGATCCTGTAACGGAAGTAATTAAAAAGTACGCGATTCGTCACATTGACCGTCTGCAGATGCATATTAATCCTGAAATAATAGACGTCTTAAATGTACGATATAATATTCGTAGATTAAGAAGAACTAAGCCTCACGAACTTATTATCTAAAAAATATGAGAACCCGTATTCAAATTGTAATACCTTCTCAAACGCAACTTAACGTTGAAAGTAAAATCATTTGTCGATCTTTCTTTGATTGGTCATGATTAAGGAGGTGTTTTTAGTGCGGTTAGAGTCCCACACTACTCTGGGTTTCTAGCCTTATTGTGTCTTTCGAGATTTTCACCTTCAATAACAAAAAAAAAATAAAAAAATTAGTACGGAGCGCTTTGTAGAAGCATTTCACATTTTTCGCGTCAGAGTTTGATGAAAATAAACTCAAAAAGCCCACAAATTCGGTCACCCAGACTTCAACCCAGAGATTCAACGCAGTTGAGGTGGTGTGCAGCACTAACTTGCTTTTCCTAGCTGAAAGGGACCCTGTTTGACGTGGCCATGTTCACTCCAAACTATACTGTCAGTTGTAAAGATGAATTTTGTACACGGATAGACCATAAATCGTTGAATTTTGAACACTAACTGTGTTTAGACGATTTTCTTGCTTTCGTAACTCCATATATCAATATATTCATTTATTTCCAACCAATTTACAGAGAAAATGAAAAGAGAATTCCACCGAAACTTCGTTTTGTTCGTTCAAATATATAAAAATTACAATCTAACGATGAACAAATTGACAGACGTCATAAGCATAGCACATCTGACACTAGCAAATGAGTCTGCAAATGTCCTTAACGTCTGACAATTGATTGGCAATGATGCAATTAACAATTGTGTGTTCAGACGATTGGAAGATGAATACCTTACAGGTTTATTGTCAGATGGCGGTTCGTCAATCATCTGACAGCGACTTCTGCAAATATTGTTAGACGAAATTGTAAGTTCATGTGGTTGTAACTTGTAAGGCAGTTGGACCAACTTTTTCAGTAAGTCAGCCAATCGCCTGAACATATCTTGACAGTTTTTTTTTTTTAAATTTACTTGTTAAATCAATACACATCCACATTACATACACACATACACATTTTAGTGACTTAGTAACCAGCAATGGATCCTCCATCAACCGAAAGGAAATCTATGTCGTTGTTTTTCTTGATATGGAAGGAGCTTTTAACTACACATCCTACAGGTTTCTCAAAAACATCAATCTATCCCCTATCATTGGAAGGTGGATAATGTCAATGCTTGCTTAATGATAGAAAAATTTAGTCACACATCGATGATGTGATGTGGCACTCACGATTAGAAAGTCCTTGTCATTGACAGACTACTTCGGTCCTTGGCAAAATCGTTGCAAATACGCTCTGTCTGTATTTCAAAAATGGTGCATAAAGAAAGCCTTTCTGTGAATCCAAAATAGACGACCATTGTCCCTTTTATCAAACGCAGGAAACTAGATCTTATTATTCGTCCTATACTATGTATGGCGAAACTATTAAAGCCAAGTACATGGGAATCATTCTTGATAGCAAACTATCATGAAACCAGCAAATAAAACGTACCGTAAAGAGGACCAATAAATTCTTATGGATCTGCCGTCGAGAGGCTCGTTGTTAGATCAGCGCCAGCGATCGCCTACGCTGCTGTGGTCTGGTGGACAAAGACTTACAAAGTCACCGAACCGTCAAAAAGCTGAACGACAACCTGTCTAGGCTCCACCCCGATTACAGCACTGAATGTCATCCTAAGTCTTAAACTTATTCAAACATACGTTCAAATGGTGTCAAAACTAAGTGTATCGATCAACATTAACCCCTATTCTAATCAAGGAGCTCACTTAACTTTGCTTAACGCTATAGTGCCTAAAAGCCCATTCAGCATGCCTCTAGATGACATGCTACCGCAATATGTCTTCAAAACTTCTTTATAATCGTCCCACCAAGGGAAGACGGGGAAAATTACAAACCAAATCCATCACGATTTAGCGGCGTCTGGTAAATCTACACAAACGGTTCTAAAATGGAATCATGGTCTAGATCTGGGAATCCATGCAGAGTCGCCTCAAGCGAACTAGGCTAAAGTCCTTGCTATTCGACATTGCGCTAAATAAATCCAAGTTCTAATACACGTGGTAGAACCATGTTTATCTTCCCAAAGAGCTAAGCACTAAGACTCATCTAGTCATTAAACCGAAGCTTGTTTTGGAAACATACACGGCGATCCACGAACTTGCTAAGAAAAGCCTAGAAATTTTTTAATGGCGCCTTCTGAAGTGTCAGCAAAATAATTTTCAAAAACTACGCTATAAGCCTGGCTCGCATCGAATTCAATAAAGTCAATTTAACGATTGGTTCTGCGTTTTCAGCAACAAGGAGTTGTCTTTGATCTTCTGCATGCTGGAATACCACGTGCGGTAAGAAATGATGTTAACATTGATTGGGTGCAAGCACCAGGTGACGTTCTCAGCAGTTGCTGATGCTAAGGCAGTCTTTGCAAAGAATTTTAAAGCAGCTTCCCCTTTTCCCATATAAGATCCAACGATCGCGAGCTAAAACCAAATGATCCGCAAATAAGCATTCAATATGAGCGGCCGTTTTCAACAGATTTTTTCTAAGTTCATTCCCAAACTCACAATGAGCGATGAGGCCCATTTTTACCTCATTGGTAAGATGAATAATTGCAGAATTGAGGCACCCAAAATAAAAAAAAACATCAAAAGCATCCACTCAAATGTACAGTATGGTGTTGAACAAATGCAAAAAGGATTATTGGATTAGATTTTTTCTAAAACCACAAACAAGTTCCAAGAAATGTGGAAGGCATTCAATACCGGATCGAATGGGCACCATTCAACTGACATAACCTTCAAAACATAATTCGAAAATCTTTTCAAATTAAAATCTAAATTTTATGACACGGATGTGCCACCCTGTACCATGCCACACAAGCTTCTTTTTTTCTTGTAAAATATTTCATCTCAATTCGAAGACGTTGACGAATACTCGTGTTTAAAGACTGAACCCAAGCGACATTAATTTGCTTGGCAATAGGAGGTCGCCCACCATCTTCCTCTGGACATTATAAACTGTAGCCAGTCTATCGATTTTTGTGGCAAAGCCAACAAACGGAATGTGACTTCATCCGTATTTTACAACCCGACAACGAACATCGCATGATACGAGTATCTAAGTATTTGCATACATTTTTGTGAAACACTTAACATTAGCATGCCAATGGAGTGCCCTGCTGAGAGTTGAATTGTTTTCCAGAAGCTCAAGTACAAAGTCTTTTAATTTAACGCAAGTGAAAAGAAAATCGCACAGTTTCCATGTTACTGGCCCCTTTCAAAATGGATCGTATACTATAAACAACATTCTTCACCCTATTAAAAAAAAAAAAGAAAAAGGCAAAAATGCTTAATTTGGCAAACAAACAAAACAAAAAAAAACTATGGAAACGCTGGGAGTGGGCGGTTGACATCATAACTGATGTTATCTCATCTCTTTGAGTTAGGTAAACGTGCGTGTACTTTTTTATGGCTAAATAGCAAAAATTTACTTGTCTAGCGGAAGTTATTTAACATAATGGGCGACTTTTCAATGCGAAAAGTAAAATAATCGCACAGCCTCTTGATAGGTCTCAGAAAAGTGTCCGCTACAAAGGATTTTGATATATATAGCGCGTCTTATTCATAGGCCATAGAGGGGAATACGATTTAGTACTGAATGACCACAGATTAAAAAGCTAAGGGCTTTTCATGTTTGCTCATATATCACAAACATTTTTTCAGACGAACACTAGGATGGAGCGAAAAAACTTTCTTTTGTTTATTGGTATCTAATAGTAAAAAAAGGTTCCTTATCCTTATAGGCTTAAATATATAAATGCGGAATATTATTCGATTTGGATAACGATAACTGCCTCCTTCGACCTTTTCGTAATCAAGTGAGACGGTGTGAATGTGTGCTATAAAATGTAATCACTTTTTTGAATATCTAGTTAGCCACTCTTTTTGTTTCATATCCGTTCACTATCGTTTTCCGTGTACATTATCGTCTCTTTTACAATTATTAAACTCTTTAAAAAAAGAACATGCAAAGAACGCGACGTTTATTTAAATGTCCTATACATATTTGGTGATTCTTGTGATATAAAACAAAACGTTATGCCTACTTATGAAGATGCAATAACTATACTATGAATGGAGGAGACCATTCCAGAAGTAGCAGCTATACATAGTAACATCCAAAATAGAAAATATATGGCTACTACAATTTTTGAAGAACAAATCGCTTTGATGCAAGAGCCAGTATCGATATACATGGGATATGTAGTTCCTTAGACTAGTTAGGCCAAAAGAGTACAAATTGCAATAAGAAGTTTTCTAACAGATGAGGAGATTCCTCAACATCATCTTATGGCTAGCGGTTGTGACGGTACAAATGTGAATACAATAAAGTACGGTGGTGTTATAAGACTACTTGAGACAGAACTTCAAAAACCACTTCAATGGATAATATGTTTACTACATTATTATTATTATTATAATTAATCTTTATTTAAATGAATTCAATGATAATACAGTTTTATATATTATATAAAGTGAAAAGCATGGCTTTATATTGCCGTCTGCCGATTGATTGACATATGTTCCTGATACATTTTATAAATTAAAAATTGAATATACAGCGGACGCTCACAAATTAGAACTTTCGGAAATTCGAATCTTCCAGAAATTAGAACCTGAGTTTTAAATACATTGAATGCTCTAAAATTAGAACTTGAGGTTCTTATATCGGAGCGATTTTTTTTAATAAGTACAAAACATTGGTGAATCCCCATTTTTGTATTTATTTTGCTTCAGCAAGGCAAAAATAAAAAGGGGAATCCCCAAATTATGTACGTTGTGATTCCCTTCGCGATTTTTTTGTCAATTCTACCTAGGTACATGTTTGGTTATACGCCTGTGAATATTTGTATAAAAATAATAAATATTGGAGGTAGTTTCACTCTTTTTGTATAAAAATAATACATTTTGGAGGTAGTTTCACTCTTTATTTTTACTTTTTAGGTGAATTAAAAAACGTCCAGAAATTAGAACATTTCGGGAATTAGAATTACCCCAGGAACAAAGTGGTTCTAATTTCTGAGCGTCCGCGTACTAATTATTATATTAGTGAAAAAGTAAAATAAATGCAAAATAGTTTTGACTGTACCTTTGTTTCAATTTTTTTTTTATTAATTATGTACAATTTTCCAAAAATTACATATTCAAAAAACTATTGCGATACTTGAGCAACTTCCAACCAAAATGACCGTTCAACAATTCTTTTGCTTCCTGAAGTGTGAGAAAACTCTTGGAGAAATACAGTCTTCTAATTTCGAGAAGTATTGGACATTCTGCGAGGAAATGGAAAACGCCTTCTGGCACATTTAAATTGCAGAGGCTGCATGTTCTTTGAAGAGCCTGTCTTTGTGATATAAAATTTAGGCCTAAAGTTTCAGTTCTGATTTTGAAATTATGCTGATTTCGTAGGTTGTTAACTCATTGCAAAAATAGTTATTTGTGTCCAAAGAATGGCTTAGAGTTCTATATATGCTTCTAGAGTCGGAGGTTTGCGCCCTGTTCAGGCAGTTCTCATAAAAGCGTTCGTCTATCTGCACTATACAATCATAAAATTTATATTGCCAGTCGTTGACATTTTCCAATGTTAGGTTTAATTCCACACCATATTCTGCTGCCAGATCGAACCAATCACTAAAAGCCGTTAATTTGCAGCGAAAAGCATATCTTAGAAGCTGGTTCTAAAGATTGGTGTTACGCCATTTTATTACCTTCACCACGTAGTCCGCGTTTGCTTTTAGATTTTTATAATAAATTTATATATGAATAAGCTACCTTTAAAACACTTATTTTAACATCTTCGGGACCTAAGTCTTACACTGGACTTTTGGGAAAAGTACTTGAAACCTGTGAACAATTACCTGTTAAAACAATTCGACGTATTGAAGGAAATGTTCTACCAGAACGCCCTATCTAGGTTCTCCGTTAAAAATAAACCATCGCCCAAGAATAGTATGGCTATGGCCTTCAGATATCTTCGAAAATAACTTAAGAACGTAATCGATCATGTCATTCGATGGAATGGTTATTTTGCACATCCTGAAAACATTTCTGACCCACCGATTATGCAAAACTTGTGTGGCCAAGAAATTCGGAGCATCGTAGAATCTTGTGATGAAGGTGAAGAGTTCTTTTTAAGACTTCCGTGCCATACTCAGGCTATTGAACGATCTGTAAAGATAACGACGGAAGCTGCCACTTCTCAGTAAATGAAAAAGTCCTGACTAGGCTCAATAAAGTCAAAAATAGAACCACGGAAGACAATGCCTAAATTTGAGCAAAATACGATTTTTAAGCATCTTTATTATAAAATACAAATTGTTTATTGTTACGGAATTGACTTTATTTTTTGTTTATATTAAATTTCTTATCATAAATAGTATATTTTGCGCACTTTTATCTTTCTACTTTTACTTTCTTTCTTATTTTTATATTATTTTCTGCCATACCTATCTGTTTAGAAGAATGGTGTAGAAACCGGAGTTGCCTGTAAGATATTCTACTAAGTTTTTACTAGTTTTCTAGAGCTAATCAAAGCTACGTAGACTTAAAATCCTATTGCCATTGCTTTAAACGGATTCAATGGCTTATCTGACCTGTTTTAAACCTTGAAGTGTATATGAAACACATATCGTATGGCTCAATTTAAAAGCGATTTAGGGTTACAACAGCTGGGATGCGTTTACGGCCAGTTTACGGCTTTTGGCTCGGGTTTGCAGTTTGATTGGCGGTTGCTGGCTCATGCTCCCTTCTTATAGATCTACACAGAGAACTGTTTGTTGAAGTACAAAGTTTTTGGGAGGGATCTGTAACCGTCAAGTTGTGGAAGTTCATACAACAAATTCGTTCTATAGGCGGTCACTTAGACTTTGGTTTGTGTTAAGCTTTTAGGTAAATATGAGTTGCACCTTCTTTTTGCCTTATGGTGGGGGTTCTTTGCGCCCCCAAAGACGCATATATTTTAATGGACCCGGTCGTCTTTGTGTAGATTCGGGTTGCTTTTGTTGTTTTGCTGTCAAAGTGAGACTTCCAATTTAGTCTCTTTTCTATGATTGTTAGAAAATTGTTGGTATTTCTATTACTTAATCAGCCACCTGAAGCCACCTACGCGATTTCGTCTACCAATTGCTCTAATTGAGAAAGAGGAAAGTTCAATCGCAAAAAATCTAAATTTACGAATTGTCGACCTCGTTTAATCTTCAAAATTATTTTATTTGCTAAATTTGCTGCAACCTTAACCAACGACTACAAAGCATCAAGGCCTGCGGTAGAAAATTCCTATGTGGACAGAGCGAAAACTTTCAGCGAAAACCAAGCATTTGGGTAATCTACCCACGACGCGGGGATAATGGGTATTTTTCGTCATTCGTGTGGGAAATTTGGAGCATAAAGTATGGCATCACTGCGTCTGACAAACATACGAAAGTATAGCTGCCATGAAAGAGCTTCTCAATAAGCCACTTGGACTTGGGCATACAATTGTAGATCCCTTCCATTGGTCCCAAAAATGAAAAACTCACACCAACCCAATGGTGAAAAGCTATGCCTAGTGTCCGGACGAACCTAGTGTGATTCTTCTTCTTCTTCCATATTGGAATCACTGCTTCGCTATATGTTGTCATCCGATTTCCTCAGTGTGAGGCCAATCCAGCGCCATTTTCTCTGTTTGATGTCAACATCCACTTTTGTTTGTCCAGTCCTAAGCCACAATTCGTTGTTGGAAACCTGATGTGGCTCCAACAATTTATTTACTTATTTCTTTTAGGAATCCTCCAACATATCGCGTCAATATATGGAATTGAACCTAAGTTCAGATTTCTTCTTATGGTGACACGTCGTGTGACAGATTACAGCGCGATTAATGGACACATTTTCATTGGTGCACCAGCCAATGACTGCCAGAAGGGCGTGTTACATAAGAGCCGTGAATTTGTTTACTCGTTGCGTTTATGATCAAGTCATCGGTCTAACCAATTGTGTTGATCCAAAATTGTCTGAACTATAAAACAGGCCTTCAATGCCAAACGACCAGAAGAGGGATGAGAGTACTCCTCTCGTAATGTTTGGGAAAAACTAGTAAACGAGGTTTATTTTCTGGTTTTGGGGAAACTAGTGCTAGCCAAAAGAAACTCCACGAAAACAACAAATAAAAACCACAAGAAAAATTAAATTCCTTCCAGAATCGCCCAAAGCTATAGGAGTGACAATGTTTTTTGGGTTTTATGTTAATGGGCTAAAGCAAAGTTTAATAAATGTGACAGCAAAACGTACGAAAGTGGTTGTGCTAAAATGTACAAGTATAGTTCACTGCACGCAGACGATTTCTTCTTTTCTCATCCAATTTGTTTTAATTATTGTGCAGTTAGAATAAGGATTAATAGTTTGTAAAACTTACTTAAGTGATTGCGTGCGATTTCGAGTTTGCAGGGAGGGAAACAAACAAAATCCGGTCTGCCCATAAGCAATCACAAATGTGTGGCTGCACAGACTGAAACCCGAAGCGACAGACTTTAGAATACTTTTCATTGATGTATACGTGTGGTATACAGTGAGCAAGTGACGCCATGCAGTGTCATTATTCTCCGCCATACATCTTATACTAATACACTTTGAATCTTCTTAATGTCAAGTCATGTCTGTCTTAAGTGCGAAAAATTACCAGCATAATGTCACGTACTGAGTGAGAAGCATAGACCGCCCGGATAGCTGTAATAAAAGGGTTCTACCGTTCATAATTGAACTTTTCACTTTGATGCACGACCGAATGGGACTGTTTCGCAAACGTTTACAAAACAAACATTTTCGCGTGTGAAAAACGTGTTGTATCCTTTGAATAACACGAAAGTCCCATAAATAAAATAGCATGATCCTAACTGGTGTACATACATACGATACCAGGGATGGCCCTGGCTAATGGTAGTGATTTTTTAGGAACGGGACTTGCAAAAAGGAGGCCATGATCTGTAGTGAGTAAAAGGTAAAGAATTTTTCCTTTAAATGTAAAAATGGTCATCCAGTTGGCTTGAATCACTGTCAAAACATTTATGAATGGAACTCGACTTCGTTGATTTGTGCATTACGAGAACGTATGCAGCGGTCGATACGTTGAACCCAATTTTTAATGACTCGGCCGCACATTTGACCACTGAGATTTCAATAACTCGATTATTGCACCCGCTGTGTGACTTGTGGCAACGTCTTATTTTAACCACATATCACCGATGTCGTTCCAACTTCCAAATATGTCTCTTTTTATTCGACAAAAAACGGCCCAACTACGCCACCGGAATGAAAATCGCACATAACAGTGGCTTTTTGCGAAAAAAGGCTGTTTCATGAAGCAAATGAGGGCTTTCAAAAATGCGCTTCATGATTTTGCGATGAAATTGTTCATTTTCTTCAATCATGTCCAGAACCCAATTCTCTTCATGTGATCAAGTAGCTTTTTCTATTTCTTGAGTCAGCTTAATCTTGTATGCGTGTAGGCCAAGATCCTTAGACAGATATAACTTGGAGGTGGGTAGGGACTTTGTCTACCTAGGCACCACCTCCAGCATCAACCTCAACAGAGATGAGGTTAAACGTAGAACAGACATGATAGGCATGAGCCTTTCGCTCTTTCTTTGGGCTAAGAAGGCAATTGAATAGAAAAGCAATCTCTTGAACAACCAAAGGGACCATTTAGAAGAACCTTATCGTCCCAGACCTACTCTATGGCGCAGAGGCATGGTCTCTATCAAAAGCGGATGAGGTTACTCTTGGTCGTTTCGAGTGGAAAGGAGGGGGAGATACAACGTAAACTGTACAACAGAAGAGTGAACGTTCAACGAGCAAATGGACACGAAAGCTCCGTCCCAAAAATTCTTCGATCCACACCTGCGAGGGACGGCGCAGTATCAACTTTGTTATCAACTTAGCTAGCGAAGCTGGAGATAGTTGGCTAAAGATGGCTTGTTGTTTGAGGCCCAAGTCCACCCCGGACTGTAGCGTCAACTTTTAAGTAAGTAAGTTAATAGAATCCCATTGAAAGACGTGAAATTTAAATATAAAGGAAGGATCAACACTGGGCATTTCTGTCGAATTGGTCTGGCTGAGTATATTTTAAACAAATTCAGCCATTCAGTTATCAGGAAGACTCAAATCTGTGTCACAACGCTACGTCAGTGTATGTTGAACTCATAACACTGGCCATCATATTAAAGTACTAACCGAAGTCAGATTTATTCGTTTGTATTGCTAGGATGATGCGCAGAGAATGTAAAGGGTTTTCCAATAAGAGGTGTTATTTTGATATTCAAAGAAAAATGCCATTCTTTGAGATAAATGATCGGATATTTATTTCATAATAAAGAGGAAGGTATGCTGTTAATAATGAAAAAGAACATCAGCCAAATGGCCACCACGACCACGCTTACAGGACCATATCCTTTTCATGAAATTTTGCATAACAAAATCGCAAGGTGGCTGCCCTATGTCCTCGATAGACTCACGAATTCCATCTTTGAGGTCTTGAAACCACGCTGGGCTGTTGGCGTAGACCTTATCTTTCACGTGGCCCCAAAGGAAGAAGTCGCAAGGTGTTAAATCACAAGATCTCGGTGGCCAATTGTGATCACCTCTTCGAGAGATAACACGGTCCGGAAACTTTTCCCGTTAAAGATCAATGGTTTCGTTGCTTGTGTGGCACGTAGCGCCGTCTTTTTGAAAGTAAACGTTGCCCAGATCAATACCACACAACTCCGGCCATAAAAAATCATTAATCATGTTTGTGGAATGCCCAATTGACGAGGAATGGACAAACCTGGGTTTTGTTAAACACTTTAGGCTACAGCAGCAATATTCTAAGTTGTTCTTGAGCGACGTGCACGGGTTTTATTCTTCACATTACTAACTTGTCCCAACAGCTCGACTTTTTCCACCAATTTCTGTATTGCGGTCCGACAAGGTGCTTCATGACGACCCAAAAATGCTTTAGTTTTGCGAACTGTGACTGCAAAATTTTCACCATTTGTGTATCGTTCCAATTTTAGTAATGGCGCAGTTTCTACTTGTCAAATGTCAAAAAATAACAGCTTCAGAAGTGACAGCTACCGAAATAGCGGGCTATATTCAAAATAACACTTATTGAAAAACAAGGTAACATGATCTACTCATTGTCGAGAAGTTACTTCTCCACACTGAGTGGTTTATGTTTCGGTGGTTTGATCGTGCTAAGCACATGTGCCAAACTTGGATTGCTTTGAGTTGCTTGGTCGAAGTTCGACATGTGGTATGTGGACTCCCGCCATTGATTAACTCTCTGGCGGAGGTGGTGGCTCCACTTTTTATATAGATGACACTTAATTAACACGCGCTAAAGAGGTTATGACTACTTTTATAATGTAGTGTGATTTACACAGCGCGGGCGTTAAGGAAATTGGGATAGGGAAGCTAGGAGATACGAGGATGATGTTGATGTTGGAAAAAAAGAGCCTATATCTCGGCCAAAAAAACAAACGGTCACTTTCCATAAATTTGGCCGCAACCTATGAAGTTCCTTGCTTTTACAATACGTAACTACCGACGCGGGAGAAGCACCCCTGACCTAAGGGCATAAGGTCAATAACATATCTCTAACAACTGAATTCATATGAGCAACTAACTTATGGCCGTGCTTAACCACTTTGATCATTGAAGTTGTCAGCATTTCCAAGCTACGTTACTTTAAAATTCAATTTATCATCTCATTTATGCGTGAATCTTATGAAAACCACCGACGAGTATTACCAAAAAAAATCAACAACAATCAACTAACTACTATAGTACTAGACTACTCACTACTAACGATACAGATCTAAAACTTCTCTTACGTTTTGAGATCGATAAACACTTCTTGTAAGTTTCTTTTGGAAATTATGGTTGCAGTTTGGTGGGCTTCAATAAGTACCGTGCCTACATAAATTAAGTTCAACGACACATACGAGGCAAGCGCCTAGTCTTATATTTCCGCTACATTAATTACCCTTCGCATTTTGTTTATGAAGCTACCTTCATCTACTTTCAAGAAAATAACTGCCTAACTGGAATAATTTTGTTTTTTTACTACTTTAACCGTCTTCGTTGCTGGCTTAGAATTCCGTTTCATACTTTGGTATTTGTGCAAAATTTAAAATATCAATTACAAGCCGTCGCCCGTGGCTGCTTCGCTAAGGTTATTTTTAGATGCTACGATATTTTTGGAGGTAATAATTATCGGGAACTAGCTGTTATCCCGCGGCTCCGCCCGCGAATGTTAAAGCCATTTTCCCACAGACGTCAATAAGTTTCCAGTAAATTAATGAAAATACTTGCCATCATAACTAGAGTTGTTGTTTTTGGTAAAACAAAGTTCGACTGTTCATCGCTTAAGGAATGTGTTGGATAAAAAGAACTTCTTGCTTTGGAAATTATTCTAGCAATGGCACTTCGCAACAGTTTTTTGTCTAATTGCTTTTTGGTAGGGCCAAAGTCAACATAAAAAGGCTTAATACAAGCTAAATGGTTTTTTCAACAGGGACGGTACAAAAGTAGAGCAACAGGGACAGCAAACGACGCCGAATTTCTTCTGGTGGAAAAATTTGAATCCACAGGCACAGTAAAAAATGTTCCCGTGCCAGTGAGACAAAGAAATGCAAGTAGTGTCGAGAATATTGCTGCCGCTGAGGCTTCAGTTGAAGAAAGCCCAAATGTGTCTCTCACACGTCGTTCTCAAGCGTTGGGCATCTCTGTGACATCGTTGTGGCGAATTTTGCGAAAATATATTGGCCTACATCATTACAAGATTAAATTGACGCAAGAACTGAAGCCGCTTGACCACCAGAAGCGTCGTCACAATCAATTTATTGGAAACCAAGTTTGGACAACGTGTTATCTCACGAAATGGTCCAGTCGCTTGGCCGCCTCGATTTGACGCCGTTAGACTATTTCCTGTTAGGCTACGTCAAGTCTATGCCAACAAGCCAGCGACGATTGATGAACTTCGTACGAATATCGAACGTGAAATTGCAGCAGTATCGGCCGATTTATGCTTGAAAACCGTCGAAAAGCGTGCCCGTGGTGGCCATGCAAAAGAAATCGAGTTCCATACATAATGGCATCGAACGTACTTTCACAGGAATAAAGAGTGTCATTTATTTAAAAAAAAAATTTTGTAGCGCTCTTATTGAAAAACCCGATATAACTACGACTTAAGCGAACAATTAAAATCTAGGACATAGGATTAAGGATGGTTTAAGAGATCGAACTTAAATGAGGGAGTGCAGCGTTGGAAGTATAAAACAGTAAGATTTGAGTTAACCTTTCGCAGCGTATTCGTGATCGGTTCAATAGTGCAATGGATTGGTAGATGGGAGAGAGTAGGTCTTAAAAAAATAGATTTGTAAAGAGACATATGTACAAGCGGTGCAAATGTTTGCTATTTCCCTGCGTTGCTCAAGGGATTCAGTTTTGCAGACGTTGAAAAACATTCGGATTCAGTTTAATATTTTTTTTTTTTTGCGGATTTATTAATTTTTAATAACAAATTTCAGCACTTAACAAAGCAAACCGAAATAAACTGCCAATTCAAATTGACTTTTTGGAGATTTGACAGCTAAAGTCAGTTATAACAAACTAGCCCAAAGAAATTTGTTGGGCTATTATTTGCAGATTTTTTATGAAGGGGAAATGTTTTATTCTCTCTTTGTGGCTCTCTTCTGCCCAACTTTTGCGTAAAGGAACGAAGTTTGACTAATGTGTTCGAATGCATTATCGTTAGGAAACAGACCTAGTAAGTTGAGTTGTTGTTGTAAACTTGTGGCTAATTTTTGAATTTTGACACTTCAAAATGTCAACTGAGTATACAGGCAGAATTTTCTTGGCTAGATTTCTCAGACCTCCATGTCCCCTCCATAAATGTCAACTGCAAAAACTAATCACGTGACCAATCTGGGCCAATAAAAACTCAAACACATCTAGTCAGTCAGCTGTCAGACTTGCTAAATTGGTACATAAAAATAAGTTTGGGTTTGTAATACTAAGTGAAACACATATTACCGAAGATATTAAAAAAAATGAATATAAGTTAAAGAACTATAGAGATTACAACTGTTTATCGAACTCAAGACATACAGGTGGAGTAACTATATATGTTAATAAAGAGATAAAGTCGGTTGAAATTAACTCAAAGTCAATTGACTATAAAGCATGGATTCTTCTGGTAAAAATTAAGTATGATAACAAAAGGTTGAATATTATTGGATTATACCGATCAGACAAAATGAGAGTATCGGAATTTAATGCAACTTTAAGTGAATTTATGGAAAGTAACTTAAATTTTAATGAAAATGTCTGTGTAGCTGGTGACTTTAATATAAATTATTTGAATGATAGTCCAGATAAAAGGAAAATTGATGTGGACATACTAAATAGATTCAGTTTAAGGCAGCTAGTTAGAGACACTACAAGAAATACGATGTCATCTTCCACTCTTATAGATTATGTTTTAACTGATCATATCTCACAAATAAACGTGGCAGTCAAAAACAGCTGGATAATATCTGACCATGAAACAATTAAAATTGAACTAGATGTTAATAAAAATGAAATTAATAAGCCTAAGATAATAAAGTTTGTTAAATATGATAAAACTAAATTCTTATTTGAATGGAGATCTAGACACAGTGATAATATACCGACCATGAATATGGAAAGAAATATGTCATTCGAATTCAAAAAGTGTATTGAACAAAGCTTAAATAGTTTAATTTCTACGCTTAAAATTCAATCGTATTATGTTGAGTGGTTCAATGAAGAATTAAGTGAGCTTAAACAACATAAAATACGTTGGTACAGAATATATAGTATTTTAAGATCCAATGAAAGCTGGGAAAGTTACAGAAGGTCTCGAAATATGTATAAAAATAAGTGCGTGGAAGTAAAAAATAAGTATATTGAGGAGAAAATTAGTGAAAAGTCTGGAGACCAAAAAGCTATGTGGAAAGCAATAAAGAAGTACGTTTTAACACAAACGCATCAAGATCTATGTGAAATAGAAGTGGATAATGTTATAATTAATAACAACTTAGACATATCAAACAAATTAAATGAATTTTTTGTAGATAGTGTAGTGGAAATCAATGAAGGTATACCAAATCTTCATTATAGCGATTGCATAAGGGAAACATCGCGTAAATTTCACTTTAAACAAATTAACGAAGTGGAATTGGAACTGATTATTAAAAGTATAAATAATAAGAATGACTTCAATGGCCTTAATGCAAAAATTATATTGGATTGTAAGGAAGATATCTTACCGGCATTGTTAAATATTATTAACACATCAATGATGGAAGGTGTATTTCCAAACACTTGGAAGGAGTCGATAGTGATACCTGTTGAGAAGGTAGTTAATGCAAAAAAGTTGGATCAATTTCGCCCCATAAATATGATGCCTGTTTATGAAAAGATCTTGGAGAAA
This sequence comes from Cheilosia pagana, assembly GCA_936431705.1. NCBI lineage: Eukaryota > Metazoa > Arthropoda > Insecta > Diptera > Syrphidae > Cheilosia > Cheilosia pagana. The sequence continues at coordinate 25,412,952 of OW386168.1, read as the reverse complement.
GTTGTATATGTTCAGTTGGAGAGTCACCTCATAAAAAACGGAATTCTTTGCGAGGAGCAATCTGGTTTTCGGAAAGGACACTCGACGGAAACGGCATTAGCATGGGTGGTAAATGAGTGGAAAAGAGACCTTGATTCAGGATATTCGGTGCTAGCACTTTTTCTGGATTTAAAAAGAGCGTTTGAGACGGTGGACAGGAAAATTCTATTGCTCAAATTATCAAAATATGGTGTCCAGCAGAAAGAGCTTCAGTGGTTTGAGTCCTTCCTATCTGAAAGGACGCAAAGGGTGAAATTAGGAGGAACATATTCATCTGTAAAGGCGGTTAAATTGGGTGTTCCTCAGGGAACAATTCTTGGAGTTATACTTTTTCTAATTTATGTTAATGATATCAAAGATTGCCTTACATTTTCAAGGGTATCTTTATTTGCGGATGATACGTTAATCTACATTGTTGGAAAAAATTTAAAAGAATGTGAAAACAAGCTAAATATAGATACAAATTCGTTGTATAAATGGTTGTGTAAAAATAAATTGAAGTTAAATGTTTCAAAAACCAAAAGTATGTGCATTGGTAATACGAGGTATGAAATCCATTTAAAGATTGATAACTGTGATATTGAATGTGTTGATCAAATTAAATATTTAGGTGTTAAAATCGATAGGAAACTATCATTTAATGATCATGTTGACTATGTATGTGCTAAAATGTCAAAAAAAATTTTCTTTTTATATAGAATTCGGAAACGAATTTCAAGGAAATGTGCAATTAATATATGTAACGCGATTATTTTACCACATGTTAATTATTGCTCTAATATCTTATATTTGTGTAGTGAAGGTAAAATAGACAATCTACAAATTTTACAAAATAGAGCTATGAGATGTATATTGCAGTGCGGACTGAGAACCCATATTATTGACATGTTAAATGATTTAAAATGGATGAATATTAGACAGAGAATGAAATTTAATTTATTAATTTTTACCTTTAAACTTAAAAATGGATTGTATCCTATGTACCTACAGAGAAATTTACAATATGTTGGTAACTATTATAATTTAAGAAATGCAGGAGATTTCCGGCTACCATTATATAGGAGAACTAGTTGTCAGAATAATATTTTGTACAAAGGAACCCAACTGTTTAACAGCTTAGATTTAAATATTAAAAGCCAAAGCAATATTATTATATTTAAAAAACAAATTGCGCAGCACATTATGAATTTTTGATTTACTTAAGTAACTGATTTGTTAAAAAGAGTTTTTTTTTAAACTAATAAATATATAAAACTAAAACTAAACTAAACTAGAAATCCGAAGGTCCTCAATAAATCAAGTGACAGCTGAAATACTTGTTGGAAACAAAAACAGTTTCTAAAACGGAGCATAATTTTGCTTTAAAGATTTTTGAAAAGTGAAAAATGCAGAGCTGAAAATGCGCCAACTTTTTTTAAAGGCTGATGTTATTCGCACGTCGTTCGGGACACAGCTACATAACGAATCGTCAGTTAAATCGCGTCAAATAGGGGTTGGGGGCTCGCTTTGCTCGCAAAAAAGATTCTCAACTTCAGTATTTCACTTTCGGGCATGATCTTTTACGTTTTAAGGCCAACTTATTTCTTAATACACCATTTTGAATGAAAATACCATTACGGTACATGGTACATCAAATACCCACGCAGCCGTGTCCCGAAATCCGACAAACGTCAGTTAGTACAAAATTTACTTCCATTATTAAAATCATACTTGTATGATTTGCTTTCTGAACTTAAAATTTCAATTTGAAAACACTATTCGTAATCGCTGGTCAGGATGGCAGAAAAAAAGATAATCCCCTAAAGGAACCGTGACACACACACTAAATACACTTGTCACCTATTCAAATTAATTTATTCGAATCCAATATCATCCCAAATATGTTTGCTCCCACGAGTTGCCCTTGAATTTTCTTTCCAAAGCCATAAACTCGAAAAAGACGAACGTGTACTCAAATATGGGCTGATTTTATTTACAAGGAAGTAGACTCTGATGACGGCGCAGCGGCGAGGCAGATGGTAAGCAACGTAGGTAAAAAAAGGAACAGATGTTCCTTCTTCTCTCCGTTCTGCAATTAACAACCACACTGCGCACAAGACATCATCGCCGTTGCCGTCGTTATTCCTTGCTTTTTCGAAAGATATGAATGCAAAGAAATTATGCTGGCAATCCTCCAACCAATACCGGCAGGCACACGACACGACAACAAAATGTATTTTGCTTTTTAGAAATATGTACTTTTCAAGCACACTCACCTGAGAATCTTGCAATGAACTTAAAGAACTCATTCGATGCAACACTGTCCCGCCGTGGCGGACTGCTGAATTTTCCCCAAATGCACTGAGCTGTCGCATCCTCCGCAGCAGCTGCTATTTCAGTTTTGATCATTGTCGTTTCCATTGCAGTATCCATTGAGTCGTATAGAAATTCGTCGTTTTTGCTTTTGATGTTGGTCTCCTTGCTTCCTTTTTAGTTGTTTTCAATTCCTATTGGGGCCTTCGTTCGTTGTTTTCGAGAATCGTCTGTCGTTGGGTTTGTGTCCGGTGTATACCGTATACAAGCCAGTGGTCTTTGCTGTTGATAGCTCCTAGCTTCGCATCATAATTTACGATGTCGAATAGCTTTCTAAATCGACGCAGACTGCTTCCATGGAAAGTCCACACATTTCCAAAGTTCGCTGTCTGTGGTCGTGGCCAATGCGCGAGAGCTGCCTTTTATGTGCTAATTAATAAACACAGTTTTTTTTTATACGATCATTTTTCGCTACTCAATCCCGTAACCGTAGGAAATGTACCGTCTATAGTACCGCGGCGGTGCTCCAACTCTAGTATCTAGCATTACTCATTCAATCTTGCGGGAGAAGACCACCACTAGTCGCACACACAGAAACGCACGAAAGTACGTGCACAAGTAGCAGTTTTGGTTGGGTCGATCGTCTCGAATAGTATTCGTACGTGGGCCGTCACAGAAGCGCAATATATGAATGAATGAACACGACAAGTATATAAGGAAAGGATGGGATGGGAAAAAAAAAAACACTTAGCGTAGTTCCTCTCTTGGGTTATGTAAAGAGCATGTCTGCATTGGATTATGTAGTGCAATGCGATTGCAATAGAAACTGGACTTGAAATGGACCCTTTTTATTTTTTTTATTTACTCTTTTCACTGGAATTGGAGTATTATCAACACTTTGAAGGAATTAATTGGACGAGCTATACACTAAACATGAGAATTTTGTTATTTGAAGCACTTTCACACTTTTTATAAAAGCGTTTTTTGTAATATTTCAGCAGGAAAACATGAAATAAACGCAATCAACGACATACGAAACAGACGGCCAATTACATACTGAAGTAAATGGATGAATTGGAGACTGGAGAGACGAGAGAGGGAGATAGGAGACCATAACAATTCTCCAAGAAAGTGATACCAAGTCATTGCTTTTGGGTAGGAAATCAAAATTTGTTGACAATTTTATTGACAGAACATTAAAAAATCTAGTTATTTTAAGTCGGCGTTCATTTTATTAGCAATGGTTAATATTGTTACTATTGACGTTTCGTATACTATTCCCATAGTGCCCTTAACAAAAATCTAATAAAGCCGCTCTCTGAGTAGTTTTATTTTTGGTAACATAAGCATAGAAAACATTTTTGGTATAAAATTCAAAACTACCAGGCAGCATAAATTCGAATTATTTTCAAAAATAATTGAAAAACGCATCACTTTTTTATCACAAAATATTTAAAAAAAAATTGTAATTGCAATCGCCGGTTTTAATAAACAGCTTTAAGTTTATGCGAACTGCCTATATAATTTTGACAATCAAACATATATACGTTCTGTGTGTGCAGTGAGCGTGGATACAGTAAAAAGTCAATTCGTAACGTCAATCGTAATAATAGGACAACAACAACTATGTCCTACTTGACGTCACAGTAGGTATTTATGCCAAGTCGAAGTGACTTGACAGCTACAGCTTATGTTTGAACCTTTCTGGTGATTTGGTTGGAAACTGCAAGTAAATTGCAAACAAAAATTCGAGAAAAAAAAATTGTCAATAAGGCAGTCTTGGTGCACAGTATACAAATCTAAGAGAATATATTGTGCAGATGTCAGTTGTGTGAACAAGCTAAAAAGGCGGATTAAGCTTAGCACGCAGCTCGAGCTAAACTAAATTTTAGCTGCTCTCCAACTTTTCTCTCCAAACATCAGCTAAAATCCCAGCTAAATTTTGACATAGAGAGCCCTGTGGATAAATGTCACAAAAAACAGCTGTTCTTTGAAAAAACCTTCCTTTATTCAAAATCTGCAAGTCTTCATCTCGATGGTTGTTACTCCACCACCATCGCTGGCTTTTTCTGATGACTTTTCTGTTATTTAAATGAAAGACTCTAGCTCCCGGTTCTCCTCATTGATGTACTCATTAAAATCACTCATCTTTACACAGCAGAACAACAGAGCAGAGCAATCTGTCAAAATTTAGCTTGAACAAAATGTGCCGACCCATTAAATGGGTGCGCTAAATTTTGACAGATACATGAAGGACACTGGGAAACAAAATTTTGATATTTAGCTCGAGCTGCGTACCACTCGGCTAAAGGGATTCGCTTAAATTTATTTCAGCAACAGAAACAATCAATAAAGACTTGTTTGCGTTCTGTCCTCAAACAGCAATTTTTCTGTCGCTTAATTCTGTTGCTGAAAAATAAATTTTCTGTTCCCAATTCGGTTTCTGTTGCAAATGTATGGGATTCTGTTTCTGTTCCTGTTTCTGTTCTTTGTCACTTGGTGCCTTAAGACTGTCTTAAAGAGTAATCTTTTAGCACTATCTCACAACTAAACAGAACTCCATTTATTACACCCTACTGTCAAAACTAATCAAGGGAATTTCAACACGCAACATGAACACTATTAAAACTGTCAAGAAATTCATTGCCATCGTGTCAGTTGTTGGCTGCAAAATTTTGTTGCTGAAGATTTATATTTAAATTGTTTTATATTGTTATTGTTTTTTTATTCTTGTTAAGTACCCATTAGTAATCTAAATAACTATAATTCCAAAATGTTAGATCTGTTTACCATATTCACAAAGGGAGGCATTGTTTTGTGGTGCTTCCGAGCCACAGACCAGATATTTACATCTTCCATCAATAGCCTAATACGTGGAATCATTCTGCAAGTACGTGTGATAAGTAATTTGCATACACTTGTAATTCGCTAACTAAAAAAGTGTGATTTCTCTGGTTTTTGCAGGAACGAACAATTGGAGACAAAGACTTCGAACACAGCAATTTGGCTCTACGTTACAAGTTGGACAATGAACTGGACATTGTTTTGGTTGTGGCTTTTCAAAAGATTGTCCAAATGTCATATCTGGACAAATTTCTAAACGATGCGCACTTAGAGTTCAGGGACAAATACAAAAATGAACTTGCATCCAATGTGAAGCTGAATTTTGATTTTGATTTCTCGGCTGAATTTGAACGTATCCTATCGGATTCAGAATCTTGGGGTAAAATGCAGGAGAAAGTTCCAAAACCAATGCGTAGCTTTGATGAATCGGCAAAGTCAAAGAAAACTGTGGCATCAATGATTGAGTCTGGCCCCAATGCTAAGCCGCCTAGCAAAAAGGTACAAATTGTCGAGAAGCAACAACAGCAACTCTATGGAAATCAAAAATCTCGAGAGGAAATCATTCAAGAGAATCGAAAGAAATTGATGGAAAAAATGGCTGGCAAAAAGAGTCCACAGGAAGAGAAGAAAAAGACCCCTAAGGAAAATGAGAAGGCCGGAAAGAAGCCAAGGAAATGGGAGCTAGGCGGCGATGCCAAGGATATGACTAACTTGGACAGGTCAAAGGATAGTCCCGACGAAAGGAAATTGGAACTAACACAGGAGTCTGTTGGAGTAAGATATACATTACGTACATATTCTTTAATCGGCTAAAGTTGCTGCAAATGAAAGCGTGAACGTGAACCTTTAGAGTTAGATTAAGTCATTTTAAATGAATCATTCTAATTAGTGTGAGGTCGTAAATTATTTCGTTAAATGCAAGTCGCATTTCAATTTAATGTGATCATATGTACATAAAGTCGGATGTTTATGAATCAATATCTCCAAAACTTGTTCACCACATACGCCACGCATTGTTTAAGCTTTCATAGAGGTGTGAACCATTTCAATTTTTGTAGGAGTTATAGTTTTGCATTCATTCTCGGACTGTCTAGTCCAACAAATCTACATTCGTTGCTGCTAACCAACAAGCATTTTATTATTGCGTTTTTTATTACAGATGATCGGCTCTATGAAGGGTGGCATTCAGGACTTGGAAGCAGAAAGTGAAGACGACTACGAAGAGGACAACGTTCAAGAAATCTCTCGTTCCCAGGGCAAAAAAAATAAGAAATCGAAATCTGGATCCGGAGTATTCTCTTTATTCCGAGGTATTGTTGGCTCAAAGAATCTAACACGAGCTGATGTGGAGCCGGCATTAGATAAGCTAAAAGACCATCTGATTGCAAAGAACGTTGCATCAGATATTGCACAAAAGCTATGCGACTCCGTTGCATCGAAACTTGAGGGAAAAGTGTTGGGAACTTTTGAGTCGGTCGCAACTTCTGTCAAGACCGCTCTAACCCAATCGTTAGTGCAGATATTATCGCCAAAGCGAAGGGTTGATATAATAAGAGACGCCCTAGAGGCTAAACGAGCCAACCGACCATTCGTTATGGCTTTTTGTGGTGTCAATGGGGTCGGCAAATCAACAAACTTGGCAAAAATATGTTTCTGGCTGATTGAAAACGATTTCAGTGTACTGATTGCAGCTTGCGATACTTTCCGAGCAGGGGCGGTAGAGCAGTTGAGAACCCACACACGGCACTTAAATGCATTGCATCCGCCGCAGAAGCACAACAACCGTACAATGGTCCAACTGTATGAGAAGGGCTATGGCAAGGACGCGGCTGGTATAGCAATGGAAGCAATCAAATACGCCAATGATACGGGTATCGATATAGTGCTTGTGGACACAGCTGGAAGAATGCAAGACAACGAGCCCCTAATGCGTGCATTGGCGAAACTCATTAAGGTAAACGACCCGGATCTTGTGCTGTTTGTTGGTGAGGCATTGGTTGGAAATGAAGCAGTCGATCAGCTAGTCAAGTTCAATCAAGCTTTGGCTGATTACTCTTCAAATGAGAATCCGCACATAATTGATGGGATCGTACTTACAAAGTTCGATACCATCGACGACAAGGTCGGCGCGGCTATTTCTATGACGTACATTACTGGGCAACCGATCGTGTTTGTTGGAACTGGGCAGACATATACCGATTTGAAAGCTATCAATGCTAAGGCTGTAGTGCATGCTTTGATGAAATAAATTGGTTGTTTTTTTCTAATTGACGTTTCTTATTAAAATGCAAAGTTTATGATATCTTGTTGGTTTTGTTTTTTAATAGATACTTCAGTTTATTTGTTATATGCAGAGCGAGGAGGTAAAAATTAATATTTTACGATCCATGAGAAATCTGAGGTCTGGAACTAGGGTTGAATTACTGCATCCGTGATCGAGTACTACGTGACTGAATTTGTTATTGTTTTCAATGTAAAAATCAACAAAATATAGTTACGTATTGCTCGCTCACGGGTGCGGTAGTTTGACCGCTGGAGGCCAACTATGTAGTTCGATTCTATTCGAAAGTAGTTCCGAGGGATTGTGTGATTGGGTAGCCGCTGATTAGCGTCAGTATCTGGACACAGCTTGTCATACATCGGGGAAGAATTAAAGCAGCCTTATCGTACCTTTTTAGAAAATATTTTGTATTAACAATAACCTACAGTGACGTCGTTTTTTACATATAACCCATTTTGACAACATTTTTCTGTTTACGGTGGATAACGCATTATAGAAGTTGCGTAAAGTCAAGCAGACTGTAGTACGTGAATTAATTAACCTGAGTGAGCGGTGTTATGTTTTTGGGAACTTCTGAAATTTTAAAATTAAGGCCTTTTTGTCAAATAATGGTTCTTGGCTAATTTTCTGATTAATGTTCATAATAATACTTTTTAAGTGCTCAAAAGTGAAACACGCATTTTTTTCAGCAATTCACAAGCAAGTTTGTTTTAAATTCCTCTGCTCTTCTAAATAGATCACGGACTTTTACGGACACAGCAACAGTAAGGAGTCCAATGTTTTAAAAAGCAATAATTAGTAAAAGCAATTTGTGCCCAAGACACCCTACTAATAAGTAAAAATTTCCCATGTGGATTATCTACACTGTGCCTACTAGGTACCTGAACGTTGAAATATTTTAAACGTCATCTCGAAATGTCACTTTTGACAATTTGAGTTTTTTTGAAGATTCCGACCGACCGAGCAAAGGCAGAAATTTTCTCTAATATAAATTAAGGAAATTCAAACTAATTTGGTGATTTAAAAAAATCAAAATGATTACAAGCTGTGCTACTAAAAGTTTGAATATACTCGTAAGTTTTCTATCCAAGAAATACTCGACGATTTTTGCAGCAAATTCCCGGGTTATGTAATTCAAATCCTGCTATGCAGTCGCATACCACTTCCAATAACAAACAATCTCTAAAAGACGTATTTTCTTTTTTTTACAGCGCTCTGGAATCAGAGCTATAACCACCTCCGCTGTGAACAAAAGCGATCACTTGTTTGTTCATCGTGATACACCAGAGGATAATCCCGATATTGTATTTGAATTCACTGATGACAACAAAAAGGTATTCCTTCCAATCAACAAGCTTGGACCCTAATTCAAGAGTAATTTATTTTTTAGCGTGTTAATGCAATCCTTAGCATCTATCCTGAAGGCCACAAACGTGGAGCAATGATTCCTTTGCTTGATTTGGCACAGCGTCAGCATGGTTGGCTACCAATTTCAGCGATGCACAAGGTCGCCGAAATCCTTGAATTGCCCAATATGCGAGTATATGAAGTTGCTACGTTTTACACCATGTTTATGAGGCAGCCAACCGGTCAATATCATTTGCAGGTGTGCACCACAACCCCTTGCTGGTTGCGTGGTTCTGATGATATTTTAAATGTTTGCAAGGTACTATCGAAAGATGCATTTTTCTTGTTGATAATTTAAGAATTTTTATTTCAAATGATTTTGTAGAACAAACTAGGAATCGAAGTTGGAGAAACTACGAAAGATAGAAAGTTTACCCTGTCGGAAGTGGAATGCTTGGGAGCTTGTGTAAATGCGCCAATGCTTGCTGTTAACGATGACTACTACGTAAGTACCGTATTAAACTATTGACCTTTAATTTAGAATTATAAAGCCACTTTTTTTTGTGGTTAATTTTTCGGTACAAGCATTAAATTGAAGTTTATTTTTTACCTAAAACATACTCAAGCAAATCCCCCGCTGCCCTTTACTTAGCTATTAAATATAGCAAAGTGTTTTCGGGAAGGTACATCTAACGGCTAAACACTTAATCTTAGGCTCAGAGGGGAAAAAGCGAGAATAGACCATTTTTTCATTATTTGGCACATGGTATTTATTTCAATAATTTTCTCAGCGTGTTGACAGTGTTCTTAAGGGTTAAGGGTACGGTAAATATTCTGTAAGCAAGTCTGATACACTTGTTCTTGCTTCATTTCTTAAAAAAGAAATCTTAGAACCTCCTTCGAACGTCCGATCATTAAATGTCCTGAGTATACTTCTCTCTGAGAAGCTTGGCATGTGTCTGTTGTGACAACTATTCATTTTTAAACGCTGCTGTCTTAAAGCAACCTACATTTAAAAGAGGTGGATAATATTCTTAGCATATTCTTACTCAATTAATTCTTTCCATGACAATAAGGTTCCAATTTAATTTTTCGTCCAAAGTTATACCAAGATTCCTATGATTGTAATCTTTTGCTCTCATGTAAAACTGAATACATAATTTTGTTTTGAAGCGGTAGACTCAGAGTTTACAGCTCCTAGTTCAGTTGTTTATTGTTTTTTAAACTAGATCCATGATTTTACATAGTTTCCTTTTTCTGTTATAAACACAGCATCTGCATTTGCTAAAGTGTAGGTCTAACTTCTTTGACTGGGTTATCCTTATTAAGAGAGCTTTGTTAAAGGAAGCAATTTAAACTCTTGACTGCAAGCAAGTTGAAGACCCGAAAAAAGGTTTTTTAAAGCTTTTGGCTGTTTTCAGCTAAACCTGTAACTTTTTTAGGGAGCTAGGAAAGTAAGCTTTTATGAGGGAAATATACGGACTTTTAAACTTTGTTTAGTTCATGAAATGCGCAGATGACTGAGACACCTTCAGGTGTGCTAGAGTCTTTTCACTTAAGTGTAAAAAATGTGCTATTTTGAAAGGCAGTAGTAGTCTGCTAGTAAATTATATAAAAATTAGTTATAGATAAAGAGATAGAATATCATACGATCCTATTGAAAATGTATAATGAAGTTTTGCTGACCTTTTATAACATATTTCAGGAAGACTTAACAGCCAAAGACATGGAGAATATTCTCGAGGATTGCAAAGCAGGAAGAATATCCAGACCAGGCCCCAGGAACGGACGCTTCGCTTCTGAGCCAAAAGGAAACCCTACATCATTAACAGAAGAGCCGAAAGGTCCAGGCTTTGGCATTCAATCCGCATTAAACTAGATAGATTCTTGAATGTATTGTTCAAAGTTGAAATATAAAAGATAATAAATACCGAACATCGTCAGCTCGTAATTTTTTCCCAAAAGGGTTCTGACAAAAACGGTGCTAGTTTCACCTGTATTGTGAAAATCGCTCAGAGGTCTACTTACTGGTTTGGGTAAGTCAAGTTATTCACCGCAATAATTCTCTACATAGGTTAGGTCTCCTTACAACTCTTGAGTGACGGAATTTATTTTGTTTCGTATGCAAAATCCATTAAGTTCTGTGAACGCATAGCTCCTCGAAGCGATGGATAACATCTTCATGCGCTTAGATTCATTACAAGCTCTGTCGCAATAAAGCAAGACTGGACTGATTAAGTTGTTATACAGGATTTCACTTATTGATTGCCTTATCAGCAGAAAAACAGCGGTGATCAAAGGTAACGTATTTTAAATTTAACTCCTGCTAAGATATCCACACAAAGTCGCTTACTTCCGTTTGTGACGATCTATTTAAAAAGACGAAATGTGGTATTTTTTCTTGTTGATAACAAATAATTGGCCTCGTTAATCGCTAAACCCAGCTAAGCCGCTTCTGTTTATATACAGCCTCCTGAGACATTTTCGACGTCATGCTTAGGACATTGCTCATGTTTTGTATGTTTTGTAGAATCACTGTTTGATAGCAAGGTACATACATAAAGGTAATATGCTCGGCGCAATAATTTTGGTAACGTTCTGCGCATCTGTTAATATTGCGGCTAATTGTGACTAAAAGCATTGTTTTCTCAGTTTCTCTCGTGAACACCGGTTATATTTTCTCTATTCGTTTAGCTAAATACATTATGTGCTGTGTGTGTAAACAATTGGAAAGGTATATAATGGGGAAACTAATTTCTATTCATTCCCAAAAGCAAATAAAATGCGCACCCGTGGGTGCTCTTGTGTCAAAGAAAACACAAAATTAATGTGAAAACTGCTCGAGTTTGCTCAAAACATATTAAGGAAAGTGATTATGTTCCTCTTAGTGACTTTTAATCCTTTATATGAACAATATGGACTGTACTTAAAAATTTATATGCTACGATAAAGCAGACCACCATTTTTGCTTGTACACATTACCGACACCTGTGCAATATATTACCTTAGATTTGTGTACTGTGGGTCTGGGGTACAATTACCGCATCCGTGAGCGAGCAATACGTCACTCAATTTTGTGGATTTTACTTGCAAAACAATAACAAATTCAGTCACGTATTGCTCGATCACGGATGCGGTAATTCAACCCCTGATAGCATCGTGTCAAAAGCTCTTTACTTATTGGTACAATAATTGTCTCTACATCGACAGCTCGTTAAAGATCAATGAATTCCAAAACGCAAAGTTTTTGATTGTGCCCATTGCGTTTTTATCAAAAGTCATTCCAAAACGTCAAACATTACAAAGCAACATGGCTGAATTCCAAAACGTCAAAAAAAATGCAACCTCCAAACATTAAAATTTTTTGTTTGCAACTTATAATTATTTAGCTAAGGAAACATTACGATAAGATCAAACTATGCAGATTGTTTTTTTTAGCATTATTAGAACCCACCAGCAGACGGTATGATTATTTGTATATTTATTGGTTTAAATAAATATTTCCTCACAACAGTGATTTAAAATAGTGCTGACCGTTTATCATCAATGTTTGCAGGAAGACATTGAGAGCATCCTTAAAGTTTGTAGGCCAGGAAGGATATCCAACATGTTTACGTTTTTAAGAGAAGAGTTGCAAGATATCGGCTTTGAACTAGATGATGACTTTTAGAACGATTTAAAATAAAAGAACAAAAATTTTGAACATCAAAAGTTGTTCCCATTTTTATCTTCTTATAACTGTACGATTCAATGATACGACATACAATTTTTGTGAAAACTACAGAAAGTGTTAATTATTTTATATTTTCTCCAGTACCATTGTATTTTTATTTAACTCGCGCAATACTTAAAATCTAAGTAAAGCCCAAATTCAAATGTCAATTCAATCGCTATCCGCATACTGTATCCTAAAGAAGGAAGAGAAGAAAAAGATCCGAATTAGGTAACTGGGGTAAAGTGTTACTAAAAGCTTACCTTTGCTTTCCGGTGCCACGTTTGGATTTGCGAGCGCCTTTCTCTGCCTTGAGAAATGCCTCTGATACCATTCGCTTTGTTTTCTTGGGCTCCTCCCGCAACTCCTTGTACGAGATGTCCTTTTGGGAGTCGATTTTCTTGAGGAATTTCTGGATAAGTTCGTCGCAATTTAAATGCTCCTCTGGTTCCCATGTGTCAAATTTAGCAGAGTATCCCTTCCAACGAATGCGGAAGAGGCGACCTTTTTTCTCATCAGAATGATCAATGATTTTATCGACTTCCCATTGTTTTTCAGGATCTTCGCCATCTTTCTTGCCGGTTTTAGCTGGAGCTTTCTTGGATGCTGGTTTGGGCTTAGGTTGTGCTTTTGAAACTTTTTTCTACAAAGAAAACAGCAATTTTACATTTTGTAAAGAGTTTGCCTTTTGTGGTATATTACTTTTTTGTTGAATTTGTCAATTAGATCTTGACAGGAGAGTGTGCCTTCTTCTTCCCAAGTGTCATCATTAGGTCCATATCCTTTCCATCTGATCAAATAATAGGATACTCCCTTTTCAACTTTGTGATTGACAACGTCTTTAACCTGAAATGTATGGCTTACAGTATTCAAGGTTTTTTCAACAATTTTAAAATTAAGCTTAAATGGATGAAATGCAATTCGAATTCTGCTTAAAATTGTAGGCCTTTTTTAATTGTTTTTCTTACGCTTATCAAGTAACAATAAAATAACACGTAAAACCAACCTCTCTTTGGAGGACTTGTGAAAGATTTTTTACTACAGTAGCCCCAAGTTAACTCGCCGAATTCGGCGTTCAGCACGTGGATACGCTTTTACATAATTTCCTTTCACGGTTGCATGCAATTTACGAACGCCAAAAGATAAATGTTTGTTCATTATTAGGTTGCAAATCTATATAAATAGGCTAAGGCAAATAGTTAAGACCAACTTTCACTGCCTTAAAAGGTTGCACAGAGATGCAACGCTGTGTGTAATCTGTTTAGTCTATAGCCACTTTAATGGTAGAATTCCTACCACTGGGTAAACTCTAGTGTTTATAAATAAATCACGGTGCACATTTTAAACAATTAAATATAAAATATGTCGACGCAGTGGCTTCCCGGTTCGAATCCCAAAAGAACCAAATTACATCTTAAGGTTTTTTTCCACTGCGCCACCTCTCGCGAACGTCTGACAAACATCGGAGAGTAAAACTGTCATGAAAGAGCTTCTCAATAAGCCATTTGGACTCGGCGTAAAATTGTAGATCCCTTCCATTTGTCCCAAAAATTGAAAACCCACACAAAAACGAATGGTTGAGAGAAGATAGGCCTTGGGTCTCACAGAATTGTCGCGATAATATATAGGGTTACTTTATTAATTCCGCGTTAAAAATACAAAAGCGCAAAACTAATGAGAGACAGTTTTATAAATGTCATCGCATCTTTCTTTCTTTCTCTTCTTTTACACTTATACATTCCATCCACTTATTCGTGCGTAATATACCTTGACTACGCTTAGTCGTTCTCCGTACACTGTGTCTGTCATCCTCTGTGTACTCTTTTTTCATTTTACATATTTTGCAAATTATTTATTTAAAATTTTTATTCTTTTCGAATAATCTACGAATGATAAGCTTAAGAAACAGTGGAATATCGAGCATCGGATTCTGCTCTTCAACGATCGCTTGACTCTTCATCGTCGTACATATGCATGGGCCGCAATTTAAAATTCAACTTAAATAAAAACCAAATGCATAACTGACACAGGATTCATTTTTGTAATATTCCTCAAATTCGCATACATCCCAGAAGCGTCAGCCCATGATTATGTCTGTTCCCTTACAATAATGCACTCCAACAAATTAGTAAAACTTTGTTCCCTTACCCAAAACTTGTATAGAAGGGAACAAACTTTGACTCATGGCTAATGTTTTCGAATGCATTATTGTAAGGGAACAGACCTTGTATGATCGGATTAAACCGAACAGAACAGCTTAAATAAGTCAAAACTGTTAGCGAATAAAATTAAGTAAAACAAAAATTGCTATTATATAAAATATAACACAAATAAAGCTGGTATTCGCGGATACGTTGCTTGAGGATAATTGCATTAGGTATGGTCAATAATAAAATAAAGCGCACGACTGGATAGCACGAAACTTTCTCGTTCATATCATCAATTTGGTTGGTTTATTTTTATTTTATTGTTGTTATAGGCTGTGCTGGTAGGTGGCCATGACTCGAAGTAGGGTTTGTGATAAAAGAATTCAGAGATTTGTTTTTGTTTTAACGTGCAAAAAAAAGTGGCCCCACAAACTCACAATCCGAAGTTTGAAAGAAATCCGTCCAGCCGTTTGAGCTGTGGAGCTCAGGAAAGGACGGACAGGCGGACAGAATGGCGAGACCCACTTTTTCGAGTTCCTCTTTGATCGTAATTGCAGATCTGATTAAAATCTCGAGTTCGATTTTTTGTACGATTACAATAATATGGTCTTTTATCTTACTACGTATACGAGAAAGTTAAAAACCAAGACAGCACTGCACAAGATAGAACAGAAAAGTGAAGCAGTTCTGCCCCTTTGACTGTTGGAATAAAATAACAACAACATTAACAATTTAATAAATGCAGAACGGCACAATCCATTTTATATATTCATAAACGAACAGTACCTATCTGAACTATTTTATGAAAGTTTTTATAACGAATAATACACAGTTTTAAATCTGCAGGCGATAAACGAATCCAAAGAGCGAAAACCTATAAACCACATGGGGTTTCTAGCTTTCATCATTTTGCCACCTTTACTTAAAAAACAAAGATTTTCATGTACTTTTTTAGAGATAAACTTTATTGAATTTATTAATTTTAAGTATTTAAATAAAAAAAAACGTACAAAAAACATTATTAAGCCTACGCAGACTCTAACAGCTTTCCCTGTAGTGACCACTTTGGTTTATGGTTATAAATGAATCTGAGTATTTAAAGATCTTGTCGCTTTATTGTTTGTTTCCATTTCCAGATAGAATTTCTCATGCATTCTAGATAGACTTATGCAAGCAAAATGTAGATTGGTACAGTATGACGAGCATTGGTTATTTTGACTCCTTCTTTTAGGCGCCAAAATTGTTAAACTTTACTTTGTGGTTTCTCTTGAACACTTGATACTTTATTATGTATCAACTATACTGGTTCCCCGTCACGGGTACACCGAATTGCTCTTCACCTGTAATTCAGTAACTATCTAGAAGTATATGAAATTTTATAAAACAATAAGTGCATTGGTTGGTAATGTAAAAGTATACATATCTACCTACCTCGTACTTTTTTCACAACTGGAATAATTTTGTAATCCACCAAATCGAGCAGCTGCATCTTGTGAGGTTGCAACTTGCAAATAGCTGATTTTGAATTTGACAAGCAATGACATTTTTATTTTGTTCAAGCACACTCAACTTATTCAAGTTTTCACACATTTAGTTCCACCTTAATTCACGTAAAAATTGAGGAAACACTCAACTTTATAAATACAAGTATTGTTAAACTTGACAAAGCTTATTTTCAATCTCCCCAAATGGTAAGAAAACACTCACACTCTATTTTTATTTATAATAATGGCATTATAGGTTCTATAAGAAATAAGATATAGATATTGTATGACAGTTTATTGACTCCTAAACAAAGTTTCTCTAATTTTGTACAGGATTTCCTAATTTTTGTGTAAAGAGCGGCTTGGAATTCGTGTTTTAACGTGATAGACAAAGCATGAATCGCTCTATTGTGCGGATTTTGGCAACTCAGTTCACTCACAGACGCATGGACCTCCGTTGTGTGGTTCTGTACATCTTAATTCAAATAAGAAATAAATTTAAAGCACACCAAAAATCTGCACGAATTTAAAAATTTTAATCAAAATTAATCACAGGATTTATTTATTGCGTTGTGTATTAAAACGGTTATATGTAACTAGCAGGGGCAACAAGTCCATATAGAACCCTAAACATAGATTCTCGTTAGCATTCTCAGAACGAAAAACGAAAATTTTTTAACTGGCTAAAGATTACTAAAATAATTTTAGCAGGAATCGCATATGATAGTTATTAGTTTACAAATTATTATCGCAACTGAACCGAACAAGAGCCTACGTCCGGCTCCTTGGATTCATTTTATTTTTTGGACAAATGGAGGGGACCCAGAACTATCACAGTTTACAGTTTAGTTTTATTAAGTCGTTTTAAACTATGAGAGCAAGGCCCTTAATAAATAAATAGTTGGCGCAACAGGTCCGTGGGACCCTAGGCCTAGCTTCTCCCAACTATTCGTTTGTGTGTGGTGTGAGCCGAGTCCAAACGGCTAATTGAGAAGCTCTTTCATGACAGTTATAGGTACTATCGGATGTTTGTCAGACGTTTGCGACAGGTGGCACAGTGGAGAAAAAACCTTAAGCTTGTGTTCTTTCGGAATTCGAACTGGGATCCCTTTGCTTAGTATTCCTACACACTAACCACTATGCCTACAAGACTCTTGCATTAGAGACTTTCAGCTTAACTTCCTTGCTTTCATTACTACATACATTCAAGCCTCGATAGCAAAACGACACCAAGTCGGATGAGCGGTAGGTTCGCCTAACTCATGAAAGATACATGCGTTAGACATTGTGGTTAGAATGGTCAGACTGATGGTTAGCACTGAGATAAGACATATCCTCAAAGCATAACATTGAAATGCTTTTACCTGGATAGCAAGCGGCAAGTTGACTGTTGCAAAGAACGAGATACATACAATTACGTCATATGTGTAGGTACCGGTAAAAAGTTCCAAGAATTAACCTATTATAGGTCAAAATAGGCAACAATTTAGAGTGGAGTTCTGTAAAACTCTAAAAAAAAATGTTGTCAAACATTAACGTTTTTAAAAAAGTTCTTTAAATAGAATATTACGTCATCGCAGTGTAGATACCTATCTTCCAATCTATTCGTACGTCGTACCCACTGATCCTCCAACAAAAATACAACAACTGAGGCAATATTTTTAGCGGCCATTTTATAAAACTGCGAAAGTAAAATCAGCAGCAGCAGCACTTTTTTTCTCGACAAAAATGCACAAGACCGAACATTTTGTATGAGCGGCACTTTGCCGCTTAAAATATAGGTACACAATGTGCTGCCATTTTATAACATGCAAGCCACGTAGTTTAAAGGAATTTCAACAAAAAATATATAAAAACTTTTAATGAAAAGTAAAAAATTCCAATTATCTATACACTGAAAGTTTTTATAAGCAGTTCGTATTGCCACCATTTATAAAAAAAATATATTGTAATTAATAAATATCGTATGTACCTCATATTCGGGATCATCACCGTCCTTTCCGCCCTCATCATCCTCTTCATTTTCATCTTCATCTTCAGTTTCAGCCTTTTGCTTTTTAGACTTCGGCTTAGCTTTTGCCTTTCTGGCGGCACTTTTCTTTGCGGGGCTCTTTTTAGCTGGAGATGCACCATTAGCTTCACCGTCGAAGTCTTCATCATCTTCAGGCTTAGAACGTGCCGCCGATTTTCTTTTCTGAGCTGTCTTTTTACCAATTGGAGTGCTTTTGTTTACTTCGGCTGCTTCCTCATCCTCCTTTTCCTCATCACCGCTATCATTCTTTTTATCACTACGGTCGACATCATCGATCTGCTCATCGTTCTCTACTTTATCATCTGCCACTGGGGTGCTTTTCGGTGTTCGCTTCTTCGACGATGTGATAGATTCGTCGGCATCGGATTCTGCTCTTGAACGATCGCTTGATTTTTCATCGCCATTCGTGGAATTATCGAGTGCGCTATCTTTGCCTTCGCCGTTCTCCTTAGTATATTGTGCAATTTTTTTTTTATGCACGCGTCCCATGGTTTGTTTTTATTATTAAAAGTATTTTACTTAATCAAAAACTATTATTTATGTTTCCGAAAAAAAAAAACACTTCCGCCCGCCAAGTTTAATCAATCGATATTTTCTTGAGTTCACAAACGAAACCGACCGAAAGAGTCCAGACAAATTCGTGAAGACGCCACAAGCACAGTAATGGCGTTTTTTTGGTATGTTTGTGAAGAAATTTCATTTGACACACACTTTATACCAATCAATTTTCTTTTTCGCCTACGTGGCAATTTTGAACTTTTTTTCATAAAATTATATACATAGTTAACATATACTTGGTTTTTTAATAAACAAAAAGAAATTTATTTAAAAAAAAAAAGTAATTATTGAATATGTTTATACGTAAATATAATAGGGTACTTATTACAATGTTCATCGATGCAAGTAAATAGTTAAATAAAAAGCTTTTAGGCGCATGCCTATCTATCCTATCTATCCTATATATACGAAACACGTGAAGCAAAATGCAGATTTTAAGTCTTCTGTTCAGGAGACGCGTGCACAACATGAAATATGCCTATTGTAAGATGTAAAATAAGATGTAAAGAAACCTGACATTCAACATAACAATGCAACATGTTACATAAAATGATAATTAACAAAACAGGACATTTTTAAAAACCCATAGTGGGCAACGAACTTTCAAAAGCGCCGATTCTGTTTGTGTTGTACCTATCGGAATTATACGATTTATTTCCCTAGGACTGTTTCCTTCCAATGCTTGCATGAGCACTAGCCAGCCATAAGAAAAAGTGCAATAAACAAAAGAAAAATGATACATTTTGCGAAAAGCCGTTTATTCCTAACTGACTCCACAGCAGATAATTTCTCTCATACTAAATGTCTGTTATCTATCTCATGCAATTTTTTTATTTTCGCTGGGCAAATCATGTCATGAAATTTACCAGGCATTAAATTTTTGACATTTCTGCGTAAAAATTGCACTTTCAATTTCACAGCACTTTTTGGATAGGAGTGAAAATTTCACTTCACTCGAACAGCGTACCAGCATTTATGTGAAAGTGAAATTTTAATGTCAAAAATTTAATGCGACGGACAATAAAAGCCAGGTGAAATTGCTTAAGTTACGCCCCCTACAAATCACTTTTTAAACAACTATTTTTCACTTCAACAGCGTACTGCCTGGTGATATTTTCATGCGGAAAGTTCATTTTGACATTTCGCAGAGAAAAATGTGAAAAATTGGATTTTACGTGAACTGCGTACCAGCTACTACTATTACGTACCTCCTGTCCAAAATATTACTATGACGGTAAAGCTGAGATACTGATGTATTGTGTTCCTAGCTTAAGACAATAATTTTTTTCCTGGCAGTACTGTAGCAATCAAAGTCAAAAGTGACATTCCGGCCACCGTCTCCGCTACATTTCACACGTGGGAAAGCGTAGATTTTGTTTTTAAGCTACAAACCACATTATTTTCTACAAATTTAAATAAATAAAATGATAAAGGGAAAGAAACGATTCACGTCAGCTAGTGCAGATGATTCTCCAAAACTGAAAATCATTAAAACCGACCAATCTGACACCAAGTCGAAGCCAGTCAAGCCAACAAACAAATTTAAAGGAAAACCCACCGGTGGACCTGGAAAATTTTCGAAATCAAATGGATCCAATTTTAAAAAAGGTGAAGAAACAGACACCCAAACAGAGAAGACCGACTGGCGTAAATTCAAACAAGAAAAGAAGGATTTAAAACTGAAAAGAAAAAAGGCAAAAGACTCCTATGAGGTCTCAGTTGAAGCAAAGCAAATTTATGAGCAGTTAAAATGGTATCCACAATTTGTTCTGTTTTCTCAACATAATTTAATTTCCTTTGTGTATTTATTTTTATAGCAAGAAAAACGAAAAGAAAGATGACTTGGTGGCAAAGTTATACGATTTGCTAAAAGGTGATATGTTGAAAAAAATGGTAATGGCTCACGACACAGCAAGAATAGTTCAGTGTATGCTAAAATGTGCGGCTCCGGCTCTTCGTGAAACTATTTCTGAGGTTTGTTTCAGGTTCATATTGCTTTATTTTGTATATTAATTGACAAATTTAAAGGAACTCCTCCCTTTGGCGGTTGATATGGCTGTCTCAAAGTATTCACACTTTTGTGTTCTGCGAATGTTCAAGTACGGTAGCCCTGGAATAAAAACTAAGCTGGTGGATAGTTTTATGGGAAACATTGTGCGTCTGGCGAGCCATAATATTTCTAGCAAGATTTTGGATCATGCATACCTAACAGTCGCCACTCCAAAACAGAAAATCTACATGCGTCAGGAGTTTTACGGCGATCTGTACAAAAAGGTAAGTTGGTAGCAGCGACTGATTAAAACATTATGTAACATCCTCATCGATTCACGTAATTTATCACCGTTTCTTTGAGCCTTTGCCAGAGTCTGGTTTGAACTGTAACTCAATAATTGCTTAGTACTGATGATTCATTTTCTGTATTTCCACTTCCACTGAATTGTATCCCACTGTTCTTCTTTATTTACAGTCCAAAGATGATTCGGTTAAGGAACTATCAGACACCTACAAAGAAACTACGCACATGAAAGCCGCCATTCTCGGATCGGTGAAATCAAATCTTGATCATGTCGCAAACAAGAAACTTGTAGACAGCTCACTAGTTCATGCAGTGATTTTGGAATACATTAAGGAATGCGAAGAGGACAACATGGAAGAAACTGTTACTATGTACGCGGGATTAGTACCTTTAATGTTGACTACAAAAGAAGGTTGTCAGGCAGCCGTAATGTTTTTCTGGCAGTCAACACCGAAGAACAGGCGTGTAAGTAAAAATGCTACACAGAGAGTAATTGATATTCAGCACATATCCTTTTATATAATTTATTAGGCAATTGTGAAAGCGATTAAGGAACACTTGGTAAAAATATGTACCCACGAGCAGGGCTATGTGTTTGCCATCGCTGTCATCAATGCGTTGGATGATACAAAGGCCACAAAGAAGGCAATCTTTGATCCCATTCACGCTGAACTGCAAACTATTGCCGCAAATCAATGGGGCCGACGTGTCATCGAGTGGTTTGTTTCACCTGCTGACAAGAACAGTTTCCATCCGCAGTTCATTTCTTACATTGAAGAAGGTTTGAAGTACGGCAAAAAGGATAAGGATGTTCGAAGAAAGGAAATCTTTGAACAAATTGAAGAACCCATTGCAAAGGCGATAGCTGATGCACCTGAATTTTGGTTCGCCGATGGTCACATTGGCCTAGTGACGGCTAATATTGTCAACAAATGTGAGTATACGATTGTGATAGCATCTCTGGTTACCTAAGTTACCATTGGACCATTCGACCCAGTAAGAAACGTTTGAGCAGTGGCTTAACCAACATGGCCTTAGTCTGCGCGATCCTTATTTTGTATCTGAGATCTCCTTAACAATACTTCTTGACCCTTCAGATTATGTTTACTAACATCGTTCTATTGACCAAATTACAGCCCAGTCCTCTTTGTTTGCTTGTTTGCAAAGAAACCCATCTAGTACTTCGCCTATTATTGCAACTCTTGAACTTGCATCACATGCCGCGGTCTAACGAGTCGACCTTCTGGCAACATATACCACAGATGTCTGCTTCTCGTTTTATAAGAGTCTTACATCCCGTTTCACAGTACCTATCTCTTTCTTGAACATCGGTTTAGCATCAGACTTACAACCCTCAGATGACTGTATGGCACGTCTCTCGAGTTCTTATATATAACCCATGTCTTCTTTCTATGACGCATTTTATAAGCCGTTCATAAACTACAGCGAACAAGGACTTTTAACTTATAAATACATTTTTTTTTAACTTTCAGTGAGCTCGACACACTTTACAAGTGCTTCACAAGCACTGGCAACACTTATATCTGATCCCAATTGGACGGTGACAGTGGCGGATGAAACGAAGGAGACTAATGACAAGAAATTGGCTAAAGGAAAAAAAGAAATCAAAGTTTTAACAGAACCAAAAGAGACCCCAGAGGTAAAAGAGTTTAAAACCGTTCTTACTTAAAACAGATAAAAATTATTCTTGCTTTAGGAAAAAACTGTTGCTGGAATAGAGGACGCGGGTTTCCATATTGTTCTTAAGAAAATAATCAAACATGATGCTGAACGAACCAAGGAGGGCCAGGAGACATTCGGATCGATTTTGGCAAACACAATTTCGGATGAAACTGTAAGCAATGCCATACCTAAAAAAAACCAAAGCCCCTAATAATTGGATTTATGTACTTCTAGCTAACATATTGGTTGACAGTGAATCGCGGTTGTTTTATCCTGTTAAATGTTATCGAAAACAATGGAGAAGACGCCGTCAAACCATTAAAGGCCTTGTTAAAATCGCACAAAGCCAATCTTCAGAAACAAAGTACAGCGGGTGCGAAATTGTTGTTAAAAAAACTTTAAACTAGGCTCTTAGGTTTTATATTTACTTTGTTGATACTGAGATGAAATTAAAGAAATTTTTTTTAAATCTATAGACTTAACTAAAGTCCTACTGTGTACGAATAATTAAATGCAATCCAGAATCAGTCTCGACAACTTTGGACAATTTTCCGACCTTTAGGCTAAATGAAGCATCTTCAAAAGGTTTCTGCATTTGTCCTACAGTAACAAAAAAAAGTCAATGCAAATTGTGTAAAATTAGTTGACATAATAGTTATTACCTCTGCCGAAGGATCCAAGGTCACCACCGCGTTTAGCCGAGCTGCAGTCGGAGTACTTTTCAGCGAGTTCATGAAGAGTTGCTTCACCAGATTCAATCTTGAAATTTTATTTATGAAATCGATTAAATGCACACTAGGCAGATGTGAAGTGTACCTGTTTCTTGTATTCTTCAATTATGGTGCGTGCTTCATCTTTGGTACGTGTGATGTTGTCCTCTCTCCAGGAGCTTGGTCGTCGGCTTTTATTGTGCTTTACTAATAAATGCGAGCATCGCACTTCATTGGGTCCCTGCAATAGATGGGACATTTATTAAGGCATTGACGTTTACAACTCTAGCAGTCAAATCTACAAATGTTTGCATTTCTCGTCGCTCAGTTGAGGTTGATTAAATTGCAATTAGGACAATCGCAGACAATTTCTAACAAGTAATGACACAAATTGGTTTGGAATTTATGACTGACATAAAAATTACATTAAATTTGACACATCTAAATATTTTAAACACAAATGCGTTCGAACGCATAGGTAGCATGCAAACTATAAACGATTTGCAAAAGCGACGTTTATAACCTTTAATCAGATGCGAATTTTTCGCTACATTCAGCAGCAGCTTTATATGCTTTTAATATTTACATAAAAGTTGACTGATATCATTAATAACCTGCCGATCTTTCATCGGTATCGAGCTTAACAAATTTAAGGCGATGTTCCGCGTAGGGAAGGTCTCTTGCATAAACAAAATAATTACCTGTTTTGCAGCCGGCTCGGTTGGCACATCCCACTGCGACTCCTTTGTATAGATATTTAAGTAATAGGTCATTCCTAAGAATATGTATAATATTTTTTGTATTTATCAAAAGCTATGATATACCATATACATCATTTATAAATTTTAATAAAAAAAAATAAACTCGTATCAAAAATCGATTCGCTAATGCCTTCGAATTCTGATAGTATGTACCTGTGGATCGGCTTGTGCGAACTTCCCAGCCTTCAGGGACGCTTTTCTCGGTAGTATCAGACATCTTTTTTAATAAATTCTAACTTAATTTGTGCGAAATTTATGGAAAAAAATCCTTTAATTACTTCAACCTCAACGGAAATCTTGCTATAGTGAACACACGTACTTTTTTTTGCGATGCTTTCCAAGATTGACAGGTGTTGTCTATATGAGTGGTGCCAAACTTATGTTTTTATAGTCGTCTCGTTCAGCTGAACTTAGCGAAGGCAAAGACAACTAAGGGCTTCGCCAAACAGAACGCGTTATTTACGCCGCGGTGAGATTAATTTGCGGCGGTAGAGGACGTCAAACAGAAAGATCTCATTAATGTCCATGACTCTTGGTTTTCATTGTCTTAAAAAAATGTCAAGCAGCTCGGAAGAAGAATTATTGCTTTTTTTGCCGTGATATGTAATTCCCTAAAAAGAAAAAGGATTTAGGTGCACGAAATTTACAAAAAGAGAAATTCTTTTGATATTTCCTCCCATATCTCAGCCTTTAAAACTGCATTTGTACACGATTCGCACACATAACGTACAAATATGGGTAATTTCAAACAATTCGATTAATTTTTCCGTTTTTTAGAATATAAAATCATGGGAAAATATTTCAAACGCGCAGCGTCATAAAATAATCTGTAATTTTTCACAACCCCGCGTTTCACCGTCGCATTCAAACGCCGTGGTGAATTCAACGCAGCTTTGAAAACGCGCTCTGTTTGACGAGGCCTTAAAGGCTTCGCCAAACAGAACGCGTTATTCACGCCGCGTAGCGATTAATTTGCGGAGGTAATGGTTAGATTAGACGGTATGCCAAGGCCAATTTCTGACAGTTCTGATGTCAAAATATGGTCATACAATGTAATTGGAATATCTCATATGCCCTAATGACCTAAATGCCACATATGACCATTTTGGTAATTTTGATCATATAGTCTGATATGCAGTTTTAATAATCCTGGCATTTTGGTCATTTCATGTTGGCATTCATATGCATAATTGACCTACAGTCTAATCTTAGCTTTAATTATCTTAAGTCGACTAGATTGGTTTGGATTAGATGTAACCTGAACGCAAAAACTAGATTGGTCGGGAACGTCACTTGATTTCTTGACTAGATTCGGCGGCTACCCCTCCGTAAATGTCAACTGAAACAATCAAAACTGAGATACATCAAATCAGTCAGCTGTCAGACTTACTAAACTAGATACTTGAACGTGCCCAGTTTTTGAATAAGCCCGATGAGGACGTTCGGGTACCTAGTTTAGTAAGTCTGACAGCTGACTGACTAGATGTGTTTGAGTTTTTATTTGCATTTGACGTTTATGGGAAGGGTAGCCGACAAATCTAGTCAAGAAAATCCTGCCTGCGTACGCAGTTGATTTTAAGTTGTCAAAATTCAAAAATAAACCATACGTTTACCTAGTCCAGACAAATCTAGTCGACGTTTTACACAAACTAGGTATCCGAACGTCCCTAATGCCTATGTGGTTTGTGAGCACTCTCAGAGCACTTTTTATTGCTCCAGGTCACTTCTTATGTTCGCTTGGTACGAAAAAACAATCTTCATACATTACAATCGGACGAAAATTTATAAAAAAAAGAAAATTTGAAATCTGCGAGAGAGTCTGAAGAAGTCAAATCGAAAACCTAACCAGCGTACATCTCGGAAATGTCAAGTAGGACGTACCTAGTTGTTGTGATTGCGTGCTGAATATAAATTTTACCTACTTCACTTTGCTTTGCTTGCAAGAAGCATCTCTTTAAATTCATTCATCTGCATGAGTTGAAACTTAACCATAGGTATTCTTCTAAACTGAATTGCTTTGCAAATGGTAAAGTGTTTAATGTTGGGTAGTCTTGATTGGTTCTAGGTGTGGTGAATACATACTTGGTTTATCCACATCAATTTGACAGCAGCCAACAATATTATTGGAAGGTTCCATTGAATGTTGAAAGTAATTTATCGATTTTCCTTGTCATCTTCGTTTATAAATACATCTACAATCTCTGTTTTCTGTTCTAATAAACAACTGACTGCGCTGCAGTTTTCAATATTTTCCATAATACGATTACTTGGAAAAATTAAAAAGAGATCGGTGAAGAGAAATGTTTAATTAAATTAATAACTACAATATTAAAAAGTGCGAGATGAAGTTCGTGAAATTGTTTTTGGAAATCTTTGCAATTGCGTTCTTCCTTGTTCGAGTGGAGACCAAAGAAAATAGAATTATTGTAAATAGATACGACGATGATTACTTTAGTAAAATTAATGAAAACGGCTATGACTTAGATGTTCATAGATTGAAACGTTCTGCACCAGACAATTCGTCGGAAAATGTTTACGTTAAGGTGAGTTACAATTACATTTTAGATAAAGTTGAAAACAGTTTTGTTATAGAGATAACAACGGTGGTCTATGCGCATTTACATTAGCTTAGGGCTCCTTGGCTTCATGCGTTCCATTGTTTTCAGTTTTTTTAATTGATTTGATAAAACATTTGTTTTGAAAATTTGTGTTGGCTATAATGCGATTAGATTAGATCAGATTGCTGACTGATTGGTCTAAATTTCCCAATGAAAGTTGTTGTTGGAAGCACACCTATCTTGCAAGTTATTTGATTAAATATATTGCAGATAATGAAATGTACTTCTTGTGTATACCGTTAGATACAGAATTATATCTAACTAATAAATTTTTGACTGTGTAAAGGATTTATACCTACATTGATCTAGACGACATAATATATTGTTTGCATCTTTCAGTATAAACAATACGAATTTCTTTAACCTATTAATATCGATGTTGGGTTTCTCTTAAATAATATTAGACGCTAAAAAACATCAATTCATTATATTTGGAAGATATATGGATAATGGACTACATTTTACAAATTCACACAAAGAACAATTCTGTCCTACTCATAAACAAAACCAAGAAATTATTTGCCAGAGGTTTTTTTATTCAAAATGATTCATTTTTTTAAAACCAAGAAACTGTACAATAACATTTCTACTGATATATACCTAGGTATATGCACTTTTTAACAAATTGTCTGGGTAAATTCCATTCCTTATCTTTTTGAAATGTTCATAGCAAGAATGCATTCACTTTTCTTAAGTTGAAACTTAATATTTATAAATATATCTATGTATACAAATGTAGCGATCCCTTGAGGACAGTCGTGGATATAAATTCAAGTTTTTCTTTACAAAGATTTAACATTTTAGGTGATGCGTATAAAGTTTTGCAAAGCTTCTATAAAAGGGTTACAGAACGAACAAAAGGCACCTACCTGAAAGATTGAAACACCTTCAAACAGTTCCATTTATTGTTGTATTGGAATGATGGCGATTGTTTTCAACACAATGCAAAACGACTCGGGGTGTCGATTAGTTGTTTAAAACGCCCGTACCGAGGTTAAAAAATCGATCAAAGAGCAGAATATGTCCTTTTTGGTAAATTCGGATTCCATGACGTGCAGGTTTCTTTTGGGGGCACCCAGTAAATATGAATAGATCAAGATCGATATTAGTATTACCCCTGATTTAGAATCGGTTGTAAAAGCTCAAGAGTTTTAGATAGTCCACTAAGTTGGCTTGCAAATGTGTGAATGCAAACCTATGTTGCCCCCAAATATAATTTTCGAATCGTGCTCTCGGAATCAAAAGGAAACTAAGCTAATTGTTAATAAACCATACTATTGTTTTTATTTTAATAACCTATAATAAGAACGGGTTTTATTTTCCCCGATGGCCTCACAAATGTGTTGACCGCGTTTTGAACAGATTATGATTAACATGTCTTGAGCTTGCTCGTTAAAACTTATATACACAAACAAATAACTCTACCCTATTCTTTTGATCTCTATTCCATAGGTTAATGGGCTAAATGATATGCATGCACAGCTCATGGTACATTGGTTGGGAGAAGGCTCCGATGTTATGATTTGTCTTGCTCGAGATCCGCCTGTCGAGGGTGGTGATGACTTGAAAAAAATTGAACAAAATCCGCCCAAAGTGTTTATATCATATGACTATGGAGATAATTTTGAAGAAAATACCAGCATTTTTACCGTTATATCTAATGACACCGAAAAATCGGCAAATTTAGATCAGTTCCTAACTCATCCGAAATTCGATACAATAATCTTTACGGATACGAAAAACAAGGCGATTTTTAATTTTTCACCCAAACATCGCAATGTTAGAAGGACCATGCTGGACTTTACGCCGTCTGATATTTCATTTTATGAAAATGATCCAAATATCTTTTTAATTCTGGACAAAAAGGATGCCGAAAGGAATCTATACATTACAACTAATGCTGGAAAAAGTTTTAGTCTTTTGCAAGAGTATGTCAAGTCATTTGCATGGTCCAGTGGAGCCGGCTTACCACTCATGCTGTATGTAGAAAGAGGAGAACCTTCAGGTAGATCTGCAAAAGTCAACTGCAACATGATTTCAACGGTAATATGTGTGTTTTTGATTTCAGGCGTTTCTTCCATTATTTACATTAATCCAGAGAATTTTACCAAACTTGAGGATCGTTTCAAGTTCAGTGTTTTGATTGAGAATGTCAATGAGTTTTACATAAAAAAGGACTTTATGTTTGCAACTAGAAAGGTATTTTGTATTTGGAGTCGTTGCATCGTGAGTTGTGCTGTGAAATTGTTTTTTTTTTTTTTTAAAGGATCGCGATACAATGGAGTTATGGGTTTCGTACAGAAGGACGAATTTTGTTAAAGCGAATTTTCAGACCGAGCTTGATATTAAGGGACTTCACCTCTGCGATGTGGAGGGGAAAAAGTTAATGTTCTCTGCAGCTGTTACCAACAAAATGGCCCATCTGTACGTGTCCGAATATGATGAAGAACAAAAAGCGGTAACATTTACGAAGAGCCTTGAAAACATATTGACTTTTATTCCGAATGTTTTATGGAAAAATGCATGGATTACGTAAGTAATTTGGAACCTGTCAGTAGAATTGGTTTTAATAATGCTATTTTTCTTGCAGTCAAACAACCGATGAAGCTTTTACAGATATGTACAAAGTTGAAGGAATGGTGGGCATATATATTGCTTCGAAAGTGCAACGGTTTTCAAAATACCTTAGTTCGGAGACATCTGTTGGACCTGAACATCTTGTATCGGTTATCACGTTCGATCATGGACACAATTGGAAGCCAATTACACCACCAGCTGTCGACGATGAAGGACAGCCAATAAATTGTACACAGGATTGTAGTTTGCATCTGTCACAGAAGTTTAGCCAGTTGTATCCTGTTACAAGGTAATTTTACAAGTGTTTTCTGTATTTCTGTATTTCCAAGTCGGCTTTTAATTCGATGGGTTTTAGTTTTTTCCATTTTTTTTGTCAGTTTGTCAGTGGGGCTTCCCTCATATATCCTTTAGGCAACACTTGCTTCATTTGTGAATGTCAAGATCCCCTTAAGTGAAGAGAAACGAAGGACTAATGTGTCTACAGTCTTTCTTTATGAAATTTTCGTTAAAACATCCGTTCGTCCTCGCGATCTTCTTCAGTCGCTGTTGCTGTTGCCATTTCCCTCTAAATAAAACTTAAATAAACTTATAAAGTACATTCTAGCATCCAATTTCAACTCAATTCTAAAAAATCCACCGAAATTACATTCAATTAACTTGTATTTATTTCTACCACAGATCGATTACGATTATGAGTTCAAAGCTTGCTCCGGGAGTAATCATGGCCTCAGGAGTGATTGGCAAATCACTGAAAGGACACCCCGGTGTGTTTTTATCGCGAGATGCAGGCCTCACGTGGAAGCAAGTTCTAAAAGGATATCATTTCTTTAATTTTGGAGATCATGGTGGCATCCTGGTGGCAGTAAAATATTTCAAATCAAAAGGCGAAACTCGAAAAATATTGTACTCCACCGATGAAGGAGAAAACTGGCAAACGGCGACCTTCCACACCAAGGATTTAAAAGTCTATGGTCTAATGACCGAACCTAATTCGAACTCGACAATATTCACACTCTTTGGGTCAGAGAAACAAGAGCATCGTTGGCTAATTCTTAAAGTTGACTTCCAAAAGGCGTTCTCTCGTAACTGCACTGAAGCTGACTATAAGTTTTGGACACCAAAATCTACATCTAACGACGGTGAGTTTTGGTGCACGTTGGGGCAACAACTATCATTACAAAAAAGAATCGCCCACACAAACTGTTTAAATGGCAAAGAATACCAACGAGTTATCAAGACTGAGGTTTGTCCCTGCTCGAAGAGGGACTTTGAGTGCGACTTTGGCTTCATAAGGCAGTCTTCCAACAACGCCTGTATATTGGATAAACAAATAACATTGGCCGCAGACCCCTATGAAATTCCTGCAATATGCATTGAAGGCAATTTCTATAACCGCACAAGAGGATACAGGAAGATCGAAGGTGATCAGTGCGTTGGTGGCGTTGAAACTCGTTATCTGCCACAAACCATATCGTGTCCCGTCGACGAACCGAATTACTTCCTTCTAGTGGCGCAGCGAGAGCTTATATCACGAGTTGACCTAAGCACGCAGAATGTCAAGAGGCTGCCGATTAACAATTTAAAAAATGTTATCTCCATTGATTTCGATATGAAAAATAACTGCGTGTTCTATGCCGACATTTTCTCAGATAAGATTGTCCGCCAGTGTTTGAACGGTGTAAATGAAGCAGATATTATTTTAGACGAGAATTTGGCATCTGTCGAGGGCATGTCGTATGATTGGATATCGGAAATGTTATTTTTTGTAGACGGTACACGATCTAAAATCGAAGCCGTAAAGACATCCAATGATTCTCTGTTTCGAATGCGTACCACAATACTTCAAGCACCAACGTTAATAAAACCCCGAGGAATAGTCGTTCATCCACTCGAGGGATATGTGTTCTGGACCGACTGGGGAAGCATTGATCCGTCATTGTCGCGAAGCAACCTAGATGGCACAGATGTAAAGCAACTGTTTACCAAACCGACAGTCGTCTGGCCGAATGGAGTAACCATTGATTACTTTGCTCAGCGAATTTATTGGGTGGATGCTAGCAAGGATTACATTGGCAGCTCGGATTTGGACGGAAAACATTTTTCCAAAGTTCTGCACCATGATTCGAGAATTGCTCATCCGTTTGCTATAGCTGTATTTAAGGATCGAATGTTTTGGGACGACTGGAAAATGAAATCGATCTTCTCGGCAGACAAAGATCATGGCATCATGATCAAAACCGTTGCAACTGACCTTGGAAATTTGATGGATCTCAAAGTGTTTGCTCATTCGCTTCAATACGGCACTAATGCGTGTGCCAGTCACAATTGTTCACACATTTGTGTGGGTCTGCCCGACCAAAAGTATACTTGTCTGTGTCCAGAAGGCATGAAAATGTCCAACAAAACCAACGAATGTGTGTGTGCCGACACGAATGATAGCGCCTCATGTTTGCAGCAGCAAAACAAATGTGCGAAGGGCTACTTCTTGTGCAACACCACTCGCGCATGCATTCCCTTTTTCTACACTTGCGATGGGGAGGATGATTGCGGCGATTACTCGGATGAACAAAATTGCAACGGAAATGTAGCCAATAAAAACGGATGCCCACCCAATATGCATAAATGTGATTCTGATGACAAATGTATTCTCGAATACAAGCTTTGTAACTTTGAAAATGATTGCGCAGATGGCTCCGATGAAAAGAATTGCTCCATTACCGAGTGCTCTGCGAGCGATTTTCAGTGCAAAAATGGACAGTGCATCAACAATCGTTGGAAGTGCGACGGCGATAGAGACTGCTCTGATGGAACGGACGAAATAAATTGCAAGCCTGCTTTAAACAAAACAGTATCTATTACCTGTGGCGCTGACGAATTTCAATGCAAATCAAACAACGATTGCATACCAAAAGGCTGGAAATGCGATCGCGACTTTGACTGTGCTGATTCTTCCGATGAGATAGGCTGTCCAAATGAATGCAATGATTGGCAATTTCGATGTAAGAACGGTAAGTGCATAAATAAGAATTGGGAGTGTGACGGCGACAAAGACTGCGAAGAAGGGGAAGATGAACTGAACTGCACCAAAACGATATCGTCAACGAACAATTTTCCATCGATCATATGCCACGATTGGATGTTTCAATGTGCGAACGCCAAATGCATACCAATGTGGTGGAAATGCGATAATGTCAATGATTGTGGTGACAACAGTGACGAGTTGGGCTGCAGTAACTTGAAGGACACCATGTCCACCAATGAGTCGACAAATTCGAAAGATGCCAAAGAAACCAAATGCACTTTCAACGAATTCGAATGCAACACGGGCAGCTGTATATCGAAAATTTACGTCTGCGATGGCACCAAAGACTGTGCTGGCGGCGAGGACGAAGAACATTGTGCCGATCATGCGAGTGGAAGTTGTCAAAAGAATGAATTCAGATGTGTCTCGGAGAGGATATGTCTGCCAATTTCCAATTACTGTGATAAAATAGTTCAATGCTCCGACGGGAGTGATGAACGAGGATGCGATAGCAACAACAATACCTTGCCTGTGCAGCACATTGTATGCGGCGCGGCTTTCTTCTACTGCGATGACGAATGTGAGCCTCTGTATAAGAAATGTGATAAGAAACTAGACTGCCACGACGGTAGCGATGAGAATAATTGCATAAATTACACTCGAGTATATCAAGTCGTTGAATATAAGGTGCCCTCAACAAAAGTAACTGAGAATTCTGTTATGCTGATATGGTCTCTATCGCCAGCTAGTCGAAATATACCCGATGTTGAGTATTTGCCTTCAGTAGCCGAATTAAATCTTAACCAATGGAAGAATGCAAGCACATGGACCGACAAGGGTCACTATGTGTTTACAGACTTGACTCCAAATACATTGTACAACTTTACAGTATACGTCAAAGTGAAGGGCGCAGTTTATCCACCCTATTTGTTTGTTGATTCCAAAACCTTGGAGGGAAAACCCAGTGAACCGGTTAATCTTGCAATTTTGAGGTCAGACTCAATGCATGTGGAATTGTCGTGGCAAAAACCGAAGAATTTCAATGGCGAACTGGACGGGTATAGTGTTTATTATAAATTGAAAGACAACGCAAAATCGGATGTTTATGGTACCAAGATACAGAATCTAACCGCCTTGATTGATATACGCAATTGGAATAATGGCACCTATGAATTTTGGGTAAGTTTAGTTATTATGAATGTAACATTTTTGGCTTTCAGTTATTTTTATTTACTGTGATTGAAAATGAACTTGTTTAGGATAGTCCATGATCACCAGGGGTCAAATTACCGCACCCGTGAGCCAGCAATACGTCACTGAATTATGTTGATTTTACATGCAAAACAATAACAAATTCAGTCACGTAGTACTCGATCACGAATGCGGTAATTCAACCCCAGTTTTGTTCACCTTTAAAAATAACCATCTGGGCCCTATTCCACAAAACAACTTGACAACTTTTCACTCTACAATTATCAAATTTTTCGTCAATTTGCAAAACTTTGCGTTCCTCAGAACTATAAGTGCAAAGTTGAAATTGAAGGCGTAATTTGCAAATTCTTTGTTATTTTTATATTCCCTTTGCAATTTTTGTTCCACGTACGTTCTCTTGTACAAAGTGCAAAGTTAATATTGAAAGATGTAATTTGCAAAGACTTTGCAAATAATTATGCTGTTTCGTTCCATAAAAACTGAAAACTCTATTTCTGCAAAGGACATTTTGATATGTTTGTCAAAAGTTTGCAAGGTAAACGTTCGCTTTACAAATTCATATTTTTATAACTAGGGAAGCTTTCAAAATGTTAAGATATGAGTTTTTGTTCGACGATAGTGAAGACGCGGTTATACAATGAGATTATAGAGACGGAATTAATTTTTCGGGACTACAAAACTTTAGTTTTAAAGAGTGCTTTCGTTTAAATCGAATTCAAGTTGATTTCCTTTTGGATAAAATTGGAGCAAAATTAGAGCACAATACACAGCGCAAATATGGTTTTTCGGCTAAAAATCAACTGCTACTATGCTTGCATTGGCTCGGAAATTGTTGCCTGTATCATGGTGTTGCAGAATTAACAGTTTGCAGAGCCATCCATAGAGTTGTCAGGTTGTTTCAAAACAAAGTGCAGTGTGTCCCGATGACGGGATTGGACTTTTCACAAAACTTTCTCCCAGGCACCCTGTTTATCTAATTTATTAACCTTCAAAATGAAATGTAAACTTAAATAAATGTTCCAAACATTTACAATCATTTTGTAAAAAAAACTAGCGGACCCAATGTACACTTCGTTGTGCAAAATAGAAATATAAAAAAATCAAATACAAATTCATTTTAATCAGTGGTAAATAGTTTTTCTTGTTATGCTTTGTGGTACACAATATTTTTGGTAAAAGCTAAAATTGCTCTATCACTCAACCACGCATGGCATTTATACTGTTCGGCTATGTTAGGGAAAACACTTTCAATCAATTCCATTTTTTGACAGTACGAAACGGCAAAAATTATTTGCCATTTGATCCAGTTTCATCATCATCAGTTGCATCGCAGCATTTCCAATTTTCATAAATTGCTTAGAGAATAAAATAACTCAATATTATCTCGAATATCTTTCATTGTTGCTTCCAAAACTTCACCTGATTTCTTATTTGCCATAGTGCGTTTATCCTAAATAATGATACCGCAAGGTTTTCGCTGTTCCAGATGCTCTTGAAATGTTACATGTTGGAGTTTCATCAACTTGGTAATTCAAAGCAGGATGTGCTGTCCCACCATCATCTTACGAAGGCTGCAATGCCAGAAGACGCCAATGCCAATGCAATTTTATGCTGGGAACGTATCGGTGCCAATAGGTGCATCCAGAAAATAAAATCCACCGGCATCACTATTGACAGCTTGCATAATAGTATCGTACGCCTTGTTTTGCTCCGCATTCACTGTCGAAAGATTTGCCTGAACAAAAGCATTCAATTCGTTGCGATCGTATTGTAGTTCACGCTGCAATATTCTAGATCAAAAAATGTCATGCATTGCACGATTAGGTGATGGCATTCCCAACTGTGTTTTATTAGCAATCGACAAACAGAAATCTTACAAATCAATGCGTCATAGTAAATTTCCGGCATGAAGTCCATTACAGGATTACGATTAACTTGACGTACTCGAATCAGAAATCGATTTGGTGGCTTTCGAAATATACGATTTTGATTGTTTTCTTATGTACGGAAGGTGCCACGCCCCTTTGCTCAATTTGGACCTATCTTCACAGCAATACTCCTCGGCCAATATGAATGAACTTAATCGATTCAGTGGTTTCCGGTATATACGATTTGTAATGTATTTTTTGTATGGGCGGTGCAACGCCCCTTTGTTCAATTCTGCCCAATCTTCACGTGTATACTCCGGCGGCAATACCTAAAATCGATTGGGTTGTTTTCGAAATATAAGATTTTTAATGAATTTTTTGTATGGGAGTTGCCACGCCCCTATAAATCATGAACCAATACACCTACAAAGACCGTATGTACTTGCAAACCATGATATTAACGTCACCTTTCATGGGAAATTTTCAGAATCAAAACCGGTTCACGCAGAGAACATTGGCGACAAACACAATTCAACTTATTTTTTTATAATGCATTATAGACATATAGATATATGTAGATACTTACTTCAGTGTTTGGAAAACTAGCAAATAAAACATTTTTTTCTTTTACCAAATGTAACACTGCAAGTTTTTTTTTAATTTTTATTTTGCGGCTCATTTTAACACTGCTATGTATCAATGCAAAGTGAAAAGAGATATGACACAAATGCAAAGATGATCAAATGCTTTGTGAAACACTTTGCACACTCACTTTGCAGGAGAGCGCAAATACTTTGCAAAGAGTGCAAAACCTTTGCAAAAATGTGCTAGCGCAAAGTGAGATTTGCAAAGCATATTGTGGAACAGAAACACTTATTACTTTGCCAAAAAATGTAATTTATAAAGTGAAAAGTTGACAATTTGTTTTGTGGAATAGGGCCCTGATTGTCAATATGCACCTCCATCATTAAACCGCTGAAAAATATTGAAAACTTTGTTTCCTTGTAGGTTACTGCTTCAAACAAGAGACGAGAATCCTCATCATCCAACGTTGTTAAAATAAATCTGCAACCAATGCACTCCACAACAGATGTGAAAAATCTTTCATATAAAGTCGAAGATGGCAATACAACAATCAAATTGAAATGGGAGTCCGAATCATCCACGAAATCATTTTTCGTGGCAACATTTTTGCCCGAACCCTATCCACATTTGGTGAATCGAAAAACAAATGTTACTGAAGCTGAATTTAAAAACCTTGCCCGCGGAGTATTGTACACATTTAAAGTTGCATCGTTAAATGGAACAGAAATTGGACCTCCACAATCGATTCAAGTCAAACTGGAGGGTGAAGCCCTACCAGATGTGAGGAACGTACGAA
Organism: Cheilosia pagana; assembly: GCA_936431705.1. NCBI lineage: Eukaryota > Metazoa > Arthropoda > Insecta > Diptera > Syrphidae > Cheilosia > Cheilosia pagana. The sequence goes on along the minus strand of OW386168.1, from coordinate 25,376,088 downwards.
TTAACAACAACGACCACACAATTAACATAAAATGGGAACCGGCTAGAATATCTGCGACGAATTTAACATATGGAATTTATTATGGTACAACGTTGCGTGAATACTTGGAAAGTAAGTAGTCGTAAGACTTTTCCTTTTTTTTTTACAAATAATTCGATTTTTTACCTTTAGAACCACGTATAATAACTGGAAGCACAAATGCAATTCTGACCGGCTTAAAGCCATGCCTATCTTATTTGATTGGCGTTAATATTGTTGGTCCATACGGCCCCGGACCATTACCCAAAAGGCCAATACCCATCGAAACAGATGACGATTTCAAGAATCCACCAAAGAACCTAACCGCCAAAATTAACGACCAGAAACGGGTTTTATTCATCGAATGGGAACACAGCTGTCCATTTACCAAAACCTATCCCCCATATCTGCTCACAATTTCAGAACAAAAGCAGAACAAAACCTTCAATATTGAGTTGAAGGCATTCTCACAGAGAACCATGTCACATTATATAGTTGATATACCCTTTGGTGCTATTTATAACATATCTGTGAAACGAAATACCGAAGAATCTGAACGTGCTTTCGTTGTTATCCGCTCAACACAGCTAGAGAGTCCAAAGCAACTAAGAGCATGGCAGCAAAAAGATGGATCGTACTTGGTTCACTGGAAAGAAATACACACTCCCTACGATTTCAAGTACTTGACTAACTACATTGTTTTTTTCCACGCACTCTATATTGTTTTTATTTGTTTTAGATTTAACTATGAACTAGTCGTGTACGAAGGCTTGCTATCGAATTACTCCAGTCCGGACGAGGCTCCCATTGTGAAAACAATCGTTGCTTCATCACCCCCGGTAGTCGTCAATCAGTCAGACTTGGCGGTAGGCGATTCATTTGGCAAAATATATACATTTGGCGTGCGTACTATCTCAAGCGAGGGGTATACTTCTGAAATTCTAGAAACTGAGAATTTTGAGTTTTTGCCAACTTCCAAATGGTATAAACAAGTTTCGTCGTCATCCTACATTTGGCTTCTGCCAATCTGTGCGCTCGTATCAATAATATTCTTCGCATCGGTATTCTATATTACTAGACGAAACAAACGAGTGCGAGCATCATTTTCTCGATTTGCAAACTCACACTATGATCCAAAGACAGGTGCTACGCGAATAGACGACGGTGGCATGCATGATGTTAATACCTCTAATAATTATGATAATAATAGATTTTCCGACGATGATCCCCTTGTTCAGACATAAGGGGAATGTGTTTTACTTCTTAACTTCTTATGTATATACTTGTATTTTGTATTGTGTTGTAAACTTTTTAAACTTAGAAAACATAAAGGCTGAAACTAAATATTATGACGAATTTTGATTTACTGAACGTTGTTATTTAGATACGAAACAGCGCGTCAAAAAATATACTTGTTTATTCTGGTGTCCCTCAAGGTAGCCACCTTGGTCCAATTTTGTTCCTGTTATTTATCAAAGATTTATGTCTTTTTATTACATACTCAAAAATGTTGCTGTTTGCGGATGACTGTAAGCTAATATACTCTTATAGCAACCCACAAGGTTATATTTTTCTACAGCATGATATTGAGAACTATATGCAGCTTAACCTAAAAAAAAAGTAAATGCATTTCCTTCACGAAACGTCAAAATCCAACTATACCGATTTATTTCATCGATGATTAAGTTATTGAATGTGTGAATCACTTTAATGATCTTGGAGTCATCTTTGACAAGAAGCTCAACTTTAACCTCCATCTGGATTCCATTATCAGTAAGGCAAAAAGCCGATTGGGACTTATAAAGCGTTTTTCAAAAGAATGTAAAGACCCCTATATCACCAAACTTCTATACTGTTCTCTAGTCCAACCTGTTTTGGAATATTGTAGTTCGGTTTGGTGTCCGAACTACGAATCTGGAATTTCAAGAATTGAAAGTATTCAAAAGCATTTTATCATTTTTGCTTTACGCGATTACATTGGGACGCCGAAAGACATCTTCCCCCCTACATAAATCGATTAAAGTTGCTTAACTTGCAGTCCCTGGAAAAACGAGGACAAATATCAAATGCTTTATTTCTGTTTGGCGTCCTGACCGGCAACATAAATTCCACTCTCCACCTATATTCTAAGTTCTATTAACATCAATACCAGACCGAGGACAACAAGAAATCCAGGTTTTTTTTTTTTATATCAAAGGACATCTCGATATAATTATGGAAGTAATTGCCCCATCAATAACCTGACCAAGGATTTTAATAAGTTCAACCATCTGATTGATTTTAACCTAACAAAATTCAGTTTAAAAAAAATATTGAGTGAATTGTAAAATTGTTAGTAGTTAAATAAATAAATAAATATATATGTATCTTATAAACACATCGAAGGCAAGAAGACTGAAGTTAGAAGTTAATCTTTGGGTGACCAGACAAGAACGATGGTAAAAAAGGGTGTCACTGGTTGTGACCACCGAGACTAACCAGAAGTGAAACTTCTTTCGCTAAATGTGGACATAAAGTAGGTATGTTGAATTGTGTTAAGAAGTTTAATTTAAAAACGAAATCTTTATGATATTAGATATCTTAATATATCGCAGTTGAAGTGCATTCATTTAATTAAAATGTTCGCACAACACAAACCAATACAACGTTTTCAATTTTTAGAGTTTTTGTTTGCTTTTTGTTTTCAAGTGATTACAATTTAATTTAATCAATTGACTCAGTGGTCTAGTGTGTAAGCCCTTGCTTGGGGCAAAAGTTTTTTTAATTTTAAGAATTAAAATTGGAGTGAATTCACTTTCTCCGCCAGATCACAATTTTCGTAACACATTCACACTTCCCAGCTCTTGGCGTGCGCATTGAGGTATTCACTTCATGTGGTTGATAAGTTGCAATTGCCCACTCGGGCTTTGCAGGCTTTTCTACAACAATACGTGCTACTTCACATCATAGACAAACCATAGGTATAGCATACTAAGACTCCTAACCCGCAATCAATCCTCTTGCCTCTGGCAAAGGATTATCACTAATTTTCAGAAAATAAACTACAATAAATTTCAGTTGCAAACAGTTGCTGTAAAATGTTGACAATTTTTTTGGCAATTTAATTGATCCGACACTTTTGTGGTGAAAAACGATTAAGTATGAATATATTTATTCAAATTGGACCTAATTACTGTTTAATTGGATATTTAAAATCAATTTAAACTTCATATTTTTTCGAAAAATGCTAGTTAAGGAATGCGTTGGGCCTTACCATTATTTCCACCTAAAAGAATTTCATTCCTGACTTCAAGAAAAAATTATAATTTTGTGGTTAAGAGGAAAATGAAATCCTTTGTTTTTTTTTTGGAGACAAGTGTGACGAAAATGACAAAAAGTGACGTAGTAGACAATATTTGTCAGAATTCATTTATTTTGCAATAAAAACTTTTTTATATATTTATTAAAAATCATTAGGATTTGGCAGGTTTGCAATTATGTGCCTAGAATTTACATACACCACGTCATTCTTATCAATTTTGTAATGGCGTTTTCGATTGAAGAAAAGTATTGCCCTTTCTATGAAAAGAGCAAATCTAGAAGTGCTCTTTCTATGTTTTCCATGTTTCATTGAAAAAGAAAGGGCACTTCCAGGTCAATTCTTAACATTCCGGAATATTTTTAAAGAATTGCCCTGAACTCACCAACACACACAAGCAAAATGTCAGAGTGAAATGTTTGTTGTGCTATTAGAAACAAATTTTGCGCTATTCGATCAAAAAATGCCAAATTATTAGTGCAAATGTAAGCTTTTATTGGAATATATTGTTTTGGCCCATTAAAAAACTCATATTTAATGTAGAAAACAAAGAAAAATTAGCAACAGAAAACCAAATTTCACATATATGTCTACCACTATTGCAAAAGTGCTCCAACGAATTCGATTGAACGGAGCAATTCTGAATTTCGGGGCAATTCTCTCGGATCTTCAATGAAAAACGCTATAAGTGGTTTTTGTACAGTCACTTTTAAAATGTGACGCTGATGACTTGTGAAGACAATGACAATTCACACTGATCACAGTAATAACTTTTTAGTAATACAATATATACACTCAATTATTTATTAATCAGCTTACAGTTCACTTTTTCCTTATTTCTAAAAAACTTGTAAACTCATTTTTTAATTACTTATTTTAAAAAACGAAGACACTAATGAGCTCCAATAAGCATACAGTTACAGATACTACTCATGCAACAGCTTTGATGTAACTGAGGGTTTTTCCCCTTTTTAGTTTTTTTCGCTACGCTTACTGCGTGAAAAATTTTCTAAGAAATATAGAGCAGTTGCCATTTGAAAAAGAATGAATCAGTCAGTTGCGTGACGCGAATGACCAAATATGGGGACACGTTTTTCTTGAATAAAAAAAAAAAAAATACAAGATAATATTATTCTTTAATATTGATTAGTCCTACTATTAAAGAACACTTAAATCTTGTTTATTAGCTGTGCAAGTGTTGTTTAGCTCATCCAGAAGCTACTGATATTTAATCGGGAAATTCAAATTACTGCGTTGGGGTCAAACGCCATTTAGTACAAAACTATTTCTAGTGCTGAACGATATTTCAAAATTTTTAAAATTGAAGTAAAATAAATATATTTTAAGCTATGCTAATTTATTGCCATTAAATACAGGTTCTAAGTAGTATTTCAGACATAAAAAATGTTAAGTAAATGTGGTTTTATAAAGCAAATAAACTTAGAGGACATCTTATTGCAACATTTTAAAAAATGGCCCATATAAACAAAACTAAGCAAGGTGGGAGTTGTGACAGAAATTTGTTTTACTTCTAAAGCATTTCTCACGAATTCTGGTATTCCGCTACTCACACCAGAGACTCTGACTCACAAATGTGCTTAATTTACATAAAATTTATCGTTAAGGAACAGACCTGCACATAAATAAAAATGTAGCTATAAACAATTATCATTTGGACAACACAGAGCCTCACCTATTACCATTAGTGCTCGCAGAATATTAGATGTACGCTAGACTTTAGAAAAATTGTAAAAATGTTTTAAACAAACATGTTGTATATATTTTTATACAGCGATAGGGTGTCACAAAAAAAACGGAGGAATATCACTTTGACTGTTTGCATCCGCGACCGTATTCCTTGGATGATAATCATAATCCAATTACCTATGTCATCCTTCTTCTACTCCTCCAGCTGGGTTAACATTAATTCTAATCAATCCTTCTTGGGAACTCAGCATTGGCTCCTTCGCCAACTGTTTCAATGGGACTCTCCAGAACACAGATTCAACGCAGACGGCCACGAAGACGAACCTATCGAGAGCGCGCTGAAGTTCAGTTTAAGAAGACCCAAGAATGACCAAGTCATCGGCGAAGAGCAAAATGATGTTTACGTTTACCAAATGAAATACACAATGCATTCGGTTGTTTTTTCTTTCTCTCAATTTTTATTTGGATTGCATTTTTAATCTTTTTATACTGACAACTGACATTAGTATTCTATTTAAGCAGTGATAATCCATGTTAAATGATTGCGTTTTTGCAAAACAAATTCTAAAATTTACTAATTTTATATTCAGGCTCATCAGCTGATTTTTTTGTTTTTCGCTTTTGTATGATAGTCTGTAACAAAGAAAAATACACATTAATGTTTGAAAAGGGAGAAAAACTTAATATAGATTATGCAATTTATTAATTAAATTTAAAAAAAATCATATAATTTAGTAAGGGGTAACGTGACTTAATAATTCTGTGAAACTGACAAGTCTCGCGACTCAGCGATAAGCTGAAATTTGTATAGTTCTACTGACAAATGACGCCAAATAATAATGAAAGGTTTTAGCAACCCCATCGTAGCTTTGGGCCTCCAAAAGCTTCCTCCCAGTCTTGCAAGTTTATCGTCGAATTTGTTTCTAGTATTTATTGCGACCAAATTTAGGGAGTTCTTAAGCACATGCAACGAGCTAACTGGGATTAGGCAGCGCCTTTTACCAATGCGAGGGTATTTCACCAAACAACGTCATGTTATATCAAAAACGTTCTTGAAGTGTCGAAAGACGAAGTGCGTTTTGATTACTATCAACGATTGCTGTTAGATAATTGATCTAGCTGCCGTATGGGATGGTCAGACGTTCATCATCAGACCAATCAGCTTTCTACTTCATTTTCAAAATGATGTCTCGAGAGGATTGGTTTAAAGTGATGTCCGAATGCACCATTCAAAAAAAATACAGTAGAATAAAGTGAGATTCAACTATCGTACACTAGAAAACAGGGAAGACAAAAAGTTCTCCTTGCAGACATCTTCAGTCAACACACGTTACAGTTTCTGCTTTGTGCTCCTTATAAGAAGTAAGATCTGATTGTGACCTGCGAACAATTGACGCATAAAATACATGCTCTTTTCAAATGTACTTACTTGAATTTTCTGCCATTCCCGATCCAACTCAGCCCGTTCATTTTTGTCAGTTTTGTTTTTCCTCGTTTTTCGACCATCTTGCATTTTGACACCGTACTGAAATGCGGCCTTGGGCAGGGCTTCTTTCGTGCTCATATAGTCAGAGTATTCCTCTTGGGTGTCAAAGTCCCACCGTCCAATTGGTCCTTTCTTGTTGCCCAAATCCATCTTGGTGTAGTCTACCTCATCATCAGAGTCATCTATTGCATCGTTCATTTCCTCCAGACCAGGATAGCACTCAGCGTAACCTTGTGGTTCATTGGAGAATTTCGAAACAAAGGCTTTAGAAATCTTCTGCGGTATGAATATACTATTTTTAGCTGGTGATGCATCCTCTTCTTGAATATCATCTTGAAAATACTTGTTCCCCTCCCGGTTTATGCCGCTCGTAAGGAATCCTTTATCCACGTTCTGATCCTCGTCATATTTTAGTGGCGACCTTTTGCCCTGCATAGCTCTACTGGCACCCTCCGCAAGTGGCTGATAGTCCCCAATGTCATCGTAGATGTTGTCATTGGTAAAGTTCTTCATACTGTCGTTTGTGTCGTTGAACAATGGCTTGTCCTTATCGCGTTTACGGTTCTTTTTGTTGCGTCCGCCCGAACGTAAATACGACAAAATTTGCGACAATTTATTGATGACAATGTCATTGGTTGTAAGCGTCTGTGTATCATCAAGATTCACTGGCACATCGTATTTAGATCTAACCAATGTCGTGGGGATATCACATTCTGCATTGTCGTCGTCCAAGTCAATGACATAAGCCATTCGACCCGGCATAAAGTGCTCGTGTCTTATGATCTCCTTCGATTTGGCAGCAAGTATAAAGTTGTAAATATTTTTTCCCGTGACTGTGCTGAAAGTTGGTTCATTGGAAAACTCCTTCTCTTCCAAACTGATGGTTATTTCCTTTTCTTCAAAAACCTTTTCCAGCTCCTTTTCCTGTTCCTCCTCTTTGTGGTGCAATTCTGAGCGTACCTTTTGTAAGAGCGCATAATCAAGTCCTTTGACCAAATGCGTGTGTTCCATATCACCGCCCAAGAACTTGGATTCTTGAATTACTCTTCGTCTTCTTTCAGCAGCATCGATGCCGGATTTAACATCAGGTGCGACTGCTCTGTAGGCATTGTTACCATGACCAGGTGTTTCAACATTTTGATAATCGGGATTAGCTCCATCGCGGCGTTCTCGAGCGCGATCGCGATATTTTTCCGATAGTTCAGCTAACTTGTTGTCTTCTTGTTTTTTCAAAGCTGCATAAAAGTGTTTTTTCTTTCGTCTTGCTTCTATCCTGTCGGAACTGACTGGGGTAGTTGTTTTCTTAATTGGCTTAAGCCCAGCGTCTCGCACAGATCCTGTTGCAAGATTGGACTGTGCGTTTGGGCGAGGAGTGGCGAGCAACTTCCGAAAGTCATCGTTGGTGAGTTTTTGTGCTGGAGTCTCTGGCGGTTGAGCCATTGTGCCTACAACAGATAAAAATAAAACTTTTTTATTTAAGAAGGCAGTTGTTGTGTACTATCCCAATAACACGTTCAATTGAAATCGCATATCTTCTCCGCAAAGGAGTTCGACTATGCACTTTTAAATCAATACACGTCTATTTCTTTCGCGTTTCGAAAATGTCTAGATAGGAAACGGGATACAAATCGAACAAATAAGAGCTAAACTGATGCAAAGTATTTTGCGAGATGTTTTATGCATTCTTTTATTTAATTTTTATTAAAAATGAATAATCCATACCATACACAATTCAAACTCGGCTTTCACAAAAAAAATAGATTCCAATTTTATAAACAAAAACACGCTAATTCAGAAATATTTTTATAATACTAGATAACATAGATTATCACAACCAAAGATGATTTAGTCTTCACATAAGTCAATCGAATCGAGGTGAAAATGCATAACATCTGACAATGTGTGACTGTGGCAAAATTTGCGGCGAATATGAAATTACCACGATGAGTTGAATTTTCTGACCTTACCACCACTGTAAGGCAACTCACACACTCATATCGAATACGAGACGTGCCTTCTAGTTGATTGCAAACAAAGTTGAAAAACAGTTATCTCTTGGTTATTTTTTTCTGACTTTAGTTTTGCAATATTTTTTAGCATTCCATCCAAGTGGATTGAAATTTTATCTAATTTGATGTCTTGGTGTTTCAAAATTATGTATCAAAATGTTTCGTAACATAATTGTTGGTGTGTCCGGTGGAGTAGATAGTGCTGTCACCGCATATTTACTGAAGGAACGAGGTAATTTCAAAGTTTTTGATTGAAGTTGCATGGAAGGTATACGCACGAGATTGCGAAGATGTAGTGTTTAGTGTAAAATGTAAATAAATAGTGTACCTAACCTATACCTAAATAACTTTGAGAATGCTTGAACATAGGTAAATCAAATAATTTGAGATAGTAAACTGTAATGATTTTTGTTGTGATTAAGAATAAGATGTAATTCAAATCGTTCAGCGGGTGAGATACGCACTATAAAAGAAAAAATTGAAAATTTAGTTTAAAATATTTAAAAATCTTTACTAACTTTTACGAATTTTTACTCAATGAGCGTTACCGAGAGAGCAAGATATTACTCCTCCACTGAGAATCTCAACAAACTAGGTCTGTTCCTTTACTTTTGTAGTAAAAATGGAAAAGACTGTCTAAATGGCAGTGGTGGGGATAAATTCTCTCTCAAAGAGGGAAACTTACGCAAAAGTTTAGGAACGCTTTTGTAGGAAAGTAACCTGTAAAAAATGACAGATAGTTCATCCACCCAAATGCCAAATAGTTCAACAGATTCAAATCAACTGTCAATTTTTAAGTGACTGACAGTTGTTTAAATTCTTACGAAAAGAAATTTGTTGAGTAAAAACTAGTAAGAGGGAAAATATCTTGCTCTCTCGAAGCCGCTCTCTTTTACGAATTTTTCGAGTTAAGGAACGGAAATTGAGTAAAATTCGTAAGATTTAAAAGTAAAGGAACAAACCTATAGTCAAGAAATTCGTGACTGAGCACTTAGTTGACAGTTCGCATATGTGGCTGACGTAGGAAAAGTGACGTTCTCAAACAATCTAGTTTTTGCGTTCAGGTTACATCTACTCCAGATTAATCTAGTCGACTTAAGACAATTAAGTTTTTGAATGCGCCCAATGTTTTGTTTTCCTGCACATTGAATGAAGTGGCTATTCGCACGTTAATTTTGAATTTTGAACTTAAAAAACTTAGTTATAACGGTACCTATAGTATCAAATGAGCGATTTACAATAAAATGCCATTGTATGAGTCAACGTGGCTAAATTTACTCCCGATGAGCCTCGTATCGGAACAAAACCCTTTTTTTTTGGAATAGAAGCGACTTATTAAGAAGTTTATTATTTTAGGAAAATAATACATTGTTTTTTTTTAGGCTACTCCGTTTTGGGGGTATTTATGCGCAATTGGGATGAAATAGACGAAACCGGTCGATGCTCTGGTGAAAAGGAATTAGCTGATGCTCGATATGTTTGCAACAAAATCGGAATAGATCTAGTGGAAGTTAATTTCGTAAAACAGTACTGGAACAACGTGTTCTCGTAAGTATCATAGTACCAACACAGCACACTATCTGATTATTAGGTGTTTCCTAGAAGACTATCAAAACGGCCTCACTCCCAATCCAGATATACTGTGCAACAGACACATTAAATTCGATCAATTTTACAAGCATGCAACTGAAAAACTAAGTTTTGATGCCATTGCTATGGGGCACTATGCTAAGACTTCCTTTGGGTCATATTTGGAGGACTATAAACTTAACACAGGTGTGTGCACTACCCACCAATTTAATACACTCTTTAATTGACCCCAATTATGATGTTTTATAGATGTTCGCTTACTTCGGCCAAAAGACACTTTCAAGGATCAAACATTTTTCCTATCTGGTATAGGACAAACAGCACTCAGAAAAACAATGTTTCCTTTGGGTGATTACATGAAGAAAGATGTAAAAGAAATAGCTCGAAAGATCGGACTTCAGAGAGTCGCTGTTAAAAAGGAAAGCACCGGAATCTGCTTTATTGGGAATAGAAATTTTAAGAATTTTATAAAAGAGGTAAGAAAAATTCATAATACTCTCTAAACAAATGAGCAGAAAGGACACTCATACATAATTTGGCAAGTTTAAAGACAAAATAAGAACATATTTCCAATCATTTCAGTACGTAGACTCCAAACCAGGACACTTTATTGACATCGATACGGGAAAAGTGGTGGGACATCACGAAGGTATTCATCAATGGACTGTTGGACAGAGATGTAGATTGCATTCATGTCTCAAACCATACTTTGTCGCTTGCAAAGATGAGACATCAAACTCAATTCTAGTCGCATCTGGCACCGACCATGTTGCCTTATACTCGAACGTTGTTTATACACAAGAACCGTCCTGGATTTGCGGCGATCCATTCGCAAGAAGTTCGCAACTACGGTGTAAATTTCGATTTCAACACACGAAGCCATTAGTAGAATGTACTCTGGAAAAGGCTGATGACCATTCTGGGCTTGTAGTATCCTTAGACACACCACTGCGCGCAATAACTCCTGGACAATATGCTGTGTTCTACCTACGCGACGAATGCTTAGGCTGTGCTAGAATAATAACATCAGAACAAATGCAGGTCAACTTCCAACAGCTATTGAAAACTACTGCTACGTGACAGTAAGCCAAACGCACGTTTCAAAAGGTACACATTGTTTAATTTATTTACTTTGTTTCCTTAACTCATAACAACACTAAATAAAGCTTATACATAGTTAGATTTTTTTGTATGTTAACATTATTTAAATGAACAAGTTTTCACCCTGACCATAGTCGATTGAAAATTGTATTGTACTTGTTTTAATGCAGGGTACGAAATTGTGTTATTTATGTTAAGCGATTTTCCGATTTAACACTCTTAAATGAATAATTAAAATTATAACGTCAAATAAATACTACTTAATAATAAAATGCATAGCTTGGTCCATTTTTAACTCAGTAGAACGGTCAATGTGTCTAGAAAGCGCGTTAAATCATTCTGTCGTATTTGTATCAATGATGGCTCAAAGAAATCCTGCAGTATTACAGAATTGCTCTTTTGAGCAGCTTGTTCGAAGGCTTTGCCAAAGAAACTCTTCGGAGAATTCTCTCGAACTGGCGGTATCCCAACTAAAAGGCAAAGGCCACGTTCCGCGTCGACTGGACAGCTGGCAATGAGTGGCAGTTCTGGAGCACGACGACTCCTTGAACTCGACACATAACCATTTAGCACGAATTTAGCCAACATTGTGAGGCCGTATGGATATGAAAAGAATACATTTTCATCGTTCAGTACATAGTAAAAGAAGGGTCCAGCGGAATTAACCTGATGTGCTTCGAGGCTACTTTGTACTTGACGGAATACTGCCGATAGCAAAAGCTTCGAACTGTCAATTCCGGCAATCAGAATATCTTTGTGATTTCGCGACAGGCTATCGAGTGCCTCGAGAAAGCAATCCTCTGGGGTTTTGTCGCTCTTCACCGATTCCAAGGTTGCAAGCATGGAGTGTACATAGTCCGCTGCCGAATAGCGATTCCTATAGCCATAGCTCAGTGTGAAAGAGCCGTAAACAATATCGGGGATACCATACTTCTCAGCAAGTTTCTCGATCATCTGATGAAACTCCTGCCGCAAGGTGAGATCCATAGAGTTAAACATTTGTTTGGCTTGCGTAAGTGGCAGGCCCATTTCGACAAGTAGCTCGTGTAGTTTTTTCTCACCGCGTAGAGTCCAGAGTTTCAGCTTGCAGGCGCAGTACATTGAGTATCTGGAAAAAATAAAAGAAAATATGGTTTAATTTAATCGTGTGAACAAAAATATTCCAGTTTAGCCCCGAAGTACTTTCCTTGATTCGTAACAAAGACCTTATAATGGGAATGCTTGGGAAACACTTAATTGTTGATGGTTATTATACTTTTTTGTCTAGAGGCCAAAACCATTGCCACCTACACCCTATTGACCGATTCAGGTTGTATTAAACATTACAATTAAGAGAATTGTACGAAACTAACAAACAAACTCTAATCTACAAGTCTGTGCGATCTTTAGCAGAAGTATGGAGCTTATAAATTGTGGATGAGAACAGCAATTTTGGAAGAGAAGGTAGAATGAGAATTGGTACAGCAAATGCTTACATTGGTGGAACATTATATCACCACGATCAGTAATATAATAGGCTTCAAAAATTAAAATCCAACGCACTTTCCCAGTCGTAACATATGAGTTTCAATGCTAATAACATAAAATAAACCAAGGACTGCTTTAAAGTTCAATCACAGGACATTTTACACAATCACCTACCGTCTCTTGTAACGCTACAGTAGCCAAGAGTTTAGAAATCTGGAGAATAACGTTTGAAGGAACTGAAGATTAAAAAATATGTTTAATTTTCATTACTATTGCTTTAATACGTTTGAACTCTTAATATATACAATAGAAAATGTGTATTCAACAGAAAATAAGCGTCCTTACTTGTTATAAGTATAGGTATCCCTTTTCAGTAGCGCACATCGAAAGAATTTCAAAAACTTCGATACATTTTCTGATTGCTCCATAAGTGTTGTGTTTGGTTTTCCCAAAACAGAGAAGTTTTCTACGTCAGAGAGGTAGGGTAGGAAGTTCTATCTGAAAGAACAATACTTAAAGGCGTATCGTGCAAAAAGGTAACCTCAAACAAGTGACAATAATATAAATAATACAAAATGATAACCAATTAAATTACAAATAGGATGAAATTAGGCAAAAAGAATTCACATACCAACAACACGCGGTGTTCCCAAGCGGTCCTCCATCTAAGTACTAACCGCGCCCGACTCTGCTTAATTTCGGTGATCGGACGAGAACCGATGCATTCAGCGTGGTGTGGTCGTTGGCGAAAATCAAATGTACTAACTTTCCATTTAACGCACTCCTAACCAAATTTAATTCATTTTATTCCGACTTAAAGCAACTCATTTGACTTGAACAATTTAGTATTTCTCCATAAACATGGTTGTGCATTGAGCAATCATTTTGACTTAATGTTCTCCACACTAAGCCGGTGCTCACCTTCTTCCATTTTTGTTTTTTGTGTTAAATTGTGCGCCTATGCATTGTATACGGTTGTCCTTTCGCAATTCGGTGTGTTTATATTTTTCTTAACTATTTTCTAAAGCTAGAAACATATTCACGCAGCACAGATCGTTGCAGCAACACCAGCAATACGCGGGCCTGTATAACTGTATTCTATGAGGTTCTATGAGGTAGCATTCATATGATTGTGAGAAAATTTTGGTGAGTAGTTGTACGCACGCCATCGAAGATTTCTGATTCAATGCGCGCGGTATTCAAAAACTTCCCATACAAAAATACATTCAAAATGCTCTCTCGAAACCCATGGAAGCTATTGTTGGAAAATTTGATGTGCATTGTCTTAACAAAGCACTGTACATAATGTGGGCGGAAAGAATTCAAAGTACTAAAAGAAAATAGCAGTGTCATTACTCTGGCCGCCTCGCTTACGGAAGTCCGAAACAGACGAACGACGGGAAGCAAGAAGACTTCAGTATAAACGACGTGATTTAGTTCTTGGCAAATACGCTTCCCAAATCGAAAGCTTGCGGAGAGTCTCCTGATTAACTCTTGGATATATTCAAAAGCATAAGCAGATACTTAAATCTATTTAAAATTATATAATACTTTTTGCTGCTCCCACGGCTACGATCGCGAATGTCAATATGCAGGCAGGGAAATCAATTAGCAGCAATTTGATGCAAGCATTTATCATCACCAAAACTTTTCGTTTTTATAAAACATCTCTCACACATCATTAATTGCAATCACTTGAAATTGAACTGCTTGCAAGTCAAACTTTACTACAAAGCCGATGTGTATCCAAATTCATAATAGAATTATCGGGAATCCTATCCTGTTTTTTCCTAAAATCAAAGGAACTAACCTTACTCACTTATATATTTTGTAGGTCACAATATGCAATTAGGTATGAACAATTTTGCCATTGAGTTCGAAAAGTTTAGCCTGGACACGTGTATGGTAGAAATATTAGAAATGGTTATTTGTATATGTATATCATCAGCCAAGCTTAACACGAATTTACGTACAAATTACGGTGTAGTTGGGTTGTATGAATGTAATCAAATTTATAGGAAAATTATGATGTAATTGTGTGCGCTTGGAGAAAGTTTTATGCGGCAGCGACTACAGCTGAACTTGAAAATGAAAATCGTCAAATGTTTATATGTATCCCACATAAATAGGACCAAAAAGACTAAAAAACAGCTGTTCCTAATGGACGAACAGGATATCTAACGCGCAAGCCCTAAACACAATTAAAATCCGGAATGAACATTAGCTGGCAAGTATTGTTAAGGAAGTATAAACTTGTACAAGTCTATAGGGACGGAGTCTAATTATTCCTCCCAACTTTCTTTCGCAAACGACATGTATAAGCAACGCCAACAGATAACAGATAGAAAAAAAAAGGGATGCACCCAGTTTCAATGGTAGTTTTTTAGCACAACTACACCCTACTTGATATTTCCGAGATTCGCAATAAGCACTTATACCAAGTGGAAGAGACTTGGCAGCAGCAGTGTATGTTGGAACCTTTCGGGTGATGTGTTGGAGAACCTATGTACATTTATTGTAAAACTCAATATCAAATGCGACTGCAACCGTTTTCCTTCGCATTCGTCTACTTAATTTTACTAAGAGCGGCGGTAAAAAAAAAAAAACCGTATGTATAGAAAGGAATGAATTGAAAATAATATATAAAATCGTCCTTAATATACTCACTTCATCGATTCGGTTACCGACCAGTGTCGATACAACGCCAAATGCAAATCATTCTCAAATGTTATCTTCGATGAGCTGTGGCTAGTCTGATTGCTGGCCTTATTTGTAAGTCTTGAAACATGCGATTGAATATTCTCAATTTCTAATGTGTACGTTGTGCTCTCAATTTTTCCAAGAATTAGCTGCTCGGTAGTGCCTACAATAGCCCACCATAAGAGTTCTGTAGAATCTTTGGATAGCTTCCAGGCCAGTTCAAAAATTGTTATAGCTGAGCTCCTTGCATAAAAACTATACTGAGAGTAGTCGAACATAATGCGGTCGCGCTCATTTTCCCATGCACGACGTTCACGTTGCTTAAGAACACGATTTTCGTGCCTTTGCATGCGTGTAGTTCCTGCAGTTTCATCGTTTGAGTCTGCATCTTCGTCACTGTCTTCGCCATCGGATTCCCGAAATATGGCCTCAAAGGATGGAATTGTTTCCTCAGCGGCAGGATCAGCTAGTATGCAAACCTGAAAGCAAAGATATTTTTATTGTGAGTGGTAATAGAAGTTGTAAGTATTTTTGTATTTATGTAGCAACTCCCTCCCTCCCCAGCAGAAAAACTCGGAACTAAAGTTACATACTTTATTTATGAACTCCTCAAGGCATCAAAGTGATTTCGTTGCCATTTAATAAACCCCAATACCAAGACCAAATTTTTGACATTATTTCACTTTTAAGAATGATTCGTTTAGGTAAACTTGAACGACTAAATTCCAAATTGACTTCTGAGTTTCTTTCAAGAAACGGCGAAAGACAAAAGATTGTTAAGCCACGTGCGGAACTTAAGTCTTCTGATTGCTATATAATTCAAATAAGGCAAAATTATAACTAACTGCCCCTAACATTCCTTTGAAGATACCGAATACATTATGCTCATTCAGATGGAAGGTCCCCCTTGAAGTAATGCGAAGAGCGGTCCTGGGGGTGTGTGTCAGAAACCATAGGGTTGGAAGGAGTTTTAGTCCATAAGCCCCGTAAGCATGCGGAGTGAGCGGGACACACGGGGACGGCTAACGAAAACAGGCCTCCGTATGGGAAAAAAAAATTCAGAAGGATTCAATTGCTACAAAGTCGATTCAATGTTCTGATCAATTTTCGATTGCGTGACCAGCTGACTTCTGACTTGATTGTCTGAGTAACCACTTATGTTACTGGAAAAATTCTCGAATCATTAAAAGTAGTCAATTTATAGTAACCAAAGCAATGGCACTTATGTCATAAAAATATTTGTAAACAATTCCAACGCAGACCTCCATTTCGGTCAGCCGAGTGGTGCAACTTTTCCTAGGTCTGGTTCCATCGAAATACGAACCTCATTTTAGCTTTCGCATTGACTGAACGATTTGTACAATGCGTGCAGAACTATAGAGATACAATAGAATAATACAATACAAGTTTACAATACTGACCTGTTTATCGCTGTAAATATTGCAAACATCCAGTGGCCTATGCGAATCACAAACAAAGAATGTTACCTCCTCATCAGGTTGTAGAAGCTCCACAATATCAACACAACCTCCACAATTAATAAGTATCACGTATTTTACATCGTCACGATTCTCAGTGTAGGCTCTTTGCATTCCGGCCATTCCCATGACCGGAACGACCGAATACAACATATGATCATACTTAAATAAGGACTGTAGAATCTTGCTTGCACAAATTGCATCAATATCATAGTTAACAATGATTAAAATCCTTTTCCCTATAAGCACGTTGTAGAATTCCTGTTTTAAATCTTGCACAAACATGGTATCTAATTTAGCTTATGATTGTTTTTAATTTTTCTACAGAAACTCCGCGTGAGACTAAAAACTGAGCCAAGTGCTCAACTGACTCGCGTTGGGATTCATTATGAAAATAATATTTTGGCTCTTTAGCAAATTCTCATAGATTCGATATAGATCGCTGTCCGTTTTTAATAAATAGCTAATTTAATTTTCAAACAAATTATAAAAACACATAAAACAGAGAATATTAAATTGAAATCAATGTAATATAACAAAAAAATCTTTGAATTCAGTTCGCCGTCGATTCGGTTTATAAACCTATTTTGCACCGATCAAACGTCAAAGCATGGCGCGAAATGGTTTTTGAAGTGATCACAATAGTTGCCCAAAGGGTATGTTTCTGTTTGTTTGGCTTTTTTTATTGTGACTCGTAGAGGGACAACTTATATTTTTATGAGCAGAGATGAATTAATTGAACAGATGCATAACTACCTATGCATCGTCTATACCCACCAAAACCCATTTGTTTACACTAGGTGTGTTTTTTTGTGCATTTACCACAGCAAAGCAAAAGAAAGCAGACGAAAGCGCAAAAAACGGCTCCAGTCACATTTGTGCTTGAATGGTATAAAATGCTATTAAAGATTAAAGGTTGTGTCTCGACTTTTATTTTGCAGTTTAACCTGTAATTTCCACCCAAATCACCAGAAAGATCCAAACATAAGCTGCTGCTGTGAGTTCACTATCAATACCACTTGGGACAATTACGGGCCACATTCATAAACGTAATTGGGCACATTCAGAAACTTAGTTATCTTAAGTCGACTAGATTGGTCGAGAATGGGACATGAACGCAATAACTAGATTGGTCGGGAACGTCACTTTTCCGACGTCAGCCACATATGCGAACTGTCAACTTAGTACTCAGTCACGAATTTCTTAACTACATTCGTCGGCTACCCCTCCATAAAAGTCAACTGACACAGCTGCCCATGTGATCGATCTTGCACAATCAAAAGTCAGTCAGCTGTCAGAATTACTAAACTAGATACTTAAACGTCCCCAATCTCTGAAATGTCAACATGTCCAAATGTCCTCAACAACGCCGAAAATGGCGCAGGGACATAAGTCCCCGGGACATAAGTCCCAATTTTTACATTTGGGACTTATGTCCCATTTAAGTGAGACATAAGTGCCAGATTCGATTTGGGACTTATGTCTTGCTTAAGTGGGGCATAAGTCCCAAACAAAAATGTTGGGCCTTATGTCCCACCTGACTCTGCAAAATAAGACCCCAATGAAATAAGACTTCAAAAAAATAATAAGGCCCAAAAATTTATACAGGAAACAACAACACGATTTTTAACAAAATTTGGGGTGTTATTTCCTTTTTTGATCCCTTATTTCCTAATAAAAATTGGGGTCTTATTTAATTTTTCTTATTTTTGCCAAACTATGAAATATAATCTAAGAACTCCATTAACAGTTAAGTTTCTTATCTGTTCTTAGACTAAGTATTTTATTCGCGGATTTTTTTTACCGATGTACAAAGTACCGTTTTAAAATTAGTTCAGTGATAGGTATGTATTTTTTAAGACCAAAAACATGCTTTTTGTATATTTTCGGCCCTAAAAATATTGAGCGAAATAACTAAAGGAAAATAGACCATCGCCGAATAGAAGATATTTAATGGACGGAACTTTGAAAATAGTTCCCAAAGGTTGTTTAACCAGCTTCTAGTCATCTATATTTAATATTGAATATTGAAGAGGTAATGACGTTATTTTAATTAAATGAATTGATATAACATTAGCGCCGCAGGCGAAAATTTGGTACAAAAAATCGCGCGATTTTTTGTACCAAATTTTGATTATTCTTAATGTTTAGTTTGTTTTGTTAAAAATCAAAATTTAAAAATATTTTCAAATTTGTGTTTAGGTATCTACCTACTTCCGTTAATTTTCATTTTAATGAATGAAAATGTTGCAATATATAAAAGAGAATGCAAGTCCATATTTAATTAAAAATATATACATAAAGATTGTAAATTTATTTCCAAAAAGACGATATATTGAAAAAGCTATGAAATATCAAAAAAAAAAAAAAAAACAGAAAATTGGGGTGTTATTTAATTTTTGAAATTGGGGTGTTATTTCATTATGAAGAAACAGCCCAAATTTGGGGCCTTATTTCATTTCTTTTTTTTCTCAAATTCTCAAAAGAAAGGAACTCATAAAATTTTAGCTTTTGAAAATTTGCGAAAATAAAACTAAAAAATCTTTTAAATTCTCAAAAACAAAATAAAATTCCTTTGCTTGAGTAAAGAAATACGAAAATTTGGGACTTATGTCCCATCTTCGACAACAAAATGTTGGAACTTATGTCCCGATGGTGTGGGACATACTTCCCAAATTCGATTAGGGACTTATATCTCACTTAAGTGGGTCATAAGTCCCAAAATTACAAATTGGAACTTATGTCCCGGGGACTTATGTCCCTGCGCCGAAAATCTTACCTACTTTACACGCCTTTTGTAAATTTCATTCATTGATTGTGAATATGTGTGAGCTGCAAATAAGCATGTTGGTAATGGCAGTGCAACAATACTTTTGCTTTTATTGGCATTATATTCAATTTTGTGTTTAAAGGCACGCTTTAAAGGCACGCTGTTCGAGTGAAGTGAAATTTTCACTCCCCTCCAAAAAGTGCTGTGAAATTGAAAGTGTAATTTTCAAGCCGAAATGTCACAAATTTAATGCAACGGACATAAAAAGCCAAGTGAAATAGCTTTAGTAACGCACGCCCCCTACAAATCACTTTTTGAATAACTATTTTTCACTTGAACAGCGTACTGCCTAGTAAAATCTTCACTTAGAAAGTTCATTTTGACAATTCGCCGTTAAAATTTTGTATGAAAAATTGAATTTCACTCGAACAGCGTAGGTACCAGCATTAAACAATTCTATCAGCAGATGATATGTTTTCACCACAGGCAATTTACGCACACAGCTTTAGAAATTGTGTGATGCTACTCTTTCATTCATTTTCGCTGGAAGACATTTGCAAATGAAAGGTTACTTCAAGTCCATTGTCGTAGTTGATTTGTCACAGTTTGATGTCTTTAACTTCAACACTGCACTAAACTTGTCATAGCAATTGAAAGACACCGAGTGAAATTGTAATTTTTATCTTCATTATTATATGTAGATTTAACCATGGGGATATATGATACTGTAATGCAGGAAAAACCTCCTGTCGTTCTTGATGTCGGAACAGCTTTTACCAAGTGAGTGTATACCTATTTCCATATCTGTTATTAATGATGTCATTTCTGACCGCTCCTCTCTTCTCCCTGTCAAAAGAGTTGGTTTTGCTGGAGAAGCTCATCCCAGATTTATTCTACCATCCGAGGCATTTCTTTCTTCAACTGGAAAAATATGCAAACTATTCGATTTTGCTTCAAATACCGAGCTCTATGATCATATGGTGGACTTCTTGCAGATGATATTTTTTAAGTAAGTGTGACTTTAACCACTTGTTTACAAACTAATAAGAACAATTTTGATTTGCAGACACGTCCTAGTGAGTCCCAAGGATAGGAAAATGGTAATAGTGGAAAATGTTTTTGGTGAAACAATTGTTCGTGAAACCATAGCCAAGGTGCTATTTAAGCATTTTGAGGTGTCGTCAATCCTTTTCGTGCCAACCCATTTAGTGGCTTTGTCAACTCTTGCTGTGCCTTCTGGAGTTGTCGTCGATATGGGTTATAATGAAGCGACTATCATTCCAGTATTTTGTGGTGTTCAGATCCTGCAAGCCTTTAAAGATCAAGCATTTGGAGCTAAGTCTGTACACGATGAAATAAAGCGACAATTAGTTGCATCCGGCGTTGATTCAAGTCACCTTACTGAATCCGTTCTGGAGGATATAAAGGTTCGGACGTGCTTTGTCACAACTCTTGAAAGAGCCAAGTCATACAGGGAAGGACAGTCAATAGCTCCACCACCGGATATTGAGTACTCTATCAAGGAAAAGGATATAATAACCATTCCTGGCATTGTCCGTGAAACTGCTTTTGAAATAATGTTCACGGAAGACAATGAGCGATCCAGCCTACCTTATCTGATTTTAGATTCAATTCTTAACTGCCCTGTTGATGTCAGAACTGTTCTGGGCGAAAATATATTCCTCATTGGAGGGACATCGATAATAATGGGACTGCTGCCGCGCTTGAAGGGCGAATTGAACGCTCTCTTGGAGAATAATTTCTATAAAGATAAATTGTTCTTTAAAAGTGTGAAATTTCATAAGGCCATCGGTAGACAGAATTTCGCTGCTTGGCTGGGTGGCTCTATTTGTGGAGCAACCGACTTGGTTGGATCCCGTTCTTTATCGAAGGAAGCTTACGCAAAGTCGGGTAGAGTTCCTGATTGGGTTAATTTAGATGATAATCGGTTAACAGAGTCTATTTGTTAACAAGTTGCTTCTTGTAAATTATTTTTAAATCTTAAATTATTTAATAAAACATTATTTGGTGTTTGTAAAACACTTATTTCGAAAAAAGGATTTGTGGCGTCTGCTCTTCTTTACATATCATAGGTTTCAATACATTTTTTTGATGTGCTTGCAGGCAAAAGAGGTTAAGAAATTCTGCCTTTGACAATAACATTTTCCAAGTGATGAAAACGCCCGTAAATGTCAGTGCCAATGTATGCTAGTTTGGATTGCCTCTGCTAAATGTCGTTATTTTGAATAGTACTATTAAGGTGAATATCTTGTTCCACCTCTTTCGTGTAGCAAAGGGGAATATCGAGCAAATCGAAAATTGAAAGAACAAATTCACACCACATGGCAGGATTTGTCTTACCAATGGGGTCTTTCTTTGTCCTCTGCTTTGCGGTTGTGGTAGAAAGGAACAATTTTTATGGAACTGGTCCTCACCGCGAAGAGGAAGCTACAGAAAATGTAAAGCCAAGGTACCTATTGGAAATGTTATTAGTAAAATAGCATGTTCAGGATCGTTAAAATCGGAATAGCTCCAGAATTTCATTTTAGATCAGACTATTTCGAATGAAAGTATCATTACGTTACGTAGATTACGTAGAAGTGTTCCGAAGCCAGAAAAACGTGAGTCAGTACGAAAAACACTGGCGAATAGCCAATTCGTAACGATTCACGATTTGGCGTAATAGGCCTTATTAAAATGCAAAAAATGTGCTTTGATTTTGTGCGGTTTGCCCGCAATTTCGCTAAGAAAATTTCAGTAAATTGTATCACCCTTGCATAAAACAAAAGTCTCACGGACGAACAGTAGGCGTACGCCCAAATTGGTACACATCACACACCACCCTGTTCGCCATTCTTGTCCTTAAACTGTTTCCATTTTCGTCTCATCTAAACTCCGAGTAATGTACTTGCTGTCAGTTTCTTGTCAATTGTCATACGTTGCGTACACTTTCTCTGTTTATTGTTTTCGTAGATAATCGCATTTTCTTTTTTCGTTTATTTTCGACTATACAAGGAACAATACCTACAATCTTTAAAAGTAAGTTATGTATTATACTAAGCGCTAATAATTCTATATATTATAATAAAACCGTTTTAATGTACATCCGAAAGATATGGATATAATGGACATCCAAGCCGTCGAGTCGAAACTCAGCGATGTAACCGTGACACCAATTCCTCGTTCGCAAGTACAAAATTTTTACAATTACCAACAGCAGCGTGAACAACGGGATCAGACGCCACAAATTCAAATCTCGGCCATCCATCATGTTCCACAGATTCCACCGCCACAGCCTGTATCTCCTGCAATAATAACCACACAGACCTCTGCGAATATTACGACTCCAATGACCTCGGCTGCCAATATTCCATCAAACCTGACCAATTTACATGGGTTGACGAAGTATGCTCAGTTATTGGCAGTCATTGAAGAGATGGGACGAGATATCCGGCCAACATACACAGGATCTCGCAGTTCAACCGAGCGGCTTAAGCGCGGGATAGTTCACGCCAGAATATTGGTTCGTGAATGTCTAATGGAGACCGAACGTTCAGCGAGACAGTGATTTCGTAGTATTTTTGTACCAACGCTAAATCAATTTCGCGTCCCAGTACATATTCAATATTAAACTTAACTTTGCGACAAAAATATCGTGTTATGAAGAAAACAACAAAGTACCTTTGTTTCATGCCTCTAAACAAAATAAACATTTGTATACCAAAAAATAATTAAACAAAAAACACTGCAACACGAATGAGGAGCAAAATAGAAAACACAACTAAACTAGCTCAGGATTTTATAGCAAAAAAGAAATATTAAATTCAAAATAATAAAATATTTTAGTCACATAGATCGTACAACGTAATACTCTAATTAATATTGTCTGTAAAATACATATTATATACCTATTTGGGGACAAAATAATGTTACTAGAGATATGGAAAACTGTTTCGTTAATGGACGAAACTATTACATACTTGGCGTAATAGCTATTTATCAAATAAAATTGTAAGTTTTTCTTTTGTTTTTATAAAAAACGATCTCTTGATTTGAATGGTCTTTACTGTACCTATAGTTTGAGGGAACGCGGCGTGACACCTGGAGGTTTGAGCCTCTAAAAGGCGAGTAAGAACGCGTTTCTATGTTAACTGCAGGTAAGCATATCCTTTAGTATGGATTCTAAGAATATTTTGTTGGCAACGTGCGTCGAACATCTTTTTATGTAAAGCAGGTTTCGCATCTGTAATCTATTTTACATTTTGAGTTTCATATTTGCAACTGACGCTAGTCGCAGTTTTCATAAATGATTTCCTGTCTATCGGCCCACAGCTAAAGCGTTCCTGAAAACGAAAGCAAAATATGATTTTTACGTTTTTAAACAGCTTGCGAGGTTTCACTTTAATCCTCCTTCCTATAGTTTTGTCAAGGCATACAACACTTGACGAATAGTTGATATCGTCAAAAGAGCATAAACCTGTGCAAAAGTTTGATTTAAATTCTTTTTACCACTGATGGGCCGGAAGCAAATAAAACAAGTTGGTTGGCTATTTTTCTTAATAGGAACTAATATTTCTATTTTATAATACACTAGCTGTACCCGCCCGGCTTTGCCCGTGCAAAATGTGGTTTCAGAACAGTTTAAAACAATAAAATAATAACATTTTGAGCCATTTTTCTCCAGTTATTTAGGAAAAATGTACACATTCAATCGGTGTTAATGATATCGAAAATTGGTAAATAAGTAACCATGTTTAAATTTGACAAATCAAATTAAGCGCCTTTTATCAATATATAAGTACCTACTAACCAATAGCATTCATTATTATTTAAAGGTAGTATTCCCGAACTCTATCACATCCACATTTCTCATAACGCTTGAGTTCGCCTTGGCTGGCGAATAAGAGAAAAAACGGGATAAAAAGAAATGTTCTCTGAAAGTCAACTATCCATCCAGTGAGAGCGAGAGCTTTAATAACCCGACCTTCGCTTTGCCGTGACGATGAATGATCAAAATGGATACATACACACAATATTTAGTTCATCGCTTACGTGTGTGCCCCATTTTCTAAATATTAAATTCATTTGGTTGCTTTCATGTATATTAATTTGGTTTTTGGTAGATAGTGTTGGCTGGTGAAAATTTAAAAAGGGAAGTCGGTAGGAATCGGGTTAGGGTTATATGGACGCCACGCCACTTCCAGGTTGAATGAAATAGAAGTTGAGCAAGAGGGCAGACACACCACGCCTTTCCTACAAATTTGGCATTTCTTTTATAGGTTTCCTTTTTTCTTAGCAAACCAAACAGCATACTGCCTATGTCTATCTCCCTTTGTGTCACTGGAGAAAAATAAGGTTAAAAGCGATGTCATGAAGATGATGTTGGTTTGTTTGATTTGAGAATGAAAAGCATATATCCAGTATCCACTTATTCAGGTGAAAATCGTAGAAATTTTTCAAATTTTGCCTACTTAGGTATTTAAAAACCTTCAAAGGTATCGAGTTAATAGTTTATAGTTATATTAATAGTTTATAGTTATATTAAAAGGTAGGTACCTGCAGATGTCCTCTGTAAGCTGGTTTTTACTCTTTTTTAATGCTACCAGTATTTTCGGACGCAAAGCGTGAAAGCGAAACGAAACGACAAAATAAATTACTCTTGTCCAATTTTTTTCGGAATTTATAGAGGTAAGGAGTTGAAATAAAGTTGGGATTGTAGGCCTAGGTATCCTCTATAGTCTATAGGCCTGTGAAAAATGTACCGAAAAAATATTCAGCAGTTTTTTAAGGTTTTTGCATAAAAAGATGTGCAGTCAAATTCAATTTTATTCGAACAGAATTACACGAATTTTATTTATATGATTTAGCATTTTCATTTTTAAAAGTCTGGCAACGTTGCTCGAAATCCCATACACTTCACATTTCACAATGTCACATTATCTTATCTGTTATCACACTCAATCTCGATTCTCGATCCCATCCTCCGTCCCACTCAAATGGACAGCACAGAGCACACTCGCCAGTCGCCACATTCATATACATACTCTATATCTACCCAACTAAAAAAGAACTCAATCAGCTCAACCTTAAACGCATTAGTTGAGCAGATGCAAATCACTTGAGCATGAGCAGACCAAATCCATCCGACTACAGTTCCGATTCTGAGTATTTATATGAAAAAAAAACTCTCCCGCTCTCTCAAAAAATACGAATAGACCTTGAAAGAAAACTAAAAAAGAAACCACCACTGAGATCGATTTGAAAATCTTGGTCAATTAACAAATTGATAAAAAAAGGAATTTCGCAAAGGATTTGTTAATATTGCTCAGCTGATATAACAAATAGAAACTTAGTTTTGGACTTAAAAGATGGGCGTTTTAGGTATCTAAAAAATGGAATTAATTTCATTCAAATAGACGAAGGAGAAGTTCACTTTTTTTGTGTTCAAAGTCTAATTATTGAATTTCTAAGACTTCCACAATCAAAATCAAATATTTTTAAATGCACGAACTTGCTCCTCATAAAAACCTAATAAATAAAAAAAAAATTGTCAAAATCCGTTCACCCGTTTGTTCTGTAGCTTCCCACAAAAAAATATTCACTTTGTTTTATATTATTAGGGATGTCAACAACAAAGTTCTGATGACCTTAAGACTTAGGTGGCATAGTGTGCAAGTATTGCCAGGTGATACATGCTGTGCTGAGTTCGGACATTGACGACAGCGTGTTATCCTTATGATACGACCGACGAGTGTATTGCATTATGCGCCGAGATTATGTTGGCTTGGAATGGATGATTCTGCACAGCTGACTTAGTTCTGAACCTTTTCCTTGATCATCAATTATCTAAATTGTCACTGACATTTTTAGGGATACGGTAAATGTGGCTGAATAGGCAATGTATACCTAGCTTGATGCCGGTCGACAACTAAATTTAGAAGTTAGTATTCTAGTGCACAAACTCACGTTGTTGATGTTGAGCAACGTAACATGAAACATTTTGTTGTGGATCCTGTACAATCATCTAGTTAATTAACTCCCTAACTGTTAAATGACCCTGTGCACTTAGTTAATCAACATGACTGATTTTGGCAACCAAATAAGTTGACCAAATTGAAATGAATCTTTTGGTTTTGCCAATTGACCAAGCGCCCAAGTTGAGCAACGGGTTGAACAAATTATTGTTCAGCACATTATTACAAAATTGAAGGCCAATGCAAAACACAACCGTTTTAAACGAGCAACACGAGTCGTATCCGTATGTAGGTATTAGGTTTGAAGGGAAGTGTACCTACAAGAAGGTTAGGTTCATTGTGGTCGCTTATGGTTTTGCGTAAAAACGTGCAAAAACACTTAGCTTTATCTTTTGTAATAATCTCTCGATTGAGTAGGTCTATTGGTCTATCCTAAAATTGTTTGATCTTTGATAGTTACTGTAAATTAAATTTCTATTGTAAATCCCTCGTTTGAACTAATCAGCATGGCTTTGTTGTCAACTGTAACTAATCTGTAACTATTCACGAATTTCAGGTTGATGCGATCTATACTGATTTTAGCAAAGCTTTTGATCCAGTTGACCAGTTGCTATATAAGCTTAAAAGATTGATTTTTCCAGTCTTATTCTTAAAATGGATTTCTTCCTATAGACTGCAAAATGTTAAGTTAGTAGTAAAATGTTTTTATTTCAACATAATAACAAAAAACAGAGAGCGTGCTTGTGACCACACGCCAGATGTGAAACTTCTCTCGCTAAATGTGGATGTTAAATTGAACTGTGTTGTATGTAGTTGAATTTTATTAAGAAATTTAATTTAAAAACCAAATCTTTATAATATTATAATCTTAATACAGCGCTGTAGATAATTATGTTCATTAATTTAAAAAGTTTGCATAACGCAATCCAATCCAAAGTTTTCTTTTTCGAGAGTTTTTGTTTACATTTTGTTTTCATATTGTCAACTGATTCAGTAGTCTAGTTCCTGTGTAAAACCCAGCTTCTTCAGTTCACTTCAGCATGCCCATTCACTTTGACAATTAAGATGAAAAAATATATCTTTCCATATAACCATGCAAACCCAAAAAATTTCATTGAAATCAGTCGAGTGGTTAGGAAGATCGACAACAGCGCCACCTATCGGGTCCAAAACTATCCTATCCTCTATCCATCAAGTTACAACCAACCATACCCACCCACAAAATTTCATTCGAATCGGTTGAGTGGTTAAGGAGTTTTAGGCGGCGGCATAGTGATGGCGACAGGCCAATTTCTGTCACCCACTTCCGCTTGGTCATTTCCGCTTTGAAGAGTCGATTTTACTTCCAAGTCGCGCCATAAGATGTTTCACATCAAAAGTTTATAATAAAATTTTTTAAATCTAATTTTGAATTAAATTATTATGTTTAAAATACAAAACTTACGACAATGACAAAAGACATAGAGTTTTATGCTGAATTTTTAAGAAAACTTTTATTGGTTGAATTTTCTCACTAGTTCATTTCTGTATGGTAAGGCTGCAGTGATGTAATTATTTAGGTTATCGAAATCGTGGCAGTTCTCTCCATTTAGTATACGGATAACTTCATCGTATGTTAAGCTGGTTCTCCCAAAGACACTTAAACGGAATTCTCTTAAACCTGGACATCTGCCTAAGAAGTGATGGACGTTCTCTTCTTCCCTCAAAGTTAAGTTTGGTAGTCATATTTCGAAAAATATATCGGTAGCCTCTGGTGTTCATTGGGACACTACTCTTTATCCTTTCTTCGCTCGATCTTACCAACTTACCCCTTATTTATCTATAGGTTAAAATGAATCGACTTATTATATGTTTCTAAAAGGATAAATTAATTCAACGGACTTATCAATACCGACGTTTTTTTTCATTCGACTTACGAAACTCTTGATTTCTTAGAGTAGGCCACTCTCGTATAAACTACAGTCTATCTTCATTAATAAACGGCTTAATGTCAGCTCATAATGTTAATGTTGTTTTAATTGATTTTAACTTGTCAGTTTCCTTTATAAAAATAAAATAACAGTACAGTCATAGTTGTTCTAAAATGTATTATATCTATGAACGATTTTTGTTCTTTGACGGCAAACAATTAAATAAATGATTTTGTCCGCCAAGCGTCCTCTAGCTTTAGGCCTCCAACAAATTTGTTGCTTGATTGTCTCCGTTTCTTTTATATCTTTACAGCTCCTGCAGTAGCCTGATAAAAAGTATAGCCATTAATTATAACTATGGTACAATGGTCTATCAGAACAAACAATCGTTTCGATTCGATTTTTGGCTATAGACTCTGAGATAAAAGTCGTGTCTGTTGCACCAGCTTGTGGTAAACTTAATACCTATGTTCTCTCAGTTTTTGATAAATGGTTTTCCTTGCTAAACTAATGCGAATGTCTATTGATGTAATAATGTTTGCTGTATTAAACATCGATCCGCTATTCTTGCTAGCTTGTTTTTCACTGTATCCGGGGACCCAGTCATGTCATGTCAATGATATTGCATCTCTCGACTATTACATATATTAAGGATCTTTGGCAGTTCCTGGCTGTTTTTGACTTGATATAGCTATAGAGTCTAGTGCCCTGATCGCCGCTGATTGTTTACCTACATTGTTGTCCTAGGATTACCCTTTTATGTTAGGGTCCAGATTCTTTGAGGATAGGACTTTTTCAGTCTTCTCGGTGGCGACTATTTAAGGTTGAAATACGCTGTGCTCATTCGGGTCTCACAGAACTCTCCGGCCCCTGCATTCCTACTTTTAGTTTTGACCCGTCTGCGTCTGTGTAAATTTAGTAATTCGTTTTTGCGGGTCTATACTATGTACGTCTCTGTAGTTTTTTATCCGTTTTTTTCTGTCCATAGAAGCTGTAATTCCAGATTTTTGCCTCATTAAAAAATATTTTTTAGTGTTTCCTGCATAGGGGCCAGTCTTTTGACACTAGTGGAACATCCCTCCCTTCTTAGTTCATTGCTAAGCATTAGTTCTGCTGCCACTTAAGCACATGACAATGTTCGCTTAATGTGTGGCTTAAAAATGTCTCAATTAATTTCGGAACACTGTTCCTATTAGTGCCAACAGTGTTAAGGACTTTAATAAAATGGGATCGAATATGCTATTTTTACTACAGGTTATAACTTTTTAGTGCGTCTAATATCTATGGCCACTGGATCGGATTTAGATGTGCCTTAGACGTTTTATTCCCTGCGACAGTTTTATTGGTAAATTAATTCTCCGTTTGCAACTTGTTTACTAATAATTCATGTACCTCAACAACTCATAACATCTTTAAAATCAGCAGCATTAGATTAGCAAAAAACCTCATTTCTTTATTTTTTAAACCATAATTGTTCAGAGTAATTTTTAATGTATAAAACAATAAGGGACCATATCTATATATGATTCCAGAAACAGGCACCTCTGGTTACTATTGGAGCTTTTATTACCACCACGAAATGTCCAATCTACCGCCTTTCCAAAGTGTCTGCTTAATAATATTTTTGTTTTGTTATTTTTTTCAAAACAATTTCAAGAATTTCACTGACACTGTTAAAATTTATTGGTGACAGAAATACATAGAATTACTGAACAAAAGCACCCTTAAGTGCCCAACAACCCACACCCCTGCCATGGGTAATAAAAAAAAAAAAAAATACAACTTAGCGAATAAACTTTCGACAATTGAAGAATAAATTTCAGATTATGTTTTATTCATCTTAATGACTTCGAAGCCATTGCATCTTACAATTCTATTGCAAATATGAGAACGCTTTCGCACCGACTTCGATGTTCCCTTGTGTAATATTTGCCAAATCGTATGTAAACTAAAATGGAAATCTTAAGAATTGGGGGGAAACAAAAATAACGTATGCATGTACCTACGGTTATTCTTGTTCTTACCTTTTCTAAATTGTTTTGTGTAATTTTTCTGCAAATTTGTTTCGCTGCATTCACGTATAGGTTAGGTATCCTTACAGAGAGCTACAGATGCAATATGTAGGTACAAGGATGTATGCGGTATCTCTTGAAATTTATCTATTTCCACGATAATTAGCTACTTATAGGTTTAGCTACAAGCAATTGGTTTATATTTTGTTTGTACAAAAATAAAGCCGAACTTTTCCTATTAGCAACTCTCAACATTTACAAATTACACGAGCTAGAGTGATTTGTTCAGTCCACAAGCTTTGTCCTAACTAATTATCACGTAACTAAGCTGACAAATGAGTGTTATCTGTTATCTGTGTGCGTTCAGAGGGTGACTGAGGTCGACTCTCTTTCTCTTCATGGGGTTTTCAAGGTGGCAAATGTTTCAAATTACATCCAATTAAGTCTTTGATTACCATGTGTATTCATACGGATGTGTTTGTTGCAAGTGCGAATAGCTGTAGATATTCGGGGAAGGTTTTGCAAATATAAATGCGAATGCTATCTGTTATCTGTTGTTACTGCTTTGATTAGGCTTGAAAAGTTGCAACGAATAATCTTGTTGTCTTATTGAGGTTATTCGGTAATTTCGGGTAGGTACTCTTTTGAAGGTTTAAGTGGTGGCACCCACAAAAACATAATACTCAGCTGAAAGCGTTTACAAGACCAAGAGCAAGAGTAACTAGCGATTAGGGCGGCACTGCGAAATAAGACCTCAATGAAATAAGACAAAAAAAAAAAATTAAATAGGGCCTCAAAAATGTATACAGGAAACAACAACACGATTTTTAACAAAATTTGGGGTGTTATTTCCATTTTCGATGCCTTATTTCCTAATGAAAATTGGAGTCTTATTTCATTATGAAATAAAATAAGACCCCAAAACTAAAATTTGGGTTCTTACCTATTTCATTTTTCTAATTTTTTTCCAAAATATAAAATATATTCCAAGAACTCATTAACAGTTAATTTTCTTATCTGCAGGTGTTCTTAGACTAAATATTTGATTCGCTGATTTTTTGTACAGATGTACAAAAGTACCGTTTTAAAATTAGTTCAGTGATAGGTTTGTATTTTCGAAGACCAAAAATATGCTTTTTGTATATTTTCATTGTTAAAAATAATAAGCGAAATACCCAAAGGGAAATAGTCCTCGTCCTTTACGCCTTCTGTGAAAATTGTTTCTGTACAAGCCAAGACTTTGCGTATGTGGACATTGGAGCCATCATTGAGAATTAGCTGTAAAAGTTGCTCTTATATATACATATTCTAGATGTAGCTAGCTATCTTTTTGTATTTTAGCATCCCATATGGTATCCAGCCATAAGGTGATATTCCTGCTGTGCATCGGGAGTATAAAAGTTATATTTATTTCTAGTCAAAGACAATGATTAACGAGACAAAAATCCTTTATTTATTTAACAGACTGTCGCTTAGATTCACACACCTTTGTTTAAAACAGACGCCTTTCAGTCTATTTTGGGAATTGGGACGATGATGATGATGATGAGATCTTTAGCCTAAGCGGCTGGACGGATTTATTGAAAATGATACTTTTAAAAACTTCTGTCTATATTATCTAGCATCGGTTCTGAGTTTTTTTTACCTATATATACCTAATTAAATAAAAAAAATGAAAACACAACCAAACCGTTGATATGAACGATAAAGTTTCGTGCGACCCAGTGGTGACCTGTTTTTTTTTATACTCAGAGGGAAGGTTTTTGTGAGAATGCTGTTCCTAAGCTGTTCCGTGCTCGCCTTGCTTCACCCGCCTGTTACTTTTAAGACAAAACGTATTTTCATCGAACTGCATCGAACAATTTTTTTTTAAATATGTATGCTCCTTCCCTTGGACTTGTCTGAAAGCAATATAAAGCAAAAACAAAGGTAATAAAAACATAATTTGAATTCCTAGTAAAAAGTCTACAAAAAAAAAAAAAAACAAAGATGTGCTTGTGATCACACCCTAGATGTGAAACCTCTCTCGTTAAATGTGGATGTTTAATTGAATTGTGTTGTTTGCAGTTCAATTTCATTTAGAAATTTAATTTGAAAACCAAATCTTTATAATATAATAATCTTAATACAGTGCAGTAGATAATTGTATTCATTAATTTAAACAATTTTCATAACGCAATCCAATCTAAATGTTTCTATTTCGAGAGTTTTCGTATACTTACATTTTGTTTCATTATCATCAACTGATTCAGTAGTCTAGTGTCTGTGTAAAACCTAGCTTCTTCAGTTCCTCCAGCGTGCTAATATAAGTATTCACTTTGAGAATTCAGTTAAAAATTCGAAAAAAATTATCTTTCCGACAACCATACAAAAAACAAAATTTTATTGAAATTGGTTGAGTGGTTAAGAAGATCGACCTCGCCTACTTCTCTTTCGTTTCACTTCGGAGAAAACTTGATGACGCAGTTGTTGTTGCAATTTTTGTGCTTGTGCGATGTGCGCCACCCACCACCCCCAAGTAGAACAACGATCAGGAACAACGGTTGCTTATAATTTTCGATTTGAGGAAATAAATTAAGTTTTTTAATGTTAGATTTTGGGTTTAGCTCAGCTTCTAGATGACGCAGAAAGCTGACTGATGGCTTAAAATAATTATTGAAGTGTTGGCTTTCTTTATTTTATATGATTTTTGTTTTGTTTGCATTGATTAAGAATTGATTGAGTAATGGCGAGCTAAAGGGAGAAAAGTCAGAAAAAAAAACATATTTTGGTTAAAAACGCTGCCAAAAAATAAGCATGTTAATAAAAGAAATAGCCTATTACCGTCTCAGAATCTTAATTAACATTTGAAAAAATTACATGGGCCGCGTCTTCAAAAGCGTCCGTACGCTTGCAAAAGGAGTTATCATCAGGCCCAAACCTGTGCGGGCAAGACCTAAAGGATGCACGGTTTATTAACATCTCCATCATATATTTATAAACTTATAACTCTCCACGCTTTCAGTATAATTGGGGACGTTCAAGTATCTAGTTTAGTAAGTCTTACAGCAGTCTTACTTGATGAACCTCAGTTTTGGATGGGTCACATGGGAAGCTGTGTCAGTTGACTTTTATGGATGGGGTAGCCGATGAATCTAGTAAAAAAATTCGTGACTGAGTACTAAGTTCGCATATGTGGCTGACGTAGGAAAAGTGACGTTTCCGACCAATCTAGTTTTTGTGTTGAGGTTACATCTACTCCTGACCAATGTAGTCGACTTAAGACAACTGAATGTATCCATTCTTGATATGATCTTGTTCTTCCCTTGTCAAAGTGACACTGTTTTTTATACTCTCTGTGGTAGAGTGTTAAGCTACGATTACACGGTCAGCGTGCCAATGCATAAAACGTTGACAATCACGCAAATGATGCAGTCAGTCGAAGTTGTCCCAAAATGATGAATCTATGTCAACTCTTTCGATGGCCACCCATTGGCACATAAAACGTTGTCCAACAGTAAGATATCCGTTAAGTAAATAGAAAAAGGCGGCAATTTGTCACGTTGACAAGTGTGTGAATTTTCTCATTGTAAACAGGACTTTTGCGTGTAGAGATGTAGATATTACAATCCTTGCATCGTATACCTATACGTATTTGTCGGAGAGCAGCACCGCCAACGATGACAACTCTATCGGCATTTGAAGAGCATCGTGGAAGGCTCAAAATGGTTAGTGCGTCGCGGTGGTGGTGGATGGGATATGTTTATACGATATAACATTCAAGTTAAATGTCACTGTTCTCAAATTGCGTCTACCAGAAAAAAAGTTAATTTAACGAGCTAAAAAAAATAGATCATCAACCAAAAAATTATTAAGGGGAAAAAATATTAAACATTCGAACTTTGTACACCAAATATCTTAAAAGAACCATATATTTATGGGCTACTAGTGCGTTTAATCAAATATTTTTTCGCTCTTCATGAAAAGTTTCTTCATCAAGTTTATCAAATATAATAATGTAGAACATGTCCTGCAGATAGTTTAATTAATTCAATTTCGATGCACAGCCTCATACGAAGAAATAAATTGAGACGGGGATTTCGAAAAAAGCGTAAGTGGTTGTCCACACCACAACCATTTGTAGGTTGTAGCACCTTCGACAGTAAAATCACTACGCTGATGCATTTGAGTCAGGGTAGAAATAAGGTTCATTACAAAAGACTAGCAAGCCTAGTTAATAAAGAGAGATAGATAGAGAGAGCAGCCAACTGACGATAAAAAAACCAAATTCAGTTACATGACATGAGGAAAGAAACTGAATTTTTTCCGAGCCCAACAGATGGCAATAATTCATAGATTGGAACATTCAAGATCCAACACAAGAAAAGACGGGAAGACCGACTCGCGAAGAAAGATAAAGGCCGAGCCAGCAAAGAAAGCCACTACCCAAAAAGGCAAAAAATACTGACGAACAAAAAGCAATTTAGAAAAAGTTCAATAGGGGATGATATGTGGCAAAATCAGGTATTAAAGATCACGACTGTGTCGCAGGAAACTTTCTCGTTAAATTCAAGTTAGCATTTTTTAAAATATAAAATATAAATCTAAAATATTTTGTGCATTCTATAACTTAACGATACAAAAAAGAGATTACAGAATGTATTTACCATGAACCACTGACGATGGCAACATGTTAAACTCTTATACCTACATTACAAAACTTTAGGTTTGTTTGAAGTGGGCCCCAGTGCGCACTGGGTTAACCCTGATCTGTTCGTACTCGCCCTGGTACTGAAAACCTATATTCGACCCGACTTCTATGGCGCCCTAGTTGTGCCTTAATTGACCCCAGTTAATTTATCGGGGCAAGAATTCAGTGTTGAGTTTCGCTGACATTTCGCTTACTGTCATTACTTCTTCAATGTAAAACTTCAGGGCAGCATATTTTGCGTTCGATATAATAGCCGAATTTTCAGGGTTGTTCCGGGGGTTTGGGCAGGCTTGAAAACTAGCTGACAGTTCTCAGTGCGCACTAGTGGGCAATAGTGCTAGCCACGTCAAACAAACCTTTTGAGTTTTTGATTTTCCATGGGTTGCTTTGGAATGTGTGAAATAGTTTATAGTGATGCTGAGATTAGAAGTTTTTAGTTTGAAGTAGGGTTCGTAATAAATCCGGATCCAAAATAAAAAACGATCTGGCAAAAGTAATCTAAGCATGCACTTTAGGCCATAGTTATAGCTATCATTGAAATGCATCATTGGAACAAATCAGTGGAATCCTGGTTTCATTTTTTTTGACAAGTCAGTTATAGCAATTATAACTGGTTGCAGTCCCCGAGCCTCATCTAAACAGCTGCAAGTAGTTTACGGACGTGGATGTAAAGTACACTAATAGATGTAAATTCGATGTTATTTATCTGAGCGGTTACGTAAAGTAGTCCGCCGGTCCACTTAGCTTTTGCAGAGCATGGTTTCGTCTATGCCCAAAGTGCTCATTAAATTAATACGGACTAATTTCTTTCATGGCTCGTAGGGCAGTAAGTAGTTCTAAAAACTTTGATGCAACGAAATAGCGACATGACGGAATGGGGCAGCGCCTGTCATGAGGCAACGCGGTAAGGAGTGATCCATGGGAGAGAAACGAAAAGGCAATCAATTCCGAGTAGGATCATCAAAAAGAGAAGATTTAACACGCAAAGTGGTTTGTGGCTTGTGGAGCACTTAATAGGACGACATGAGGATAAGGCGGCATTGAGCGTGTCTTAATTATTTATCTAGCTTCAGGAGTTTCCCATTCATCCCCTCCCCCCTAAAGTTCTATGCGGTTCCGTTTGTTTCCCTGCTACATATTTTTAACTGTAAGTTCTACGCGGACGCACAGTGTTAAAGGTTTGTTTTTGCGACCTTAATCACATTTTATAGGTCAGTTTTTTTTTTTTCAAACCGTTTGGTACAACTGACTTGTCTAGTATGGGTTTTTCGGGCAAACCTTATACCTATTTGACCCTTCTTTTCACATTTTATACACTGCTTTATTAGCTAGGTCTTCCGCGGTCTTTTTGTATTTTGCCCAAAATTTAAGCACGCAACGCTGAATAAATGGGTGAATGCATCTGAACAGCTCCGATTTCTCCCTTGGACGCAAAAATCTGCTCCTTATTTTTGACAATTGTACATAGTCAGTTTGATATTCGCATTGATAGTTTTTGATATTGAAACTTGACCGACGCTTATAAAATATTTTATCCAAATCAAAAACAACTGTAACACATGTGGCAACAGACTTAGGTAAACAAGCAAAGATGCCAACAAGAAATTTATTTGTTCTCTTGGATTAAGCAAAAATAAAAGTGTTTGCTTTATAGACAATTCGTTTCTGT
The DNA here is from genome assembly GCA_936431705.1 of Cheilosia pagana. Lineage (NCBI taxonomy): Eukaryota > Metazoa > Arthropoda > Insecta > Diptera > Syrphidae > Cheilosia > Cheilosia pagana. Next base: position 25,339,209 of record OW386168.1, on the reverse strand, counting down.
CCGTGACTTTTCTAAGTAACTAACGATGATTTGACAAAATGTCCAGAAAGATGTACCACTTCGAGCTCCCTTGGGAATAACCCCTTCCCACTTCACACTCGACAGCCCAAATCACTCGTTCGAAAAAGAATGATTGATCACTATCTTAACACTGATGTTTGTTCGATTAAAGAACTACAAACGCAGCGATAAATAATAGGTGATACCAAGGGCACTGTCTGGCTACCAAATGCCGACAACGAACGTTCCCAACGCCAATTGCTGTGAAAAGCTAGGCCCTAACCCTAGGTCCAACATAGGTACTATGTGCAAATGTGCTCGTATATTCTTCTGAAATGTTTCCTTTGAAATATTTATAGGCGACAAATGTTCACGTGTTTCCGTTTCCGTTCCATATTTTCTGCAACAATTTACAAACACATTTGAATATTTACAAAAGTCGCCACCATGTTTTCATGGGATCACCATTTTGTTTTGCATATGCAACACTTGCAGAGCAGTAGAAAAGGCTTAGCGGTACCTCTCATTAATGGGTTATAAAATGTACGGCTTAAGTTTTAAAATCTTTCCAAACAACATCCTATTATCGAATTTTATTGCAGTTCGATAGATGTATTTTTTTCAAAAATAAACTTTCAATATCGCCAGTAGTTGATGCCGTGCGAAGTTGTCAATATTATTTCTATCCTGTCTTGTCTTTGCTGTTGCGCTTAACTGTGTGCAAAAGAGCTGAACATATTGAAGGCACAAAGCGAAACATTTCGAAAGCTCACCATATTTCATTTGTATTGGTTTCGTTTGTATAGTTGTTTATGATGAGTCCCCCTATTGTGGTTACGCGCATGCTCTAACCTCACCCCTAATATCTAGATACCTACATGTCCAACTAAAATAACTCTCAATTTCATCGATAAACTTTTTCTATGAACACAATCGTATTTTTCTGCTACTACAATGAGCCTTCTAAATTTGGGAGAGACTTGAAGCGCGTTCTAATTTACTCTAAGATTAACACAAAAAACTTTTAATCCTGTGACCTATAACACTGAGCAAGAACAACACTACTCTATGTACCATCAATTTTGATTAACCAATCAGAATACAATCTACAACGAACACAAATGTAACGTGGTGAAATGGAAACGCCCTAATCCACCCCATGCATGCGTCAACTTTACCATAGAAGTGTACTGCCAAGTGAACTTATTGGGTGGGACACGTCCTGGAACCACCCTCTGCTCGAAAAATTTTGACAATCAAGAGAAAGAATACCTTTGCCTCAGACGTGTTAAAGAATTCGTTATCCTTTCTTCGTGTCTAGTTGTAAAATCTGTTAAAGTTCATATGGTTTAGAATTTAAAAGAGGATTCAAACGCATATACATTGTGCAACCGTTTATTGTCAGAGAATTATATTGTAAATATTAGCACTGTGGAAGTTAAAAACAAACAAAAGAGCCCATTTTCGATATCATAGTTATGTTTATCTCGACGAAACACAATTCAGTATTCTAAACGTTTTCTAGTTTTCACAATTGGATAATGGTCTACGCTCCGATAACAGTAATGGATATCAACTGAAATACATAATATAAATTGCAAGAAGTTTGTTCGAGTAAAATTATTTGTCTCTTCTGTCAAATTGAATTGAATTGCAAGAAGTGAAATAAATTTTGTAAATATTATTAAATATTTCAAAGAAAAGTGAAGATTTGAGTGCTTAACAATAATCGAGATGGTTTTAGGTTGTATTAAGATCGTTTAACAAGAGAGAGAGATCAAAGGTGCAGTTTACAATAATAGAAAAGGAAAAATATTGATCCAAGCGAAGGAGATTTTCTTTTTTCGGGATCAAAATCGAGTTTAAAACGGTTTAAAGGCGCCCCGCACCGTTTTGCGGGCATTTATTTGTGTTAATATAAATTGTTAATAGTGTTTCAAAATTTATTCTCCCACGTCCTTTGACGCCTCTAGGGCGTTAAAATTGGAAGAAGATTTCGTTGGCGGTTGTATGACGATGTCGATGTATTCGACACCCGATAAAATGAAAATGGGGACGCCGAGTTGTTTTCCCGGCCGCTATAGCCCATCTTATCGGGGACCAGATCAAATGCGGAGATGTATGACTAACCCGTCGGTATGTGTGATGCTGATTCCTTTATATTTTTATTTATAAAAAAATTGTTATTTACAAATAATGTAATTTTTAAAAGGATGTGTTTTCCTCTTGTGATGCCTGCAGTAAAAATAACGAAAAAGGCGGAAAATAATTTTTGACATCTCTGCTCGTGTACACCGTGACGCATGATTCTTTTTAATTTTTAATAAAACGCATTAATTATTAATTAAGGCCGGGATGATTTATGTATAAAGTGCAAGTCCCAATTCTGTGGTTCGGGTTATTTACTATTTACCTCCTTGTATTTAGCTACGACTAAAAGTCAGTGAACTCTTAACTGTTTTTGTGTTTTTAGCATTGCTAGTGTGAACATTGGTTGCGTTTTATTGATTGATGGAATAGCACTTAGCTGGTCATTTTGCGAACGCGGGATAATGTCGTTTATGTTTCTTTTCACTTATATTAAATAAAAACACATAGGTAGCACTTGTAATAGGGAGTTAAATGTGTGAACATTTTTTACACTTTATTTCGAATTCGTTTTTCAAAAACGCCTACGGTATATTGCATTTAACTTTAAGTTAGTCGCATCTTGCGATATGGAATTAAGGTCGCTTGTGAATTTTATATTAATGCCACTTAATTTCTGACAGCAGACAAATTATGACACTATCATGTCGAACAAGTGGCAAAAATAGACGCACAAAATGTACGTGGCTTATAAATGGGGACATTCAAAACTTAAGATTACCAATATTGGTATTTACCAACATATCTTAAACTAAGAGTTTCCTAGGCCTTTATATCAACAGTTTTTTTTAGTCCCGACCTGTCTTAAATTAAATAGAAACAACTACGGAAATTTAAATTCAATTGCCAACTTTTAAATTTTAATTATGTAGGTAGATATTTTTGAAATACAAGGGAAAGAAAGGAAACTTACATTTTAGAATCCAACCTGGCTGCAGGTCAACTTTGTCCACCTCGTGTTGGTGGAAGGGACATTAAAATGTCGACGGCTATTTGACGTGTTCGAAAGAAACGTGCTTTGTGAATACGCAGTACGAAAGTACGCTAGTAAATTACAAATCGGTCTAAGAGTGCTTAATAACTACCGGTCTGCGAGTTTATGTCTCAGTTTTTAATGACTTAAATGTGTCACGTGAACAGTTTTTTAGTTGGATTTTACAAAGGGGTAAAATGCCAAAACTGCTGAAGCATTTCTTGAATGCGTTTGACATTTCGATTATATCTATACCTGACGTAGTCAAAGTGTCAATAACGACTAGTCTGGTTTTTCCATTCCGTTCAGGGAAATTCTAATCAAGGCAAATATATTTAATCGAAGATGAATAGACTTTTGAATGTACCCAACATTAACGGCGTTTCATTGACTGTTCGATCACTAAACATTTCACTGTTTGCGCGAGAGCTCTGGCCCAAATTGTTTAATTTGCCCTAAAGGAAACAAGCTCAAAATTAGCCACTCCGTTGAGAGAAATGTAGAGAAAAATCAACAAAACCATTCAACGTAGAGAAACAGTTCTCCGATAAAAATTTAAATTATGTGAATTTAAGGAAGCAAGTTTGTTTTTGGAGCTAATAGAAACGTAAACGAAATCAATCTCTTTTAATCCGCTGGTGATGTAGCTGTAGCTGACGTTTCCGCATCTCGGACCAACTTGCGGTCAATGGGAACGTTCAAAACGCTAGTTTAGTAAGTCTGAACAGCTGAATAACATCATGTGTTATAGTTGCCATTGGCATATATTGATCACGTCAACAGTTTTTCAATTGACGTTTATGGAAGGGAAGCCGACAAAACTATTAATGAATTTCTCAATTTCGCTGGCGTCTAGAAATATTTCCTTAGCGATTCCTAAAATACTATAGTCAGCTCATTATCGTAAAGGCAATATATTCGACTTAAGTAAAATCATAAAACTTAAGTTAAAACTTAAGTTCAACAAAGTGTGTATTTCGGGCAATAAAAACGAGTCCTTTCGTTGAAATTAATCAATTGTTAATGTAGTGTGCTGCATGTGCGCGACTTATTTTCTAAATAATATGTATGTATTTAAAACGTATTTTACAATTATTGATAACTCGAATTTTGGGATGAATTTTTAAATCAAACTTTTATAAAACATTTCTCTACTGATTTTTATTTTTCTTTTGCAAAAATTAGACGTTGAAAGCTTTACTTTAAATTAAAATTGCAGGTCTTAAATTGTACAAAACATTTCTATTATTGGTGGGTGTGGATGTGACATGTGAAAATATCTATCACATGAATCTAAGTTTATGATTTTGCATTTACATTTAGATTTGTTAAAAAACGTCGTTTGTTTTATAAATTGTAAGAAAAGTCTATTCGAATTGCAGATAGGAGTTTTAAGAAACAGTGCTACACCGATAGGAATGGATTTAAAGTGCGACGCACGCCTTGATATCCAAATTAGGTTAAACATCTCTTTTAAGAGTTGTATTCCTATAAGAAACATGTTTTGCATGGTTTCATCATAAACTTTTATTTTGTGATGGATTGAAGAATGAAAAAATGTTAATAACTTACAAATTTGTAAAATTGTTGGTAGGTTTACAATTTGCCGTCGGTATAACACACAACAGAATGACCGCTAGGCGTCTAGCACAGGTTGACCAATAGATAGAAACAAGATGATTTTACCTTTATGATCTGCTTGAAAAATTTGGTCAGATTTTCCAGAGTTTAAATCATGAACATTATTGTAAGTTTGTCACGTGATAGTATAATGGCAAAGTCTATTTTATCTGACAATAATTTTGCGAAATTATATAACCTATGAAAAAAGTAAAAGTAGGTACTAGATTTTAAGTTTTTTTTAAAACCAGAATTTAATGTTTACTCTTAGAACTTGTTAGACCAAGTTCTCAATACTAGTCAAAGAGCCTAGAGGTTTATCTAAAGCGAAAAGATTTGACCAATGAATATACCACACTAGTCAGTCAGCTAAATTTAAAAATGTGTCGGTGCCACAGCAACTAAAAGGTCATCGAACACAAGAAACCCGGATCGAATTTCTTTTAACTGCAAATGATTGTTCTGAAACAACGGAACATATCTTATAATACATGCTAAATATATTTTTGTAAATCGGTCTTGCTTTTTGCTTCAAATGTAAAATCTAAATTTTCATTTATCTATCATTAACATTATTTTGATAAACTTATCTATTCAAATGCGAATGAATTTTGAATATTACCAGAATGGTTTTTCAAATTAAAAAAAAATGTTTTAGAATTTACATAAATAATGCAAAAAATAGAGGACACGACAGTGTTTCGCGAAACTTTCTCATTCATCAAAAATTAGGTTGCTGTTTTAGGTAGGTGAAAATCTGAGAAGCATACTAGATAAAAGAAACGGTATATAAATTTCTAAAAAAAAGTAATAAATAAAATCCAATTTTGGTTTATTCATAAAAATGTATCAAATAATAACAATGTGAGTTTTTTAAGTTTAAGCTCTCTGTAATTAATAGGCAATTGTCCCAAGTTTTCGTAGAAAGTTATAAGCGCCTACTATTAAAAGATTTTTGAGTAAAAGGACAAGCGTATCAGGATCTATTATTTCTGATCTGTTTGGCATATTTTTGCTTTTGACTGGACTAGATAAGAGAGAGCGACGCTGGTTTTAAGTGTTTATGATTGAAAGTAGTTTTCGTGATATACCGATATAGGTATTTACAAAATGTCAGGGATTTGTTTTTGGAATTTGCATTTTTAGAGTGTCCACATAGATAGAATTCAGATACTCATTTTTGGGAAATATTTTTTAGAAAAATTAAGTACTAGAACACTTATTTTATCTTAAATATCTACATATTTCGATCAAAATCGTGACAATAATAAAGCAATTAAATTTAAAAAAAACTATTGCTCAACTATTAAGATAAAAACTTAGGTTGGTATTCATTCTGTGCGTGAATGCCATGAATTACGGAAATTATTTTGCATAGGTACCTACTTGTAAATAGACTTTTATTATTGTTTAAGTTGAACTAAAAAAAATCTTTTTACTTCCTCTCAATCGATTTTATTTAAATGCAATTTCTTTATTTCAATTATTCAACCTTCTATTTTTTTCTTTTTTTACAGATCTAGTTTAAAAGCCTTTTATGAGCATATTAAACTCGCTTGTTTACTCATTATAATTCATTTATAAAACATGGATTTTTTCTTTTAAGGTTTTTAATGTCAAAATTGCAGACGGTTGTTTTTCCAAGCTGTCGAATAAACGTTATTTTGAACATTCTAACTTTTCATAAATAGAAAGTAAATAATATATCTATATATCTGTCTAGAAACTTAGTATTTGGGATTAATCATAATTTTTGAAGTTTTATCAAATCGAAACATGTGGTTTTCGAAATATGAGTATATATATTTTTTTTTAAAGTACCGGTAATTCGAATGGAAAATGAATGACACAGAAATTATTTAAACATTAATTTTACTATAAGAATTCATTTTGGTTAAAATCGTTACATATAGGTAAGCTTTAGAGAACAATTTAAAAAAAATGAAATTTTTCAAGATTTTTTCCACTGTACGATAATTGGGCGAAAAACTGAGTTTGCTATCAAGTTATGAATGAATATAATTATTACTTTAAGAATGAATTTTTTTTAAAACGTTTAGCCCGTTTTTGAGATTAGTCGAATTTTGAAAACAACCGTTATTCGCAAGACTGGGTATGCAGCAATGTTTATCTTTCCTACGTCAGTCAAATATCATCTCTGAAAAAAACAAACTTGTTTTAATCCCTTTAATGGGAAGTTTCGTCAATGTAGAGGTTAACCTGCGAAAAAGGAGTTTGACACAAATCCTCCCAGCTGCTTAGGCTGCAGGCCTCAGAAACAGTCGGGCCATCGCGACGGGCAGAATTTCAAGACCCACTTTTTGAGTTCCTAAATTTTTCTCTTATGTCAGAATTGATTGACTTTTCGAGTTCGAAATATCTGTACGAATACAATAAAGTTTTCTTACTACTATCGTACAGGTAAAAACGTAAGTTTAACATTTTTCAAGTCTTTGGATTACAATATAAAATTCGAAAAATATTCAGAAGAGAATATTCGTTTGCAGATAAAAGAATTAGACTTATTGATATAAATACGATATTATTGGACGTCCGCATTCTTGCATCGGCCTCGTTACTTACAATTTTACTATCTTCTGTCACAAATCGCTTGTCAGTTATGAACTCGCTATTCAATTATTTAAAATTCTTCATCCATCTGCTCCTTTATTTATTTATATTTTGAAAGTTCATTAATAATGCATTTGTGCGAATTCCGTTCCTCTATCAGATAACTTTTGCATGTCACGCCATTGAGCTATACCTACTTAAATTTCAAATGAAAACTTAACGAGTTTTATTGTTTTTGATGGTCTGAGTTAATAATTGATTGGAAGCTGTTTTGATTTTTAAGAATAAACCAAGAGCTGTTTTCCTCATTAACATTCGCATACTAAATAGGATGACAACTCGTGTAAAAGTGACTTAGCGTCTTTATGGCCTGGCTCTGTTTGCAGTTGCGTTCCAGTAACCATATGGATTTAGGAGACTTATCGGAGTACTGTGTTTGTTCCATGAATGGGTACCTACTAACCGATTGTTATAGTTAAGGGTGTTAATTACCGGATGGTGACAAATTGAGTTTACCCATGAAGACTTAAATGGCATAGCGTGAGAAAATATTTGCTATGAAATTGCAAATGGAATACATAATGTCATGAAACCGACACGCAGTAAGAGCGCACACTGACGAATTTTCCAATGACACGGTTACATCGGCAATATTTCCAACAAGCTCAAGACAAGCTTTTTTTTCAAGTTATTACTCATAATTAATTATGAGTACCAATAAGCACCAATAAAATTGTTCTATTAAGAATAAACCAACAAAATTAAGCAATCATTTCGGAGATAACCTCACTCTTCCTTCTTTTTATTTTTTGGTTTCTTCAACAAGCGCGTTAAAATACCAGGCGTCTACTTACATTAAAATATTCATTTGTTTGAGTAATTCCAACGATTAGAAGTGACCAGACCTAATTTATCATTATGCACCCTTGTTTCGTTCGGCTAACGTAAATTAAATGAGATTAATTGCAGCGCTCCGATTTTTTAAACTGTGCCATCAGTTTATTTCACACAAGAAAACAGGATTTAAATATGCGTATACTATGAGCTATGACTGTAAGGAAGTTTGAGTTTTTTTTCTTTTTACTGGGAGTATTGTGGGAAGGCTAGAGGCTAATTAAAGAAAAGTTTGTGCGACAGGTTGAAACGAGTTGTAAATAGGGTTCTAATAGGACATCTAGCCTCAATGTCATCGGATTTTAATGAGCTTTGGATCAGATAATTGACTGTACATATATGTCGAGATATTAATACTTTTTATAACAAAACAAATTTAAGTTTTCGGCAAAAACTTCTGAACTAGCATTTACTAGGTTCTGTTTGACGTTTCAAATAGATGTGAAAGGTTTATTGCTGTAGAAGATTACCCTTGATGATTTAGTATCGGTTACGGAAAATAGGGAGCTATGGAGGGTCCATTTAAGCATTTACCCAACCCTAGTTATGGATAAACAAACGAGTGAAAATAAATGAATGAATTGTAATTTAGTTACGAGTGGTAATGCTGCAATTTTAAAACTGCCTCCAGGTGAGGCCATTTTCTATAATTGTTCGCGCCACCTAAGGCGAGGGGTTCCTCTATAACGTGGTACCTCTGCGTTGGAATCGAAGGCTCACCGGGCCGGAGACTTGTGTCGATATGTGGCTTTAAAGTTGATAAAAAGGTTTAGGGTTTCGCTGGAAGAGAAAATCATCGAAAGACATTGCAGAGTTAAAACGCGAGGGATGCTTCTGCAATAGTGATGGACTTTAACCCATCTCAAAACCCTCCCTGGGGTAATGCCTTTCGTCATCCCAAATGGAATTGCACCTAGTCGTTCGACTAATCGGCAAGATCAAGAGGTCTTATCCGTCTTAATCTCCTAATTGCATTGTCTGAATTTAAAAATTGGGTTATTTCTAAGTTAACGTGGTTGAGAAGCCTACTTCTGTGCATTTGACTTTTCTGACTTCACCTTCAACCATTTCAATATTTATATCTCTATGTAGATCAGCGGTACGTATGTACCAAGGTGCATTGACTTTGTTCCTTAGTACTTTATTTTGGAAGACCTGCATTTTTTGTATATTTGTTTGGCATGTGCATGCCCACAATCGCAGATCGCTAGTAAATAAGAGGTATAGCATTGGACCTAGAACACTGCCTTGTGGTACACCAGCTTTAATTTCTCGTAAGTTTGAGTAATATGTGTCTTGTTTAATTCTGAAGAATCTATCAGATATGTATAACTCCAGAATTTTCGAATACTGCTTCGGCAGTTGTTTTTGTATAGTTTGTGGATCAGTCCTTTGTGCCAGACTTTATCGAAAGTTTGTGCTATATCAATAAGGAATATTGTAGTGCAGCTTTTACATGGGAATTGTTTTAAGATTTCCTCTGTGATTAAGTCAAACCCTGAGGCCTTTTTTATAATTATGTTTTCCTTAATTTCCTTGGCAAGTTATTTAGCTGTTACTGGTTGGATAGGTCGATCTTAACCGCACCTTTCTTCGATTATTTTATTTGGAAGCTTTTGTCTTCATAGGGTTTGAAGACGTCCTCAAGATACTCTGCAAAAGTGTTTGCTTTCTCTTGGCTGTTAGCGTCTTTGGTTTTTACTGGAGGAATGTGAGCTTTTGGCCTGTTCATTTTATTTGCTGCCTTCCAGAGTGAGTAGTCGGTACTACCATCATTCGTAAGATTGCTAATGTAAGTTCATTATTGAATTCTCTTACAGATTTCCTGAGCTTATTGTTTAAGTTGTTAAGTGTGGTTTTGTCGCTTGGCGCCCTTGTCTGTTGCCAACGCTTTTTAGCCTTCTTCTTTTCTGTTATGATTTCACAAATAGAAGGTAATTGATAGCAGCAGCTTATGTTTCAACCTTTCTGGTGATTTGGGTAAAACTTTCTAAAGCATTTAATACAAATGTGACTGGAGCCGTTTTTTGCGCTTTCGTCTACTTTACTTTGCTTTGCTTAGGTAGAAGCTCAAAAAAACGAACCAATTGTTTCATGTTCCACATGGTGTTTTGACGGACGATTTAGGAAGTTATAGGATATTTTATGCGACAGTTAGCAGGGTTTAGAGGTTCGCGACTAATCAGTGTTTTAGATTTTTCTTACGCGACCTCTCCGGTAACGTGAGACAAACATCTGTATTGCGAAGCTTCTCAATTCTGCCATTCGGATTTGGCATAAAATTAGCAGGTTTATGCTACGATAGTTTCTGCAAGATATAGGGTTATGTTTTTCGGAATTGGCGCATGGGCGCTGGACAGAACACTACCTCCGTACTTCAAGACCCTTGCTGGTAAGGTCATAAGAGTTTGTTGAACAAAATGCCATTTTTTGGCTACTTAAGATAGTAAGGAGGGGTGCATGAGCATTAACCCCCTTTATTCACGAATCCCAGCGGATGACAAACTTTTTACGCAGGTGATATGCCAAGTGTGGAGCTAGAAAATTCATAGGCTCTCTCATTCATCTATATATTTCCGAGCCTGTAACTCCCTACAGTCCATAAACAAATTTGGAAGTAATATTTGTAGCCGTATAGAAGGCCTAAATCGCGGCCTGCCCGTCGAAGAAGATTGATATTTTTTAAATGGCTGTCGCTCGGGTCACAGACAGTCTACTCGCCTCCCGGACAATTGCCAGATTCCTGCCAGGAAAGATTTGGATGTATGTATTTAATTTATAGTTGAAAATATGGCTGTTCCCATTCTATAGAGGATTTTAAATTTTATGCAGCTTTTGCTATGTTTCTTACCGGCAAGGGCTGTCCGTGTTGCCCAATAATGGCCAAAGTCGATTTTGAGCCTGGTATCCGTAGAAATATGTTATGGAAGCTCAAACCAGTCCGAAGATTTGAGAAATTTAATGATGTTATTCAAATGGATACCCTGTATGGACTATATAGGTAATCCTATTCATAGAAGGGACTGCCGAAAGCGCCGGGTCTGGTATTGGCATGGGTCGGATACTCTCAAAGAAGGTGGAACATTGTTCCACTCTTGTTAGTGTCAGCGCAGCGTTTAACTTTAGTCTGTACTCAATTATATACTAGAAAATTTGGAAACAACCAGCTCGTCCTAGTACCCTCATAATGCAATGCACAGCGTCCCTTTTCTCCACATTGTATTTCATTTTTTTCTGTGTGACATTACTGTCCAATTATTTCGCCATTTTTGCATTAGTACGTAAGTACGTAAGTAAAAAAAACTCTAAACACACTTTCCTTAGCAAATTTTTGCTGGTTTAAACAGCTCCTCGCATTTGTTAGCTTTAGAAGACAACATTTCACAGCGTGTTTCCGTCCGCACTTTGGAAATAAATCCCACAAGCAAACAGTTTTACGAAATAAACTATTCCAGCATTTTTGAGTGAAATAAGTTCCTTTCAACATTTAAATGTTGAATATAAAGTACATTCCTTACGTATAGCTATATATAAACCTATGTAGTTATAGAGAAAAAAGACCTGCTCTTGTGTATAATTTATTATTTTAATTCACCTGCAGTTATTCCCTCTGTTCCTCTGATGTACCGACGGCCGAACGAAAGAATAACGGCGATCGAAGCCCAGCAACTCTCTCGGGAATAATCCCACATTCTATACGTAAACCTATTGAAGGGGGGCATCAACGTTAACGTTACACAACAACCCTCGCAAAAAAAAGTATCTGTAGCAGTCGTTTATTTATTTTTTGTTCTTCCTTCTTTTGCTTTTACTACGAAACGAAAGAAAAAACAAGGACACATAGTTGAACTCTTGTTTCGTTGGAATTTAGTAATTTTTACCTCTGCAACTAGCTGTAGATTAACAATTCCGTACCGGGGAAACATAGAAATGTATGGATTTGTATTCGTTCTCCAGCAGAACAAGGACTAAATCGTAGGTACAAAAGAAAAACATTATGCTCTCTAAAGCGTAAAGCAAAGTCAATTTTTTTGTCATTTATTGAGGTTTTTTTTTCTAGTTCTCGATGGTTTTCTATCCAAAAGGACTAGGTTTGGTTTTTTTGTCTTTATTCACCCTTTCGACAATCGAGAATATATTCGTTTTTATGCAAAAACATGTTCAGCTATGCAATTGGAATAGAGGAACAATTTTAACTTTAGGGGTGGGATGTCACAATGTACACAGATGACGGTATTTTTTTTTGTGTGTACAGTTGCACTTTACAATTCACCTGGTAAGCAGGAGGATAGTGTTTTTTGTTGTTGTTCTAAATAAAATCCATTTTCTCGAAAAAACCATACATACTATGTGCATGTATTATGTTCAATTGTTTTCATCAAAATGCTAGGACATGCTCAATCCAGTTGAAATAAAAATATACACACAGTAAGTACCAAAAGGTATTGTCCCTAACATATTCCATGCAGAATGCTGTACGCTGTACCTATGCAGCATACACAAATGGAAAAGCTCGAATGATTATATGGCCATTGCATACACATATGTGTATGTAAAATGTTTTGACAACTTGTATCCACCCATAGTAATGTATCCGAGGAGGTTTTTATGATTTTTTTTTCTTCGCCTTGCAAAACTGACAACATTTGCTACACATATGCAAAATGCTGGCCGCATAAAGGCAGAAGACAAGAGTCGCATACAAAATGATAAAAGCGTGGCACTGAAGAATAAGAATAAGGAATGATACATAAAACTAGATGGAGACTTTTCCTTTTATTATTTGGCAATAAAGAGTATAATTTTTCTTTTTATTTTCCTGTGGATCGTTTGAGGCTTTCGTGAAACCTTATTTTTTTTTTTTAATGGAAATGTAGGTATACATTTTTGGACCAAAACAATTTGGGGTTTATTTTATTGCGATCAAGTATATGGAAGGGGCAATGTGTTTTATGTGTTTTTTTTTTTGTTTTCGTCTTTATTTTGTTGGTTATTATTAGAGAGAGAGAGAGGTAGACTTATTTAGATGCGGTGTTTTTAAATGAACTGCGGGTGATGCTTTCTTGTGGTAGACCTTGAGTAGGCACTTATAGATGAAGTTAGTAAATTTAAGCCAGAAAGTCGAGCAATAAAAAAAATTAATTTTGTAAAGAGTACCCAATTGTCAATGGATAACAAAAGTAGGAACACTTCCATTTTGATTGTACAAGCTCCATTTTGATCCTTGCTAGAAGCTGAGAAAACTGGTGGACTGTGTGTTTCAAATAGATTTGAGTCCTTGATAAGGTAGGTCTATTTATGATTATGTCCTCACGGATAGTATTGAAGTGTGTAGTCGGTGTTGTATTAAAGGCGCAATGCTTGCTAGTCATGCTCAGGTCATAGCTGTTTTCATAGTAGTTATGGTTAATTAGGTACCTATAGCTTTCGCAAATTTTGCATAACAATTTGACGGCTGAAAATTGCTATGCAACCCAGCATTGTAATGTGATTGGAAATTAGTCAAATAAATTTCAAGACCTGAGCACTTGGGCTCGTTAAGTGACTCAGCCAGCTGAATATTAATCAGATCACATGTCTTACGGCCATATTATTCACTCCCTTTAATCCGCGTTAAAGGTTTTACCCGGATTTAAGTAAGTTTAACCCAAAAATTTAACCAAAGTCGTTAAACCCAAACATAAACCCAGTTTTTTAAACTTGAAAGCGTTTAATCTGATTTAATTTAAACTGCACTCCGGAGACCAGTTTAAGTACTTTAACTCGGGTTAAAACTCAATATCATAACATTCACTGTTTTTGTTTAGGTCATATTTTTGACATTTCTTTGCCAGCAGGAGGCATGAAATAAAAAAGTAAAATAAAATAAAAAAGTTCCTATCAAGACGCTGAAAAAAATAGATTTCATTTCTGATATTGCCGAACTGCGCCGGAGGCTTTCATAATTTTCGAACATGTCGTCTGTATCGACATGGGCCACATCATCGGCACTTTGTTTCGCATAAGCTACATTTGCATTTAACGGTAAACTTTGCTCAAATGCGGAGAATTTCCATAAAAATTTGTTAAACAACAAAAACCCAATGTCATTATTTTTGAAATTTGACATTACGTACGTTTAAAACGGTTTAAAGTGTTTTAAATCCGCATTTAAATCCATCTTTAGTCCATCGGGTTTAATGGATGTTTTTTAGTGAATAATATGGACATAGGTTTAAATTTTCGGATTTAAAAAATGCGGATTAATAGATGGCTATAAAATTAACTTAAACCTGAGTTGCACCCGGAGTGAATAATATGGCCGTTATGCTTCTATTTTTAACTTTGTTTAATTGGCTAACCTTAAAGCAGCTTGATTTGTCCGACGGGTTCAGAGTTTCAACTATCTGTAAATGTTAAAGGTGGAGGTTACAAAAAGACATATTTTTCACTCGAACAGCGTACCTAGTGAAATCTTGAAGTGGAAAGTTCAATTTGATAATTGGCAGTGAAAATTTTGTACAGGTGTACAGTTTAACAGGTGTAAATTTTTGTTGCGACGAGGCTCAAATTACTTTCTCTGAGGCATCTGTGAAACCAATTTACCGGCCCTTCTATATAAATTACAGAGGCTGCAGGTTGTTTAAAGATCTTGCTTGTCCGGCATAAAATTTCGAGCTAAAATAGCAGTTTTGATTTTAATAATAATGTTACTATCGTACGTTGCCAAATCATTGCTGAAATATGAGTAATTTAGCTCTCCAAGCCTTGAGATGCGGAGATTTTAGTGTCAATAGAAACGGCCGTCTATCCGAGCATTATACTGATAAGAATGGCATTGTCTACACTTCTTCATTAATATTTATTTCCATATCGTATTTGTGTTCAAGGTCATGCAAGTTTTTAATTTACTCTCAGTTGCTTTTGAGACGTTGGTGAGATATGGCTTAGTGGAAAAAAAACTTAAGATGTAGTTTGTATTTTTTCGGGAATTTTTCGACCTAATTCTCAAGCCCTAACCGTAACTATGTTGGGCTGCCCATCCCTTACTTATGCCATGTTCCCACCAACCTGAAAAAGCGAGGCAGAGACAATACTGAGACCCCCAACTTCGACCGATTTACAGTTACAAACTAAATTTTAACAGAGCTGACAAGATTAGGTGCATTAGTATTGTACATAGAAATTCGTATTAACAAATGTCACGAAACTTCAAACACCAACATACTCGCACCTTATCTTGCAACGTCAAAAGCGGGTAAAGCGTTCATAGAATTTTATCCTTTGCGTTTGAAATTATTCGTTACATGTGGTTAGTATATTTTTTAGGAATAAGTGTACATTTACCTAAAACGTTTGTTGAAAAATAAACAATGCAATATTGTTGTAAGAAAATAGAAACATTTTGAACCAAATTTCATCAGTTTTTTTTAAGAAAAATGTACACACTCAGTCGATGGTAATAATATCGAAATGTGGTAATTACGTAACCATATTTGTCCTTATATGTTTCAAATATGTAAAACTTCTCCTGTAGATAGTTTTATTAATCAAACAAAGCAAATTAAGCGCCTTTCAACATTATTTAATTACTGACCAATAACATTCATTGTTGTTAAAAGCAGTATTCCCGAACCCTATCACATTCCACCACAATTAGTAGCATTTTTTTCAAGATTGGTAGCATTTTTCTTTTATTTTTTGTATGTTTTTTCATGTCTCACAGATTCTGATTGACATAACACCGATAAAAAGCCCAACGGCCACCTTGTAAGTCATTGGGCACATTCAAAAACTTAGTTATCTTAAGTCGAGTAGATTGGTGTAGTCGTGTAGTAGATGTAACCTGAACGCAAAAACTAGATTGGTCGGGAACGTCACTTTTTCTACGTCAGCCACATATGCGAACTGTCAACTTAGTACTCAGTCACGAATTTCTTGACTAGATTCGTCGGCTACCCCTCCATAAACGTCAACTGACACAGCTGCCCATGTGACTGATCTAGGCCAATCAAAACTGAGATACATAAAGTCAGTCAGCTGTCAGAGTCAGACTTACTAAACTAGATACTTGAACGTCCCCATTCCCACCGAGTTGAAGTGAGTTCAAAAGTCATAAGCTGTCAATTTTGAAGTGGCTGGCAAAACCGCTGTTTATTGACGCAAAATAAAAGTGTTGGAATGAGGAATCGCTAAAAATGAGTTCTGAATAAATTAAAGAGGAACAAATTCAATCATTTATTGTTGATTTCGCAGTACAAAGAAAGCAATTCATTTCAATGCTAAGTACAAGTTCTTTAAATTTTACATCTATTAGGAAAACGCTTTGCCTTGATCTATAATAAAAGCAAATTAGGTAGGTACCTACATAAATATTTCTCTTGAAAATCCTCTTTTTTGGATTCAGATTTTGAATCATCAGATTCTTGTATAATTTTTTTGATTGTTGTTTTGGCATTTGATATTTTGACATACACAAATGAACGCAAAATAAAAAGTTCCCGCTTTAGGCTTGATCTCAGAGGGGTTTCAAATAGGTTTAGCTGAAAACCCGAGGTTTCGACACCTCCAAAATCTATTCATTTTTAATTCATTAAAGGTTATAAAATAAAAACATGAAATACTAGCAACCCAGCTTTAAAAATATGTATAAAGCTCATCCGAACACGTGATATTCTGTGAATCCACTAAAATTCATTTGAAAACTTTCACTTTATTTCAAAGAAAGATTCTATACTACAATCTTTTAGCATGATCCTTTTGTGTTGATACCTATATAATGTGCATCGTTCAAATGGCTTTTACGAAACTCTCAACATGCACACATCTCGAGGTAAAACTTTTTAAAAAGTTCTTATATGTAATCCACTTACACACGTTTTTGAAGCAACATTAACCCATTACAGTGGCTCGTGCACAGTCCATTTTAAGCTCCTTGACTTTAAAAGGACGAACGAACGACAGTACTTTGTGTACTATTTTACAATCCACTTTTCATGCTGCCCTCCTCGTGGATTACAATAATTCGTAACTCCATTACTCCTCTACTATAGGTACACCCGTCTAAGACTGTCCTGTCAGTCACCATCAAATGGGTCTCACCCTTTTATTCTACGAATTGTGTTCTTATATGTAATTTAACCCTGTATAAAATATATACGTATGTACGGCATACACATCTGCAAGTGTATATGTACATCGGTTTATCCTTATTTTTAAAGTGACACACGGACTACAAGTAAAGGGGATAAGCTCGATGGGTATATCGTTGTATATTGAACACGTTCGTCGTCTGATCAAATACTATACTATGAGAAATATTGCACGATTTTAATTCTTTAAACATTTGAGACCGTTATTGTGCTACCGTAGAATACAAAAGGAAAATCAATTAATGTGCCAACAACTGTTTACTTTCTCACAATTACATGGGTATCCGTGCGCGTTTATTCCAAAGCTCTCAAGTCGCAGGTGGACGAAGTTAAGGGTGCACGAAAATGATTCCTATAATGGTAGGGATTTTTCCCATGTCTAGGTAAATTTTAATTCATATTAGTTTTCGATAATAATCGACTTGAGGTTTATAATGACATGCTATATTGGAGATAGCGCTCGCCGCCGGTGGAGAACATTATAGTTATATGCGGTGTAGGTATAAACATGATGTAAGTCATGCGCGTTTTTTAAGTAGAAACGCGTGCTGTCCTTTTGAACACTGTAACTCCAATTAGCTGAAGGCCGCGGTAAAGATAAAGACACCTTTTCGAAATTAATACGTAATGGATCAGTTTCACATATACCTACACAAGTGCATCATTTCTATAATATACTTCCTGTCCTTATTAGTTAAACGGATAATGGTTTGCATACGGTATGACCAACTATTACAGGTAGAGGCTTCAGACACTGGTTTACTAAGTATAGTTAGTGAAATAATTCTTTTACATGTGCTACTTTTCTCTTGAAAGCGCGGTCTAAGGATATTTAACGAATTGGCGGTTGCAACGATATTTTTTTTATCAAGGAAGGGGTTTGAAATAAATAACTTGATTATGGACTATTTTCAAATCCAGGGTGGTAAGCAGCAATTTTAATATGTTTCTAAATGTGTAAACCGTACGTCGCGTCGTAGGGGTAAATGACATTCTTAATGGAGTATCTAATGTTCGACCGTCATGAATTGATTTGTAAGTATGGACCACCGAAATCACCAAAGGGATTGATTAATTTGTAAGTATAATTCGATATCAGCTCGGGAGTATTGCTGTGAAGTTTGTTTAAAATCTAACAAAGGGGCGTGGCACCACCCACACGACAAACAAAATTTTGAAATGTTTTTTGTCAACTCTCGCAACTCCAACTTCGATTTTTCTTATTCTTTAGATGCTTCTCAGCTAGTTTTGAACGTTCTTTATGTAGAAACATATCTCAAACCAGTCGTCTTCTGACGTCAACGTGTGGGTTATTGGGGGCTGAGGGTCTAGGAAGTTCGCTCTTCCCTCCTGCAAAGTACCTGCTGTTATATTTTTTACTGTCTTGTACACCTAGTAAGAGAAAGATATGTTATTCGTACAGATTTCAAACTGGAGATATAATCAATTTCGATATTAATATTAAAAGTTTTCCCGGTATATTTAAAGGTACTAAACAAGTTTCATATTTTCGAAAACGGTTTTTTAAAGTGCGCATGTTAAGCATGACTAAACAGCTAATTGTTTTTGGTAAAAATGAGAGTAAGCGAGACTTGTGGAGAAAAGGCCAGCTATATGAAACTTGCAGGACCCATCTTACTCAATTAATGATGAAAAACTCTGCTTTTTAAGCTTTTAATAATCTTACATCTGCCCTTAACTTTTTAGTAAAAGTAATTTACGCGACACGAAGGAAAGTGCCGTGTTCTATACTTGCTACAACAGAAATTATTTTCGCTGCTGCAGCAATGGTATTATTCTTCATTTTGTCTTTCAATCAATGCTTCGGAGATGTTCAAATATTGCGATGTACCTGTTTGAAGTTTGAAGCTCGAAAATATGTAATTCAAATTCCCTTACGACTCCTCTACGATGGTGTTTAGTAAAACATTGCGTACAAATTTACGCAGCCTTTACGTGGCTTTTTCTGAATTTTTCCGCGGTTAAATGCCGAACCCATAGAATCCGTCGCGTCCGTTGCGGCGATGGATCCGGCAATATTGACGTATTCGACGGAACGAGCAGTCCCATAGAATCCGTCGCACATGTTAACTACCGATGACTTCACTTCATACATAGTCTCAATGAGATGCTCCTCAAACACGTTTCTCGAAGAAATTTGGGTACGAATTGCATTGAAAACACATAATACTCACATGAGTTCTTTAAAATAGTTGTTTGCCCGCCAGAAAATATTTTTATTTTGAATTTCTCTCACTCTCAATATTTCCACCAATGAAAGAGCTTCCTCTCCCGCTGTGCCAACTTTCAACGCATGCCGCACACAGAAAAGTAGAAAGCAGCCCTACTTTATCCGTCGCATCCGGTACGTGCGATGCCTATGGGTCACTTTCCATAAGATGCTGTGTATTCTATCAACCTGTCAGTCGAATACGTTGCCGCAACAGACGTGACGAGTTGGGCCCTTAGCTTTACTATACGTGGTTTGTGTCTAAATAGGTAGGAATTTTGGTAAACTGTTACGAAAAACACCGAAATCTATTACTTTTTGTTCTGAAACCGACATCCAGATGTGCTTGACAGATAAGCTGTCGCAAATCCCAAATTCCCTTAACGCCTTATAGCTATAGGGACTGATGAAATATTAACCGCTGTCATATATTTTTGTGTGTTCCAATATCTAATTATTCCGCTTCAGATTTCACCAACCACCACCAAATCCAGTATCGAATGCCATGCCAAAGGTCTATATAAAATATATAGCAACAAAACTAAAGCATACGATATAATATCACGAACGCACAATTACTTGTCATATTTTTTATCAGTTATATATAAATTATATTTTATAGTTGCATTTGTAAACCAAATTCGTTTGACGCAAATTTACTCGAAATGAATGCACAAACTGAAATTAGTCTCACTTTTTGGTTTTGTTTATCAATCGACCACGATCCACGACCAAATGACATTTGGTGCAAACACATATTTAAGTAAGCTCTACACGGGCTCTAAGCGCAAAATTTCCCGTTTAAATTGCGCAGTCCTGAAGAAACGTTGCCTATCTCCGTACAATTTAAATAAATCGCATTTCCCCGCGTAAGGGCATAAGTGGTTTCATTTTAAATCCTAGGTTATTTTAACACTGACAACTGTTTCCCCCTCGAAATATTGACAGAAAGTCAGTATCATACCTCCGCGGAACGAAATAAGTCGTTTTACGCTTGACCAACGTTAAGAAATATTAAAAACTTATTTCCAAATTGAGTGCTGTGCGATTAAATTCCCAAATCGTGTTATCAGCGGTCCTGCCGATGACAATTGGCCGCATCAGAGCTGCGAATTGACCCCTTTGGATTTTTTTTTGTGAGGAACCGTGAAGGTACGATATTATACCAACAATCCGGAAACGATTCAAGCACTTAAAGCCAATATCATCCAAGCAATCCGGGAGCTACAGCCCGAAGCCATCCCATCAACAAGGTCTTGCAAAATTGGAGTAACAGAATGCGTTACTGCGAAGCCAGCCGTGGCAGTCACTTGAACGACGTTGTGTTCCATAATTAATGGGAATGTTTGCCATAACTAATTAAGCCTATATATATGTACATTAAAAAAATGAATTTTGTTCATTTTATTGCAATAAAATAAAATTGTATTTGCCCCTTCCTGTATTTAAGCCAGAAGTGCACTTTATTTTACAATATAATAATAAAATAAAAAAAAAATATTAAGCCAACCAAACTTTTAAAGAATGAGGAAGTTTCATGCGACCCAGTCATGCACTTGGTTTTAATTACCTATAGGCTATAAAGTCTGATGCTTCAGTCCCGGATTTGCGTTCTTTGCGCTATTTTTGTAAATGCAAATAACACCTACTTTTTGAATTTGAGCAGCAAACAAAATTCAACTTAGGTATATAAAATTGCAATCTAATCGCTCTTTGGCCTAGCTGATCTACTCTTAGTATTGTTTAGGTTATTGTCTTTTTAATTTAATAAATGAGAACTTCCGACCGACTTGGAAGTTATTACCTACAAATTTAAACTCGAAACCGTTCACAAGCCGAAAGGTTATTGGTTTTGTTCTTATTAATGTGTAGTGCGTTTGTTGTTTATGGCAAAATAAAACAATTCAGGTAAATACCTGCTTTCATGATTGCCTTTTGGCTATGTTGATTTAAATATTAAATGCGAATGAATACCTACTTTCAGCTACTATGCATGTTATTGACTTATACAGTTGTTTTGGCCATGATTACTCAATTAAAGTATTGAATCTGAAATCGTGGACAGGCAATTGTAAAACCTACTAAAGGTTTTGTACCTATTGTTTAACTTCCAAACGTAACCTGTTAATTATTGTGGCACCTAACCCATAATCAACTATAAACTATGTTTGTTTTCAGTTGTGAGTCTACATAGTTAGTGATGTACTAAATGTGCAGTTTGCATGATTGATAATGCTTTTCTAATTTTATTGACAATCGAATAATAGAAACTAACGACTACGTTATAACTTTGTTAAATTCGAGTAATTTGTAAATATAGGGTGCGTTGTAATAGTAATTACTCATTACATTATTGGCATAGAATTTTATGCGGTTGCAAAATCTTTCATCGCCTTTATAGTTTATGATAGGTTTTGTTTATAGGAAGGGGGTTATTTGTTTCCGTCCAGTAGGTGTGAAGGTGCACTGAGTTGGGGGATGGAATCCTTTTTCTACTCTCAGGCAAAGCTGCCTCCGATGTGTCGATGAAGAGAAAAAAAATCCTTTGTATGAATTTAAAACTATTTTATTGCTACACAACTATAATTCATCATCAGACTATTTTAAGTTTAAAAATTTACAATTTAAACTAGGTCATCAGGTTAGCACACACTTCTTTATTTAATTTTGTTTAAACTATTCGGGTAATAACTTTTTTTTAAACTAATTTAAACATTTTTTTTTATAATTTTGATAATTAGTCGATCCTCACTTGTTGAGAATGATTTCATATGTATATCCGATTGGGAAGCGATTCCTACAACTTTCCAAATAAATGGCTGACCAAGTATACTTTTAATGCCTTCAATTAATTCCACTTCAGTAGAATATTGCCTGCCAGATTTATAGACTTTGTGAACCAGCCATCCCCAAACGTTTTCTATGATATTGATGTCAGGTGAGTAAGGCGGCCACTTAAATAAATCGAAGTTTTGTGCTTCAATCTAAAACTTAATCACCCGGGCAGTGTGAATCGGAGCATTGTTGTGTTGGAAACGTCATGACACATTTCCAAGCAAATGTTTAAAATATTAAGTTTCCAGTACGTTTTTATGAGTGTTTGCATTCATATTCGTGTTCAAAAAATGTACCTCGCACGTTCCATAGTAGGAGATAGAAGATAGCTCCCCACACCATCACACCTCCCACACAACTATGAAGTCGATCGAACTTTCGAAAATCGTGAAAATAATAATTAAATCCATCGGTCCTTCTAAATTAAATTTTTTTTTATCCGTAACATAGCGCCCATCAGACTTCCAGTCCATGTGCTCTCTTGCGAAATTTAATCGTACTTCTTTTCTAGCATCGTTAAGTTGTAGTTTTTTCTTAAGTCTGAGTCTTTTCAAATATGAGGCATTCCTTATCCTTTGAACTATAGATAAGTTTGATTCAACACCAACATTTGCCCTGATCCTTGCGGTCGATTCATGAGAGTTGAATCCTTCTCTCAAAATTGCACTCTAATTGATATTTCACTTATTTAAAGCTTCAACTCTTCATAAGCTTCGATTTTTGCTTTCTCTTTCACCGATAGCGCTTTTCCTTTACCCATGTTAAAGAAAGTAGATCACTTCAGCAATAAATAAAATTTGGTGTTAATATACGTGTTAAAATTCCGAAGATAAATGAAAGACAAATTGCATGTGCTAACCTGATGACGCAAAAATTAAGCTCATTTTTCGTTGAAAATAAAAGAAAATAGTAAAAACCATATAACGGTATATTGTTGTCGCATGTTCACTTTTCTAGTGACAGTGCATACAAAGATGGGAAAAATAGAAAACAAAAAACCGTCTGCAAGTTAACAACAAAAAAGTCAGACGCAATTATATAATACTGATGAAGGTGTGCTAACCTGATGACGCGCAGTGTACTTTTCCGGTTTCTTAGGTCCTGGAACAACTTTCTGATTTCTCTGCTCTGTAATTAATGTTCGAAAATCATTCCTGTGGTCTTACTATTCAGATTTTATTTATTTATAATTATTCAAAACCAACGAAAAGTGTTGTGTTTCCCATTTTCCGTCAGGCGTTGAGCTAGACCCATTATTTGCCGGTCATCCCACTTCGGGCCCTTTAAAACTAGTAACTTATATGTTTTCACTTTTGAAGACAGTTTGTATTAGAATGTCATGTATTTTACTAAAAAAAACTCATATAAAATACCTTAATAATTTTTACTTAAATCGCTAAACCCGAAACAAGTTTCACTATGATTTGCAACCCTTAAACTGTGCTTATCATGTCGAGATCGCGCAATAAATAAACTTATCCGGTGTAATATAAATAAATAGTTAAAGATAAGATAAGAGAGAGATAACCGTTCTATTGAAGGCATACGATAAAGATATAAGGCAATCATTGTCTCAAAATCAGTCATGCTCTCGGCTCCAGAAACAAAACTAAAATATGGTGGGTTCCCGGACACGAGAGTATTGAAGGAAACGAAAAAGCGGACGAACTTGCTAGGAAAGGGTCAGAGGCCGCATGACCAAATCAGCAATTAACTCCATTATAAAAAGCTGGGAACACAAAATGTGTATCAAACAGTGGGAAGACATCCCGTGCCTCAGACAAGCCAAAAGGACAATTCTGCCAAAAAAAAAAATTACGAAAAAATTCTAAACCTCAGAAGGCACGATATCAAACACGTTGTAGGACACCACCTAAACAAAATGCATATAGTCAACTCCTCGGAGTGCCGGCTATGTCTCGAAGAAGACGAAACAGCTGAGCACATCATGTGCGAATGCCCTGCCCAGCTCTATCCAGTACTAGAAGGAAATTCTCCTTCGGTGAAGTACTAAGTCCTGAAGAACTGATAAATTCCTCTGCTGAAAACATTATCAGCTACTTTAGGGTAGTGGAAACTCTGCTAGCCTAAACTTATTTTCTGGCATTCTTCGGCACAATAAATCTTTTAGGTCGACGTGCCTTGCGAGTCAGAAGTTTTAAAAAAAAGCAATCGTTTCACTATTGGCGACGCTATTCTTTGAAAGTGGTCGGGGAGTGGAGACGGCCGGAATTACTTCGGGGCTTCACACGCGTCGTTTTTTTTTTTTTGAAATTAGATAAAATAGGCATGTTAAATAAAATATCAAAATTTTATTTTAAGGTAGGTACTTGTACTACCGGGGGCCCTAGGTAGGCAGTTACCTACTGCCTTTTGGATAATCCGGGCCTGATCTGAGTCTTTTAGGTGAATTCTGTGAATCTAAAAAGAGAAGGTCAAAATAGGTACTATACTGGGGTTATACGCTTGACACCATGTTCAGATTTTAGAACACATAAAACACGATTGAAAATTTCACCGCTTAAAAGCTCTTAAAGCGACACTATTTGTTTTAATAAGGGCAAACTCCAAGTTTTTCATGGTGTATTTAATTTGATTTAATATTTCTTAAAAACAAAAGGCGGGCGTTTAAATTTCTGACTGTCTTCTAACCCGCATACGTATGTGTTATAGAATTTCTTTAAAATTATTGTATTTGCGATGTGTATTATGTTTATGTATTTGTTGTTATAGGTAGGTACTAGTTTCATTAAATATTGCAGCATAAAATAAATCTTTCCATCAAAAATCAGTCACTGTCAATTTAAACCCATAGAAGACACATCTTTCTAGCGCTCTTTAAACAGGTAGCATAACCTGTATAGGAGAAATCAAATTCTGTGGCATTAGATACGTTTAACATCACGTCTTGGGAAACAAAGTTTCGGGTGAAATTTAATATGCATGTAGGCACATAATGGGGGCAGGCACGTTTCTAAATCTTATTTCATGTTGGTTTTCTTTGAGGCTTTTGTCTTACACGAGTATAGGTATAGAGGTATACCCCATGCTGTTATATAAAACCTAAAAAATATCTTTTTAAATTGCCGATATCTTTATGTATATCTCCTACTAGCGAACATCAACAAAATTACGAAAAAAATCATGTTCTTCACCAAATATGTAGCAACTCGTATATATGGTATTAAGAGCTTAACTAATTTAAATTAGCGAGTTCAACCCACCATTTTGCAACCCCTTATGACTTTTCCCAGATTGACGTACTGTCTCTATCCATCTTATACATATTCCACGTTCCAACCCCAGAAACAAAATTGTATTTCCTTCGATTGAGGACATTTTTGTATACCTCCATTATTTGTATACTTGTATTGCTGTGCGTAGAGCTTTTCCCACTTCCCCATAGATAGATTTAAACAACCAATCACAAACAAGAATATAATATCGATTTCCCCAATGAAAGTTCAACGTTCCGCAAATTTCGGAAACAGCTTTTTACCCTTATGGGGTTTCATTTGCATCGAAACTTTCTGTAGCTAGGTACAGATACAGAGATACACAAAAGAATGTGCTGTTTATAAATAAAGTCCTTGTAAATAAATTATTACAACAACATCGATTTTAAATTTGCGATTTTTATAGTGTTTTTAGAGAGAAGGACATTTTTCATTTGGCAGCCAGTAAGTGGGATGCAGTTTCAATAGGATGAATTCCAAAAATTCCTCAATTAAGAACAGACCTGTAATTCAATTACTCACCCAAAATTGAACAAAAGACCAATTAACACAAATACCATTTTAGGTTAACCAAATCGATTGAGGGTGAACCTGACTATAAATTTCTACTACGTGCACGGTGCACATCCCCCTCACACACATGCGACTGGACAAATTTCGTAGGTATCCAGTATCCACCACCAAAGCTTTTATAGCGAAAACTTGAACAATTCATTGTTATTATTCATTTATAGATGTGTGGGATATGGTTTTGGATTTATTTCATTGTTCAAATGAATGGGGAACCAAAAATACAATTAATTGCATCAATTTACAATACGATCTTCGGCCCGGCACAAAAAGGGACACTACGTAGGATATTGCAAAATGTCAACCACAATGGATTTTATTATGGCTATAAGTTACATTTTTGAAGCATCTCTTGATGCAGATAGGTATATCCTTGCTTGGCGATAAATTGACTTAATATCCATTTGAATGACAGTTTAGTGCGGGCTTTTGCTAACTTTCACTCTCTTAATGGTAAATAAATAAACCACGTATATTTACAAACACGAATTGAAGTGATATGCAACGACAAACGAACGTTCACGTCTGATACGGGCTATAAATATTTTAGCAGGTGAGCAACGTCGTTTAGTGGAAACTTTGTTTTTCACACCTTATCTGATTTTGGCCAAATTCTGGCAAAGAAATGTTCCAGAAAATGAGGCATCTGTAGCGCAGTTTTCTTCAGTATCTATTGTAAAACATTTGTTTTTTATTTTAGAAATAAGTGTAGGTTATATAGGTACATAGCGAGGGAAGAATTATTTATTTAAGCCAGACGATTACGGTTGACATATACAGGGAAAGGGAAGGGGTTAGCGGGTGCAATGGCCATTTGGTTGCCAGTTTGCAAAAAAAAATACGACGAAAGTTGGAAAAAAATTTTGCCAAGTTAAAAGTTATCAAAAGTCAAACCTACTCAGTTTTTAAAAAAAACCTACAAAACTATTTATTAAAAAAAGAAAAAATGGGTGCATTCAGTAATTTTTTGAATAAAACAGGTTAAAATTTACCGTCGTGCTCGAAAAAATTCAAAATTGACATTTTGATGCTATTATTGTTCAAATTTCCTTTAAGAAGCATTTCCTACGTACTTTCATTAATAGGAAGTACTTACTTTCTTAGGCGGCGCTACAGTCCGGGGTGGACCTGGGCCTCAACCAATACGCCTCTCCAGTTAGCGCGATCTTTGGCTAACTGCCTCCAGTTGCACACTCCAAGTTGGTTGAGGTCCCCTTCCACTTGTGCGCGCCACCTAAGGATGAGGTCTTCCTCTACTGCGTTGTTCCTCTGGGTTGGAATCGAAGACTCTTCGGGCCGGAGCGTTAGTGTCCATTCGCTCTACATGTCCCAGCCATCTTAGACGACTGATGCGTATTTTTTGACCAGGGCGATGTCGCTGTACAGCTCGTAGAGTTCGCTGTTAAATCTCCTCCTCCAAAACTTCGTGATTCTTCGTTTGATTTCTGAGGTGATATCGTTTTCAGAATTTATAGCGGAGCCGAGGTAGACAAAGTCCCTAACTACCTCAAAATTATAGCTGTCTATGTGACGTTCTGTCCGATACGTCGATGTTGTGCGTCCCTTCTTGTTGACAGCATATATTTTGTCTTGCCCTCATTCACCACTAAATCCATTCTTGTCGCTTCCGCGTACTAATAGTTGCAAACGCGCCAGTGACAGCTCGCTGTGTTCTGCCAATAATGTCAATATCGTCCGCGTATGCAAGCAGTTGCACAGACTTATGGAAAATTGTGCCTTGTGAGTTGCGCACAATTTTCTCAAGAATGATGTTAAAGAAGTCACATGACAGCGCATCACCCTGTCTAAATCCTTTTCTGACATCAAAGGTCTCGGTGAGATTGTTTCCGTCATATGAACAGATGGTGGGTATCGATTTGGACTTCTTGGGATAGGAAGTAAGAAGCCATAAAATCATGGTTGTTAAAGGAATATTCACCGAATGTTTAGATCAAAGTCGTATGTTTAATACAACTATGCAATTTTAAACTGCACACAAACAAATTGTAACAAAGTCGCATGTTACCTATATACGGCTTTGTTATTCTTAAATGTTGCTGTCAGAAATGTTGCAATATGGCGGCCAATTCTGACAATGTTTTAAGTCTCTCTTGTGAACACCGGTTTTATTTCTTTATTCGTTAAGCTAAATATATTAATTTTGTGTTGTGTAAACAAGTGGGAACAATTGCCATTCGTTCCCAAAAGCAAATAAAATATGCAACCAGTGGGTTTTTTTGTGTCAAAGAAAACACAAAATTAATGTGAAAACCGTGTGAAAACCGCTCGAGTTTGCTCAAAACATATGAGGGAAAGTGATTATGCTCCTCTTAATGCCTTTAAATATTTTGGCGCGACAGGTCTATGGGACCCAAGGCCTAGCTTCTCACAACCATTCGTTTTTGTGTGGGTTTTCAATTTTTGGGACGAATGGAAGGGATCTACAATTTTATGCCGAGTCCAAACGGCTAATTGAGAAGCTCATTCATGACAGTTTTACTCTCGGATGTTTGTCAGACGTTCGCGAGAGGTGGCGCAGTGGAAAAAAACCTTAAGATGTAATTTGGCCCTCTCGGGATTCGAACCTGGAACCCCTCGCTTAGTAGCCCAACACACTACCACTAAGCCACTGCGCCGACTTATTTATATTTATATTTTTAATGCCTTTTAATACTTAATAATATGGACTATACTTGAAAATCTATATGGTACTTATAAAGCAGACAGTCACAGTAATCCGCAATTTTTGCCCGTTC
Source organism: Cheilosia pagana (assembly GCA_936431705.1). Taxonomy (NCBI): domain Eukaryota; kingdom Metazoa; phylum Arthropoda; class Insecta; order Diptera; family Syrphidae; genus Cheilosia; species Cheilosia pagana. Next base: position 25,310,245 of record OW386168.1, on the reverse strand, counting down.
ATATTACCGACACCTGCGCAATATATTACCTTAGATTTTTGTACTGTGATATTGGATATAAACGTTCAATGTATTTTTGTTTAGTTTTATGACAGCGTTTAATCTATGGACAAAATCAACTACAACTGCAATAAAAAAAACTGTGACATTTTGTTTTCACTGTATCTCAAGTAATTCTCGCACGATGTTCATTTTGTGCAATGCGTTCACTAAGAAACTAAACAAGGCAGCATTTACGTGAGGTGATATCGATTAAAATTCCAAAATTACCAACCAAAAAAATACCCAATTTGGTAAAATACTACCAAAGTGGCAACCGCGGCAATGACTCGCAGAAGAAGCGTTGTAAATGTGCGCTTACGTCAGTTTTTAAGAACCGATTTGAATGGTGTAGTGGATTTATTCTTTGCTTGTCAACCGGGTGGCTCAGGTTCGAGCCCCCTTTGGGACAGTAATTCTCTCTTAAAATGAGGTTTCGGCTTGGAGAAAAATGGACCGAGATATGTCCAAAGTCAGTATTACCAATGGCCAAAATGATAAAGTCTCAAAAAAGTGTCAGAGAGTTGAAAAAGGGGCCTAATACAAATAGGCAAATAAAAATATTAAAGTGAAAAACCAAAAATGGAAGAGCAGTGGTATAACGAGAAAATATTTCCCTAAATATGTTCAATTTGTATTTTGTTTGGAAATAGTAGCCAAATTTTGCCAATGTTGTAAGAAGGGATAGCCCAATTCCGCCCATCGGTAATGCTAGCCTCTTTAAAAAAAAAAACACCCTAATTATAAAGCAGCATAGGGGTGCTCTTGAATTGTCTGTCGTCGTTGTAGGTAAGGCTATTTTTAAGTGGCATGGCAAGCCACAAGTTCAGCCACACTTGGGCCGGAGTAGACCCATTGATCAAGAGAAATTCTATTTATAATGAAACGGAGATGGCTAATGATTATAAATACAAGCCAATTCGTTGAGATTGTCAAAAAACTTTTCTCCTACATGTAGTCTTCTTCGAGTTGAGAGAGCTTGGCAGCAAATGTAGGGGTTGAAGAAAAGTCTTACACTTCTCCTCGTCCATGTATAGTTTCTGGAGAAATTGTTTGCATGCGTAAACTAAATGCAGGCACCTTTTGAAGATTAAAATTCCGCTGAAATTTTGTCCAACTGGCCTAAGAGCCTTGAACGGCTTAAAGCCGTTTTGCTTAAACTGACAAAGCTGAATCTTTAAAGTAGAGCCCGTTGGCAAAGCTGTTTTTTATTTAAAGAACTCAAGTTCCAGCGCAAGAATCAATATTGATTTAAGAAAAACCGTTAAAAATATTTTCTCATCCGGAAAAAACATATGTTTCCATTTATGTCGGGTGTTACGAGTAGCTGAAAGCTTTTTGAATGTTTTTTTTTTCAATTTCCTTGGATGTTTTATTAATTTGTCAACTTTAGTGCTGTTTAAACGTGCGTCGGCTCTAAATTTCATTTAAGCTATAGACAGAACAGAATTTGTAATGATTCGCTGAATTTATCATTCTTGTCTGCCAATTCTGCCAATCCTTAAAAACGAACTTTTAAGCTTAATAAGCTATAAAGCTTTAACAGCGCCCCGAGATGTATTTAGATAGGTGTTCGTTCCGCATTTTGATTGTTGTAAGTTGTACTCCTCTGGAAATATGTCCGCAGAAATCGAATTCACAATTTGCTTGTCAAGTAGGATGTAGCCAAGTGAGTTTTGAAGAGCGATTTCTGAATTAAGCTATTAGGTGATTGGATATTTGTCTTATAAGTCACACTACCTATGCCATACCCACAACCTCATTCGCTGTGTGAAGTTTAGAGTTTCTTCAAGAGGATATAAATTAGAGGAAATATATGTTTGGGACCCCATTAAATTAGTTCCTATTCATACGTCATACCGCATTTGATCAAAAAACATTGTCGTTGTTGATTGCGTTCACATGCACATCGCATACTTATTTTTCGTTCCGCTCCAACAGAGGAAACGACACACACCAGAAAGTGAAACCAGGATCAAAAGCAGTCGTCCAATTGTTGCTGTTATTCTTAAATTGGATAGCCTTCTCAGAGTCTTATGAATCTTTATAATATTTTTACGTCAACCTGTAACAGATATAAATTTTTTATTTAAAAGTTGCATGATTGGGATCTCCTACCACTCGAACTGTCAATATTCAAATTTACTTGTCGTGTAGACAAGCTTACAAATAATTTCCAAAAACAAATACCTAACAGCATTATACAATTCCATTTTAAAATGACTTTAATTTGCTAATAAAATGATATAAAATTTTCAATTTCAGACACGACTATTAGAAGATGCTTCCCTATTATGTAACTCATGGTCTTCACGACAAAATGTAAGTTAGCTAACACTTAAACATACACACAACAAATACATATAAATTATACAATTTGGGTGATATTATTTAACAACAACTGCCATGCCCACCCGACTACTAAATTTGTTTTTAGTCGACGCAGTTTATACTTATATAAAAGTGTTACACAAAACGCTTATTCATATTTTTTTTACCTCAAATACAAGAAAAACAACTTAATACAATTATTACTACTTTTGGTGTCACTATTACTGTTATCTTTATCATTCGTTAGATGGCGCTACAATCTGGAGTGAATCTGTACTTTAACCAACAAACATCTCCAGACGTTTCGAGTTGTAGCCAGCTGCCTTCAGTAACACATTCCAAATTGGTTGAAGTGCCTTTCGACTTGCGAGCGGCATCGAAGGTATGATCTACCTTTTATGCGTAAAGACTGTCTTTAGGTTTGATTGCGAACATAAAAAAAATAAGCAAAAAACAATAAACAAATAACATTTCCGCGAAATAGGTTAAATTTGATTCCAATAGTTACCTGATGTAATTTTCTGACATTTTAAATTAACCCATCGTTAGGAAAGTGAATAAGATCGATACGTGTATCAGATCTGTCGATTTCTAGAAGTAAATTGGTTGATGTTGCGTATTTAATTTTCGTAGATTGTTCGTATTTTACTTGAAATGTAAATTCTTTTCCGGAGACACCGAAAAACAGCTGTCTTTTGTAAGCTATCAAAGTTCAAATCAATTAAATGATCAGCAAGTCACCCTAAACCACAATTTTCACCATGCAGCTGTCACACCATACAATGATTTGGCATTCAATAGTCCTACGTTCTTTAGTATATCAGTTACAAAACCACATTTGTAAAACCTCTAAAGCATTACCTACAAGCTTCAACGTCAGCACGTAATATTACTGTAGTTCGCTGTCATCAGTCGAATCAAGAACCAATAATACATAACAAGTACAGGAGTTTGACAGTCGCAAATTGTATGAAGTATAAGCAATAATGAAGGCCTGGAGCTGATGGAATTTCAGCATCAAAATAAAGTTTAAGTGGAGGATCTTTAACAAAAGCTGCTACCCAATCAGCAAAGGAGATTACAAAACCAAAGTTTATACAAACCATACACAGATTGCAGAAGACCTAACTAAGGTTAGTTTACGGACTCAAAACAAAACGCTTTACAATGTGAAGCAGCTCGTTAGCATTGGTAACGTTGGATATGCAAAAGGTCTTAGGAAACACCTTTAGATTTCCATATTATATCTGGCAGCTGGCGTACATTTAAAGTACTGATTTATGACAGCACACACTATGAACTAAAATAAAGAAAAAAAAGATGGCGCAACAAGTCCTTATAGAATCCACGTAATTCACCGATATACGTTACAAAATGTCGGAGAAATATTCCGAAAAAATGTTCCGAAGAATACCTCGAAGCAAAAATCCTCCGAATCGTATAAAATCGGAGAATTTTCCGTTCCGACGGATACCTCGCTAAGGCCGATTAATTCTTTTGAGACGAATGAAAGTAACTAGCAATATAATGCCGAGTCCGAATGTTGTATACTCTTCGAATCTTCGATGTTTGTCAGACATTCACGAGAGACCCCACGCTGAGTAGTCAAGCAAAATCACCTCAAGATCAGAGCAGGGCTCGTATAGATCTGGGAGCTGGGAAGCGTGTGCTTCTAAATGAAATATGAAGTCGCTCGGAGTTTCATGCCAGCAACTGGATAATCTGAGCTCATTGGCCTAAAATTATCATGTGGCCCTAGACTTTGACATATGGAGGTCTGGTAGCTGGCTGGTCAATAAGACACCCTGTTCCGAGCTTACGTACAGGCAGTGACAAACTGTTACAAAAAGGTTACACAGATGTCACTGTAGACTAGAGACCCTGAATTAATTCGTACCCAAATTTCTTCGAGAAACATGTTTGAGGAGCATTTCATTGAGACTATGTATGAAAGTCATCGGTGGTTAACATGTGCGACGGATTCTATGGGTTGCGCCCTTTACATTTTTATCGATAGACAAGCGATGATAAAGGGATTTGCTTGTTCTCCTGACATAAAGGTCTGCCAGGAAATGATCCGGCAAAAAGGGAATTCTCATTTGAACTTAAACTACCAGACAGTTCCCCATGCCCTGTAATCTGAAACAGGCGATATAATAACATCGAATATGAAATGGAGTTTGCTCGAATCTTGTGTCTAACCAGAAAATTGTAAACAATAAATAAAAAAGCCCGTTGTCCTCTTTCCAAGAAAAATAGTTCGACTAATTGGAGTTCCTGATGCACTAACATCAAAGGAACTTGCGATGGCGCAGAGATAACTAACCGAGATTAAAATTGCTATCAGAAAGATAACTGGCAACATTTTAAGACCAAGATTGAGTTCAAGCATTATCTTAAAGTGATCAAAAAAGCAAAAGAATTTTTTTCGGTTGCTTTTACTGGCCCCTAAAGGGTATTTTAAGGTATAGAACTTTAAGTTGGCAAAACTATTATAATTGGCGGCCATTTTGTCAGCTGTCAAGTTATTTATTTTTAGTTTGGTTTGGCATTTCAACATGAATAGACTGTCGCCTGAACAACGCTTCCAAAATGTGCAAATTTATTTTGGAAATCATTGTTCTGTTCGAAATACGTATAGCGCACTACGTCCATTTTACCGTCAGCAATTATTTCGATTAACTATGGATCGTTTTCGCACCACGTTTACTCTAAATGATAATACGCATCTACAGAGACGTCGTACAGTGCGTATAGTATAGAAGAAGTCATTGCTGCTGTAGAGCGTAGCGTAGGGGAAGACCCGAATCGGTCTATCCGCCATGGTGACCGCTGTAGAGCTAGTAGCTAGGCAATGATTACTGACTTTTTCGTTCATCAATTGAACAACCATGATGCGGAGGAGCTGTGGTTTCAACAAGACGGCGCAACATGTCACACAGCTCGCGCTTACAATTGATTTATTGAAGGAAACGTTTGGTAACCGCATAGTTTCATGTTGCAGACCCGTGAATTGGCATCCAAGATCTTGCGATTTAACGCCGCTTGACTATTTTCTGTGGGGATATGTGAAGTCGCTAGTCGTGGTGGTCATTTGCCAGAAATCATATTTAAATTATATGTAACTCCAGAAAATTATCTTTTGAATAAAGTAAATTTCATGTCAATTTAAAAAAAATCCCCTAAAAAAACACCCTTTATTTCACATCATTTAACAGCTAACATCAACCTCAATATAAATGTTTCCAGTGGCCCACAATCTGGTCAGCGTCTCGGGGTGCTGTTGAGCCGGTTATAAAATCGCCTTTCGCGAGAGAATTGCAAAAAAATTAGGCTTTGAAGATTTACCAGCTCCCAATGTCTTTGATAACTGAAAAACAAAATCACGTCATGTTTCTATACAAAGCCAGAGGTCATCATGATTATCAACTGGGTTTTTCTTGGAATAATTGTGCAATATTTATAGGTATTGTACAATGATCATACATTCCGAATCCAGCTTAAAGATAAATACACCACCTTAACCCACCCCATCAAGAACCTTTAACACATCCATAACCTCATACTTTACAATTACAATCCAACATTGCTTAAACGAGCTGCGATCTGCGAATTGCAATATACATATGCGCCACAAGTGTATCACTCAATCCGACTCTTAAACATCTTTTTTAAGAGTACATATAGTTCCAAATAATCGGTAGGTAAACAGCTCTGCCGTGAAAGAAAAAAGCACAAAATTGAAATTTCCAAAAGTTCACCAGCTGTCGTGCTTCCCCGCGTTATCAGCACAAATTCACCCTGTCTGTATTGGCAAACAATGTTGTTTTTTTCAATTTTCAAAACAATGTCTATTTTTACGTATAAAATACGAGTCATCCCATCTGTTGGTATCAGTTAATCAGACTTAGCCGCTGAAGAAGCATCTACGAATCTACGATGTGTTCGAAACTTGTGATAGTTTGTTTTCTTGCGCTTGCGGTGTGCGGTGTTCTAGCACAGCGTACGTTGGAATATAGACCAGATAGGGATGGAGGAAGGACGAGGACTCTTGAATATCGGCCAGATCGCGATCGTGCGCGTGTCGTTAATCCTGTGTACCGCCCAAATAGGAACGAACAACCAAGGCAATACCGCTTCAGACGCCATTCCCTCGATAACCTAGACGCCTCAAACACTCACACCAGTGAATACCATCCGGATGCAGCTTACCAGCCACGACCATTTTAATTCGCGGGTAATATCGATTAGGGAGGTAGCTGTCACATCAGGGGCCAGTATGAGGGTTACGACTCCGATAATTTCATCAATGAGGCCCCAAACCAGCCGAGTCCGTCATACCCGGTTCGTTCCAGTTAAAAACATTTCGCACAGATTTTAAAATACTGTAAAAGATTAAAAAAATATATATATTTAAACAAAAATAAAACTATGTAATAAATTATTACCATTTTGGGATATTTGTTGATATGCATTTCCTTTAGAAGTATTTGAGAGGAAATTAAACAATTAATAATTGATTTAAAAGCGTGACATTAAGGAGATCTGTGTTGCTAGGGTTGGAGTTTGGCGCTTTTCCCTTTGTTCTCAGAAAACCCCACACCTTGACCTATAGCCTGCCCAATTTTGTTCTCAAAGAAATATGAACCGATGGACCAACCAAAATTCACACCCAAGGGTGACTTTTTCGGGATGCATTAAACGCTCTTGGATCTCATGTGGATTGGTATCGTTACAAATTCGACAATTTATTTTTTTGACGTACCCATAGTGCATATTCATCCTGAAGTGGACCTCTTCGCTGAATATGGGCTTTCTATTAAAATTTAAAACTATTTTATCATTTCCACGTATTGCTGATTTAACAAAACAAACTGAACAAATGACAGCTGAAGTTTAACAGATGTAGCTTCAACAAAATGGCCGCTATCAACTGCCATAGCTCGAAAGTCCCTTTTGGAAGACACTTTACAAACAAAATCGAAGTTTGAAAGTGTTTGTCAGGGCACTCACTTCGTATGTCGATTATCGTCAGACGATAGCGTTTCGACGATAGCTTTGCTTTCCGTAACTTCAATAATCGTCTATCGTCCGGGCGATATCGTTTGGACGATTCAACATTTGCTTCACGTAACTCAATAATCGTTGAAACGATAACACCCTGGGTACTCATTCCGTAACTTTTAAAACGATAATCGTCCGCGCGATAGTAGTCGACGATCTCGTCAACAATTTGCTTTCCGTAACTCTATCACTATCGTCTCGTCTCTTGATTATTTGGTATAAAGTTTGAGAACATTATTTCACAAAGTTTGAGAACTTTCCGTATCTCTGTAGCTCACAAACTGTAGTTTGTGAAACGATTTCGCTTGAAGTGTTTGGTGAATGTATCCTAGACGGCAACCGCCTGTCAGTTTTATTATTTTCAAAACCATCAAAAATGCTTCTTCTGATAGATGAAAGCGTTGAATAAAACTTCTTAGATAAAAAAATGTGGGATGAATTGCAATTTTAAATGCCGATAGCCTGCCCACAAAATTCGTGACTGCTTGGAGAAAGTGATATTTATGTTTCTTAGCACATTGTTTTTGTTTTTTGTGTAAATACATAAAGATATCATTATCTGCACAACGCATTTTTTATTTCATCCCTTATTTTATGCGCCACTCCTTCATCCGGTTGGTTCCAATTCCAACTTGCACATACTTCGTTAAGGTATTTGTCATCGCCAAGTTTTGGTTTTCAATTGCCGTAATGTTTTCTTGAACATTATAATCATTTAAAGTATTACGAAGTCAATTTTCACAATTAAATTCATGAAAAATATTCCAATTGTCGGAAAAATACACAAAACAATGCAAGACGATACCTCTTTAGCTATCGCGCAAACGCTATCGTCTTGACGATAGTATTCTGTCGATTATTGAGTTACGTGAAGCAAATGTTAAATCGTCTAAAAGATATCGCCCGGACGATAGACGATTATTAAAGTTACGGAAAGCAAAGCTATCGTCGAAACGCTATCGTCTGACGATAATCGACAAACGGAATGAGTGCCCAGACGATACCGTTTGAACGATACCTGATTAGGTGTCGTTTTGCATTGATTTGTATGTTTTGCAAGCAACTAAAGATATTTAAATCAATTTTCAAAGAGAATAAATGACTCTACAAACTACCACTTAACCACCAAAATGTTTCGACGAATCAATTTTTTGTTGCTACAAATTGAAAGCGAAAATAATAAAAAAAGACAAATAATACGAAGAATGACTTATTACAAGCGCATAATTAATTTTGTTTCTTATAAGAGACAAATCCGATTTATTATCCTTCCAACGCAAATTACAAACTACATTTTATTGATATTCTTATATTTACTTTAAATCTAAGATGTTTTATTCAACGCCGTCTATGTAGGATATCTACATTTACCAAACACTTCAACCAAAATCGTTAAACGAACCATTTGATGAGTTCAACAAATGTGTAGCGCTTGATAATTATCTTTAATGGTGGGAACTCCGAGGTCTATATGAAGATCATCATTTTTGAAGTACCACTTCGTATCCACTAATGATTTAATCACATTATTCTGTAAAGTAGGTACCTAGGGAACAACATAAGATAACAGCAGAAAACATGCTGGGTACTGTAACTGGCTAATTAGATACCGTCAACAACATCTAGGCAAACTCTACCTTGAGACAGGCGGCATATCCCACAGGCCACAGCTCATTCAAAAAATGTAGGATTCATAACCAAGTCTGGTATCATGATCGAGCACTATTTGGAGGAAATCACAATCGGTTTCATTGTGGTCGCAGTGATATGGCATCTTTCTTTCATATCCCCCAATCAAACTTATCTTCGAAGGGATTAAGATTTGGTTCACCTAGTTGTAACACAAGTTTCAGCACTTGCATAAGAAAAACTTAGGTTCAGGGTAAAGCATGAGAGAGTCATTTGGAATTGTTTATTTGGCTTTCATGGCCTCTGGAACTTGTTCTAAGTTAAGAGTGTGTGCAGCTCCAGTATTGACATTTTCTCTTATTAATATGGCAACTACAAGCTCCGTCAAAGTAAAGTATTTTTAAACGCTGCGGTGAGATTACTTTTCGCCGTATTTTAGGACGTGAGGTTTTTTTTAAGTAGGTAGGTTATTCAATCGTTTTTAAACATTTGTCGGAATCTGTTTGCTTAAATTTCTTGACTCGTAGTCTAATTGAATTGTAACTAAAGAATATTGTACAATCCATAACTTAAAAGATATAGGCGTCAACATTGTTATTTTTAATGTAGACATTTTTAACCCAAACCGAACGCTACTTTTCCAATAAGCGCTTTAACACAAAATAAGGTCACTTTTTTTGCAATTGTGATACTGCGTAGTTTAAGAGTCAGCTGTTCTTAAATTGTAGTTTGTGCTTATGAAATTCCATAATTTTGTGTTGATATCCATCGGCGCAGTAGCTTAGTGGTAGTGTGTTGCGCTACTAAGCGAGGGGTCCCCGGTTGGAATCCCTAAAGAAACAAATTACATCTCAAGGTTTTTTTCCACTGCGCCACCTCTCGCCAACGTCTGACAAACATCCGAGAGTAAAACTGTCATGAATGAACTTTTTAATTAGCCGTTTAGACTCGGCGTAAAATTGTAGATTCCTTCCATTCGTCCCGAAAATTGAAAACCCACACAAAACGAATGGTTGTGAGAAGCTAGGCCTTGGGTACAACAGACCTGTCTCGCCAAAATATTTTTTTTATTTATTTATTCATTGCACCGGTCAAATTTGCCCCTATTTTTCAAATAAATCGTCGTCAAAAAATATTAACACACTTCGATCTTCGAACTTCAAAGTTTAACAAGTGTCAGTGAAAGTATGTGTAAATCTCGCTATGAAATCGAGATTCGCAAAATTGCTCTGAATCTGAAAACAGCGATTTTTTGCAGCCACTGGAAAATGAAAATTATCTACTAAGTTGACAGTTCACATATGTATATGGTTGACGTAGAAAAAGTGACGTTACCGACCAATCTAGTTTTTGCGTTCAGCCGATAGCCGACTTAAGATGGCTAGATTTTTGATTGTTCCCAATATTATCTCTGTTTAGTAATTTATTTTTCTTGAGACAGCTATTTAGGTGTCATCATCATATAAATTGAATTTTCTTTTAGTGTCGTTGCCATTCGTATTCTAAAAAGTGAATATGTTTACATCATTACAGTTATTTATTTAAAGTGATAGTGAGGAATATAATAATTACTCTAATGTGCGCCTTCTAAGAATGAATGCGACCTACTTATGCCACTAACTGAAGCCCGAGTCGAATTCAAAGCCTTCATATTAAATGAGTTTCCATCGGTTATTTTTTAATAAAATTTGATTCTTTGTAAGCTTCTTCTTTACGCTATACTTTCGAAGTGACAGAACCTATTCCAATTCAGAAATGAAATTAAATACATAGAAGCTTAAAAATGTATACCTACTCACTCGTTTCCATTCCGCAACGCTCTCTGATGGTCGAGCCTTCGTATTAAGGGATGATGCCAGTTTTTCCGTCTGGTGTTTTTGGCTGGCTATCCCAAGACTCGAAAGCGAGTTGTAAGATTTTGCAGGATCCGGGTTTCTTTCCATAAAATTAGACAAAATTCGCTGCTGATTTTTATTTCCTTGGTCCCTTTAAAAACTTACAATTTATTGCCAAACTTATAAATATATGTTTTAAAGATTATTTATTTACCTACATTTGTTTTGTTGTATTTGTCTCCAAAATATTCCCACGAAATACAACTTTATTATAAAACGTTTAGATTTGCTGTATAAATGACAGCTATTAACAAAATAAAATTCAGAAAAGGCGATGTGATGCCAACTTTTGATCAACTTACATAGTAGAAGAACGATTTGACTATCGCTTTTGACTATCAACTATCACCTTAGAGGATTCCACCCCATTCTAAAGTTGCAAAACAACTAATGGCAAAGTGTTGTCAGTGTTGTCTCAACTTGATATATTCGTGACACTTAGTTATATTTTGGCTAGCTAAAAAAACATTTGTTGTTAAAATTGAATAACAAAATTTCGCAAATCAACTTTTTGACGGAAATGTCATCGTTCTAAAAAAAAACTGCTTTTCAATCAGACGATCCAATTAGAAAAATCTGATTCGTCCAAAGTGCATTCAATACACCATAACCAATTTAGCTGCAAGTCCTTTTCGACAAATTTGGAGTTCGATTGCCATAGCGTACACTTTAATTGCATCTACACAAATCATATTATAGCGCATGGCAATTATTTTTCGTTTTATCGAATTTCACAAATACGAGCATGTACGTTTGAACGTATTCATTAGGCGTATAGTTCGTCATGATTTTTTGTTGTGTGTAACTCTGTAAGTGGCCACATATGGTTATCCACCCTAATCAAACTACGAGTAGTGCTCCTTATATGTCTGACCCACAAAAGAAGTGGTCTGTAGAATAATCCATGTCGGGAAGTAGACTAGGGTTGCACTTGTTCCAATCGCAGGAAATTAATGTTTATTTAGCCACAAATTACTTCCGGTCACGACATACTACCTCAAGTAGCGTATTAGTAAAAGTGACCAGCCACTGCATGCATGTTCATTTACACATTTACCCAGCCCACATGTATGTCAATTGTATGTATTTCGACAGTCGTCTTGACCAAAGCATAATTTGCGGTCCTGCAATGACATTTCATTATGCTTGCATGTGCCGATATTAAAAAGTGGTGCGTTGGGTGCTCCACAGCTGAACATAAGGTTGGTTTTTCTCAATCGAAAACTTTAGCCAAATAATATTCACCGTATGTTGTTATTTTTGTTTGATTTTTTTTTTGTACTTCAATTGAAGCGAACAACTGTTGACAGGACACACAACGTTCAGAGTATTGCTGAAGGGTATTCGTCCACTAATGCGTAGCCATATATATAATACCAATATACCATTTTGGGGGTAGGTACTGTTTCAAGACAAGTACGACGAAAAACTTTCATCAACAAACCCACACGCACACAAACTTGCTGCGGTAATTGATGTGTAACTGACACATCAAGTTGAAGATTTTTGTCAATTTGTGTCACCTTCCTGAGAGGAGTGGGCGTGGGGGTCGAATTACATACAAGAAGCGAAATATCGAAAAAAGTTAAGCACTATAAAAATATCTACAGATACATTTCTTTCACCCACATATTATGTCCGCCGGCAGATTGTTAGATGCCGCAGCAAAAGAAAAAGAGAGAGAAAGAGAAAGTTGGCCTCATTAAAAATTGGCCAGACATCTCATAAATATTTCAAGGTCCTCTTTGCTGAAGCGCCCCTTATTTCTAGCTTGATGGATGACGAAAGCCATAGGTTTTTAGCACTCGTCGAGTGCGCTGCCATCATACGGAGAAGATACTGTATGTGGATATATTTTTTATTCATATTGATTGTTCACGCGACTGTGTAAAAATGCAGCTTAAAAAAGGCTGTATTCGTGTTTATATTTAGATTGAAGTTTATGGAACTTTGTGCACTTAACGGGTATTTGATGTTCACTGTTGGTGGCAAATAAAAACCGTCTTTCCGTGTATCATTGAAACCCTGCAATTAATAAATTATTTTCCTTCATGGAGCAGCAATATTAAAAATAGAAGTTATGAATGAATAACGCAGTAGGCCTAGACAAGTGGAATGGGAACTCTGTCCACTTATGTCTACCCAATAAAATAAGTGCTCAGGTCTGGTCAGCTTTTCAATTATAAATGAATTGGTTTCTTTTTTGGAACTCTATAATCAATGACCGAATAATGTTTTTATGTCATAGGCATACCTTTTTAAGTCTAAGGTGATGTGGGCCTTTCTTTGTAAGCATACGACCTACAGAAAGTTAAGTAAATATAGAAGAGTTAGTCTTTTGTAATACGTTTTGAGCTGTATACAAAGGAAACTTTGGCATTAGTGAACTTCAAAGTCAAACAAGATGGAGATGGGCTATTTATGCAAGCTTATGTCAACACTAAGAAGATATAAGGTAGGTCCTGTTTGCAGTGATTTCTACAAGAGAAGAAAACTTTATTCTCTGTAGATTTAAATTGATTTTATCAGGTGCTACCTTTTTATATTTTGCATTTTTTTCGTGGATATAATTAGCCTTAGGCGTTATGCGTTAAAAGACGCGGAGTAATATCTAGTTTAATAAGGAACTTTGTGCAATTGTTATTCTTCTTCACCAGGAAAGGCTTCCTAATTCTAATAAGTGGGAAAGGAATATGTTTCTAGTTGTTCGTTGTGGGCAGCATTGGCCTAGTAGTTAGATAGGGTATTGGATTACTGACCGAACTTCTTCAAATTCAGCCCCCGGAAAAGTCAAGTTACAATTTAAGATTTTTTGCGATGTGCTACTTGTCCCCCTCGCCACACATCTGAGATCAAACTTCTCTGACAAGGCTTCCCAACACAACCTTTCTGATTTGGCATAAAATCCATTTGTCTCAAGAACTCTAACAGACGAATTAATGCTTTATCCTAGGCCTAGGGTCCGATATTGAGCTCTACGGGTAACTATCTGAGATGAATGAAAGTGTCACCTCGTGTATTGTATATGGGGTTCCTGAGCATAAAGTACTTTGGGTTGAAAATACCAGCAAGTTATAACACTTAATTACAAAATTTATTTATTTAATTTAAATATACCTAATATACATATTTAATAAATTAATTTACAAAAAATAGCATTTCATTCACAGTCACAGCCCTTATATATAAGAGCAAATTACAGTGGTTGATTTATTAGGTGTTTCAGTTAAGAAAACAATTTTTTATTGATTCTTAAAGGACACATACATGGCAACATAAGTATTTACATAAAGTGTTGAATCTGTGAGTCTTACAGCTATATTTTCAATTTGGTTTTTCGACTTAAAAATACAGCGTTTTTACTGCACACTTCGCTGCGGTGGCCCTGGCAAATACTGCATACCGTTTTTGACTTTTTATCTCGATTCCCTACCTTTCAAAGTTTTTCTTATGTCCTAGAAATCTTGAGGTTCTTTGAATAAAAAGTAATCGCCATTCCGTGGGTCGCCTTCCACTAACTTTCGAAGCACTTTTTCCATGGTACCCCTCAAATGACTGTGGATACTTTGTTCCAAACGTTTCATCGTCGTAATCGGTGAATCTTGGTTCATTATGTCTGCCCACAAATGTATAGAAAATGTCTGGACGGCTACTGGTTTCAACAAGACGATGGGCCATGCTACTACGCAAATCAAACAACGCAGTTTCTGCAACGAAAACTCATAAATGCGTGTGCTGTCACGTAATGGTGACATTCACCCCTAGCGAGGTATCCGTCGGAACGGAAAATTCTCCGCAACGCATACTCTGTCGGAAACTCAAATCCAAATCGTAAACAAATTCCGCAACCAATTTCTGTCGGAGGATATCGGAAGAAAAAAATGCACTTCATTGCACTCCAACGTAATTCACCGATATGCGTTACAAAATGTCGGAGAAATATTTCGAATAGATGTTCCGAAGAATACCTCGCTAGGGCCGATTGACTGGTCATCCAGATCTCCAGATTTAACACATCCCGGATTCTTTTTTTTTGTTATTTGAAAAGCAAAGTGAACGCCAGCAAGCTCAGGCATCAGGCCATTCATTCAAACATTCGTAGCGATTTGCTGGAAAAAGTGATGGAAAACCCAGGAAAAATGACACATTTTGGTATGCGCATTTAAGTTATTCACATACCGACATATAGAAGATGCCGAGTTACAAAAAAATGTTCTTAACTAATGTTGCAAAAAATTGTGACCAATTGTGTGTCAATTCGAAACAGCAAAATGAGAGAAATATAAACTAAAAAGCGGGTAACACAAATATGAGAGAGAAATTGTATAAAAATTTGCGTTGCAGAGACCAATAAAGTTGATTCAATTCAATAAAGTTTTGAACAGCGGTTAAGTAAAATTGTAAAGTCATTTACTTAGCAGTGTCAAAAACCATCACGACTATCATATTGACTCCTTGACTCTTTCGGTTTGTATCGGCCTGAAGATGATCGAACTCGCCTTATTTTTTGTTGCTTCTCATCACAAATTCGTAGACGTCACTTTGTTGTCTCTTTTCAATAGTTTATTGTTCAGTCGTACTAAATTAAGTAATTTCCACACTTAGGTAAACGTACCTACACTGCGTACTGTTGTCCTATAAAATCGAACTTTTTTAAAATAAACTCGGCATTATTTCTCCCTAACCTAATTAAGGGTCAATTATACCAAGTTCATTTGACAGCAGTAGGTATTTATTCTTTTACTCACTGTTTAGCTCTATTCCGCTGATTAGGTAAAAATTGTGTTGCAGGTCTACACTTATTTGTCTATCCATGGAAAAATTCATAAAATATTTATCCATTCTCGAATCGCTGGATAGCCGTGCCCAAACGTCAAATTGTAAAGCAAAGTATCAAGTATTTGGTGTATGGTGGTGGCCCTTTAATTTCAATGATGAGTTTACTGGGGCAACGATATGTACGAATTGAATTAAATACCTAATACTTTAAACCTTCCGAAAATAATTCTTGAAGGATTTTTATCCAAGTTTCATTTTTTTCTTTTATTGTTGCTCCATCGTTTTTTTTTTCGATGACGGTCACCGCCGGCTCCAGCCAAACTAGTGCCCTGTGCAAGATTTCCAGAAAGCATCCTTTTTCAACAAGCTTCAGCAAGCCTTCGCTTTTTTCTAAGGGTAAGAAATGAACTTGCATAGGTCTAGTGGGAATTTTTTATTTAGCGATATTTTGAGTTGGATTCTCAATGAAGTTGCAACATTGCGAGTGATGTAGGTTAATGTGCAAGAACTAATTCAGCACAGGTGTTATGGGTGTTGTTGTTTTGCGCCCCCAGAACTTGGCGCCCTGTGCATTTGCACATCTTGCACATATGGTTGCTCCGGCCCTGATGACGTTGCGTGTTTTTAAATAACGCCCTAGAGCGTTTATTTAAAATGTTGATATTAATTTCATCCATGAGTTTATAAATTAGCTTTGTAGCTTTTATGTGTCATTTATTTGACAGTTCAGTGCATTTTTGGGTTTTTAATATTGGTAGTATTGGAAAAATTCAAATAATCGAAGGTTACTTATCCAGAAATAATGGTTATGGCAATTGGTTTATCTTTGGTTAGCTATCCAGAAGTTTATTTAGATATCCAATGATTTGGTGCAAGTGGCCCTAAGATTGTTAAGTACCTACCTACCTGTTAACCATTCTGTGCGCAAGTTCAAAATTCTACTCGTCTCTTTAATTTAACTTTAATTTTAATTATTTCCACTTACTATAGTTCTAGTAAAAAAACTCGTCAAACAATGCCTGATCCCAATTGAAAATACATTAAATACCTATCTGTTTCAAGTCGGCAAACACTAAAGTCTGCAGCCAATTTTCATGACTTACTTATTCATTGTAATCAATTACAACTACAAGGCTTGGGGGAGAAAAATCTTAAAAGTTGGTCGTAAATTCTACCTAAGGCTCATTTATCTTAATTTATATATAAAAACAATTTCCATTTGTAGGCATATAGGTTCATGACTTGCGTGAGCATATTTCACAGAAGTCTATATAAATTAAGGGACATCACCTGACCTTTCACAATCCTAGAAATACTAACAAGTAACAAAACATTCGGTAGACAAAGACAGAATGAAACAAAAAATAAAATACAACTCTAGTACTAGTAAGCTTACAAATGTCTCTCCTTCTGTTTTGATTAAAATTTATTTTCTTTTCTCTAGGGTGACATATTTGCCGGACTGAACGATGGAATTCTCAGCAGAGCAGAGGCATTAGCAGCTGTCGATATAGGAAAACATCAGACATCACATACACATGCCCATTCGCAAATGCCCTCGCAGATAAAACATGATGTCATGTACCACCATAGCATGGGTGGGCCTCCGCAAAGACCATTACAGGTGATTTACTTGTTACAGTATGATTTTTTTTTTTTTGTATTCATGAAACCACTCAACCAATTTGTGACACACGAGTCGATAATTTGATCAGGAGTAGTTTTTGGTTAATAATTTTATTAGCCTAACGCACTTATACACACATATATCCGGTATTGCCTAATCAGAGACACGATTTCTGACGCATGCACAAAGCACATCCCCGCGACGGCTGTCACGTGTCATTACTCAAGGGGCATCGCAGACAGAGACAACCCTTCGTTGGCCGCCGCCCGTGCGTCGTCAGCCCAAACGAAAAAGGAAAACTCCCTATTCCTATTATTGTATTTGAATATAACACAGGTACTTGAGCGTCAAGGGCTTTTGCATTGTCTTGAAGTTCATGCAACGTGGATTAGATCAATTCGAGTCACACTTATGGCTCCCTTTTGAAACAAGTGGAGAGTTGAAAATCCAGCCAGTGGTTTTTCGGCTCATTTGAGAAATTAACAGCAAGGCAATACACTTAGCTACAAATTCAAATTGCTCTGTACTGTACGCCCCTGTGGCCGTGGCTCTTATCATCCATTAAACATTGAAAAATTAAAGTCGGTTGAGGGGAACAGCTTAGTGGCTGCAATAAAGGCGCTGCGCGCTACCCCTCATGAGAAACGTCAATGTAAAACGACGACACGGCGACAATGGCGAGGACTATTTTTTGAAGTGTGTTTTGAGCAATGGAAAATTGTTTAATTGTTTCCATTTGTACTAACAAGAAAACAACACTTAGGGCTGTTTTGGCACAAAGAGGAGGGTTGGAGTGAAGGAAATAAGGCTGCGCACAGGGCGCAAACAATAACGACTTATTTTCAATTAGGGAGCGTTCACCGACACGTGATGTACTATATGTGATGGGTAACAAGTGCATAAGCACATGGGACTTTGGAATAACAATTCAGATTGGACTGGTTTTTTCTTCTTGTCTTTTGTGCTTGCAGAAAAGTGTCCAAAATATGTCAAGCGAGTAGGTTTTTAGGGAAATTTGTTTGCATAGTGGCGCCGCGTATGTTGTAATAGTTTTTTTTACTTGCCTTGCTTTTTATATCAAATGGCATAATCAGTTAATTATATCATAAGCCATATTGCATTATAATGTCTGTGGCTACAATATTTTTTATTTCTACACGACTATTTTGCTTATGTTTCTAAGTTCTTGTTAAGTTTTTGTCGTAAACTGACCTTGTGGCTGAGGGCAGACTAATGATCTTTCAGGGCCAGTCATAATGTCCAACTATTATTACAGCACCAGAGGAATTGCGTAAGCCCTGTGAAAAGAAGCATCAACAAATTAACCCCGAATTCTAATCCACATCAAAGCAGCATGCGATAATATTGGCAAAGGACTCTACCGACGATACTGAAAGTTGTTTAAAGTTGTGCCAATGTTTAATCTTATACCATGTTCCCACCAACGTGATTTAGCTGAAGTAATTAACAAATCACGATAGGCGTTCCAACCCAACTTTTAAGTGTTTAAGTGTGACATTTGGAATTAGTTGGCAAACTTTTAATATCGTACATACAAAATTACAAAAGAAAAATTATCCGCAACAATTTTAAATGAGTTTAAATGCTTTGGATAGAATTTATATTTACCAGAATAAACCCAAAAATGATATAAACAATTACTATCTGAATTTTGAGTTTTCATTTTTTGAAAGTTTGTTTTTGTGTGAACAGCTGAAGTCGATAACAGGTGTGTTTGATATTATTTGTATCTGTTCGATTCTATTTTCTGTATGTTCGATTTTATTTTGTGTGGATTTGCCGTAATTAAAAATTAAATATTGTAATTAGTGATCACGAAAATGTATGGTAAATCACATTATTAATGAGGTGATTTAGGTAAATCAAGCGGATTTAGCTAAATCACGTTGGTGGGAACATGGCATTAAAAACAATTCCGAATAACTGATGAACATGCTTAATTCATCGGAGATGTCAAAATTTCATGTCCGGCTTGGGTTTGACACTTTGCTTCTTTTGCAAAGATTAGACTGTAGCATGCAGTGCATAGGAATGACCTATAGTCTTTGTGGTAGTTTAAGGCACTGGTTTTTTATTTTTAAATATTTTTTTATGGTGGGTGCAAATGCATTTCGGAGTAGATACATGCCACTTATTCCTAAATCATTAAAAAGAAAACAATATTCAATAATAAACAAATTTTAAAAAACATTTTAATAACAATAAACAAGTATTAAATAAATGAGCAATCAAGCAATTTATTAGCATAGTTGAAAAAAACAAAAATAAAAGTAATTACCTAAAGTCCAAGAAAAATGATCACCAAATTCCAACAAATTGCAATTGTTCATTAGACTAGGGTCCGATAAGACTTCTTGCAATTTCATAATTTTTGTATAAAAGATGGAATGCTTATGCGTGGTCATAAGAAGTCTGTTCCCTTACAATAATGCATTCGAACAAATTAGTCAAATTTCGTTCCCTTACCCAAAAGTTGTACCTATAGAAGGAAACAAACTTTGACTGAATTATACGAATGTGTTCGAATGCATTATTGTAATATTGTTTCCAACTATTTGTGTCCATTCAAAAATAAGTATTATTAAATAATTGAAAAAAAAACTGCTATCGCAAAGTCCACAAAAAACCTGCCCAAAAGAACTGAAGAAGCATTTTCAAACCTTCTGCGAGTGGAATATGCATATGATGGGATTTGGAGATAAAATATATTCGCCAGAAATTCATATTTTTCTCAAGGAATTTCCAATATCTGAATAGGTTTTCGGTCACCTAAAACCTAAAGTCCTTCTGAATGACAAGTTTACTGTCTCTTTGACTTCTTATTTTACATTTTGTAAGACTTTTTTGACACTTTTAATCAAATAATAACACATGCCAAAAATTCAAAAATTCAGCAATTACCTAACTAAACTAATAGAAACACGCGTAGGTATCTCTGAAAGTTTTTTTTTTTATTAATGTAACAGAGTAACTAGTTTCCAGTGTTTGCAAGGTTCTTTACTAAAAATGTTAATTTAATTTGAAAAGTTCGTCTACATAACAATAAGTAAACCAAAAATCATTTACTGCTCAAAATTAAAACGACGCATCAAGTCGTTCGGGAACATTTTAGTGAACTTTACTTTGAAATAGGTTGAACCAGAAAATTTGCTATAGACGTCAAGGACATTTTCGAAGTCTGAAAAATATCGGATTGCAGTTCACAATATAAAACTCACAGAAAAGACTTAAATCTCCAGTATTAAATGTTTCTTAAAATACGTTTTTTTCCAAAATACACATTTTTAACTATTTCGTATACGTAGTAAGAGAAAGGTAGGTACCTATTGCTTTCGTACAAAAAATCGAATCAAATCTGACATTACGAAGATAGAGGAGCTCAAAAAAGTTGGTCTCGCCCAACTTCCCGTCTGTCCGCAATTTCCTGAGGTCCACAGCGCAAACGGCTGGACGGATTTCTTTCAAACTTCGGATTTTGAGTTTGTGGCCTTACAGTTCGGTACTACTTTTTTTAGTGCACTTTAACCCTATTATTAACGGTACTTCCCATATACCTAACGAATTGAAACAAGTTTGATTTTTTTCAAAAACGGCTCAACGATTTCAACCAAAATTGATATTTCGGCTTAAGTAGGTGAGGTTAACATGGCTGCATACCCAGTTTTTCGGTAGAAAATCGAACAACGGTAATCTTGAAAATTGCGTATATCTCAAAAACGGTCCATACGATTTAAACAAAAATTTAGTTTAGGTCATTCCTACCATGATAGCGAACTCATATGACTTTCGACTTTTTTTGTGAAATCTATACTCTTCTCGGCTGTGTAGTCTGTACTCAGTTAAAATCTACTTCTTTTGCTGGACACCAGATTTCATGGGAAGGCGTGTGTTACCAAAACTATATAAGTAAGCAATTTAGCCAAGTGTCAAGAGCTATCAAAATGTTAATGCACTCCATATATTTTACCTGAAAACCTATAAATTCGAATAGCATTCGCGACGAACTAGGACTACTCCCATTCTGGATTTATACAAAAGTGCCTACAAATCTCGAACTGACAGTTTTTTTTTAAATATTGACATGCACATAAGGTACATCATGTTTAATTAGCATAACCCATTGCCTACAATGAATACGAATTATAATCACATGTCAGCAATCTAGTACAACTTTGTCCAGGGGATGATTATTTGAATTTGACATCCTGAACATTCCTGTCAAAATTGAACAAGTGATACCAATACCCGTTATGATGTCTATGATACAAAAAAAAATCACTTTACTTCCAAATTGCATTCTAATGGACATATGTTGTTAAACTTCAGTTTTACCAGGACGACCTTCCAAAAACATAACATCAGATATTATACCCCTAAGTGCAGTTTCATGTGTTCCACATTAATGAATATTATTCGAAAGTAATCTGTTAAAAATATACTGTATCTCATCCCCATTTGTCGGGTATAGCATGTGTTGCGTCCGGCACCCTTCCATTTGTATTCCGGATTCACTCAAAGCCAAAACAATCCCTCGTGGCGGAAAATTTAAAACAATACAACTAGCATCGACAACCTTAAGTACATGTACTGTATACATCTACCTACTCTATCAACACTGTTTCCAATCTATAACCCTAGATGTTATCGTGCATTAAAAGTGAAAATCCAAAGGGACATTACTAACGCAAAAAAGAACAGCAAATTGATCGTATTAATAAATATAACTGGTTCAGCCCGCCCATATAATCAACTTAAAGATTAGAACGATTTTCTATATATCGAAACTATACTCGCTTGCGCTGCTTGCCATTTTATGGCAATGAATACGATTAACTATCTCCCACGGGGTTAGCGCAACATCGAGTATTGCATATCAAAGGCGACCCTTATTGAAAATCTCTCAATATGGTCTGGATTCAACCACTGGACTGGTGTTTGCAGATTGTGCACCCCCCTCAACAAAAATAAATCATAATACGCTTTTCTTAACATGCGTACCGTACAGGTTATAACCCTGCGTAATATGCGTTGAATAGAAAATAGGGATGAAACAAAACAGACATACAAGGACAAGTCTTGAAATTCAGATTTCTTTCCCATTACAGCGATACCGATACGCTTCCCCTTACATATTGATATGGTTCCCAAAAGACAGAGGCGGATCCATATGGGCAGGATGAGTGCTTTTTGTGTAGAAGTCATGTACCGCATTAACAACATGTTAACCCCGGCAAAACTCAAGGTTGAAAAACTAATACAAGATTGCTAACCAACAGCAGGGTGATAAAATGAGGAGATGCAGAGTCGATTACGTGGGCAACCCCAGTGGCAATTTGTTGTGTTTTTATTTTTATTATAAGGTACATTTTTCTACCCTTCATCTGTTGTGTGCACTTTTGCACACGCACACCCCTTTTGAGATAAGTATTTCAATTTTGTTGTTTATGTTTCATAATAGAACAACAGATGGTTTACGCAATCACAATGATACACGATATTTATCCATAAAGGATATTTAGATGCTCTTGTACAGTTTAGACTCGATTTGTTGATTTTCTTACACTCTGTAGCTCCTCTTAACTTGTTTGATAGTTAAAAATCCACTTAAGCTCAGTTTATGGCTTCTTAGTGTATATTTACAACGGGTTAGAAAATTCATTCGGCGAAGTATATGCTGTCACCAAGAAAGGACCCTTAATGTCGGCGTCTTGGGCTCTACATATACCTTGAAAATGGCATCAACGCAGAGGTGGAGCGGGGAATCTCTCTTGGAAATCGCCATTTCTTTGCACAACGAGGGCATACATATATAAGAGCTTAAGACTTCTCTGATCCCAGTTTTTTTTGAAAGCGAATGAAAACCCCTTGGAATGTTTTCATTTTAGTTATAAAGATGGAGTTTAGAGGAGGAGGAGATTAAACCACGAGCCTTCCTTACAGCATCTGTATGCCTGACTTGGTAAAAAAAAAAATTGAAATATATCGGCTGAGATGGTTGGGTCACAAGCGGATGGACACCATTGTACGAAGAGTCTTAGAGTATACCCCTGGGTGGGGTATGTCCAATTGTGTGAAATGGGACGTAAACGAATTTCGTAACCGTTGTTCGCTGGCGGAGGGAGGGAGCGGAGGGAGGGGTCTACAATCTACCTATAATTAATGTGACCGGAATAACGTCACAGATAGCATTGTTGAGCTTACGACTCATTTACTACTTCTCCAACATTTGGCAACAGTATCAGATGTTTCCGAATGTATTGTATGGTCTGGAACCACTTTTAAAAAATAATCATTCATACTTTGAACTCGGATTAGTTGCGAAACATTAGCGGAAATTATTGCAACCGATATCGCTTTTTAAAAAAAATTCGTGCAGTCGATTTCGGATTGAAAACATATTTCCGTGACAAATTTTGTGTTTTAGTTAACCGATTTCTTCAGTTAATCATAGTTCAGATTGCCGACTTTATTTTTTAAACTTTATTGCTTTATTGCAAACGATCGAAAAAAATGCAACACATAATTGCGTACGTTTTTATGGGCAAACGTTTTCCGATAAGAGACACCTGTGAGCTGATTTATAATCACTTCTTTAGAATATTAGAAACCCTGGAATACGTACCTACATATTCTAAACCGCCTTGATTTTTGGAATAGAAACTAAATGTAGGTCTATTTGGGTGAGCTGTTTTAAAGCGACGCGTGAACAAATCTACGTAACAAACAGACAAGCCCTACAATTTCATTTTATATGAAGAAATTTTGTAACCGCTCATTAAATTTGGTATGTAATTACATATACAGTAAAACCTCCTAATTGGGACACTCTGCAATTGGGGCACCTCGACATCCATTTTCGCACATTACACCTCTCAATTGGGACACTAAATGTAAGACTCCTAGAATAATCGAGTTAAAAAAAATTAACAACCGTCGGGATTCTCAATTGCGATACTAGACACAAAAAGCAAAGCAATTGTGACTTCTCCACATAAATTGTTCAAAGCCGAAATTTATTAATTTATTGTCATATTATTAGATATTGGCACCGTGAAGAATTATAAACATAAAAATACAGATTTATGTCAGTTTTGTATGTTTTTGTAAACGATATATGGAATTCCACACTCTTTTTTAATAAAAATAATAAATGGGACATCTCCGAATAGGGAGAGCGAAGTTTTATTGTATTTACGAATAATTATTCGAATTGTGAATTGCAGCTCAATTTATAAACAATTGTTAATAAAAAATTAACAAAAAGAGAGAGAAGGATCGATCTCCGGAAAAACACTGCGCCACCTCTCGCGAACGTCTGAAAAACTTCTTTAAGTCCCTCTCATTCGTCCCAAACATTGAAAACTATTTATTTATATTAAAAACTTCGGTAAATCTATAGCACAGTTGAAAATAAATCAAAATTCGAGTGGTCTTTAGCTTTTAAAAAGTTATCCACTCTCTATATTCTTTTTTATAACATTTCAATGAGAAAATGGGTACAAATATTTATCCTTAGATAATTTTCTATCGTGATGAAAACCGATTCAAATGGTTAAAACCCTAAATTTGAGAAATCTCTGTTTTACGATTGAAGTTTCGAGAACTTCTCTTTTGAAGACTGACAGTGTGATAGCAACACTTGCCAAAGATAATTACTTAGCGCTTTTTAAAAATGAAAAGATAAGTTTTATGTTTATCATTTATATTTTTAAATTTGTTTTATTTGTTTGATTTAATTTTATTTTTATTTTTTACTTTCGTTTTATTTACATTCCGACTTTCGCAGCAAGGGTTGTGTATAAAATTCGCTTAAGTGGATCCGCCACAACTCTTGACCCTTTGTCACCAACTCTAGGTGCCATCCCCATACGGATAGAAGGGAGATATCGAACTGCATCCAATCTTCTTAACCTGGTCCTATCCAGAGGATGCCAGACTAATGACACGAATTCCATGGCACGTTTCGGTATTTATTTTATTTTTTATTAATTTAATTATATTTCCAATCTATTTCATAATTTTATTAATTCATTTATTTTTGAAGAACAAAATTTAAATTTTCTGTGAACTGGGGATTTTCCAATTTTTGGGACGAATGGAAGGGAGAAGCTCATTCATGACAGTTTTACTCTCGGATGTTTGTCAGACGTTCGCGAGAGTTAAGTCATATGCCAACTAATTTAGGTACTTACGTTAGATAATACTTATAGTTCGTTACGTACCACTGCCTGGACCTATTACAGCAACCAGATAAAACACACCCAAGTTGGTTGAGGTTGAGCTACAGGACCTTTAGAGTGGACTCAAGGGGTATTCGGGCTCGTGGTTTTTGTCAATAGATACGCTCCACTTGCGCCAGCCAGCACCTTCGTTTTATATAAAGATGCATCTTTAGGGAACAAAGTCCGTATGATTAATTTTAGCCTGAAGAGTCTTAAATTGTTACAAAATAAGATCTCTCAATTGTGAACCTTTGTCACAGGTGTTAAAAATGCTTTCTCGATAGAGAAACAATTTATAAATCACTTTAACCTCATAGCTCAGACCATAATGTTCATCACTTCCCTTTAAATACTTGCAAACGCTCCAGAGATAGCAGAATGCGCTCATTTGATACTATGAACGTACCTGCTTAACAATCAAGTAACAATATTTTCAATATTAGGCACTTCTGTAAGTTATGTTAACAAGAAAAGCAAAAACAATTATTGTGCTGGAAACAAAAAGGAAATTAATGGCCATTAACTGAAATAAGACAAAATAATAAAATAAAGAGGCATATGTATACATACATACTTGTAGTGCTTACCAAAAATCTATGATTTTAAAATAAGCAAAATCAATAAATTAAAAGCCACATCCTGTGGTAAATTATTATTGAGTCAACTGGCCCCGAAAAAAAATTAGTCAACTATCCCTACCCCGCCCGACCATCTGTCAAATAACACCATTTTTCAGAGACAATAACAGAAAATAAAAGACATACATTGACAACTAATATATACATACACTATATTCCAAAAAAAAATCTGCGCCAGATGCTCAAAAACGGCCGGAAATAGGAAAATAAGAAAAAAAAAGTTACTTACGTTAAAATAAAATCGTTTTTCCTTAATATTTCTTGAATGACATGCACTCGCAACGAGGTACAAAAGGAGACGAATGCAAAAACAAATATGGACATGAAATTCATTTCTTCTCTTTGAAATAAATGGCTGTGAGTCAACTTCCTCCTGAGGCCAACTAGCTCCGGTCTCCCCTAATAAAAAGACTAGGTGCTATTAAGTTATTTCAAAAAAGCTTACTTTTGAATTCATTGTAAGAGTTAAGCTATATGAATTTTAACCTGCAATAAACGAAAAAAAGAGATCCTTATATTATCTCGTATTTGTGTCATATTAAAATAAAGAACTGTCATGATTTAAGAAATCGCAGCGGTACCTACTCTTTACATAGAAATCATGATGACGTGCGATGGAGAATATTTGAAGAAGTGCAGGAGATCTTGTTAAATGTATCTTTTTAAAACACATACACGTTTAACCAACACGTTATGTCCGTGAATCGCAATATGATCTCTGGTTCCAGCGTGCGTAAGCACTTCAATGTTTGAAATTCTAATTTCCGAACGCAGCATTAGCTAAAAATAAATTTTTTCTATTTTCTATTGTTATTGACATAACCCTACTATAAATTGTTCGCCAACGACGTCATAACCTTTCCCACTTCAAGAAACAAACCATCAAACGATCTTCCATTTGGCAACATAAACATCTATTCAGAGTTTGTTGTAGATCTAGAGTAAACCCTTTTCAAGGGAATCGCTTTCACTTGCAGTGCGTATACCACCCTCACAGATGTGCATCAATAACCATTTAGGAAACAAAAGATTCTCCAACCCTAATTATCAACAGAAGAACAAATGTCGTGACGTCCGTATCTAATAATGTCCTTCAAAAGAAATAACAATCAATTATAATTCTGTTCATGGGAAGAATAAAGCCACAGCACTTGTCGCTGTCCACCAAATGCGTATACTTATATCATGCAACGTTTGCCCTTATAACAACCTCTTCCAATCGTTCCCACAAGTTCAAAAAATAACCGATGCGGTGGCGAAAGCAATTATTTCACATAATAACACATCACAAAACCTTGACACAAACTTGAAACAAAAAGGACCACTTCTCTTAAATATTGTTGTTATTTTTTTTTTTCTATAGCCAAAAAGGATACGCACAAACACACACATCCCAGAAACAGAACGAAGAGTACAAACGTATCCGTAGGGCGAAACCAGCAACTTGGGGTATATTCGTATATTGGGATAAAAGCAAAGATCTTAAGCAAACATAAAATTAATTTCAAGTGCTCTAATCATACTCTGACGATATTTACCTAATTGAATGTAACAGTAATGGAAGTCAAACAAGAGAATTGAAAGTACTTGTACTGTATAGTATAGGTTAGGTTAGGTATAGGTTGTTTGCTGTACTGAACTCTGGAGCACTGCTGTAGCGAGAGAGAGAGAGAGAGAATGACGAACGTTTTCAATATGTTTATTAGGGTTGGTTAAAATCGAGCCAGCCCTGCCGCAGTGTCTAGATAATTTTGCGGCTTTTTGATCAGATGAAATAATGGAAGAGGAAAAGTTCGAATGGAAAATATTTGCATTGGCAGGGTTGGCTTAGCCGCCTAAGGCACCTTTAGAAATCTGGTCACCTCGTTGGTGTTTTTCCACTTTTTGGTTTCCCAGTTGATGTTGTTATTTTTATGCCCTTAAACTATAGTAGGATACACGGGTAGCTCGGTAGTTTATTTGAACTATGCAGCCCTCTGCAATCCTGTCAATGTTTGTACAACAAATTAAATCGACATGTAACTTAATTTAGTTGGCAAACAAACACACTCCCTCTGCCTGGTTTTACATAGTACATGCTCAGTGTCAAATAAAGTGCAATTGGCAGCCTGAGGCATTGATTTCGTCATAAAGCCTATACTATACATATACATTTTATATTTAATTAGTATTGATGAAAGTTTCAAATTCGTAGATGCACCATACAATGGACGGACTGGATATGCTGGATCCAACGGGTTCAATGACAACTCTAACGCCAATGTCTGAAACGCCAATCACACCCACGCATCATCAACTTCATGGGTCCTACCATGGCATGAACCATATGATGGGGCATCACCATGCAGGACCTTTAGGTGGACACACACCGGGTAGGAATTATGGTAAACGAGATTCACGGACAGTCAAGCTGTATTACATATATTTTATTCGTTCTCTATTTTCATTTGTGACATTACATTTTAACAGGACATCATGGCCATCCGAGTGCGCATCATCCTGCAATGGCGGCAGCGGTTGCTGCTGCCGGCCTGCATCCCGACACCGACACAGATCCCAGAGAACTGGAAGCATTTGCGGAACGTTTTAAACAAAGGCGGATAAAACTGGGTATCGTATATTGTTGCTGTTTTTCTTTTTCTTGTATTGTTATTACGCCTTTTGTTGTTGTTTTTTTTTTACATAGAGTGCAGGCTATTTGCGCCGGAAACTAAATTTAGAATGCCTATTGTTTTCTTTTACTAGCAGTTGTGCCATGGATATGGTTCATAATTTCGCAATGCTTGGAATAGTTTTGTTATTTTAATTGGCATGGCTTGCTTTTATGTGAGGGTATATGCATAATTGGCCAGTGAGAAGGTTTTTTCACAAATTTTATGGTAGGTAGTATTTTTTATTTGAATTACTTGAAGCGTTAATTGACCGGAACAAAAATGCAATCACTCGTGCTACTTAATTTCATGTAAATGGAGCTTTGGCCTGTTAGGGATAGAAAAATAGGGATCAGAAAAGAGTCATTTACAACGAGTGACACGATTTGTAAAATTTATCTTGCACTGAAGTACACATTGTGTGGATGTATCATTTTCTTTGTTATAAGTAACTCGACGACGTATAAAATACAGCATTATTTATCGATTTTACACAACATTTTAATCTTCTTTACTCTTAAATCTTCGTTATTGTTTGTCTTATGTCTGCAAAGGATACACGTATAATAAGATAAAATTATTAGAAAAACATACGCCCGAAGAGGAAACCGATTGCACTACCAGCGTTGCTAACTTTTTTTTAAAAATCCAAATGCTTAATGAACAAATTCTCTTTATGTTCCTAAAATATTTCGACGGCCGGTACCTAATAGAAAATCACTTTCGAAAAAAGAATAATCCACAAAACAGTCATGCATTTAGCTTAAAATATTATTTAAAATTCTACATTACTATAAATGTTTGTCAATTTGATATTATTTATTTATTTCCTCAAATGTTTTCTCCATTGTCAATTAATTTATGTTTATTTGTATTCATTCATTTATTATTTATTTATTTATACATTCATGTATATTTTATTTATTGGTTTATACATTTATTATTTATTATTATATTTTATTTTATTATTATTATTTTTTTTTTGTTGTCTAAAATTAAGGTTTTTTTACCTCAAAACAAACTTTTTTTCTAATTTCATTTATTTTTTGTCAGTTGTAAACTATTTCCAGTAGTAAGACATAAAATTGTCATATCTCTGTATTTAAATTGTGTAAATTGTGCTTTAACAAATTGTAAATTCTAAACGAAAAAATAAAACTGAAACTGAAACTTATTTAAAATTCTGCTCTGATCGGAAAAATCGTGCTAGTTCCTTGTAAATTCCATTAGACCGGGATCTCCGATACTTAGTAGTAGTAGTAGCACCTAAGCAGAACTTTATATTCAAGACTAGCTATTTTTGGCCTTTTTTGGAAAAAACAGCCGATTTGTTTTCAAAATCAAAATGCTGTAATGGGAAAACATACGCACTTTGCAACTTAGTTCTATATACATAAATATAGATGTCTATTCGAAATCGAAGAACAACTACTTTTAAGGACCAATCTTTAATGTCTTTTGTTTTTTTTTTTGCAAGGTAGCTAAATCAGAATTCCAATAAATTAGCTCTACGGTAATAGATTGCAAAATTCCTACATAGAACATAGTACAGAATTTGGAAAATATAATTCCAATTTTTATGGTAATTCTGTTCACTAATCAAAAAACACTTTCATAAATCAACAAGTCTGTTAATATAAAACGTCTATGTCAGAAAAACTTAGAAAAATGTTGAAAATTGGGCCAACACATTTTTTTTCATTTATTCTGCCAAATAGCTCAGAAAGTAATAGATCAGTCATCAGAATCGCTTTATATTCCATGTGAAGCAACAAAAATCTGTGACCAAAAAAAAAAATCGAAAATGGAAAACCATTGGATTTTAATCGGAAAGTCTTTCGAAACGACCGAAACGTAGAATAATTTAATAGTTTTTCAGAGTTTACCAAGTTTGTTAGTTTATCTTTCCGTTGAAAAACAATGTATTAGGTTTTTCACTGAATCGTTTTCACACATGCACCTTTCACCTTTAAACTGCCTGCTGTTTAAAATGCCGCACTTTTTGTAGGGTGTATTCTGCATTGTATTGGTAGCCTTTTGTGGTTTTAGCTAAACCTCTTCGACGATGTTACGATTCTATGACACCTGTGATGTTTCTGGTTGTTGGCATCTGTGAACTCTGACTCTGATAGACGAATCACAGTTGAGAGTCTCTCTCTCTATGTAGCCTCTGGCTAATCCAGGTATGCTAATATAGAGCCCAACGTCTAGTCTATTTTTGGAAGTTCGATGGTCGAGCTCTTAAAATACCGACAACCAGGTGATGATCAAAGTTAAATATTTGTTAAAATGGGACCACTTAAAGGTGCTGGATGCGTGTTTCTATTTAGATGCAAGATAAACACTTTCAATAAATGAATTTTAATAAAATTACCATTCGTGAAATTTAGCAGTTCAACCAACTAATCCTTCGAATTTTTATGGATAAACATTTGAAAACATTTTAATGAAACCAAAATGGATCTCTCAAATTTATTAACTATTGTCTCATATTTGGGTTAGAGGTCATGCACCTTCTGCGGAAACATATGTGGAGCTAACCACCTCCAAAAAAGTCGCTATAGCAAAAGATTTGAATAAAAAACCTAATATTCAGTTAAAGCAGATGTCATACATAAATGACTTTTGTCAGTGTCCTTATATAACCGCTAACGCCCATTAAGAAAAACAATAAATTTAAGTATAGCTCCTTGAAGAGCAAGTCAAAATAGTTCGCATTACAGTGTCATTTAGGCTCCAGTTATAGCCATACGTTAAACGCAAACGTAAAAATTTTTTTTTGCTTTTTTTGACAACTTGATCCTAATGCTTAAACTCAACCTTTGTATTAAAATGTTGCTTATGAATTATAAAGTCAGTTTATTGAAGAAAAATATGTGAAATATGCTTAAATTTTTTAGAAAAAGATTTAACTAAATGTTTCTGTACGAACAACTTTTTCTGATCAACTTCTCATTCAATTCCGCACAAAAAAAACAAAACTCATTTTCCTACTGTTCAAAATTTTTCGGTTGCATTTTACGTATTTCTTTAACTGGCCCCTTACGTATCGCTATAACTGGGTGCTAAAGCATCTAGCGTTACGATTAAAGTGCGTGTTTTAACCTTTCTCACTGTTATGGTTACATACGCATACGTATATAATAGTTACAGACTAACTTGCGGACAAGTAGTATGCTTTACGCATATTTTTAATAACTGCTTATACGCAAAAGACTATGATTTACGCAAGGCTTTGTCAATTGAAGCACGATAACTATGTATAACTTATTTTTTTAATTTTTTAAAGGTGTCACCCAAGCGGATGTGGGCAAGGCGTTAGCGAATTTAAAACTACCTGGAGTTGGAGCCCTCTCACAAAGTACAATATGTCGCTTTGAGAGTCTTACTCTGTCTCATAACAATATGATAGCATTAAAACCAATCCTGCAGGCATGGCTGGAAGAGGCGGAGGCGCAAGCGAAAAACAAACGAAGAGATCCAGATGCGCCGAGTGTTCTACCTGCAGGCGAGAAAAAAAGGTAGAAAATGTTTCAATTCGATTAGGGCAGAGTGTTTGAATTGACAAAAATTCTATGCCGAATATTGAATAAATCTGCTGTACCGTTATCTATATCGAGTCTTTTTTCAAGAAAAAGGACTTCCATTGCTGCACCTGAAAAACGTTCCCTTGAAGCATATTTTGCCGTCCAACCAAGGCCGTCTGGCGAGAAGATAGCTGCCATCGCTGAGAAATTGGATCTGAAGAAGAATGTGGTACGAGTCTGGTTCTGCAATCAAAGGCAAAAACAAAAACGTATGAAATTCGCTGCACAACACTGACAATCAAATAATACAGCCACACAATTAGGTATAGTTAGTAGTGTTACGTCATCAATGACCGGTCCTGGGCCCGCTGGAGTCACTGGTTTTGGTTACTGATAGTAGCTTACATCCACCCACACATCCCCACACAACAGCATATTGAACATCATCGATCTAATGGACACGATCATCACATCAACGACGCCAACGCCAACGCCGACGCTGACAGCGGCATACTGATCCCAAAGACAAAGTGTAAAAGTGGACAAATAACTGACAAGAACTGCGCGCCCTCCCCCTATTCTCCATCGACAGACCAAAGTTTCGTGTTATATATTTTTTGTTATTTGTTTTTTGTTTTTTTGTTTTTAATATAATTTTGTTAAATATTGTATAGTGCAGTTAAGCCAGTAATTGAATTAAATTTGTGTTCCTAATGAAATATCATCAGAAATTGTACTTTCGAAAAGAAAACATTCAAACAAAGTGTTATTTAATTTTTCGTTTAATATGTGACAAGAAAACAAAAACATAAGTATTTCCTAGTGTAAAGTTAGAACAAAACCATAATTCAGAACTCAAATAGACTCAAGAAATACTAAGCTATAGAAAAGTCTTAGCACAGAAGGTTACAACTGCTCACCTACAAACTGAATGAGAGTTTAGTGTTATTTTTATTTATTATTAGAATTATTTAAAATAATAAACGAATGTGCAATAGGCAATAAACTATAATGAATAATAAAATTCGTTCATTTTATTGATTATTTGGTATGTGCTAATAGCTTTTTTAATCAACTGATAAATTAGTAATAGAATAAACAAATTGCGAAAGAAAAGAAATTTGTTTGCATTTTGCAAATTCCATGTATATAGTATCCTGTTTCATTGATTCACTAAATGAAGATCATTTTCGGATAAAACTATTGTGTAAGGATATATTTTAAGAAAAAGAATAGAATATTAAAAGGAGAATACATAATATATATGTATATATAATAAAAACTAAGATTTATTATTAAACGTTCTTGTATATACAACCTTTTCAAATACAAATAAAGTTAGACTAATTTTTTTAGAAGAATAATTACTATGTACACTTTTTTTAATTT
Source organism: Cheilosia pagana (assembly GCA_936431705.1). Taxonomy (NCBI): domain Eukaryota; kingdom Metazoa; phylum Arthropoda; class Insecta; order Diptera; family Syrphidae; genus Cheilosia; species Cheilosia pagana. The sequence goes on along the minus strand of OW386168.1, from coordinate 25,276,433 downwards.
ATGAGAATATGGATGTCTGCAGTATTGGAAGAGTGGGCTTGGATATCTCGTGCGGCTAAGGTAATTTTCTCTTATTTTCGTTTATAAATTTTGCAGTTTCTTACAGATCCCTTCGGAATCGATCTCTCAAATAACAAGCGGACAACACATTCAGGAAATGCTTAAACGGAAAGTAAAACGATGGAGAACTGATCAGATTAACGAGATTGTTTACTTTGCTTGAGGACTGTATTGAGAGGTAATTAAACTTATGCTTTCGGAAGTGTTACACAGCATTATTAACGCTAGACCTAAAAAAAAATCTGAAAGCGAGTTTGGAGTATTGCTTAATCAATCCTTTTTTTAATTTTTAAGCGCCTACCTGTAAAAAAATCCTCATTCGTATACTTTTTCGAGCGAAAGCAGTAGGAAAGCTATCAAAATTAAAAACTTGTTGCTGGATTTGTTCAGACGGGTTTATATTTTTAAATCCACGTATATCTATGCAGCTAATTCATAATCTTTTAACCTTCGCGGAGGTGGCAGTTACAGGTGTTGGCGCTGACTGGGTTGCACTAATGGATCAGCGTTCTGTTACCAAAATTTCAGACCGAATTAAAGGAAAAATGTAATCAAAAAATATGCCAAATTGTTAAACAGTTTTTGACAATAGAATCCATGAAAGAATTCTTCTTTGTTGTTATGCATAAATCAATCAATCTTCAACGTCGATGAAAATGAAAACTTACATCGAAATGATGATGTTTAGAAACGACAAAAGTGATGTCAAATTTGTGTACCTATTTTGCTATAACTTAAAGTAGAAAAAGAGCAATTTGAATGTTCCATTTAACTATCAAAGAAGTGACTATCAACTAATCACAATAGGAGATTGCAGCATAGCTAACCAATAATTCATCTAAATCTGTTTCTATCTGTAGTAAAAGTTCAAAATTTTGTAGTATAAGATATTATTTTCAGTAGCTACCAAGAACAATTTGATTTCGTGTTTTGCATATCATTTTTTTACTCTTAACAAATGTCATATAACGTCAGAAATACATATGCAGCGAATAACTTGAGATTTCAAATGGCTTACTGTTGGCAAAGTTGCCGAATGTGTTTGTAGAGTTCAATCCGTTAAATTTTAAATCATGAATTTTTTTTTATGAAATTACTTCAAACATTTAACTTATACAAAGTTTTTGTCTGCTTTTTTAGCTAACATTTTTTTATTTTAAATAACATTTTCTTATAAAACGTTGTCACATTCCAATACAGCCGGAAGCTGGTTTGATGGCATTTTTATTGTTCCATAGACGATTCTTATTTCACATATACTTATATTTACTGAAGGGCTCCTGACTCCTGAAGAGTCTCTGTCTGATACATTGTAAAGCATTTATCTCGTCCTTCGGGTCAGGTGTACTCAAACCAATTATTTCGTCAAGGAAAGTACACCAACGGTTTTCTCGGGTGATTCTTCGCCGGATCACACTTTGGGTGTCAGATGTCAGTTCGCTTAGAGGCAGATGATCTTCTTAACTACCTCGAAAATGTTGCAACCAATAGTGACGTTTTTTCGTAGGCAGTGAAAAGTTGGTTGATATCATGTACTTAGAGACTTATAAGGGTTTTCCAATAAAAAGTGTTATTTTGATATTCAAAGAAAAATGCCATTTTTTGAGATAAATGATCGAATATTTATTTATTTCATAATAAAGAGGAAGGTATGCCGTTAATAATGAAAAACAACATCAGCCAAATGGCCACCACGACCACGCTTACAGGACCATATCCTTTGCATGAAATTTTCCATAACAAAATCGCAAAGTGGCTGCCCTATGTCCTCGATAGACTCACGAATTCCATCTTTGAGGTCTTGAATCGACGCTGGGCTGTTGGCGTAGACCTTATCTTTCACGTGGCCCCAAAGGAAGAAGTCGCAAGGTGTTAAATCACAAGATCTCGGTGGCCAATTGTGATCACCTCTTCGAGAGATAACACAGTCCGGAAACTTTTCCCGTAAAAGATCAATGGTTTCGTTGGTTGTGTGGCACGTAGCGCCGTCTTGTTGAAAGTAAACGTTGTCCAGATCAATACCATCCAACTCCGGCCATAGAAAGTCATTAATCATGTTTGTGGAATTCCCAATTCCAAGGAACGACGAGGAATGGACAAACCTGGGTTTTGTTCAACACTTTGGGGTACAGCAGCAATATTCTCAGTTGTTCTTGAGCGACGTGCACGAATTTTATTCTTCACATCAATAACTTGTCCCAACAGCTCGAATTTTTTGACCAATTTCTGTATTGCGGTCCGACAAGAAGCTTCACGACGACCCAAAAATGCTTTAGTTTTGCGAACTGTGACTGCAAAATGTTCACCATTTTTGTAGTGAATTTTTAAAATTTCAATGCGTTGTTGAAGCGTGTATCGTTCCATTTTTAGTAATGGCATAGTTTCTACTTGTCGAATGTCAGAAAATAACAGCTTCAAAATGACAGCTACCGAAATAGCGGGCTATTGAAAATAACAGCTGTTATTGGAGAACTCCTTAGTTGTATCAGTTTAGCTGGGATCACGAATTCGGCCATCGCAATAAAGGGCTCCTGACAATGAATACCATCGTATATGGGGTTTTGATGTCAATAATAGGGTAGTGAGTCTGCACTTAAAATTCGTTGGTCTTTACCAAAGATTTGCTTAGTGTAAAAATTCGGTTTATAGTCGATCGCCTGGCCGGAAACCGCGCACTTCTACGTGCTAAAATGTTTGATACGTTTCACATTGTTCAAATATACTGACATACAATTTGACAGGAAACAAAATGGTGGATTTCGATAAATAAAAACGAGGGGACCAGCATCAAGAGGAATGCAAGTTATTACCTTTCAAATCAAGAATCCCCACAATTCCTCAGAAGGAATAAAAATAGAATTGCCGAGTATGAAATTTGCAGTGAGACCAGACATCTGTTGGTGCGAATACAGAACAAGCAATAAGCTCTCCGAAAAAGAGGAAGTATTTTATTTTATGAACTAAAAAACAACTGGCTGTTTACTTGTTCCCCGATTGGTAATGTGCAGCAATTTAATGAAAGCACCTATCGTCACAAACACAGCTCTTTTTTGTAAAAAATCTCCTTGGTTAAAATTAAAATTCCAAAAATCTTCACTTTAAAGCAATTTTTGTATTATTTTGTATTGGAAATTAGAATAATCTAAAAATATTTTGGTTGCCAATAACTGTCACTCCTTGTCAAATATCGCCCATACGTTTAAATAACCATTCACCAAAAAATGGATGTGTAGAAAATGTTCTTACCAATAATCATAAGTAACCCTTATAGACAAAAATAAAGTATAGTGAAGACAATGCGTTAGAAAGCTGATTGTCATCTCAAGTCTGCTTAAGTGGTAATAGCTTGTCGAAAAAGTTATTATAACTACTGCTGAGTCCTTTCATCTGAAACTCATTGGATTTTCATTCGTTACTAAGCTTTTTTTTTATTTTCGTGGTCGTCAATTGTATTAATATAACATAAAATCCAATAGCGGAGTAAAATAATATAACAATTTTAAAATACTTCTATGAAGTCGTTTAAAAAAAGTATCTCACCTGACCTGTTACTAATTACAGTAGGTATACCGTATACTGTATACAGGTAGATGGGTACAATTTATTTTTACATAACAAAACGCTTGGCATCATTTCCGTCACTGCATTTATAATGGCAACTATGTAGAGTAAAGCTTCCGGATAATCCAGTTAATCACTTGAAAATATCCTTCCTCTTTTTATTATTACAGAGAAAAATTACCAACACTGGCGAAACAAACAAGTAGTATAGGATTTAAGCGAAAATAGGAAAAACAGAACAAAAATCTCCTTAGGCAGACTGCGTGTACCATATCTGACAGCCCATTTGTATTTCGACTGACAAGAGAAATTTTAATTATTTATAAGACTCTAATGCACCTCATTCAAGGACTTGACTCCCTAGTGTTGCTATTACAGAAAGCGTCGTTGCTTTAAGGTTCAAACGCGAGCATCAAATAATAGGAATGGTCGATGGTAGAGTACGTCATCTGTTCCGACTTACCAGTTACCAACCCCATTATTCGGAATAAGATTGTCTTATCCTGTATTTACCATTGCCAAAACCTTTTAAAGGGTTCTTCCCCGAGATTGTTGAAATAAGTTACCGAATGAATAATTATTGCATGATTCATGTTAAATTTCTACTTTGTGCCATGTGATCAGCTTAGTATAACACAAAATCATTACGCTTGAAATATTAAGGGATGTTTCCGGAAACTTATTATGAAGTTGGATGTTCTTGAAAGTTATTAGGATGTTTTAAGTTGTGCACCTGTAATAAATATTTGCATAACAAAAAAAACAACACCTTTCAAATTTACGTTCAATTATGAGAGGAAGCGAATGTTTCGGTAATAAATTTAAAAATTATTGAAAATCAAACGCAGGGTCATTTCAGTAAAAAATTTTGTTGATGGATAAGAATTAGGAATGAAATTCTAATTATATCGAGAGCCGAAACGAAGGATTGTAAGGTTAGATTTGAACTTAATAAATTGATATCTTAAAATGATAATATGAAAAATGATTGATATGAATTTTATCATTTCCCAAATCATCAGAATTAGAAATTACCAAAATCAGATAGATAGGTAATTCAAAGACTACCTCTTTTATAAAATACAAGGGTTAAGCTAATTTGAAAGGAATAGAGAATTAAGTAAAAATTTTTAAATAAAAAATTGTTAGCGTGACTTGTCGTTTGAAAAGCTGAAAGAAAGGGAGGGTTGCAAAGCTGGCACATAAGTTAGTTTGACATTTTGACATTTAAGGCAGCACAAAACGATTGGCGAAACAAAGCTGATAATTACGGTCAGTAAAAAAAGTTATGGGAATGTTGCATAGGAGAAAGCGATGTCTCCAACAGCTTGTATGTGGATTTGATATCACGTTAAAACTTTAGCAATCTGTATGAATTTTTCAGCTATAACAAAGGGCTTTATGGAGGAACGTTTACATTTTTTAATTTCATAGCAATCCAACTCAATTATTTACGAATTTACGATAGGTATGCGAATTTGAAGTTCTCCGAAAAAGGACAGATTTAATTGCTAATAAACTTCGAACTTATACAAAAGTCAAGGCAAGCCCACATTTAGTTGGTGTTAGACAAGCACCTATTTAAGCAATATAATACCTGGCCAGGTTAAAGCCGAGTGGATACACTTAAGTCTATAAACATTGTTGAAAATAAATACACGAGGCACCTTTTTGTTTACTAATAGTATAAATTTCTATTGAATTAACTTGAAGCTAGTTTAAAAATTGTGTTAGTTTCCACCTTTTTCTGTTAGCTGCTGTCGGTCTAATCTTCAGTCGTCGATTGACTTGAAAGCTGAGATGAATTTGCGTATCAGCCAATCAGATAGGCGCTTCTATTTGGTTTAGGGACACGTTCGCCACTTTTGCGGCGGGTGATCTGCGAAGTAGTTAATTTTGTGTTCTTCTTAGCTACCTGTCTTCAAAGTTGTGGATGGTCGACTTCAGCGACAAACAAAGAAAATGAATATCTCTTTACTGTTCACTTAAGGTACCGATAGTGTTCTTTTCACCATTCGTTGCCCATGTATTCCATTACCTGTCGCTTTTTCATTTCATTAAAGTGCGGGATTACCGCCGAACGACGCATCTAGAATCAGCATTCTGATTTTAACTATTTATTTAGCCTAATAAAGTTCTAATTTGGCTATCTTTCTAAGCTAAGCTAAGTTATTATTGGTAGATATTTTTTCTTTCGTTGAGACAGGATTGTACATAATCGTTGAATCCTTTTTTCCCCCTTTTAGAGCTAACATAAAATCTCATAAATAGTAGGTTAAAGAATATTAAATATGAATATGCACTTTTTATATATTTGCAGATATCCTTGTGCAGTGAAATCAATGGAATGCAGCTCCTGATCGAGTAAGAAGTATTTTAGTTTTATTTAAATCTAATGGTTTAGATTTTATGTCTCCACTTCCAGGCCTACTTTTTTGCAATAGAAGAAAGACGCACAGAGCATACCTTATCTCCGAAGTTCTTTAAAAGGATATATAAGAATTTAAGTTGCTGGATTAACATTTAAGTATTAAATCTTTGTGCAATTAATTTGTATTGTGTTGGCATTTTTAATACTCATAAATAAAAAAAACTATATATATAGTAAAGGCGAAACTATAGGAATGATTTTTTATTTCCAAGGACGGCTGGCAGATTAGATTACAAAATCTTCGGATAGTATAACTCATGCCATACATTTCTCCTTTTTCAGCCGAATTACAAGTACGTAATAGAAAATTTAAGCAAAATGACATAATTAATAGGGGTCTACTAAACCCTTAATCAATCTAAAAAAAACAACATTGCATGTATGTTGGCAAGAAGCTACCGTCTGATTTGGTTTTTGTTTTGATTAAAAAACAATGAAAGGCATTGTTTACTATTTTTAAAGTAATTTAATACAACACTAATATTTGACTAGCGGCAGTTTTTGTAGATTGAATTTGAAATGATGAAGAAAATGTACTGAAGAAATAGATGCAACTGGCAACAAAAATAACATGTTCGAGCGGACTTTCGTTGACTTGCGTTGCATCCGCAAAGAAATTTGTTTTTGAAAGCATCTAAAACAGATGAAGAAATCTTAAGGCAAGGCATTTTACGAAACTTCCTTTGCCCTTTCTTTTGGCAAAAGTAAAAGAAGACCAATCGCCAACACCAAATCCTAAGAAAATAGTGATAATTTTTGCTTGCACGAATGTATCTGTAAAATGACAGATGGGACTCAAAAACTGTGTAATGTAGGTGGGTAGGAGTGGCGGTTTATTTAAAAAGCCCAAGTCTAGGAAGGAATTCTCCAGAGATCGTTGGGTTAGGGTCTCTTTTTCGGCCACGTCACTACACCTGTTGGAATGTTAGGTCTCTTAACAGGCTGCGTGCAGCCAAACAACTAGCGAAGGCTCTGCACTTCTGTAGAACTATAAAGCAGATCTATCCGCCATTCAAGAAGTGCGATGGGATGGGTCGAAAAAAAACGGGATGAACGACTGAGATATAATTTATTACGGCGACTGCTATCGGCAACAAACACAGCGCTTATTCAAACGTGGATTCGTTGTTGGCACCAGACTTAGGCAAGAAGTAAACGAGTGCATCAAGGCTATATTCTCAAACATTAGCCTTATATGCGCGCATGCCCCCAAGGAGGATGGAGATTTTCTGATTATTCAACCTTCAACCAGATTGACCATATTGCGATCGACGCAAGGCACTCCTGCAGTATTATGGACGTCGAACGTTACGAGGGGCTAACATTGACTCTGACCATTGACTCAGCTGTAAAATATGATCGGACAAATTATATGGATTGAATGGATGAACTGCACCAACTACAGAGGTATCAGTCTGAAGCCTTTCGTAAACAACCTGATTGGTCCATATCAATGTGGCTTCAGGCCAGGAAAGTCCATACCATCGACCAAATATTCACAATGTGGCAGATCTTGGAGAAAACCCAGACACTTCAAATCGATACCCACCATCTTTTCATCGAGCCATTTAAAGCAATCTCTAGTTTTGGCATCGCTGTAAAAATTGTCGAAGAATTAAACGAAGCATTTTATGTGCTTTGGAAGAAAGGCCTCGTTCACAGCGTGAATACAAATTCCCTTGGATTTGTTCCTACTTCCCAGTACACCTATCGTGAATGATATTCGAACGAGGGAAAATAGTTCCCTGGAAAAAATACCTATCGTGAATGAGAATTCGGGTAAAGTTTTTTTTGGATTTTCCCTCCGATATTTCCGCCATTATTTAGTTGGAGAATTTCTAATAAGCAAAATTTAAACAAATTAGTGAATAGAATAGGCGGTGGGTAACATAAAAAATGCCTAATGTCGAAAACAACTAATAAACATCAATTGAATGTTTTCTTAAATGACTCAATGTATGCGATTCCAGACATTGGCAGAGAAATTCAAAAAAGAAATAAGGGTGAAATTGCTCGATTTTGGAGAATGGTCGAGAGTGAACTAAAACTTACAAAAGGACTTCGCTAAAACTTGATTGCGTCAGGCCCACATAGCTATCTTTGACAAATCCTTTTTGATAGCCGCCATCTGCAAATTCCAAAGGATTTCTTAGGCCGTGTCAAAGAAGTTGCTAGCACGTCAAGTAAGTACTTGATTACAGGTTTGTTAACCCGGTAATATTTTTGAAACCTAAAAGCAGAGATATTGTAATGCTTTCCTTACAAAATTTAAAAGATTCCATGTTTACATACAGTGATTGTGGTAGTTCCAACGGATTTGAACAATCTCTTTAGGGTCTTCTAATTGAATGTTGTCGCTTGAATCCCATTCCATCCAATTCCTCAGTCACAACTCTTAATGCAATGCTAAACGCAATTTTTTTAAAAGCATTTTTTTTACAAAAATTAAAAAATCTTTGATTCTAACAAAATACAGATGTCAGAAAATTTTCGAAATCAGCTGTTTTGCTTTTCGAGGAGACATTTAGGTTCCAAGGGAAATCGAATTCCAGGGAGATAGGCGGATTTTATTCCTGGGAACACACGAATTCGGGGGAAAGAAATATTTTTCCGGAATTCACGATATGGCTGTCTATATCTATAGATATAAGATCATCATAACCTGGAGTCCCGCTATATGGACATGGACATTAGCGAAGTTGTGGAAAGCCCAATTGAATTAAGTTATCCCTGGATCTCTCTTACTAAAGATGCATATTAATTGAGGTCCAGGTCCACCACAAAATGGAACGCTGTTTGGCATTGTTTATATTGTTGATGTATCGTAGCTCAGGGAAAAGAAGAATAAAGCAAAATAATAACCATCGAAATAAATAAAACACAACAGAATTATAGTGGAGAAATATTAAAAACCACTTTTATTAGACCTGCGACCTGCTCATGCTCGCTCCTGCTGAAAGACTAACTCTCGTTATACAATTACTAGAATAGAACCTTCTCGTTCTTTCGTTAAGTTTATATGTATACTCTTTCAATACATCGACTGCAGAGTTGCAATACTCATGCAGTTCGATACAGTTGAGATTGTAACAATATTTATGTCCAAGTCCCAGCGGTGTGGGCATTTCTTTTCAATAAAACACTTGGCATAATTTTCTGATAACGTCAGAGTCCCAGCGCACCGACCTGTCAAAATATTACACCGGAAAAAGAAAACGCCTCGTAAAATGTTGAACCCGATACCCGACAGAGCGAATAGGAAAACTTTAGACCCGAGCACTGAACGTCTTGTTAAACATAAGACCTGACAGAGCGAAGTGCTGCTATAGCTAAACTTCACTTAAGGACTGGTTGTGTTTGTGTATAGATAAGTAATGTCGCTATTATTGACGAAATATGTAGGAGTATGAATATTTTTTATTTATTTAAAAAAAAACAAGAGCGAAATTTTCAAAAACTTTAAAATTATGAAACTTTTGTGAAATTGGAAGAAAAGCTACATCAGACAATAATGGGGCATATTATGCTTACTGCGAATTCATCAATAGTCCAACGTCCAACAGATTCAACTAGTAGTCCAGCTTCTTTCAACACCATTCGTTTGTGTGTTCAGTTTCGGTACCAAAAACTGTAAAATTGCCCTCATATGGTTGAATCTCATAATCGCTGCCAATAGACACTGTCTAGGGTTGGCGGTGCATTACTGCATACCTTCGTAAAGAGTAACCTCACCAGGACACGAGAGATCAAAGAAAAAATAGTAGACACATTAATTCAGCGGGTGAATGCACCACCACTCATAAGTAACGCGTTAAACACAAAAATAAACGAAAAAAAAAGTAATATTCTCCCCAGACCTTTTTCTCGCTAATTTCTTTTATTTAGATATTTTATTCCTTTTTTTTTGTATTGGTGCACAAATTTTGTATACATTATCCAGGGGAATCACCCCAGATTTTTAATTAATTTTCTTTTTGTTTCGTTTTACACCACCACCGGGGATACATTTCAAAATAAAATAAACGAAATGCGTACTGAAGGGACCTGTAATTTTCAATTTTCTTACCATTTTTAAACAATTACACACTTAAAGTTGAAAATATGAACAGGATAGTTGAGGGTGATATAATTTGTTGATACTTTTATGTAACTTAATTTGCATATAGGAAGCGCACTATAGCACAGATACTGATTGTGGGAATATTGGAATTGCGTTTGTATATATTCAAGCTAAGGATGTACCTACGTTGATAGAATCCTGTAAGCTGGCATTAAAATCATCTCACAAGCAATGCATGAACATGAATATTCTTTGAGTCAAGGTAGTTGCACTGATGTTAAAATACTGACGGTACGACTTATGTGGGCTCTTGGCAAACACTGTAACTTACCGCTTTAACTAGTTAATTTCAACGTCTTGGGCGTTATTAAACAGCATTTCAACAATCTTCCACTCTACTGTGCTTAACGAACGAGTGCGACGCTAAACAACGAGTCAGACGGTGTTGTAACTTACGACACGATATGTACGTCGGTGTGAAGCGATCCATGGTTAAAATTGTAGGTACTACTTAATTGACATTTCAAAAACATGTCTACTTAAGTCAATAGGTTAATAAATGTAAAAGCTATTCAATCTTTACATACCGGTATAAAAGATGGCGCACCCTGTATGTTCCCTACCAGCAACATTTTTGTTTTTGCAAAGGACCATACCCGTGAAACTTCTCCCGCTAAATTATTGATGTATAAGTTTAATATTTTTAAATTGTTCATTTAAAAATCAATATTTAACACTTACGGCCATATTATTCACTCCCTTTAATCCGGGTTAAAGGTTACACACGGGTTTAAGTGAGTTTAATTCAAAAATAAAACCCAAGTCCATAATATTCACACGTTAAACCGAAACATAAACCCAGTTTTTTTTTTAATTTGACAGCGTTTAATCCGATTTAATTTAAACTGCACTACGGAGACCAGTTTACGTACTTTTACTCGGGTTAAAACTCAATTTCATAATGTTCACTGGTTTTTTTAGGTCATATTTTTGACATTTCTTTGCTCGCATGAGGCAGGAAATAAAAAGTGAAATAAAATTCCTATCAAGACGCTGAAAAATGGATTTTATTTGTCATATTGCCGAACTGCGTCGGAGAGTTTCATAATTTTTGAACATGTTGTCTGTATCTGCATGGGCCACACCATCGGCACTTTGTTTCATATGAGCTTCATTTGCATTTGATAGTGAACTTTGCTCAAATGCAGAAAATATCCATAAAAATTTGATAAACAACCTAAAACAAATGTCATTATTTGTGAAATTTGACATCACGTACGTTTAAACGGATTAAAAACGGTTGTAAGTGCTTCAAATGCGCATTTAAATCCATTTTTAATCCATAGGGTTTAATGAATGTTTTTTTTTCAGTGAATAATATGGACATAGGTTTAAATTGTCGGATTTAAAAAATGCGGATTAATGGATGGGTGTAAAATTAACTTAAACCTGGGTTACACCCGGAGTGAATAATATGACCGTTGATGTTTGATTTTTATTGATTTTTTCATATATAGCTGTTCCCGCTTATGTGCCCACAGTTCAGTTAAGTTTAGTATTAAGTCTCAGGTTTGTTTAAACAATAAAAATCAATGTTTTTATTGGAAATGCAACGCCAGAAGTCCAGGTCGACAGCATACGTAGAAACAAACAAACATACAATCGTCAGCATAAGTATTTTGACAAGATCAAACCTTTTTTTCTATTCTGGCAGAAACTCAAACCAAAAAAACTGGTGAAAATACTAGTTTTTTAGTTTTAAATATATTTAAAAAATTAAACTAAACATAATTTGAACTTTAAAAACGAAAAAAAAAATATTTAATAAAAAAATACATCCCCCCAGCATAAATAACTTTCTGCAATGGTATTGAAACAATTTCGACGAATTTTTGCAGCATTTCTGCAAGAATGTCATCCCAGGGACCCAGTGCTTTATTATTTCAAAAATTGACTCCTTTCTGCTCCGAGTCAGAGAAACAGTTCTGTTTTTATTTAATGTAAACTCATACATTTTCAATGAGTGATATCTTGTTGGAGAATAAATGGCAGCAGGATTCGCATATCACCGGATGGATATGAATTCGCATTCTTTAAACTTTAAAGCATTTGTGCTGGTTCATAATCAATTCGAACCAAATCTAAAAGGCCGTTGGACGAAATACAACTTCTGAACCCGCCATCACGCTTACTGGTCTGAACGATGATCCATGAAACTCAAATGAATTCTCGTTCTTCCATAAAACTCGGCTCCAGAAGCTTTTATAGGTATAGGTACCTACTATTGGGCGATTTGACTTAAGTACCCTTTCCTTTCAGAATATGTACCTTGATTCTTAAATCAAATCCATTTAGCTGCCTTTAAATTGTCTTCTCGCTTATTGAGGTTTCAGTAATTTTTTTCTTTCATTTCAAGCTCGAGAGTTGTGGGTGTTAAACCAGCATTTATTATAAAGATCCTCAAAATACATCTATCTTTCTCGGTATAACTTTTTTTTGTTCTTATGTGCTTATTGATTTTGGATAGATATTTTTGATTTGCATCGATAAATTAAATTATTCGCTTATTTTTTTTAACAAAAAGACCGCAATCCTACTTTGTGAAAAAAGTTGCCCTATTTTCCATATTTAACTCTGTCATTTTCTACATATTTTAATCAAAATGTACCTCACATCTATCATAACAACTTTGAACTCAAACGAATAGCAATTTTTTCGCCAAACAAACCGTGTAATATGGCTACGTCAAAATACTTATACCGAAATTTCCGAGTTCAGTTTTATTTCACTTTGCTTAACGAAAATAAAGCCCAGTCGGCCTTATATCACATTGAGTACATAAATATCTACCATTAACTATTCGCACTTACTTTTTAACCATTATTTTCTAATATTTTTCGTTCTATTTACTTAAGCATTTGAAATTTGAGAAAACAATAGTTCGAAATTCGGGTGAAAATTTATCTAGTTATTTAGTTAACATTTTTGCAAATTGTCATTATATAAAATAATTGCTTCAGCTTTATAAATGCGAAGCTTTTAGGAGTTATGCGCCTTGTAGGGCGACTTGCATTTCAGTCAAAATACTCATGCTTAGATATACTTATTAAGGTGAATGTTCGTAGCACTATTTTGTCACAAGCGATTAAATATAACAAAGGTAGGTAGGTAGGTAAGTTGGTGCCCTTGTGGCGGTTGCCACGGCTTCACGTAGACCATCTGTATAACAACGAGCGTAACAAAAAATTAAATCGTTGACTACGAGCGATAACAATCAGCCGACGATGAAAAAAATGGGGACGAAGAGAAAAAAAAGACGAGCCTTTCTAACCACGTTATAATTTAATGTTACCCATAAGCTGGTCCAGATCAAAGTGAACGAGAAATCCACTCAGCAGCAACCAGCAACGCGCCTCCAAATCTTACGCACTTATTTACCTCCATGAGTGTAATTCTAATTATATACCGGTTCATTGTAATCGGCAGCTTGGTTTCGGTTAGCGATTTTGGTAAGGCGAGATAAGCGAAGAGAGTAAAGCTGTTAAGAGTGCGATTGTGATGTGTGGGTGCTGCTGTGTGGATATCTGATGGTTCTCACTGTAAATGCATTACATAAACGAAGGCGAAATGCGTGTACAGTGAGTAACAATGATTGTTATGTACATAGGAATTAGTTATTTTACGATCAAATCTAAGACATGAATATGTTAATTAAATTTATAATGAAATATAGTTTAACTTATTAGAATTAAATTTAAAGGAAATGAAAAAAATAGAATATAATCCAAAACATTCCGCCGCCCCTGGAACAACGTTTCAGCACACAGGTAGCACTGCCAGTTTATGAATGGGACGTTTGAAAGTGCCGCTGGCCGTTCGCAAAGTTACAACTCGAACAAGGCCGTCCTGGCCTGGGTGAACTTCGGAGACGCGCCCCATAGCCCATTTGCCGGGTGGGAGGTTGGCGTCTTTTATGACGACCAGGTCGTTGACTTTGATGTTGACTTCTGCTTGCTGCCAACGGGGACGTTGTTGCAGAGACGTCAGGTACTCAATGTGCCAGCGCCTCCAATATCCTTGAATTTTGGCTTGTAGATTTTTCCAGCACGACAAACGATTAGTTGGAACGTCAAGCATAGGCTCCGGTACAGCTGCAAAGGACTCACCTAGAATGAAATGAGCGGGGGTTAGCGGATCTAAATCAGTGTCAGATATTTGGCATAGGGGCCGTGAATTTAGCAACGCTTCGATTTGCGTTAACAGCGTATAATACTGTTCGAAAGTAAGAATGTCAGCTCCTATGACTCGGCGAAGATGCTGTTTCACCGACTTTACCCCCGCCTCCCACAAACCTCCGAAGTGAGGTGCAGAAGGTGGGATGAAATGCCAGGTAGTTCCGTCGCGAGCCAATGATTCCGCTACCAGCGAATTATGATATTCCGAAAGAACGAGTTCATGCATCTCCGATAATAAGCGATTGCATCCGCGAAAGTTTGTCCCATTATCGGAATACATGTGCGAGGGTTTTCCGCGGCGTGAAACAAAGCGATGGAAAGCGGCAAGAAAAGCTTCGGTGGTTAGATCGCTAACAAGTTCTAAATGAACCGCTTTCGTCACGAGGCAAATAAATAACGCGATAAAGCCTTTGGTTGAGGAACTTTTTCTGCCCGACTTCACTTTAAGCGTAATGGGACCGGCGTAATCACAACCGCAATGTGTAAACGGTCGGCAAGACTGAAGTCGTTGTGGGGGAAGATTACCCATCAGCTGAGTGGCGGTCGCTTTTCTTTGACGGAAACAGGGAACACAGTCGTGAACGATTTTACGAAGGAGATTTCTGCACCCGATTATCCAATATTCTTGGCGAATAAGGGCAAAGAGGGTCGATACCCCTGCATGCAGAAAACGTTTGTGCGCGTCGACGATAATAAGTTGAGTGATGATATGCCCTTTAGGTATGATTATCGGGTGTTTTGTGTTGAACGAAAGATCAGCTTGTTGAAGTCGTCCTCCGACTCGTAAGATGTCATCGCTATCCATGAAAGGAGAAAGATTAAGAAGCGTACAGTCTTTGGGAAAGAAACTATGTTTTTTGTAAAATTGTATATATGCACCAAAGTATTGATACTGTAACCATTTGATGATACTTATCTTGGCGTCGTAGGCTGCCTGGGGCTGTTTAAGGTAGTCGGATAGCGATGGTAGTTGTTTGCGAATCCGAGCTATGAATCCAAGATATCGAGCTACTGTTCGGATGAGGGTACTCCACGATGAAATTCGAGTTGACAGCTGTTCATATGGATGCTCCTTGTTGATGACGTGATGTGATTGGCATGAGCTCTTCCTCATTTCGAACAGGCAGGTAGAGTCTTCTTCAGGTGTGTCTTCAATCGGCCACAAGGCCGAATCTTGGCGAAGCCATTGTGGTCCGGTCCACCAAAGTGGGTGATCGACGAGCTGCGAGGGTGGGATACCGCGGGAGGCACAATCCGCAGGGTTAGATTTACCGGAGACATGGAACCAACGATTACGCGGTATTGTGCCCAAAACTTCTGAGGTACGGTTACCGACGAAAACACTCCAGCGACGAGGGGGAGACGACAACCATGAAAGCACAACTTTGGAGTCACACCAGGCATACACTTTAGCTACGTGAATATCTAGGGAATTTCGAATCGCGACAAGTAGTTTCGTGAGCAAAACTGCTCCACATAGTTCGAGACGTGGGATACTTAGTTGTTGTATCGGAGCTACACGAGATTTAGCGGCGACGATATTTGTTACATAACTTCCGTTTGAGAGTTTATAACGCGCATAAATAACGGCAGCGTATGCAGATTCCGATGCATCGGAGAATCCATGCAATTCAAAGGAATCATCACCGAGACCGATTATTCGCGGAACCGAGATTTTTGTTAGCAATGAAAGTTCATCTCGATAAGAACTCCACAGGGTAGCGGTTGTAGGCGGAACTTGGTCATCCCACTCCAATTTTCGATGCCAGAGCTCCTGAAATAAAATTTTCAAACGAATGACCGAAGGCGATAAAAACCCGAGGGGATCAAAGATTCGCGCCACGTCTCTAAGAATTTGGCGCTTGGTTATCACGTCATTTGGGGTATAATTGAGCCGAAAACTGAATACGTCACTTTGAGAGTTCCAGTGTAACCCGAGAACTTTGACCCATGGGTCCGCGTTGGAATGAAGTGGAATATTTTCCCGAGAAGAACTATTTACATTCTTAAGGAGGTCGACACAATTACTTTGCCATTTGCTTAGTTCCATACCGCACTTGGAAAGGAGTTCAATAAGCGAGTTTTGTTTCGATATGGCTTCTGACAATGTGTCTGCTCCTGAGGCGACATCGTCCACGTAAAAATCGTGAAGGATCACTTCCGACGCGATTGGGTGGTCATTTTCATAATCCTTGGCGAGCTGCTCGAGAGTTCGAACCGATAAATAGGGTGCACACGATGTGCCGTATGTCACAGTGCGAAGTCGAAAATGTTGGAGTGCCTCAGATGGCGATTTCCTCCAAAGAATGCGCTGGAAGTCCGAATCCTTCTTTGTTACCCATATTTGACGGAACATCTTTACGATGTCCGCAGTGAACACAAAGGCAAAGCGACGAAACCTGGTGCAGACAGAGAAGAGATTTCGCTGAATGGGAGGGCCGATCATAAGGGAATCATTAAGACATTTTCCATTCTTGTCTCTAAACGACCCATCGAATACGACACGCAATTTTGTCGTTGCGCTGTCAGGCTTCAGCACGGCGTGATGGGGTAGGTAGTACACATTAGGATTTCCTATTTCCGCGGCAGGAACGGGTTCCATATGTCCTAGCGCAAGATACTCGTCAAGGAAATGAGTATATTTAGCAAGAAGCTCGGGGTTTTGAGAGAATTTTCTCTCCAGTGATTTGAGTCGCGAAACCGCCCCTGATAGGGTATCTGTGAATTGTGGTGTAGATTTAAATGGGAGACCGACGACGTATTTCCCTTCAGAGTCACGATGGTGAGTTTGTAGGAAGTGTTCCTCGATTTTCACATCTTCCTCCGACATAAGCGATTTAGGATCTACCTCCTCGACTGTCCAAAAAGCTTGCAAAAGGGAATCGGTGTCTAGCGAAGTATGGTTTGAAACGATATTGGGACTTGAATTTGTTGAAAGTTGTCCAGCCAAAACCCAACCAAAAATGGTATGTTGTGCGATTGGATGACCCTGTCTGTTTTTGGTCACCTTTCCATGGAAGATTTCCCAACACTTATCTGCTCCTAACAAAATATCAATAGGCCTGGATTCGTTGAATGACGGATCAGCTAAATCCAACTCGCGTAAATGATCCCAGTCCTCAATCGAAAAGGAAAATGTTGGCAAGTTTGTAGTAACGTTGGGTAAAATATAAGTATTAACTTGAATACAAAATAACCCACAGCGTGACGAGATTGCCAAAGAGGTGAGGCCTCTGGATGTACCTGCATTGGTAGATCCAATACCGTTGACCGATATCCTAGCGTTTCTTCGCTTGAGTCCTAATCGCTGAGCACATGACTTAGTGATAAAAGAAACCTGGGAGCCTGAGTCGATTAGAATGCGAACTTCATGGGATTTTCTATTAATGTCTCGGACCATTGCAACAGCGGTGGGAAGAAGTGTTTGGGTTAATTGATGAGCGACGTTTACCGAATAATTATTATTAGCAACGTGTGCTGACGAAGTTGATGGTTGGGGAGACGAGTCGACGGAAACGGGATCGAAAGAATCGCTGGTATGAGAACCAACCGAGGAATTATGTTCCGATGATGGTTGCCGAAGATGATTAACCGAAGGGTCATGAACCAAACTATGATGGCGTGAATTGCACGATTTGCATCGACTGGTAGATGGACAACGAGCGGAGGAATGTCCATTACGCAAACAGTTAAAACATGCCTTTGACGACTTGACGTAATCTCTTCGAGCTGAAATTGCCATTTTGAGAAATTGTGGACATTGCCAAAGTCCGTGAGAATCACTGCATTTAATGCAATGCGAAGAAGAAGAAGCATGCATACTTTTTACAGCTGACGATTTTGCTTTTGATGCATTACGACTGTTGCCGCCTGTGGAGTTTTCCAAAGCCTCACAATGAGTCTCCAAAAACTTTAGGAATTGGTCGATGGTAGGGTAGTCTTCAAGAACACTGGTCTCCGACCATTGTTTTCGAGTGTCGGGGTCCAACTTGTTTAGCAGAATGTGTATTAACCATGGATCCCGGTCCCGCGAGTTAAGCGAAATAAGCCCTCTCACCACTTCGTCTGCTCCGTCAGAGATTTTCCGAAGAATGCGAACGTTGGAAGTGTGGGTTGAGGGTAAGTCCATAAAAGTTTGAATGAAACCGGTTATCGCGTACCGTGGTCGATGGTATCTACTGTCGAGACGCTCCCAAGCCGTTTCATATGTGGCGTCACAGAGTGGCAAATGGTTAATTAAGCTTAGGGCTTCGTTCCGTAAATAGGATTTCAAATACTGAAATTTTTGAAGAGGCGTTAAATTGGGTTTATTATGGATGGCACCCTCAAACATATCTCGGAAGGCAGGCCATTCCTGATAATTTCCCGAAAACGGTTCGATTCGAATTGTTGGAAGAATAAGGTCTGTTCGCGGCGAATTTTGCGATTTGGCAAACGATTCAATAAGAATTTTTTGTTGTTCCGCTATTTGAATAATTGCATCCTTACTTTTTTCCGCATTTTCACGTTCCCGAAACGCGGATAATAAAACCGATTTGACTAATAAATATTTAGTCTCAAATTCCTCGAACTCTGGCAATGGGTCCGTATAACCCTCTGTCTCTACCAACTCGTACATTTGTTTCTGCGAAGCATCAAACTCTTTCCACAAATCGTCTGCTTTGAGAAGTTTGACCTCAAGTTCAACTAATGACGAATTTGCACTAATGCTCTCTGAAAACTTGGCTAACTTTGTCAAAGAGCCTTTAATATGACCACGAGTCAACCGAAGGGCAGCGAGTTTGACCGAAGAAGACATTTCAATTGAAGGTTTTCTTTTGTATTTAACGACACAAAACCGAAAAGTCAGATAAATGTTTTTTGTTATTTTTAATACGAATATTCGACTTTAATTAAAGCGCAATATATTCCTCAAAACAAATCCCACGCACTACCTCGAAATGAAAATGTTCAAATTCCACGAGATGGTGCACGTGGTCAATATATATTTTCGCGAATTTGATTGGCTTTAGCGAATTAGCACAATACAAATAATCGCACTTTAATTATGTACACTACTGTATGTATATTGTCTAAGCGAGATCAATTCGAAACACAAGAATCCGGCTCGAAGGACCAAAAATTTGTATAACAACGAGCGTAACAAAAAATTAAATCGTTGACTACGAGCGATAACAATCAGCCGACGATGAAAAAAATGGGGACGAAGAGAAAAAAAAGACGAGCCTTTCTAACCACGTTATAATTTAATGTTACCCATAAGCTGGTCCAGATCAAAGTGAACGAGAAATCCACTCAGCAGCAACCAGCAACGCGCCTCCAAATCTTACGCACTTATTTACCTCCATGAGTGTAATTCTAATTATATACCGGTTCATTGTAATCGGCAGCTTGGTTTCGGTTAGCGATTTTGGTAAGGCGAGATAAGCGAAGAGAGTAAAGCTGTTAAGAGTGCGATTGTGATGTGTGGGTGCTGCTGTGTGGATATCTGATGGTTCTCACTGTAAATGCATTACATAAACGAAGGCGAAATGCGTGTACAGTGAGTAACAATGATTGTTATGTACATAGGAATTAGTTATTTTACGATCAAATCTAAGACATGAATATGTTAATTAAATTTATAATGAAATATAGTTTAACTTATTAGAATTAAATTTAAAGGAAATGAAAAAAATAGAATATAATCCAAAACACCATCAGTTGGGTCCATTGTGTCCAATTACGGGTACCATCCATTAAGAACCTGTTAAAGAAATTAATTACACCGCTTATTAAATTGAGCCCCATAGGTTTAGTAAGAATCACTTGGGGTCTCAAAGCTCTGTTAAGTGCAGGTTCTTTAGTTTGTCCTGAGAGTAGCTTATGATGCAGAGTCTGTTTATCTATAAGAACCATCCAGATTTGAGTATGAATCTCAGTAGTTCTTTAAGATCCACATTCTCCAGATCTTCCAGCTCATCAAAGAAGTAGCTATTAAGAAACCTTTTCCTATTATTTATATAAATAAAAATATAACAAAACACAAAGTTTGTTGAATTACACAACACGATGAAATGAAATAAAAGAATTGCAACCAACTTCAGATACACGATATTTTAAGGGCTCAACTCATAGAATACCTACGTCCCTCCCGTCCCTCCCTTGGCATTGACGGATATGCAAAATTACGTGTTTAACGAAAGCAGTCCCAAAAAATACGTTACATATCCTTCCGACATGCGAGAATGCGTTAAAATGTTGTCTGCTGGCTGCTGGGTTATTTTAGTAAACGCTTGCTACTTTAACGATTTGCATAACAGTCGGCTAATCGAAAAGAGCATGCAGTTATCGAGAAATTGCAGTTTGCCGTATTGATTAATTAGCGAAAAGTTCTGAAACAATTCCTTTGAATCGTGGAAGATTATGGCCAATAAAGTACGCATAGTTGCCCAACCCCTATTTAGCACTGGAGTTGAAATCCTCAAGAAAACAATTATTTTCGTCTCGAAAAACTTTTGCTCATACTGTTTGTCTTTTTTGCCGTATAATTTCTATCGTCTACTACTTGTTTGTTTGTTTTTATTTTTTGTTCCAATGTAAGCTGCTTTCTATTTTTTGTTGACGTCTTAGAAATTATTTCGATCTCTTTATAGTTCGTAACTTCTAGAAAAACAAATAACTTATTCACACAGCGTTTAATATTTTATGCTTGTTGTGCATTGTTCTAGCTAAAGATATTTGGACAGTGTTTTTTGTATTGATTTCAGATTTATCATGGTTTTTACTCACTATTTCGCACTATTTTCTTATAGAAATATCTTATTTGTGTCAAATGATTATAATTCTTATACAAAGTCTCTCAATATCTATCAAGATCAGTACTACCGCGCTTTTTCTAAGAGGTATGAAGCCAAACATGTAAAATCTGGAAGCCATAAAAATCCAAACTCGATTTCTTTTTAATTCTTTAGGTACTTTTTGAAGTGAAACTTCTTTAAGCACGCTGAAGCTGTGGACTAAACTGGTGCAAATGTGTTACAAAGTGTTACGAAATGTGTGATTGATATTGTTTCAGTCTTGCACTTCACTACAGGAATACTGATGGTAAACTGCATGTAACTGGAGGGTTGGTTGAAATGGTATAGGCCGCAAAGTTCTATTTAAAATCGTCTTTAGAAATGTCTGGAAAGCTATCTAAATAATGGTGACGTAGTAACATTAGTTCATTAGTTGGCTACTTGCCAGTATCGTGCGGAGCTCTCAAAAGTTTCATTTCGATGGAAAATATCGTTAAGCTCTTTGGAACATATTTTTAAATGTTAAAATTTTAACATGCTGACGTCACTATGACGTAAATATTTGTTCTAATTGTCAGAATTCTACAAAAATGGTGACATGTGAAACTTACGTTTTCTAAAAAATGACACTATAATCGTGCATCATTTTGTCAAAAGTGACACCTTTAGTTGCATTATAATCAAGTCATGAATGTTTAAAGGTTTTTAAATATCAGGATTGATTTCAACCTTTGGAAAGACCATGTTGAACTATCAAACAAAAACAAAAGAAATATGAAATCACAGATCAGCATCGGATATTTGCATTGTTTCGATTTATGGGCAGCCTAAAGTCATGCGGTGTGCATGGAAATGGTTTTGGATGGGTCTTATGGTTATTTAATTAAGATTGGGGTAGCTTTAGATATAAACACATTCCTATTTTAAGCTTTCTCGTATAAATAGGTAGGTAGCAGGAGTGAGATAAAAGATAAGACCAAATTTTGACTTGAAATATCAATAAATTATGATCATAGTCAAATTCATCAAAACCACACAAAATGATCTGAAGTTAATTAAAATGAAAAAGCTAAAGTACCAGGGACTTATTCTTGAAATTTTATGTATAAAGATCACTTCTCACATTTTCGCTAATACATACTTAGTTTGGTTGCACGTGACATCGAGAAACTCGTGGGTTCCACACCGAGAACTTAGATGTTCTTCTTAGATTTTGAGAAACAATAGGCACACTCAAAATTCTAGTTTTCTTAAGTCGACTAGATTGGTCTGACCCCAAAAAGTAGATTGGTCGGTAATGTCAATTTTCCTCCGTCACCCACGTATGTGAACTGTCAACTTAGTACCCATCAGTCACGAATTTCTTGACTAGATTCGTCGGCTACCTCCGTACTAAAAGCACTGACCGACTTCGATCAATCAAAACTGAGTCGCATCAATTCGGCCAGTTGTCAGACTTACTTAACTAGGTACTTGAACGCCCGCAAGGAGAAAATAAAAAGGGAATTATGAATCTTTCAGTAGAACACCTGACATCTGCATTTGGAATTTCGATCATATTTTACCTGGCGTGGGATTTTGAAAGATGAAAACGTTCAATCGCTTTCATTTAAACGACCGTTTTTCTTCATGTAACTTCGAAAACGATTGGAAATTTCATTTGTGTGAAAGGAAAAAATCGAAATCTTTTTTATGTAACTCCGAAAACGAAAGACGTTTTTGTTTCATGCGAAAGGAATACAGCGAATGATATTTGTTTGACGTTTCTTATTAGTTTTGGTTATTTAATTATTGATTGTGACTAATTTTTATTTAACCAAATATAAGCTGGCGAATTATTTATGAATAGCAAGCGATAGTGATATTTGCGTAAGATACTACAGGGAACAATTAATGAAAAATGTAAGTGTTAATTTTACTATTATTATTCAAATGTTCACCTTTGTTGCGACCAAAATATCAACAAACGAAATATTTACATTTAAAGCGGTCAGTTGAGCCGTCAAAAGGACATATTTGATATACAGCTTCACAACCCTTAACTTTTTTGTCAGACCGTTTCCTAAACCCTTGCGAACAAGAAGAAAGAAACCGAAAGCAGTTACACGAAGCAAATTCTCGCTTTTGCGTGACTTCTTTCGTTTTTTGAGATGCGAAAGTGGTTTTCGTTTGGTTTTTTAAAGAATCCCACCCCTGTAAATCATATGTTCTTTATCGATCAAAATTAAGTTGTTTAAAATATGCATCTATTTGAGATGATTCTTAATACAGTGCGGTACAAGTTAAATTCCATCCTTGGAGATATTTTTGTAGAATTTATTAAGGATTCTAAATCCTGCAGTAATCAGACCGATCCCGGTCAGTTCTACTCCAAACAGAAACCCCTTTTTTGGTGCAGTGGGTGGTCGAGTAATGCCACGCCCCACATAATATATCTATGCAGATAAGTGTGAGCATAAAACAGTGTTACACACGGTCAAAGCAAAGAGGCAGTCTTTCTAAGAGCTTAAATCAAACACATTAATTCAAATTCAAATATGATCCCACAATAAGTTATTATTCTCCCATTTACAAAAAGCAACACACGTCCTAATACTAATGGTAGCATGAAATTTAAATCGGCTTAACTAGGTGGTGCGGTAGTAACCCTCATAGTAGGATACAACTTCTGTGATGTGATAGATACATCACTATATACGTAGCCATACAAAGCCAACTGGATAGGAGCTTACCGTTGGCGTTTATCGAACACAAAACTATTGAGGAGAAAAAGAGGATTTGTCATAATATTGCAATGTCGTATCCATATTTCAGTCAAAATACGTTCGATATCAACCGAACGCACGCATCCATCACGGACCACCCGAACACGGTCCAAGCCCTAGCTGTAGGTAGATTCTTCTTCCGATGTTATCCCGGCGTACAATACCTATTCCATATAAATGGGTGTCGTACTCCATGTGTAACCCCCTCGCCATCGTCCTGCCGCACATATCAACCGAATCCCTATATGAAATACATCATACTCGGTATGGTATAGTGAAAAGGGACATAATATGTGAGCGAGCTACACGATATTGTCGTAAGAACACAGAGGATGATTTTATGTTTACCCTGGATTAAATGAGAATGAATATTGCATGCGATTTGCAAATTGTCTTCATTGTTCTCGTTAATGTGAAATTAGCATTATTAGGTAGATATACTTGGTACTAGTGTGTTTCGAGTAGGTACATATTAGGTTTTGGATTTATCCGTAAACATGATGTCATATTTGTACATTGTAAATTGTCCGAGAACTTTTGAATTTTCGGTTTATTCTCAGTGGTCTACTAATTACAAAATCCCACACCACATAGATGGGCCTAAAACGTGCACCGTATTAAATTCTAATTTATATTCACGCAACGGAGAATTAGATTTCGGAAAACGTTTTTATTTCGCCATGGTGTGGGTAAGTGGGTGATGTGGCTGGAGCAGAGCGCGGAGCACTCCACTGAACAGAGCAGAGCAGAGCAGGTAGGTAGTAATTAGAAAACATTTTCATCCTCAAATCAAATACATCTGTCAGGGGCACACATAGGTATTATATGGATGGAAACAGGGTTAGATATAACTTGCATATGGATATGTGTACTTACGACGAGTATGTAGGTATACCCAAAATGATGATATTCAGCACCAAATGTGTACGTAAGGAGGTGTTTTTAAATATTTATACAAGTTATTGTCGTTTGGACAGTATGTTTCGGATGAAGTGCGGGCTTTTATTTGCCAAATGAATGTTAGTTGCTGTAGCTGAGTGTTGCATATTTTACGGATTAGCTCTGGCATGCAGGTCTCGCAGGATTACACGCAGGTACCATCAGTTTTGAAACAAGATAGTCGAGCTGTATATTATAATTTTTGATGGCAACTTTTGGGGAGGATTATTGACATTGCGCGATGCCTAAACCAAGTTTTTCATTTTTAGAACGAATGGAAGGGACCTACAATTTTTTTTACTTGAGTACCGATCTGGCACCAGAGTTTAAAAAAAAAAACTACTCTACCTACTATATTCCCCTTAGCCAGGACTGGATTACTTACACGCACGCAAGCGTACAAGAAATACAAATCTACACCGACGGGTCAAAAATGGAAGTAGGTACAGGAGCCGGAGTATTCTGCGAGTCTTTCAAGTAAAAAACCATATCTACCAAGAATCTAGCCCTTTCTAAGATTACAATCTTCGTAGATAGTCAGGCGGCCATTAAAGCACAAGACAGCGTAACTATTAAATCAAAAACAGTCAGGGACTGTCAAAGAGCCTTAAACGAGATTGGCGAAAAGCACAAGGTCACTCTCTGCTGGGTTCCCGGACATAGTGACATTGATAGAAATGAGAAAGCAGATGAACTAGCAAGAATGGGATCGGAACTTGATGCAACAAATACCATTAGATCAATAGACATGAAAAAAATTAAGGGAAACAATTAACACCACATGGTCCAACAAAAACATTACTGTATTATAAAGGGTTTTCCAATAAGAGGTGTTATTTTGAATATCCCGCTATTTCGGTAGCTGTCACTTTTGAAGCTGTTATTTTTTGACATTTGACAAGTAGAAACTACGCCATTACTAAAAATGGAACAATACACGCTTCAACAACGCATTGAAATTATAAAAATTCACTACAAAAATGGTGAAAATTTTGCAGTCACAATTCGCAAAACTAAAGCATTTTTGGGTCGTCGTGAAGCACGTTGTCGGACCGCAATACAGAAATTGGTGGAAAAATTCGAGCTGTTGGGACAAGTTAGTGATGTGAAGAATAAAATCCGTGCACTTCGCTCAAGAACAACTGCTGTAGCCCAAAGTGTTGAACAAAACCAAGGTTTGTCCATTCCTCGTCGTTCTTTGGAATGAGGCATTCCACAAACGTGTTTAATGATTTTTTATGACCAGAGTTGTATGGTATTGATCTGGAAAATGTTTACTTTCAACAAGACGGCGCTACGTGCCATACAAGCAACGAAACTATTGATCTTTTACGGGAAAAGTTTCTCGAAGAGATGATCACATTTGGCCACTGAGATCTTCTGATTTAACACCTTGCGACTTCTTCCTTTCGAGCCACGTGAAAGATAAGGTCTTCGCCAACAGCCCAGCGTCGATTCAAGACCTCAAAGATGGAATTCGTGAGTCTATCGAGGACATAGGGCAGTCATTTTGCGATTTTGTTATGGAAAATTTCATGAAAAGGATATGGTCCTGTAAGCGTGGTCTTGGTGGCCATTTGGCTGATGTTGTTTTTTATTATTAACGGCATACCTTCCTTTTTATTATGAAATAAATATCCGATCATTTATCTCAAAAAAATGACATTTTTCTTTGAATATCAAAATAACACCTCTTATTGGAAAAACCCTTTATCTCGCAGCCGTTGGCCAAGAATCGACGAAAAAAGAACAAGATTTATTCTGAAAATGAATAAACGCTCGTATCTTAACGGGTGTACTGACAGGCCTTTGCACCATAGGTACTATGGCCATGAGACTATAGACATCAACTCACCAGACTACTGCAGGAGCTGTCAAGATATAGAAGAAACGGAAACCATCAAGCACTTGCTCTGCGAATGCCCAAACCTTCAAACTAGTCGACTCCGAAATCTGGGAGACAGACTTTTCGGAGACTTAGAGGGCGTAGTGCTGGTACCATTGACGGACATTATCAGGTTTGTTAAAAGTATGGGTTGGTTTTAGTAGGACAACAACAACTTTAAGAAATCAGGTTAAGTGTTTATGCATGACTACGACCAAAACTAAGGGACCACAGTGGACCAAAAGACCCCTGTGGTAGCACAGCACATAAAGCTGTGCAGTGTGCACTTCCCTCAAACCTTATACAAAACTTATACGAAAAAGCTAAAAATATGGAAAGAAATGTAATTATCTATCACTTTTTTTAAATTTTTTATTTTTATTTTTGAATAACTGTGACTTAAATGTTTAGTAGTTAAATATATGAATATCTTTTATGAGAAAATAATTTCACGTATGTAGGTATGATGCGTCACAAAAAATTGATGAAATGAAAATCTAAAAATGTCTATTTTTTATTTAAATTCAATTAAAATTTAGTACCTAATGCTTTTCGATAGACTTCATACTTTTTGTTTTTCCATCATTTGGGTGAAGAAATAATGCTGACGGTTTGCCTACTCGTGAAAAATGCAAAGTTAAGCTGTCCATGTGAATAAACTGGACATAAATTGATGCCGAACATTTTCAATGACTGACCGTACTACGGTCAAACGCAGAACGAACAGGAATCTAATCCATTTAAAATTGAATGGAAGATCAGATGGAATCACTTGGAGTCGGAGAATTAAAGCGTCTTCGCCTCAATTTCCCATTAAAAATATGTAGTTGCTTCGATGAGATTATTTTTGCTTACATATCTTGTGGACCATTTAACAATTTGAAAAGTAAATTGTCCGATGAGTGCTATGTCTATAATCAGGGGTATTTAGATTCTAACAAATATTCACTTGCATTTCCTCTCAGACGTTTGCGATGGAGAAAACCTTTAAATGTAATTTGAATTTTTCCGGTGAGTAATTTACAAAATTTATCACAACGAAACTAAAAATTCTCAGCGAACGGCAAATATAAAATTTTAAATTTATTTCATTTAAATATCTATCGAATGTCTTAGCAAATCTAGCCGAAACTTAAAGCGTCGAAACAATGTTTCTATAACTAATTTATATTTTCTCCTTTCGCTAAATACTCAAGAGTGAAATTCGTTATCATAAATTTGGAAAAAAAAATATACCGAAGAAGAGAATTAAAAATATCATCCCATCATAGACCTCACAAATTATCGAGTCAGTGATGAATATAAAATCAAGTAACTCAAGTTCATTAGAAAGGGTTAAGGTTGGGTCATTAGATACTCGTACCTCAGTACAGATGGTTAAATTTGATTCAAAACAATAGCTGTTCACCCCTTTCTTTAACGCTACTATTACCAATATGGGGTGGATTGCAATAGTACTGCACCCTATAGTAATTTGATTGTTATTACTTTTTGTTGTCGTTTTGGGAGCTCAAGCTCAGCTCATTTATTGACAGTGTCCACGTAAAATGAGACATGTGTACATAAGTACGTCTTTAGATATTGCATACCACAACTAATTACAGTTTGAAATGTTAACCTATTTAGTTTTGTAATAAAAGTGGCGTAGTGCCTCCTCATTATATTTACCAATGCATAGCAAGTATTACGAAGGTTTTAGGTTTTAGGCTTTCTCGTGGCAATACTACCTCGAGGCATACTACTTACTCTCTGCACATGAATCCTTATTTAAGCCAGGTCTCTTGATTCAACAGAAGACAGAGCGAGTTGAAGCCTATCCTCAAGAAATATTCTGCTTCTCCTATCAGAAAACCTCTGTCTGATAAATCGATGTCTTCCAGGTTGTTGGAAATGTTAAAAATCCCCGTCACTATATCATTTTTAAGCTCTTTTTTTTCGTTCTCGCCACGGCTATAAGCAACGTATTGTAAAAAAAATCCCTTGTTAACAAAAAATACTTAAGCGGGGTAATTATTGATGTGCATTAAGCTGGAAGATGTTTTCAAATCCAGCCGGCTGTATTTTTTAGCTGAATACAATTTTTGATTGGTTGTTTTTGAATGTTTTGTATTATTTAAAAAAAATACCTTCAACCTATTAATATGTTGCATTTACACAAGCACTTACCTTTGCTAACTTACAAACTCTTGTTTGAAATTAAAAACTCTACAACTGTTGTGTGTGAACTGACAGCACCTGCATCTTTTCGTACAATGCGCTTGAATATGCATACATAATTATGCATTACCTTTTACTTCAGCTCCTCTTCTTCGCTACAATATTTTTTTCTAATTTTGTTTTCCTAACAAAACCAATTTTACGGAATGGATTTAAAAAAGTATGCTTTCTTTACATTATCGCAAATCACCATACAATTTCCCAAAACAAAATTTACCAAGGTCTTTTGGCACAACTCAAAAAAGAAAACACCAGAGCTCAACAACTTGGCCGGATGTTATTTATGATTTTTTATAGTTTTTTTTAAGTATTCGTTTTCATTTGGCTGAATTTTAAGCTGGATTTTCGCATTTCTTTGACTGGATTTTAGGTTTCTGACTGGTTTTTCCTAGTCAAATTTTTGAGGAATGCCGATTTCAAAATGGTAACACCGTCTGAAGTTTCGCCGGGATTAAAAAACTATGGTTTCTGTAAGTTATCTATGAACCCACCTCACAAATACATAGGTACGACAGCGCACTTGTCTTACATCCGAATGACAGTTTCGTCATGTTCTCTGCCACGTCATGTTAGAAGGTCAGGTGGCACTGCACAGTTCCGAACAGAGCTGTCTTTTTCCTTAACCATTTTACAAGTATTAAACATAGAATGAAGTTGAAGTTTTATTTCTTTTGTTATTGTTTCTTTCTTCTTTTTGTAGATAAGTTCTTGTAGGTTCTTTCAAATTTGTAATTTTTATAAAAATTTTTAAAATTTATGAAACTATTTTGTCCTAAAGTATAAAATTCCAAGTAAATAAATAAATAAATAAATAAAAAGTTACTTTGGGTAGTTGGTTATAGGCTGTATAAGCTGAAAGTTATACGAGTTTTCACAATGCCAATATAATAATTACGTCTATTCAGTGATGACTGTAAGTTGCACAGATAAGAACTGAAAATAACAGCTTTTTATGATTCATTAGAAAGAAACAACTCATACAGCTAACGGAGAATCAGATTCGAAAAGTCACAGAGTTCCTTACTGAGCATTGCCAAGTTAAAAATAAAACACCTCATGACTATGGGAATAACTGAAGATAACACTTGCAGACTATGCAACGATTATGAAGAATCAGCAGAACACATGTCACTGTAACTGCCTAATCAGATTATTTACGTCATCACCATCTAGGACTCTAGGTAAACACTATCTTGAGTTCGAACGCAAACGTTGAATATTTTTGTAGGCGGTGCTTGTTGGGCACGAGATTTTCAACGATATGCGCGTTGAGTTATAACAACGCGTTGTTACGGTACGGACGCTAAACTGACGTCTCAAAAACATGTCTACCCAAGTCGATCGGTTGATAAATGCCAAAGTTATCAACATAAAAGATAGCGCACCATGTTTGTTTATGGATTAGCAGTGTAATATTTAAATATGTTAAATATTCAAACATTTTAAGTCGCTATTAAAATCATCAAGTTTTTTTTTGTACTTAGTATAATTTTATTACGAATAAAAATTCATAGGTATATCTATGTGAAACGCTTTAAGTACAATAAAAATCTATGGTTCGTATACCCACATTATTCATTGTTAACTCTTAACCCTCTCGCCGTATATTATTTTCCATGACGATGGTTATCTCTACGACCTAAGCCAAGGGTGCTGAAATCTCATCCTAAAGCATGAGGCATCATATCAGTAGCTCCGGTCAGCTCTAAATTTGCCTACGTCAAAACGGATTTTTACAAAAGAAAAGGCAGTGGGGTGTGTAAATGGCTGACAGTACCTACATTACATATCTATAGCTATTCGTGGACTGTCTACATATTCAATGCATATAATAATATCTGTGAATTTTCCATGCGAAACAGTAAAAATTTTAATTTTAAAAATGTGCTCTTGTTGACTTCTAATAAATTCAAATAATCAATACCTATGTTGCATAAATTCAAAATTTGGGAAGGTAAACCAAGAGCAATATAAGACTAGTCTCGAGGATTTTATTTTATCTATTAATTATTTGACTTAGAAACTCAGTTTCATCTATTATCGAAAGCAAAAAGGCTTTAATTCAGAAACTGTTTAATAAAATGGCATTAAGGTCTGCATAATTATTTGATGGTCTAGACATTATTTTTAAGTTGTTGTTAAAATGAACTGATGAAATTGTAACCACTCTATCTGCATTTAATTGACTTAAATCTTTAAGACTAACCTACAAAGGACTTGTAGGAATTTGAAGATGTGCAACGAGTGATCATTGCAAACACAGGATGTTGCAATGTTAGGTATAGAAATTAAAAAAGACATGCATCCGTGAGCGAGCGGTACTAGATTTTTTTGAGTTTACGTGCGAAACAATAACAAATTGTGGGGTAATTCAACCCCAGAGTTTTCTACAAGCTTTTATTTCGTTTCACCTGAAACCAAATCTTCCAACTGAATTTCGAATCACCATAGTTTTCGTGGCAATGCAATATGCAATATAAGGTTTAAAAATATGTTTAAGTTCTTATCAATCAGGGTCTTCTAATGGAGCGAGAAGGTGGCCACCATAGAAAAAGCATAAAAAGCATAAAAGCTAAGATTAGACTGTATACCAATTATGCATATGAATGCCAACAGGCAAATGACCAGATAAGCTGTCAAATGACCAAAATGCCAGGGTTATTAAAACTGTATATTAGACTACATGACTAAAATTACCAATAAAGTCATATTTGCCTTGATGGTCATTTAAGGCATTTGTTATTTATAACCCAATGTTGTAGTTGGGTAATGCTGTAAAGAAAAACAAAGCAAAAAAAGGGACCCGATATGTACGACTTGCGACATCGTAAAGTCCGGGTCGGATTTCGACAGCCGAAATCAATTGGCGGGTGAGATCGTCTGACCACTCGCTTTTAATCTGCTTTGTCGGTCTCTTCCTCGCCCTGTCAGCTTTTGCTTCCTGCATAATCCTGGCATCGCTAGCCGCCTCGATTGAGCTCACCGAAGACATGTAGTAGATGGATGTTCCACAAAAAGAAAAGGAAACACAGAAAAGAACTTAAAAGGGTAAAATAACAAACAAAATATACAGCAATAAAAAAATATTCAATCAAACACCGATGACAACAAAATAATTCAAAAATGCCAGAAACGCCACAACGAAATTTCAATAAAGTGCATATGGGCATACAGGCTTTATGCTGGCATTCGTCCTTATTATCCCATTACACTATATGCTATTTTGGCATTTTTATCTGTCAAAATCTGCCTGGTCATATGTGGCATTTAGGTCATCGGGGCATATGAGATATGCCCATTACATTGGGGACGTTCAAGTATCTAGTTTAGTAAGTCTGACAGCTGACTGACTTAGTGTATCTCTGTTTTGATTGGCCTAGATCGGTCACATGGGCAGCTGTGTCAGTTGACGTTTATGGAGGGGTAGCCGACGAATCTAGTCAAGAAAATCGTGACTGAGTACTAAGTTGACAGTTCGCATATGTGGCTGACGTGGGAAAAGTGACGTTCCCGACCAATCTAGTTTTTGCGTTCAGGTTACATCTCTTCCAGACCAATCTAGTCGACTTAAGATAACTAAGTTTTTGAATGTGCCCATTGTATGACCATATTTTGACAGGAGAACTGTCCGAAATTGGTATTTTATGACCACTTGGCATACCGTCTAATCCAGCCGTACTCAACCTTTTTCCAATAGGGGCCACAAATGCGTTTTAGATGTGGTGCCTCGGGCCGCAACGTAACATAAATATATTTACCTATACTCACTTTTTAATACAAAAAAGATAAAATTTCATGGTTTATTTACTGTTATTAAAAAAAATCTTGGTTTTAATGGGATCTCTGAAATTGTAAACTTTTTTTTAAAACTTTGTCAAGATCTGGCTTATTACTGCATGTCAGGTGGGCCAGTTCTAAAAGCTTGGCGGGCCGCAGGTTGAGTATAGCTGGTCTAATCTAACCATGAGACCCCCAAACCTGCACTCTGCAGTCCTCTTGCAGCTGGAGAAGTTACGAGACATTTGTCAATACGATTTTCTGTGTAACAATACTAACGCAGTAGGGACACTCTCTTTATATACCTATGTATTTCAATGTCAAAACAATGTTATTAAACACTTATTCAACGACCCTTTTAAAAAATGGTACCTACACAATCCATTTTGCCTGTACCAAAACATGCGTCGTGCTGCGGTAGACGAATGATTGTGGGTTTTTCCACAATACTTTTTTAAAGGCGTACTGACTTGATCCTCGTTGTGTGTAGGTATCTTTACACTTTGTGCAGCGATACATTATTACTTTTTATTAATGATTTTATGACTGGTTTTGCTGTTTTTTTTTTGCACTGATTACACCTAATTAAGAACCTCTACAAGCTACAACCTACAACTACCTTTCAGTCTAAAGTATGAAAATATATGCTTCTTCTTTGCTTTAACTTTGCTAAATTAAATACAGTCAAACCCGCTTAACTGACTAGCTTATGTTAGCTTGGCGGTGCTTACGTTTTTTCATAATGTAGATATAATTGAAGGCCTTACATTTTTAAAGACTTGAATTCTTATCAGTAGGTATCTAGTGTGGAAAAAAAATCAAGAAAACACAATAAATGGCGACGCGTGTTAGTTCTTAGTGCAAACAAATAGGGGTCCAGGTAAATGGTTTTTGAAAGATAAAGTCCAATTCAATATTGAATTTAAAAACATTTTAAGAAGAAACGTGAATGTGAATGTGAAACATTCTTCAGCACGACCTTCTCAATAATTTTTAGATGCGTTATACAGCGTTTAAAAATCAAACATAGGCATTTTTGAATGATATGGGACAGAGAGATCCGTTGGTCAGCGGTCAATGCTTATGAAAGCGAAAAAATGAGATCACAAATCAGACGCATAAAGTGTCATGGGTGTTTTACCCATAATTATAGATATGTAAACCGAAAATAAATACAAATTCCGGCAACCAGCATTTCTGCAATCACTTGTCAAATGAGATTGGTAATTGCTGTCAGTAAATCTATTAACAATTCATAAATCAGTTAGGTACACAAAATATATAAAAAAAACTGTACATTCATAACTTCCAGAAGCCATTTTGTTTAAAGGAAAGCAAAATTCCGTAGACCACGCTGTAATGATATCAAGATGGCTGTTTCGTGTTTTTGCGTGGTAGTACTGTCCCTTTCAGTCAGACGGCTATTAAGTATTTGGCGTCCCTTTATTCATCCGTGTTAGGAATGTTTGATCGTGTAACTAGAGCATTAGAAGGTCTGTTGCTGGAATAATTTTGAATGGAAACGTATAGGTAAGTTACATTTGATAGCTTTTACTGTGAATATTTAAACAATTATAAAAGAAATAATAGAATTATGAAAAAAGCCAACAACTAGCTAAAAAGTCTTAGCGTAACACACAATCATGTAATTCTTATTTAATTTTTAATGTTATATGGCAGGAATATTTGTTTTTTTTTTTAACAGAGCACCCTATGCCGTTTCCTAAAAGACACTACCCCTCTCTTATCTCTCTCTTACACAGTACTTATAATATCCATCCCTTTTCTATCTTATTATTTGGTGTAGGTTTAATCAAAAGTTCGTTTTATAGACTTTCGCCAACGACCACACCACGCTGAATGCATCGGTTCTCGTCCGATCACCGAAATTAAGCAGAGTCGGGCGCGGTTAGTACTTAGATGGGGGACCGCTTGGGAACACCGCGTGTTGTTGGTATGTGTGACTTTTTGCCTATTCATTCATCCGTTTTTGTTGCTACCTTTTCCCAACCATTTTTTACGAGTTATGTATCATGTATCTATAAGATAATACCGCAGACAAATCAAGCAATACGTATAACATAGAAAACACTTAAAAATTTTCTCTAAGGAGTTAGAGAGACTGAAGCTCGTTGCAATTAACGAGGATTTGCCTTACATAGTGATCTCAGTCAACGCTGAACAGCGGTCTGTTATTCTTTCTTGCATATTCTTAGTACCGGCACCAAATCTTCTTTATTTTCCTTGTGTTTTTCCAAACTTGGTGAAACTTACCACATCAGAGATGGCATATCTGATGGCTTGCTGGCAGCGCTACAGTTGGTCTCCAGCACTTGAATCCTCCATATGAGTGTTACGTAATGATGGCGAATGTAGCTTTGATAGGGAATATCACTAAACTTTCACATGTTAAGCTGTTAAGCTTTGTTGCCTTACCTAATTACAACCTGGAGCTGCAGTAAGTCTACGAAGTAGATGTCCATATTCTAAATTATGCACACATGGGTACCCTCATTCGACATATTATTATAACTCAATTGATAATATTCTATTGGGTTGTAAAAATTAATTTATTATTTGTTACGTAAAAATTATGTTCATAATTTCACGTTTAACTGACTTTTTTTTCTCAGTGTCCATTTTACGTAGCGTCGCAGCGACAAGCTCTCCAAAAATAGTGTCCTCGCATCGGTGTTTTTCAGTAGCTCTATTTTCCTGCAACGCGTTCTTCTCGTCGTGAACTTTAATTAGTTTCGGACATGCCACTTGCAGTGTCTCTTCTTCTTTGGCATTGCTTTCAATTTCATGATTACTTGAACTTTCTATCGGTTCGTTTGTTGATTCTTGACTGCTTCCATTTTTGGTATTTTTCTGCGTACAGACAGTGGAAGAATTTTCCTTTTCAGCTTCTTCCCCTACAAGAACCGTGTCTTCTTGTGTGTCGAAGTCAGCAGCTGTTACAGAGTGTTGGTTCGTCGAAAAAGAATTATTATTAGATTGATATAATAATGGTCCATCGTTGCAATCTTGGCTGACCTCTTCTGTGAGATCAAATGTTTGGGGGATTTGTTCCATATCCTTATTTTGTTCTTCTTCTAAGTCCAATTCTAAAAAAATGTTCCCTTCATCATCGCTTTCATCTTCCAGATCCTTTTTTTCAATAATGAATTCAGGTTGAGATATAAATTCGTTTCGTTTTGAATGCTTTTCGAATGCATTAATGTCTACGTGCTCTAAAAGAAAGGACATTTCCTCGAAGTATCTAAAAGTACTGCGTCCTCTTTGTAAATGGGCAACATACTCCTCTAAGAATTTTGATCTTAGCAAGTGCCATCGACTTTTAACCCACGGAACTAAAGTAATGAAACTTTAGTGCATGTTGTTTATAGATAAATGTATTATAATACCTTCAGTCTTTAGTATAGTTGCTATTTCCTTCCAGTGTGATGTGCGGTGACGGAAATCGCTTCCTTTTGCGTAAAGGGTAGGCTTCTGTTGGACTAGTTGTATTAAAAACAAATTTTTATCCTCTTCCATTTTCTTACGAACACACAATGTTTTGGTTGGATATAGAATTTAAAATAAAGATGCGGCAGCTAATTAATTTGTCCAATGAAAATTGTAAACAAATATGAATGAACAAGTTCAGGCGGGAACATAGGGGCATTAAAGTAAACCAGGTATGTTACATGCAGTTAAGGCTGAGACAGCAGAGAATAAGGATTATTTAAAAAAAAAGATTTGTTAGTATTTTGGCATCATTGTTTTTTTAACGCTAAATTTTTTAACTTCAAATTTTTTTCCCATGTTTCTAAAAATACATTAGGCAAAAAACCTGTCCTCCTGAATGAATGTATACAAATGGCATAACACTTTATTTGAAAATAGGAGGAGCAATAAAACGACTGTATTTTCCCAAAATTTCCTATTCGAACGACATGCGATTTGGATGTTTTTCTAAATTTTATTTATTAAAAACATAGAGGACCACTTTAAGGCCTCGTCAAACAGAGCGCGTTTTAACGCGCCGTTCTACCGTCGTGTTTCACCGCCGCGTTGTAATATACTGACTAACGTATCCCCCGGAGCACAGAACGCGTTTTTAACGCTGCATTAAATTTACCACAGCGTTTGAACGCGGGATTGTGAAAAATTACAGATTATTTTATGACACGGCGTGTTTGAAATAATTTTTCATGATTTTATATTTAAAAAAACGGAAAAATTAATCGAATGTGTTTAAAATTACCCATATTTGTACGTTATGTGTGAGAATCGTATACAAATGCAGTTCCTGTTTCTGTTCTTTGTCACTTGGTGCCTTTAATGTTGCCGCAATCAGCAATATTTTTCGTTCGACCGATATTGAGTTGTGAGACGTCTAATTTGATTCAATGCAAAATAACTTTTAGTGAGTGAAATTATCGTTAATATTAATACCTCCCGTAGTTAATTAAGGCTGGTACGCTGTTCTAGTGAAGTGAAATTTTCACTCCACTCCAAAAATTGCTGTGAAAATGACAGTGAAATTTTCACACCGAAATGTCAAAAATTTAATGCGACGGACAATAAAAACCAAGTGAAAACGCAAGTAACGCCCTCTACATATCACTTTTTGAACAATTATTTTTCACTTCAACAGCGTACTGCCTGGTGAAATTTTCACTGGAAAAGTTCATTTTGACATATCGCAGTGAAAAATTTGTATGAAAATTTGGATTTCACTAGAACAGCGTACCAGGCTTTAGCATTGCCTTAACATTTAGTACATACCTGTAATTCAGTTTCTTTTCATCAGTTGAGAAGAAATATCATACCTGACTTACTGTTTCATTTCCGTCTGTAACGCTTACTTCAAAATCAGCTGGAGTGACAGTTTTTTGTGTTTGCGTTATTTTTATTTTCTCGGAATTAATTAAAATGTTCTGTGTTATTTAAGTTCTCTTCGGAGTTGGTCGTGTAGTTTTATTTGTGCTTTACCGGCACCTTTCACATTTAAATTGATCGTTTAACAATATTATATGCAATCGATATACATAAAATATGTATAAGCATTTAGTGATAGTTATTGCATTGTCCAGCCTCTGCTGTTTCTTGTACGGGATTGTAAATATTCTTTTGGACGTAGAAAAGAATGCTTGCCACATGACTTATATGTACCAAGTTCCAACATTTATTGTAAGATAATAGATTCTTTTATTGTATCTTATCTTTAATAATCGTATTTGGTATTGTGCAGAAGTACTAGGTTATATTTTGGAAATATGTAGGTATAAACCAGATGCAGTAACTCCCATGTCCTAAATTACATGTTCTGTAATTAGATGCCAGCTGTCTTCATTTCCCACACACACTTCAAGCAATTTTATAATAATTATAGGGAGGCATTCTAAGGATATCTTTCTTATGACATTAAATATTTATTTCAAGTTTTTCTTTAACGATGGGGAATTATTTTGAATTAGCGTAGCAACTACCTATACGATATGAAGAAGCAGTTGTGTTATTTGTTCGTTGAGTGGATACGGGATACCCAACAGTTGGTCATCCGATGGAACCTCTCTTAAGTCTTAGAAGTCCTTGGTCTGGCAATCTTCGCTTATATGTGTTCCAGTGATAGAGGCAAGTCCATAAGGGTTTGCCATCAAATGATAAGTGTATCAGAGTGGGTATGGCGCTGCCATATTACGTGGATGCACCGCGTCTATCCAATTCGGACATCGCAATTACCTAGAACCCAACAAAGGGCGACTTTAAACTGTCAGGGTTTATGGAGTGGCGATGACTTTGGCCTAAAAAATTCCGCAATAATTCGGGACATCGAAGCAGAGATGGATGTTCAGGCCTTCACCGACTCCAGCTTGTGTCTTAGACTCACTTGTTTGTGCACTTTTCCTTCCGCTGCACTTGGTATTCTGCTTCATCCGAAACCCCTTAATATTTTAAGATCTGAAAACGAAAAACCCATCACCCTGGTCTTAAATCTTAATAATATCAAAATTAATTTTTATAGAAAATTCACGTTGATGGGGAGGAACAGTTTCCAAAGTACAACCTGTACACGTATGCAGAGGGTCGATTGATAGAAAACGCACGCTCTCAACGCTTCAATGGAGCGCCTGTTATATTCGTTCCAGGGAACAGCGGATCCTACAAGCAGGTAGTGCCTTCAAATTGTAAACTAAAATTCGGAATCAACTGTTAAATATTTTAGGGAAGGTCGCTGGGATCGACTGCACTGCGCAAAGGTATTGATCACGACTTGAACTATCATTTGGATTATTTTATGGGTAAGTGTTTTCGACTGCCGAAGATGAATTTGTTTTATTTGAATTTATCGCCCATAGTTGACTATAATGAGGAATTTTCCGCATTATTCGGAGGATACCTCGGCAGTCAAAAGGAGTTCCTCAAGAAATGCATTTTCGCCGTTTTGAAGTTGTATAAAAGTTTGCCAAATGCACCGAAACAAGTTGTACTAATAGGACACTCAATGGGAGGAAAGGTGGCACAGTCCTTGCTCACCGACCCAGATGTAGCCGAAATGATTAATACAATTATATTCATAGCGACCCCAATAGATCGTCCAGTGATAAACTTTGATGTCTACATGGAAGCTGTTTATCGTAATACGAATAATGACTTGCTGGCAGAACGAAGAGTGATTGCAGTTGAAAATACCACCAACTACTGTACCACTCCTTACGCAATTGGTCTATCGAAATCACCTGAAGACAAGAAAAGCCTCGACGATAAACTTCTTATATCAATCGGTGGTGGAAATCGCGATCTATTAGTTCATGCCGGTCTCACGTATTCGAAGTTTAGCGATATCAATGTGATTGTAAGTTTTAAATGATATTCAAAAGGACTGCTGATAATAGACTGGTATTGTTTTTAGGCTTCAGCTATACCGAATGTGTGGTTAAGCACCGATCACGTAGCTTCGGTGTGGTGTCTCCAATTAGTGCTGGTCATCAATCGGTTTTTATTTAGTATTATATCTGCTTCGGGCAGCAAGCGCAATCAAGTTCTAAGCTTTGTTCAAGATAAAACTGTGCGTCTATCTAAGGCATCGTATTATTTTGTGGTAAGTCATTAGTTTTGTAGAAAAAACGTTTTGATGATGCTTATTCTGAACATTTTAAGGCACCAACGACAAATTTAAAACGGCGTGATATTAATTTAATAACCGAGGGAGATTTGGATGAATGGAACGAGGACTCTCGCAGGGTGTTCAGCAAGGATTTTAAGACTGGATTGAACTACACCTATGTTCAGATGATTCCACTGGTCGATAAACCTCAGTATAAGGTATGCATCTGTTTGAAATCAAAAAGAAGTGGCCTGCATTATAAATTGAATGTTGCAGAAATTGTATGCGGATGCTTTCAATTTGGAAGCAGAGGATTGGGTCTTCGGCTGTGATGCCAAGGAGTTCAAACGCAACATGAAATACTGGTATGTACTATTATAGTTTGTGTTGAAACTCACATGCTGTCAATTAGGGAACCAGCTTAACTCGATTGACGATTTTGTACAAATTTAAATTCAAATTGCTATCTCTTGTCCGTTCTGTTTTCAGTTCAACAGGTTACTCCATCTCTCATCGCGTGCAAAAACTTCCAAACACCCCTCAGAAGCGAATGTTTCTATCCATCGACCTTCATAAAATAAAGAAAACATATCCAAATTGGACCCATGTCATTCTGCGGATTCCACCAACCAGGAGCAATGTATTAAAAATAATTCCTATATCATAAATAATTGAATAATTGGAAATTTTCGATGTAGGTCAAGCTCAATGTAGATATTCACGATCCCGAAGAAAGGACTTTGAAAATTGTGGCTCCAAAATGGTACTCCTACACTGAGAAGCAATTGATTTCGGACTCAACGCTCGGCGCATCGCATTATAAAATACTCGTTTCAGGTAAATATACCATGGATCCCTGTGAAAAGTCAATGCGAATGCATAATAATTGTTTAATTCAAGATCTCGATGAGTCCTATCAATCGTTTAAATTCTTCATCAAACCGAGGGTGTGTTCGAAGCCAACACATAACGCAGTGGCAAAGACTTGTGTACCTTGGGCAAAAGGCTCTGAACGTTATCAAAACTTCTCGTAATGTTACCCTTTGCAATAAACCCATTAGTGTCATATAATACTTTTGTTTAACATTTAAGGGGGTTGGAAAACAATCCGCTTCTAGTGAATGTACCAATGTCAAAACCGCTTGGCTACAATACCACCGAGAATCCGGTCACGATAAATTTGTATTTGGATCCCAATTGCCGCTATCAAATATCGTAAGAAAACGCATTCCCAACTGCACATTTTCTACTTTCACTTACGGCTTATAATTTATAATTTGACAGATATCAAAATGCGTTTGGAGGATCTCTATCGCGCATAGTGCAGCAATATGCCCATTGGCTTCCAGCGCATCTGACTGCAGTTTTGCTCTTATCATTTAAATACCAAGTGTCGTTGACTCCGAGCCGGGCAGCTTTTAAATGCGGCAAACTGCATTTGGCCATTGTAAACTGCGGCTCTTTCTTTCTAATCACAGGTAAGCCAACAGGATGATGGTTTAAATTTTACACTGAATTTTTGTATTCGAATAATTTTAGCCACGCGCATATTTGCCAAACTGCTGCAGTCGGTCAAGTTTTTACCTGAACCAGATAACTTTCACCGGTCGATGGTTATATCTTTCATTATACATGGATCTGCGTCTGCGATTATCTTACTGACTACGGCTGCCATTTGGACTTTTATAACATTTTATGGAAACGTCATTCATCGTATATTTTTAAGGTTTGTACTTGTGAGTTAAAAGTAAATTATTTCTAGCTGCCGGGAAAACACAAGTCACACTAGGTCTGTTCCCTTACAAGAATGCATTCGAACACATTAGCCAAATTCAGTCAAAGTTTGTTCCCTTCCATACAACTTTTGGGTACTGGAACGAAGTTTGACTAATTTGTTCGAATGCATTATTGTAAGGGAACGGACCTACTATGTTTCTTTTTGAACACCAACTTCTTGCACTGTCAGATTCTCATTAATCTATTCAAAAACGTAATTTATTGAAGTTAACTTTAGTTCAAAGCCCGATCTGCCAAAATTGAAAGGAACTGAAAAGAGTGATTTATGCAAACAAATTTAAAGATGCACGTGTTGCTTCTATTAGTAGCATCAATAAAATAAATCGCAATAACCAGTCTTATATATTTTCAGATTGACAAAGCTCTCTACGCCAGTATTTTCAATAGTTTTGCCTATTATAGAACGCATTCCTCTTTTGGCTGGCGTTGCTCTGATTGCTATTGCATTTGCATCATGTGGCGGTATAGCCTTGATTCTAGGTTGTGTCGTCTACTTTATGCTGGTAAGTAACGTTTATTACGTAGACAAAATTAATCGTAAAATTATTTACTTGTTTTTGATTTTAAATGGTTTATCGCAAATCACTTTGACACTCAAATACTGCGTTCGATATTTAATGATGGAGCGTCAAAATTTGCCTTTTTTTCTATTATTCTGTACCAAGTTTTAACCGGGGGTCGAATCGCGTTGTCCGTGAACGACCAGTATGTGACGGAATTTGTTTTTGTTTAACATGAAAATCAACTTAATTCCATGAACGTAATGCCGCTATTTATTGGGATACATTTTTAAATTCGACGTTATTACTTACCCTGAAGATGTCAATGATTGTATCCGGATACTGGACGTTAAATACGGTAAAGTTTTCTTCTTGAAAGACCTTACGATTCTATATGCACGAAAGCGTTGGCAACAGATTGATAATTATTCAAAAAACACATTCGATACATTTTTAATCTGGTTTTCGGATGATTAAAATGTGTACATATCGACCGTCGCTCTTGTTATTATTATAATAAGACAAGTCGTAACATAGTAAGGAAACTACCGCCATTTATAATAAATGTTAAAGAAATACATATTTGTGCGAGCGATATGATTGGGAGTCAGAAACACAGCGTCACATTTGTTGGTTGCAGTAAGGATTCCCGCTTTTTTAAATTATATCAATAGCCAGATCAAAAGCTTGTCAGCAAATAAACTTAAAGCCAGAGTTTTCGCCACAAAAAAATAACAAATACATATTAATAAGTAAAAAAGAATATCTTCAGGGTAGTAACAAAAGACTTAACAGCTACTCATAGGTAGTAAGTTCATTGCGTGTCTTAAGTTTACATCCACTATTTTCAATAATGATGGAGTTTATTGAGAGTTAAATGTGCGCAAAATTAACGAACGAATTTGAATCTAGGTGAAAAATTGTTGGTCCAATAGTAGTTTGACCAATTTGTGTAATAAAATCGTTTTTTGTCTCCCGAATTGGTCAAGGAGACAAATAATACCAACAATTTTCCACCTGCAGTCAAAATTCTTCTTGTATATACGATGTGTTTTAATTGGTTATCCCAAACCACGTATTCCCTCACGTCAGTGCAAAAATGTAACCTCAAACAAGTGACTATAATAAAAGGCACATTGGTATGTTATTATTTCGTATTATCTTATAGATAAATGATATATATCGTAAAAAAGGTTGGGAAAAAGTAGCAACAAAAACGGATGAATTAATGGGCAAAAAGTCACACATACCAACAACACGCGGTGTTCCCAAGCGGTCCCCCATCTAAGTACTAACCGCGCCCGACTCTGCTTAATTTCGGTGATCGGACGAGAACCGATGCATTCAGCGTGGTGTGGTCGTTGGCGAAAATCAAATGTACTAACTTTTGATTTAACGCGCTCCTAACCAAATTTAATTCATTGCATTCCGATTTAAAGCAACACATTTTATGGACTTGAACAAATTAGTATTGCTCCAAAAACATGGTTGTGCATTAGGCAATCATTTTCATACTCTTTCAAACGTATTTCTCTTGAGTCATTCTTTTCAAGTGTGTACATTCTTTTTTTTAACGAAAGTACTTACTAGGGTTTGATAACGATACAACAATGGATAATTGGTTGGCATTCGTGGCGGCAATCATATAAAAGTGATTTTCACTTTGTCCCATATTATGCTCCTTATAATACATAATATCTGAAAGCGCGTAAAATAAGCAAAAGAAAAAAACATGATATGTGTTTTCTTTTAAATATTCCAGATTTCAAAACAATATGAAGATTACTTGGAAAAGTTTGTGTTCGATACAGTAGCCACAATTGCCAGCAAACTGTTTGGAAAAAGAGTTCTAAAACCAGACGACGACAATGATGCTAAATCGGAAACCGAAGAAGAAAATATCGCTACAGATGCAGAAACAGAAGATGCTAATCCACAAGCAGAAAATGATACTCTTGAAGAAATCTCACCATTACTATTGGCAGAAAGAGAGAGCGGGGACAGCTCAGACCTCATTAGCAGCGACAACCTCGAAGACAAGAACAACGAACAGGATGCAGAACTTGAACAGCTACTAAACGAAGCAATACAAAAACAAAAGGAGGCCCTTAAAGAAAAGCAAGAAAAAA
Source organism: Cheilosia pagana (assembly GCA_936431705.1). Taxonomy (NCBI): domain Eukaryota; kingdom Metazoa; phylum Arthropoda; class Insecta; order Diptera; family Syrphidae; genus Cheilosia; species Cheilosia pagana. The sequence goes on along the minus strand of OW386168.1, from coordinate 25,232,202 downwards.
GAAAACAAGAACGTAGAGAATATGATGGTATTCACGAAGGTCTAGTCAGTGTTCACTTCCACATGACACTTTTACTACTTATGTGTGTGCTGGCAATTTTATTTGTTCCTACAACCATTTCTTGGGCAAGAGACTTCAGGTAAATACATAAAGATACTCTTAGATACAAGTTAAATTCATATTCGAACATTTTACAGGTATTCGAATAGTCTTTCTCCGGATCCGTCAAAAATACCTGCAACTATAGTGTTAAGCTGTGTCTTTTTACTCTGGCAGTTGGAGGCTCCCAAAAACCTGTAAGTGCCTGTAAGTAATTTTCTTTAGCCTAATAAATGTGAATCTTTTCTTTCAGATTTGCGTATAACTTTGTTGCAAGTATTTTATACATTTGCGCTGCTATTTCTATTATATACTGTCAAGATTCAGTATATCGCCTAAGTGGAGTTATTTCTGCTGTGTTTCTTATGGTTACAGCACATCAGTTGTTCTCGTCAGTGAAATCTAACGATATCGACTTTGATCCTGACGAAGCCGAGCTAAAAAATAGAATAGACAAAATGAAAGCAGTATTATCAGATGCTAATGCTAGTAGCAAAAAGACTTCGTGAAAAATTGATTTTTAATTTTATTTTAATTAGGAACAATGTCTAGTCCCGTTTGCACCATCAGTTTATACTTTTACATTCATATATTTGTGCGTTAATTGCAGATAATAATTGTGTGGCAGTTATTATTTTTGTTTTGGATTGATTAAAGTCATAATGTTGTTTTAACTTTGTGTGTTTGTATTTTTTACGCTAATTTCGAACAAGGCAAGCGTGGATCTAAGTTTTGCTTATCCGTAGACTATAGAGGTCTGATGAGCGGAAAAAGCGTAGCAGTTGTCAATGAAAGAATGACTGTACGCCAGCTGTGATCCTGGACATTTAAAGAGCATCCAACAATGTCGAAACGTGCACAGTGCATTACAGAGTTCCACCCTTATTCTATATCTTACTATCGCTTCTGTGAATAGAATTGTTCCACTTCAAGGTGACAGAGTGGTCTAGCAATAATTTATTATTTATAATTGGAGGTGGAGCCCGAAATTCAATGAAATAATAAAACAACCCAAGCCAGTTACAAGAATACGAATGCTGATATATAATTTAGGTATGCAAAGAGCCCCAACCAGTCCGCTGAGAAAGATATCAGCCACAGGAGTGGATTTATTCTCAGAGCTATACGATGCATGCAAGATTCAGCTGTGAAATGTGCCTTGAAAAGTTATGTGACGCCATTGAGTTGCGTTTTGCAGCCTCACCTTCTAATCTCCGAGAATAAGTGCGGTATACGATTCAAATGAGTGCCAACAGTTAGTGAAAGATGATTCAATATTAAATTCAACTCTTAAGAGTAGTACTCAAGGCAGGTTTCATCTAATTCCTTCCTCATTGTTATAGTATGATAAAAATGTACATTTGTATTTTAGTTCTATTAGATTACGAGAATAATACGATGCGACTTTTAGTTTAGTTTAGAATGATTTTCTTTAATTTGGGATTATAACAACGTAAAAGAACAGAAGAAGGAAGTTCAAACGTATTAACAAAATATAACAGTTTCTATATAAAATGCTGGATATATCACTTTTAAAATATTCACTACTCAGCCAGTACAACATCGTGTACCCGTGGCAGGATTAACTTCAGCATTATTATCATCCGAGTCGTCCACAATGAGCCTGTTCGAACTCCGTACCGAACTATTGCGTTGAAATGACGAAGCTTTAGCTTCCTTTAGGTCGGTGCATTGGATCATCTTAAATTTTAGTAATTAAATAATATTTAAAGTCATTACAACCAGTTAAAGAACATACCAATGATGTTAGTTCCTGGAAAAGTTCTTCGATTCCTTCATTCTGCTTTGCTGATGTTTCAAAGAAACTAGCTCCGACAGCTTGAGCATAACTAGAAAAAACATTCTTAACAAAATTCCACTTAATATAAACTTTGGACAAACCTTTGAGCTTCTTCGATGTTGACTATTCTATCCTTTTCTAAATCGGTTTTGTTTCCAACTATAGCTATAACTATATCCGAACCCAGCATTTTTTTCAACTCCTTCACCCAATTTTTCACCTGTTTATGGAAACAAAGCAGTTAGCCGAAACGATTTGGCAAATATATTATTTACAACCTTTTGAAAAGAGTCTTGGTCTGTGATATCGTACACCAATATAGCTCCATTTGAACCGCGGTAATAGATAGGGCCAAGAGCATGGAATCTTAATAACGCGATAAGAAATAAACAGAGGTAAGCATTTATTACTGTAGCTATGTATTTCACCACAATGGAAGTGCAATATGTGCAACTTTGCTTACCTTTCCTGTCCCGCAGTGTCCCAAATGTTTAGTTGAATTCGTCTATCATCTAAATTGATTTTCTTTGTTAAAAACGAAGCCTAAAATAAAAATTCGTAGGTCTAATTTAGAAGGTAGGGAAGCCCAACAAATATATCAATTTGAAATGAAAAGATAACTTCAGCAGTGGGTAATGGGGTCTTTTAGATTCAATAACTTATTGTCCAAATTACCTGCAATGTACTTATGTGCTTATTATTAAACTTGTCCTCCACATATCTCAGGACAATCGAAGTTTTGCCCACGCATCCTTCGCCAAGCAAAACAATTTTCAAATTATAATTAGTAGCTGCGCTTGTACTCATATTTGTATCACATCTGTGGTCTCTTATATTATTTAGTAGTCACTAAGCTAGTTGGCACAATATCATTTCTTTTCGCGGTCCTCGACAAATTTAATAAAGAAATTATTTTTCACTTGTATGTACTGTAAATATTAGAAACAGAAATTGGAAACAAATTTGCAAAAGTTTCCTCTTTCTTCTTTTTTTTATTGCGACTGTCAGATGCAGATCCAGATGACACAAACATTCGGGTATTACCAGCTTTAAATATGGATGGATGGAAAAGTTTAAAGGCGCCATCTGGTAGGAAAAACAATAAGAAAGGTGATATTTAAGGCAGAACGACATTAATTGAAGAATATAAAAGTTTAGAAATTTGCTCTTGAAATAAGCTGATGTTTGATGGCATATTACATCGTAAAAATGCAAACTTTTTCACAGTCAGATCTTTTGAGAACCTCAATTTCATTAATGTTAAAACATTGGCCTTTGTAAAATTGTGGAGTAGTTAGTTGATTAAGATTTTAACTAAAAAAGAGCGAAATTTACATTCACGCCGCATTAACTTAAGGAATTTTAGAAACAGAATCATGCAAATTAAAAAACAGGGCTATCATCGCGCAAGACGACTATCGTCTCACGACGTCGCGTCGTTTTGACGATATTGTAACACTTCGTGTAACACTAAAATGGTTGAATCGTCTGTAGGACGTCGTTTTGGACGATCCACGCTTCGTTTAACTCCTTCAACTGTCAAATGGCTACGACTGAACGATTGCGATTGAATTGGGACGTTGAAGTATCTAGTTTAGTAAGTCTGACAGCTGACTGATTGATGTATCTCACCCATACCCCATACCTTTCTGCATTCAACCAGAAGCAATTTTCTTGTTCCATTGGTTTGCAGAATGAGTGAATCCCCGAGTGAAACCAATGGAAAACGACATAAGATAACCAAGTTTTTAAATGTGCCCAATGATTTCTGACTTTTGATCGACGTACCTATTAACAAAATACAAAAGTGATATTTCTTTTTATGTTCCATTGAGAAGGAAATATGAGAGGAAAATCTGAGAAGCCTAATGCAAAACGACGTTAGTAGGTAATTAGTTGGCCCATTTGAAATTTAACTGCTCCCAGGCGTTCAACGGTGGATTGGTTAGTGCAGCCACTTTTTATATTAGAGCGATGTTGTAAATGAGAATTAAAAACATTCTCACTCGCCAAGAACCCATTAGTAATCAGTCGTATCCGACTTTTGCTATGAGTAATTTTTTGTCAATTTAAGTATTATTTTGGTTTCGTAATGTTTTTGGGCTCTACAAAACTGTAGCATTTGTTAGAAAACTGAGTTTTCTGGTAAGAGTCGTATAACGCATTTTGACATACATACAAACATTTTTTTTAAAATCATAAATTACAACTTTGCATGTTTACATCTGTGGCAAAAAAGAATAACGACATAAGTCAGTGTTTGTAACTTTTCAGGATAACAATAATAAAAAGATTATAACATTTTAAGGAAGGGCAAAATCTGTATCTAAAAGCTCAATAAAACGTGACTTTTATGGTACAAATAACGCATATAATGATACATGAATTTTGACAGTAATTGCGCAAACATAGGGGACGTTCAAGTATCTAGTTTAGTAAGTCTGACAGCTGACTGACTTAGTGTATCTCAGTTTTGATTGGCATAGATCGGTCACATGGGCAGCTGTGTCAGTTGACGTTTATGGAGGGGTAGCCGACGAATCTAGTCAAGAAATTCGTGACTGAGTACTAAGTTGACAGTCCGCATATGTGACTGACGTAGGAAAAGTGACGTTCCCGACCATTCTAGTTTTTGCGTTCAGGTTACATCTATTCCAGACCAATCTAGTCGACTTAAGTTAACTAAGTTTTTGAATGTGCCCATACTTTTGGTATTTTGAGATATGTCATAGATTGCGTTTGGAAGTAAAGTGTAAAAACATAGAAAATAGAATACAAACAAAAACTCTTTAATTTTTGGTGTCTTTTGAGTCTTCTCCAACCGACGATATGTCAAAATATAAGGTTCGGTCGTGTACTTTTAGCATAGAAAAGTAAAAAATGTCAAATCACAAAAATCGAGATAGGATTCTCTCAATTTCAAGAGAAGTACCTGACCGGTTTTCTTACAAAAAGTTTAAGAAATGTCATTTTGACATTTTCATTTGGCTCTGAAGTACCTTGTTCGGAGAATAACACTTGTTGAGCAAGGATCATTGAATTTTTTAAAACCTAAATACATATCTATTAAACTTACAATTTTGAATGCGCTGTTATGTTCTAGGAGAACATTTAACTATAGCTTCTTCCACCGACATCGTTAAGGACAAAAATAAATAGAATTTGAATTGGCAAACTTTTGAGCTGTCAATTAGTTGACAGTTTTCATATTTTCATTTTTCAGTAAGCCGAAATTCGGCGAGTAGAAAACTACGAAAATATGAAAAGGGGGAAATGAATTCCTCTCTCATTTTTTTAAATTTTCTCAGTACGTGGTCGCGTTCGCACAGTATCTTTGCAAATTTTTAATAACTTTACGTTTGCAAAAAAGTACAAAAAGTAAAAAGATAACGTAGGGAATGTGTGCAAAAAATTAAAAGACGCTGAAATTCCGTATATACAATATTGAGCACTCCACTTACCTTATGTATTGGTCTTACTAGTTTTTTTGTATATTAAACAAATAAACAAAATAACCCTCATTTTCACATTTAAATATTATTTTGTTTAATACAAACAAAATACAATAAGTCTGGTAAAATAAAATATTTTTTATTAAGAATATCTCTTACCATGGAATGTTAGTTCAATTACTCCAATGTTATAAAAAAATTAGCGTAAATATTTCTGTACAAAATACTACAATGATAAATAATAGCAAATTATATAAATAGACACAAACAGATGAGTCGTTTTCAGGTAAAAGACAACATTAAACACATTTTTAGAATTATTTTCTACATCCTATGGGTTGCAATGCACTCCAATGGAAAAACGATGCACTGAGTGATTGATATATTTCAATTTACATTTCTACTTAATGAAGTACCGATTAAAAATTTGTATTCACAGTTCCATCAAATGGTCCCATTTCATCACCGAAATCCTGTAGCTCATCATCTACGACTTCTTCCATGTCATCACCGTCATCCTTTGATTCGGGGCAACGTCTACAGCGACTATCGTTTATACCATAATTGATGCATGTTGCACCAACACACTCACAGCAGCCGTCATGGAACCATCTGAAAACAAAACAAATATACCTACTAACAAACTTCTTTCAAGTAGTAAAATAAAAACACAATAAATCTGTTCACACGTAATTCTATTGTGTTAACAGTGTACGGCGAGCATTTTTCAATGTTTGTTGCTGCATTTTCATCCGCTCTATTATCAGCAATTTTGTATACTTTATTTTCCATTAGCCCATCCAATACATCCCTCGTATGTCGAGGGCCATAAATTAAAAAAAAGGACACTCACCGATAGCTGCTGGCGCCAGTGCTCTGACAACTCTGGCGACACTTGTTCCAAGAAATGCATGGCGCTAGGTAGATGACACTGCAGTTCATTGTAATCATATGGTCGCGCTCCTTGAGTATTTCATCTGAATCTTGCTCGTTTGATTCTATCGTTAAGTATTAGTTTAGAGGATAACACTAAATTGAAGTCAATCGAAAACTTACTCAAGTAATATTTGACGTCCTTTTCCAACTTTGGCCCTGCAAGGACAGTATCAAAATCAACTGGAAATGTTACAATATCCCATTCATATTCTTCGGGTTCGGACGTTATAAGAGCATTGAACAATTCTGGAACACCGTCAAATTCTTCCACGTGCGATTTCTTCGATAAAGCATTTCGCGTTTCATTAGGTTTAGGACAAAGTTCTGTAAATATATAACACGATTCGAAAAGTTAGAATCAGTTCTTTCGATAAGCACACAGCTCTTTATACCATAAGGTAAATAACGCGAATAACAAATATAGTACCTATAACTATTTCGAACTCCTTCAATTTAGGGTAGATCACCGTCGTTAGTAAGGATCATACAATTTGAAGGAAAGTTTATATAAAAAATATAAATGGAATCCATTGAAATAAGATACTTTCTGTTTTATGTGTTTCTCATTTTTTTCTTGTAAATCGACTTTAAAACAATAGGGGATAAAAACTGACTGTGACAAATAAGCCCGTTGACATAACAAATAGATATTTACGTAAAACATACAGCGCTACCTGTTGCATTTCATTCAAACAATTCTCTAATCATTGCTGGGACAAATAAGGACTTTCTGTTAGGATTTTAGCGAAATCAATTGACTTGGTTTTAAGTTCTTACGAACTTAACTAAACCACTAGCCACTAAACCGTGACATACCTATATCTGAATGCCTGAAGACAGCGCGACTTACACTCTATCGAGATCGGACATTAACGTGGACGCATTGAAGGAGTACACGCAAAATATAATAAATACGGATGTCAGCGCATTCAGGAAGTACCTAGGAATTAAATGCAAAAGACCTATGAAAACGTGTGCACTTATGTATAGAAAATAAAAGGGTCAAGGTTCAAGGCCAACTGCCAAATATTTCTGATGTTAGCTGGGGTTTTGTCTTATTCTTTCACTTTGTGTGCCTACGAAAACAGCTGTTACTTAAGCATATGGAAATCAACTAATAGAAGGTGAATGCTAAGGGTAAAGTACAGCTCTACGTAAATAATTTATAAAAATGTATTAGGTTTGTTTTGGTTTTGGAAAGGTTGTCTATGGCGTTATCAGTCAGAATTGGCATAAAAATGCCATTATAAGGGATAGACGACGATCTCCAATGATAGTTACGGCTCCTCCAGCATCGTCTTCGAAGACGAACTGTCCTATGACTCTTTTCACACAAATTCCATACCAAACAGATTGTCAATTTTTGGCGTAAACTATACTGATGGTGTGGTGCTTCTTTAAACGGCTCTACGTAAATAATTTAAAAAAAAAATATTTATTAGGTTTGTTTTGGTTTTGGAAAGATTGGCGATGGCGTTATCAGTCAGAATTGGCATAAAATTGCCATTATAAGGGATAGACGACGATCTCCAATGAAGGTTACGGCTCCTCCAGCATCGTCTTCGAAGACGAACTGTCCTATGACAATTTAAATTTTTCACACAAATCACAAAGATTGATGCAGTTAAACCTATAATCCGTGCGCTTGACAAGGATATGGATTCATGGTCTTAGGAAGTCGACGCTAGAGGGAAAAAGTTTCAAAATCTACCACTGGCAAAAGAGTTTTTCGCTTTGTACGGCAAAATTACGACAGCAGATGCATTTCTGGAGACGTTACTAGGTCTGTTCCTTTACTTTTGTAGTAAAAATGGAAAAGATTGTAAAAATGACAGTGGAGGGAGTGAGTTCTCTCTTACGCAAAAATTAAGGAACGCTTTTGTAGTAACCTGTGAAAAATGGCAGATAGTTCACCCACCAAAATGCCAAATAGAACAACAAATTCAAATCAGGTGTCAATTTTCAGGCGGCTGACAGTTCTTTCAATTCTTACGCAAAGAAATTTGTTAAGTAAAAACTAGTAAGAGGGGAAATATCTTCCTCTCTCGAAGCCGCTCTCTTTTACAAATTTTTCGAGTTGAGGAATTGAGTAAAATGCGGAAGAATTCGTAAGATTTAAAAGTAAAGGAACAGACCTACTTTGTGCACAGTCTGTCCACTTGGAGGGTAGGTCACCCAAAGAAAAGTTTTGAAAGGAATATTTTTTTATTTTTGAGCCAAAATCTTGGTATGAGACAATTCTTCAACTATATTTCAAATACCATGCTGATAATATTTCCTTATTCCTAGAATATATATAATTTTTTTAATTTGGAACATTTAATCAGAAAGATATTTTAATATTTAAAGAACTCAAACGTATCCGCTTTGTTTTCTTTACAGAGCCCCTTCGTAATTTCAAATCAAAGCAAAATGTTGTTTATTTTCTTATAAACATTATATTTGGCTCAAATCATTTGAGTTCCTTTAACCCTCTTTTTTTAAAGAAAAGAAGTAACACGTGGAGTTTCGGAATACTAGCAGTCTACAAGTCAATGAGGACGTTCGGATATCTAGTTTAGTAAGTCTGACAGCTGACTGAGTAGTGAGTTATGTATTTGAGTTTTTATTGGCAGATGATATTTTTTTCTGGTGACGTATATGGAGGGGTAGCCGACAAATCTAGTCAAGAAAATCATGCCTGCCACAAGTTTACAACAGCAACTCAACAAAGTGATAGCACTTCGTATTTTAAATTGGAAATATCCTACTTTCATCTTTAATCAGATCGTGGTAGGTACTTATAAGGTGATAAACTAACCTTACAATTCCTAAACAACATTTTAGGACCAAGCTTGAGTTCAACAATTAAGTTTAAGTGGTTAAAATAAGCAAACGAAATTTTTTTCGGTTGCATTTTTCGTATGGCTATAATTGCACCCTTACATGGAACTCAGTATCTTAGCACATTAGAAAAACATTTTAAAATATTTGTTAGCCTAACAACGGTAGTTAAAATATTCCTTTAATTATATTACGGACTTCCGATAAAAGTACAAGTCAACTGGCAGTTAAGCATTTATTGGAATTTTCAGATTTTGCTCTCAGATTTCAGATTTTTCATTTCCACATAAAATTAGATCTTTTTATTGCTTTTGAGATGTCAATAAAAAAAATAAATAAATATTTTGGGGCGACAGGTCTGTGGGACCCAAGGCCTAGCTTCTCACAACCATTCGTTTGTGTGGGTTTTCAATTTTTGGGACGAATGGAAGGGATCTACAATTTTACGCCGAGTCCAAGCGGCTAATTGAGAAGCTCTTTCATGACAGTTTTACTCTCGGATGTTTGACAGACGTTTGCGATATGTGGCGCAGTGGAAAAAAGCTTTTAGATGTAATTTGTATTTGGTTGTTTCGGGATTCGAACCGGGTACGCCTCGCTTAGAAGCCCAACACACTACCACTAAGCCACTGCGCCGACGTCACTTAAAAGGCAGCTGATCTTAAATAGTGTTTGTGTTTATAAAAGTCCGTTAATTTTTGTTTTAAATTTTCCCTCTAGTTTTTAGAAACTCGTCGTCTCGAAAATAAAATATATAGCACACTTCAAAATTTTACAAAATGTCAAATGTTTTGGTGTTACCTATTGAAAGTTTGAGTAGGTAAATCCCTCTGAATCTGAAGAAGTGTTTTTACATGTCCAATGGAAAACGATATACCCAAAACCCAAGTAACAAGCGCAAGCCTAATTCTTAGACAGTATTGACCCTACGATCATCGCCAAATGTTGTCTAACGGGATATTTAAATGAAAAATCAAAATTGACAGCTTTAAGCAGCGAGACAAAATTTGAGAAGGACATCCGACAAAACTAATTTTTCAAATGTTTAAAGTAAATTATAATTTATTTAGATATGTAAGAGCCCAACAGCTTTCGTGCCGAAATATTTGGCGCTACGAATATTATAAAACTATTTTTAGCTGGGCCTATGTTTGTGACTACTACTGTTGTACGTCTTTAGGACTGGCATTTGGCATCGGTGCGGGTGCCTCACTTACCAACGCAGCTACAGCACTCCTCGTAGTATTTTTTCCCCAAGCAACTGAGACATTCCTTATAGCATGAGCAATTCTTTGGTTCACATTTGCAGCTTTGTGTTAACATGCATTTAGACACAATTGATGCACAAACAACTTCATTGCACGATTCCACTTGGCTAATGATCAGCATACCGCCATACACAATCAACACGCACAGAGACAGCACTTTGCGAAGAACCATATTTATATTATTATCAAAACAATTGAAACAAAATAGAAAAAATTCGCGTGAAAAACGAATCAACGACAATACACACTTTTCGTTGAATATTATAATTATACAATATATTGATTGTATCAATGCCACTTTATTTTAGCTCACTAAAACTAGTCACACTCTTTTGTTGTAATTAATAGGTATTTATCGAAGCCCGATAAAGGAAATCAAATTCCAAAAAGCGATCGAAACCAAAGAAAACACGTATCAAAACAATATATTTAAATGACACGCGATATTACAAGTTTTTTACATTGCTCAGCAACAAGCAAGCAGATCTCAACACAATGCCAATTGCTTTGTCAACAAGATCAAAATCGATCAAAATGATCGTATCTTCGATTTGAAAGATACATGAGCATGAGATTGGTTGGCATCGGCAGCAGCCTCACTCTGAAAAAATGCGGCGAAGAATAGACACTTGTGTTTTCTCATTCTTTTCAATAAGTTTGTCAATAAACGAAACCAGTGATCTCTTTACACCTAGGCGATCTATGGTATTGGGTTATGGGGGAAGGGGATGCTGGAGTTGTTTAGCAGCTTAGCAAAATGAAAAAGTACTCTTTGCTCTTCAGTAAGCGTACGCGTGAGAGGGAAAACATTCACCCATCAGTCGACGAATACAAAACACAAAACATAACACAACAGTAAAGTTGAGTAGATGAAGATGACTTTTGCATTGCAATAAGAAGAAAGGAGAGGGGAGAGTAAGGAAACGATCATGATAAATATATTTATCTCCTTTTTACCTGTAGCTTTTGGGGGAAATGCATCACTTCACTAGGAAGAGCAAGTGCTGCGTTTCCTTCCACCTGCGAGCGAAAGTTTAATACGTTCTGATCAGTGCTGCCAATATTAATGATTCTGCACTATTTAGTACGTACTTTCTGAATACCTACATTAGGATCGAATGTTTCGGGTATTTGCGATCACAGAGATTGTTGATTTTTAGCAATAATTTATAAGTTTCTCATTTTGTTGATATTGTACTTAGCATAATACGTAATTCTCGGACCGCTAGTGAAATGACATTTTTATACTTTCTACGTACACGAATGACAAATTGGCCAAAAAACAATGACTTTGACAGATGAAGTAAGTTGCGATTGCGACTGGTGATCGGATGATGCTGGTGGGGTCAACTGTGCTATCATTTTGAGTTTTAGCCGAATTTCAGTAATTTTTAACATCATCGGTGAAAACTGCAAGTTCCTTGAACCAGTACTCTTATAGACTAAATAAACCCACATATTCCCAAAATATCAGCTTGATGAACTTCTTTTACTTGAAAAGAACGATATGGTAGAAAAATCAACATGTGCCAATAGTCGAGAAAGCATGTTAAATATTTATATTTTTTTTCAACAACAAATTCTTCTGTCTTTTATATATTATACAAAACAGTAACGACCGGACAATTAATATGAATGACTTTTATTTGATACTTTCAACGGTCTTTCAAAATCAAGTTGAGTTACCACTCAGAGTTTTTAGAGAATCTTCAAAGTCCACAGGCTCAATCATGCGCTTAGCTTTCGCGTGTAATGGAGGTCCTATTAATTCCACAACTTCATCATAGTTTAAGGTCTCCTTTAGCAGCAAGGCCTCGGCGAGCTAAAAACAAAAACAAATACACAACATGCGTTATTTTGACATATTTCACCAGGCAAACCTTTATCAGTTTATCTTTATTTTCTTTCAGGACTTTCTCGGTGTTTACATATGCGGTTGTTACAAGACTCCTCGCTTCTCTATCTACCAAGGCTTCTAGTTGTTTAGAAAATGGCTTATCTCCTTGAGGGCCGTTTTCCATTTCATCCGAATCGGTAATATACATCGGGCCAATTGTCTGGTTCATACCGAATTTCTTGATCTAAACAAAGTTAAGCTGATGAATTAGCCATTTGCAGCAATTGAAAATGTTTTACCTGTGCATATGCGATCTTTGTAACCTTTTCCAGATCATTTTGCGCCCCAGTTGTTATACTGCTAAACATAAGGTCCTCTGCTGCTCTTCCACCGAGAGCCATACACATTTTATCGAACAGCTCTTCTTTTGTGAATAGTTTCTGTTCACTTGGGGTATATTGTGCAAAGCCCAGCGCCAGGCTGGTTCGTGGTACAATTGTGACCTTTAATAGGACGTCTGAGTTGGGCAAGAGCCAACCAACTAGAGCATGTCCTGACTCATGGTAGGCGATGACTTTCCGCTCTACGGGGGAGAGCGCATGCGATCGCTTTTCTGTTCCACCTGCGAGTATTTATCAATTGTAAGCACTGAATGTTGGCTAACTATTTTAAGAACCTACCAACAAGTCTTTCCACTGCATATTCAAGATTCTTAGTCAAGACAACCTTTTGGGAATTCCTCGCAGCGTGTAGGGCTGCTTCGTTGCAAACATTTGCAATATCTGCCCCAGAGAAGCCAGGGGTTAGTCGCGCTAGTCGTTCGGAGTATTTATTTGGATCGTTCTCCAATTGAATAGATGAGAGATGCTTTTCAAATATTTCTTTGCGCTCCTCGAGGGACGGAAGATCAATTAGTATGTGCCGATCAAACCGACCAGGACGAAGAAGAGCTTTATCAAGAATATCTCCGCGATTCGTGCTAGCCAACATGAGCACTCCTTCTTTTGACGAAATTCCATCCATTTCAACTAAGAGTTGATTTAATGTCTGTTCCGATTCACCCGAACTTCCTTGGCCACCTCCCCCAGCACCTGAACGCGCTCGTCCAATGGCATCTATCTCATCGATGTAAATGATGCATGGAGCACGTTTGTTGGCTTCTTGGAACAGATCCCTAACTCTTGCTGCCCCAAGACCTCCAATCATTTCAATGAATTCTGAGCCGTTCATACTTAAAAAGGGAACTTGTGCCTCGGTAGCAACAGCCTTAGCGAGTAATGTTTTGCCGCATCCAGGTGGTCCTAGCAGTAAAGCACCTTTAGGCACTTTAGCTCCCAGCGTCTGGTACTTCTCTGGAGACTTCAGATAGTCGACAAACTCAACAACTTCTTGCTTGGCTTCCTTTAAGCCAGCCACGTCTTTGAATAGAACACCACGCCCACCGTCATGTGGATCCACAAGTGTGAATTTCGCACGGCCCATTTGACTCTAAGAATTCCAGAAGAAAATGAGTTGGGTGTGAAACACTTTACAAAGCTTAACTTACAAAGGAATCCATGCTTATCGGGCTCTTCATTCCCTTCATACGTGAGGCCAAAGCCATGAATAGACCGAAGAATACCAAAAGCACCAAAATGCGTCCAGTTATATCACTCTGCCTGTCGTATGTGACAGAAACACCTGCAAACAAAGGGAGTGAATTATTTTGTGATGCTGCAATTTCACGCATACCTTCGCGTATTCCCATTCTTGTTTCGACGTCACGCAGTTTTTGTTCGAATTTGGAAGCATCGGCTATTGCCATATGAAAGATAGGTGAGCCTACTTGTCGTCCTTTGATTATAGCTCCATCGTGAAGGATAATTGTCACCATTTCCATGTCAGGCCGAATGATGAGTTCCTTCACCTCACCGGTAGCGAGCATGTGGTGAACAAACTCGTTCCACGAAACGTATCTAGTAGTAGTAGACTACACAATGAAACTTAGAATATCAGACCTAATACACCACTTAAAACATCATGATCACCAACCTCTGGCTTCTCTGGTCGCTTGAAGAACAACGACATGAAAGTCACAAACATGTAGATCGTGAAAACCCAAAGAAAAACTTTGGTCAAAACTGATTTCATTTTCTCATCATTCTCATCTTTTTTCCCGCCGTTATTGCTGTCTCCTCCACTGCTCGATGAAGCATTTTTATCTGGTTTTTCCTTACCACCCGAGTTGTCGGAAGCATCGTTCTTTCGTGATGAAAATAAGGACGTGTGAAAACTCCGCACCTCGGATGGTGTAATATCAAAGGAACTGCATAGGATTCTTACAACAGAGTTATATTCCGATTTAAATAGCTTTAACTGCAAAGTGGATGATGTAACGTATCAATTTATTGTTATGTTTCTCCATATAAAAATTACTTGTTTTCTCGTGCACAATTTACTGGACTGTTTGGGTAGAACCGGTAAATATGACGCAGATTTAGACAGTCTTTGTGATATATTTTGCTGAATTTTGCAAATTTCTCGTATCGATCTAAACATGTTAACTCTTGATAGTAATTAATTAAATATTTAATTTAAAAAAACAAAATCTATTTCATGATTTTCTCACGATATTACAGCTTAAACGTCAATTTGCAACATATGATTTTGACAAATGCCGGGAATTAGCACTGTTTGTATGGTGTGTGTAAAATCAGGGGGAGGTATGTTCGTAGAAATTTCTGGGAGTTGAATCATATAGTTTTCGATAGGATAGGAAAGAACACTTTTCTGCTATTTTTAATTTTCGATTTAAGGCTGGTATGCAGTTCACGTGAAATCCAATTTGTCACACAAAATTTTAACTGCGAATTGTCAAAATGAACTTTCCACGTGAAGATTTCACTAGGCAGTACGCTGTTCGAGGGAAAAATAGTTGTTCAAAAAGTCATTTGTAGGGGGCGTTACTTAAGCTACTTCACTTGAATTTTATTGTCCGTCGCATTAAATTTTTGACATTTTGGCGTGAAAATTTCACTTTTAATTTCACAGCACTTTTGGGAGAAGAGTGAAAATT
This sequence comes from Cheilosia pagana, assembly GCA_936431705.1. Classification (NCBI taxonomy): domain Eukaryota; kingdom Metazoa; phylum Arthropoda; class Insecta; order Diptera; family Syrphidae; genus Cheilosia; species Cheilosia pagana. The sequence continues at coordinate 25,216,931 of OW386168.1, read as the reverse complement.
TCACTTCACTCGAATAGCGTACCAGCCCTTAAAGAAAGGGTTCTTACGTTCGATTGGATAACGAAATTTGAAATCTGAAAGCTGAATCTGACTTGTTACAGAATCGGTACTACAAAAATGTCAAATAGAGAAGAAAGAGCCATCATTCATAAATTATTACAACTGAAACAATAGTAGTATTTTCTCTTTTAGCAAACTAAAGCATAAAATGTGCACTTAAATGGTTCCTAGCGTTTATCGCCGAAATGTTGGCAGCTTGCCCTATTTTAAGCTATAACAATCAAGCAAAACTTTTTTTTCGCTTCTTGACTTCCAGTAGGTACATCAAAACAAATCAAATCAGGATTAATAATCAATAAACAATAAACGATTCACTTTAAAAAGTGTAGAAATTATATAAAATTTTATGGAGTCTTCTATTTTTAGACTGTGTTTATATTATAATTTACAATTTTTATTATTTTACTTTACTTTGTTAAAATAGAAGCGATTGATATATTTTAATACATGCAGTTAATATTTATTGTGTAACGTATGTTTAATGGTTGTAGCTCTTTCAAGTCCAACTCGTCATATAATCTCGGTAGACGAAAAATATGACATTCACTCAATTGGGTATACAAACTAGCCTATAGAACGACCTCCACCCAAAGTCGTCATTGGAACTGTCAAAACTTATTCGCGCCCAAATTTTTTGGCGGAATGGAAAATACATCATTTCTTATTTTTTCGCTAGTTTGCATTACGAATTTTCAGCAGATTTTTACTACACAGTTGTTTTGTTCTCCAAACAAATCGCATGTTTAAAAGGATCGGGTGTTTTTTAATTGCGCTAGTTTAATTTCTAACATTCGCAAAATAATATTTCAATCTTTAATTTTCTAAAAAAAAAATAATCTATGGACGCAATGTTTCAATCAAAGTCAAAAGAGATAAAAATGAAATTTCAGGACTTGTGCCGTGAACTTAATATGGATAAAGAGACAGAAGAAATTGCATGGACCAGTTATAATGATATTTTACAAAATTTCTCGCTGGACGTAAGTTTATATCTGAATATTTCCAAACATATTCCACTTACGTGACTAAAATTACAACCCATTGTTAGTGCGACATTTTTTTGTATTTGGTTTACTGCTCTTATCAAACAAATCACAAAGGTTTAAACATTTGGTGCAGCCATATGAAAGGAAAGAATTGTCGATTGCGCGAGGTGGGGCCACAGCATCAGAAATAAGACATGTTGTCCATGAATCTGAGCTTGATTTCTTTTGACATCAATTGGTTTGAGATGCAACTACTTGCAGTTGCTCATCGCTCTAGTGAACTTGTAAAAGTTTCAATTTTTTTTTGAACAAAATGGTTTCTTCGCCACTTATTTTGGATATTATATTTGGGTGTCGTTTTTCATGGGCTTTACTAGAGAATTTAATCCTGGATAACAAAGGAAATAAGTATGTTATACATATATATGCATTTATAAACAAATTAGATCTTTAAAAGTGCGAAAGGGAATCGAGTACATGTACATGTTTGGGAGTATTTTCTTCAGAGAGACTGCTCGGTTTTTGCCGAATTGAAATTGACTCATTTCGAAGTTTAATGAATTTCCTTTTATCTTAAGGCTTTAACCACTTCTAGGCATAGTCTTGACAATTTCAGGCTTACGTACCGTCGGTTTATATTTGTTCATATCCTTTTCGCTTCAAATTAAATAGCGGACCAAGGCAAAAAGCAATCGCTCAGAGCACTCGTGTTGATTCGGGGTGATAAATCAATAAACGTGATTCGCTTAACGTCTCATTTGATTAAATATTCGCATCTGTTTTAGTTGCAGACACTACTTCTAACAGAATAGTAGAACCATATTCCAACATTTCATATCAGCTGTTTCAAGAGCTTCTAAATTAAATGCCTGCAGAAAGATTATAACCCCTTAGGGCATCTATCAACTTTCTGATAATGTTCTGTCAAACTTTAGTCTTAATGCACTATTCAATGCAGATTTATCAAATTGAACCCAACAAACAATTCTATTTATTACAGGGAGATCCATGTCAATGGCTTTGCTGTGCATTATATGCCGCCTGTCGCGCCTCATACAGGCCAACCGTTGGTGGATCCAACGAAGTTGTCAAAGGAAATTGTGTCTCTTTAACGAAACTTCTTCGAAGTTGCAACGTCAGGTAATATTTTAACACGCAGACTTCACTAGGTTTCTTCTTGTCTAACTTAACAAAATTTCTTCTAGTCTCTACGATTTTTTTACGAAAATCAAAAACTGGTGCGAAATGGCAAATCTGTCAAATAATTTCATCATGCAAGTCGAAAGACTGGAGCGGGGCTTTAGAATAAGCATAAATCTGTTCGAAAGGTTCAATAAAATATTTGATATCATTTTCATTGTGCCACCACATGAGAAGAAGAACAAAAAAGCAAGGTAAATATAGTTTGGGCAATTCTATTCCCTGCACTTTAAATGTTGATACCAAATCATTATATTTCAGGCCAGTAAAATGCACAGCTAACAAGCTATACGAGCTCTGCTGGTGTCTGTTTTTGTGCGCCAAAAACGAAGATATGAATTGCACAGTTGATCTAGTGTCATCATTTCATTTACTGTTGTGCTGCATAGATCTAGTGTATGTTAATGCACTTGCAGAAAATCGAGTTGAATTAATAAATCCAAACTTCGAGGGAGTACCAAAGAACTGGAATACGGCTGAATACGACGCATCTGTGGTTCATAAACATTGTATAATTGAAGCCCTATGTAAATTCACTAAAGCAATATATATAGAGGCGATGTCGATGAAACTCAATTCGTGGAAGAAAATCATGATCAAATTTATAGAGACAAAAGTGAGTAGATGTTAACGATTTGATGATTTTAAGTTTTGATAAATTGTATGCTTCAAACAGACGTTACTGGGAAATAAAGAGTCATTCATGGACATTATATCCAACAATAATTTTGAACCAAACTCCAAGTCACTCAACAGTGCTTATGAGCAGTATGTCTTAAGTGTGGGCGAGCTGGATGAGAGAATTTTGCTGCACAACACGAATCACAGAAAAGTCGACAATAATGGTAAGTTTTATGCACTCACTTAAAGAAAGAAAGTACAAATATTTAAGTTTAACAATCGGCCCTAGCGAGGTATCCATCGGAACGGAAAATTCTCCGATTTTATACGATTCGGAGGATTTTTGCTTCGAGGTATTCTTCGGAACATCTATTCGGAATATTTCTCCGACATTTTGTAACGCATATCGGCAAATTACGTTGAAGTGCGATGAAGTGCAATTTTTCCTTCAATTTTTGACAGCTAAGTTCCGATATCCTCCGACAGAAATTTGTTGCGGAACTTGTTTACGATTGGGATTTGAGCTTCCGACAGAGTATGCGTTGCGGAGAGTTTTCCGTTCCGACGGATACCTCGCTAGGGCCGAATTAAATATTACCCCGCCAGCTCATCAGTGTAAAAAATCATAGAAAAGTGCGCCGCAAAACCTGGTTGTTTGCTGATGACATTGGGCCTGTTTTTTCGAACACCTATCTCAGCAAAGTAAAGTCGAATCTTCACTTGCCCACGAGGTTTATTCTCTTGAAAGCAGCCGTCTCTCTAAGAGATGTGCGACAGCTTAGTGTTATATTTTCGTCTCAAGTTCGTCAAGGTTATTATTATTATTATGTGAAAGGCGTTATTGTATTGCGACCCACTGTTTATGCCTCATTGAAAGAGGTAAGAGTTCCCCTCACATTATTCACGTCTATCACAGAATCCGTCGTATTCGGAATTTTGCTACGAACTATCACAGAATCCGTCGTAGGGGAAATGTTTGCTAAGAATTTCGAAACAACAAACATTTTGAAGTTAGAATTTCGAAATTCGTAGCAAACATTTCCCCTACGACGGATTCTGTGATAGTTCTTTGTGACGGATTCTGTGATAGACGTGATTATTCCTTTCGTTCTTGTACTCTTGTTTATCCTTGGCGGAAGAAATCCATCCTATAGCACTCTCTCTAGTCCAGTTTCCTTTAAGAATCTAAGGATGAAAGCTGGCTCCAGTGACAGCATTTCCTCATCAGATAATTGGTACTTACCCAAGTATTTCAGTCTTGTGGGTCAGTACCCCACATGATCCCAACACGTTTTCTGCGATTTCACTGGAATTATCTTACAATCTGCAGAGACCTTTTTTAGGTATACCTAAAGGTGTTTTTTGTGCCTACAATGGCCCGTTAGGATGCGGAGGTCATTTTTATTCATACATATTCACAAATTTTTCCTTCTTTTTCAACTAGAGTCATCCGGCGGTATTAATGGATACATGAGCCAGGTAACTATACAAAACCAGGCCTTTTTTTACATTACTCATGTTGTTTTCAAATGTATAGAGTACACGCTCCTTAGCCCCAGAGACTCCATTAACGAGAAGACACCATCTGCCGACAAAAGACAACATATCAGAGCCAGTGGCAAGTGCAACCCAGAATGTTCAAATTTTGCTAGATATAGCTGATCTCACCGGACCTCTCGAATATATTAAGTAAGTCTACAAAAATTAGGTTAATTAAAATAAACACAATACATTCTTATTTTGCCTTTTGCAGTCAAGCTGGCGAACAAACTATGCAAAAACTCATGTCTAAACTGGACGCAATGGGCGCTATATTCAGAGAAAAGTTTCCCATCGAATCCGAGGCCGACAAACGCTTCGCACTAACACGATCGCTTTATTTTTACTTGTTGGAAAAGATAGTCCGTGCTGAAATTGTAGCCAAACCCAATTTAGACTTCAAAGTAATTATTTGCTTAGCTTATATATGTTTTGTTGCTTAATTAAAATTGAATCTTTTAGATTTTATTGGAAACTGACACATTAAATTCAACACTTATAACGTGTTGCGTCGAAATCGTGCTAGATGCATACAATTCTTCATTAAAATTCCCATGGGTCTTGGAGTGTTTCGATATGAAAGCGTTCAACTTTATTAAAATCATTGAACTAGTTGTGAAGCGGCAAAATAAATTCTCGCGTGCGTCAATCAAACATCTGAATTTCATCGAAGAAACTTGCCTAGAAGCTTTGGCATGGAAAAGCGATTCGCCCTTGTGGACAATATTGCAACAGAGAAAAACACCTCTACCTTCATGGGCGGACGTTGATGTAAATAAGATGGCACATTGTAGTCAAGAACGAAATAGTGAGTCGCAAGCGTTTTATCTTGTGGGAAGGACTCTTTTTCAACTTTTGTTTTCCATAGTTTTGCAGTCGCCAATGAATTCTGCGTACGAATGCTTCAATCCGGCGTCGTCAGCATCCACATCGGAATCAGCGAGGAGAGACCTGTTCAATGCGGGAAAAGGTAGTTATTGTTAGCCTTCAACTTTTTATTTTTTTCATTAATTAGGTGTCACTCTGTGAATTATTTCCGAGCAAAAGCGATGTCTGCATTGGTTTTTGATTGTTCTTTCCTTTGACTTTTATTATTAAGACAGAAAGCAGGTTCCGGAAACAGTGATGCTTATTTCGGTGGCGCTACAGTCTCGTGTACCAAAGCGTCCGCCCAATACGTCCCTTAAGTTAGGGTTGTGTTTGTTACGAAATGTACAAATTTATTTGCTTTTGTACTCGTTGCATCTCCTAGGCTGCCATTCTCCACTAAAAACCTGCAAGAATTGACAACTGACACTCAAATGATTGTCAGCTAAATCAGCTGTCACAGCAGGGTTGGTGTCGAGGATGGCACTAAAGTGTTATATCGCAACAAATTAACAGCCTTCGAGTCTCGTAAAAGAGAAAAGAATAAGTAACGACAAATCTCAATAAAGCAGTTAATTTGACTCTGGCTTTTGAGAAAAGGGAATTTTAAAATTCTATCATAAATCATATTCAAATTCAAAGTCGTCAATTGCTGACGTGCGAGATTTACGCAGCGCGGTAGTTTAAGTTAATATTTAAAAAGCCGAAGGCAAGTTTTTTTTTTATAAAGAAGATTTGCAAGTGAAGAGTCTTAAAATAGACCATCATAAATTAGCAAGATATAAAAGAAATTACCAGATAAAATTGCAAAGGTATGTAATGATTTTATAAGAAGTGACAGTGAAATAATCTAGTAATTATTGTTAAGGAAGTGAGGTGCCAAGACAAATCCCGAGAGCAGGACGGCAGCCATAGAAGGTTGGCCGTCGTAAATTCGAAGTATCCAGCATTCGAATCCCTAACAAAATTCGGGATAAAACGAATAGCTGCGAATACTGGCTGCAGTCCGAACGGCGAGAACAAAAGCGGGAATTCGAAACCGCAACCAAAAACAGCTGCATAGCGCAAGTGTTAGCGGTGACGAATAACCGACGCTGCGCAACCACCAAGTGCCGGTTCAAGCCCCGATAGCGGCGAAACATTTTTTAATTATTTATAGTTTTTCTGTTAACCTGTTAATTAAGTGCCAACGAAAGTTGCTTGGATAAATATCTGTTGTTTAATATTTTTGTATTTCTGTAAATTAAGCTCATTTTTTTGTTTGTACATATTAACAAAAATCCTTAAATTTAGTTGAAATATATATTTCAAGTAACGTAGCTTTTATAGGGAATAGAATTAGAAACAGATTTGTTAAATTTATTTATACTAACGAACAATTAAGCCCCAAGTGATACAGGTACGACGAATAAAGCAGTACACTACGCAGCCTAGATGCTGTGGCCACAACATCGCCAGTTGCCGAATTAAAGGGTGAGTCATTTTGGACGTAATTCATTAAATTAGTATATTTAAATAAAACAAATCAAGGGAAGGGGACTAGTGATAATAATTTAAACTCTTAATTTGATAAAAGACGGTAAAGAAGCCCAATTATTAACAGAGTATATATAGTGCAAATAGATATAAGGATTTTTTTGAAATAACGTAGAGTAAATTTAATTTAATATGAATAAAATTTTTACATGAATGTGCAAACATGAATGAACAATGAGTTTGTTTAAAAGAGGGCGAGATAGGATGAGGGAGTGCGGATAGGGAAGGATGATGCGGCGTAAGATGTGAAAGGTGGCGGATTAAGGGGCTACTTAGGCGAGTAGAGTAGCCAAGGCAGGGAGGGTAGAGGCAAATATCTCGCAGCGTCAACATCACCTCGACGCAAAAGACTGGCATGGTTTTTTTTGTTGCACGGATCAAGGGTCAAGTCCCACACCCACCGACGAGCTAAGAAAGGGAACTTGCATGCCAGCAACGACCCGACGGCAAGAAAGATCCAGCAACAAAATGGCGCCCCCAACGTGAAGGCTTTACTATTGCGAAATAGTGATAGCAAATTTTAAAGAGCCAATTCATTTGTTTTAGTTTTTGCGATTTTCTATTAGTTTGCTTAGTTTTTTTTTGTTTTCATTTTTAGACATTGGATTTCTTTTCCCAACATAAGTCCCGATGACTGGTGTTGATCTGGTATCGCGTTGCGATGGTGGGAGAGAATCCAAATATAATTTTGTGGTATCGTTTTTGTCTGAGTCTTGATGTTATGTGTTGTTAATACTGACATCGATGTCCTGACTGGGAAACCACAGACAATATATACGAAAAGTATATATATATACTGATGTGAAGAGACACGGAGCGATTGTGTTACGCTAGTCTTCCTGTAGATCCTTCCGTCATACACAACATTCGCGTTTTTGAGTCGGATGCAGACAACGTGTTTGGCTGCATTCGTCCTGAAAGAATAATTTTTAGATTTATAGAGTAGTTTTTTTTAATACAGTTTTACCCGTTTAAATACTTAGTTTGTTTTATTTTTTTGTTATTTTTCAAATCGGCTCGCAGGACTTCGCCATCTTTGACATTCGCATCGTCTTTTCTCCGCCAATTTCCTCATCCTTAGCCCAATAAAATGATAGTTAGTTCGTTTAAAAGTTAGTTTTGTTCGTCAACAGATTCTTTTTTTTGTTTTAAGTTTATATTTTTTTTAGATTTTAGATTTTTTTATTATTTTTATACCATTTCTATTATTTTACCAAATTCATTTTTACAAATTATACAACTGATTCTTTATTATTATTTTTTTTTATTTTTTGTTTCGTATTATTTCAATTTTGTCGTGCTCTCGCTTTGTTCCCTCGTTTTCTGTTGTTGTCTTTTCTAATCGTCTGAGATTGAGTATGAAAAGAACCCCAAATCGTCCTCATACTCGATCGGTTTCAACCGCAGCTCAGGCGAATAAAACGATTCTAGAGGAAGAATTTGAAGTATTTCACCAGTCGTTAAACGATTTAAATTTCGACCAAATTTCAAATTCTTCCTCAAATTCACCAAACATGGCAGACGACAACCAAGCACCGCCGAATGAGACAAACGGTGTTGATATACCTGGAACATCGGCTAGTAATACAAAACAACAGCAGAGCATAGATACCGCTTCTTTAGCAGATCGCATCGACCAGTCGCTAACCACTAATCAAATTCGCTTCTTTCAACAGATGCAAATTTTTATGAACAGCGTTTTGGATAAAATGGAAAGCATAACCAACCCCGTGCCAGTACAGAATATCCCAAACTTAAACAATCCAGGCAATCAAGAGTTTACGAGCAACTTGAACGATAGGTTGTCAAATATGTATCCACCTTTGTCAGGGCAGATTTCAGTGCACAATGTTCCTCCCCCACCAGTGTCGGGAACTTTTAGCGCTACCAACGCTTCTGAAAAATGCCGGTTAGACAGGTGGAACATAAAGTATGACGGTACTGAAAACATCATCGACTTCCTCTTTAAGGTTGATAGACTCCAGGCTTCGTCGTTCTATAGCGATGACCAAATCACTGCCAACTTTCATTCCCTGTTAGCAGGAAAGGCAAATGATTGGTTCTGGTCATTTCTTCGCAAAAATCCCCACGCGAAGTTTGGAGACATCAAAATCGCCATGAAGAGGGAGTTCGGGCGAAAAGAAAATGATGTAGAAGTCTATATGCGATTGTTGACTCGTAGACAGGGATTCAAAGAATCTTTCGATGACTTCTATAGCTCGGTTATAGGTCTGAATGACCGTCTGAATGAACCGTTTGACGCGAAGAAGCTTATAGAAGTCATTCGAAACAATTCGAAGGACAAGTTAGGAGAGGTTCTGCTTGCTGCTAATATAACAGATCTGGAACAGCTTAGAAACAAGGGTAGGGAAGCTGAACGTTTCCTGTCTAGGCGTATGTTTTCCCAAAGAGCTGTTCATGAAATACATTTGGAGGAAGAAGTGGATGAAAAGGTCGAAGAAGTGGCAGCATTTAGCCGATCTCAGAATCGAGCACCGTCATTGTGTTGGAATTGTGACCAACAGGGACACACTTTCTATCACTGTCCCTCACATGAAAGACACCTTTTTTGCTTCCTCTGTGGCGCTAAGGGTGTTAGCACACCTGAGTGTTCTAAACACCAGGGAAACCGCCAGGGGAACGACAGGAGAGACGGGGAGAGTCGTTTCCAAAGAAACAACCCCGAGCTGCAGAACTAGCAAAAGAAAACATCGCAATGAGTAAGGTCGAGCAAAGGTCGGATAATGCTCCCATTGCTATATTGCAACGCGAAAAAACTGATGTTTCTTCTGATAGTGTTGGTCACCCTATTAACACGTTCCAACTAAAGTCGCTTCACGAGAGGAAGCAAAATTATTACAAACTGCGGTCTCAGATAATGGGTAACAAAACAGTCACGAGCAATCACATCAAGAAGTGTAGGGAAAGGTTTCATAAGCGGAAAGCCTTTCAGAAACTCATAGTCGAGACTATTTTAACTTCGGAAACAGATGGTAGGATGTACGCTAAAGTGCTGTTAAAAAACGAATACGTTTTCGGTTTGCTAGACAGCGGTGCATCCATCTCTGTATTGGGAGAATCTTCGTTTGAGTTTATAGAAAGGAATGGTATTCAAATGATGCCCTACAAGAATTTCGTTAAGACGGCTGACGGTAATACTCACGATATTGTGGGGTACTGCGAAATTCCAACGTCGCTTAACAGCATCACGAAAACCATAACTTTCTATGTAATTCCGAACTTGACACAAAAAGTTTATCTCGGCATGAATTTCTGGAAGGAATTCGGCTTAGTTCCCCACTGTCAGATTGATTCGATTGCCCTGCTAAATGAAGAAAGCATTAGCTCAGCAGATGATGCAAATTTTATTATACTTACCGCTTCACAGAAACAACTTTTAGAGTCAGTCAAAAGAAAGTTTCCAAACTTTGTCGACATGGGTCTCGGTCACACTCATTTAGAGACTCACAACATCGATGTTGGAGACGCAGTGCCAATTAAATCTAGACACTACCCCTTGTCTCCGGTGCGACAGGAAGAAGTGTTCAAGGAACTTGATCGCATGCTTGAGCTGAATGTTATCGAGGAAAGCAACTCACCTTGGTGTTCCCCTATAGTGCTAGTCAGAAAGCCAGGTAAAGTACGCCTTTGCTTGGATAGTCGAAAGTTAAACAGCGTGACGAAAAAAGACGCATATCCGCTGCCACATATTGATGGTCTTCTAAGCCGCCTTCAGGACACATATTTTATTACAGGGCTTGACCTCAAAGATGCATTTTGGCAAATCCCTCTTGATGAGGAGTCAAAACAGAAAACGGCATTTGCTGTTCCGGGTCGGCCTCTGTATCAATTTTCGGTCATGCCGTTTGGCTTATGCAATGCCGCACAGAGGATGTGTCGCCTGATGGACCGTGTTATTCCAGCACGACTTCGGGAATATGTGTTCATTTACTTAGATGACTTATTAATATGTTCGGCGGATTTCGACACTCATATCCAAGTTTTGGCGGAAGTGGCTTCCTGTCTACGTAGGGCGAACTTGACCATTAACATCCAAAAGAGTAAGTTCTGTATGCGTGAGATCAAGTACCTTGGATATATCGTCGGTCAGGGCACGCTAAAAACCAACCCTGAAAAGGTAGAGGCGATGCTGAACTTCCCAGTTCCAAAAACACCGAGACAAGTGCGTAGATTTATTGGTATGACTGGTTGGTATAGGCGCTTTATCAAAAATTATTCTGAACTTGCCGCGCCTTTGACTGATTGCCTGAAAAAAAGAAAGGATTTCGAGTTATCATCCGCAGCTAAAGAGGCATTTGAAAAGTTAAAGGAAGCACTTACCTCTGCACCTGTTTTGTCCCAGCCAGATTTCAAACGCGAATTCATCATTCAGTGCGATGCGTCATCTGAAGGGGTAGGGGGAGTGCTTGTTCAACTCGATGTGGATGGTAATGAGAAACCCATCGCTTTTATGTCAAAAAAATTGAATAAGGCACAGAAAAATTACACAGTCACTGAGCTCGAGTGCCTTGCTGCAGTCCTCTGTGTGAAGAAATTCCGGGCCTACATTGAGGGTTTCCATTTTCGTGTCATCACTGATCACTCAAGTTTGAAGTGGCTTATGTCGCTGAAAGATTTGAGCGGTCGACTTGCGAGATGGAGTCTGGAACTTCAACGTTTCGACTTTACCATCGAACATCGCAAGGGATCCCTAAATGTAGTGCCGGATGCTCTATCACGAGGAGAGATGGATGAGTTGTCGGTAGCTCCTGTAGGTGAAGAAGTAGATCTTACCTCGCCTGAGTTCGACTCTGCAGAGTACAAAAATCTTCGGGAAGAAATCGAGAAAAATCAAGCTTCGCTCCCGGATCTAGTTGTATCCGACAAATTTATATACAAAAGAGTTAGATTCAGAAGCGAAGATCTTGGAAACGAGGATTCTTTGTGGCGATTATGGATACCCAGTTCCTTGACTCACACAGTTATTGTAATGGCCCACAATACTAAGCTTTGTTGCCATAGTGGGTTCTCAAAAACGTACGCGAGAATTCGCGACAAGTATTATTGGCCAAAGATGGTCGGACAAATCAAGAACTATGTGAGCCAGTGTGAAATCTGTAAATCCATAAAAGCGCCAAATAAGATTCTTCGTCCCCCGATTACGAAGCAGATCGTCTCAGAGCGACCGATGCAGCGACTTTACGTCGACCTACTAGGTCCTTATCCGCGAACAAAACGAGGCAATGTCTACGTATTCATCGCAGTCGATCACTTCACCAAATACACTTTTCTTAAGGCACTACCAAAAGCAACTTCGAAAAACATAATTAAATTTTTGGAGTCCGAGGTATTTCATGGATTCGGAACACCTGAATTCATACACTCGGACAACGGAAAGCAGTTTATATCAACCGAGTTTAGTGTATTTCTGAACAACTATGGCGTACAACATATTCGTACAGCCTTGTACTCGCCACAGGCCAACATTTCGGAGAGAGTTAACCGCAGTATCCTGAACAAGCTAAGAGTATTTGTAACTGATGTACAAGACCATTGGGATGAACATCTATCAAGCGTAGCATGTGCATTGCGTTCAGATGTTCACGACTCCATTGGATGTCAGCCATACTATGCCTTGTTTGGGCAAAATATGATCAACCATGGTTCATCTTACAAAATACTCAGAAGCTTACAGGCACTGCAGGATCCCGATATGTTGGTAACGACTCGTGAAGCTCTTGTGCCTCTTGCACGTCAGCAGTTGTCCAGAAATCTACTAAACGCGCATGAAAAATCTAAGCGTACATACAACACTCGTTCCAGGCCGACATCTTTTAAAGTTGGACAAGAAGTTTTTCGCCGCAATTTTGCGCAAAGCAATTTCGTTCAAGGGCAAAATGCCAAACTACTGCCCAAGTTCCTGAAGTGTCGTGTCCGTCGTGTTGTTGGTAATTGCATGTACGAATTGGAGAATCTGTCTGGCAAAATCATAGGCATTTTTCATGCGAAAGATATTCGCCAATGACTGCATACCTAGAAAAGAAAAGAAACCACAAAGTATCGGAACGGTATAGAAAAATTTCAAAATACTTATCTGACTATTCTGCCCGGCTATGAAGTAGGTTCGGCTCCCACGTTTATTTTATTCTTCCGTTTTCGACCTTGCAATTTAATATCTTCACACTTCATTTTCACTCTTGACTTGCACTTTAACATGTGGGTTCGATTTTTACAATTTTGTTTAACATTCTCATAGCAGATTGTAAACAAAAAGTAAAGCCCTGTGTTACGAAATGTACAAATTTATTTGCTTTTGTACTCGTTGCATCTCCTAGGCTGCCATTCTCCACTAAAAACCTGCAAGAATTGACAACTGACACTCAAATGATTGTCAGCTAAATCAGCTGTCACAGCAGGGTTGGTGTCGAGGATGGCACTAAAGTGTTATATCGCAACAAATTAACAGCCTTCGAGTCTCGTAAAAGAGAAAAGAATAAGTAACGACAAATCTCAATAAAGCAGTTAATTTGACTCTGGCTTTTGAGAAAAGGGAATTTTAAAATTCTATCATAAATCATATTCAAATTCAAAGTCGTCAATTGCTGACGTGCGAGATTTACGCAGCGCGGTAGTTTAAGTTAATATTTAAAAAGCCGAAGGCAAGTTTTTTTTTATAAAGAAGATTTGCAAGTGAAGAGTCTTAAAATAGACCATCATAAATTAGCAAGATATAAAAGAAATTACCAGATAAAATTGCAAAGGTATGTAATGATTTTATAAGAAGTGACAGTGAAATAATCTAGTAATTATTGTTAAGGAAGTGAGGTGCCAAGACAAATCCCGAGAGCAGGACGGCAGCCATAGAAGGTTGGCCGTCGTAAATTCGAAGTATCCAGCATTCGAATCCCTAACAAAATTCGGGATAAAACGAATAGCTGCGAATACTGGCTGCAGTCCGAACGGCGAGAACAAAAGCGGGAATTCGAAACCGCAACCAAAAACAGCTGCATAGCGCAAGTGTTAGCGGTGACGAATAACCGACGCTGCGCAACCACCAAGTGCCGGTTCAAGCCCCGATAGCGGCGAAACATTTTTTAATTATTTATAGTTTTTCTGTTAACCTGTTAATTAAGTGCCAACGAAAGTTGCTTGGATAAATATCTGTTGTTTAATATTTTTGTATTTCTGTAAATTAAGCTCATTTTTTTGTTTGTACATATTAACAAAAATCCTTAAATTTAGTTGAAATATATATTTCAAGTAACGTAGCTTTTATAGGGAATAGAATTAGAAACAGATTTGTTAAATTTATTTATACTAACGAACAATTAAGCCCCAAGTGATACAGGTACGACGAATAAAGCAGTACACTACGCAGCCTAGATGCTGTGGCCACAACATCGCCAGTTGCCGAATTAAAGGGTGAGTCATTTTGGACGTAATTCATTAAATTAGTATATTTAAATAAAACAAATCAAGGGAAGGGGACTAGTGATAATAATTTAAACTCTTAATTTGATAAAAGACGGTAAAGAAGCCCAATTATTAACAGAGTATATATAGTGCAAATAGATATAAGGATTTTTTTGAAATAACGTAGAGTAAATTTAATTTAATATGAATAAAATTTTTACATGAATGTGCAAACATGAATGAACAATGAGTTTGTTTAAAAGAGGGCGAGATAGGATGAGGGAGTGCGGATAGGGAAGGATGATGCGGCGTAAGATGTGAAAGGTGGCGGATTAAGGGGCTACTTAGGCGAGTAGAGTAGCCAAGGCAGGGAGGGTAGAGGCAAATATCTCGCAGCGTCAACATCACCTCGACGCAAAAGACTGGCATGGTTTTTTTTGTTGCACGGATCAAGGGTCAAGTCCCACACCCACCGACGAGCTAAGAAAGGGAACTTGCATGCCAGCAACGACCCGACGGCAAGAAAGATCCAGCAACATGTTTGGTTAATTAATTCCAATTGCAATGCACACTCCAAATAAGTTGATATCGCCTTCCACTTGCGCGGTAGAGGTCTTCGTCTACTGCATTATGACCGAAGACTAAAAACAATAAAAAAAATATATATTGAAGAGTCAATCTTTTGTTCACAGCTGCTGAATTGAAACCAGTTGAAGCCCCAAAACCTACGCCCGTCGATAGTAGAAGAGATGTTCCTCTTTCAATATATTTAAGAAAGGTATTACGCAATTCATTTGATATTTGTTAGAAACTACTCACATGCCGTTTTGTTTATAGTTTTACACGTTAGGTTGGATGCGAATGAAAGAGCTGTGCAAGGAACTCGACATGGGCAATGAAATACACATGACGAAAATTTGGACGTTATTTGAGTATTCCATTACTCATAGAAAAGAACTTATGCAAGATCGTCATCTTGATCAGTTACTCATGTGTGCAATATATATTTATATAAAGGTTTGTACAAATAAACACCAAACATAATGTGAATTGTATGATGGAACACTTTGGCATTTAGGTTGGAGAAATTCCAGATAAATCTTTTACTGATATTATGAGACTGTACAGAAAACAACCGCAAGCCGCTAGCAATATTTACCGTGAGGTATTAATCAACAATGAAGGTAAGTTCATTTTGTTTAAAAAAAAACTCGAGCTTTTATTATCTGCCTCTGTTTTCTAGATGAGAAATATGGTGATATTATACGATTCTATAATTTTATTTATGTACCAAAAATGACGCCACACGCTCTCAACTTTAGCGACAAGAAGAAATCGGTGAGAAATCTAGTATGTAATAAACGATTTGAATTCTCTTTATTGTTTGAAACTATCTGTAGTGTATTTATGAGGGCGGCAGTCACTTTAAGGGGGGTTTTTTTCATCTGTCTCATCTCTCGCTAACGCCTGACAAATTCCTCTTTGCTTTTTACATTAAAATGTCTTTCAAATAATGAATATGTAAGGATGAGGTCAGGAAAAAACTTTAAAAACAGGCAGTGAGCTTTTTATAGGCGGTTGGAATTTAAATTAAAGAAGAGACCCCCGTCACCACCGTTTTAGCAGTAGTCTTATGGATGTCCAACAGAGATAGGCAGATATCTCGTAATGGAAGTGTTAAAAAACATGGAAGGGGATTAACTGAATGAACTTCTACAACTACATTCAATGCGCCCCAAAACATTAAATTAACTTAATTGCCAGCGGACAGAGGCGAGCAGTTCGACTAACAGGAGATCACACACTCTACAACCGCCGCCGCACAGAGACTTATCGATCACATTTGTAAACTACAAAGCGGAGAATCCTTCTAAGAACCCCCAATATGTGGGCGCCCTACAAAACTTGCTCTCAAGGAGGTGTTAGTGTTCGCCTTTCCTTTAAATACTTTAACCGGGCATCGAGCATCTTAGTTCAGGAACGGTCCACTTCTAACTAAAGCGCTACCTAAAAAAAGTAACTTCACAAAATTAAAACACTCACGATCTCGTATCTGAATTGTTTGTTATTTTTGTAAAGTACAAAATCGAATAGCAGGACAGATGTTTAGGTAGAAGTGACAAAACCCCATCTCTTTGCAATGAAATGCCATTTCTTATAAGGTTCTAATCGTGTTTTAATGTTGTTTTGCAGCAAAATGATCTCCTTCTCTCACCTCATCCTACCGAAAAAGTGAATCCCCCAAAGAAGCTCTCAAATCATGTCTATGTTCATCAGTTGGAGAAAAATGAAGTCCAGTACGCTCCAAATCACATCACGTACGAATTCCACAAGAGCCCCGCAAAAGTAATACTTCATTCTTGCTTTGTTGCAATAATAATAACGATCTTAATTACAGGACTTGGATAAAATGAATGAAATTGTGCGTAGGAGCAAACGCAATCTGACGTTCAGCGAAGAAGAGCCAGTTGTAATAAAAAAATTGGCAAAACCAAATCTACACTTTCAGGGGAAAATACTAGGTATAAAGAACGACAGACAAGCGGAAAGAAAAGAGTGAATTACGTATAATTAAATTTGTATTTAAAATAATGTATACTTTTAATAGAATTAATTATTATTCCCTTTTTTTATTTCAACATTGGGTAACATAAATCTAGTCGGACTAATCGTAGAGGAAGAGGTGAGATGAGTATTTCTAATGAAATTCATCAAAACGACTATTCTTTGTGGATGCATGTTAGGCTTGTCATGCAAATATTTGTGTATGCATAATAAGTCAATTTTTCGAAAATCTCTCAAGTTTATGAATTGATTGCAATTTATTTTTTCAAAATTTATGTATAAGAGGCTTGAGATGCCATTTACAGCTGTTGGATGCACATTTTCACTATCGAAAAGCATGAAATTTAGAAATGAATCGCTGGACGACATCGATGAGAATAGACAGTATATGCAGAATAATACTTCTGAGTGATCTCCATGAAATTATGTCAGTGATTAGTTGGACTAGATTATACCCGTTGTTTTTCACATTTTAATATAACCACTATAATATTAAACAAAATAAAGAAAAACACACTGTATTTGAAGTATAAAAATGAATTAGAACATGTTGTCACTAACTAACTAAATCAATATTGTAAGAGTAAGAACGAGTGATCACTATGATTGTAACGCATAGTTTATTATATATGAATCACTTAAAACAAATTTTGTTTTGCGTCTATTTATTTTCTTTTTAGACAAAATCCAAATAGATTATGCTTGTTATGAAAATTATATATTTTTATAATCTCAATATTATAATACGGCAAACTTTTTATGCTTATAAATTTAATAATAAAGTACATTGGATATCATTATTAATTTTTATAGTACATGTACGAGATTTATATCTACTACGCAATTACCTTTAACATTTTGTTATGTTATAAGAACAAACCATTGTATTAAACAAAATAACAACTATTTAAGTAAATACATTTACACACATAAAATCAAATCATCGGATGGTTTTAGTTATCCTTTGGTCGATCATTAAATCCACCAAATTGCACTTTGCAAAATTGAATAATGTGTTGTACCATCAAGATTGTCGTACACCGGGCACTGAAGGAGCCGTAGCAAACTGTTTTTCAACAAAACAAACAGAAACAATGTCTCAACGAAGGTAAATTGTGACATGGTGAGTAGTTGAGTAGTTGAATTGTGCGTGTTACTGATTTAGAGGTAGCCCAGTGTCCTTATTATATGGCCCTGATGATAACAACATTTAAGAATCCTATCAGGTGACTTGATTGGCAAACAATTTGTTGGCGACTTTAAAAATATTCGCCTTGAAATTATTGCAGCTCCAAAAAAGAAATTATGGAAATACCTAGTCGAAGTAAAAAAAAGATATACTTATAAGGAAAGCATTTGAAAAACGATTAAATGGTATTTAACTGTTTGTGGAAGAAAAAGGAAACAATATTATTGCATGTACCACTATGAAAAAAACATGACAATTGTTTTAATGCTCTACGACTGCCAGAGCAGATGACTATCGACACATTACAAAGTATGTACTCGCAAATAAAGATATTCACTTTTTGCAAAAAGTTTTCATAAATGATGTCTCCATTTTGCTTTACGGCAAATCAGGTGAACATTTTTTTTACATATGCAAACCATAATTCCAGTCACATTAGCCTGCCTTTTCATTCGACTCGCGAACGAGTCCTATCCTAATCCTAATACAAAAAACGAGTCCGTGGTGTCTATTAAAATACAACTGGGTACTGCCGAAGCTGAGGGGATGCGGAAGGCAGAACTGTATCTAATGAATTTAGGTCGAGAACTTGACTGAGCTGCCATTCAAACTAGCAATATCTGTTTAGAGATTGGCAATACATGCAAAAGTAGAGCCATAGTTTGATGCCAAATGGATTGCGAAAAGATATCAACAGGTATACGTATAGTCCATCGTTCTGGAAGCATGTTGTAAAAGAAAGATTAATAAGGCTGCTTTTGCGCAAACAGCTACAGAACCAATATAATCAGCTCATTTTTTATTTTCCCTTATTTGAACATCTTGGTCTATGCTCGCAACGATAACATCCGTTGATCTCCGATTTCATCGATTTTATCCGATTCGAAGGATTTGTGCTTTGAGGAATTTTTTCCATACAACTGTTTCGATTGGAGGATTGTTTCGACGCACTCCAGCGTTTTGCGTTTCAGTGCAATCAAGCACTGCGACAACAATCAGTCGCGAAAATTATTAAAGATTTGGATTGAAGTGTTTTCTTTTCTGAAAACGGATACCATGAATATAATTTGAGCGACAGAGTATCCAATGTGGAGAAACTTTTGTTTCGACAAGGCCGAGTATTTGGACGAACTGGATGACGTCACAAAAATATTACTAGTTTCTATTTCCCATACCTTCGAATACTTCTGTGAATTGTGAAATTTCGAGTTCGATTCGAACATTAGAACCAGATGGAACACAATTTATCAATTTGCTGAACGTTCCCGTGAATTGAGTGGTTTTTATTCCAAGCGTTCTGTGTGAGTAATTTGGTCAGTTTTTTATTTACTTCGTTGCTGGAAAGTTGTTTTGTTTTTGAAGTCGTCCTAATTGTAATATTTCATTTTCTAAATTGTGAAGTTCGTTCACTTCTGCACATAAATGAAATATTTATGACGGCATACAAAAGACAGGACATTGTTTTAATTTAGTGCGGCTCTTCCATTTCTATTTTCTTTTTATTGTCCAGTGCTGGTGAAAGTTATCAAAACGTGAATTTTCCGCCTGACCATGACTTCCGGAAAAGTTAATGTGCAGAAGTAAATATAGTACATAGTTACATACGTAACTCGGAGATTTTTCTAAAATAAATTGCTGTCAAAATATTGCATTATTGAAGATTTAATCTAAAAAAAGTGCTTCCGACATTTGTGCGCGAGTTTTCGACTTTTCGTTGTTAAAGAACACAATTTAAACAAATTGTGTTTTGAGTACAAAAAGTGAATAAAATATTGCAATGTCGTTGAACGTGTGATGTGATATTTGATAGAGAGGTAATGATGCTTCCAAGCTTCCACTCGAGTTGCCAAAACAATCAATCTTCACCTGCAACCAGGGTTACCTTTGGGACCCCTTGGGGTCCGATTGAACCTTTCTTCAACGATCGGACCCCAGGACCCTCCTTTTTGAAAATAGCGCAAATCGGACCCCTTTACGAAAAAGTAGGACACCTTTGAACGCCTGCGGACCCTATTTTCGGAATTGGCTATTCATCTCATCACATCAGGAAGCAAAACATTATATTCTCTCTTTACATAGTCATCGACTTCAACTATCGAAATCGAATCGACATAAATCTCGCTCTGACACTTATATTTTTAAAGATAGCTACCTGTTCCTATTTCCTTTGGAGACACAATTCTGTATACAATTCATGCTTCAAGTTAGCTCCCTGATGTTTTTTTTTAGGTTTTTAGCAAACTGTGAAAAATTTTATTTAAATGCTCTGTTATTTTAAGGCCTCGTCAAACAGAGCGCGTTTTAACGCTCCGTTTTTACCGCCGCGTTGAAACGCGGGGATGTGAAAAATTACAGATTATTTTATGACGCGGCTCGTTTGAAATAATTTTTCATGATTATATATCGGCAAAAAAGCAATAATTCTTCGTCCGAGCTGCTTGACAACTAAGAATCATCACATTAATGAGATCTTTCTGTTTGACGTCCTCTAACGCGGCGCGGCGGTTAGAATGTTGCGTCAAAATAATCTTACCGCCGCGTAAATTATTCTAACCGCGTTCTGTTTGACGAAGCCTTTATTTTATTTTTTTAGTTATAATATTTACATAGGTAATCTATACCTATTTGCTTTTATTTAAAAATGTATTTACCAATAGGGGCCTATACAATATTCTGTATTTATACCCTTAGTATAATGTATTTAAATTTTTTTTTTAAATAATTTTTAAACGTATGCGATACTGTTTCGATGCGGTTGTTGTTCTTTAATTTCATACGGGACCCTTTTTGAAAGCCAGGGACACCTTTTTGGACCCTATTCGAAAATTTTCGAAGGTAACACTGCCTGCAACTGCAATGATGTATTCATCTACCTAACTCCTCGCAATTAATTATCTGAATAATGAGAAGGTATGTGTTTATTCAATATAACATAGGTGTATTATAGGTAGTTACATTTAATCTATGTTGTTACATAAACAACGCTATTGGAAAAAGGACTACGTAAGGTGTTTCTTACATAATTGGTAGGGAGTCGGTGACTTTTGCCATTCATAGAAAAATGTGCATAGACGTACGTGATGTTGTACATATACATTGTTTGATGATGTAAATCTGTAAAATCTGATCCGACCTCCCTACCTTATGTTGAATTACTTTAGTTATTCGGAAGTGACAATAACAATAATGTTTGAGCAATCCTTTTACACACCGGGTACCTAGTTATATTTGCCTGATGCGCCTGTCTGTCTATTAAAAAAAAGTCATGGGTTCATAAGCAAGGCGTCACGACGACGGGCATATTTTTAGACACGAGTGTACCTAATTCGATTGAATTTTTAATAAAATACTGTTTGACCACACGCTATTTTGGGAAAATTGATAAAACGTGTCATTTCCTTTGGGCTTAAACAATTTGGTCACCTTGGGTAACCTACCTATCCTCTTATCTACCTACCCTTATTGCAAGTGCCTATACAGAAGGTGGATGATGACATTTGCTGTTGATTTATATAGGACTTCACAGAAGCCTTGAAAAGGGCACAGTACATACAATTATTACAGTATGGTTTATTTAGCCATTTGGGGTAGTCGTACGGCTTGTTTATTTTTGCGGCTAACATGCACGGGAGGTTAAAATTCAAGCAGGAGGTTAGAGATTCGTCTGTTGCCTTAAGTTTTCTTTTAGTAGGGTTCAGTCTTACTGAGGAACTGAAACTATATTGTACTGGCAGTTGATTAATCTATAAAAAGTACCCGGAGTGATGTTTGAAAGTGAAATGTTATTTGAACTGTAAGTTTAACTATATACCTACCTACTTTCTCACGTAAATATTTATCACTTTATATATTAATCAATTTATTTAAGTACAAAGATTTTGTTGAACTGCAGCCTTGAGGGGTTGTCCATGGATTTGAATTGGCACAGTAGATCACTGTAAAAACACATTGAAAGTTTAAAAAGACGACACAGCGTTTGGTGGCCAAATTCGAGACGACTGGACAAACAATCAGCCAAAAATTGAACCACTCGGATCCGTGCTACTGTGAAAGGACGCCGGAAACTTGTTTTATTTCATTTCAACATCGACCCATCCTTAGGTATTAAAAAAAAACTAAATATATATAAATATTTGCAATTTACTTTTTAAAGAAATGTCAAGGCAAGTGAAAAAAGCTAAATCCGAAACTAAAAATAGGAGTACAGTTTGTCTTTGGGGAGTAAGGGAGAGTATGGGAGCCGAAAAAGGACTTCAATGTTTCTCTTGTATTTTGCACTTTTGACAGCGCTGATCTAAACTTGTATTTTTCTCCTAAATCAAATATATGCAATTTTTAAATTTTACATATAATCTTCTTTCTCCATATCGTTCTCATTTGACAGATGTCATAAGCCCTTTAAGAATAGGTTTGTTCGACGTGGCTAGCACTGAGAAGTGTCAGCTAATGTCCAAAACCTTGCATACCCAGAACTATATCGAACACAAAATAAGCTGCCCTGAAGTTTTTCATTGAAAAATGAATGACAGGAAGCTAAATGACAGCGAAAGTCAGCACTGAATTCTTGCTCCGACAAATTAACTGTGGTTAGTTCAGGGCACAACTAGGGCGCCATAGAAGTCATGTCGAATGCAGGTTTTCAGTACCAGGGCAAGTCGAGTGCTATATCAAACACAGTCTTAAGTTTTATTTTCAAAATAAAACATGATCTTTTACCATTATATTTAAAGAAATATCTGCGATATGTAAAGGACTCACAACCCTATAACCTAAGAAGCGGTGATGACTTCGGAATGCCCGCTTATCGGAATGTTATCACACAAAACAGCATTGTGTACAAGGGCTGTCAATTATAAAACTCATTACCAACAATCTTAAAAAACGAATGTAACTTGCAAAGCTTCAAACGATTGTTATCTAATTACATAAAATGCACTTTTCCACATATATAACTTTATTCAATTGCTAAATAGGAACTAACACTCTAGGTTAAGTTTAAATATGTGTAATATTGTATTATTTATATTAAAAAGCAATTTCTGCTAAATAAATAAAATCAATCAATCAATCAAATCCAGTATGCACTAGTGCGCACTAGGGCCCACGTCGAACAAACAGGTTTAGTGTAGCGTTAATCTCTGCTGAAATGACACATACAGAGCTAAGGTGGATTTAACTTCCATATCCTATTTTAAGATTGCGCCTACATTTTGTATGCATAATCTTATGCAAATGGAAGGGACATGCAATTTTATGCCGATTCCAAACGGCTAATTGAGAAGCTCTTACTTTACTTTTACTTTCTAATTCATTTTTATTAAATTCATAATATAAGCTTAATTCTAGACAAAAACTATTAAATCTAATAAAAAACTAACATTGGTCTTAATTCTAGCTTACTGGCTCCAAGCGAGCACTCTAAACTTAACATTATGCTTAAAACTATTGCCTTTCGGCCTTAAATCTATCGATATTTAATTTTGTTTGTTTTTTATTTTTCCAGAAACTTTGAAAAAGTGGAATTCTTTATTATTTTTGGTTTGCTTAAAACTACTTAAAACTAGTTAAAACTACTTAAAACTACCTAATCTACTTAGCCTACATTACCTATAATCAGAATCAGAGCAATCTTAAGGATTGGTCACCATCCTGATCGCGTCGATGGGTGCCTGGCAGTCGCCAATTGGGTTCATCTGCGGGACACGAGCGAGGCCATAGGCGTCGGCCAAGTCTCGGAGGCACTCATCATATTGACGAGCCCGGCCCCTCCCAAAGACCCCCTAAACTAACCTAACTAACTTAAAACTAGCTTAAAACTAAGGACGATGCTACATAAGTAGCCCACCGGCCCGTGAGAGCGTATCTACCCTCACCCCTTCCTCAAGCCACCAAAATTCGGTGAATTGCTTTTCCGTATCTAAAATGTCCCGATCCGCAATTGCGGTACTAAATCGGAGGAGCTCCTGAGCATTGGCGGCGTACCCGTTGTGGATGAGCCGCGGTGGCTGTGGTAAATTACCGGCACACCATCTCTTGTCTGCACTAAGCCTCTTATGTCTGCATGGAGAAATGCCTCAGGCGGGACAAAGCCAGACCGTGGCGTACTCTTGTGGTACATAAAGTTGGGGTAGTAAGCCCCTGAGATCAGGCTATTATCGCTGGCCATCGCCCTTGCAATGTGCCTCCGAATCGCCTTAAGAAGGAAATTGTCAATCCTATTCAGTCGAGCCCCATTGTATAGGGTCTTGTTGGGATAATAATGCATTTACTCAGATTCGGGAGCTCTAAACAACCCTAGACAGGCCCTGAGGCATTGCCTCTCAAACACCCGAATCTTTTCCATATAATACGGCGCTATATTGAACCACATGGGACAACCATAAGCGATGATCGGCCTTATAAGGGCCATGTAGCAAATGACCTTCACCCTGGCGTTAAGTTGAGAAGCTCTTTCATGACAGATATGCTCTCGGGTGTTTGTCATACGTTCGCAAGAGGTGACGCAGTCTCAACACAATCGAATGAATGGAAGGTTTAAAAGACAGACTGACAGAGAAACATTATTTTAATATAGATAAAAAATGTTAGTACTGGAGTTTTTAGGATTATTGTCATTGGAAGAACTCTTTATAAACGAGCAGTTCCCAGTCAGCATCCATCTTTATAGTTTTCAAATAAAAAAGTTGACAAGTACGGGGACGTACTCGTCCTTTGAAATATATTTTCAATTTATTTTTTACAAAACCCTCAATTATTGAGGACGTTCGGATTTCTTGTTAATTAAGTCTGACAGATGGAGGAGTAGTTTTGAAGTGTCAAAATTGAAATATAAACCACAAGTTAACAACAACAACTCAACAACTATACAAATATAGTTGACGTTTTACACAAACTAGGTATCCGAACGTCTCCATTAACTTGACTAATCACTGTCACTATCAGTCTGCAATGTACGCGGCAAGTGCCGGTTCTTTCTAAACAGTTGTGTCAATTATATTGTCTAAGAGGACTAATGTGTATAATCGTTTGGAATCTATACGGTAAACTAAAAAGCTCGTAGTACCTACCCAATCGCGATAAGGTGCCCTTTGAAGAAATATTTATTTATAAGTAGGTACCTACTCATTTCACAAATGACACTCATGCTTAATTAAATGTAAGCAAAAGAAAACACATATGTATTACTAATAAAGAAATTATCTTATGTGATATTCCCTAAAAAAACAAGTTAAAGCTCAAATATAATTTAAATGCCTTATAACGATTTTGCAAATAATTCTCTCACATAATAAAATTATTTTAAAAAATTCGTGGGTGTTGTGGGTAGCATTTTTACAAACTACCTAATGTCGTTTTCCCATGGGCAAAAAAGAAGCGTCCGGGAGTGTCCGAAATCTAAAAAATCACTTCTATTCTGAAACCGTTTCTTTACACAAAACATACACTTTTGGTGATTATTTTTTGACGTTTCAACAATACAGTCGTGGATTCAACCAGAAGCAGTTTCCTTGTTCTATTGGGTTTTATAAGGATAATGAGTGAATCCCCGAGTGAAACCAATGGAAAACGACATAACTACCTACATGATTTAAAACTTCATAGGTCGCGTTTCAAATGAATAACTCGCTTTTTAAAACCTGTGGTATTTTCTTACAAAATCAGATAGAATCCATCCCTGAATTGAATTTTCTAGTTCAACCTCAATGGACAATTAAAATAAATCATGTTGGGGGCAACAAACCAAAACCCCCACTTCACCGAATGATTTGAAAATACGTCACAATTTATTCAAAAGTAGGCTGCAATTGAACATGAATTGATATCGTGGGTCAATACCAATTTGTATAATTTCAAAAAGAATCACATGTACTCGTATCATGCGATTACATCAGGGGCTGGCATTTTCCAACTAGAAAGAGTTCACTACACTAGACTTCATTACATACATCGTTGCGCAAAAATAAAACATACAAGGCATACTCGCTGGTTTAATCTTGCATCTGTCAAACGATATGAGTACAATTGCGTTCTGAACTATGACACTGTAACTCAAACTCATTGCCAGAACAATGCATCTCATAAAATACAAAGTCGGCCAATCAATAATAAAAGCATCAGTGCTGTACTGAATTGTTGTGAATTGACAAGAATGATATGATAAGGGATTACTAGAGAATATTATTTATTAATTAAGTTGTGTACACACGTTTTACTTCCTTGTAAAGTAAAACCGTACGCACCAGTAGCTGAATAGCGATAACAGTCCTCCTAAAACGATAAAAAGTAACCAATAAAACTCGTATTATCAATTATGTATAATGATTTTTTATGAACCGTAAACAAACTTTATAGAATTTGAATTCCCCTGATAATGATTTTATTGTGAGCGATACATTTTTGTTTAAATAAATCAGTGAGTTGTGGCGATTCAAATGATAAATTCATATAGGTAGATGCGTGAGCAATCAAATTTTGATTTGACGTGTGTCGTGTGTCAATTGGGCTAAATAATTATCATCCGTTATGTTTTTGACACTATCCAAGTAAGCAAACTGTCCACTTCTGTAATTAAATTATCTTTCTGTTTGTTACTTGCTTTGTACCTAATTTTTTTTTTTGAGATTTCCATCCTAGAGTTGAAACATTGCTAGGTATATATTTTCGGCCTTGAAATTGATAAAAAGATTATGCTTTGGGGTCTGTAGTAGTGCGATAGTTTGGTTGGTTGTGAAAGACCTGAATAAGAGCCCAGTCAGTTCGTTGACAAATGGCCTTAGGCGTATGGCAGAGAGAATATTGTGCATAAAAGGCCAATAATCATTAGGTCTTCAGGACTCATGCGCCTTTATTTGTCAACCCACAAGGTTGAGCAAGAGGTGCTCAGATTCCATTTAACAGGCATATTTTCCCCCTAAAAAACACCAAGTTTAAGGATTTTGGAAGTTCGATCTTTCATCGTACATGTTGAATGGTTCGTTACATCTTATTAGGGAGTTAAAGTCACCGAACCTCGAAAGAACCAAATTACATCTTAAGGTTTTTTTCCATGTGCCACCTCTCGCGAACGTCTGACAAACATCCGAGAGTAAAACTGTCATGAAAGAGCCGTTCGGACTCGGCGTAAAATTGTAGATCCCTTCCATTCGTTCTAAAAATTGAAAACTCACACAAAACGAATGGTTGTGAGAAGCTAACATGTCGCGCAAAAATATTTATCTATTTTTTAGAAGTGATTATTCCATATATCCTCATTGTCATTCATATGCTCTTCATGTCTTAGCATGGAGGCGATCATACGAGAGATGAAATTTAGGAAGACTCGGAAACTTTGGCCTCAATCTTACCAATGACGTAAACAACTTTGTCCTCAACTCGGCAATTGTCGCACATCACAGGTGCGCTAATAATAGAACACGTTTTTTTATTCATTAACTCAGTCCCAAGTTCATCGTGTGCACTTGTAGCCCATATGCGAATAATTTACTGTTATCAAACATGCCCGATAAATGACCAAAGACCGAAAGCTATTTCCTAGACAATATTAATCTCTCCTTATCAATTTTGGCTTTCGATGACCAAATCGATTATTTATCAAATAATTGCCAGCCATGTTAGATTATGTATATTAGAGAAAAACCCGGGATTTGAAATTAATTCTTAATAGTTATTAAGTCTGAGGGTTGAAATTATATTGATAAGAGCCGATAGATAGTGTAAGGTACAGTAGCTCAGTTTCAGTCGTAGTCAGTTTCAGTAGCTCAGAAAAAGTATATTTCTGGGCTACTGAAACTCACAAAAATGTTAAATGATCTGATAAAGTTTCTCAAGTTCGTATAATCGAAATTGGCATTTAGATGACATTTAGATGACTCTTCGGTCACTTAGACTACGTTTTGAATAGCTTAATATATTGTTACCATGCTCGTCAAGAACTGATCCCTCGAGATGGGGTGTGAAGGTAACGACAACCGATTTAACAACGTCTACTATAATTAACTACTCACAGGTGCACTGTAGGAAAATCTGTTAAATTTGTCAATGGAAAAATGCCTTAGTGAGTGATTTACTCTAAAGGCAACAATTTTATATTTCAATAAAATAGGGAATGATTGAGATATCGGGATGCAATTTATTTCAGGTCGGGTACACATGTTATATTTATATGGAATTCTATCTCCTTAATGTCACTACCGCGATTTCTTGGAGCTAATTTTTTATAACCCTCCCGCACATATCGGCCGGAAGGCTCTTAATTTCGTGTTTGATATTGTTTCTAGGCTCCTCTAGCGTTGTTGACCTGCTGGTTTAAACCGAAGACTTGACGTAATCGTATTAAACTTAATACAACAGCATTATTAATTTATGCACTATATCCACAAACTGGTGGGAAGATTATTAAGACCGAAAATTGGATTAAGTGCTCTTATAGTTGCCACCATAGAATTACGACAGTTATTTTTTAGAATTTTCAAACGTTGGCCGTTCATGAACATACAAATGTAAACCTGGCTGAAATTGACAGCTCATAAAAAATGTTTAAGGGTGCGTTTTTATTAAAATACAAATTTGTTATGTATATTAGAAAAACCCGATATTAGAAGAAGTCATCAAAACTGTTGTTCAATATGACCATAATGTTTGTGTGATCTGCTCTTGATTTGCGATGAAAACCACAGGAACGCCACCAACAATCGTATACAGAGGCATATAAACAGAAACTTTTAAAGCCTTTGATGCCGTCAATGCTGTTAAAATTAGATAAATTATAAAGTGACCAGATTTATTTGAGGCAAAAGCGGAACACATTTATAAAACTTCGCAGGGAGAACAAATTATGATTGTTTTTTTAGTAATAAAATAAAATAGTTTGCAACATAAAAGAAAAATGTCATGTTTATATAAAAAAATATATATTAGACTTCATAACAATTTTTGGTTTTGATTAAAAAAGAGATCACTAAAAATAAAAATGTATAAATTAATCTCCAAAATTTTTTTTAAATATAAACTTAAAAGTATTTAGACAAAGTCAAAGTTATAATAAATAAATAGTTTTCTAGAAAATTAAAATTAAAATAAGTGTTTCAAATACCTACATATGATTTAATTACAAATTTAACGACCTTTCGAAATTATTTTTTATTTTTAGAACTGCGACATCTCTGCAAAGTTTTCTGCCTGAACCTTACGGTAAGCCAAAAACTGATTAAACATTATTTCGATGGTTTATAAATAATATAAACAAAAATGCTGTTATTGATGAAAATTTAACCCATTTACCTTTATTCATTTGAGCTGAAATTTCGGGCATGGCATTCGTTCTGACAAATATTGATTTCGTAATATCTAAGTCAAATAAGTTAATATTATGTGTGACTTGAAAAGGCACAACAGAATTCAAAACAGCACAAATAGTATCTACTCAAAATTGAGAAGTGGTACTTGGGTACTCAGGAACGTCAAATACTGCAGAATTCAGTACAATAGTATCCCTTTTTCCATATTTGACTTTGAATGATAATATTGACTGTACCTATTTAAAAATTGGGAATCATTTTGACATAAATGCTTAAAGGCTTTAATTGGTTGACGCAGGGCCACACTTTCTCCTTAAATCAGTAGTTAGTTTTGCACAATTTTTATTATTTAAATGTCCTGGAGGTTACAGTACAGTGCAGCTGTATCGTCCCAGGTAGAACTCGGGCCCACAGTCGAAAAGTGTTTACCTGTTTGTATTGAAAACAAAATGCGCTTGACGGAAGAAGACCTTTGTAGAGGCTTTGGTGATGACTAAGCTTTGAGGACACTACCCACTTCCTATGTCACTCCCCAAGTCTACAGCACACGAGGCACATATTCCTAGGGGACACTTCTTTCAAGACCTAGACGAGCTTTCCAGCACATGACGTTACTATAGAACTTCAATTAAACAGGAGTTGAAGTACCTCTGCGTATTTGTCAGGAACGACTAGATCAATAAGTAACCAGAAGGAATGAACTTGGTATCAGACCCAAGTTATCAGTCTTTGCTTCAACCAAAATAATGCGAACATATAAATACGAGTTGCTAAAGAGAAAGATATCTTAGTTGTGACGTTGAAGAGATCGTTTGAAAAACTTCTATTACTGCTTCATCTTCCAACATATAGGTAGCGTAGCCAGTTCGGCCATCTTTGGTCCTCGATTAGATCAAGTACCTATGATGTCTCTACTCTTATGGCGACTGATTATTTAGAATCTGTGGCGAAAAAACAATATTTATACAGGGTTAATGGAACATCTGCACCTTGCGCCAATTGAAAAGTATACGCGGGGCATAACAAATGGTGACAACAATAGTGACATTTATTTTCAGCAACTACAACTAATTGCGCTGCATACTTCTTTCCGTAAGGACGAACATAAAAATGATACTGTCTCGCTGCATTTAAACAAAAAATGTCTAAACCGAATTTAAGAGTAAGAAAATGAATATTCTGCTATATGAGCATACAAAGTGTCAAAGTCTACATATTTGCCGACCCAAAACCTCTTAACTGATTTCCATAATCACTTTTGTTTTACTTTTATTTTTGTTAAGTCTCTAATGCTATTCCAATACAACCTAGGGCTATATGGACTGTGGATTAGGAGTCATCATACTTTTCAAAATCCGAAGGTCAGGCGCATTTGGCTGCAGTGTTTTTTTTTGTCGATTAGCTTTGCTATCTGGAATGTGAATCACTGGATTTTGAGTTTCGATAACCAATTTAATTTCCAGTAAAACTACTGGAAGACGACCTTCCATTCTACTTACTTAACGGGCTCCCGACCCGTGGAGAGTCTCTGCCTGAGACACTGCAGCCTTCCATCCTCTGCGATCCCGGGCACGCTGCTTCCAATTTTCCAGACCAAGCGCTCTGGCATCCGCGATGGCTTGGTCTTTGAACCGGAGGTTCGGTCTTCCTTGTCGTCTCGAACCTGGGGGCTGGGATTCGAAGATCCTCTTAGCTGGAGCATTATTATCCATTCGCTCGATGTGGCCGAGCCAATGTAGTCGACGTATTTTGGCTTTTTGGACTACATCCACATCTTGGTACAGCTCATAGAGTTCGCGGTTGTATCTTTTCCTCCATTCGCCCTCCTCGCACACAGGACCAAAAATCCGTCGAAGAATTTTTCTTTCGAAGGAGCCCAGTATCAGCTCTCCCTTCCTGCTTATCGTCCAGCACTCGGCGCCATAAAGCAGAACTGGCAGGATGAGTGTTTTGTAAAGCGTACATTTCGTCCTTCGAGTTAGGAGTTTTGAACCCAATTGCTTTGCCAAACCGAAGTAGCAGCGGTTTCCTAGGGTAATTCTTCGCCGGATCTCCACTATGGTGTCATTCGTGGAGTTTATGTTTACTCCGAGGTAGGTAAACTCCCTAACTACCTCGAAATTTTTGCTATCAACAGTGACGTTTTGTCCTAGGCGGTGGACAGATGCTTGTTTGTTTGTTGATAGCATGTACTTAGTCTTGTCCTCGTTTACTTCAAGGCCAACAAATTTCGCCTGTTCTTCAATCGCCGTAAAAGCCTCTATCACGGCACGCTGGGAGCGACCGATGATGTCGATATCGTCCGCATACCCCAGTAGCTGTACGGATCTTTTGAAGATAGTGCCTTCCGTGTTGACACCTGCCCTGCGCACTATCTGCTCCAGCACGAGATTGAAGAAGTCACATGATAGCGCATCTCCTTGCCGAAATCCGGTGCAAGTTTGAAATAATTCGGAGGAGCTACTTCCAAATTGCACGTAGCAGCGCGTGTTTTCCAGCGTAACGCGACACAGCTGGATCAGTTTTGCCGGGATCCCGAATTCGGCCATCGCCATATAGAGCTCCTGACGATGAATGCTATCATATGCGGCTTTGAAGTCGATAAATAGGTGGTGAGTCTCGACTTGAAATTCATTGGTCTTCTCCAGGATTTGCCTCAGTGTGAAAATTTGGTCTATGGTCGATCTGCCGGGCCGGAAGCCACACTGGTACGTGCCGATTAGTGTGTTGCAGAACGGTTTAAGACGTTCACACAGTACGTTGGATAGGATCTTGTATGCGACATTAAGCAGGGATATGCCTCGATAATTCTTGCAAGACATAGGATCGCCTTTTTTGTAGATGGGGCATATGGAGCTGATAGTCCAGTCATCGGGCATGCTTTCTTCCACCCATACTTGGTTGATGATTTGGTACATGCGCCCTACCAAAACATCACCACCGTATTTGAAGAGCTCCGCTGGTAAACCATCAGAGCCTGCGGCCTTGTTGTTCTTAAGCTTTTTTATAGCTAAGCCAACTTCTTCTATACTGGGTGGTGGAACTGGTTCTTCATTGACTGGACGTGGGTTCTCTTCTTGCCCTATCACTCTCTCCACATGATGCCCATTTAGCAGCTCCTGGAAGTGCTGCTTAAACACATCTACTATTCCCTGCGCTTCGGTGACTAGATTTCCTTCGCTGTTTCGAAGAGCCTGCGTTCCGGTCTTGAAGCCAGCAGCCAGTTGCTTGGCTTTCTTGTAAAACCTCCGGATGTTGTTTCGATCGCGAGACTCTTCGATCTCCTTGAGCTGGGAGACTGCGTAGGCCCTCTTCTTTCGACGCAGGATTTTCTTCTCCTCCCTCCTCCTGGTTCGATACTCTTCCCTCGCTGCCCTTGTTTTGCGCTGCAGCGTCTTCATATGTGCATCCTCTGTCACCTTTTTCCGACGAACGCACTCATCATCATACCACGGGCTTTTTCTCTGGGGTGGCTGGTACCCTATAGTAGTTTCGGCTACCTCCTTGATGATGTCGCGATACTGGGACCACTGGTTGTTGGCGTCTGTGGTGGGTGAATGCACAATGGAGAGTTTCTCACTCAGGCGCTCTCTGTAGACTCTGGCTACTCCAGGTGTGCTAAGGCGTCCAACGTCGAATTTCTTCTTCTGGGCGGTTCGCAGCTTCTTCTCGTTGGACAGTCGAGCTCTGAATTTTGCCGCGACAAGAAAATGGTCAGAGTCGACATTTGCCCCTCGATATGTGTGCACGTTGAGGATGTTGGATGCGTGCCTCGCATCGATTAGCACATGGTCGATTTGGTTGGCGGTTCGACCGTCTGGAGAGCGCCAGGTTGCTGTGTGGATCCTTAGCCTTGGAAACCTAGTGCTACTTATCACCGTATTACGAGCTGCTGCAAAATCGATTAGTCGGTAGCCGTTGTCTGTTGTCGTTTCGTGGATTCTGTGCTTACCAACTAACCCGCCAAAGATGTTCTCCTTTCCGATTTTAGCATTGAAGTCCCCGAGTACAACTTTTACATCGTACTCCGGACAAGCTCCGTAGGCTCCATCCAGGAGGTCATAAAACTCCTCCTTGATGGGGTCTTCAGCCTCGTCGGTAGGGGCGTGTGCACATATTAGGCTTATGTTTTGGAAAGTAGCTTTGATGCGGATCACAGCCAGGCGATCACTAATCGGCTTAAAGTCAATAACTTTTGTCCTAAGCCGATTTCCCACGACGAATCCGCATCCTAATACATGCAATCTTTTATGGCAGCTGTAATAAATGTCGCAATTTTTCCTTTTCATCATACCTGATCCTATCCATCGTATCTCCTGGATCGCGGTAATGTCTGCCTTGTACCGCGTGAGGACAGACTCAAGTTTTTGAGTAGCACCTGGGGTATACAGCGTCCGCACGTTCCAGGTGCATACCTTCCATTCGCGCACACTAATTTTGTTAAAACAGACGAAATCCTGTAATAGGAGGATTTTAAACCAATTAATTGTTTTATCTCTGTATTGTTCATCTGACAAATAAAATAATCATTAGTCGATCACTTCGTGTTGTAATTTTTCCATTTAAGTTCGTAGAAGGCAACAGCATTTACCATTTAGGCATAAATATGTTTGGGCGAGTACGAATCAGCGTTACCACTTCAAAAAAAGGGAAGTAGATTTGATCCAAAAAGTGAAGTAGATTTAAGAAAAGGGAAGTAGATTAAAGAAATCATAGTTTAGTAAGTTTTATGTACAGAAGATGTAAAAAAAAACGTTTTAAGATCTAACAATGGTTTTTATTAAATTATAATTTTGCCTAAAAATCTTCTTCTTCTTGATTACCTACTTTAAAATATATTTTCATGGCGTTTGTTATATTCTTTCACGTATTTGACTAAAATGTTCACAACAGACAAATAAGAACCCCAAAACCAAACCAAACGTTGGAAATAGTTAACATCAGAAAATTGTATTTTGTGTTTAAAGTGAAGTTGGATGCAATTCATACTTTTGAAATGTGATATGCGAATCTGGGCTTGTATGTATGTTAAAGTGGCTCTCGGTGAGAGAAGCACTTAGGCCGTAAGTCGGCCCATTGTGCATACCACTGGTGTGGGGGGGTTCCTTAACCGGTTACTCATGTAAACCATTTGCTGCCCTTGATAAAGCTAAGAATATTAGCCGCGCTGATGGAGCTTAGATCACTTAGATCATTGAGGAAGTAGTTTCCTAAGTAAGCCCTCCTTAAACTGGATAGGGCGGGGCAGTTGCAGAGGAGGTGTGTGACAGACTCGTCTTCCTCCTCGTCCATGCAACTTCTGCAAAAGTCATTATATGGCAGTCCGAGTCTACACGCGTGTCTGCCCAGAATACAATGCCCGGTAATGACATTAGCGACTAGCGAGATACTAGATCTGTTGAGTCGCAGAAGCGCCTTGGTTCTTTTAATGTCCAGGGTTGGCCAAGTAAGCCTAGCAACATCGCAGTATCCTAGATGTTTCCATCTATGACTTGCTTTACCTGTTGCGTCCGCGTGAATGAGTTGTTTAGCGAAGGACAGCGGAGCATGCACGTTGTGCAGACTGATACTGTCAACGCCGATAGAGCCTTTTCTCGCCAGTTCGTCAGCTTCACAGTTCCCCGGGATGTCACTGTGTCCCGGAACCCAGCAAAGGGTGAGGTTGTTCTGTTTGGCTATCTCGTTAAGAGATACGCGGCAATCTTCCACCGCCTTAGATTTTAATACGCTGGATACTAGGGATCTAATGGCAGCCTGGCTGTCTATGTATATAACTATATCCCTACTTGATACTGCATTAATCGACAGCCAAGCTGTAGCTTGACGAATGGCTGTGATTTCGGCTTGAAAGACACTACAGTGCTTTGGTAGGGAGAAGGAGAGACCCAGGCTTAGTTCTTCTGAGAAGACCCCAGCTCCGACTCCCTCTAATGTTTTGGAACCGTCCGTGAATATTGACAGTGCTCCTTCGTGTAGGACATTCAGAGTGTCCCATTGGGATCTGTCCGGTATTTCAATTGAGAAGCCTTTTTCGAAGTCTGTCTTCGTAGGCAAGTAATCAGTAGTGATAGGTAGGGGGTTAATCGACCGGCTGATGCTGGCATGACCAGTTGATTGTTCTCTCCAGTGCCCCCCTTCCCTTAGTCTGATTGCCGCGTTTGCGGCGTATTCCTTACTGACGATGTCTAGAGGAAGAAGATTGAGCATTGTTTGTAGAGCTGCGGTGGGAGAAGTCCTCAGTGCGCCAGTGATGCTAATACAAGCCAAGCGTTGAGTCTTCTCGAGGACCTTCAGATTGGAGCTCTTCTCCAAGGCCGGCCACCATGCCACTATGCCGTATAGGACAATCGGTCTAATGACCGCGGTGTAAAGCCAATGCATTATGCTTGGTTGGAGGCCCCATCTCGAGCCTACAGCCCTTCTACAGGAGTACAGAGCCACCAGGGATTTTCTGGCTCGCTCGGCAATGTTATCTTTCCATAGAAGTTTGCTGTCTAAAATCAGCCCCAGGTATTTGGCGCTTTTTGAGAACACGAGTGGAGTGCCGTTGAGATTAGGAGGGATAACTACAGGTGTCTTAACCCTTCTGGTGAATAGAACTAGCTCCGTTTTCGTCGGATTAACGCTAAGACCGCAGGTTTTGGTCCAGGAGACTAGTTTGCGTAAAGCGAGTTGCAGTATATCTGAAAGTGTCTGAGGATACTTTCCTGAAGTAATTAAGGCGACATCGTCCGCGTAGGCCACAACTTTGCATCCGGAAAGCTCCATTGAGATCAATAGTTCATTGAGAACTAAGTTCCACAGTAATGGAGATAGCACTCCCCCTTGGGGGGTGCCTCGGTGCACAAGTTTTTCAACAGCGCTGCTGCCGAAGGTAGCTGTCACCCTTCTGCGGGTGAGAATGTGGCCGATTAAGCGACAAATTTGCCCGTCAATGTTCAGCTTTTTTAGTGCTTGGATAATCGATCGGGTCTCTACGTTATTAAAGGCCCCCTCTATATCCAGGAAGATAGCCATAGCATATTCCTTAAATGAGAGGGACCTTTCGATCGAACCGACGATTGAGTGGAGTGCAGTCTCGGTGGACTTACCCTTTTGATAGGCATGTTGAGAACTAGAAATAAGCGTTTGGTCAACTGTGCCTTTGATATGAAGGTCGATGATCCTCTCAAGTGTTTTTAGGAGAAAGGAGGACAAACTGATTGGTCTGAAGTCCTTTGGAAGTGTGTGTGAGGTCTTCCCTGCCTTTGGGATGAAAACCACCTTGACCGCCGTCCAGCTTGAGGGGATACTGCCCAGCGCTATGCAGCCGGCCAAAATCAGCCTGAGACTGTCCTTGACGATGTCGAAGGCGTTCTGCAGTTGCGCGGGGAAGATACCGTCGGGACCTGGTGACTTATGCGGTTCAAAGCTATTTACAGCCCACTTTAGCTTATCCTCACCGATGGTGATTGTTGTAGGAAGGGACCCATAAGGACCATCCCTGCTAAAGTCAGGGTAGCCAGTTAAAGGCGTACAGCCTGGAAAGTGGGCATCCATGAGCAGATTCAGCGATTGCTCTTCAGATTCTGCCCATTGGCCGTTGGGATCCATTAGTACGCTGGGTACCGAGGGAGATTTCGAAAGGATTTTGCGCAGTCTTGAGCTCTCATTAGTGTTACTAATGTCCTCACAGAAATTACGCCAGGAGCTACGTTGTGCCTTTCTGACTTCCTTTTTGAAGAGTCTTAGGCTAACCTTGTATGCCTCCCAATCCGTGTCTAGCTTCGTTGTTTTGGCTTTATTAAAGGCCTTTCTGCTCTTGCAGCGAAGCGTGATAAGCTGCTTACCCCACCACGGGGGTCTTTTGCCTTCTCTCACTATGGTGGGAGGGCAGGAGCCCGTAAAAGCCCTGTCCAGGGCTGAAGTAAGCTTGTCATTTAGCGAGTCCAGTTCAGTCTGATCGCTAGGTTGCGAGAGGCTGTGGTTATCCAGATTCGCAGATAGGATTTTGTTGTGTTCGGCCCAGTTAGTTTTCCGTCGATTGCGATAAAAACTTTTCTTGGGGGTGTGGCTACAATTCAGAGTGAAGTATATGTAACGGTGGTCCGAGAAAGATGGATTTTCCGATACAGTCCACTTTGAAATGTTTGGGAAGAGATTGTGAGAGGCGAACATAAAAGAGTGTATAAAACATTTTTTAAATAATTGTTTTGCTTAGATTAGAAGCAGATTTAAGGTTTTTTACTGAAATTAAATAAGTTTTTTTTTTAAGTGAAGTAGATATAAAGCATTTAACAATAGTGTGAAGTAGGGAGCAGATTTTAGTTTTTTTTCCAAAATTGAAGTAAATCTACTGCAATTGAAGTAAAGTGGTGTCGCTGGTACGGATGTGGAACTTTTGATTTTACAGATTTTTAGATGGAGGCATCGAATGATGCTTAGAGCTTATCTATCTCAGTTAAGTAGAGCGAGAGTTGCTTCATTCTTTATACTTCATAGGAAATAGTTTGAGAAACGATTTGCTTTGGCGTTGGTATTAACTTTGTTTGTGAGTTGAGTTGCCTGTAGAGTTGAAAGGAATTCCAGACCATATTTGAAGTAATTTAAAAAAAAAACTGTGCAAAGAAGACTGTTCTGCTCTAAGAGAGGCTATGAAAGTTTGATTTGAATTAGTTGTGCAGGGTTAAGTAAAAGTCAGGTCAACTGTAGAAGCACAAACAACATACTAAAAGAGAGCCTGCTGAGAGCAGAAGAAGGTAGAGGAACAGAAGCGTGTCGCGGTTGTTGTATTGGTCTAGTCGCATGTTATATTTGAGTGCAATTTTATTGTCTGGGCTAATAAAACAGAACACAACTCCGCAAACAAAATTTATAACTTTTGGGGGCTCAAAGCAGCTCAGATATTTACCTCGAACTGCCTAGATCCTGATTCCTGAATGGATTTTACTGACAATTTTTGCAATCTCTTCAATGTCGATTGGAAAGGATAGAAGAGACCTATAAATTAATGCCGAATTCTAACCGCAGATCTGACGTTTTTCATACGTTCCTGTAAGGTGACGCAGTGGAATAAACCCTGTTCTTTCAGGTGTTAAACCTAAGACGCCTAGCATACTAGCACACCAACCACTGAGCCACTGCGCCCTGTAGTAAAAGATAAGACAATATAACTTTAAATAGATAAAGTATGTTCAATTCCTGTGTTATGCTCAGGAAAATGTGGGCTATTTTTCAAAGTGGAAAGCTGACAATCCTTGAAATGAATCCTAACCGGACATAACACATGTCAAGAGGATCAGCACGGATGACCTGTGCAGAGGATGCGGTAACGAAAATGGTATAATATGATGATACTTTAATAATAATTTTTAAAATAGTGCTTTTTCTGGGAGTAAGATTTACTTAATCTAATCTTCGTGGATATGTTGCGTTTTTATTTCGATTGGGGGACATTGTGGCGCGCGGTCTTTTATTTCTCGGTGAACGGTCTTTTATATCTCGTCGCGTTTGTAAATTTTAATTTTCGACGCTTTGGACGTCTGAGTAGGGCTATGAAAAAAAGTAGTAAGAATGTAACAGATTTCTATATGTTTTATACTACATCACGCTATAAAAGGGTCATGAACTTGTACCTACTACCCCCCAATAAATTCCTTGCGCTTTAAAATTGCAATTTGAGCCAAAACCAAATAGCTATCAATTTGTATCTTTAATGCTCACTATTAAATTTATTACTTTTATTTCCATAAATATATTTCATGGTATATTGAACTGGGGTATTAAATGTTAAATCTGGCCACCCGTATTTCCTATTCATCTTCATAACAACAGGCTAGATAATTATCTTCAATTCAAAACATTTTGGCCATGACACCGCCATAACCTGTAATTACAAAAAAAAATGTCTAGCAGTTCTTGACGCGCAGCAAAATACAAAACAATACAAAAACCTACTCTCGAGCGTAATGGTATAATGTGCTCTATCTAATTTATATCGCGAATCGCACATTTTCGCTTAAATGCAAACTATTTGACGTCATTTTCAAATTCTAGTTTTAAAATATGTTATTTATAGTAAACACATTTAGATGTTGCGCGCAGGTTGTGCTGGAATTTATTCATACCACATACGTATACTGCAAGTTGCTTAGTATAATTTTGTATTATTCGGCTAGACAATTTATTATGCATTTAAGCAGTAGGTACCTTAAGTTGGGATAACACACGTGTTTACATACCAACTTAAAGTTCAATCTCTGTCCAAGACTGTTTGAGGGTACGGTTACAGTGGATGCGTATTCTGACGAAATTTGCGGTTGATGGATGTATACCTAACGTAGACCTGTTTTTTTTGGCAAATTCTTTAATGAAAATCTTGTTTGTAAATAATACTTAGTTGTCATAAAGAAATATATGTGAAGAAGCAATAGATAAATCAACCGAAAAAGTTTTTGGAATATTTTCCAATGTCACCAGAAACATTGACTGATTGATCTGCTCTGACGAACTTGTGCCGTAAGGCTTTTGACGAACAAAATGCATGCACTGTAACCGGTTTCGTAACAACCTACAGGTCTGTTTTTTTTTCTGACGTGTTCGTCAGAGCAGTTGTTGGAATGACTGATGACAGTACATCCAACTAACAAAAATTTATTTCATACTTTCTCGGCCATATTGTTCGCGTGGTAGGAGTTATGGAAAAAATCTGAATTGGCCATATCATTCACTCCCCGGGTTATAGATTACACCCGGATTTAAGTAAGTTTAACCCAAAAATTAAACCCTGAAAAAATGGATTTCATTCGTGATATTGACGAACTGTTGATGTTTTCGTCATCAGAGGATGAATTTATTGCTCATATTCGGAGAAAGATTATTGGCATATTTATAACAAATCAAAACAATTTCAAATAAAAAATTATAAACAACAAAATCCAAATGTCATTATTTGTGAAATTTGACATTATACGTAGGTTTAAAGACGGATTGAAAACGATTTAAAGTTTTTTAAATATGTATTTGAGTTTAATGCATGTTTTTTGAGTGAATAATATGGA
The DNA here is from genome assembly GCA_936431705.1 of Cheilosia pagana. Taxonomy (NCBI): domain Eukaryota; kingdom Metazoa; phylum Arthropoda; class Insecta; order Diptera; family Syrphidae; genus Cheilosia; species Cheilosia pagana. The sequence continues at coordinate 25,176,619 of OW386168.1, read as the reverse complement.
CATAGGTTTAAGTTGTCGGATTTAAAAGACGAGAGTAAAATTAACTTAAACTTCACCCGGAGTGAATAATATGGGCGTAAGTCTTCTAGTTTTTGAGAAAATGTAAAATTGCAAACATTTGATCACAAAAATCTTGAGTTAATATTAATTTTGGGCCTAATCCCTAATGGATGCGTAAAAGCTGGATCAATATAAACTTTTGTATAGATACTAACTGACACTGCTAGCTAACTAACTTGTGGGCATTTGTTTATTAATACGAAAGCTCGTGTTTAGCTTCAATAAACTACAAATTCTTTTATTTACTTTCGTAAATATTAAATTTTAAATAAAACACATTTATTGGACATTTCATTTTTCTCCAACCAAAAAAATCCACCCAAACAAATACGCATCTGTTGCACTAGACAAAGACATTTCCATTATAATTTCGTTAAGTCACTTAAAATATTCCGTTTGTCCAACGTTTCGAACTCGAGATAATAATCAATTTATTGACATGAACATAAAAGGCGAACTCAAAATAGCGAACGCAATCCTATCATTCCGTCTGTCAATTGATCCGATTTGCATGCTGTCACATCTTGGGGCCATATATTATTTTCTTTTTAATGGTTCTTTCCTTATAATGGTTTTATAAAACTTAAAAGAACATTTTTATCTGAGCTTTAAATTAGCTCGGCTGTAACTTTTAGAAAGTTAGCGACTTTCTGTCCCAAATCTGCCTGTCATCAGATCAAAAGAATTTCGTTTTAGGCTCGGTAAAACCCACCAAATCCACCACAGATCTCGTAGAAAATCCAAGAAGTCAGATCGATACTGGTCACCGCCAAGTTGAAACAACCCCTTTACCTTATTCATACAACACCCAAAAACGTAACTGTGTTATACTGTCAAAATGCTGTCATATTGTCAACTTCAGCCACTAGTGATGAAGAAATTCTTGCATTTGCATGATGTCAAGTAATTGAAACTCCCGGTCATATAATTGATGCAAATCTTGCTTTTTTATATGTATAAGAAATAAACATTTACTCAATTATACATCTAAATGTACACGTACATCTCATGTCATGTTCAGGTTCAACTTTCAATGTTCAACAATATACTATGTTGAGTGACAGCTTGAGCGGAATGAATTTTATCCAGAGGTACTTGGAAATTACATGTACTTAGTGGCTCTAGTGCATTTGTACTTTAACCGTGCTCATACACAGCTCATATCACGTGCTCTGACGAGCACCTTTGAGTGTTTGTGACTGCGAACATTTAGTTCTAATCTATGTAAAAAGTGCACTCTTCGATGTAACCCCCTCTGTATCGGTGTTGACCCCTTTCAATTTCCTTTTATTGAATGAGAGGCAATTACAGCAATAGCGCGGATATAAATTATACAAGCGAATTCTCGCAATCACAAGCATGAACTACTGTAAATAAATAAAACACGAATGAACTACAAATTAAATAAAACACGAGTGTACTTTCTGGGCGGTGCATGAAATTATTATATTAACGACAGCACGTTGCAAAGTTACGACGATCACATGAGGTTCTATAAATATAGCTTTAAAGAATATCTCAACTGGCGGTAGTTGTACAAAAACATTTTGAAATTGAATTGAGAATAAGACCAAGCAAGTGAAAGAGAAAATAAGCCTGAATAGTTAGTTACAACAAAATCAAAGGAAAAAATGAAGTGAGTTGTAGAAAAGATAGTGACGTAGCAGGGAAATACAGACATAGAGCAAAGGTAGAACAACGTGCAAGACAAATGCAAGTTCTCTACCCATAATTCGAATGTGCTGCCGCCCAAAAGTTTTCCGACATTTATAGCACGAAAAAGGTTTACAACTCCTAACTAACATTATTTATTACAACCAGTTTGTTTGTTTCTAGATTTAAATAAATCCAAATCATGTAAGATCGATAAATCGAAAATAATTAATTTGCACCCACTCAATATATATGGTGGTAGTTCCGTGTAGGCAAGGTTAGACTATAATAATCAGGTCCATTGTGATACCGTTTGGAGCCAAAATCCCAAATTATGATTCGCAAATCCAATATGAGCTTCTAATGAGGCGAATAAGATGACTTCTAACGTCGCACAAAGGGGCAGAATGCACCAAAAGCTGGCATAAATTCGAAAATTCAAACGTGATGTAAAGGTCAATTGCTTTTATTTCTCTATGCACAACTGTCCACTCTACCACAAACCGAATGAATTAGCCCGTTATCTACAACACATCTCGCAAAATATGTATCAGTTCAAGCTTTAATCTACAGCGAAAATAATATGGTGTTCTCTAGCTTTGTTTTTTTGCGTTTTTCTTTATTTTTTTTCGCTGCTTTCTTTATAGTAATTCATTCTATTGATATGGAATCTTCAAGTTCAGGTATTAAATAAGCTTTAAGTATTTATTAATTTTAAAATAATGCTATATTTTGTAAGATTTTCATATAATTCTCATGACATTGTAAAATGACATTTGTTTTTCCAATAAATTTTAAAAATTGAACGAATTAATAATGTTCCGGGTAAGTCCCGACTATAAATTTTATTGAACTTTATAGAGTGGCATTTGAGCACCTTAGAACCGTTAAAAAATTTTGCCCGTACTTGCCCCATTTTTTTTAAATATTTTTTTTAAATGTTCCTGTGTGGTAAAAAAAATTGTCTCAAGCATTTTTCCTGTACTTATTAAAACTTTCGTTTGCCTTTGGAACGAGTTCCAACACATTATTTGTAACGAGGCAAGACCTTGTGAATATTCCAAGAAGTTCTGGATATTTTAAAATAACAGATCAGCTTAGTTTCTTAACGGAAGAGTTAAAAACTCGAACGAAACATTTTGATGACCATGAGCTGCTTAAACTAATATCGCATTTTAAGTAAGATTATAAATGGTTGATTATAAAATATGCAATGCTCTTACAGATACGTCATCAACACACAAATGTTATTTATGCGGCGCAGTATCTAAAAACTTTAATCGGGTCGAAGAAATTATTAAATTGCAAGTAAAACAGAACACTTAGAATTTTGGCTATCTGTTTTACATGAATGGATACGTTTCTTCGAGTGTCTATTGCACTTGTTATTTACCTATTAAAAAGTGGCAGGCTAAATGAAACGACAAAATTGTTGCAGAAAATAAAACCAGATTTCAGAAGGAATTTAGGGTAAAATGCGGGTTGATCACACACCGAAGCCCGGATTTGGCAATTCGAATGGTAGGAGCACGGCCAGAAGTTTTTTTTCCAAAAAGCTCAGATCTCTGCGGATATAAGTAAATTAGACATTGGATTGATTAAAATAATGCACACAATTATGATAGTTGTGGCCACGAAATCGATGTTGATAAATTTCGATAATTTGTAGCTAAGTACCGCTGGTACAATATGTCACCAACATTGCACAAATATTTGATTCATGGACCCGAAATAGTCTCTTTTACTTTGTTGCCTAACAGGCAGTTCATTGAAGAAGCACAGGAAGCCCGAAACAAAGATTTAAAAACTTACAGAGAACTTTACTCACGAATGTGAAGTCGTGAACAAACTAGTTTAGATTTATTTAACTGCTTTATGTTAAGCTCGGACCCCTATATTACAAGTAAAAGAAAGCTACCGGTAAAAAAACTTCAGTACCTACCTAAAGAAGCACTAAGTTTATTGAAATCTCCACTATTCGGCAAAGTAGTGACAATGACGACGACGAAAATGAGGGTGACGGTGAAAATAATGAAAATGAGGATTTTTAATTTTTATCTAATATTATCAATATTTTCAAAATTATGAATTTTTAAAAGTGCTTATGTGTTTTATTTTTGTTTATTGGGATATATGATAGCAATTGTGTACTTTAAAAACAATTTCGTTGCACCAGTGAATTGATGCCAGCTTTTAGGTCCATCTGCCCCACTGTGCGTCGGTGTTAACAAGATCGCCAGTTGCTTTATGTGGTAGAGTTTCTCCTCTGAGATATACAGGGGGGCAAGTACAGAGAAGGTGGAGGATAGTCTCCTCTTTCTCCTTATCTACCAGAAATGGTTAGAAGAAACACCAAGTTTATTTGCGTGAATAGTGTTGACACCTTTTACAGTGCTCTTATGTGAAATCTGTTAAGATCCAGTTTTTATACCAATTTGTTTGCTTTCTTGAATCATCTTCCCTTAATCTTAGTTTGCATGTAGCAAACGTTGTTCCCACGTTTGGCGAGTTCATCGGACATACAGTTCCCTGAAATATCTCTATGCTCCGCCGGCATACCCAATAGAGGTGAATGTTAAACTGTTCGGCCATCACTGAAAGGGACGTTCGGCAGTCTAGAGCTACCTTCTATTTTTTTCGGACAGATTCCAACGATTTTATGAAATGCGGATAACTTTAGCAGATATCACGTTTTAACCGTCCTCTTTTATCGCTATTAGTTCCACTTGGAACACGCCACAGTGAGTTGGAAGAGGAAGGAGTGCCAGAGAAAACGGATGCACTATCGGACCTAAAGGTAGATGAACCACTTTGCGATTTGATTATTCTAATATTAATCCGGTTATAAACTCAAAGCTAGGTGCTTAATCTGCTAGAAGATCTGTTAGTAGATGGGCAGTACAGTGTGGTTTGGGTGTAAGCCTCCACAAAATGGAGCTGGTACTTTTTACTAGAAAACATAAAATTCCGTCTATGATTGGTACAAACTTAGTTTTTGTCACGAAGCAAAGTATCCTGGGGGTTATTTTGGATAGGAAATTAATAAATGGAAATTCAACATTCAAGAAAGAATAAGGAAGGCTATGGTCGCCCTTTTCTCCTGCCATTTTCTATATATGGATGGGTCTTACAAACTTGAATAACGCCCTGGCTCTTCATCTCGGTTATAAAAGCGATACTTATGTATGGGATGGTGGTCTGGTGGACAACGTTAGCTAAAGCTTCTAACTTGAAATATCTAAGCAAAGTCCAACGAGCATGTTTGTGCATAAGTGATATTTGTTCCAAAAATTCGTTTGCCGTAGGTACACGAACTTTAAGGAGTTTTGACTATAGCAGAGAACAAAATTCTCCAAACTCGATGTTTTACTAATTTTACTGAAAATAATACGAAAAACAAATCTAAAGGGCACAACCCATAGAATCCGTCGCGTACGTTGCGAAGACGGGTCCGGCAATATTGACGTATTCGACGGAACGAGCAGTCCATAGAATCCGTCGTACATGTTAACTACCGATGACTTCACTTCATACATAGTCTCAATGAGATGCTCCTCAAACATGTTTCTCGAAGAAATTTGGGTACAAATTGCATTGAAAACACAATATACTCGCATGAGTTCTTTAAAATAGTTGTTTTCCAGCAACAAAATATTTTTACTTTGAAATTTTGAATTCTTCCAAACGACCATGACAGTTTCTCGCACTCTCAATATTTCCACCAATGAAAGAGCTTCCTTTTCCGCTCTGCCAACTGTCAACGCATGCCGCACACAGAGAAGTAGAAACTAGAAAGTAAACCTACTTTATCCGTCGCATCAGGCACGTGCGGTGCCTATGGGTCACTTTCCATAAACTGCTGTGTATTCTATCAACCTGTCAGTCAAATACGTTGGGTTGGGCCCTTAACGTAGTCCTTTTAAAAAGTCGAAAAACTCGAACTTTAATTACATGATACCGTCCAAATACCTGCTCCACTCTGAAATGTAAATATCTGAACGAGTCTGCTGCCAATGCTACTTTTGCGAGTTACAAATGCCATGAATTGCTACTTACATTTTCTAAGCTATTTGTATTTAAAATATTGTGCGTCAAAGTAAATCGCGATCCATATATCTTCACATTGTTGACGAAGCACTATTTTTCCCATAATTATTTTTCAAGACCGTTGTATTCAACTACATGTTTGATTTTGTTTATTTTCAGAACGTTTTTTAACTAACTAGTGTCTTAAACTGAAATGCTATACAAGGTGAGATTTCATTTCACTGCTCTTACGTTCACATTATGTATAATTCTGAATTTAATAGCTCTATAGCAGAAGAAAAATGGACAACTTTCTGGAACAAATTCAAAACAAATACTCCTTCATCGATAACCTGTTGAAAAATTTCTGGAAGTCGTGGATCAAGTCGAACTTATTATTAAAATTGGAACTTAAAAATCTTAAATGGAAAAACAGTAAAGCGAAACCAGGATGTGCGTATATTCCAACAGAGGTATAAAAAATAATTCAGCTCTATTGCAATATCCACTTTATAACGATTAATTTAAATACAGTTGGAGCAAATGGCTAATTGTGTCACACATGGATTATGGGTAATACCATCTGTGATGGCTACAATGAAACTTATCGAGAGATCTAAGACTTCGGGGCAGATGTTGGTTGCATGGGTCTATGGTTCAGCCCTAACTTTATTGTTTTGTATATCCACTTTCTTCCACTGCTCCTTTTACTGTGATCGCAACAGGTGCTGCTATAAATATGACACGTCCTTAAAACGCTTTATTTTGCTCATGTTTGTTGTTTTCTATTTAAAGGGGACTGAAGAACGTTTTGCATCGCTGTGATCGTGCTATGATTTACGTATTTATTGCTGGGTCTTACTTTCCGTGGCTACAGCTGGAGAACACAACACACTCTATTATCTTAGCATCGTTGGAATGGATTATATGGATAATGGCTGCGCTTGGTATAACATATCAACAGGTAGTCTAACAAACTTAATTAATTGTTCTATGTGCTAACTTTGGATGTTTTTTTTTTAGATATTCCACGAACGGTTTAAATGCTTGGAAACTTGTTTTTACATTTTAATGGGCCTGGGACCTGCGCTGATTGTCATCATGTCGGGTCACGAATTTCATGGAATGACTGAATTGAAACTAGGTGGCTTCCTTTATATAGTTGGCATAATATTCTTTAAGGCAGATGGAATTATACCAATGGCGCATGCCATTTGGCATTTATTTGTCGTTCTCGCTGCAGGTGCTCATTATTATGCTATTTTAAAGCATTTGTATCCTGCAGGAGTTAGTGAAATTATTAATAACTAAAAGCGATATAGCGTAATTGGGAGTAAGCGTAGAATATAATATTTAAGACCGTGATTTAAACCAAATAATTAGGTACATACAGTGATGCCCTCGTATACATATATTTGGTAGAAAATATACATTCATAAGTAGGTTCAATTTAATCGAATTTATTAACAGGTTTTTAACGTTTTATAGGCACAAATTTCGTTTTTCTTTTTACATATATAATAATATTGAGATTTTTGTGATACTAAGTCAGAAATTGTGTACTAATACCTACTGTATCTTTTCTAAAAATGTTTGTTTTAGGTTTTCTGTTTAGCTTTAGCTTTTTCTGAACAAATTGCAGTTTTTGTTTGTAACAGCTTTCCTAAGTTCTTCAGCATCCTCATAGAACTCCTTACCTAGCGCAAACTTGGCTGCAAATTTGACCAAAGTATAAGAGGCACCCCTTAAGCTGCTGTTCGTAATGAAGCCCTTTGCCGCACTGACGATTTTGTATTCGAAGTTTATTATTTTTTGCTAGAGCAATGTTTTCCTAGCAATGCACTCTGTACAGGTCATCAACAAATTTAATCGCAACTCCTCAAGATGGGAGATGTAACACCAATAATATTTTTTCCGCAATAGTAAAGAGAATGTTGAACATGTGACTTTAGAGTCATTCCTTTGGGTAGCGGAGAAATTCATCGTGTGTAATTTTAGCTAATAAATTAAACATTTCAGTTATAAAAAGAACCGTTTTTTAAATAAATATTTAATCAGCACAGATATTCCACTTTTAAGATCGTGCAAACACTTTCAGCTAAACTCTGTGCAGCTAGTCTTTCATATACTTCTGGTGGTTCTAAATGGATGTAGGTCGCCCAGATTCTAGAGTTATTCCGGTCTCTTCAAACACCGAGAAAAGCTCCATAGCGACTGAATTCCCTAAAAGTCCTGAATTCAAGTCATGGTATGTTCGCGAAGGTCAATTTGTTTAATTTTGCATCAAAGGTAAAACTGACAGACACAATATAATCTGAACTTCCGACTAAAAAGGATGTGAGCGCGTGCTTTCCGTGAAATTTTGCGTTCTCTTTTCAATTTAGCCTCTTGTATTAGTTTGAATGATTTTTCAGTTTCCGGCAATTTTTTGGTAAACTATTATTGTCGAATAATGAGCAAGCTAAAACGTTAGTTGCTATAAAAATACCAATGGGAACTGCACAATTAATGCACCACCAGATATAACTACATAAGGCGTGCTGTATTCTATGCAAATATTTAAGTAAAATTTAAAAAGCAGTAACACTAACCAACAATAGTATAAGCGACGAGACTTGGTTCGATTAAATCAATACATTACATACTCATTCAAAGTTCGAAAGAAAAATAGTAACGTATCAATTTTTCATAAACATCATCACTGCCATTAAGTGAATTTATGTAAATCGGATAAATTGTTATAGCTTTTCAGATAATTGTTCGCTCCAAAAAATGACAGTAGACTAATAGATTCAATTATACTAAAGTTAGTTAAATATCTATCAATACGTACGTACTCTATGTTCGTTATTATTTTGATCAAATTAAATACAGTACAAATTCTTTGTAAGAATTTAGTTGTGTAAAAGAACGGAAACTTGAAATTGTTCACTTCCGAACAAGTGTGTCACCTGTGACAAGAGCACAAACTGTATACGCATTGAAGATGTTTTGTCACGCAAAGGGTCAATAAACGGCGTGTTTCGTTTGGCGCAGGCTTGTAATCATGAATTTTTTCATTCACGATTGTGGTTAAGGCGATTTCACTTTTAGGTTAATGTGCCTTATTGTCGAGCTTGTACTGTATTTATAATCGCTCATAATATAAGTAAACATATAGGTATGATTATGAACAATGCAGTATTAACAACTTGTTTCGCTCAATTGCATGACCAAAATCTACTTAGATATATTAGCAAAGGGCATCACTGTTTTAATACATTTTTTGTTCTCTACAACTATAATAAATAGACACATTGTCCTTTAGTTATGAATATTCTGTTTACAACTTTTGGGAAATACTGTTTAGATGTTCTTGTTAAGGTATATAATATCAAAACCATGTAATATTAAATATTTAGAAAAATTAATCGCTCTTGCCAAGGTGCTATATACATAAAAATTCCATGTCAGCCTTAACCAAAACAAGAAAGTCATGTTAACGTTGCCATTTGCGTTTTAAGGCAAATTAGTTTTTCTAAAATGTTAACGTTCCGAAATGTGTGTTCCCTGCGTCCCGTAGTATACACAAAAATATGTCTGTGTAGTAAAACTTAAAACTTACCTTTTTTTTCTTCTAGTGTAAGTGATTTATTTTATTTATTCTCACACTAAGTTTTCTTTTTAATGATTTCAGTGCACTTACTTTTTTTCACTAAACCATTTTCAAACTGTTATATAGAAAAGAATGCCAATTGACACATTCTAGGCGGATTCCCCTTTAAGTTCCTCATTCCAAAGAGGTGCAGGAGGATTGCTAGTTGATGCAGATTCTCGGTATAATTAATAAAAAGGAAAAAATAAACTTTTGCCTAGTGTTCAGCCTTAAAAATCCAGTACTCAGCCGTTTGAAAGCCAATAGTCAGCCCCAATATTTTATTGCAGTGAAAACATTAAAAGGGACTTCCCTCAAAACCAAAATGTACATTCGTCGCATCCAATGTTCTTAAGATCGTTGTCTTCGGTGTCGCTTATAAGATCTTCATCGCTTTCGGCGCATTTAATTTTCTCAAGACATTGTTTTGTTACCTTTCTCGTTTTGATTTTTCTTGTCCATCTTTCTTTTACGTGGCGCAATGGCTTAGTGGTAGTGTGTTGGGCTACTAAGCGAGGGGTACACGGTTCGAATCCAGAAAAAAACTAAATTACATCTTATGTTTTTTTTCCACTGCGCCACCTCTAGCGAACGTCTGACAAACATTCGAGAGTAAAACTGTCATGAAAGAGCTTCTCAATTAGCTTGGCATAAAATTGTAGATCCCTTCCATTCGTCCCACAAATTGAAAACCCACACAAAACGAATGGTTGTAAGAAGCTAGGCCTTGGGTCCCACAGATCTGTCGCGCCAAAATATTTATTTATTTTATCTTTCTTTTACGAGCCTCTTCTTCCTTATTTTCTTTGGCCTTAATTCGACTTATTTTTCTCGTTAAAATAGCGGGCTTCTTTTTTTCTTCTTCCTTTGCCTTTTCGAATTGTCTCCATTTTTTTGAAGATATTGATCCGATTCTGTTAAAACATTAAGCCTATTCCCATTTTTTCATCGGAGACGGAATCTTTAAATGATTTTTTACAACAGGGGACAAGTTTAATGGCTTTTCAAATTGCAGAAAGATGAGGGATTTCGAGCTACATTTGGTGATGCTGTACTTGAATTATTTATCACTTTTCTTGTATTTCCAAAACTTTCCTTGTTTTTGGAATAAGTAGTTTCGGTATCGTGCTCTATTTTAACATTGTCGTTAAGGGGAACTAAAATACCCCCTGTCGAAACTTCGAAAGTCCCATATGGTAGTCGAGATACGTCCCTCCGTCTTCCACAATGTTGTTTCATCATAAAAATCTGACAAACTGACGTTGTTTCCTTCATCTGTCAATACATAAGATGGAGGGACATTTGGCGTATTGTCCAGAGATTGATTTTGTGTTGCAACTATTGGACTTTGTGGAATTCCGAAACTTGTGTCTATTATGACGAAACTGGCTTAAATTCATTGTCAAATTACTTCCGTGCCCGTCAACTTGTTTTTTTTATATTTTGTTGTTATATCCACTTGTCTAATACTTTAGTAATATAGTCAAAAAATATATCTGACTTCAGCCGGTGTCAGATTTTCCTTAAAGACAAGTATCTGGCATGCTATTAACCACATCTTTTTGAGGTGTGACGTGAGGAAAACTACACGCAAAATGTTTCCACTTGCGGAAAAAGGGACCCTTAGCCTCATTTTGTTTTCCTTGTGCGATATTGTATACGTTCTTATACCCTCGAGGTGCTATAACCTTCCCTCTTATTGGACAAAGACTAAAACTAGTCTAATTCCCATTACATATTCGATGTGGATCTTCAAGTGTATTACCAGCTAGTATAGAGTCCACATAGTTCTGTAGATTATCGAGCCATTTTTTAATACTTTCTATTGTTATTGCGACTCGACCTTTTGATATGTCCTCAGAAGCTCTGTGACATAGGCCGGGGATTTTTTATTTGTTGGATTTGTACCATTTTCTATCAAAGGTCTTTTGTTTGAATGCATGTGTGACCTTTAACAAAATGTTGATAGATTGCCTGTGTTTTGATTGTGGTGGAAATACTTGTGTTTTCAGCTATTAAGATGCAAAAAAGGAAAAAAAGTGCGACTACTGGTTGAGGGCTGTCTACTACGTGGCTTACCATTAAGCGATAGAACAACTAAGGACATTAGAACTACCATCCCCAATCTACCCACTTTTATACATACCTAGTTTTTTGTGCAATAAGCTTTATTAACACTTTGCCTGAAAAGAATTTGCGTTTTTAAAAAGCAAAAAAGTCTTCATATTTAAGATTAAACGTAACCATTATTTTACACAAAAAAGGAGAAGCTTTAAAAGAATTTCAGTGTTTTATAGTCATGATTACGTAGGTAACTTTTTCGGGGACTTTCTCGTTTTGGTTAAAATATTTGTTTAAATTATTTAGTGCCAAATATTGTTTTATGTATATTTTGTACAATTCTTCTAATACAAAGAAATATGAAAATAAAATGTATGGTGTTGTGTTTTTCTGAAATCAATATACATAGGTACATAAAATGAAATATTCATTTTATTATAATCAAAAACAAAGTTTAGTTTGGCATCACTTTTCCAGTGAGCCTTTCAACGTAGAATTAAATAGATTACATTGATTTTTTTCTTATATTTTTTTTTATAAGAAATACATTTGGTATACATATTTTTTAATAATTTTTGTTAACATTTTTAAACCAAAAAATTATACCTACTATTTTTCTAGCCCTATAAATAAATAAATAAATAAATTTATTTGTCTTTTTTCAATATGATGGAGATATTGGACACATTCAAAGATCAAGGTAGCTTACGGTTGGCCTGGATTTGGGAAATGTTCATTAAAATGTGCCTGTAGAGAGAGAGGGAGAGACAGGCATATTATTTTCATCTCAACCAAATGTGGTTACTACAGGTAAAATATTGAATTAACAACAACGAAAATAAGTGTTGAATAATTTTTTGCTGATGTGAAGGAGGTTGGTTGGTAGTTTGGTTTATGTGACTGTTTTTCCGGTTACCTGTAAAGGGAAAAAACACAATTAGCACTTGAGCGCCGTTTTAGGGCCACAACTCATGGAATAAGTAGATAATGAGGGTGTAAAAGAAGCTAAAAACCAGTCTATGGAGTTGAGAAATTGATACATTGGATTGCCAAAAGGTTATCATGGAATGGCTTAAGTCGCGCCCTGGCCAGTGTCTTCTTGCAGTCGGCACAGGAAGCTTGCTTTACTTAGTCAAATCGAGAGCCTTAATTGCGGAATTAATGTCGATAAAGGAAACGCAAAGAACATTTGCGTGCTAAATAAAAGCAAACGCAAAAACAAAACATTTTTTATGCTAGAAAATAAACTTGCTGGGCTTGTGGAAAAACTATCAGCAATAACAAAAACAAATGCCATTGCAATAATGGAAATGGAAAGTTCGTTTTTTTTAAGTTGCAAATAATCTTAAAACTTTTGTAAATCGGCGTTAATTTTTTGGAAATAGGGATTTACAGGAAGGAAAGTGTCGCCTTTTACTTGTTACTACAAAATCTATTTCAGCACCACCGCACCGTCTTCTTTTTCTATATCCTTTGTTTTGAAGATATTCAAATATTTCGATGTCCTTTGAGTTTGAAATTCGAAAATTCTAATTCTAATCCAATTACGCGTATAATTAAAATTACGTTTACTGATATCTGTCATGAACGTTTTTCTCCTATCTAAAAATACGCTTGTCGCTCAGTGCATCTCTGTTTCGCCCTACAAAATTTATTGAGGGATACGAAAAGACAAGCAAATTATGTGGTTAAGTTAAGCTAGCACGCAGTGCTCTGTACACCTTTGCCCCATGCAGTCACCAGCGTCCCTAAGTCAAGCGAATGAGCTCTTTTACGTAGCTCTGCGGATAATGCTATAGAAAAAGTCCAATTTTCTTAAGAACGAATAATCATCGAGTCTTATTTATTTAACTACTAAACATTTAAGTTACGGTTAATCAAATAATAAAAAATAGTAGTTGTTATTTTATCTTATGCCTTACCTTTAAATTTGTTTTTTAATGAATTTTGTAAAGTTGAAATCAATTTTTAAAAATAAAAGAAGACACCAAATACGAACTGCTGTTATACTTACACACGAAAAACATGAGTTTGAGAGGAGCTTTATTACCATGCTGTCATGCCAATTTTTGTAATCATTTTAAAACACCAGAATTTTTGAGTCAGATTGCCGTTCAAGATTGAATATAGACTCTAAGCGTTGCGTAATTACTGAACGCGACTTTTGAGTTATTCTTACCCTTCCTTTTTTTATTCTTGGTGAACAACTTCCGTCGGGATATGTTGGTGGATTGCCATATTTTTAAAGGCGGAGTTGACACTTGGCAGTTGACACCCAAGTCCAAGGAATCATAGAAATATGGAACAAAATGACAACGATTGAGAAGCGGGCAGGAAAAAGTCCCCTTCACTTAACCTTCTTTTTTAATTTATAAATTTAAAAAGAAAAAAAAACTGCACTTACAAATTTTATATAGTTTTTATTTTGAGCTATAAATATATATGTGAAACACGCTGCATAATAAAATAAACGTACATTTATGTAATATTCAAAATGTATAATAACCGATAGTTTATTAAAGTTAGCATTTATTTAGACCGCTTCCAAATCATTTCGCGGCGATAACAATATGATTATTTAGAGTTAACTTTAGTATTTTTCATATAGTAATATTCATATAGATTTAAAATTTTATTATTAATTCGCATATTTTTGTTTAATTATATCAAATGTAGGAGTGAATATAAAATATATGTACTATGTATTTTTATTATAATTCTATGTATATATGCAGATGTATTCCGAAAAAATAAGTTTTACAAATTAATAAAAAAAGCAATAAATAACAAGTTAAAGGCATTCAAAATGCATATAAATAAATATATCTCGTCATACTAAACTCAGTCTACTGTTTGTTTTCCTTAGTTGTGCCCGCCATGGTATGATATTATCAGCATCGACTTCTTCGTCTTGGTATTTTCTGGAATCGTCTGTAGAATCAGACACCTTTTCGTTACATTTTCCATTTACATTCACAGCTTGGTAGTCCAACTCGTTTTCCTTGTTGTCCTTGCTACTGCTGTTGTTATTGTTATTGTCGAGTGGTAATGTCTTTTGATCATAACCGGACTCTGTACAATACGACGACATACTAATGTTGTCAATTGAGACTGATTTATTTTTCATCCTCCATGAGTCAGATACTCTGTTGCCCTCCTCCACTCGAGGTGTGTATATAGTCGCTCTGAAATTAAAAATCAGGATTTATTCGATGGAAACTAAAAATCACTTAAAAATTGAGGATTAAAAAAGGCTTGCAAGTAATAGATACTTATTCAGAATATGGCCAACTAACTTGAGCTTATTTTCAGCTTCTTCGCGCCTTGCTAAGAGATCCCGCTTCCATTGCGGTATTTGCGACAGTCGACGGTTTTCTGCTTCTCGCGCCATTCGCTCTTCAAATTCCTTTTTGGCGCGTTCGGCGGCCTTCTTTGCAAGCATCTGCCGTTTCCAATCAGGTATTACGTTTCCGGCTTGATCCTTTTCAGGAATCTGCAATTGGACCTTTGAAATTGTATGAAAGCTCCGCAAAGCTTTGGATAAATATTATGACTTCTCACCTGGTCCACAAAATTGTTCGCATTGAACTGCCTCGATATCTCTGAGTAGTGCTCCTGATCGTGTTTGTCGGCCATGCGTGCCTTTTCAACTTTCATTTTCTTAATACCCGATATGTCCTTCGACATTTTAAGCTCAGCAATTAGATCGGTTTTGAGATATGTCTCCGTTGTCGACGAAAGACATTGCATGCTGAAGCTTCGGGTTGGTGCTGCGAATGATTTCTGCATAGTAGTTTTGGTTTCTGTCCTTCGAAGCTGAAAGATTTAATATACCTATTCGATTTGTTATTTTCTAGCAGAAAGAGAGATATTCTTACCTGAACGCTGTTTAAATCCTGAATTGATATTGCAGACAGAGGTTGGTGCTGCTTTCGGGTCGCTGTATCTTGGTGGGATTGCTGATTGGGAGAAGATTTACTTAGGGTTAAGTTATTATTTCCAGCAATTAGAGGCGCTGGCATCGGAGGTGGTGGTGGTGGTTTTGGAGGGTCGGCAGCACTTGAATGCTGGTGAGAAATTTGTATTTGCATGTAATCCTCGGTGTCTGTAGATCTAGAAAATTAATTACATAGTATTACACACATGAAATCAGACAGCATCTTCCCTAGGATGCGAACAAAATGTAAGGGTATTATATGCCTAGAAAACTTTCCTTAGTTGCGGGGATATGTAGAAAAATGATTGCGATGTACATTTAGCACGCAAACAAAAAATTCGAAACAGGAAATTACAGTTTCGCCGGCATCTATGAAAAAGTTCAGAAGCTTTTTCAACGAGGTCCTGACAGTGACTATAACTGGAAAATAGGCTGCGATGATAACACTATCACCCGCTGAAGATCTCCTTTCGGTCCCTATTGTGTTGATGGGTTTTAGAGGACGAGAAGTATGCATCAATCGTCTAAGTTGGCTAGGACATGTATAGAGGGAATGGGTACCAACGTCCAGCCCAAAGAGTCTTCGATCCCAACCTGGAGGGAAAACGCAGTAGAGGAACACCTCGTATATAAGTAAGTTCCCAGTCTGGCAGGCAGATAAAAGATAGACTTCAACTCTCTTCGACTAAATTCTTGTCACTCTTGAATCTTGAAAATGTTGCAGAGATTGATGTGTATGCAATAATTTGGAACAGCGTGAAGGAACGATGACAGCGATCACATTGGGGACGTTCAAGTATCTTGTTTAGTAAGTCTGACAGCTGACTGACTTGATGTATCTCTGTTTTGATTGGCAAAGAACGGTTACACTGGCAGCTGTTTCAGCTGACGTTATTGAGACGATGAATCTAGTCAAGAAATTCGTGACTGAGTACTAGGTTGACAGCTCGCATATGTGGCTGACGTAGGAAAAGTGACGTTCCCGACCAATGTAGTTTTTGCGTTCAGGTTTCATCTATTCCAGACCAATCTAGTCGAATTAGGACAACAAAGTTTTTGAATGTATCTATTGTACATTCAGAAATTGTCATACTATTATCTAATTAAAAAAGAAGTGATATTCTCGTGCAGAGAGTGCTTGAACTGTCAACTGGCCAACTGTCAACCTGGTTTTTGCAAAATATGCCTTAACGATCCAATATACCAGACCTCACAGATCTTAAGGCAAGAATTCAAAAGTTCAATTAAGGGTAGTTCCATGTAGAGTAAGAATAGCCATTGTTTTTCACAGCCTTCATTAGCTGTATTTACAGAACAGTTTTCGGGATATAAGCGGCTGAGAGAAGAAACGCCATTTTAACTGTGGATTCACTTAAAAGACTCCGATTTTCGAAAGTATAACACACCAAATGAGCTGTTGGAGCGGTCAAAGAACAGTCTTTGAGGAAGTTATTCAAAAAGATTCTAATCATATATCTGCAAACAAAATGTGCTGGCTTTAGATCATCCTCCGTCTAAGAGGAAGAGCGGTGGAATATCATTGAAAGATCAAATACACAGCTCCAATTTTTCCGATGACAGGAACATCTTAAGCAGATGGACCGATTATGCTTTGAGTTTCTCACTCCAGAGCAGGTCATAAAAGATGGCAGATCTTTATAATGCTGTTAATTAAATAGCTTAAAATTTGTAAAGCTGCTATTCAGAAGCTCTGTCCTCATTATTGCAGCCTGGGAGTGCGCCCGTCTTTAATTAGCTGTTAGATATCCACAACAGTTCTCTGAATTAAGTAGCCCCCAAAAAGTAGTTTTCTAATTGAGATAAAATATGAATAAAATTTTTTGGCATTTTAGATTCGATGTTTGAATTGTTAATAAAAGGCCAATCAAAATAATAATAAATTGTTGGAGTAAAATGTCCGTATAGGCGCTTTAGGTAGGAGTAGCTTTTCACCACTCGTTTTGTTTGAGTTTTTATTTTTTAGACGAATAGAATGAGCTATACTTTTATGCCGAATCCGAACGGTGAATTGAGAAGCTTTTCCAGGACTCTCGAATATTTGTCAGGCGTCCAACTAAGCCTATGCTCGATTCTTAGTCACACTAGGAGTACTGAAAATTAGGTCTTCGATAAACTTGCATCACAGACACTTCCTACAAAAATCAGGGTTGACTTAACCTTCTTCGACAGGGGTATTGCAAGAATAGAATCACCATAAGTCACGGTTTTTTATTGGGCCGAAGAAAAGAGTCTTCGTGATATCCTACTACATAAATTAATTTTAAAATACAAATCACCCCTGAATTTTTGAAAACACGCGAGAGGGAAATTAGTCACTTGATCTAAACCTCTTTATCAAATCAAATAGGTTTTCCGAACTGACAGTTAATCAAGTTACCTAAGTTTAACCACAAGTTCACTTTAAAGGACACTTTTCCCGCCTTAGTCTTATTCGCACAAATTTAAATTCGTTAAAATAAATGGAAAAACAAAAATTTAATTATCACTCACCTTGCCGATGATGTGCAGGATCTTTTGTCGCTGATACTCTTAAGGTATTCTGAAGGCTTTATCAAATGCGCCAGACCATCCTGTGAACTAGTGGGGAAGCTAGGCGGTACAAACGGCAGCACCAGTTGTTTGTTCACAAGATTCGGACCTCCAGGTCGTCCACCCGCTCCACTTCGATCGTATCCTGTCGACGAGTAATTACAATGCTGGTCGTTATAATCACTGTCTGCGCAGTTGTAGCTCTGCGATATTATTCCAATTGCAGAAGTGTGGTGATGGCCGTGGTGTTGTTGCTGATACGAAGCTTCGAATGTGGCTGAAGAAGACGATTGCACGGTTGATGTTCCATTAAGAAGCTTGGCTTTCTTGTTCGCTGAAATTGAACCAATTTATGTATGAAACTCATCTGAGTATGTCTGCGCGCCGTTTACTTAAACACTAAAGTGTAACCATGCCGCACGGCACAAAATATACAATTTGTAATTACGGACGTTAAATTGGCTTAAGAGGGTGTGCATTAAGCGGGTAAAAGAGACGCAGTAAGGTGATTAAAAATGTGTGTTGGGTACGAATGTGTGTGTCGGTGTGTGTGTGGGAAGCAATAGCATTACGGTTTATTTTGATGGATTTGGAATTGTTTATTGTTGGTGCGGCGGACTTGAACAATTAATTGCACTTTGATGCTCATATAGCCAGATGCGGATGTGTATGTGGTATAGTTATGGCCCATTATGTAGAATGATATTTTGAGGGCATTTAACTTTCATAAAGAGATCGATTCAAATAGGTATACCTATACAGAGAGTTGAATAACTAATTTGTGCTTTTTGTTGATTTATCTATGTGCGGCGAAAAGTAAAAGTTGGAAGCAACACTGTCAGCACAAATAGGGATAAGTTGTGAAATTGTGTCAAATTAAAACGGATAAAAAGAACAATAAACACAAACAACAGTCGTGCGTGCAGGTGTATGAGACGCAATGAAAAGCTGCGAAGGAAGGTGGTACTCAATCGCAGTCGCAGGGAAAATATGTAGGTATGCGCCAAGTTATTTCTACTTAATGAGCACAGATGACACAGGTGATTGTTGTTAACGGGTTCGTAATGTATTTTGCGAAATTAGGTTCGTTGGTTTTTGTTTGTGACGAGTTCTTTGCATAATAGCATAATTATTGTTACAACGCAAGCATAGGACTGAGACTTTGCGGTCATTGGTAGATCACAATATAAAAACTTGAAGGGTTAGTCAAAAATTTTAAACAAGAGATGTAGAATAAAAGCAGGTAAAATAACATTATTCAGTCAGAAGTATTGAGGACATCTAAAACAGTCTTTGAGAGCCACTTTACGTAAAAATTAGGGGTCCGACGGAGTATGAGCAGCCTCGATGTTTTATTTGTGCCTACATGACAATATACCATCTTGCTCATAGACAAAAATGCGTTTTAAAAATTGTTCTTCTGTTTGGAAACTTAAACTCGTGATTTCTTTAAAATTACTATATGAAACATTAAACGTTTCATTTAGTTATTGTGACTTGTAAGCAATTAGCAAACGTACTATGGTTTAAGATAAGTTAGGTTTAAGCTGCGTGCCAAGTGCACATTATATTACCCACTTCCGACAATTCTCGCATGCGCTATAGGATAAATGATTTGATTTATTAACCGAGTGCAAATTATCCACTATAGATTTAAGAACAAGGAGAAGAAATGGTTTGTCCATAATTTCTAAAAATAAAAAAAAGTGGAGGTGGACTTTGGTAAGCCACCTCTAAACAAGTGGTCGTCTTTTTTTACGTTTTTGTTTTTTTTTAGGTCAGAGTAAAGATCCATTACTATTGGACTGAGAACTCCAATTAATTGCAGTGGCTGCGTGCAATGTGGTAAACGTTCTTATTTGTTTTAAGGTTTTAGGGTACGTTTTGCATTTATTTGTCACTGTTTTGTGTGGATTTCCTTTATAAACAATATATATTCATAAGATAAACAATTTGGAATAAGTTTTAAGTTATTTGCTGAAGTTCTCATTCTCAGTGGTAAACTGTCGACTATTTTTATGATTTATACCAATATGGTTACCCGGAATCACTGAAATTTAAGACGAAGTCATGTGAATATACGTTTTACCAGAAAATATGATCTGGTTCCATACACGAGGAGTTTCGTATCCAGGATTCTCGACTCCACAAGTAACGATGTTTAAAACCAATCAGGAACCATCGATAATAACTTCTCTACCTTTGGAAACACTATGGAGTCATCTGATAGTGATTAATTTGTACTACGTGCATTAATTGAATGGAAGAGCGAGAATTTATAAAATAGTTCAAACTGAATGTGTTTACGGTTTGTGATCGTAGTTCTTTCAACTTCAAATTGTTATTTCTAAAATCAGTCATCCAAAACTCGACCACAGTATTATTTAGATCTTTCAAATCCGAAGAAGAACCAAGAAGAACCTTGTTTAGGAAGTTTTTTCAGTTCCATACCCGACAAAGTATCGTTCACGGCGGGAGCAATTGCGCGAAAGTTATTGTTCCCAGTTCACCCTTTTTAGAAACCTTTAAGGATATTATTTTAAAACTAAATCTAATCACACCTTTAGTAATGGCCCACCAAGCAAGAGAGCCTTTTTTGATCACATGGAACTATAAATTTCTCTTTGTTTTTTCAGCTTCATGACTTTGCAGTTGTGGAATGTGGAAGATTGCCTTCCGGGAAAGCGGCGACGTACTGGGTAACCCTTTTGTGAATGGTATTTTTTCTTGAGCGAAGCTTTTCGTTTTGGGAGGACTGGTAGGGCCCGTACGTGAATGTACTATGAATGGGCACAATCTTTTAGATCCTAACTTTTGCAGGCGCCAAAGCAGCAGCTAATGAAATCACCCTACGACCCTTCGGTTTTAAATAAGATTCGTTACTCCGATAGCCAATAAGCCCTTAGCTCGGGTAAAACGAGGACATAAGGTACTGGTCTTGTGGTTAATAAACAATATTCGACACAAATTTTCCCACAGAATCGACTTCAAGCGGAAATTGTTTTTATTCCTTGCTTCTCTTTAATTTCCGATATAATATTAAATCTTAGTTTTAAGAAAGTACAAATTTTTAGTTCCAACAACAACTGTCTTATACATATACAATATACATATCTTAAAATGTTAAATCTTTTTGTGTCTAAAGTCTTAAATTTAAATCAAATAAAATTTCGAAGTCAAGTTAAAAATATGAACAGTTTTAAAAATAATCTTCTGCAGACAATGTCAAGGCTTTGAAGGTAGGTACTCGTATCGCCAATAGACCAATTTGTTCTAATTGAAATGACCAACTTTTGATCATTTTGACAGATGCCCTAAAATGCATGATCAATTCGTTCCAAACCACTGATAGTTTTTAAAGAATACAAGATGGTTGTCGGTCGCATTTTAACTGCTAATGTAAGTAGAAAGGTAGCAGTCCTTATTCTGTGAAAAAAATGCAGGCTTACACTTCCCAAGCAATGACTGCACATCTTGTGATCACAATGCAAGATGCAACCAACTTATTCTACTTTGAAGAGAAAGTAGATCAAATGAGCTATATACCTATTTGTAAACGACCATAGAACTAAACGTACAGAGCTTACAATTTCTTGCTTTCCAAAGATCGCAGTTCACAGGTGAACAACGATCAGGTGGACGCTCCAAAGCTCTTGTCAAACATTAAAGTTCACATCGAAAATAACACCTTAGTCCATAACATTCACTCGTTATAGCTGAACATAAACTCATAAACCTATATTTCATGTCAATAGTAATAATGCATCAGGGAAACCATCAGTGCAAAGCCATGCGAATGCAAGCATTTGAGATGTTTCTACTTATCGGAGCAAAAATTTAGAATGTTCTTATTAGCTACGATTTCGGAAAGAAGACCGCAACAATATTCCTACCAGGAAAATTATAAAATGTGTGGTAGGAGGCTTTCACTTTTGCTGTTATGAAAAATTCATCCGACCGCGAAAAGCTTGCGGATCAGGCCATTGTATCACACGAAACGAAAATAAACAAACATTATGCCTACCATGAATAATAATCGCACATAACAAATCTGTATATGTATTTATATCCCCTAAATGGAGAAACGTGCATTATGACTATGAGATTTATATTTTAATCTCTTTGGGGAAGCACAGTGTCACAGTGCGAAATACTCTACTCGCTCTTTCGACTCCTTCCTATTTGTTTAACTATTTTATTTTTAATTTTATGAAGGAAATATTAAAATGCGCCTCCGATATAATTTTTGTCATCATGCGTTATTTATTATTGTGGAATCGTGTTTAAAATAAAGTGCACGACTGGGTCGTACAAAACTGTCTCGTTCATCAAAAGTTTGGTTTGTTTCCTTAGAAGCGATATTATGTTAAATAAAACGTACAGAAAATATAAGAAATTATATTTTGGACTTATGTATATTCATCTGTTATGGCATGGCGATACATATGACACTATTGTGTGGGTTTTTTATTTAGTTTAAGCTCTAGGCATCAGTGCGAGATGAAGCCCATGAGACTCGAGGATAATACCCGCCCTCAGTACGAAGCGAAGCGAGTTCGAGCTGAAAACACAACTTTCGCGTCGACAGGGCATCGAATAGTAATATAACGAGCTCTGTCAGATTGGGTGCTAGATACAAGAGATGATTAACAAGGTAGGAGGCACATCCTTCAAGAGTGAATGAAGACACTAAACTCAAGGCGATATGGTGAATAAAGGTGTGTGTTGTGTGTGAGGTTCTTTCCACAAAGTACTGTCGTGGCTGGTAAAAGAATCCTGGCAATGCTGAATGATCAGAAAAGAAAAGAGGGATGATCTCCTATTGATTTGGGTATTTGAAGAATGGTGAAGAATTCAGGTGCTGCTATTGCTTATAATCCTTTCGTAATTGTTTTAAATTCGAATTACCTTTGACTGGATAACTAAAAAGCTTAATTATATATTTATTTATTTGTTCATATAAAGGGTTTCCAATAAGTTGTGTTATTTTGATATTCAAAGAAAAATGCCATTTTTGAGATAAATGATCGGATATTTATTTTATAATAGAGAGGAAGGTATGACGTTAATAATAAAAAACAACATCAGCCAAATGGCCACCAAGACCACGCTTAGAGGACCATATCCTTTTCATAAAATTTTCCATAACAAAATCGCAAAATGACTGCCCTATGTCCTCGATAGACTCACGAATTCCATCTTTGAAGTATTGAATCGACGCTGGGCTGTTGGCGTAGAGCTTATCTTTCACGTGGCCCCAAAGGAAGCAGTCGCAAGGTGTTAAATCACAAGATCTCGGTGGCCAATTGTGATCACCTCTTCGAGAGATAACACGGTCCGGAAACTTTTCCCGTAAAAGATCAATGGTTTCGTTGCTTGTGTTGCACGTAGCGCCGTCTTGTTGAAAGTAAACGTTGTCCAGATCAATACCATTCAACTCCCGTCATAAAAAAATCATTAATCATGCCCAATTCCAAACAACGACGAGGAGACTGCAAAATTTTCACCATTTTTGTAGTGAATTTGTATAATTTCAATGCGTTGTTGAAGCGTGTAGGTATCGTTCCATTTTTAGTAATGGCGTAGTTTCTACTTGTCAAATGGTAAACAATTACAGCTTCAAAAGTGACAGCTACCGAAATAGCGGGCTATTCAAAATAACACCTCGTATTGGAAAACCCTTTATTTATTTATTTATTTTCTATTTCATTTTTTATTTTTTTATGTACCCATTTATTTGTTTATTTGCTCGTTTTGTTTGACTTGATTTATTTGAAAGCGTTATTAAACTTTTTGAAAAGGCGGCTTTTTATGTTCCAGATCGATTTTGTTTAACGGCCATTCCGGTTTGGAAGACATTTATCCGGTTGGCAATTTGGCATTTGACAGTAGTTCGTACAGAGCTGTCGATAGCAATTATTTATAATAAAGAAGTTTAAGAATATAATTTAAAAAAATGTTCTTGTATTTTCTGCAGAATTGTTCTTAAAATTTAAATGCAAAAAAATACTAAAAAACGTCGACCTAGAACATAAAACAAATATTAGAGTACATTCCCTCGTATTTGTAATTAATTTGTTTTTTTTAGCCTTTTCTTGTTTTCTATTTCATTTAAATGTTTTTATTTTCGTATTTTCCCTTAAAACCAGTGTTACCCTAGTGTATAGAAATAATATTTAAGAGGAAATATATTATTCATCGTTTCTATGAATTGCACGAAGTGTTGTAACAGAATAAAATTATGTAGTGTAGCCGTTGTATATATATTACAACAATACTACTATTTTTAACTTTCTCGCATTACGTAGTAAGAGAAAGGTATTGTAATCGTACAAAAAATCGAACTCGAGATTTTAATCAAATCTAACATTACGATGATAGAGGAACTCGAAAAAGTGGGTCTCGCAATTCTGTCCGTCTGTCCGTCTGTCCGTCTGTCCGTCTGTCCGTCTGTCCGTCTGTCCGTCCTTCCTGAGCTCTACAGCGCAAACGGCTGGACGGATTTCTTTCAAACTTCGGATTTGGAATTGGTGGGCTTACAGTTCGGGGCCACTTTTTTTTTTGCACGTTAAGTGTTGCCGTTCTAACGGTATTCAGCAATTTTGAGTTTTTCGAAAACGGCTCTAACGATTTCAACCAAAATTGTTATTTGGGCTTAAGTAGGTGTAACTAAGATGGCTGCATACTCAGTTTTTCGCAGAAAAATCGAATAACGGTAATTTTGAAAATTGGTCATATCTCAAAAACGGTTAAAACCATTTCGACAAAAATTCATATTTAAGGTAATACGGTCATTCCCAACATGATGGCAAACTCAGTTTTTCCCTAAATCATCGTTCAACGGACTATTTTGGAAAAATTTAGTTTTTTAAGACTTTATTTAATTATGGTTTATTTGGAAACGGCTATAACGATTTTAGCCAAAATGTATACTTGCACTACCATTTATGGGGTTAACATGGCTGCATATCCAGTTTTTGGCTATAAAGTCGAATAACGGTACTTTTGAAAAGTGGCCTTATCTCAAAAACGGTCAATACGATTGACCCAAAAATTTATTTTGTATGTAATATGGTCATTCCTAACATGATAGCAAACTCAGTTTTTCTCTTAATTGTCTATAATGGATTTTTGAAAAAAGGCATATTTTGAGAATTTGGTTTTTTATTTTTTTACCTACATGAAAACGGCTAAAGCGATTTTTACCAAAATGCATACTTGGAGTAAAATTGACGTTTTCAACATAACTGCTTCCTTCATTTTCGATTCTAACCACCGGAAACGCTGATTTTGAAAACTGTTCATATCTCGAAAACTCCATTTTCGATTTGGAAACAACTTTAAAAACCAAGTAATACTAAAATCGTGAACAATACCTACTCAGTTTTTAGCTAAATAATTGAGCAAGAGTATTTTTCGAACTCAACATTGCAATATTTGTTACTATTTTGTACGCATTATTTTCTAAAATCAGCTTTTAAAGATTTTGACTAAAATGCTTATTTAAAATAACATAAGTATTCTTAATAAGACCCCGTACTTAGTTTTTCTTAGAGAAATGCCGTCTTATAAGCATTACCGCACTACTAGTTAAAATATAATCACAACTACTAGGAACTCCTTTTTAGCAAATATTTCCCACTTCTTCTTTTTCAACCATATTAATCATGAACCTTAAAATAATTCCAACCAATTGGAGTCTACACTATCAGAAACCCGCACTTCATTTACCCCCAAACACGTGCAAAATCAAAAACAAATCTCTGAATTCTTAAATCGAAAACCCTACTTCGAGTCTTAGCCACCTACAAGCATTACCAATTTGAAAAATGTTGTTTTATAGCCTATAAACAATAATAAAAGAAAAATAAACTAACCAAACTGATGATATGAACGAGAAAGTTTCGTGCGATCCAGTCGTGCACTTTATTTCTAAATAAAATAATTTGTTCATAAATTCAGGTAAGGTTAGGTAGAGTTGTGATATAGGCACAGATGACCAGGCACCATAGCGGGCCCATCGCCATATCCAGTCCATTCAATGTAACAAAAGGTATAATAAAACAGTTACCCTTGAACATTTTCAGCAAAATTATATTTTCATAAAAAGCTTTAATGCTCAAAATTGTATAGAAAGTTCGATACCCACAACTCACTCAAGATTTGAATCTTACTTTGCAAGGTTTAACTAGCATCCACAATAAGTATCCAAACCTAGTGTGCTGCGTACAAATGTGTGCTTATCCCTCACGAATGGCAATCTTATCGTCTGCGGAAAAGCGAGCATCCGGAATAGCTTACGCTTTTCACTACAAAAAAACTTTAGCCTCAGTGGCTAAAGTGAAACTAATAATAATAACCAACCCCTGTTAAACTTGTTTGCTCTAAGAACAAAAAATAAGTTACCTATACCAAATAATCCGCTGCACATATCTTGCTGTTGTCTTTTCCTCTCCTTATGAAGCTTCTGCTTCTACGAAACAAATCAAAACCGCATAAAAGGTAGGTATACATTTGAGAGGCCAAAAATTAACTGATCGCGAACTATAAATCAGTTGAACCATTTAACTCACTTAAACTAGAAGCAATAGGACTATCCTCCTAAAATGTCAGTCATTGACACCACCCCGTCATTTTTTCACTCCCAAACATTATAGAAATATCAAAAGGGGTTGCGTCCACTTAGTCCAAGTATATTTTTTTGTATTGTTTAGAAACGCAGGCAGATGTCACACTATCCTAGCAAAACTAATTCTCTATCCGACTCACAAAGCATATGCAATTTAACTCACAGTTGAAAAGTTACAGACCATACATATTAAAAAAAATGGACGATATTAGAAAGGATATAGAAACTTCCCTATCAAGTTGATTTTATTTTAAGAGGAGTATATAAAGGTTAATATAGTTCACATTTATTATTTGCCATGATGTTAATGGAACTTACTTAAAAATTTGCCCACAAGCCCAAAATTTAACATGATTGCATGCACATAGGTAAATGGATAGTTGCAAGTAAAAAACAATTTTTATCGCCAAACTAGATAAAGCACTTTTCTCACAGTTAGTCCAGTTTTCTAAAATATGGTTATTTCGAAATCGGGGATAAACATTTCGGCACGTAACTTATTGTTGTTAATTTATCTTCGGATGTTATGAAAAATTGGGAGTCATGCGAGTCGATGTCATTCGAAAGAAATACCTCGAAACTTAAAACAGGACAATATTGGTTCGTCGCGAATTCTCCACTTAAATGTCATTTCGAATAATCCGTTTTCAATGGATTCACACACAGAACAAAAACTCGATTTAAACAGCAATCCTTAAGCACTTACACAAAATTGAAAAAATATCGAAATTTGGAAGGCGCGCAAAATAATTCATAGTCAAGTCGGTTGTTTTTAATTTATTTATTAGTTAATTGTCACTCGCATCCAAGTCTATGTCTATGAAAACGTTTGAACTGTTTAATCTTAACTATGCAACTGAACGAATGAATTGTGATAACTGTTTCACAAAATTCCCCAGCTCAATTGAAAGTTTCAGTCGTCTGTTTAATGAACTATAATCTGTGGATGGCCAGTTGCAGTTTGCTCCATGTTTAAAGAAAGTTACCAAGCAAGATCCAGATCGATCACATTAAGAAGGAGCTTCGATGGAATTCTCATCGGATTGCATGTTAAAGCGATTTGAACTCGCTTAAACTAAGTGCGGCTTATTCTCCTTTTGGCTGATCAGCTTACAGCTTTGCCCCACCAAATTCGTGAGTTGAATATTTCAAGACTTTGTCGCTTTTTTTCCTGTATTTATCACCTAACGTGGTTAAGGTAATTGATTGTGTCGTCGTAAAGGGGGATTTCATAATAAGCACTGACATACCTGTACGACAACAAAATATCGAGGTCTATGACATTGTAGTTCAATATCTTCATTTCAACAAGAGAGAGAACATCAAACTCTCTGGATACTGCGCGAGTGTGGACACTTTCATTTGTCCAAATAACGTGGAGATGTTTGGCAACTTTCTATTATTTGCTGTCTGTAATCACAATTATTACCGTAGGAAAATTGCTTTAGCCTAGGGGTTGAGCTAGCCCAGTGCCAGAGTTGTCTCTAATCATAAATGTTAAGGTGTGATTAGTCTAAATAGTCGTTAATTATGACTTGGTTGGTCAAATCTTATACCGGTATTTGGCTTTTACATAAAAGACTAGTCGAATGCAATGCTTCCACAATTCGGATTGAAATAGGAAACGAAATCTGAGTCTATAAAGATTTAGTGAAACAACTGCATGTGAGATATTCGGAAAGTTTACCTACGCATTTTGGTATTTTGTACTATGGACGCAAGTGCGCAGTGGTGAGTGGGTGCTCTTCTGAGATAGGTAGCAGTTTGGCAAATGAACAAAGCAATACAACTGGGGGCGAATAAAGGTATGTAGGATTGTCAAGCGTTTAGGTGATGGCTAATACAAACACGAAAATGAAGGATAGATCGGCAGATGTGATTTTGTTAGCGCTCTGACTACGTTATAACTTTGGCCGTTGGGTTCAGTGAACAGGGCCTTCCTCCAAAGCGCAAACGGCTGGACGGATTTCTTTCAAACTGCGGATTTGGAGTTTGTGAGCTTACAGTTCGGGGCCACTTTTTTTTTACACGTTAACCCTATTATTAACGGTACTTCCCATATAACGGTTTTAAACAAGTTAGATTTTCGAAAACGGCTCCGACGATTTCAACTAAAATTGATATTTGGGCTTAAGCAGGTGAGGTTAACATGGCTGCATAGCCAGTTTTTCGATTTTGACCAAAATGCATACTTGGAGTAAAATTGACGTTTTCAACATTATTGCGTCCTTCATTTTCGATTCTAACCACCGGAAACGCTGACTTTGGAAACTGTTCAAATCTCGAGAACGCCATTTTCGATTTGGATTTAAAAACCAGGCAATACTAATATCTTGAACAATACCCTATACTCAGTTTTTAGCTAAATAGTTGAGCCAAATTAATTTTCGAACTAAACATTGCAATATTTGTTACTATTTTGTACGCATTATTTTTCAAAACCAGCTTTAAAGATTTTGACTAAAATGCTTATTTACGATAACATAAGTATTATTAATAAAACCCCGTACTTAGTTTTTTTTAGAGAAATGCAAATAATGCCGTCTTATAAACATTACCGCACTACCAGTTAAAATGTAATCACAACTACTCGAAACTCCTTTTTAGCAAATATTTCCCACTTCTTCTTTTTTCAACCATATTAATCCTTTACCTTAAAATAATCAGAAACACGCACTTCATTTGCAACCCCCAAATGAGTCCATCGATAAATTCAAAAACAAACCTCTGAATTCTTACATAATAAATCTATGTCAAGATATCGGTCTATCCTATCACAAACCCTACTTGGAGTCACCAGCATCATCAATTTGAAAAATCTTGTTTATAGCCTATAAACAACAATAAAATAAAAACAAACCAACCAAACTGATGATATGAACTTGAAAGTTTCGTGCGATCCAGTCGTGCACTTTTTTTTTATCCTATTGTGTTTTTAAGTCTGTTTTTGATAAAAAATGTTGCCAATGTGAGGCGTGTAAAACTTTTTCGGATCAAATCATTAGTCAACTCTAAACTCATAAAAAGTCTCATTACAAAAAAATGTTCGAGTAGGTAGTATTTGGTTAGGGCCTACGTTTCTATACGTTTTCTATAGCTTTAAACGCATTGCCGTTAAATGATTAATACTCCTTCGAGTCTTACCGTTTGCACTTTTCATAATAGCAATGGTTATAACTGGCGCACTTAATTTTTAAACCGACTTAAGAAAATTTGCTTTGGGAAAATCAAAATAAAATTTCCCGATTAAAAAAACCACAGCTCGAGGTGACTGCAAACCTTATCTTTTA
The DNA here is from genome assembly GCA_936431705.1 of Cheilosia pagana. NCBI lineage: Eukaryota > Metazoa > Arthropoda > Insecta > Diptera > Syrphidae > Cheilosia > Cheilosia pagana. Next base: position 25,146,779 of record OW386168.1, on the reverse strand, counting down.
GACCTGCGGATGCGGATATCTATTAATTAAAAATGCCTGGCCACAATAATTCAGGTGTTGAAAAATCATCAGAAGAATGGTGGCTTTTATATTCTTACGTAAAAAACATGAACTGTTATATTATTATCTACACTAATAATTACTAATTTTGATCAAAATTGTAAATTCACAAATTTTGCAAACAAAAGAAAATTTTAGTGTTATCCATTTTTTGGGAATGCACCTACTTTTTACACAACACAACCTCACACAAACACAAACGCACACAGTTTAATAAACATATCGCATTTTCAAAATGTCCGAAGGTAGTAGAATAATAAATTTATATCTAAACTTTACTTACCAGAAATTGTTGACATCGTACGATTGTGATTTCCACGCACCAGCTCCGAAGGTCTGAGACTTGGTTCTTCTACAACTTCGAGACCCGAATCAGAATCAAAAGGTTCTGGCAGTAAATTGTTAGGATTTCTGGAATTATTGTTAACATATCCATCTGCATTAAAGTTGTTGTGATTTATTGGTGCTCTCAGTGGCGGTGGCAATGGCGGTGGAGGAGGTCCGTTCACTTTAAATGATAATAAATATGAACAAACAGTTGGTAAATATTTGTTTATAGAAGTGAAATAAAACATCTCTACAAGCATGAGTCTTAAATGGTCATGGTACGCTAGTATGTGGGACAAATGGCTCGTGAATTTAAAAATAAAATCATAGCCAACCGAAAAGGTTTGGTATATACTTCGCCTTAGGTAATTATTATATCCCTTTCGTGACTACAACTTTTCGATCCTAGGGTAAGAGCAAATGTTAGGTTAGGGTGTTAAGCCCAGTAAGCTGCTGACAATACTAAGTTTTTATATTTTGAAGAATTAAAACAGAAATACAAGAAAGATGGCCCACCGCTACTAGCACCAGAAATGTACAATTTTTGCAAGCGGACAGTTTGCGTGCGAAAATAGAGCGGAGAATTGTACCAAGCAATGTACTACAATAACCCACTTTTCGCAATCATTTAGCGGCAACTGTAAAGGAAAACGAAAACGAGAGTGAAATTTTTCGTTCATGATTTCGTTGTCACTTTTGTTAGGGTTGTTTCGTTCCACAACAGCAGCGTATTAGGCTTTAGCAATGAATCCTAAAATTTCGATTGATATAAAATGAAAATCTTTAAAAAAATTTCTTCTGGCAAAATTAAAGAAAAATATGTAGCGTTATCAAGTTTTCATTATGCGTTACTCGAATCAGACCACCACTGTTGGGTCTCTTTTCGTCTCTCTACCACTATAAAACTTACTCAGAGAGACTCTCTGGATTTCTCCAGAGTTCTTCCCTGGGCTCGATTCCTAGTGTTAACGCTAGCATCTGTTTATGGGAGATATCTTTCTTCGACTGGGTCTCGACCCATTGATGTCCCAAGATCCTCATTCTTCCGCCAGCCAACGCCGGACATAGGCACAGTATATGCGCCGCTGTCTCAGATTCCTCCAGGAATAGTTTATAGGTATCATCTTCTCTAAGGCCCATCTTCTTTAAGTGATTCCCGAAATTACCATGTCCTGTCACCACCCATTTTAGAGTTCGTTAACTCATGCTTAGAACTCTTCTTTGCGTGGAGCCGGTCGGCCAATAATTTGCCATTGTAGCTTGTCTACATATAAATGGAGCTTATAAAACCTTATTTGAGCAACAGTCTTTATAAATATATAGAAGCTAAACAGAAATTAACACATGGCCTCATGGGATCTGTAAAAATCGATGGAAAAGCTTTTCAGTTTATATCTCGTTTGCGAAAACAGGATCATCCACATTTAATAATTATTACCAAACTGATTTTCATTTATCCATTACATCGACATTTCTAAATTTTAACATAACTCGAAGCCAGAAATTAGTTTTGGAACGACATGTCAATGATTTAAAAAATAAGAGAAGAATTGCTAAATAACTTTAAGATCTGCTCTCCCTCTCCTTGGCGTTTGTCCTGTGTTAAAGCAAATAAGGAGAAGAAAAATACGTCTCGAAATGTTAAACGGTGCAAATTGGGAAAAAGGTCATTAATTGTCTCCCCTTTCTTTTACAAAGGCCACCGCGAGTGTAGATGAACCCTCCATAACATTCGATCTTCCCCCACTGGCACTTGGTCATCACTGGCAATCCTTATACGGGCAGAGGACAAATTTTAGACTTGATGCAACAAATACTATCTGATATTAGGCCTCTGTAGACACCTCTCCGAAGACACAGATTCCAAAGCAAGTCTACGAATCCGAGTAGAGGGCATGTGTCTAAAATGAACATGACCAAACCACAAAAAATTAAGGGGGAGCCGATAAGTGTTTCTTTATGAAAATAGTTAGTACAAAATTTTGCATTTCAAAAGGTCAAATGTTGTTTGTTCGAATTTAGAATGGCTTATTATCCCGACGGTTCTTGAATTATTGCTGACTTATTGACATACAATTTTAAGTTAACAGTGGCCAATCGCTGTTTCGCTGCGTTAAAGGCAATTGAATTTGTCAATTAAGCATCGTGTGGACAGTCACAAAATGTCTTTTGACTACTGGGGTTGTCAAATTGGCAGCTTTTTTCTTCCTATCCAGTTGTCAAACATGTTAACATTTGAAAAAAATTTCAGAACCAGAACGAAATGGTAGTCCACAATGACGTTCTTAATGTTGTATTGGATTGGGCTTCTTGGGGCACCTTTTTTTTTGCTCTATCTCACTTTTTATGTTCGTTTCGTACGAAAAAATAACAAAATTTTTCAGAATTCAGATCACTTTTGCGAATCTGATTTATTTCTCAGAGTTGCTTTAGATTTACCAATAGAGATGCGTTTGAGTTTGACAACTAGTTGAATTTTTTGACGTTTAAGAGACATTTTTCATCTCCAAAGAAATGCATTGCATCGGATTAATCTATTTGTGTACAAACGTTAAATCTGGGCACATATTTCGAATGATTTAATTTAAAATTTAACGGGTGAATGGTTAAAGGGTAAAAAAGTGTCGAAGGCTACACAAATTCCAATCGCACGAAGATCAACAAAAAAGACAGCAAGTGACGTTTTTAAGTTCGATTAGACACAGGAAATCTGAAATCTCAGAGCGAATCTGAAGAGGCCCAATCAAAAACCACATTAGAAACCATTCCATCGGCAAATATTAACTTTGAGAAGTCATATATGTTATCTGATACCGTTTTTTGTCGAAGTGTTAACCTATGAAGAAGCTTTTGAGAAGCACTCTATACCAGAAGCGCCTCGAACGAGGAAAATCAACTTTCCTAAAAATATCAAACAGAAACGCTGTATGTGTATGTGATAGGCGACGTTCGGATTTGTGTAAAACGTCAACTAGATTTGTCTGGACTAGGTATACGTACGCGTGAGCTAAGTTAGTTTAGTTGTTGTAGTAAACATTTGGTTTATTTTTGAATATTGACAATTTAAAATGTCAACTGAGTACGCAGGCAGGATTTTCTTGACAAGATTTGTCGGCTACCCCTCCATAAACGTCAACAGCAAAAACAAATCACGTGACCAATCTGAGCCAATAAAAACTCAAACACATCTAGTCAGTCAGCTGTCAGACTTACTAAACTGGGTATCCGAACGTCCCCATTTTTTTTTAAATTGGTATTTTAATATATTAAAATGATAATTAAGTTCAAATAAACACATAGGACGGTTTTGGGAGTTTCTTCGGATTGAAACAAGCTCGCATGTGGGGTGTATTTTTTGCGCCAACAGGGCGCCAACAGGGCGCAAACAGGGCGCTGCGCCGTGTCAAAATGGTTGACCCCAGAAGGTGATAAACAAAAAACATTTGATTGCACTGAACAAAGGTAGTTTAATAATTTAAACTTCACTTTACTATTGTCTTTTAAATAAGAATCTGTGTTTCCTTTCAACAAAATGCCACAGCTGTCAAGAGACCCTAACCACAAAAAAATAATTGCACATCTGTTAACACTTATTTTATACGCTTAATTTTTTTTTTTTAATAAAATTTGCATTACCTATTGCGTTGCTCTGAATTGGCGGTGCCGATGATACGCGTTTTAATAGTCTGTTGTTGGCGTTATTTGAATTATTTTGCGAATCGAGATTATTTCGAATTACTGTTGAATTGCGATTGGCCTGTTTGGTGCGTTCGGCAACGTCTTCTGGTGGACAAACGCTCTCGTATGTGTCGCTCTTGAGGCCGCTATTGATTTGATTCTTTAGATTTACATTCTTTGTCGTGTATGTTTCTTTGCGCGGAGAATCGTATTTACTATGAAGGCCATTGATGGACTGCGACTTGTACCGATTGAGCAGAGCCACATCGCGTTTGTTGTTCAAATCCTGTGCAAGAAAAGGAAACCAAAAAGAAAATTAGTAGTTAGAGTGGAAGCGATTTATATGTATTTGGGTCAAATGGGAATTTACGTGTTTGGTGTATTGTATGGCAACATCTGTGCTTCTTGAAGAACTGGCACTTGCCGAACGGCTGTGTGATCCGCTATCTCTCGACCGAGATCTACCGATGTTGTATTTCTTCTTGATAGCATTTCTCGCCTCTTCACGCACCAGATAGATATCTTCGTAATCGTGGTTATTGTTGTGGATGCTGCTGTTGTTGTTGTTGTTTTTGTTTTTGCCATGATTGCTGCTGTTATTGTTATGAACATTTCTGTTTAGATTGTGGCTCATGCGAATGTTGTTCTTTGGTGAGTCTAAACTGGATTGGATAGAGACAGATTCATCGGAACCACTTCCGGCGCCACTGCTGCTGGAATGAACATCAGCCTGGATGATCATAGCCTTGTTCGAGTGGTCCTTATGCATTGCATTCTTGCTGATGCTGCTGCAATCGGAATCAAACAAGTCCTTCACGCGATTGTAAATAATTTCCTGTGGATCATGCAAGAAGAACGACTCGCCGGATATGCTGCCATTTGGCGAGGGCGGTGTTAGGGAGCCATTTCGCATTGGATTCACATAAAGACCGTCATTTGGCACGATCGGTCCGCTGTAGATTTTCTCTGACGACGATCTAGATTGTGAGTAAATACCGTCATTACTTTGACGTACCGACGGTGGATGCAAGTAAAATGGTTCAATGTCAGAGCTGCCAGTCGATGATTTGGACTTGATTGTGTAGCTGCGGTTGGCTTGTTTGCTGCTGTTGCTGTGCTTGCCATACGTTTTCTGTCGTGTGGCATTGCTTTTCTCTCGAGTGTTGTAATCGACAGATGTTCCATGTTGAACTAAAATGTTGAGGCACTATGTGGAAGAAAAAAAAAGAAACAATATATTGCTGTATAGATCACTTAAGTAATTGAACACTTACCTCAACCTGCTGGTTCTCTGCAGCGTCGTTAATTGGACTTTTACCATACTTATCGAGTGACAACTTTGCACCATGATTGAGTAGCCATCTCACTGTTGTTAGATGGCCTCGTGAGGCAGCGAAATGTAGTGGAGTAGCACCGTCACCATCTCGCAGGTTAGGATCAACACCCTGCTCTTCCACCTGGAATATAAATGCATTTTTAATTGACGTGCAAACAATTAAATCGGTTGCTGTCCATGTACGGGACGGCCAACCAATGGAACTAAATATGTATAAGGCTAAGCAAGAGAATTAAACCATGTATGTGTAGATACGTATATCCCAATGAACTTGGGCATAGTAATTTACTTAGTAGAATTGCAGAATACTTGGATAATCTTATCTTGCGGTCGAGTGTTAATTTCAATCTAATTTGCAAGTCTCTCTTAGAAAATATTTTTTAGATTGTGTTGATGACTAAAATTCCCTTGTATAGCTTATTTTGTTTAATGATTTTTACAGCTGCAGTTTAGACATATAACAACCAATCTCGATCATGCCATATGAAAATTATCTAAAAACTCCAGTCATATGAGCTTCTCACTAGCTCTTTAAAGACCTTGTAAGTTTGTTTTAAAATATAAGGCGCTAAGTGCTTATATTGTTTAAAAAAAAATGCATGTGTGTAAGCTGCATAAGTGCTTCGTTTAAGACTCTGACCCAAAGTAGTGGGGAGATTACTCCTCCTGAGGTGTCCCTCTTGAGGCGTAGGCTTCGAGTCTTGTGTCCCCAAGTTCGGCTGCTAAGTGTTTTGCTCTAAGTACACTAAAAATCCAGTTAAAGACGATGGTGACAATGTTGAGTTTACTTAGTGTTGTACAGATGGCGAGGGTACTATCTCGTCAACTTATTAGTTCGGAGAGTATGGATGTAGAAACAATTAAACACGATATAATATTTAAAATATCTTGTTTTATCTAGAGTAAGTATCGCCGCAGCTACGACAGTGGGTGTTGTGGGGGATGCCTAGCTTGGCTGCTTCATCGAAAATAGGCCAAATCTTTCTATGACGCAGTTTGTGAGGTTCACCCATCTAGTCACGGCCCCAGCAGTGTAGTGAGGGAAGATTTCTTTTTTTTACGTATCCCAGCGGAGGAAAAACTTCCCTCTTCCCCTTGCCAAATCTGGCAAGTTCATCGGCTTTCTATGGCCGGGAACCCATACGAGAGTGATTTCAAACGGATGACCTGCCCTGGCCAGTTTCTCCGTGCAGTCCACAAAAAGTTTAGATGAAGACCTGGCCGATTCCATAGCCTAAATCGCGGCCTAACTATCAACGAAGATGCATATTTTTTTATCGGGTGCCGCACGTTTCATAACTATACTACACGCCTCCCCAATAGCCAGAACTTCTGCCTGAAAGACGCTGGCTGTGTTTAGTAAGCGAAAAGACATGGAAACACGGATGAGAAAACTCCCGCCCCTACTCCACGGTTCATTTTGGAACCATCTGTGAAAATGGGTATATCAAAATCATTTATTGCAAGCGCGTTCCTTTTCCATTTTGATCTTGAGGGATATCTAGCATTAAGACTAGACCGAAGGGCTCCCGTGATTCCAATTCCAGCTGTTCTTTGGGCTCTACTTAGTTGCGTGATGTTGTAAGCTTTACTTAAGGCGGGCCACCAAACGAGTGATCCATATGAGAGGATAGGACGTACCACGTACCACTGTGTACATCCAACGAAACATTTTTGGTTCAAATGTGAACTTAGTGACTTTTACCTGTCAACCGACGGTACATCAGTAAACATCGAAGTTTGTGTTCACCTGTTTATTTTTGCTAAAATACAATAGTTTATTTTTTGTTGTTTTTTTTACATCCATATAAAAAAAATATACCTGCAATGCCTAAATTAACCTCATTTTTTGAATTTTAAAATATAGCAGAAGTGGAGGACAAGCACTTTCCTAAAATGCGGCTTAGCGTTCCAACAAACAATGGAATTGAAAGGACCAGCTATTTTAATTTTTAATTGGGAAATCGATCGTAGCGGTTATACTCTCGGATGTTTGTTAAACATGGGAACTAACATATCTACCCATACAATTAATTCGATAAAGGTAGGTGTAGGAGCAGACATCTCAGAGAGTAGTTCTGGAAATGTGCACTTGCAACTTAAAAATCATGCCCGAAATTTATTTAAAATAAAAAAACAGACAAAGTAGATATATCGCCATCAAAAAAGGGGTAAAATGTTTACCAACATGAAAAATTATACTTCTGGTCATAAACTAGTTAAGCATGCATAATTAGTATTCTATAATGGTTTGCCTGCAAAACCTACACATGCAAATCTCAAATCAAAATTCTGCAATACGGGTGTGTACGTTACCTATTACTCTTGAGTCTTAAAGTGCAGTGCAGCATCATGTTGGGAAAAAAGAAAGTTCAGATAATCTCTCCAATTTTCTTTTTTTTTCTCCTCTTCTTATGCTGCTTTAGAAAGGTGAATTTCAACTCTGCGTTGAGTTTTTTTCTTCTCGTTGCAACTGCTGTTATATTTTATGCCGATGGAAACGAATCATGATTAACATTGATACGGGGAAATCGCGAAACTAAAGGCAACCGACTTGATATGACGATGATATGCAGTTCTGTAGCAACTCGTGTTTAATGAGAGTCAAGGCCATTGCTTTACAGTTTTTTTTTACATGTTGATCTGGGTTTACCTCCTTGTTCAAGTGCGATAGAATATCGAACGTTCTTATAGTTTTTAAAATCCGTAACAGGGGTCGCGGATGTACCTATAATGCTCATCAGTCAAGAAAATGGGCACATTTAAAACTTAGCTGTCTTAAGTCGACTGGATTGGTCTGTAAAGTCACTTTTCCTACGTCAGCCACATATGCGAACTCTCAACTTAGTACTCAGTCACGAATTTCTTGACCAGATTCGTCTGCTACCCCTCTATAAACTTCAACTGAAACAGCTGCCATGTTACCGATATAGGCCAATAAAAACTGAGACACATCAAGTCAGTCAGCTGCCAGACTTACTAAACTAGATACTTGAGCGTCCCCAATTTATTGAACCTTATTCAACAAACTGATCTCAGGTCTGGCAGTCGGGGACACATACTCTAAGACGTGAAATCTCAGTTTGGGATATGCGTTTATTTTGAGCAACCTATCGAAGAATGGACCGCTTAATTTGAAGAAGTTGAGGAGCTCAATACACCAATAAGGTATCTGTTTTCCGCAGCTGTATGCAGGATCTTATTCTTGCGGTCAGTATAACCCAAAGCTGGTAATAGAGTAAACAGACAACAGATTAATGCAACTTGATGCAATTATTAATATAACCATAAGCTCTTGAGAATCAGCAGTAACTCGTTCCCATTAATCTGACTCATATACACCCTAATGATTTGTATATGCAGGTCAAAATGTCAGGCTTCCGTTGATATAATTACAGTTCGTCTTCGCAAGTGAGTGATGTTGCAGATTAGATGTCGAATTCGATATTAGACTTTGTCTCTGTACGCCTCTGCGGTCGAACCATTAAAGCTAAAAGTCTTTCAATTTCAGTTTCTTTGAATAAGTTTTGCTCTTTCCAAAACTCTTATAATTTTAAAAACGTAGGAGCAGAATGATGTTTTTTCAACTACCTAACAATTGCCGAGACCTATTTGGGTTAAACATTCGGGTAATATTCAAGCGTTTGCCATCTGCGAAAAACACTTTTACAAAAAAAAATTATGGGTATTTCGAAATTTTAAATCGCGCGCCTTTTGGCGATGGTTTAGGCTTGGAAGCCAACGACAAAAAGCACGAAAACTCCCAGCCAAGAAATTTGGTTGATTTTGGAGCGCCGCAGAAATATATTGGATTATGAGCTGAAAAATTAAAAATGTGACAAAAATCTTCTAAATCCAAATTCGCCATAAAACGGAGAAGGCATCTCATAAAGTAAGAGCTAATCAACTGATCAATCGATAATGGAAAAGAAACTGACTTGACATTCCATCGCGAAGCCCTTCATCTTAAAAAATATTCAGGAAGTAAGCCTCTTCAGGCGCAGTGGCTATGTGTGTAGGACTACAAAGGGTGGGATCCCCGGTTCGATCCCCTAAAGAACACAAATTACATCTTAAAGTCTTTTTTCACGGTGCCGACTCTCTCGAACGTCTGACAAATATCCGAACGTATTACTGTTATTAAATAGCTCCTAGTTTGGACTCGGCATACAATTGTAGATCCATTCCACTCGTCTCAAAAAAGGAAAAACTAACACAAAACGAATGGTTGTGAGAAGACAGGCGTCGGGTCGCTTACGGACCTATTGCGTCAACAATTATCTTGACCCTTAATGCCTATTTTGCACGAATAATCGAGTATTGAGCTAGCGACGAACGTTTCTAGTGAGAATGTTTAATGGACCACCTTGTGGTCGTGTCAAACCATAGGCTTTTAAAAATCTCAAAATTATTTTGTAGCGAAAAATCTAACTTTAAACTATAAAATAGAAATACAAATTTGTGTTATGAACATACAAAAATGTATGCATGTGATTACATTTTCAGCATCTGATTTCAACTACACCAGTCAAAACCCGATCTGAACAAAACCTAGAAGTTGGGAAATGAACCTCCACACAAAAAAATCCATCTGTTTCCAAAATGTGGCAAAATTGGGACACAAAATTAGTTAAATGCCCGCTTATAGGATTACAATAATAAAAGAAACATTTGCCATCAAAATTATTTAAGAGATGAATTTCAACAACAGTCCGCAACTTTGTCACTTATATTTATAAAGCGTGTCTCTCTCTTCAGTGACATAAATTATATAAATGTATTGAATTTCCGCAAGAAAAATACAATACTCGTGCAAATTTGTTTTCAAAATCATTTTACCACCAATATGTAGAGTAATTATAACACTTACCATCCATTTGAGGCAATCCAAACAACCCATTTGGGAAGCGGCATGAATCGGTGCCATTCCATCGCGAGCACGCACATAGAGAGATCCGCCAGCTTCAAGCACCAAAAATTTTAAAACTTCTAAGTGTCCTTCTTGCGCTGCTAAGTAGACTGGTGTGACATCGTTATCCATTTGAGTATTAGCACTGCAAATATAAACATTTAAATGCAACAGTTAATGGTGAAGTGATTGCGAAATGAAAATGATATACAGAAGCAAAAGTAAAATACATGAGTATACGATCAAAATGCAATTTAAGGCTGAGAAATGGATGGTTTGTTGCCCACCGTATTGTACGTGTAATTTTATGCAATATGTGCAAATTAAATACAAGTTGGCAATACCAGGTTTTGATGTAAAGAGCGAGACGAAAAGGAAATTATTTGCAGTGCATTTTTTAAGTCAGTGATATAACAACTATTGATGCATTTGCTATGGATTTTTTTCTTTTAGAGCAGGTCGGTGTAAATGGGTTTCAAAGTTGAAAAAGTTCGTTCGGTATTAATTCCAGTAACGTTCCCATTTTGATTGAAATAATTTCAACAACTATTCCTAGAATACCTTCAAGAACTCGCTTCATGTTTTTGGACTACGTAACTTTTTGTAATTTTGAATTTTATTACAATTTTGTTAAAATTAAAATAAGTAAGATACCGTCCGTTTATTTTACTTTATATTGCATCAGTCCGCTCGGTACTTATGTAGAAACACCAAATAAATATTTATATAAGAGAAATGAATAAAATCTATACTAAGGGCGCCCAGAGAAATCATAAACAAATTTTGCCGAGTGACATGAAAAAAGGAGCCTTTCATTGCATAAACGAACCCTTTGAGTGTATTTGTTTTTATAGCTTTGTGAAAACTAAAAGCTATGAGTGTCGAGAATTAAACGACAGCGAAAATTTTAAATTGAGAAAAACAAGCTAAAGGGTTTTTAAATTGGGATAGATCGATGTTGGTAGCCTGTGGCGTGTCTGGTCGCTCTTAAATGGTGTGGTGTTTATTATTCAGTCCCAGATGCCCAGTGATTAAGGCAAGTAATACGAATGAGCAGCAAGTCTGTATAGAAAAGAGCTTTTAAAAGTTGCGCCCATTTTACGCTAACGCGCGGTGGCCCTTCAAAGTTGTTTCTTCAACGTTTGGTGCACAAGAAGTCGGCCTTTTGCAGACTTTAGTTGGTGAATTTTGCGTCGGGATTTGGGCTTACACCCGCATAAGATCTAACTTACTCAGGAGCTTAATGCTTAAAGGAGCGTTTAGAAGAGGATTCTAATTTTGGCCGAAAAATCATATTTAGCCAAGAGGGCGACTCCAAACCACACAAGGTTCACCAGTTTGCAATATCCACAAAAAGTTACTCTTTAAAAATTCAAATGGTAATTATCTTTAAATATTCTCCACTGCGCTTATCGAACGTCTGACAAACATTTGAAATTACAACTGTCCAGAAAAACTTTCTTAATTCATTTTTCCATTAGTTTTAAAAACCGAGAAGCTAAACTGTCCTTAACCGGACCTGTTTCTTCAAGTAATTATTTATTTTAATTCATTAAAATTACATAGAAACTTATTCAGGACATAACTAAGGCGGTCACTCACTTAACTCACTTACAACTTGGTCACTTATTCCCGCACAATTAATTGAGATATTAAATTTGAATTTCTATGACAGGAACACAGAAACTTCAATTTCTTAACTTACGAACTGTCAAACAAAATAACAACAAGATTGCATATAATATAACCATGACTTAGATTTTTTTTGCATGTATATTTTTTATATGAATGAACGCGTGTATTTTGTTCAATGTAGATAAGGTTTTCTTTGAAAATTCTGCATGACTCTATATGTGGAATACGGATATACTACTATGTCTTTGAGATGCCATGCTTCTTGAGAAGCTTTTAAATATCATGACTTCTGCAGGTTCGAGAATCATCTGAACATCTCTTGTCTCCTAAACTGACTATGAGCATCAGACATAAAATATGTTTCTTGTCGCAGTGCCCTCTGCAAAGACATTTGGCTCAAGTTTATTAATTTTAGTAAATTCTCTTAAGATTTCCTTGAATTGTGTAAACATTCAGTTCTTATATTTTTGCATGTTTAAATTGTTCTACTTTCTACATACCTACTTTATGTTCCCCTACGATAATGCATGCGGACATATTAGTAAAATTAATCGGAATCTTGTTAAACTTTGTTCCCCTACATGCAATATGAGCACAAGAGACCCTTCCCTTCTTCTATATCAGCCATAGCTGATAGATGTTTTTTTAATTATGTACTTCAATTGTTAGTTTTTTAACTTAATATTTATTTTATTTCATTTAATGTTTGTTTTGCTATTAAATAGATACGAAAAGGAAAATAGGGAACTTTTTAATTTCTTCAAAAGAAAAATTTGCAAAAGATTTTAAATATGAATTTTTAATTTTTTTTTTCTTCCTTATATTCGAGTTGACGAAAGCGACGTTTTACAAGTTTGTAGTTCAGAGCGTTCTTCCATAATTTAGAGAAATGGGACTTTTTGAAGAATATATCGCTAATAATATACACTTTACCCAATAACCCAGGATAGTTTGCCAAGGCATTTCAAGAAAGAAAAAAGTTTTTAAAATGATTACAAAATATTGTAGAAAATGATTTTATTATAAGTACATGCAAGTCTGGTCAGTGACAGAAAAATAAATCATATTGAGAAAGTTTCCATAGTTATTATCATAAGAAGATGCTTTAGAATCTTAAGAAGTGTGTGCTGAGCTGGAGATTATTCCTTGTCGTCCTAGTGACGCAAATACAATTCTCGAAATAACGTTTTCGGTTCCGAGTTTTACATTTGAATGGCAAAAGGTAGAACTCAATTTCTTTTTCACTTTTAAACCCTAGAAAAAGAAAACATCACTGCTCCCACTTTTTTATGGTTGAGTTATTATAATAACTTTACAGTTTACTATATACTACAGTTTAAGCTTGAAAGCCTTTGCCGGGAGCTTATAGATGCTCACATCGAGAATTTATAGCATTTCAAGCATTTGTTTTCGGTCTTCTAAAATCTTTGTAAACTAATCGGAATTACAGTCCAACGTATATACAATACTCTAAATAATGATTTATTCAAAACGATAATTTCAATTTATTGAAAAACGCCAATCGGTTTGGTATGCCTGCTCGGAATAAGTTCAAAATCTCTCCTCTGTTTGCATGAGAAATTCCTCTTTAAAAATTTGAAGTCGGTGGCGTTACCTAATGAGTTATTTTACGGCCATATTATTTACTCCGGGTGTAACTCAGGTTTAAGTTCATTTTAAACCCGTCCATTAATCCGCATTTTTTATTTCGACAATTTAAACCTATAAATAAATAAAAAGTTGGCGCAACAGGTCTGTGGGACCCAAGGCCCAGCTTCTCACAACTATTTGGTTTGTGTCAGTTTTTAATTTTTGGGACGAATGGAAGAGATCTACAATTTAATACCGAGTCCAAACGGCTATTTGAAAAGCTCTTTCATGACAGTTCTACTCTCGGATAATTGTCAGACGTTCGCGAGAGGTGGCGCAATGGAAAAAAACCTTTAGGTGTAATTTGGTTCTTTCGGGATTCGAACCGGGGACCCCTCGCTTAGTAGTCCAACACACTATTATGAAATTGAGTTTTAACCCGAGTTACATACAGTACTTAAACTGGTTTCCGGAGTGCAGTTTAAATTAAATCGGATTAAAACCTGGGTTTATGTTTGGGATTAACGACTGAATATATTAGGCTTAATTTTTGGATTAAACTCACTTAAATCCGGGTGAAACCATTAAACCGGATTAAAGGGAGTGAATAATAAGACCGTTGCAAACGTTTGGAGTAAAACTGCTTTAAAGGAGCTTCTTAATTGAGCAGGTATAAAATTGCATGTACCCTCCATTTGCCGAAAAAATAAGAGAACAAACAGACAAACGAATGGATGTAAGAATGCGTGTGCCCTTAAGACTAGTGTGTCCTTATGGATCTAGTTATTAGTTTATTTATTTAGTGTTGTATGAAAATGAAGACGATGGTGATTAATATTCATCGGCTAATAATTAATGATATTCTCTCCGCAAATTGTGTGCAACTTTCTTTTTTCAAGATTCAGTGAAATTATTTAGAGCACAAGTATCCTACGCAAGTTTAACCATAAAAACTAATAACAGTTTTAAAACCAAAATGTACCCGCTTATAGGGAAAGTCTGAAAATGGACTCTACTCCCTATTTTATAATTTGGTGATTCGAAAGCCATTATTACGATGCTTTAGAGCAGGTAAATTGGGTGTACGTTTGGTATAGTATACCCTATCCAAGAATTTCAACCCTACATCTTTGGCCTCAAGTTGAAGTACCTATCAGTTTGTGGGTATTTTCTGTCAAATATTGAGTACATATTCAAAATTCACCTATCAGACTTTTTTTTTTACATAAAATCGACACTTTTTGTAGAGCTTTTAGGTCCGAATGATTATAAAACACACCCAAAAGATCCTTACACCGTATTGTTTAACTATAGGGAGTGGGGTGAAGGGGTCTTATAACTTTAAATTACTACAGCGAAGAATGGTCACGCTTTTGAAAAAAAATCCAGCCATGACAAAATATTATGTAATTCTTAGAAACAACTCACAAAAAGAAGAATAACCGCATACAAATAAAAATTATATTATGTCTTCAATGCAAAGTTAAAAAAAACAGAACATCGATGTGAAGGTTCGTCCAAAAACGTCCAATTTAAATTAGTAAATTAATCGTCCAAACAGTTATGTTTAAACTTTTACCCAAAATAAATTGATCGGGGAGCATTTAAATTTTTTTTAAAATATGCATGCGCCGACTATAATTTAATGGCTACGATGATATAACGCTGTTCGTTGGCGAACAAAAGATTTCATCTTTACTAATCACATATACGTGCCTCGGATTCAACTTTCCGATATAATTTTCTTCACGTTTTGATTGTTCCAAACGACAACAAGCAACTCTCACTTTAAAAGTTTATCAGTTACATCACGAAGACGACGGCCCAACTTTGAAGACGACGTCTTAGAAGAATCACAAACGAAAAGGGAAAGAAAGAGAAACAAGAGAGTGAATGTGGATGATTTAAAAGAAAAAAAAAGACGACAAAAAAACAACAAAATTATTATTACCTTACAACACTTCGTCTGTTATTCCGCTCTTTGCGTACAACAATCGTATTGTTCTCGTCTGTTTGTTCTTTTTTGCCTAGTGTTGCATCTGCATTGACGTCATTGACCAATGCTAATCCATCGGATGCGTCCTTTAGTGTCGCATCATTGCTTTCACCAAACTCATTAATAATCGAACGAATATCACTGTTTGACGAAGATGTTTTCATCTTGCTGCGTCGATATGACGTCAAACTTGTCATTTTGCCGAGCAGTCCCTTTTTAACATTTATCGTCGAAAAGTAGCTAAACATGAATAAAAATATTTGTTTATATTTTTTGTGGCTTTTATTTGGGTTTTTAATTGAGCTCGACTTGTGCAATAGTGCGTTCCCGTCTTATAGTTGGGATTTTGGGATACAGTGGTGACTTTGTAGTTGTATGTGATTTATTTTTCTGTATAACTCAGCACTTTTCAAACACTTGTGAATTGAGTAGTTAGACATTTGAAACAAAGACAGTAACATAACCCACCTTTATTTTCTCTCTTACAAGACAAAGAAAACTAAATCAAAGCAGATTTCGTTTGTTACAAGTATATATGAATATTTTTTTTTCACATTAACTGATTGAATGCACGAGTAGATTCAAACATAAAACTTTGGGAGAAGTGACACACTGGAAGCACATCCTTGACTATATGCGATCCTTCAGATTCTATCTGTGTATACGGTTAACATTCTGGACACACTTCTTTGCCGATGAAATCTAAACGGACAACTGCGGCGGTGAAATTGTGAAAATCGGTCGATAGCTTGAATTTAAGCAACACTTCATTATACACTGCACTGCACTTTACTTATCGTTGGTGTTTGCACTGCGCGAAGTGCACTATTTTCTACGAAGAAGAAAAACAAGTCGAATGAGTATCTATGTGAAAATGGAGCGAAATTTCTTGGCTCACGGCATTTACCGGTGTATAGTTTTGATTTTACAGTTTGTCTTCGATTTTTTTTCTGTTCTCTCCTTTTTCTATAATTGTTTGAATTTAAATGAAAACCCACTGACCATAGAGGAAAACACTTTTAAACAAAAACCAATTGGTTAAACACAAACCACCCACTGGTGTTGTTAATAGATAGATCTGTCTCGCGGATGCACGTTTGCGATAAGGTACTGCAGTGACAGAGATACAATGGTCCGTAGCCCTATATTTTGTTGATTTGTGCAAGTAATGCAGTTTTTCGATAGCGAAATAGCACTGACCATCGAACCGAACACTTCAGGGAACCGATTACGAATAGATACAAGTTAAAGTTAGCGGAAAGCGGGTCTCTTCTTCGGCGCTAAGCATCAGAAGTACGAACGAAACGAACTCGTTCGCGTGGTATTCCTCACTTGGATTTCTGGTTTCTTGCGCCGCGGACAGTCAATATTGGCAGTATTGTAAGTCAGTGGGTAAAAGTCGGTTGCCATCGTGTGTGCCTGTGCATACATGAAACTCTATTTAGCAGTGGATTTTGCGATACTTATAGTTAACATTTCGATGATTGTTGCTTATAGGTAGATGCAGGCATAGAGCCGCCGTGAAAGACTGAATGTCTATTATATTATGACTGCTTGCTTGCCAGTGGGGTGCATGTTTTCTTGTGGCGTGAAATCATGTTGTAAGCGGAGTTCTGTTTCAATTTGCAAATTCTATTCATATTGGACACATGTATGGTTATTAGTAGATAGGTGCAATTCGAAAGAAGACGAGCTAAGTTCTTGCGACAGGATTGAAATGGATTGCAAATCAAACGTTACAATGAATCTGGGTTCTGTCAGTGATTATGTTAATTGCAGTAATTAACTACATGCTAAAATGTATGAAGCAGAGGAAGGGACTGATTACTGATTTGCGGTCAAGTTGCGACATAAGTTGGTTGATTAATCACTAAGCATAAGGCTAATTTCATATTCGAACATGTATTCCTTCTCTCATATTTGTAAAAGATACGTGGTATACCTACAAAAGTGTTTCGGCTTTTTGTTTAACTATTTACTAAATTTATAAATTGAATATAATACTCAAGTGGAACAGATTGAAGGTTTAATCATTTTCAAAGCATTTTAGAGGACGTTTACCGAAAAACGAAGACAAGTTAAAATGATTTAATTTAGCTATAATTTCTATTTACATATTTTAAAATTTCAGGGTGGCACTGCCGAGGGATTAAGATAAACAATTGACAACATTTCCGATTCCGGTCAGTGTTGGAATTCATGAATGACTATCAATACTGAGCTGAATAACTTTAAAAACTCCAATAAACTTTAAGTAATGTCAAGAAAGACATATCGTCCGACTAATGCCAGATTGTCAGATTTTGCTTAAAGGAAGCTAGCAATGGAATATTTAATTTTAGGCAATAGATTACTTGTGGAAATTGCAAATCCCTTGCAACCGGGTCATATTTCGGTGGATGTTATTGGATTGCGTGGGATTAAAATGACATCTTGCTTTGCTAATTTATGAATTTGATTCCAAGGCGAGTTTATTTTTTTTTAATGACTGCCTGATCTTTGTCCATTTCGATGTTAACCGATTTCATGTCTTTCTTATAAGAGAGTGTTTTTTTTTATTAACAAAATTTTGAAAGAAGTTAACCACATAAAAACCAAGCTAACGTCCATGTTGTTGTTGTTATTAGAAAGTTGCGAATGATTCAGGTCGAATAAAGCCCAATTTTTCTGGGAGTGTATTTTTCAATCAGCTGGGGGTTTCGAAAGTGTATATAAATACTTGTAGTGTATGTAAATACTTGTATAGTAAAAATTGTAGATAAAAATAAACAAAACTCAGTCAGAAAAGTCTCTAAAAGACACTCGTGACTAGTTGTTATATACTGTGGAACAGAGTGACACAGAAAACCGCCATATAGCATGCATAGGCATTTCAGGAGCTATGCAGACCTATCCTACAACTGCTATAGAAGCCCTAATAGGACTAACACCTCTCCACATTAACACAAAAGAAGTGGCAATACGCAATCGGTAATCACTCGGAATTTCTTTCAGAAATAATAGAACTTGACATGATCCGCGAGATCACAGACCGCCTCCAAAACACACTATGTTTTAATAGAAGTTTCTCCACAGAGATCACAAATAGATATAAGTGGGTTAGCAATAACCCACCAAACTGCCAAAATGGCATGAAGTGCGTATACGGATGGTTCTAAAATGGATTCAGGGGTCGGGGCCGGCATTTTCGGACCAAACCAAACTGTCTCAATACCAATCGGAAAAAGCCCAAGCGTATTTCAGGCAGAACTCCTTGCCATTAAAAAATGCACAAGTCTCATCTACAACTCAGGCATCAAGGGCGCAAACATCAATATATTCACTGATAATCAAGCAGCTATAAATGCCGTTAGCTCACCCACCATAGACTCCAAATCAGTCTTACACTGCTTCAATACTCTCCAAACTTTATGTAACAGAACCACAACCAAAATATGGTGGGATCCTGGCCACAACGGAATTGAAGGAAACGAAAAAGCCGACGAACTGGCCAGAATAGGTTCGGAAACACCTTTTCAGGACCTGAACCCTACTGCTCTATTTCTAAAACAGCGGCAAACCTTGTTATAAAGAGCTGGGAACTCAAAAACTGTATTGAACACTGGGAAAGCGTCCCAGGCCTAGGACAGGCCAAAAATGATTAAACCCTTCAAAAATATTGCGAAAAAGATTCTAAATCTACTACAGGGCACCACGGGTTGCGATATCACCTTAACAAAATACACGTAGCCGACTCTTCAGAGTGCCTCCTAATGCGGCTTATACAAACAAAATAAATTGTTTCTGCATGTGAAGTGAAGAGCTGGGTGATCCCTTTCATGTGTCACATGCATTAAAGTCATGCGAATATATAAACTAGCACGTTGAGCAACTAAAATCTATATTTTGCGGAATAGCTGGTATAGAGGTAACACGCCCGTTGTTCTTATGCACAGTTTAAAAAATACCTTTGAAAGACAATACGCATCCAGTTTTAAAAAAAGCTGACAAAAATATGTTTTAAAAATGGGAGACGTGTCAATTTTATATACCTAGAGAAGCAAAATAAGAAGAAGGCGATGATAAAGACTTCTTTCTTTAGAAGGTTTCTCATCGGACTTGAAGTTCCGAGAGCCATATTGTAATTCAAATATTTTGACAGTACAACTATGAATAACATTTAAATGTAATATAACTTATTTTGAAAAAAAAGAACAATTAATAAGATAAAAGTTTTTTTTACATGTATGGCATATCTTTTAGTTTTTTAATGTTAAAGAAGTTTTCGTTTGTTAAACCATCCACATAATATTCTGCGTTTGAAGAAGAAACAAAATAACTAATTGCATTGGCTTTTTACAACTAGACTGTATATGACTTGAGGACACGATGGTATGAAGGCAATGAGAAAGCGGAAAAACTTGGCAGAAGTCATCTGAAGTCATGATCTCGAGACCATTCTGCGGGCTCCTAAAAAACACAATAAAAATAAGTATCAAAAGCTGACTAGAGGAAAATACCATCCTCTGATACATCCGTTTCCGGAGGGAAACCCAAGGAAACAGACAACCTAAAAAATGTGTTCCAAACCAAAAACTACTACAATTAAGTAGAGGTCAGATTCGACTAGTCATTTTCTCACCGGAAACTGCTGTGGCAGAAAACACGTGATATTCATCGGTGTAGCACAAAACAATGCCAGCAGATTTTGCAACGAGGAAGAAGCGACAGCAGAATACATACATTCTACCTCGGAGCTGGAGCGGACATAGCCGCCAGTTCATGAAAATGTTTAGCCACATTTCTAGGGGGCTGCGGCATTATGGACATCTCTTAATATGGCCGCAGTGAACAAGGCTCCTAAATCTAATCTAATCTTCCAAATATAAAAATAATAAAAATTATTTTCAATGTAAATCAAAAATATTACGTATACGCCATGAGGTCCCTGCAAAAATATTTTTTGGCCAAACATAAGCGAACATTGTTTTCGGATTTTCTTAAAGTTATCCTTTTTGTATTAAAATAAAACCCCCTTTATATTAAGTCTGCTGTATATATCGCCCTTACGTTGGACACACTGTAGCAGTCTTAAAAAAATGAAGGATTGGCTGAAGTTAGATACTACTTTTATTTATTTGCGGTTACCTTCAGTCTGATTTTGTATGCAATACCTAGGCTCCTGATACAGTTAGCTCTTTTAAAGCTGTTTAAACGTTCCAACATAAAACTTTAAAATATTTCTTAAATTTCGGTTAATTGTTTTTAAAAGCAACGTTGTTTTATGTCTGTGTGTGCAAATTTTGTATTTACAAATTTCGATGATGTTTTACTAAACACAACTTTAAAAAGGAGTTTGAAGGACATTTTTTATATACGGATCAATAAAACCAGATCTGTATATCTCATTAGACAGATGTAAAAGGAGATTCCCGACCAGATAGCAGATGGATCCGGAATTTGCTGGCGTGTCGTCGCATGTCCGTTGGAAGAGTGTTAAAAACAGGAAGTCGAGTATCTCAAATTTTTTTCAAGATTTCCAAATAAATCTAATCTATAAATCTAATATGTATCTTAAAAGCCATTTTTTAAGTGGAAGACTCATTTCAGCAGTACTAAGGGGACAAAATGTATTTGCCTGGTCTAACGAAAGAAAGTCAAAATATAAATTTATTGTAACTTGAGTATCAACTTACCAAATTTCGGAAGTAGCCTCTACAAGCAATCGAACGCAGTCCAAACAGCCTCTTGCGGCTGCATAGTGTAAGGCTAGTGCACCTCCGTTGGGCCTTTCGATTGAAGAAATGCTCCCCGAGTGCATTGAGTCATATTTATCAAACTGGTGTGAATGCATTTTATCAGGAGTATTAAAATTTCCGGGACATTCAAACGTTCTGAAAATAGAAAAAAAATATTTGTTACTATCTTTCTGTACGATATTCGAATACTCTTAGGAGTTACGAGTAGATAAAATGTTCAATGTTATTGCATAATTTTAGGAATACACGAAGAGCTTTTTTAAGCCTGAGCATATGCTACACATCTATTCGTTTATGCATCATTCATAGATTTCAGATTCAAAGCTTTAAAGTAAAGCTTCACGAAAACTTGCGTTGAGGCTTTCCCGTGTGTTTTCAGCCTTAATGCTAGATACAAATAGCGAAGGCGAAGCTTAAGCTCCCAAATCTCAATGACATTGCTCCTCTAGAAGATGCGGTATGTAGACAACTTGCAAATACATAGATACCTAGATAGATAATGTTACTAGAGTTCGCCCCCATTAAAGTGACCTGGCTTACACACAACATATTGGAAAACAAATTACACACAGCATTGCATCTCTGCACAATCTTCCCAACAGAAAAAATCAAGCGAATAATTATGTTGTGTTTAAGGCAGTGAAAGTGGTTTGTAAATATTTGCATCAACTACAACTACATGATCTCTTTATTTGAACTGCCATAACTCATGGTGAAGCGCGAGTTAGTTGCTTTTGGTTAATTACGCTGTTCTGTTAACAAGGACTTAAATTATTATTAATATTAGAATATTACTTGTAATCTTTACTCAGATTTATCCTACAACTTGTACCCCCTAATTAATAAAGGCTGTGTTAAAGTTAACCACTTGTTACACAGCAGTTACTTCAGTTTTTTGTATGCTAAATGACGTCTGCTAGCAAACTAACTCGTGCACATTTGTTTATTAATATGGGGGGTAGTGTTTTGATGTCCTTTCGAGAACTCTATTCTATTCTAATGTTTCTATAATTTGATAAGCTTTTCTGTCTCTTGATGATTTTCTTTTGCAGCACGATTGTTTTCCCTTTTTACCCAACTCGACACAGAAGGCACGAAATGTTTTTTGCGCGGATGTGTGTCCGTTTCGTTGTGACAGCTTGACTGATTTTGTCGAGTGAGGTGTCATTAGAAGTTAGAAGTTAGTAAAAAAAAACGACTGACTGTAAAAATGAACAAAAAATATGTAGGTAAACAAAGCACATTCATTTATTAAGAGGTAAGTCGGAGGCATATTTTTATTAGTGTGCCTCTAGTACATGAATTTGTCTTGTTTACATCTTTTTAGTATTTTTTTTTGTCAGTCGCGTTTTTTGTTTTTTTACGTAAACTTTTTTGTTATGAAAATTTTATGGGTTTTCGCGCTAGGCCAACAGTATTGAAAATGTTTGCTGTTTAAAATATAATTTTAGGCATATTTTGTTTACGTAGAAAAGAAGAACTCCTACTACAGAAGTACCCACTTTTGAAGAATGAATATCAGTACTTTACTTGAGTGTAAAGACGCTACCTTCTTTATAAATGAGAAGAGATGGATTTTTTGCCCAAGCACCCATACTTTTTCAGTGGATACCAAGTACTTCATATGCGAACATGTTTCACTGGTTTTATCAGTACTTCTACATTTGCTTTGAATATGTGCTCATGCTCTACTCAAATACACGTTTTGATAGTAGGTATCGATAGTAAAAAACTACCAAGACTATCGATGTTTAAGGAATACTATTTATTGTGGTATGAATGTGACTTTAAAACTGCCAAACTGGTCTTGCATTTTTATTTTCTCCCTATATACTACAGAGGTCATTAATTATCGTAGTAAGTATCTACTAAAAAATCAAATTTTTTTAAAATGTGGTACATAAATCGCTGTGATTTGTATGAATGGCAAAAAAGATGGCCTCAATGAACAAGAGAAAAATATATAAATGCAAAATGTAAACATTGAAATACAAACTGATGGCAAGAACACGTGCTGTAGGGTAGGAAGTATTATCTTAAAGAACAATGCTAAAAGGCGTATCGTGCAAAAATGTAACCTCAAACAAGGGACAATACAAATGAGATAAAATAGGCAAAAAGAAGGCACACATACCAACAACACGCGGTGTTCCCAAGCGGTCCCCCATCTAAGTACTAACCGCGCCCGACTCTGCTTAATTTCGGTGATCGGACGAGAACCGATGCATTCAGCGTGGTTTGGTCGTTGGCGAAAATCGAATGTACAAACTTTTCATTTAACGCACTCCTAACCAAAATTATTTCTTTGTATTCCTACTTAAAACGCAATGAAATAAACCCCAAAAGCTAAAACGTTCGGTATGAGGGAGGTAAAAATCTCTGTCACAAGGGCTGTACGGACTGATGTTGTCGTTTCAGTAGAACAAAAAACCTGCGTGTAAGAGGCGTCAAAAAGTGCTGCTAGTTTTCCTACGAACAGCACAAAAAACGCGGAGCCACTGCACTCACATTGGTCCTAAAATTGCTACCTAGATATTCCTATGACACTCCAACATAAACAAGAAAACGATTAAACTGACTGAAGAGTGGAGAGACATTTTGGTTGAGGAGGCCTATATTTATCCACGAAACCCCATCATAAACAAATCAGTTGCTTGTTCATATCTATTATTAAAATATCAGTTATCACTCACAAACATTCGAGATTTGCAACAAGTAATCCAATTGACTTCGCTTACAATTTGACATCTATCCAAAAACATTTTCAAATGTCATACACACTAAACATATTATATATATTTATTCCTATTTATGTATACAGATTACTCGTATTTACCTTAATCGTAGCGCAGTATCTTTACACTTTTCGCATGGAACACTTTTATGTTTAAGCACAGCTGTTGTTTTTAAACGACTTCGATGTGTTTTCGATTTCGAATTCGGTATAGCATCTGCAGTCTTTCGCGGCGACACATTCTTTCTGCCACCGCTATTAGTATGACTTGCACTTCTTTGGCTGAAATAACCATTACCACTCACAAGAACATCATCATAATCGACACACTGATTGTTCACACTGCGTTTAAACACTCGCGGTTCGTAGTTGCATTTCCGAAGCACTTCCATTCTTTTGTGTCGCAGTTCAATAGAAAATATTAACCGAACGCGAATAAATTGTTGCTTTTCTTCCGATTCCAGTTGCTTGAGTCGGCGCTTGTTCTTTCGTATCTCTAATCTGTGCAACCAAGAGATACTTCTCTCGATATCGCGCCGTGAGGTGGGATCCCCGCCACAGTCTGTAATATTTGCCAAATCTAAGCGATTTTTTTGTCTCCGCCACGGCAGCAAATCAAAGTGAGCGAACTTTTTTCTTTCGGCCTGAAGCCACGGGTGAAAGTTTGTTTCTGAATCACTGTAACGTAATATCCATGAGGCGGTCAAGTCGGCTGAGGAAATCTTGTAAGAACCTTGCAATGGTTCTTCTTGTTGGCCATATTCGCTTTTTCGGTTGTTTGGTGAAACTGCTCTATTTCGTATAGGGGCCGGTTTAGCTCTATTACCATTCAAAATACACGCAGATAAATTATTAAACATTTTAAAACGGAATAGTAGCAGAGAGTATACAAATCGGTCAAAGTCATTGTATATAAACTAAACTAATGTAACTCGCATTCCCACGAGATGCATTCGTTGTCTAAAAATACCAAAATTACACTGGCAAGCGAGAACCGAGCTGATGAACTCTTTGAATATTTTAATTTCAGTGCGATGCGAGCACTTGTTGGAACGAACAACAACAATAACAAAAAAAAAGTCGCTTGGTTTTGTCTCTTTTATTTATGCTTTTACTTAGTCTGTCCAACACCGCGCTCATGTCTGCGGCGGCAGCGCGTTGGGAATATTTTTTAAAACGTGGTAGTACTGTGTAATGCGCGAGGGGTTAGTCAGCCATTGTGAGCAACGCCGTTTCGGTTGGATGAGTATGGTTTAAGGTCGACTTTGGCCGATAATTAGAGTTCATCATATCATGAGCCAGCCCAACATTGACTGCGGTGTGCACTTGTCACCAGAAAATAGAATTATTTAAGCTATAGTTACACAATGGTAGAGCATAATGCGTTAGTCTTTGTTAGAGTGGAATTGTTGAAGCATGATTTTTGGTGCGGGAAGATGAATAATTTAAATTTATTCTAAATTGTACGCGTAACAATTGAAATATGCAGATGAAGTGAGGCACCTCTTTTGGGGGTATATAATTTTGCAAAGCCATTGGAATGAATGAACCTTGGTCCATTACGGCAATAAATCTGCGTCAATAGGCACCACTAGAAAATTACAGTTTACCGGTTCGGTGGCTTACTCTTTTGATGTTAATAATGCAAAATATTGAGTTACATAACTTCCGGTGGTTATAAAGAAAAAGTTAGTTTGTTTTTGCATTTGAAAGCCAAACTATTTGGCAAGGACATTACTATCAAGGGGGAAATTGTTACAAACTAAAGATTTGACCCAGACCAAAATGCTGTTTTTACTGCTCTACATATTATGTTCTGGTGCAAAGGTTTAGGCTGATTTTATTATAAACTTTTACGACGGGCAGCATTGTATTTTCGATTAAAATATCTGTTGGTTTTATTTTTAAATGTGTGATTAAAAAAAAAAGCCTAACTAACTAAGGAAAAAACAACATTTAAACGAAATTTGTGTGCGGTTAAAAATTATAAACGGTCTTCAATGTTCCACTAATAAAATTTGGCGGTCATGTACCGTTTTTGTTAAAATTTTCGCCTCTACAAATGTAGCGACTTCTTTTTATACGTATTCAAAATCGTCTTAAGTTACAGTCCTCAATGCTGGGGTCAAGCAACGCGGGGCTGAAACGCGTAATAGCTTGGGATCACGAATTGACAAGTTTTGTTGACATTTTGACTTTGACATTTGCACATTGGCTTGCTTTGGGTTGCGGTATTAAACTCCGCATATGATATGAACATAGTTTTGAGAGTCCAAAAATGGCTGGAGCCTGCTGGCCTAGAACTAGCTGATCAGAAGACCAAAACTGCTTTGATAACCAGCCGAAAGTTTGTGGAATTTGCAAATTTCCGGGTTGGGAAACAAACCATTAATCTTTAAGTAGTCATAAGTGTGCAGCTAGGAGTAGGTAACGCTTGACAACAGGTTAGGCTTTAAAACAAACTTCCAGTACGCCAGCAAAAAGGTGTCGCGGATGCAAGCTCTTTCTCGGCTGCATGATATGTGGCACAGTCCTGTTGAAACTACATGTTGGTCACATCCATAACTTGTAATTTAGGCACTAAAAACTGTGTTATCATGCCACGATAACGAACACCATTAATTGTTACTGGCTGACCAGAAGAATGTTTTCCAGCCCAAAATCCGCACCAAACAGTCACAATTGGTGTATTCATTTGTTTCTCAACAGTTACTCTGATCCCTAAATGCGACAATTTTGAGGATTAAGAAAGCCATCAAGATGGAAATGAGTTCCATCACCGAAGATGATTTTTCTCCGTAAAAGCTGACAAACCTTCATTGTTTTTAAAATATTGCTCAATAATGAAAATGCGTTATTCTTTCGTATGGCGCTCCATTTTTACTAACCCCGAATTGTCAGCTGTCA
The DNA here is from genome assembly GCA_936431705.1 of Cheilosia pagana. Lineage (NCBI taxonomy): Eukaryota > Metazoa > Arthropoda > Insecta > Diptera > Syrphidae > Cheilosia > Cheilosia pagana. The sequence goes on along the minus strand of OW386168.1, from coordinate 25,119,869 downwards.
CATTGTTGTCTGTTTTTCCGTTTGCCTCGCTTTACTGTTAAATGGCGCAAAATTTAAATTTTTGCGTGAGTTATGGGACGTCCCAGGTCGTTCGTTGATTACATATTTCTTGTACAATCAATAAAGTTCTAGTCCACGCTTTACCTTATGTTTGTCTATTTCGAAAAGGCCTTTGAACGTTATCTTATATGCAGTAGGTATACTTCTCAGGAGATGAATCAAAGCCGAAGTCGAAAACAATTGCTATTATTAGTAAAAAGTCCAACATGAGCTCTTATTCGCTCTGTGCCCAACAGAAACTGAAACTGAAACTAAAACTGGTGAAAGTGGATGTGCTGACTTCCATCGTAGCCCTAGGCAGTTAAGAAATCAAACTGTTTGAAAGACCTAGTCGTTTGGAATAAGCCGTTTTCTTAGCAAGCAGCATAGTCAGTCTCAGAAATCACTGAAATTACTACAGGGGAACGGAGGGTCAGTTGGTCTAAAGTCCAAAGGCAAAAACACAAAATTAATATCTCTCCACAAATCTACATCACTTTGAAGCAAATGTCAATTGAGAAGACCGAGATTTTTAACTAAAAGAGACACGTTATATTTGGTTAATGGCAAAAAACACCAAAACGCTAGAAGCAGAATAAACAAAGCTTATGGCCTTGGTATCCTGTCGCCAGATTTAAAATCCATTTAAACTGCATTAGACACGCAGTTGGGGATCCTGGCTTTAAGAATCATGTCTGTAAAACGTGGAAATTCACGACGAACAATTTCAATTGACCTCTGTGTACGATACATGCTAAAGATTCGTTTGCCACAAATTATATCCAATCAAGGAATCAAGGCGTAAAATGAACCAGAGGTTATTACATGTCGAGATGAAACAATGTAGATACTTGTGGATTGGCCACACATTTTCTACACGTAGGGTTGAAAGACAAGAAACAGAAGTTGCACTTTCACTATTTAGCTAGAGACCGAGAGGAGTAACCAGTGGGACCTTGTGTCAAATCGCCTAAAACCAATGAATGGAGGTAATTTTCATCTAGCTGTCAAAATAATTGCAAATATATACCTAACCATCCCACTATATATACCTACAAATGTTGCAGCAGGAGTCTTCGACAACACTTCCCATGAAGCAGTTAACAACGCAAGTTTAGATGAGCTACCAAATAATGATATATGGAAAACCCTCCAAAAAATAACAAATCCCAGTTGGTAAATATCTGGGATAGTATAGGAAACACCCACATATCGACTTTCAATTTGAATACCCACACCGATCCTATAAGCAAGAAAACAGTTCCACCTTGTGGCAGCCATCTTCAACTTGTACAACTGTCAGGGTTACTATAAACGCATGCTAATTTTCAAGTTCATCAGATATGTGGAAGTAGGTGAGAATGTAGTTACAAGATTTCCCAACATATCGTACAAGTATAAGGCTGAAGAAAAGCGTGTACAATGAAAAAAGCCCAAACAAAATTAACATGCACATCCGAGTACCTACCTACCACAACTTTCTTTACAAAAGCGAACTCACTTGGGTTTGCTGCCTAGCAAGTAATATACAAACAGATCAAGACATAATAAATTTTAATTGTATAGGAAAAGGCCGTTCACTCAGTTTTTACTGCATTAAGGAATAAAAGTATCTTTTCATAATAAAACCATGTTATTGTGAATTTTCTTTCTAGTGTTTCTTTTTATTCCAACGAATCAATATGAACTCGAAAAAAGTGCACATAAGACCTAATGCTAAATCAAAATCCACAGCAGGTACCTACTAATTGTTTGTTTTCTTCTTTACCATAATAAGTGCTTTACGCTTTATGCTTGCAACGCATTGATGAACTTTCGCGTTTACTTAAGGTGCAAATGTGTTATTTTTGAATTGAAAAATTATAGAGAAACTAGAAAAAAAGCAGATGTGTTAAACCCTACCCTATTAATTGATTAATTTAAATAACTCGGAAACCTAATGGCACATTGAAGGACTATGATTTTTTTTATGTGAATCAAATTCCAATGGATTAAAAAAACTTATTTAAAACTAAAATGTGAACTCTTGATAGTTGCTGACATATTTACCAATAGGTAGGTATTATTTTAAAGAGCTATTCCGAAAGTGTTATTCCAAAAGAATTTTGTGAGTACCTACATGTAGCTTGATTAAATTTTAATAACCAGGAAAAGAGCTAGTACTGACTAACTGATGCAATTAGTAATGCTTTTTGACAATTGTGTTTTTTATTCAATTTTTTTAGGTTTAAGCATCAGAAACAAAGAAATAAAATTCCAAATTAGACTGTATTCTTTTCAATTTGGGTTTTAAAAAGATAAATATGTAGACGGAAAATTGTCTGTTAGGTGTTTCTTCCAGACAGTGTTGCCACTTAAATCTATAGCAAATGTACATAAGCCAACAAATTGTAGTACTACTTTTTTTAATAGTTAACTAACATATCAAAAAAAAGATAAATATGTAGATAAGTAACAAGACGAAAATAGAATTTGAATTCATGAAACCAGAAAAAAAAATTAGTAAAAATCAAATAATGGTTTGCTCTCTTGAACAAACATTTTTAAATAGAAAAATGAGTTAATCTTTGTTTAAAAATAAATATGTAAATAATTGCGTAACAGGTTCATTTTTGGGACGTACAGCCAAGTTCAAACGGCTAGGAGTTTTTTAATATTTTGAAATGTTCTATACGATTTAAAGAGAGCAAGAACTTTCGTTCATCCAGAAACACTAATATTGGTAAGAGAGTATAAATTTAGTATGTAGGCTTAAAGGTCTTGGAAGTTGGAACTTTGAGTTGGCTAAAATATTTTTTTTATGAAAATAAGAGGAAGCCTTCAGCTGAAATATTCCACTTCTTTAAAAGCGAAGACTCGTTGAATTTATATATTTGCTTAGTGAATAAAATCGGAAGAGGCTAAATAGAAAGCAAATTAAAATTGTTTAGTTGCATATCATCAAATGATTATAATCCATGTAGCTTAAAAAATGAAGTACTTTAGAGTAATTGGGATTAAAAGAAATTATCTGCAATATTTGTGGTTTGAATTTAATATAATAACTATAACTTTGAGTGTTTCAAATTCTACTTGGAAAATATATCGTCAATAATTAAAATTTAAGAAGACGGAAAATGTTAAATTGGGTACACAACAAGACTCAATTTTGGGAGCAATACTTTTGATTAACCCTGTGTTTATTATTTCTGTTGTATAGATTGCTTTTGCGGTTCTCGAAAATAGGACATCCTAGTTTGAATAACGACCCAATTTTAAAGTATTCTTAATTCATAAATAAGGGGTTTGTAATAAAAATTTTATAATGCATATTTGACTGTGGAAATAATTGAACAATTGTGTTAAAATTCAAAACCCTATTAAAATTTAAATGGAGGCCCTAGTGAAAAAGAAAAAATCAGGTTCGATTAACGACTTTCATTGAACGACATACTCCGGAAGGTTATATCACGGGAATAGATTTAAATTAATAAACAAATTTCGACCAATTCTGAGTGTGTTATCAGCGGGTTTATATAAGAATATTTGAGCAGTTTAAAAAGATTTTCAGTACAAATAAGTACTATTAACACATGTCAAGTCCATAAACTCTTAGTTAACGTGTTGTTACTGATTTTTTTTTTGGCAGAACTACTGGTATTTTGTTACAAGACAAAATGGATAAGATTACGCGTTCATTTCAGTAGATACAAATATGGACAAATAGACTCATATACATATTTTATTACCTCCTCCAATTACATAGAGCGAACAATTGTAATAAATGATTCACAAAATGTACATTATTTCTCATTATGTAAAATAATACAGAGCTCGAATATGGCGATGAAAGACTACGATAATGCCCAACCAAGGTCTCTAGTAAAGGAACTACACCCTTCAGAGCCAATTGAGCCTAAAACATCAAATTTGGAGCTCAGGTTCAACTCAAATCTTAAAAGCCGTTACTAACTTACTCACTCATGTTTGAGTAATTGTTAGGTTTATTTTTCAAGTGTACAAATTTTTATATATTATGTATAATAATGAAGTAATAAACGAAACCTACCAATTTTCTGAACATTCTTAAACTAAGAAGTAAGATCTCATTACTTTTCGTTACACACATTTTTTGTTCCATTTAGGAGAACTTGGCCCTTTCTTTACATTCATATTTTTTTTGTAATAAGAGTTTAACTCAAATGCATTGTTGATTGATTTCATGAATTATATTTATAAACAATGTGTAAATAATTACATCCACGCAGAAATACAGAAATTTGTGTTCCTGCACTTGAACTAAAATCGCTTGTGGGAATTTTCAAAATAAATATCTACTGTTTAACATGGTTCCACTCTTCTATTTCCATATTGCTCATATTCTCGTAAATAACAAAAAGAAACCATGACACATTGACCAACATTAAAGCATGCTATGCAACGGCACACATTGTTATTTATCTGTGTTATTAGACTCATGCAAAGTCAAACATGCCCTATACTCGTAGGTAGCAAGTCAAATAAAGTTACTTCGTATATAGGTACACTTATAGTCTATACATTTAAACTTGATGTTTTAATTAAAACCATAAACTCTTTCTTCAATTTTAAATACAGTTACAACAGTAACAATTATTATTGTGCACTGCCGATATATGCAAAACAGCGTAAAGTCCATAATTAAAGCTTTTGAGTTGGATGAGATTTTGCCCATAGTCATCCAATACTAGTCTATAAAATTAAAATGCACGCTTTCTGGAGTCCGAGCCGCAAGCAATCATTTTATTCCGTACTGATAAGTTATGCACACGTAGCCACATATTATGAAGATATTCTTTATTCTAGTGATTGGTTGGTTGGACTAGAGGAACGGAGTAACATAAATTGCAGATTCCACAGTACGAAGAAGAAGAAGAATCTACTTGAAAATTGCAACCAATTTCCTATCATCAGTTGAATTCCAGAGCGAATTTCAGTAAATGGAAATGAAAAAGATGAAGATAGGCCAGTGGATTGCATTTAAATGAGGTATTCAGACATCCATTATATATAGATGCAGATGACTGTATATATTTATATCTTCCCAATTAGAGGTAAGGTTTTGTGGAAATTACATTAAATTGAAAAATAAAAAAAAAAAAACTAGCGAATATATTTTAAGTCATTCTATAAAAAACATCTGGTAAAATGCGTAGGGTACAAATTGTTGTTTTTTAAAGCAAATAATGCGTGAGAATAATTTTTATGTTGAGACTTGCTAATAATCCGCTTAATTGTTATAGAAGCATCATGCAGAAATTAGCCGTTTTGACCCGTTATAAATTCGTCCCAAAAATTAAAAACTCACACAAAAATAGCTGTTGCGCCAGCTATTTATTAACTTTTATCATGCAGAAAAACTAATAGGGCAGGAAGGACACATGACTGGATTAATACTTTCATTAGCTCTTATCTACGGTAAAGGCGACTATTTCTTGTAAGTTTTAATAGTTGCGGTTCTGAATTGCCTCAACCAACAAGCGTCTATAGCCAACGCGATCTTTAGCTAGCTGTCCCCAGTTTCGCACGCTTAGTTGGTCAAGGTCCCCTTCCACTTGCGTGCGCCACCTGAGTCGCGGTCTTCCTCTACTGCGCCGTTCCTCGGGTGTGGATTCGAAGATATTCCGGCCGGAGCATTCGTGTCCATTCGCTTTACATGACCCATCTCGGTCGTTGGACCTCCGTCAATGCAGACGGGACCAAAAATAACTCGAAGAATTTTTCTTCTCGAAACAACCGAGAGTTACCTCATCCGCTTTTGATAGAGTCCATGCCTCTTCGCCATATAGCAGGACTGGGATGATTAGGGTCTTATAAAGGGTCACTTAAGTTGTTCGAGAGAGGGCTTTGCTACTCAATTGCCTTTTTATCCTAAAGAAACAGCGATTGGCAAGAGTAATTCTACGTTTAACGTCAGCGCTGGTGTTTCCTTGGCAAAAAAGGAAAGCTAAAACTGGACCAAAATAGGGGGGAAATATAACTGAGCAATCCGTGTTTTGAACTAGCCCAAAGAGAACACTTGACTGACATTAACTTTGCCAAATCAAATACATTGTCTTTAATGCTTAAACCAAGCTGATCTTCGAACACTTATGCCGTTTTCATTGGACAAAAAGAAGCGTCCAGGAGAGTCCGGATCTTGGAATCGAAAAAATCACTTCTGATTGTTCCTTTGGTTGGCACAAAAAATACTCTTCTCGTGATTCTAAGAAGAAAAATTCGCTTCTCGATTTGAAGTCAGAATCCACTCAAGAAGCACTAACACAAGGATACTTAATGTAATTTTTACAAGCCAGCTGGCAGCAGCCCTAGATTATTTTTTGGCATTTCATCAATAAAGATTCAACCAGAAGCAGTTTTGTACAATTGGATTTTAGAATGAGTGAATCCCCAAGTGAAACCAATGGAAAACGACATTACTTGGAATTTCCACCCACATCACCAGAAAGATTCCAATATAAGGTACTTGGGATTGGGATAATAAATACCTAGTGAGACTCTCCAAAATATCAAGCAGGACGTAGGTGTAATTGCGTGCTGAAAATCGTACTTTTGCTGAGATCAACGCTCAAAAAAGGTCGCCTACTATCCTCAGGTTCGAGGCGACCATGCCGCCAAAAATTGACTTACACCAAGGAGAAGACCTGCAAAAGTACGCAGTACACTGTTCTTAATGTGTAAAGTTCACATCACATTTCCCATAAAAACCTCGAGATCTTTTGCGAAAAAAATGCTTGTCCTTTAATGAGCGATTAAAATCGTATTATATTATGAAATTACATTTTCATTATCATCATTTTCGAGAACAAATTTCCATATACAAATTATGCATAAAATTTCTGTCCAAAGATTTATGTCCACGCTGCTGACAATACATAAAGGGTAATGACTACGATAAGCCTATATTCAAATTTTAAAGAAGAAAGTTATACTTAAGTAAAAGTAAAAGCATAAACTAGAACAGAAAGTCAGTTAGAAACGTTAGAATGAAAACAAACGGAATTATGTAAATTCAACCCAAAAAAAGTAGAACAAAATTAATTAATTTCCAAAAATATTGGTCATCGATTTGTAGGCAAACACATTTTAAGCCAAACAAAATAGTGATACACTGAAAGTGCAAGTTCGAGTTCGATGGCTAACACAACTGCACTATATTTAAAACGGATAGAGAAAACATTATATTGATTTATTGGGCTTTATCGTCACATTTGGCGTCTCAGTGCCAGGCCGGCCGGTGTCATCGAGTTGGCAGACATAATTATTAAGATTGATAGCTGATTGCTGAAAGAAAGTTAAATGACAATAATTATCATTTTTTGCTAAGATGTTCTCCAAATTATGAATAAAAAACATTCTGAAAGGTGATGGGTTGATAAAAGAATATTTTCAGTGAAATGATGCTGTTTTTGAAGAGAACTCTCCACACATGCATTATTATAATGTAAATACTTTAATTCGTGAAAGTATGTCAGTCCAACACTTAAATGCGATGTTAACCAAAACGTGAGCATAGAGGAAGGCAAAGAAAACAACGTAGAGACTAGAGGCTGCACACTTCCTTGGCGGATCGTGATCGTGATTGGTTTGTTTTTCACTTGACGTTTATTTCGATGCAGTTAAGTAAACTGCATAGAACCATGAGAGTAGTTGGGGGTGGTAAATATTTGTTTGCATTTCAAACACGATTTAATAACTGCTTGTGTTCTTAACATACATACTGATATTTGCAAGATAATCGTACTTAAAAAAAACGTTGATTGAAGTTAATTAGCATAACGTTTACAAATTGCATTTCTGATCGAATATGCTAGCGATGGATATTGTTAGCCAATGTTTATGGACAATTATTGCTATGAGTGCCGCGCCTGCTGCTCAAGTTGAATGGAACTAGTATAACAGCACCTGGTTAGGTGGGCAATTATTAAGATGCAGCGTGAAAAAAAAGTGCATCAATCAAATGACGCAACTTCTTTTTTTTTTGCAAAATATGTGATGTGTACTAATGTAGGCTAAGTAACAATATTAAGAAGCAAATTGATGCTTTCCATCGATGGACGATAGAGGTAAATTTATGACAATTTGAAACAGGTTTGATTTATTGAATTAACTACCGCAGACACCAAAGCTAAAAAGATATTTTTACTCCTCCTGGATAAATAAAAGGTTGGTCCAAATACAAGTGTCTTTTTGAAACATATATTAGTTTCATACAAAATGAATATTTAAAAAGTTAGTGCTGTATTATGCTCAAATGATTTTGGGACAATACTCATGGTGGGTGGCTACTGTTACTGTGGTCAATAAAAATAATCGGCCCTAGAGAGGTATCCGTCGGAACGGAAAATTCTCCGATTTTATACGATTCGGAGGATTTTTGCTTCGATGTATTCTTCGGAACATCTATTCGGAATATTTCTCCGACATTTTGTAACGCATATCGGCGAATTACGTTGGAGTGCGATGAAGTGCATTTTTTTCTTCAAATTTTGCCACCTAGGTTCCGATATCCTCCGACAGAAATTGGTTGCGGAATTTGTTTACGATTTGGATATGAGTTTCCGACAGAGTACGCGTTGCAGAGAATTTTCCGTTCCGACGGATACCTCGCTAGGGCCGAATATAGTCGAATTGTGACTATGATCAAAGATAAGTCTTGCGGATCCATGATTACAGAATTTTTGTGGATTGTAATTGTTGACTTGTACTTGATTTTTGGATTTAAGAGGGTGACGCGCTTAAGCCTATCAAACAAGCGTTCTTTTGCGCCCTGATTTCGGTAATCGGAGTTTTAATTTGACGCCAAAAAAAGGAAATTCCAAACACCGCCACGCAGACCAATCTCGGTCCAATTTACTCCAAGCCAAAATACCTTATTTATTATAAAATATATTTCAAGCCTTTGAAAGCATGTTACACGATCTACTACGAAGCCAGCCGGAAAAGCAACATGAATGATATCATATTTCATTAATAATGCGAATGTTTGGCTACTAAGCCACAACACTCGGAAAATAAATGATATCAGTGTCTACATTTTATTTTTAAAGGGGAACTTGTACTGTATTAAGTAGAATGCAGTTGTTGTTATTTTGTGCTGATGAATACGTTTTTTTCCAAACGATTTACTAAACGTTTAATATGTACAGGGTGGTGCAAAGGCAACTTCCTTATTTGAAATTTGTATTACTTTATAATTCTTAGATAAATATTTTTTGTCAGAATTTGGAAAGCAAGACTTGGGGAATTTTATATATGGAACAACACACAAGAGAACACAGAACAAATACATAATTTTATTTCAAAAATCAACGCGCTTGGATGAGAACAAATGTGCCAAACAGTTGCGTGAAGAAGTCGTATACGTTTATGTAAATAAAATTAAAAAAAAAATGTTATATATTTGCTGACTGAAAAATTACTGCTTTATTACCATCGCCTACCGATTGATGACACAACGTGCTACTCGTAGCTTTGGCACGAGTGAACAATTTTTTTTTCATTTCGTTGGCACAAAACCCCTCATTTTTTGGCTCAATGTAAGCTTTAACTAAAAATGTAAGGTTGAAATATGAAGCTTATAATTATCATAATCATATATATCAAAACTAAGGATGGTTAAAGAGATCGAATTTAAGGGAGTGCTGTGGTTGAAGTCTGTATCGAACTGCTGGAGTATTGCAACTCTGCACTTCTGCAGTCGATGTATTGAACGAATATATAAACTTAACGAAAGAGCGAGAAGGTTCTGGTAATTATATAATGAAAGTTAGTCTTTCAGCAGGAGCGAGCACGAGCAGGTCTAATAAAAGTGTTTTTTTTTTTATATATTTTTCCACTATAATGCTATTGTGTTTTATTTGTTCCGGCGGTTTCTATTTCGTGTTTTTTATTCACTTCCCTGAGCTATGATACAAAGTCGAAACACAACATATTTCAATTAATACCTAGGTACATGTTTATAAACTACATTTCTGAAAGGTCTTCAAGTTTATCTTATTTTAACCGTTTTTATACCACGATTTCATTAGATGTCAAGTTTTTATTAAATTCTTAAACTTTAAATTACTTTAGAACTAACTAATCGTTACTCGATAGTTTGGACATTTTCTTTGTTTCTGTTATTTTTAATGAAAGAATTTGTAGACTATGCGATATCGATTGTGTTTCATTCAAGTCGAGTATAGACCATAATCTACAAAAATAAATTTTAAGTCGTATATATTTTCTAAAGACGAATTATGGTAATCCACAGGTTAATCTAAAGAACTTTTAAATTGAGCAATCACGATATCAGAGACTAGAGAAAGTGCACAAATTTGTCACTTCATCATCTTTTTGATACGCCTAAACTAGATCTTGTCGACGTTGCTGCGTTAGATCTCCAGTACCTTTATATTAAAACAATTAAATTCCTTGACTTTTGTTATGACGTTGAAGAATATGGGGTCATTTAAAATTTTGATTTGCTTAAACAGACGGGTCGGAAGACTCATCCGACAAGGACACGATGAAGCAGAAAATAGTTCAGTTGTTGCAAAAAACCTGATTAAAATATCCGACTCGAAGGACCTTTCAAGGTTGGCCGCCCGTAAGTACGCTTTTTAGTAGCTTAAGTCTATATCGACAACCAAGAATGCCACCGGCTTCTTGTAGAGATAGTTAGATCCATCTGCACATACCCATCAAATATATTAGGGTTATTTAACTCATTTATATTATAATTATTATAGGCGATAGGTACTCATTTTATTATACTAAATAAAAACGACCTGTCAGATTCCTACACCTCGTCAATGGAACAATGCCATCTTTTAAAGAACTAACCGAAAGCCAGCCGTTAACTGACTGGAAAGACAGCAACATTGTCACCTGTCCACAGAGATCAGATAGTGAAGAAGACCCAAGAACGGCCATACACCGTACATCTATAATGTGACAAGACAAGAACAACTTTTTCGCTATAAAAATGAAATGAGAGCATTTGCAAGAAATATTTAAAAAAATACAAAAATATCTTCCAACTAAACTCAATTGGAACTCATAGCTGATCACAACTTTACCAACTTCCTGGTATCCACTGTCCAAGTGTCCACATTGCAATTACAACACGACTCATGTCCAGCCGCTGGTTGTGGGAAAAAATTGTGGTAAGGCGTTATTAACTTGGCGGTTTCCTCACAACAATTATGAAGTTATGTCGTATGTGCTGGTTGACTCTTATAACTGCCTGTCTACATCGTTGACCAACTACTCGAAAGGATAGTAAACCTATACAGTTTATTATTTAATAAATTGAACGCCTTATATAAGACGCAATAAACCAAATCCGGATATTTTAATTGTTTTAATATGAACCCATGCGTTTCGCTATATGCTAATATTATACAACAAGCTATTGTGGTAAATCGCATAAGACTTAATAAAATGCGAACGTTTTCACTTGGATTTTGTATATCAGTCATGCGTCGAAATGAGAAAATGCAATTATTCGCGTAAAGATAGACGAGTACCATAACTTTATGGTAAAATGCTATTAGCAGGTGCCGCGATGGATTGCCTTATATTCGACTTTAATAAGTCATTACCTATTAAGCATATACGCATAGTTTCTTATAGACGTTTTGTTTTTATCACTACCTATATGAAGCAATTGGAAAACGCTCGTAAAAGTTCAAACGAAATTTAGCTTATGGCACCAAAAGGAAACAAAAAAGTGTAAGTGTAAAACTGGAACTAAACGCTGCAATTACCAATAATAACTTTCTGATAAGTTTTCACTTTTGATAAACTTTCATTGCCAATGTCCAATACAGGTTGTATACAGACGAATATCTATGGAAAGCGTACACAAAACACACACCATCAATGGAAAAGATGAAAAAAATAATAATTGCTGCTTGGTGCCTATTAGCGAGAACCTGTCTTTTTGAAAATTAAAAATGTATATCATCATTTACACTAAAACAAATCAACTGCATTTTGAAGACAGAGAAACAACAGGAGAAAGGAGCTCGGCGCACAGCTTCTCAATTGTCGTGCTCATAGTCGGGCGCATCTTTTTGAAAGTAAAAATATTTATAAAATTCGAAATGAATGGTTTTATATTTGCCCAGAAGCAGTTGTGTAATCATTAGTAAATGTTTCTTGAATTAGCATCTGACAGTAAGTATATATCTATCAATTTTAGCCACAAAAGTGCGAGTATTTACCTTAGACATAAAAAATCATCTTACGGATGAGAAAAGTACGTGAGCAGAAAGAGAAAGTGGAATTTACACTCACTCATTGAAAATTTTACGACGAGGAGTGCCCGAATGTATTGACCGCGAGAAGGAGGCAAATCGGAAACGATTCCTGATATTTGTTTGTTCTCTTGCTCTCCAATGCACTAGTCCTTATTATGTAAATCAGTTGGTGAACCTGTCCCCGGCAGGACTGGAAATTGAAAGTAGTTATCAACCACATTGTCAGAGTGAGATAAGTGAAGGGGCGACGACCATTTAAGCTTCACAGGCAATTCAGATAGGATGGTTGGCTTAAACATAAGATATCATCATTTAGTGAATTGTTGGCTGCGGAATAATAGTCAATCAGAAGCGTCATCCATAAGACGACATTTGATACATACAAAAACGCATTGCCTATGGTAATGCTAAGACATTAACGACTAAAGTTCAAAACTAGTTTTTAATCATGACGTCAATATAAATGAGTGCATTTATGAGATGTAAATATGCCCTAAATTTCAAAGTGTTTCAACTGTACACTTGAACTTGAGCGACTTGATTGACACCTTTTTATTCAGCAACTAGTGCCTGCGTGTAAATAGCTACATGTTTAACAATAGAAAAAAACATTAAACTAAAGCTTACATTTCAAAAATAATTGCGAAAATTCCCCGAACCGTTTCCAAAAAAAGGGTTCAATATATTACAAAACAGCGAAAATAATTTAAGTTAAATTTAAATTATTTAAGTATGGCTGATCGGTTTCAAGTGGGTCCCTTGTAAGTCTTTTTATATGGCCCGGTGGGCATTATATCTATACATTTCGTTTCTGAACTACATAGTTGTTTTTCTTAATAATTCGCGGGTAGTATTCAGAATTTGAGTACCTACTATCAAAAAAGTTCATTGTATAAAAACCGACCGTGACGTGACGTGCAGGTTTTCCAAGTAAAGGGTTTTCCAATAAGAGGTGTTATTTTGAATAGCCCGCTATTTCGGTAGCTGGCACTTTTGAAGCTGTTATTTTTTGACATTTTACAAGTAAAAACTGCGCCATTACTAAAATTGGAATGATACACGCTTCAACAACGCATTGAAATTATAAAAATTCACTACAAAAATGGTAAACATTTTGCAGTCACAGTTCGCAAAACAAAAGAATTTTTGGGTCGTCGTGAAGCACCTTGTCGGACCGCAATACAGAAATTGGTGGAAAAATTCGAGCTGTTGGGACAAGTTAGTGATGTGAAGAATAAAACCCGTGCACGTCGCTCAAGAACAACTGAGAATATTGCTGCTGTAGCCCAAAGTGTTGAACAAAACCCAGGTTTGTCCATTCCTTGTCGTTCTTCGGAATTGGGCATTCCACAAATGACTTTTTATGGCCGCAGTTGGATGGTATTGATCTGGACAACGATTACTTTCAACAAGACGGCGCTACGTACCACACAAGCAACGAAACCATTGATCTTTTACGGGAAAAGTTTCCGGACCGTGTTATCTCTCGAAGAGGTGATCTTAGTTGGCCAGCGAGATCTTGTGATTTAACACCTTGCGACTTCTTCCTTTGGTGCGACGTGAAAGACAATGTCTATGCCAACAGACCAGCGTCGATTCAAGACCTCAAAGATGGACTTCGTGAGTCTTTCGAGGACAGAGGGCGATTTTGTTATGGAAAATTTTATGAAAAGGATATGGTCCTGCAAGCGTGGTCGTGGTGGCCATTTCATTATAAACGGAATACCTTCCTCTCTTTTATGAAATAAATATCCGATCATTTATCTCAAAAATGACATTTTTCTTTGAATATCAAAATAACACCTCTTATTGGAAAACCCTTTATGTACTTGTTGTTCTACAAGTGTTAATTATTATTATACAGGAAAACTCGACAACAGCGAGTACATCTATATTCCAAAACTTTTTAGCTACAGGATAACAAAACTTTGGAGCCATTTCATGCAAATATGTTTCTAAGAATTACATCAACTACAATTTTTACCTGTTCAAACGTAATAAGTTCGTTGAAAAAAAATGTAATAGTGATAATCAGAAGCTTTTACCCATTTTCACAGATGGTTCCAAAATGAACTATGAAGTGGGGGCGGGAGTTTTCTCATCCGTACTTAATGTTTCCAAGCCTTTTCGCCTACCCAATACAGCCAGCGTCTTTCAGACAGAAGTACTGGCTTTTGGTGAGGCATGTAGTCTATAGTAATGAACCTTGCGACACCCGATAAAAAAGTAGGCATCTTTGTCGATATTCAGGCCGCGATTAAGGCTATAGAGTCGGCCAGGTCTTTATCTAAACTTGTTGTGGACTGCAGGGAGAAACTGGCCGGGGCAGGTCATCGGTTTGAAATCACTCGTCTCGGCCATAGGAACATAGAGGGGAATGAGAAAGCCAATGAACTTGCCCAACGTGGCTTTACTCTGTTCGTGTCTCATGCGAGGGAAGTTTTCCTAGCTGAAACCAGATACGGTGCCCTGATAGTCAGGCTGCTTTTGAGCTCCCATAACATATGTCTCCCTTTTTATCTACAGGTTCTACTTATTGTGGTCTCAAAACGACGCTACTTGTGTTTTTCCCTCATCAGGATGGAGGAAAGGCAACCACCTAAAACAACCAGAATCAGAAGTGAAACCAACAACCCAACGTTTAGGTACAATGCGTCAATGTTAAATCAAGTCGGACATCGTTGGAAGTCAAAAAAATAAAAATCAGAGGTTCTTCAAAAATTGTTTTTAAGGGAAAGCCGAAAAATAACGCCAAATACGACCTGATTCAAAAAAAAAAACCCATAAGTAGTTATAGGTACATGGGAAACTAATAATCTTGGTATATGGAAAATCATTAGCATCTATGATTTGGTACGAAGCCTTTGACTCCATGACAAGTACAGGAAGGGCCAAAAATATTCGGTTGATTTAAACCTACCTACTCCATTCGGCAAAGCAAGAGCAAGCATTTTACAGTCCATTTAACGTGCTTAAGAAGTGCTCTGTCTATAAACGACAGCATGTGTTTGTATGCTCATTTTGGCAAAAAGCGACTGTTGTCATTCATAGTCAAACTAAGAGATATACGTCTGTATTTAACAGTTGGCGTTCAACTTCGACAAGGCAGCGCTTATCCTTATACAATAAATTCCAAGAAGCGATAAAGATTCTTATAAAAAATTCAATCAAGTCAATCAAGCTGGGGTTGCTAGAGACTCCCAAAGTTCGTTATTATTGGTGCTTGTACAACAAAATTGAGATCATGATTTCTTTCAGGAAACTGACAAAGAATTTTCGAAAGCTAAAATTTTTTAAAATGCTTATCCCCTACCAGGGTTGCGGATTGCGGCTGTGGGATGCGTATAAGTGGACCTAGCTAGCATAGCTCTCCATATTCCTGTCATAACTTTAAACTATATGGAGTAAAGCCCATTAGTGTTGACACTTTTATCCAGAGACTTAGATGTAGGTAGTTATTTAAAAAAAGTAGGATTTATTTTTTCTTATTGCAATGTTTAAAGGCCTTACTAACATACACAGTTTTGTTGCGTACAAGTTACTAGTAAAAGGTCTTTTCTGCCTGCACTTTCAGCCTTTGCACTCTTACTACTTTCGCGGAAAAACTACATAGGAAAACGTAATTAACTTGTATTACAATTGTAATCTTTTACAATTGGAACTCATTTGTAATGTTTAACGATATTATTCTTCAGATTATTGAGCAAACAAATAACAAGGACGTTAAAAATTCTAGCAGGCAGCTGTTTTGTGGGTTTGAATTTGTGTTTGTCTGCTGACATTTAAGCAGAAGTATCGACTAAGTCAACGCTTTGATGTCTGATCAATAACCAGTGACCAGTGCCTTTTTTACGTTGAGGAATAATCAAATTAATTCATTTAAATGACAATCTCACAGCTGATCCAGTTGCAGAATTTAAATCAGACAATTGCGAATTGGTGCCAATAGGTTTGTTAGACGTGGCTAGCACTATTGCGCACAAGTGCGAACTGAGAAGTGTCAGCTAATGTTTACGCCTGTCAAAAACCCTGCAAAACCCTGAAAACTTGGCTACTATATGGAACGCAAAATAAGCTGCCCTGAAGTTTTACATTAAAAAAATGAATGACAGCAAGCAAAATGACAGCGAAACTCAGCAATGAGTTCTCGCTCCGACAAATTAATTGAGGTCAGTTCGAGCACAACTAGGGCGTCATAGAAGTCATGTCGAATTTAGGTTTTCGGTACCAGACCAGGGCGAGCTCAGTGCTATATCGAACATATTTAAGGTTAACCCAGTGCACACAAGGGCCCACGTCAAAAAAACCTAATACCAAATTCAGTAAAATAAGCGAAAGATGTACAGATGTGGATGCAACAAGTCACTTTGAAATTGACTATAGTTTTCCTACATATGTAGTAAAAGTGGCAACGCTGGTCCCCATCATAAGTTAGTAATAACATTACAAGAGTTTTAAAACCAACGCGTTCATATTGGCATCTTGTGTGATTCTTCGTCCTAAAAAGTGTTTCGAAAAAAATGCAAAACTGCTGTCGATTCGATACAACCACAGTCTAAATTTTCTGAAGAGTACAAAGTGTACAAAGTAGGTACACTAGTTGTAAAATGTTTGAAGTGAAAAAAAGCTGATTTTAGTGGAAAACTACAACCGATCGACTGTCTTTTTGTCGACTGAAAGATTCTAAATACAGAAAATCTGATTACCATCAAGTAGCATCAAGTGTTATTAAATTTCAGACACTTAAAAACTACCAAAAAAGTGTGAAATAGCCCCTGGCATTCATCAACTATTTGACAGCAGGACACTGTGTAGATAAAAGTTGCTGAGATGTTTCCATTTAAAATGAGAGACGATTTTCGACCATCCCACTTGACAGTAGCTAGTCGGCAATTCCCTCGAAACTTCCTTTAAGAATCTGTTAATCGACCTTATTCGCTTCTCATAATCGGAGGCAACTGCATCGGGTGTTAATATAGACTTCCGATGAGGCAAAAGTGTTTTGAATGTCGAAATGAGAAAACAACAGTCTTCAAAATGATCTTCAGTCAATTACGTACCTATTTCGTGTGCTTATTAAATATCATGGATTATTTCGAGGTAGGTACCTGTACTTTTAATCTAAACACAGATTATAGACGGACAATGCCAGTTTGGCGAAAATTCAAAACAAACATTTTGGTCTCCAATTTAATGAGTGTTTGTACAGTGGTGTGTCTAATACTCGTAACGAATCTAAATTCCTATTACTACATCAATTTTAGTGTTCGACTTAACTTTAATGAGCCTCATAACAGCGAGATCTCTGTTATGAATTCAATCAAAGTGCGCACACGAAAAATGATTATTAGTCCCGCCCAAACGGTATTAAGTCATATTAAAAATAAAACAAACCTTTTGAAAGCAGTTATCCAAATATAATTAAATTTCTCATAACTCTCACTGGTACCGCGATGGTGTTTTTGGTATTTTTGTTTTATTTATTTATTTATTTATGTTATATGAATATGAATTTGTTTGCATTTTTCACATACGAACGTATTTATTAGCGGAAAACTCGATGGGCACTTTATAACTTTCCAACATGCATTTGCACTGTTGTGAACTTTGTCAAGAGTGTTTAAACAACGAAACGAACCGACACCTGAGTAAAAACATCTGAAATGCGAAATGCAAGACACAACTACAACAGCGGGAAAAATTCTTTTTAAAACAAAACAACGACAAGACCACGAAGATCGAACAATTTATAAAATATGCACACGTTATGAATACAACATCTGTGGTGAGAAGAAATTTGGTTCACAAAAAATATTAACACCCAAGAGAGATACAAGTTTGAAGCCACAGAAAGATCACCATCACGTGCTATCGCAACAATGGCCGGGCAGTTTATGAGCCAAGAAAGATTTCTCGAAGAAATTGGTCCCGAAGAAAGGAAATTAAAGGTGGCTGACTGTTCATCTCTTCATCGACGCATAACAGTTGCATAGTTCTTTTGGCCAGCCGCGCGAACTGCTGCTGTGTGATGATGTTGAGGCTGATGTTTTTCACTTAGTTAGTGAAGAAAGGAAAATTCAAAAGTTTGCTCGTATCTTTTTACCCGCCATTCATCACGTCGGAATTCACCGTTTGGAATTGTTGCTGATACACGTGTGTGTATGTGTCTATGTTGGGTTGCAATTGAAAAGGCTTGAGAAGACTTTTTTGTGCGTTAATAATCATTAAATTAGTTTTTATTGTGAAGTGTGCTTTATATCAGTTTTCACTATAAGGTTAGGACTCTATTTGGGCACTCTCACTCTCGACGGCAGATACGAGTACATTTACATTATGTGGAAGAAAGCTTTTGATGATGGCGTGTAACTTTATGACTTTCGATACCAAGTTGTTAGCTGGTTTAGGATGCGTTTGTCTTTTGAGAAGGGTTCGTGTATTTACTTAGTATTCAGTTAATAGCCAAGTCAACTATCTATAGAAAAATGCACTCCACAAGTAGAGTGAGCTTTAGAATACTGATCCAGAAGCTTTATGTGCATGGTTTTGGTTATGCATTAAGCTTAATGAACCTTTAAGATTCAGATTAAGGTATGATCTATGCTGTTGCCAGATGCCAGTAACAAAACTAATCGACACGCTTCTACATTCTTTATTTTGCAGGTTTGATGTGCTTAGCTGTCCAACCGTATGTATTTAAAAGGTGGCGCAAAAATCATCACCCTATCGGAAGATGCCATAATTTTTGCAAATGGCGACAAATGTCAATTCTGCTTTAACATTTGTGAAGTAAATAGATGCAATGCCCGCGTTCCACTGCCCGCGGCATGTCAAACTTCATATAAAAACAATTGACATTCCACCATTGGGATTGGCGCAATTTTTGCGAAATATTCCTCTCAGGGGAAAATTTCTCAATTGAGAGAGAAAAAAAACGACCAGTAAAAGCAAAATCGTTCACACAAGCGAGTGTTCCTTCATCTGAGATTTTTTGTGCTAGACGTCTAACGGGCAGAGGAACGCGGCCAAAACGTAGACCAATTGTTTGATTTTTTGCGGAATAATTTTCGGAGGTGTGCGTGGACCTCCAACACCAACTGAGAAAATACTGCGACGCTTACCCTAGAAGATTATGGAGTAACACGAAATACTGCCAGTTCTGTAGAGAATATCGCGGCTATGGCTGAAAGAGGAAATTCATAGTTCGATGATGAAAGCCGCCAAGCTAATGAAGCCAAGTGAAAAAAGCTATGTAAAAAAGGATGGCAGAAATTTTATTTATGACGCTTTTGGACAATGGAGAACAAAATTCTCTTTTGAAAAGGGGAAAAGCGAAAAAAAGAGATGCCCCTACAACTATAGAAATAATGTTTGAGAATTTCACTATAAATGAAAAAAAAAGACAGACTTGACGATTAAAAATCCAGAAACGAAGCTTGCGAAAAGGAACCGTGTAAAAGAGGGAGTCAGTGTGCTGGACAACCCGCTTCTCCAGACTGTATAGGCAAAATGAGCCACGCAACACAAAGGACGATAGTCAAGAATAATTTTAATAATAGTATCAAGTAAGGCGCCATAACTATTTTTAAACCTTACAAAACTCCTGAATCTTACGGCTGGACCTCTGGGCTTTTTAAAGTCATGGAAAAGTTATTTGGTAGACAGCGTGCACCAACTCGTGTGTAAAAATTAATCGAGGTTGTTTAGAGCTTCGCACCACGGACGGACGTTTTTGAAAAAGACCCAAGGAGACGAACATATTATAAATAAAACAAAAAAAAAATCGCAGTTTTAAATACCTACCTTTGTGTGGAAAATTTACTTCCGTACAGTTCCTGATGCCTCTTCTGTGCATCACACTTAGATCCGCAAAATGAATTCTCGCAAAATCGACAAAACTGCGTGTAACTGAATGTCGACGTGCACAAAGTACAAAACGAGTCCAATTGGTCCCCATCGTCATTAGCTCTGTCCTGTTCTACGCTATCCGTTTCATAGGAGCTGTAATCCAGTTCACTTTCGGTGCCATTCCCAGATGAGAAATCAAGCTTTAAACTTTCAGAATCATATCCACGAAGCGATTTCGATGATCGACGTGAATAGCGGTCACTCCCACTCGCGCTATTCGAATTAGGATTGTAGGATTTGTAATAACCCAGACCATTTCCTGCAAAATGTCGCATCTCATACTTGCTGGTCATGGACAAATTCTCATTGAAAAATATGACATTCACATCGTTGTACTTCTGCATTAAATCAGATGGGTATCTGGCCGATATGTCCTTGAGCGATTTCTTCTGCTTTGAGCACGATCCAGAGGGACGAATCAAATCCAACAGACACAACTTTAAGTCCAGCATTTTTCATTCAAAACACTTTGTGGTTGTATCTGAAATAAAGAAAGATTTTTAATAAATAACAATTGAATGCAGATAATAAATAATCAGCGCGATTAGGGAAGCTATATATTTATGAGTAACAATTGCTTCATAGTTATAACTGAAAAATTTCGAAAACCTGGGATCTCATTTTAATTATGTATATCATCATCAATGACTGACACCAAATAGATTTAGCCGTCCCAAGCTACTTGATCAATTATTAGTCAACAAACATCAAAGTGGAGCCGTTCAAGCGTGTTTTATAGAAACGCTCAGGGCATTGCTTACCATCCACACAAATGTCTCAGAAAGCAATTTTTGCATCTTTGACACCTAATTTTTTTTTTAAACGGCTTTTGATCAGTTTTTCAAAACCTTGCTCGCCAATAACCTAACCTTTTTAGACATAAAGTAGCTAAGCTTGTTTTACATAAGTCAACAGTCGGCTCCGCAAGTTCTATTTTCAAATCGTACAAATTTCCATGCAAGTAGGATGCTCTGCCATCGGTATCGGTTGCTATCGGCTGCTGTGCATGAAATTTACCTTAACTCCAGCTCTTCTAAGTTTTCGAACTGACAGCTAGTTGTCTCGAAACTCTGGATGCTGAGTCGGTCATCTCACATTTTGACATTTTTTGTGGACTCGATGAGGAAGTTGAAATTGGCAGGGCCCAAAACCAGAAGAAAGTTTTCGCCAAACTTTTTCTGACATTGCCCGAAAAGTTTGATCCTTTACCGCATTACAAAACATTGATGACGGTAAGCTTATATTCAATATTAGGTCTGTTCCTTTACTTTTAAATCTTACGAATTTTTAACAATTCATATGCATTTTACTCAATTGTCGTTCCTCAACTCGAAAAATTCGTAAAAGAGAGCGGCTTCGAGAGAGCAAGATATTTCCCCTCTTAATAGTTTTTACTCAACTAATAGGTCTGTTCTCTGTTCCTTTACTTTTGTAGTAAAAATGAAAAAACAACTGTAAAAATGACTGTGGAGGGGATGACTTCCCTGCCAGTCACCTGAAAAGTGACAGCTTATTTGAATTTGTTGTTCTATTTGGCATTTGGCATTTATGAACTATCTGTCATTTTTCACAGGTTAACACAAAAGCGTTCCATAACTTTTGCGTAAGTTTCCCTCTCTGCTCTAAGAGAGAATTCATCCCCTCCATTGTCAAATTGACAGTATTTTCCATTTTTACTACAAAAGTAAAGGAACAAACCTATTGTAAAGAAGAGATTCATATCGGAACAGAGCAAGTTTGAAGTTTGACAAGAAGGGGAAATCCAAGAAAGAACAGCATTATCTGCAAATAAAACATTTGTATAAGAACAATTTGACAAAGAAGCACGAGAGTGTAAAAAAGTGTTAAAAGCAAAATGTTTTAATGCAGACAAAAAAATTTTGAAAAGCAATAACACAATTTGGCACAATTGAAAAACGGAAAAATGGCAACGTTCTTACTTTCAAGTTAGATTCCGGAGCAAGCGATCAATTGGCGAATAAGAAATGGCATTTTTCAGAGCTTGAATTACCTACTTAAAATTCCAATAAAAATGTTGCTTAACAATATTTTCATATTTTGAAACTTGTGTTTTGAACATGGTTCCAATGATCTGATCACACTCAATGCAAGTTAGTTATCGTTCAAGCGATGAGAGATGGGACACCAAATAGCAGAATTATGTTTTGGAAGAAAAGCTGGGCAGGTCCAATGGATCGAAAAAGGTATCCTGTTTTATAACTAATAAACTTCATTTTCTTCTCAAAATAGTTCCCCAAGTACAAAAATTTACATTTGGCCCCAACAATGGATATTAACATAATATCATAAATGCATAAAGACAAATAACAATTTAAGAATTTAACAATTTCATTTCATAAAGCTACTCGAGTTTATAATCATAACACTTCATTAATATCCCATTAAATAAAACTTCTCCATTAGTGTACCTAGCGAACAGAACTTCAATCATTTACACAAACCCGTAAAGTTTTACATTCCACGTCCATCCATCAATGGAATCCACAACTGATGACAGCTCTATTATGAGGTTATGGTTGCTTGTAAATCATTTGTTTATTTTCAGTGACAGCCAGCAGCACGTTATTGGTTATTGTGATAAACATTGCAAAATAGGTATTTCTTTAAACTATTCTTTTTCCTTGAAAACATATTTACCAGTTTCATATAATCAACAGTGTTAAAAAATGAGTACCCAAAGGGGAAACGCTGAACGAAAACGTGCCCAAAAATACAAAAATCGTCATGTCTTCAAGAATGATCTGCACGACAAGACACCACAGCAAAAAATGTTAAATTCCTTGCACATTTCCGAAGTATGTCAGCATTGTAAACACGTGATAGAATGGAAAATCAAGTACAAAAAGTATAAGCCACTAAGCCAGCCCAAAACTTGTGTTAAATGCCAACAGAGAAACATTCGTAAAGCTTACCATGTGCTCTGTCGGGGTTGTGCTCTGTCACAAAAAGTGTGTGCTAAGTGTCTGAAGGCTGCTGATGAAGTGGAAATAGAACCTCCAGCACCCACGCCAGAAGAGGAGCTCAAGCTAAAGGTCGAAATGGAAAGATTAATCAAGTCATTCCCAGAAAGGAAGCGCCGCGCATTCCTCCGCTACATGAAACGGGGTACGATTGATGAAGCTGCAAATCAAGAAGAAGCAAATGAAGACAATGCTAACCAGGAGGAAGGTGAAGATGCAGGCGAACCAAGGGCGATACCCAAACGAATTCCACATTCACGTGATACTCTTCTGAAGAAAATCGAGGAGTTGAAGATGGGTGGCGACAATGAATTCGATTCTGACGAGGATGACTTTGATGATAGCGATGAAGATGATGATTTGTCTGAAGATGAAGAGTCTGAATAGGAGTATCAAACGTGTAATGAAATAAATAAAGTTTATAAAGTCAATTTTTAATTTTGAACCATGCATTACTGTCTGCTGCATCCTAGAGGCAAGACGGAAGACATACCATGCTTCTTGCCTCTGAACTCTGATGCGATCTCCTTTCCACAAGCGGGTAGTGCAGTGATTGTAATTGCAGGTAATTCTTGCTGTTCAAGTATGAATATATGCACACTATACACGGAAAATATTGCTAGGGCATCTAGACTAGAGGATAGACGTGTATATCTTTCAATTCTAATCCGGAGGGACAACGCAATACAGGAAGACGTCGGTGCGTCCACAACTGGATGCATTTAGGTAGGGACAGGGATAATTGGAAAGCATTGTTATCTGTGTCCTTGGTTCGTATAGAGCCGGCAAAGTAATAGCTCTTGTGACTGTTTCTGCCCTGCCTGATTCGCAATCACGAAAGTTTTTGTGAGCCTCATAAGTTGAGTGTTTGCTTTCAAAAACAAAAACCAAATCATACTAATTTCAACCAGGAAATAGTAGGTACTTTTTTTCGAGGACTTTCTGCAGTTGAACCACGAACTCATTCACTTAACCGCTTTTCTGTTTTCATCTTTGAATACTTTTTTGTACGAGAGCTTAATTTTGATACCAACAGCTTGTCAGGCGTGTTGAACAAAACTTCCTTGAATTCAGCTCAGTCTAACTGCTTAGCTTATGTCGTTTTCCATTGGGACCACCAGAAATCTTTTTCAGATCTCAGATTTTACCCGGCAAATGGAACATGCTACGAAATTGCTCTGCTTTTGTAAATGTATTAGTGCGTTATTTGACAGCATTATCAACTGTTCAAATTGCATTCATTTATGGAGAAATCGCAAATATGGATATCAATTTGAACAATTTTCCCCTTTTATAGATAAAAATGGAATAGTTTTGGTGTAAAATGAGATGATTCGGTTGAAGAATTCGACGAGTAATAAAACAATTAATTGATGTCCATGATATCCATGGCTAGTATTACTTTTTTTGGGTTTTCACGAAACTTTGCACAATTGTTTTGAAAACAAACTTCCTAAATTGACGTAAAACAGCTGTGCAAAGTGTATTGGTGTTATTGGCAGTATGTGTAGATCTGAAAAAATATCGAGATCTGCAAAAAGTGCTCCGATTCGAAAAAAGATTGATTTTTTTTGCCCAATGGAAAATGAAAAGTGATCTAGATCAAAAAAAAGATTGATTTTTTGTCCCAATGGAAAACGACATTAATTTCAAGTCCAAATATTGTGCCAAACAATTAAGTGATGTCATTATTGACATTAAGAAAATGGCATCGATTCGTTGTTTTTGCTGATTTGCAACGTATAAGAGTAATGTTCCAAGCACACGGTTATCAACTATAAAAAGGACAGGTAGGACGTGCTGAAACCGAAGTAACTTGTGTCAACGCAAATAGCAAAGATTGGCCAAAAACCAAAATACAATTTCGTAACTTGGTACTGTTTTTTTTTAGTAGCCAGTGTAAATTGGGACAGCCTCATACAACGAGCAATTGAACGATCCAATTTGGACGCCTCTTCTACGAAAGAGACAAATATATAAATTATGTTTGAAGCATACTTACAATTTGACAGCGCCATATGAAACAAATCCCCTCTCGATGTGTGTATTTTATTAAAAAGTTCATCATAGTTTATATAAAATACAACATAATAAACATTTTACGTACACCGTGTGTTTATTTTGTACTTTCATTACAAATTTTGCGCGGAAAAAAGTTATCATATTCTAATCATTATAAATACAGCTGGGCGAATGGCTAACAAGCAATTAAAGTCACAAGAAAATATACCCCGAGGATTGCAGAGAGAACTAAAAGCTAAAATAACCCATTTTCTTGATTATGGAGACTCTGACATATTAATCCTTAGCGGCCTGCCAAATGACCAACGAAAATTTCTGCATAAATATGCTGCTTCCATCGGCTTGAAGTCTCGAAGCTTTGGCGGTAAGAATCAACGCGAATTGCATATAACACTTCCAAGGAAACTTAGAATGTTGGGCGACACAAGGATGTTGTCGTTAAGCGACGAGGCACGAAATTACTTTTATAAGCCATTGTTAAACCAGCTAAGCGAAACAGTATTTCTACCAAATTCCATATGCGACAAGAATGCTATGCGAAAACGAAATCGAATACGCAATGAAACCTTAATGATGGGTTTGTGCTCACGTTTGGTGCCACCCAGGCCAATAAGAATCAACCGACAATTACAAAAGGATAAAATGGAATTACCAATCTTTCTGTATCAGGATGGGATAAACGATGTGCTTCGCAATAATTCTGTAAGTACATCAGTAATGAAAAGGTAACGAAGTTCCTTCACATTCGAATATTGCAGGTTATCATCATAAACGGAGAAACTGGTTCTGGAAAAACAACCCAGGTGCCGCAATACATCCTTGAGGAATATACGAGATTGAATAAACCATGTCGCATTATTTGCACCCAACCTCGGCGTATTGCAACTGTCACTGTTGCAAACCGGGTCGCCGAAGAGCGTGGGGAACCCATTGGCGAATCGGTTGGGTACCAAATTCGTTTAGAAAGTAAGTTTACACGCATTTTGTCAGTTGTTGAGCATTGGAATTTAAAATCTAGTTTATACTTTATTTTTTAAATTCTGGCAAAGTCTCTTACGCGTTCTTATGCGTACTCAATTGGTTTTTGTCTGCTTACTTCGGTCTTCCATTTAGAAGAAACTATTGCTCGCAGTGATCCATCGTCGCATGAACGTGCCCCGCCGTCACAGTTTGCACATACGGCCTTAAAGCTACTGCCAGGATATATTTGTTTTTGCCCTTATTCACAAATAAACAAAGTTTTGCTCCTGTCCCAATACCTAATGGTTCTGCCAATGATTAGAACGAACTGGTTGTTGGCTTGTGGGTGACGCAAGTTGTATGCCCTTTAAGAAGTTATGATGCTCTGTTATGTAACTTTGTCTAAGTCTTTTTTTTAAACATAAATGATGCTGTTGTTTCCAACCTAATTGACAGACTATTCTGCACGTGTTTGTCTGGGGCGCTAAAAAAGTCGTAGTCTATTATACATAACTCTTCTCTATAAATGCTGTCTTAAAAGAAATGGTGCTTATCGATCTGGACCTCTTGAGTTTTCGTAGTGTGGGTAGTTAAGCATTAACCGCTCTGGTAGGGGCCAACAATTTCGTTGACAATTGATATTCAAGATATTATTCAAGAAGCTAAGTCGGCAGGGCAATATTTTCCTGAGCAAAACAAGAGCTTCAAGTCTCTTCATTTAAATACGACTGATATTTCAAACTTATTATATATTTAAGCCTGCAAAATTATTTACTACCAATTTATTTACGCTTTTCAGGTCGCGTGCGAAGGACTACCAACCTTATTTACACAACAAGCGGTTGTGTCTTGCGATCGATCATGGCGGATGCACGAGACTTCTTTCAGAAAATTACCCACTTGATAATTGACGAAATACATGAGCGCGACAAGGACACCGATTTCATACTAATCGCCATCAAGGAAAATCTAAAATACAATAAAAACTTCAAAGTGATTCTGATGTCGGCCACGATGGATATTCAATTGCTGTCAACTTATTTTGGTAATTGTCCCATCGTTAATGTGCCCGGACAAGGCTATGACGTAAAGTTATATCATCTGGAGGACATTCTCTTTCACACTGGCTATCGCACATCACTCATGGAGAAATATCTACGCCTGTCGCCAGCAGGAATTCCACCGACAAAAGCGGTGCCAATCGCCGATGAGCAAACCCAAAGTATTTTCGATGCTATTATCGACGATATAGAAGAGGTTAACCTCAGGCTTGAGAGTACCATTGAGTATTTCGATCAACTGCAGTACTACATTGAAAACGAAGGCATCGCCATTGATTTGCGCCATTCAAAGAGTGGAAAGACAGCTCTTATTGCCGCCACTCAATGCAATATACCGCAGTATGTGCAAAGATTCATGCAACTCAAAGCAAATACAAGTATTCGCGATTTCGCTGGTAAAACAGCTCTGACATACGCTGCCGCTTTCGATGACGGCATCTGCCTGCAGTTGCTTGGGCATGCACAGCAAAATAACGAGGCGCTATCTGAAAAACAGATACTTCTGTCAGCATATACACAGCAGTTCCACGATGAGAATGAAGTAGATCACTATTTGATACTGTCATTGCTGGAAGGATTGTATCGAAGTAAGCACCCCGGTTCGATACTGGTGTTCTTGCCTGGCTACAATGATATTGTAGCTCAAAGGGATCTCATCACCAGCACGCTCCCCGGCGGTACATACAAAATATTCATACTGCACGGTCAAATGGAGTCTAATGACCAGCGGTCGGCCATGCAACCGCAGAGGAACAGAAAAATCATATTGTCGACCAACATCGGTCAGACTTCAATCACAATTCCGGATCTCGCTTTTATCATTGATTCTGGAAAGGTAAAGATGAAAACATACGATGTTGTGACCGGCTCGTCAGAGCTGCGCTCCGTGTGGATATCTCAGGCGGATGCCAACCAGAGGTCTGGACGCGCTGGTCGAACACAAAACGGAGTATGCTATCGATTGTATTCCACGGAAAAATACCAACTCATGAACAAGCACTGCATTCCAGAGCTTATGCGTATCCCATTGACCGAGATATGCCTGTACGCAAAATCGTTTGATCCCCAAGCTGAGGTGCAAACTTTCTTATCACGTGCTTTGAATCCACCCTCGGGCATAATAGTACAAAATGCGATCAAGAAACTTAAAATCATCGGCGTCTTTACGGACGACGAACAGGTCACTGAGCTGGGCAGACATTTGGTTGAAATACCAGTCGATGTGCAATTGGGCAAGGCCATATTGTATGGCATATTCTTTAAATGCATTGATCCCATCATTACTATTGTTGCGTTCCACTCGGTAAAAGATCCCTTTACACTACCAACCGATCGTTCTTTGCAAGGACAAGCGTCTTTCCAACGCAAGTCGCTGTCCGGCGACTATTACAGCGATCACATGGGCATCCTCGTGCTGTACGATTCATACATGGCCATAAGGAACAACAAGAGAAAAAAGCAAGAGTTTTGTAACAAACTCTTCCTCTCCGAGCCCTGCATGGAAATATTTTGCGCAACAAGGCGGCAGATTCACGATCTGATTCTTAGCAAATACTCAATAACGCCAGACAAACAAACAAACAACTCGGATTGGAATATAATTCGATTGTGCTTGGTAGCCGGTCTCTACCCGAACATAGCACTTATCGATCGCAAGCGAATGTCTATTAAATCGGGTGCCGACAAACAGCTCATCCTTCAGCGAAGCTCGTCACTTAATCCACCTGGAAAGAAAATGTTGAAGGAATTCGCCAGCACGCTACCCTACGATTGGCTTGTCTACTATGAGAAATCCAAACTCTACAGCATGTACAGCATTAACATGAATACCTTAATCGCACCCGTTCTCATTGCTTTGCAGTGCGGACGTGATCACATAGTTAAAACCGATGGCAAGGATGATTCTGAACTAGAGCTGCAGAACATTGAACTCAACGACAACGAGTCGGATCCAATTGTTCGAAGAAGCATGCTGACTCTGGACAGCTGGATCAAGTTCGACATGTGCGAAAACGATGCCGAAGTTTTAATCACCCTGAGGAACTTTGTTCAGAATGAGTTCCTCAAGTTTCTACATCTGGGACATACCGAGTCCTCCGGCAAAGCCATCGGCTATGTTCAGTACCTACTGAACGCAGAACTCAACGAGTCTAATCTTCACCTATAAGCAACACCAAACAAGAATATATATTTTAATTTTATTTTATTTGTGGTACGTATTTTCATAAATGTTCGAGAAGTTAAAAAAAAATAAGTATTATATATAACATTTATTACATGCACTTTGTGTTACAAATTTATTGAACATTTGTCGGGATGCTTAGACATTTTATGGGCAAAGGGCATCATGTCGTTCTCATTATTATTACTATTACATTTTATTATATATATTTAATGTTATACGGTATTGTAAACAAAACAAAAAACAAAAAAAAATATTTTTCTTTTGAATTAATATGGCATTAGAGAAATGTGATTTTATACATAAATAAATATTAAATAAGTAGTGTCATTATTTATGCCTTTTCTTTTGATGTCGACACAATTTATGGCTGGGGTTTGTTTCAACCTCTGGGTGTAGATTTTGACAACAGTTCAATTTGTGAGAATTTTAGTTTTCGGAACTGTAAGGCCCACAGTTTTGCTCTAAGATGGTTATCAGATATTTAAGATGTAATTTGTATTTTTTCGTCACATTGATGGTTGGTTGGTTGGTTTAAGTGGCAGCAAAATTCCCTACAAGATGCACAAATAACGCATGAGCGCCGTTTTGAAACTACAAACAAGCAGAAGCAGAAGATGGAAGGGGGAGAAGGATGTTACAGGAGCTCAAAACCAGCCTGCGGAGTTGAGAAATTGAATTATTCTATTGAATTGGATATCATGGATGGCCGATAGGTCAACATAGAAAGGATTTCCTAGTGCCTAGGGCCGGACATTCACAAAGGAGGTGGAAAAACGTTTCACTCTGGTTTGTATCAGCGCAGCTACGGCAGTGGGAGTTGTAGGGGATGTCAAGCCTGGCTGCGTGAGTACTGAGTACCTAATTGCCGTAAGTTTCTCTCTTTACGTATAGCCCAGCGGAGGGAAGATTTCCTCCGCACGAGACACGCACATCAGAGCAGACCCACGTCTGGCAAGTTCATCGGCTTTTTCATTTTGCTCTATGTTCCTATGGCCAGCAGCCCAGGCGAGAGTGATTTCGAACCGCTGACACGCCCTGGGGGCCAACTATGTAATTCGATTTTACTTTCGATTCTATTCGAAAATAGGTCCGATTCTACTTTCAAATGGAACAGTTCTCTTTGAATGTTGAGTCGGAACAACTTTCGAAAAGAATCGAAAGTAGAATCGAATTACATAGTTGGCTCCCTGGTCTGTATCTCCCTGCATTCCACAACAAGCTTGGACTTGGTAGAAAAGATGGCCTTAATCGCAGCCTGACTGCCGACGAAGATAACTATTATTCTTCTGGATGTCTCTATGTTGAAAAGCAGTGTACAAACTACAATCCCCCTTAATTGCCAGTTCTTCTGCTTGGAAGACGCTGGATGTATTAGGGAGGCGGAAAGATTTTGAGATGTCTAATTCTGTTAAGAAAACACCCGCTCCCACTCCAGAGCTCATTTTAGAACCATCTGTGCAAACACATTGATCACTGAGCAATTTAATTTATACAGCCGCCTTCTTAACTTTAAGCAATTCAAAAGGAATCATGATATTTAACCTCTACTCAAAACGTGCGGTTAGCTCTTCAATCAGGCCAGGCTTCAAGTCCTAATTTTTTTTTTGAAAAAATATAAGAAATCCCTGCTTACAAAGATCTTTACCGCCGCTTAGCAAGTTATCAGCACTTCCCAAATAGCTGAAACTCCACTTCGGTAACAGATGTAGCCTCGGCAAGATCAGTGCTAAACAGCTCCTGATATCTTGTTACGCAAAGCAACATTCTGCGTACATTCGTAATTACGCTATTCAAGTCTCCTGTAAGTGATACCTGTCGAACTGCAACGGAATGTCGACTTGATTCAATCCTTGCTTGATTAAAATCGATTCCCTCACTAGTAGATCTCCCTACTTGACATAAAGGGATCGAACGTTTAATAATCTGAAACGAGAGGAAATTAAATAGCTGTATGAAAGAGCCTTGGAATCAAGGCGTCTTTCGATTGACGCACTGGTGAGCCAGTTCATCAATATAACCTTAGTGAATGTCGAATGCTGAAGAGTGCGAGATTGTCTCAAGAAAACGTCTCAATGTCTTCTAAAGAATTACATCTCCAAATGGGCCATAAAACATGGGGTGGGAGTCAATCCCCAGAAAACCGAACTAGCCCCCTTCACAAGGAAATACGAGATTATAAACTTTATCTTCCTTCTAAGCAAAGCTAAACTTTTTTTTGGTGCTTCTCCTGTAGCGAGACATGAAAGACTTCATGGCTCTTTTCTGCTGTAAGAAAACGTTTGTATCCTCTATGTATCCGTCGTCAGGACTATAGATACTTACACATGACTGCGCTTGGAAAAGCCATTCACTCCATCAACCAACTTATAGTCGTGTGCAGTGAACCCGTGTGTCTGGGGCCCTATAAGGTCTGCTTCAACTTCTGCTATAGGCATTATATTCCGCTGGACATCCATTGCAAACAAATTGTTGGCAAATGCGTTGATGTGGGGTTTGAAATGGGATCCGATGCTTCTATACTTATTGTTATTACGGTCCAAAACGGAAACTGAAATAAAGCATTTTTTCCAAGATCGAAACAGTATGATCTACATATTCGTTTTTTCTAATCACTTAGCGTGTCTTATCTAAGATATCGTTAATTTTGATGCAAGAGGTAAGTACCTACTACCATTTTTAACAGTTACCTTCAATGCTACTATTTGCAGCTTATCGCTCAACGGTTTTGTGAAACGTGGAACCAATATTTCCCAACGACAATTCACAATTGACACGGAAAAAACAAGACCAAACGAACAGTAAACAAGCAATAGGAAAGAACTAGCGTCCCTCCCCTCAACTTTTTTTGCATTTCTTTTAAGCACAATGATCTTTTAATCATACTTGATCCTAAGCGCTCCAACAGTTAAATAAAATTGAAGAGATACTTCATAAGGACATTACTGCAAATATTGTTGTCATTTTAGAAATAACCAAAACAATACATTCAACAAATTTTTGTATAATTTTGGATTATTATTATACAGGGTGTTTTTGTTTTTAGAGGTTGGTTTTTCGAATAGAACTGACATTTTGTGGTCAAATTTGGCAACTCTAATGTCATTTATGTTCAGTTTGGTTTGCCATTTCATCATGAACAGATTGACAAATGAACAACGCTTGCAAATCGTGCAAATTTATTTCGAAAATAATGGCTCTAGACTTGGCTTTATTCGAACCAGCCACATGCCCGAAATCATATTTAAACATTAATGGCATAAAATTATCCTTCAAATAAATCCAAATTGATGGACATTAAAACGATTTTCTTGTGTTTTATTTTAATTCGCATCGCACCCTTTATTAGATAAAATTAGATTTGAGAGTTGGAAGCAAGTTACCATATCACTTCAGCCAGAAGTGGGCCTATTGTGAATTCCTAGTAGGTCTTTGAGTGGGCTGTCAGATATGCCCTCTGCCTCAAGGTAGCTTTTACATAGATGGTGATGGCGTTATCTGATTAGGCAGTGACAGTGATACAGGATGTGTTCTGCTGATTCTTCGTCCTCGTTGCCTAGTCTGCAGGTATTTTCTTGAGTCATTCCCATAGTCATGGGGTGTTTTTTGACAATGTCCAGTATATAAAATCTGACTCCATTTTGCTTGTCTGTTACCTTCAGTATTAGTTCAGTAATGATTGGCCCTGTTTTAATGTAGAATTTAGCTGTGCTGATGGGCAGTCCACAGAATGGTTTTGGCATCATGAAAACTAATGCCGATCTTTTTCTGGCTAGTATATCTGCTAAATCAGCCCAAAACCCTACCGATACCGAAATCAAAACATTCACCTCTCAAATAGGTACTCACAAACTCAGGCAGTGTTGTATATCATTGGGATCGTTTTTCCACATTCCTATTGTTAAAGTTCCTATAACTTTCCCACAATCTTATTTTTGAACAATAAAAATATTTATAAATGCCTGCCGATCAGGATAGTCATGTTTTAGGTTCACAAAGAGGAGTTTTAAGGCTTTTTCTATTTTGTTCTATAATAATTGCTCTAAAATGCAAATTCTAAAATAAAGTGCACGACTGGGTAGCACGAAACTTGTTCGATCAAGTCAACAGTTTGGTAAAAACTCAGAAACTTAAATTTCCCACGACTTACGAAAATTGATTTGGTAAAAAGGTTTGTAAAATGAAGTAGACAAATTTTACTACACACTCAAATGCTGGCTTTGCTGTGGACCTGCGCCTCAACCAATACGCTTCTTCTGTAACGCGGTCTTTGGCTAACTGCCTCCAGTTGCGCACTCCAAGTTGGTTGAGGTCCCCTTCCACTTGCGCGCACCACCTAAGACAGACTTTTGAAAAATAATTGTGCTCTGATGTTAGCTTAGGAGTTTCGCACAATTTTCTCAAGAATGATGTCGAAAAAGTCACATGACGGCGCATCAAATTGTCTATACCCTTTTTTCCGACCTTTATAAAGCAGCGAGCGTTCTCCATCGTCATTCTGCACAATCTGACAAATTTGGCAGGGATGCCAAAATTAGAACTGAGTACTTTAGGTATAGCTCGTCTCCATAAACGCTGTCATATGTGGCCTTAAAATCGATAAACAGGTGGTGGGTATCGACTTGGACTTCTTTGGTTTTTTCCAGGATCTGCCGTAGTGTAAATATTTGGTCGATTGTAGATTTACTGGGCCTAAAACTCATAGGGACCAATCAGTTTGTTGACAAATGGTTTCAGGGGCTCAAACAGTACGGCAGAGCGGATCTTTTATGCGATGTTAAGGAGACTGATGCCTCTATAGATGGCGCAGTTTAGGGGGTCGCCATTTTTGTAGATCCGGCAAACATTGCTGAAGCATCTCAGGCACACTTTCAACTGACCAAATCTTGGAGAGGAGTTGGTGTATGCACTCTATAGCAAGTTATCCCGCGCGGACGGAAGTCTCGGTTGTTTCTTCGAAATATTTATTTATGCACGACAAATAACAAAAATTATGGGTACAGAAGGGCAATATGAAAATACAATACGCAGTAAAAAAGAGAACAGTTCGACAGCAAACTGCATCCTTGTGAGGCATCCCCAGCGAAGTATCCCGCAAACGATTTATCATTATCGAAATGTTTCTATTACCAAAAAAGTTATTGGTTGTTGGAGATAGCTGCTGTGCAAAGAGGAACAATTACGCCAGCTGGTCGGTGCAATGCAAAACAGATTTTATCTTAAACGTAATGTTAGGCTTTCACTTCCTGAAGCTGTACAAAGTATACGTTAATCAATGGGGAACTGTGTCAAATTAGCCGGCCGAAATCAATCACACAAGATTCCAATTTATCTTTAAGCTGTCACAGTAACACATATACCTATTCATTATAAATAAACTTACTGAAATTGGCATCGTCAAACTACAATAATTGTTTTTTTTTTTGCTTCGCTTCAAATTAGTTTCTCTAGATACGATTTCGATTGAAAATAAGTTTCGTTTTTTTTCTCTATCGCATATATTATGTGGGTACCTACTTAAATGGCCTTGGCATTCATTATCTTTTTAACAAATTATTGGAGATTGGAGAAATTGATTTTACTTTTTATTGGAGTAGCTGTCATGTTATACAAAAAAAAAAAAAAAAGCCACGCTCTGAATGGCCTTATTAAGCCGAAAGATACAGCGATCAGCCACAGAGAATAAAAGTGCAAATACAATACCTTTCCATACTAAATTAATAAGTTTAAAACAATCAATTTCGATGCTAAGCCGATAGATTGCTCTTCTGTTCTATTGTCCACTGTTTTGTGTGGTAGGCGATGCCATAAATGATAAATGGGTGAATACTGCCTTATATAAAGTGGAGTGGCATTTTATGTATAATATGTCAAATTAAGCTGTGATATTTGTAAATATTTATGTTTTTACTTTCACCGAGCACTGAGACGTGTTGGTGGTTCTTTTAGTATTATTTTTTGTGTGGTCGTAAACAAAAGCCACCCTTTCTGCCCAGGCAAATATTTACATTTCTTTCTGTACAACAAATATGCATTTGAGTTTAGGCTTAATCGGTTTGAGTTTGAAGTATCGCTTATGCAGCCACTTAATTACTTTCACTTGTTTTTGTACTCGTAGGTCTATGTATACTAAAACGTTAATTAGAGAGGCAAAGTAATAAAACAAGAGGTTCTTTAAAAATGATCCATCTTTGTGAAGCCTTCGGCACAGCTACACTAATTAACGTTTAATTTTCTTCTAAGCTTTATGTGGAGAGTAGGTAATGTATGATATTATGAGTAATGACGCGGAGTTATTGAAGCCATTAAAAGTAGTCATTTAAGCAAAATAAAATCATGCGGTACACTGATTGCATTTTTTAACCACTAGTTTCAAAGTGCAGTTCAAAATAGCTCACGGTATTCAACGTCTATTTTAGCAAAGTTAAGTACCTACACGAAACTGCTCTTGCCATATTTGTAAATAAAGTGCACGACTTAATCGCAAGAAACTTTCCCGTTCATCAAAAGTTTGGTTGAGCTTTTCTATTGTTTATGCCAGTTTAAAGTTCAGAAGGAACCGGTTCATAAAATGAGTGTGTAGTTTTAAAAAAAAATCTGAGATGGTAGTAGGTATACATTATCAAATAACAAGCACCCCTATCGGGAATAATATTTCCCGATATTCAGCAATCTGATTTACATTGCTCACAAGGGAAACATTTCCATCGAAATTTACTCGCGATATTCCTGAATGTGAGTCATTTCTCATTTATTTATTTGCAAGATCTTGTTCGAACTTTTTAGACGCCTAATGTAATATTTACAAGCGCTTAAATATTACAAGATTTTTGTGTACAAGGACAAGCGTATCAGGCTGGTTTTAGGTGTCTAATTGGAGGTTAGGTTTACATAGATATAATTAATTTTTAAATTTGCATTCGCGCAGTTATAAACTGAATATATCGATGGACATTGGACATGTGTGGGGCTGCAAATAAATAAAGTGCGCGCTTCTAAAACTTTAACTAAGAACTTGGGGTATCTAAATTTAGATCCCATTACATTTCGTGGCTGACTTATTACAGCCTTCTTTATTCTATGCAGAAGAACTCGGCTCTTTTACCCCACTGGACTAGTTTTAAACTTAGCTGCTGCTGTGAAGTCACCAGTCCCATCTCAATACTGCAATCTCAGTGAGCTGGAAAAATTCATGGATCTATTCTATATGGATTGTCCTTTATTTTGATCAAAAAAGAGTCTCTTATTTCTATGTCCATGTCTTAAGGCGTGATTATGGAATTGGTACTTGTAAAATAAGGTTATTTAAAGTGAAACGATCTTCTTTGCTCATTTTCGGAACAAAATGACATAACACAGATTGCGTTGGAGGTTTAACTGATGGACGAATGTTGCAATATTGCTATGCAATTACAGCTTTTGGTTTCCTGGGTCGATAATCCTGGATACGAAATGCTACGTTTGTCTTATAACTCTAGGTCCAGATCAAGATTTAATCCGAAAACATCGAATGACTGACCACTGGAACAAGGATTACCTGAACCGTTAGCCCCCCCCTTAATAATCGACTTTTGAAGGCAACTGACTATTAGCTAAAATGCTATTTATACTTCTTAAATGCGGAAATTATAATTTAACATTATCAAATTAACTTGTCTTATCAAATTAAGCCATATTAGTGAAAATTATGAAATTATCAGTAGTCAGTCGGTAAGGCTTAGTACTGGAACAGCCAGATAATGATTTTAATTATACATTATACATAGAAGAAAAAGTTTTGTTAATATAGAAAAAGTAAGCCACATTATCAAAACAATGCAAAATAAATACAAAAGGAACCAGTATATTAGAGCACTATGGGTATTGGGTATCTTACTCAAAATTATGAATGCTATTCAGTACTCGTAAACAAAATCAAATTAATTTGCTTCTGTTGGCCTGACGGACAATTTGAACTGTAGTGATAAATGCTTTCAAATTGAAAGTTAGATGAATTTAAATACCATTGACTGCAGAGGGGAGGTGCGGAGGTGTTTATCTAAACAAGAACTCTTGGACACTCTTCAAACGTGTTTTCTGTACCAATTCTTCGTGATTTCTGTTTCGTCAAACAAATTGCATAATTAATTCCTAAATCTTTCATTAGCAAAATGTCACAAGCAGTGAACAAATTGTTTACTCCACCATTTTGATTTTAAGGCCGGAAATGTTGTAAGGTAAATTATTTAATAGATATGGCTGATCAAAAAAATATTATTTTGTCTCTAAAATATCCAAGAAAACGCTAAAAGCTGTAAAATCTATACAAGCAAAACCGAAGTTTATCGTGATTGCGGATGCTTTCCTTTTTTGCCGTGCTAGATATTTATAAGGACCAAACAAGTCCCTTTTTTATATAATTTTTACTTTATCGGGACCTAGGAATTTTTACTGAGCAGTCCAGCACACTAAACACTGAACAACCGTGGTCGAACTCCGTGGGATGACACTGTAAAGAGCTAGGCATATAGTAGCATCACAGTTTGCATTTTCAAGGCGTATATTGTAAACTGTTGTAGTTCGTTAATGAGCCGAAATTGACAGGGACTGCCAACTTCTATAATTTCTTGTAAGAAGTTAGAGTCTATCAGTTGTATAACATTAAACGCGGTCTTTGTGCAATTAACCACTAATCACAAACTAACTGCATGTAGTAAATGCACAATGTCCGACTTAATAAAACTACGAGCTGCTTAAAATTATCAGATTAAGTGATTACCATTATTGCTCATTACACTCAATCAGAAGTAAATTTGTTTTTAAATAATTGCTAAGTATCTAGTGAGCTATAACCGACTGAAGTCTGCACATTTTTGTTTGAGTCTATCTGTCGTTTACTTTCAAGCTTAACCGACTATGCATTTTGAAAAGTAAAAAAAAATGTAATCAAAGCGTAAGTGCCAATAAACTTTTTTTGCGATTTCTGCAATCCATTGAGTTGGTTAATCGTAATTTTTAATATTAATTTGTTATTCGGTGAATTTGGGGAAAGCTCCATTTTATCTTTTTTTTCCTTCCAATAAACATGTTCTGCTTATGATTTCTCGGTTTTACTGTGTGCAGCTGCTTTTTTTTTTTTGTTATAATTTGTATCTGTTTTCAACCACAATTGCGGTTGCGCTTGGGATAACATTTGAAATTTAATGCAGCTCATGACTTTACTCATCGGTCGTCATTCGCAGTACGAAAAAATTGTCTTTTCTGGTGTGGAACAGTGGATAAAGAACCGAAACCGTCATGAAAACATCAAAATAATGAAAGTGGATGCTTTCTAATGATTCGGATGTCACTTTGGGAATTATGCTTTACTTTCAGCGTTAGATATCGAGATATTAGCTAGATGTTCCTGCATAATGAGCCGTATGTTAACTAATAATCATTTCTAAGTGAAAGGGGACCTTTAAAAACTGAAAGTGTGCAAATGGAGGTTGTTAGCCAAAGAATGCGCTAATAGGACAAGAGTGCACTCTGATATGTTAAGAAGGTACATTTTATTTTGTGCTTAAATTAAGAAAGCGTGCAGCTGCTGATTTTTACTTGCTCAGGGTAAAGTTAGTTTTTCTTACAAAAATATCAGTGTTTAGGATTTCACCCCTCTTTTTGTAAACTCGTTATGGCTTTGAGGCTGTTCGTATAGGTACTAAGCTCTGTGGCCAAAGTGACTGTGAGTGGACCTTATTTTTATACCCCAAGTCCCCAAGGCGAGATCGGTGAACCTAATTAAGCTTCAAAATGGTTGCTACTTCATATTATGGTTTTACAAAAAGATTTTACACACTTTGTTGAATTTCACTGAGCGGATTTTATTAACACCATTTTTCACAGCTTCACACGTCACACCCCGAAAGCAAAATTGACACTTTTTATTTGAATTTAAATTTAATGGTAACTATTTCTCAAAATGATATTGTAGTTTTATTAGGCCTGCGTGTCCACACAGCGGCAGCCTAGACTCAGATCGATTAACTGTAGATTTAAAATGTTTGTGAATTTTTTTCAAAAACGTTTTTTGGCTAAGCAGTCAATTTGCAAGTCCTATATGGCTCCGTGTTGTTTCGGGAGACCGAGTCCTTTAAGTGCATTCATACGAGTCCTTCAAGTTCATTAATACTTTGGATCTCTTCATTCTCACTGACTGCTTCTTGAATTTCGGGCGTTTTAGTCCACGCAGTTCACCAGCGAAAACGTCCCCTGCGAAAGTAAGGGCGCAAATTTTCCTCTACCCATATCGATGCCGCGCAAATTCACCCACTACTTAATCGATACAAAAAGACCGCAAAAAGAAAAAGTCTGAAGGAAAGAAAAATCAATCACAGAAAGGAAGTGGGATTGTGACTGTTTCACCCGCTTTTTTATGCAAAAAACGCTGCCACTTCAATTTTCCGCCTTTTTTAGAAAAATTTCGAATTTTGTAATTTTCCACACAATTTTATTAAATGTACCGCTTTGTGCGATGCAACACAAAACGCACAACAAAAAACGTCGACGGCGAGGGCTCCGCAAATGGTGTAATAAAAATTAAGTGATGTCACTTCTCAATTTTACATAAACTATACGTGTAGCGCAAACAAATTCTGCTATAATTAAACGAAGTACTCATACTCACGCTTTCATGGCTGGCTAATTTAAAGTTTATACTGTTTATATAGCGTTTAGGTTTTTATTTTTTTAAGGGTCGTAAGTAAGTAAGTAAGTAAGTAAGTAAATACGAATTTGCCCATGCAAACAATAAAATAAGGGGTGCATGGCCTGAACGTATGGAAGCTAAGTAATAACTGAACATTCCATTTTAGGGTACAGTATGCATCTATTACTATTCGGAATTCAAGTAATCAAACACTATTTAATAAACAAATTTAATCAAAATAATGTAAATAATTAAATTTAAAAATAAATGCAAGTTTAACACCTTGTTTCAGTTTCAGAAAAACTATTCAGTTTAATTTCGTTATTCGTTTTGCTGTTACATTTGCGATTTGACCCCGGTCACAACAATATTGAGCATGTTTTTATTCCAATAATTTGTATGCCTCGGCTTCCCTGGGGGGCGCGAATGCGAGATGTCCAATTTTCCATCACTCTGGCGATGGCGTGGGTTATGTTAACTTTGAGAGCCGCTTCAATTCTAGGCTTATTCATAGACCGCGATTTCAGAAAACCCCACAAGAAAAAGTCTAACTTCCATATGAGATGACCATGCCCTCGAAACCAGGATTTCCAATGTGGCGGAGCTGTTTGGCAGCGCGGTCCTGTTGAAATGAAATGTCGTGTTGGTAATCAA
Source organism: Cheilosia pagana (assembly GCA_936431705.1). Lineage (NCBI taxonomy): Eukaryota > Metazoa > Arthropoda > Insecta > Diptera > Syrphidae > Cheilosia > Cheilosia pagana. The sequence continues at coordinate 25,079,133 of OW386168.1, read as the reverse complement.
AGCGCTCACCGTTCACGGTGATGGCCTGGCCAAAGTCGGTCTCATAGAAAAATGGGCCTCCAGCCGAAAATTCGCACCAAACAGTGACTTTTTCGGGATGCATTGTACGCTCTTGGACCTCATGTAGATCGCTTTCGTCCCAAATGCGAAAATTTTGTTTGTTGACATACCTACTCATCCAGGAATGGGTCTCCCGTAAAATGGACGAAGCGCGCGGAACGTTGCCCGAACAGAACACCCGTTTTGATAAATAAGGTCAAAAAATACATGGATCAGATGGGAGCCGATATATCTTTCAAATTCCCCATATATCGGCCAGAATATGAATCTGCGTCTGGCAGTGCTGTCAAAATTGTGCCATTTTCGAGTTTAGATAGAATATACTTTAGCAGCGCAGTGGCTTAGTGGTAGTGTGTTGGGCTACTAAACGAGGAGTACCCGGTTTGAATCCCGAAAGAACCAAATTACAATTTTAGGTTTTTTTCCACTGCGCCACCTCTCGCGAACGTCTGACAAATATCCGAGAGTAAAACTGTCATAAAAGAGCTTCTCAATTAGCCCTTTGGACTCGGCGTAAAATTGTAGATCCCTTCCATTCGTCCCAAAAAATGAAAACCCACACAAAACGAATGATTGTGAGAAGCTAGGCATTGGGTCCCACAGACCTGTCACGCCAAAATATTTATTTATTTATTTTTTTATACTTTGGTAGTAATTCTGAAAGAAAGTAATTGCAGTTTCGTTCAACAAAAGTTAAAGGATAATTCATTTTCTGCGAGTTAATAAAACACGAACACGATTTTTCTTAAGAATTTTATTTTATCGACTTCAACTGTGCGCGACCGAGTTATAATTTCAACGCGGTTTGAAAAATACTTTGCAACGCTTATACAAAAATATAAGTAGGTAACTACATATTTTGTTTTTTTTTTATATAGGTACATATAATTATTTTGACTGGAACGTTGATCTTTTGCTTTTACAACGTAAAAGAGCATTCAATCGGAAAAAGTTTTAGTTTTTTCTTCTTTGAAAGCACTAATATGAAGTTTTCAAAATAAATAGTAATTTGCTGTTGAAAGAAGTACCCACTTGTAAAATAAAACAATTTCAAAGCTCTGAGCACTGGAAGCGCGCTAACCACCTTTACTTATAGTGACTTTGACTAGATTGCTTGAAGGCAATAGCTGCTTATACTTAAACTGTATTTGGGGTCATTGATCTCTTGCCTTAATTACGATACTTACAGGAATTGTTCATAAATCCAGATTTCGGTCAGATGTCGATGGTTGAAATTTGAAAAAAAAAAAACTATTTCGCAACACAGCCTATTACACTGTAGAATTCCTTGTCTTACTTGGATCTATCACTTTCACTGAACGCAGATGTTGTTGCTTCAAAAACGAAATAAACCACCGACTTGTTGTTATAACTTCACGCTTACTATATGCAATTTAACAAGTCTCAATTATTGGGTTTGCTTATCCACATAGCTTTAGGTATTCCACCAGGCGCTGCCAACAGAAAGGGATTATTTTTAGGATAATCTGCAACTACACACTGCAATTGCACCTTTTCGATGATTACACTGATTATTCGTTTTTCACGTCTCACTGAGTTAAAGCCGACTTAGCGCAAAAATATTTAATAATATTCAATTACTTATAAAAACAAAAAAATGTTTATTTATAGCTGGCATGTTCAACAAACAGACCGAATCAATTTAGTTATTATTGAAAGAAAGTTGCGAAATATTATATTTATTGTTATAATGAAGAGATTATTATTTTATCCTCGTTTGTGATAATAATCCGTTCACTGCACAAATTCCAATCAATAGCACTTTTGAAATTCGAATTTCCGTTTAAATAATTAGCGCCAAAAAAAATGAATAGTATAGGTAACCGTTTTGTAATCGATACTTATTTCCGTTTCCTTACAGTTTAGAAGACTGCAATGGCGACACCGAGCAGAAGAGCCGAAAGAAACAACTCGCGATCCGAAGAAGTGCGCCAGCAAAATGCTGGAGAAAGATAATACCAGGGTAAGTAATGGCTCAAAACTATTCAAAAAGAAACAGTCAACCGAATGGAAAAGAAAGATATACCTACTTGTAGTGCTCTCGTGACGTCGATGTAGATCAACATTGCACGAACAGATGGTAAGAAATTTGTGTAGGTATATGTAGATAGATGGTGCAGAAAGAAAAAGAAAACAAAATATCCAATGTTTATGAGCAGCGTAACAATGCTGTCATTAGAGGTAATCTTGAATGACGTTATTAAAATCTTTTGATCAGTTTTGGTTGAATTACATATGTAGCATTATGAAAAATATTGGGTTGGACACGCATAAAGAAAATGAAAGTATTTACTTATGATTTAATTGAATATACCTACCTAACCTATGTGGATACTACATTTTCTCATAGATGCTTGAACTTGAAAACATCAACATGTGACAGAAATGTCTGTTAAACTTTTAAAACTGCTGGAGAGTCTCCAAACTGAATTATGTCCTTGGCTTTTATAGCCAACAGTTCAAGGGAGCGTCTCAGGATAAGTTTCAGAAAATTTAACAAAAGTATAATATATCCCGAGAGGGCCAAATTACATCTTAAGGTTTTTTTCCACTGCGCCACCTCTCGCGAACGTCTGACAAACATCCGAAAGTAAAACTGTCATGAATGAGCTTCTCAATTAGCCGTTTGGACTCGGCGTAAAATTGTAGATCCCTTCCATTCGTTCTAAAAATTGAAAACTCACACAAAACGAATGGTTGTGAGGAGCTAGGCCTTGGGTTACATAGACCTGTCGCGCCAAAATATTTATTTATTTATTTATTTACTATTTCCGTAACAATTTCTATTTATGTATTTTCAATCTAATAAAAATATTTGGTGGAGTTATTGTAGACCGTTTGACGGATTGTGTGCAAGAAAATGGTCTGCCAAGTGAATCTTAAGCGAGGTTAACAAAAGGCCACCCCACGCGGGACGTCAAGTATCACAGCTCAATAAATAAATAAATAAATACATAAAACATGAAATTATTTTAAACATTACGGAAGTCCGTGAATAAAATTTTCTTGAAAACATAATCTTGCCCATCCCACGCTAACCGCGGTTGGAGTCTGCTTCGATTGTGTATCAAAATAATTGCTCCAAAACATTATGGAACATTCAATCTCTGGAATTGGCTTCTGAAACAATTTATATAAACTGGAATAGCAAAAGCCATCTACCCTTACTTTCCGTACCTGCGTTTATAACACTTTGGTTATGTTCTTGAGCCAGTAGGATGATTTGATTGCATACTTTAATCCAATATTCATGCTACTTCATACTTTCAGGCTGTATTTGAGAGCACAGACACACACCACAAATATTTAACTTTTAACTGTCATAAAGTATATAAAAATACGCAACGTTTGAAGGATTGAACTTGACGCACGTTATGAAAAAATCAAATAAAAATAATTGTAGATTAGTGTCGCTGGTTTTAGATTTCTTTGATTGGGATTGTGAATTGTGATATATATATCGATATCTTAGAAATACCTATACTATGTGAGAATTCAGAGATTCGTTTTTAAATTTGCATTGAAAGTTGTAAACTTAATATGCCAATGGACATGTGTGGGGCTACAAATAGGTTTACCTGGGGTCGAATCGCGTCTTCCGTGATCGAGCATTACGTTCACGGAATTAAATTGATTTACATGTGGAACAAAAACAAATTAAATTACGTACCTAATGCTCGTTCACGGATGACGCGATTCGACCCCAGATTGAAAATGGTGAAAAGGGGGACATTGCGAGTTTTCTAGGGTTCAATGGGGACAATTATTCAAGAAGGGGGATAAAACATGTTTTTGAAAATTTTTACACCAATGTAAGAAAAAGTAAATAAAAATAAGTTTTAATTTTTATAAGAAAAAAAAAAACAAACTAAATTTAAATACTATAAGTTAAATATAAAAAACACGATTTATTCATACTTTGAAATGATTTTGAGCTTCAAATAAAATCTTTTTAAAAATACTTAAGGAACGTTTTTTTTAATGATTCTGATTGAATATTTTAAAAAGGGGAAAAGGGGTAGCTTATATATAAGAGGGAACAAACAGCATTTTGGTTTGAAAAAGCGGGACGTCTCGTAGCCCTAGCTACAAAAGGACGAGTACGGAACCTAAGCGGTTCCAATTTTAAGGTGCATCGTGCATGTTTAATATGGTTACAAAAAGAAGAAGTGCGTAGTATTTTTGTAGCTTTAAATGGATTTTTATTGGGAGCCAGATCATTTTTCAGAAATAGATATAGGTATCTACGGTTTTATTTGCATTTTTTTTTAAAGAAAAACAATGTAAGCAAAAAATAGTAATTCTCAAAATACCATAATTTAAACTGAGTTGCCTATAAAGTTAAAAATTACCGTTTTCGAGATAAGCCCAGTTTTAAAAAGTACCTCAAAAAACGTAAAAAAGTATCCCCGTACTGCATGCCCCAGAAGACTAAATCCTAAGCTTGAAACAAGTCCGTTCAGCCGGACAGACGGACAGAATTGCGAGATCCACTTTTTTGACTTCCTCTATCATCGTTATGTCAGAATCGATTAAAGTCTCGAGTTCGAAATTTTGTACGAATACAATATCTTTCTCTTACTACGTATACGAGAAAGTTAAAAAGCAGTTACTAAGAAATAAAAAAACGATTAGAACATTTTGCAAGAATTTCACATGAATTGATTTTTTATCAATCTTATAAAATTTATTTTTTTAAACTTTTTGTTGATAAAGTATAAGTGAGTCTGACAGGGAACTTTAAATTCAATTAGGTACTTATCTGCAAGATTTCTTATCACGTCAGAAGGTATTATCGTTGCACTCTATTAGGGACCTGTTAACTGGAGTCTGACAAAAAAACACTGGCGGTATTAAAATAAAATAATAAAAATTTCCTTACACCTAATACTACCCTTAAGACTTTAATTTGACAAAGTTGAGTCGTAAAAGCTTATGCAAATAACCAAACTAGGCCTTATCAAGTAAATACTAAAAGCCTCACCTATATTTCATATCTTATAGCTGGGAAGTTCAGTTTGTAGACGAAAGAAGCTATTCAAAAGGGCTCTTCTTATATAAGGTTAAGGTTAACTGGAAAATTGAAGCTCTATTCAAAATACCAACCTTTGGAGCGGCTTACATTTCTACTACTTTTTCGCCTATAGGTACTATTGTAATTAAGCTTTTATCAACTAGGGCTTACTTACAATGTCACATTCAGAAGATAATCTATTTGATTTAATTTTGTAGTAGGGCTTATGCAACTACTTGTTGAATGACTTGTCACAAATTAAGGTTTTGTTTGTATCGTCCCAACTGGTTTCATTGATATCATAATTCCTCGAATTGCACCAGACAACAATGTTAAGTCTGTCCATCGAATTGAGGATGATTAAACGACAACCATTGCATTGGCCACTCCATTCGACTTTCATTCTAGTCATGCAGACTTTGTAACATTTCAAAACCATGTGAGTTGTAAAATGCCAAAGCTCTATGTATGGATTAAATTGCTCTAGCTTTTTGGGCCGATGTGCTATAGTAAGGCATTTACGCATGGCTGCATCTGTATCTTTACAATGTAGTTCCACATCTTTTATTACTTTTTTGCCGCAACCAACACAACGAATAAGTCTGCAAGCCGTTAAATGACGCTTCTCATAGAACTGCTACAAAGTGCAACATAGTAATATCTAACCCAGTAAAACGGCAATTTGTTTTACTTTTACAAGAAAAAATCAATTACCAAAATATGTGAAAGCCTTATAAGATTAGAACTTGAATCAAAAACCTTGAATCCATTTCAAAGAGGTTGACTTTGTAATGGTAGATAATTATTTAACGTGGCCGCACTTGATAGTGGACTAAAATAAATTGATCAACGCCAATTATGCTAACAAAAAAAGAGCATTGTAAATGACGTTGATAAAATTATACGCATTGAAAAGCGGTTAGATTTGATATACGATTTTCATTAAAAGGAAATGCGAAACTGATATCGTTGAAATGGAGAACGCAAATGCAATAGATGAATAATTATACTAGTCAACCTTGATTGTAGGGAAATTCAAGGTTTTAGTGGCATATGTCAATATCAAAAGAAATAAAAGAATTTCTTATTTATAAAGGGTGAATATGAATAGAAAACAACAAAGGTGTTAGACTTAAAATTGTTTCATTATTTAAATGCTGCCGGCACAGCTTCGTTGACAGTGCATTAAGCGGTCGGTCCATTTTTTGATGACTCTGTCCACACTCCGACATGCCATAGACCGCAATAAACAGTCAATCTTTGTGGATGCATTGATACTTGTAGGTTGTGTTCACTCCCATAACCACAATTTTACCCTGTTGACATTGCTGTTGAGCCGAATAAGGCGTCGGTCGTCGGGAAGAAGATTTTTTTTTAAACAAACGCCCAAACACTGAACTTACGGCCGGCGTTGACTGTGGTCGTCCAGCTTCAATTCTTGTGTCAGCATAATCTTGTATGGATGTAGGCCCAAACCCAACCGCGAAATAAGCCGGGCAGACTGTGTGGCATTGTCCAGTTCAGCTGATCAGGTCTTCTTTGATGTCGCTACGGCGAAATTCGGCAATGAGAGACGTCTGTCAGTGCATTTCTGTTCCCAAAATATGGTAACACGCGTTGACTACAATACATTATAATTCGCCCGTGTTGTAAATTGACATACCGACAAGTGACAGGTAACAACTTGTAAACTCCCAACTGGACAATTGTCAAATTTTTGACCATTAGAGTTCTAGCATAAATTGAAATTTTCCTTTCAGTAAAATTTTGCAATATAGCGAGAGTAAAATTAAGCTGTCAATCAAGTTCAAATTGCAAGTAAACAAATTTGGAAAATCAAACAAAAGTGACGTTCGACAAAATTCGGAATCAAGCGAATTAAAGACTGAAATTATATTTTTTCGTTGCAAGACGTGCCAGACGTCGGACAATCAAAAGAATTTCGTAAAATTGTAAAAAATTAACCATCACTTGTCAATTTCTCATCTCTAAGAAATTATTTCAATAAAAAGTTTAATTTACTTTTGTGATAGATAAGCAATATAAAGACTTTTTGGGGGTACATAATGTCCAATTGCAAATTTTGAGAGACTATTGATTGAATTTGATTCGATATGCTAAATTTAATCAGCGCTATTAAGCAGTGATTGAGAGACATAGTTCACTGACACTCAGTGCAAAAAATCGCTAGAAGTTACTGCACCAAAATCCAATAAAAATATCATCGCTAGCTGCTATTTTGTTGTCATACGTTATTCAAGCTCTAAACCACATCTGGAGCTGGATAAAGAACTTGTTCAAACAAATATCAAAAAAGTTTACTATATGCCTTATGCTTCGTTCGAGAAAACTTAGTTGGCCGATATTTTGTTTTTATTAATAAAGCTGAATATCTTTTGTTAAAATTGATAAATTATATTAAATAACGCAATTGCGTGTAAAACTCACTCGACACCTTAAACAGCAATTTGCCACAAGTGACAGATGAGAAATTTTTATATAAACAATAATTATGTCGTCTGTAAACATTTAATAAAATATGTCAGAAACATTTGGAGAATTGTCTAATCATTATGAAACTGGACTACAAATTCTCCTGGCTTCAAATATAAAATCAGAGACTTTAAAGCTTTAGAGTTCCTTACCTTGCTGGCTAAGCAGCTTAAGCTTCATCTGGTTGGCACGGTAAAAAATTATTTTTATTACAGTAACAGACTGATGCTAAGAAGAACACACTGTAACTACAAAAAGGAAAAATAAGCCACTTTTGGATATGCTTGGACTTATAAAACGGTCCTATAAGTCGAGTGCTACTTTTCTAACACTTATAAGCTAGTGCCCTCCTTTCGTATCTACAAATTAGTATCATAACAATGCATAGAAAATATTTAATGAAAATGTTTAGCCGGCAGGTATGATATTGATGTGTCATAGTCAGAGGAAACATGCAAGCAGACCTTGACTGTGAACGCGCATAAATTAAAGAATTAAAAAGCCGGAAATAGGTTTTAATTTCGGGAAAACAGAACGCATTTTAAACAAATTGTGAAGGTTGTTTTCTTTTGCTTCTAGATCATTGTCAAATCATTTGACCAACGCAGCGTGAGAGAAATAGGTTCCCACTGCAAGAGTGAAACAGAGATAAACCAACCACTAGAGCACACCAAACAGAGTACACACCTAAACTATTAACTGATGAATGATTTGTCTATACCTAAGCGGCAACTTCAACAGTCCACCCAAGCCCATCTAGTTTTCTGCAATCCACCAGATACCTGTTCGCAACCTACTCACAGCTCAGACTCAGATGAGATACCTATACTAACTTTGAAGACCGACGACGGCAGCGTCGGGTTAAACATCAGACATTCTCATTGAACTTGCTCAGTTTAAATCTAGACGCGAAACAAGACTTTGGCTTCGGCGAGCGGCTGACATTCACTATCGCAGCCACACGTGGTCTACAACAGGGCTCAGAAAAAATAGTATAAATATATATCTTAGTTGCAGAGACAGAACCAAAGATGAAATAAGAATGACCGTATACAGTGTAATCGTGCAAATAATACTCATTTGTCATTAAGCCGCTGAAAATAAACAAACTAACCATGGCAGTCGTTGTTTATTCAAAATCGCAAGAAAATTGCGCTGAAGAAGAAGGCACCGACGAGGAACTTATATCCAAGGTTAATATAAAATGCTAAACGAACAATCACATACACATTTAAGTTCACAAAGAAGTGTTAACAAATTAATAAAAATAAAACTTGTTATAAGCATTCTAATAACTTCGAGCCCATACATACTAGTGATTGTTTTAATATCTGTTATGGCAGTTTCTAAGTGGTTATTCTTGATTTTAATTATAACTGTTATATACTCGTATATATAGTTGTGCGGGTAGTCATAAACTAGAATACTTTTTCACATGGGGTGTTTCTCCAACTAGTCGCCGTCGCCGTCTTTTCAATAACGAAAACGAAACTGCATGTATTCGCAATGACGTCGTCGCACGCCTAATTATGCAGTTTTGAAGCCTCGAATAGTGCACAGCAACCAATACTGCAATTGAGGTCATTGGCGTTGATCGCTATGCTTTAGTAATCTAGTTACTAAAGTTTTAACAATTCGTCGGCGCGCTTAACTGTGTGTGACTGCCGTTTGGTATCATCTAAATTATTTTATGCATTATTCGTTGGCTAATCTGTAAATTTAATTAATCGTGACATCTCTTAAAACATTCCAATTTGGTGGTGAGGTTCATTTTAATATGACCTCCCTAGATCAAGGTGCCTAGTGTTAACTTCCCGAAAGCATTAAGCATATAACTTACAAATTGAGTGATTCATATTTAAATAAGAAAAATAGTCTTAAAAGCCTAACGCAATTCATTTTGTTTTGGTCAATATTAAAAGTAGGGCAAATCACCTATTTTCACCTTGAGAACAATTCTAAACTACCCATCCGACAATAAAACGAAGCAATGTCCCATGACGACATTTAAAGTGACTAGCTGCAACTCAAACGTGTATTTAAATACGCTCCGTGAGTTTAATGTTCGTTGTTCATGATTAAAATGCTGCTACTCGTTGTGGTTTTATAACATAGTTACCTTCTCTCGCATACAGCAAGAAAACTACATTGACACATGTCATTTCTGTCAAAAAAAGACAAGGAAAACATTCTACTAAATACAGTAGGGATTCTTCGCATATACACACAAGAATTTTGTCGAATTATTCAAATTTAATGTTATTTGATGTTTCTGTATAATTTTTGAGGCCTTATTTTTAAGATGATGAGGTTGTGAAAAAGAAAATGGAAGAAAAGGATAGTGGTTTGTTTGTTCAATTTTATTTAGTTTGTTAAACACAATGTATCAAATTGAAGTAGAGGCCTCGTTAGACTATATTTCGACGTACATTTTTAACCGCCGCGTTATGTGTCAAAAGGGAAGAGGGCAGCACACATCGTACATATATGTTTTGGCAGTTCACTACATTTTTATATTTTTTGTAATTTGAATTTGGGAAAATTAAATAAACTCACAAAAAGCAACTTCCATAAAAGTGAAAAGTTATTTATGATATTGAGCAAGTGGAATAAAGGCCTCGTCAAACAGAGCGCGTTTTAACGCGCCGTTCTACCGCCGAGTTTCACTGCCGCGTTGTAATTGTAATATACTGAATAACGTATCCACCGTCACACAGAGCGCGTTTTCAACGCTGAGTTGAATTCACCACGGCGGTGAAACGCGGGGTTGTGAAAAATTACAGATTATTTTATTACGCGGCGCGTTTAAAATAATTTTTCATGATTTTATATCCTAAAAAACGGAAAAATTAATCGAATGTGTTTAAAATTACCCATATTTGTACGTTATGTGTGAGAATCGTATACAAATGCAGTTTTAAAGGCTGAGATATGGGAGGAAAAATCAAAATAATTTCTCTTTTTGTAAATTTTGTGCACCTAAATCCTTTTTCTTTTTAGGGAATTACATACCACGGCAAAAAAAGCAATAATTCTTCCTCCGAGCTGCTTGACATTTTTTTAGACAATAAAAACCAAGAGTCATGGACATTAATGAGATCTTTCTGTTTGACGTCCTCTAACAAGGCGGTTAGAACGTTGCGTCAACATTATTTTACCGCCGCTTAAATTAATCTCACCGCGGCCGGCGTTAAAAACGCGTTCTGTTTGACGAAGCCTTAAGTTAGCAGAGCACAGTGCAACTTCGACAATCCGGACACATATAGTTTTATTCTCTGTCGGATTATCGGGTTGTCCGGTTCATAGAAGTGGAAGTTTTTGAAATAATCCAAGTGAATTAAAACATTAGCTTACCCTTTGCAGATATATTTATGCAAAAGCGAAATTAATATTAAATACAGTCCATATTTTTATGTATATGAATTTATGAACATTTGAGATAAATTTTTTAATTTTCTCCCTATTATTAATAACGTCGCATATCGTTGATTTGGGAACATTGTATTTTTCCCTCATTAAAACTTTGTAAAATATCACACTTTTCCTTTAAAGTTAGTGTTTAATGTTTGCGTTTATTATTTAAAAACATAGCTACTTGTCCGAAAGCGTCCGAATTATTGAAGTGTACGGACTGGCGCATGTCCGGACTATCGAAGTTGGATTTTGTAAAATCTTTTCTCTATGGTTATTAAGAATACAGAATTTTTGAGCTGAAGACGGATATATGACATGTAGTTAGTGAAATTTAATTTACATGTATGTAAAAACAGCGATTTATTTTAAGCCAAAAAATTGCCTGCGCACATAATTGCCTTTACATGTTTTTTTAAGAAAACAGCAGCATACGAACTCGTATTACATTATTTGAAGCATTTGTGGGTACTAAGATAGGTTTTTTTTTCTTAAATCCCTATAACCACTTTTTGAGGCGTTAAAATCAGTAAATTTTTTTTTCTAAGGGCTATAACATCCTAACTTATGAATATAGCGACGTATAAATTTGAATGTTAATTGACAAAAAAATCTCTAAACTTTTATGTGAAGAAAAATAATTATTATTTTTTTTAAACTAAGTACTTAATCGTACTAAATAGAACTATAATACGTAATCAGGTTCATTTTTACTGTTTTCAAAATATCGTAATTTCGAAACGTTTCCCACTCGGAACAATATCTAGATTAACTTTATTGAGTTGCAAAAACATTAAGTTTAAATATATTTGGTGTTTAGTAGTTCATATATGTTCTTCTTTTGTTATATGTTATATATGTTCTTCTATCTGTTTTTAATTTATTTATTTGTTTTATGTTTAATAATTTAAATTTCTTTGAAAAGAATGTATTCAAAATATTTCAGTTAAAAGATATTAATTCTCTAAATTTGGCTATGGCTTAACTTTGTATATTTTTGTAATGAAGTAAAATCTTTTATTTAGATGACCTCATCTATTTCGATCAAAATTATCTCATACTCGTACATTATGTCAGTAGGTAATGAATTGATTTATTACTTCTCACGTTTGTTTACATTTTTTTTCCAAAACTGTTTGGAGTATGGCTTAGATAAGTCTCGTTTTGTATACCACAGATAAACAATTTGATTATAGGCTTCTATATTGTCCACTATGTTTATGTTTTGTTATCGCAATTAAATTATTTGCTTTCGCAAGTTATTTTTTCGCAGCTTAGTCTGACAATGGAAAATTGAAATCGGCAACAAACCCGATAGAGCGGTTGCTAGTTTAACATTATTTAGTGTATCTATCTTTTTGGAATTTCGAAGTGTGTTTGTAGAAATGTTCACCCGAATAGTTGAACAGCCCCTTTTGGAAAACTTTATTGTTAAATGAAGAAGGAAGTAATTCCAAAATCCGGTGCAACGAAAAATAGACGTACCCTTAAGCCTTAACCAATAACCTAAAAATCTAATGAAACGAAAAAGCGACAGGAAACTGTGAACGGGGTAGATCCTGTTTTTATATAGTTTGGCCAAATCGAGACATAGGAAACAAACGAACAATTGATAGACTCGGAGTAGAGAACGAATAGAGAGGGATGCCGAATAGCTTATTCTTGGGCACTTAGTCTATTTTAGACCGGAATATGTACTTAATAGAGTCATGGCGGATGCCAACTTAATTTTTGAAAAATGTGTTGGGTAGCAATCATACATGATGACGTCCCGAGATGATTTTTAAAAACCTAGGCTGCACTAAATAACCTAACGAAATGATAATGAAATAACCCATAACGATTTTGTATGGAATGGGGATTTTTTCATATTAAATAAACCCCCAAAATTGGGGAAGCCACCGCCTGGGGTCATGGGACTATGTGCAATCCAAAGACTATACTTACATTGTTATCTCAAAACTTTTTGGGGACTTATTTCATCTTTGATTATTCCACGATTTGGGGGGTTATTTAATTTTTAATTTGGGAGTTGTTTCATTAGGTGGCTATTTCCTACAGCCAAAATCCATTTAAAAATATTGTGTAGTTCATTGTGTACAGTGAGTCCGAAGATTCTAGCGGAAAACTCCACTTCCGAAATGTTCCATTGGGTTAGTACTTTGGTTTGGTCAACCCATCAGTCTGGGTATTAAGCTTTATTTTGACCGTTTGTCTCACTCTAACCTTAAAAAGGTAGACAGTTTTCAGCTTTAGATTTCTTTACACATGTGGGCATATAATATAACGCGATTTTCTGATTTCGATGGTTTTCAGAGGCTCGACAAACTCTGGAAAATTACTCTGAGGTAATTGTATACTTCCTAAAACCTTTGAGTAAGTGGACATTTGTAGGTCATGCCATGCCATTCATGGAGTGTATATATACTTATATGAAATATAAGGCATCTCCTTGAAATGGGAATAGACAAGATATAACAATTCCGAGCATAAACGAAGCCCTGACAATGAGCACTTGTTGTATTCATCTTACAAACTTTACTCTTACATAACGATTAAACGATCAATGATTTTTTAAACTGCTGAGGAGGCAGGTTGTAGCCTATTTTCCAAAAAGTTAAATTCTTCAGCGCATTAAAGAGGATATTAAACATTGCTTGGTATTTTTGCCAGATAATCTGCGCGACTCTGATTCTTATTGAAATAGAAACTCTAGCAGTGCCTTTTAACAAAATATTTATTAATTTATTAATTCCAAGTGCCTTGGGACTCACTAAGTTTATCGACAGACAGATAATAAAAATCATTTACAATTCAGATGCAAAATATTTAAATAGTTTATTTAGTCTTAGTTGCTTTTTGACTTCTTATATACAGCAATACACCTATCAACGTCATTATGAATGGCTTCTAACTGCATTAGTGCAGTTTCCTCTGCAGCAGCAGAGCAATCTTCCAAATCATGCAGAATCTGTGGAAGGGTCTCATCAACAGATTGGGTCACTAGTTTGATAGCCTTCTTTGTTTTAAACAAGAGCTTAGTTGCTTTAACTGTTGCCTTGGTGTAGCATGTTTTCGCCAAAACCTGATTGCTGTATTTCTGACATCTTTTGTACGTCTTTACCAGATCATAAGAATCGAAAACTAATTCTGTGGATACTTTTGCAATTTCGTATCCCACACCTGCACTGTTTACAGCGGCAGTTTGACCGCACACATTAATAGAATCTTCAACATTTGCAATGACACTTTCGACTTCAGCTTCATGAGCCGCAACACATTTTTCGTTTTCCTGCTTTAGTTCTTCGATCGCATTGACAGATGCTTCAACATGTGCAAGGGGTTGCAAAACAATCTCATCATACTTGTGCTCGACGTCCTTAGCGACTTGGTCTGCCAATCCGTTCAGGGATTCTGAATAGTTCTCCAAGGTTTTGGTTGTTTCTTCAATGGGGTCGACAACACCTGCGTTTGTCTGTGCGAAATAAATTATTGTTTAACTTAATTGTTCGTTTCAGAGACTGTTCAAAAGAATACTAACCAAAACTAGGCAAAATGCCAATAATCCGAAAATTGCTAACTTCATCGTTGTTTGGTTAGAGTGGTTCACAAAGACTGCTTAGTAGCCACTTGGATTAACATTACTTTTATACCTGAACCTAAGCTCATCAAATGGCGATTATGACAAAGAAATTCGATAACACCTTCATTTGTGACGGATTATACTTTTGCAGGCATATCTTTGATTTATTTCTTTGTTATCAGAGCAGCCGCTCAACAAAAGCAAGATAAGGATAAGATAGAATCACATTTGAATACAATTTCTATAATTAAAAACTGTGACATTTTTACGAGGATTGTAAATTCCAGACAGGTCGTAATAAATTTAGCATTGCAGATGGTGTTTGGATTAGGCGTATCTGGTTAGGATTACACGACTACCTGAAACGATTTTGAAATTGAGCTTAGGTATGTGCATTAAAATGGATTAAAGTAAGTCGTAATATTTCTAAAAAAGCAGACTAGAAAGACTAGGAAAGCAGACTAAAGGGTGATAACGTCTTGTTTTTAAAATTGACTTCAATTCAAATAACAAGCATTGATTTGGAATATTTACGTCCTACCACAGTCCCTTTTTGTTAACAACATCAACAAAATTACGGAAACTTATAAAATAAAATTTACTTTTTTGCAACTAAGGGAAAGTTTTTTTTAACTTGCTCATACCCATGCGTATTATTGTATTCGTATGGAAATTCAAAGTCGATGTTTATCAATTCCGATATTACGTTGTAGCCTAAACGGCTTTAAGGATTTGTTTTAAACTTATGGCAAGGATGCGCCATAATGCCCTTATGAAGTTTACATGTAAAGTCCGCCATATTGCCCCCATTGAAAATCGTTTAAGTACAGCAACATTTCACAGTCAACTACCAATATTGTATATTTTATTTCCATAGTAAAGGGCGGATCGAAAACAAAGAAAAATAAAAAGCCCGACCTTAATTCTTCGATTTCTGATGATGAGAACATCGAAATCCAGTTAGCCGACGAGTCCGATGGGCCCGAGGATTTCCAAGAAAATATCTGTGCAGGTTGTGGGAAAGACTACAAAAAAACAACAAAAAATATGAATGAATGCAGTTCATTAAAGGTAGTTTTTAGTTCCACGACTCCTGCACTTATTTTAAAAACACTGTGGCAAATCCAACCGAAAGTAAATCATCACGTCATATTGCCCACTAGGGTTTGCCATATTGCCCCATGCATAGGGCATTATGGTTTTTTATAGAGCATTTTTTACTTATTTTTTTTATTTCTTATATCCATGAATTTGTAGTTTTATTTAATTTGTTTTGGTTCTATGTTTCCTATAATTGATAAATCGTTTTGTTTTCCGATAAAAAAATTGTTCGTGTTAAAGTTATTTGGGAAAGAAGAAAAGTGCGCCATAATGCCCGAAGTTACCCTATCCCAATATGAGCGATATGTCTAGAGTAAAAGTTTAAAAAAACAGTAAAATGGCCGTTTCTGAAATGACCGTGTCCTTCGTTATCTCCAGAATTCCCAAACACGCTACTTTAGGGGCTCATATCTCTAAACTTCATTTTCGGTTTAGATAACACTATAAAAAGTATTGAAAAATTCCTCCGGTAAAAAAAGACTACTCTTTTTTGTTAATTCAGTATATTAATACTGCGCAGTGGCTTAGTGGTAGTGTGTTGGGCTACTAAGCGAGGGGCTTAGGTTCGAATCCCGAAAGGGCCAAATTACATCTTAGGGTTTTTTTCCACTGCGCCACCTCTCGCGAACGTCTGACAAACATTCGAGAACAAAAACTGTCATGAAAGAGCTTAGGCGTTTGGACTCGGCGAATAATTGTAGATCCCTTCCATTCGTCCCAAGAATTGAAAACCCACACAAAACGAATGGTTGTGAGAAGCTAGGCCTTGGGTCCCATAGACCTGTCGTGCCAAAATATTAATTTATTTATATGTATAATAATATTTTAATCAATTACAATACGTGTAGTCGCGGCGTTACAAAAGTGCGCTACTAACTCTTTAAGTGAACGGCAAAAATAACTGTTAAAAGAATTGAAGTAGAAAAGAGACAAAGTAAGTTTTGAATTGGAATTTTCAACAAAAAGTATGTAGTTCTAGGTAGTTCTTCGTCCTGTACAGTTTGCAGCAATACAGTTGAAGATCAGTAATTTTCGAAACAAACATTTCAGTATTTCTAACAATTTTGTAAAATAATTTTGATCGAACTATAAATTATCAAGAAAACTTAGTTAGTTTTTCTCAAAAAATGCAAACAAAGCCGCTTTATAAATAGTTCTCAAGTTCACACACTCAAAAAAGCATACATTTTTTAAGTATTCGTAATTGTGTTCAGTATTATAGGGTTTTTCAATTCGGACGGATCAGTGTTGGAAGCATGTGGCGGCCATATTGCTTTGGTAGCGTCTGTATAATCTGGTGTTTTTTTTATCCAGTCACTGATGCCACACAACTAAGCAGCACGTCCAAATAATAAAACTTTATAATCAAAATGAGTGAGCATTTTAAGTCAGACGCGGTGGCCCTTTAATGTTATATTGACCAAATTCGAGACAAACGGTTTGGTTAGCAATTAGCCAATACCCGTACGAAACGCCGGATCGGCCGATAACATTTTCACAGTCCTTAAGAGTGCACTGGAAAACACAAAGCAGTCAATCCTTCGCCGTGCATAAGAAGTTGGACTTCCGTAGACTTCAAATTGACGAATTGTGCGTCGGGAGTTGGGGCTAAACCCTTAGAAAATCCAACTGACCCAGATTAGGCTTCGGAGCGTCTGAAAGGGGGGACCTCAATGAATAACTATGTTAACAAGCAAAATTACCATACATAGGACGACGGCAGCCCACACGAGGTTCACAAGGTGGCAATATAATCGTTTCTACAAAAAGTTACTGTTTGGTGCGGATTTTGGGCCGGCGAAGCGTGATGAAAATGACGTTGATAAGGCCATTACTACATCAGCGCTACAGAACGATACTAACCGATTAATTTTGGCCCAATATGGACGACATGCTGTATGGTTCCAATAGGACAGGGCTACATGCCGCACAGCAGACGCCACGATGGATATTCTGCATGAACGATTTGAGGGTACATAAGTTTTGCATCCTTTACACTTATAAAATACAAAAGGTCGCATCTATAGATCAGCAGTCGAAAATGTGGGGGAAGTAATAAGGAAAGGACGTAAGAAAATCTGAGAAGACATGTTTTTTTATCTTTGGATTTCCTGAAATAATAAAAATGCAAATTTTAACGCGGCCTTAGTAATATTCAGTTATTTATTAGCTAGCAAACTCAGTTTTTCTCTTAGTTTGTAATTTAATCCAAAATGTTATATATTTTACATTGCAATTTTGAATAGTAATCATTTTTTTCTAAATTATCGTAAAATGTATTTTAAATAAATGCATTTTGGCTTTTTATAGGCATTATGGTTCGACGTACCCTTTTGGTTTAGACTAAACTGTCTATTACTTTATAATAGCAAAAAGCAAAATGCAGAAACTTTTTATGCCATCGACTATTTAGTGTGTATAATCAGATGTCCACAAGTGTAGATCCATATTATACTCATTGTTAATCTGGTATTCATTTATTTTCACCGCAAGTGGTTTATTTTCAGAAATTGTTTTTTTTTTTCATTGTTAAGTTACTAGATGCCAAGTTCAAGGTTATATTCGGTATACCTACATTCGCTTTGTAAAAACCTGTACGTATATCGTTTGGCTGGCGTGAATCGGTTTTTTTACTTGAGCAAATGATGAAGCTACCTGCATTTAGATACAGGTTCTGTTTTGTGTACAAGTAATTCTAGAATCATTTTTATTTTGGGCTTGTTACAACAGATTTGGTGTGCTTAGTTGTTTTGAAAACTTCTTTCATGGCCTTTGGACCGAAAGAACTGGAGGATGATTGACATTCACTAGATGTGTACAAAAAATTCGTAATTTGTGTAGGATGCTGATGTTAAAGGTTTGATACTGCAAGATACTTTTATTGCTGAGAGCTTTCGTACAGACGGGGTGTTAAATGCCACTATACTCATATGTTGTATTCAGAATTCTGTTCTCTGCTATAGTAGCTCATACGCGGGTACTTCAACTTGGTTCCTGTTGCTTTATTTACAAGTACCTCTTGTAGTACTTCAGTTTTATATAAACTGGCCTTGAAAGTATTCTCGGCAGCAGTCCGTCTATACGAGTTAAGTTGGCTGCAAAAAGTGGGTACACCTTGCAATAAATACATCCAGTAGAGTGCGCAAAGTTGCGAGCATAACATTTTTCTTGGCATCTGTATCAGATCACATTTCCTGCTTCTTTTTATGAAAACCGACTCTGAAAAAATATTGACACTTATTTCCGGAAAAAAAATAATTACAGAATTTGAATGTTGTGATTAACAAAGTGAAGAAGGAGTTTTTTTTTCAACCCGTTGGACGTGACTCAATAATCAGCCGTTTCTTGTTTATATGTTAATAACAATACCTACTTAAAATGAAAGTCAGTAACAATTCGTTTGAGGAAAACAGCGTTATACCATTTATAAGACTTTTCTTGACCTACAAAGATATTTATATTTGTGTTACAAAAAAGGATTGATCAAACACACATCCAAACGTTGCATTTTTTCTACCTTCACAGTTTAAAAACCATTTCACCATTTTGGAGAGGGTCTATCTCCTCCTGTTTCCTCGTTAAATTTAAGATTGGGTTCTCTAAATAATAGTATTTTTTTAAATGATCATTGATGGTAATTCCAGTAAAATAATTAAGCAGTTATTTTGGAAACTTACATTTTACAAAAGCTATTCATTTTGCTCAAAATCACTGTGTCAGTTTTAAGATAGGTATACTGCTCTGCTTATCTGCTCAGTTCCCTTACAAATTAAAAATGATCATATCGAGCCGCCATATAGATACTGACTATGCAGTTCAAGATTTAAGGGATGCAGAAGCGTACGGAGTCTTTCAAAAGCGGATGTTTTGAGAGACGAATTCTTCGAGTGATATGT
This sequence comes from Cheilosia pagana, assembly GCA_936431705.1. Classification (NCBI taxonomy): domain Eukaryota; kingdom Metazoa; phylum Arthropoda; class Insecta; order Diptera; family Syrphidae; genus Cheilosia; species Cheilosia pagana. The sequence goes on along the minus strand of OW386168.1, from coordinate 25,059,554 downwards.
GCTATGGTCAGAAAGCTAATACATATTTCTTAAAACCCTTAGATTCAGCCCCAAGTGCGTCATAAAAACCAAATTAATCTTTTCAGCGTTCGGCTAACTACCTTCAGCCTTTAAAGAGATCGGGCGATAGAAGATAATCAGTCATAATTTACTGTTTGACACCTAAACGAGCTACTCATTACGATTAACATATCGTAAATTAAATTATTACCATTACTGTGTTGATTTCAGTGCCAGTTTTGGAAATAAATTCAGTTGCATTACGATTGATTTATATATGAACAATTTAGTGACAAACAATCATTTGGCTATAGATAATAATCTCTTTATGATTCGTATTGGCCGATTAAATTATACCGACGAAAGACCAATCAGTCTCAATTATCGCAGGTTAATCTTGTTTCGATTGGGCTTTTCAGATTTTGATGCCAGATTTTAAATTTCTGCTACCCGTTAGGACTGTTTTAGTTTATGGCTTAGTATAGGTTACCTTGAGCCATTTCTCAAATGTGTTTCCTCGAAAACGGGTCGGCATAAAAATATTCAGTTGACATACTCATAATAAATACTTAAATATAATTTAACAATAATAAAATCTCTTCTTTTATTTTCAGATACCTTCAATAGTGGCATTCCTAATGATAGATTAGAAACAAGCATATCGCAGAGGCAGTCGGTGAAATGTGAAAAGTCTGATTTGATTATATATCCATAACGTCGGCTATTGAAATAAATTATTTTTACTCAAAATTTAAGTTTGTTTTTAAAATTCGATTCTAAGATTCCGCTTTATCACACGTTTATGCAAAGGATATATTTTTCATTTCAGAGAATGACAAGGGCAGGTATATTTGCAGAGAGAGTAGATGATGTTTCCATGTTTGTCCTCGTCATAAATATCATTATGCAAATATTTAAAAGTTCTTAGCATCCCCTTTTGTTCATTATTGGCCTTCTGAGTCAAACTTTATCAAGATACTAGGTCTTATCATCGAGCTCCGACTTTATCCATTCAAATTTCAAGCACACCTTATGAGATTTTCTTCGACGCCGTTTATTTCATATATCCGAATAACATTATAAGAACTGATGCTATAGTTCCATAGATATCGCATCCAGTGCAAATAAAAATGATCACTTTTTTCATTCCTATTTCAAGCGATTTTTTGTAGTCAAACCTTGCAACCAAATTGAACATGAGGGTTATAACATTTGAAATTGCACGATTCTAACAGACATAATTATTGTGACCGGTGACATTGGTCGACTTCGACAATCCGTATGGTTAGGGACGAATAGCAAGAAATGTAACAACAAGGGCCTTTTAAACTGAAATCAACACAGCTGTGTCTAGCATCGATAGGAACGGGTTCGGACATATTTCCCGCAGATTTACCCCTGAAGATATTTAGGATCCGAAGTTGTAAATTGTGATCGTACTTGGGATCTAAAATACCCAGGCAGCACACAAGTTCTTGGGTTACCCTACATAACATCAAAAATAAACTGAAATAAGCAGAAGCTGTCGCGAAATAATAAATGCAACAACTTGAAAATGATTCGGATTTTCATCGAAAAATCATCTTCAGCGATGAGGCTCATTTCTGGCTGAATGGCTTCGTCAATAAACAAAATATGCGGTATTGGTCAGGCAGCAATCCACACGTACTCCATGAGTCATCATTGCATCCCGAAAAAATTACGGTTTGGTGTGGTTTATGGGCCGTACTTTTTCCGTGATGATCAAGACCGGCATGTTACTGTGAATGGGAATTGCTACCGTTCAATGATAACCGAAATTTTAGGACCCAATTGGATGATATGGACTTGGAGGACATGTGGTTCCAACAGGACGGCGCCACAAGCCACACAGCGAATGTCACAATCAATTTATTGGAAACCAAGTTTGGAGGACGTGTTATCTCATGAAATGGTCCAGTCGCTTGGCCGCCTCGTTCGTGCGATTTGACGCCGTTAGACTATTTCCTGTGGGGCTACGTCAAGTCTATGGTCTATGCCAACAAGCCAGCGACGATTGATGAATTGCAGCAGTATCGGCCGATTTGAGCTTGAAAACCGTCGAGAATTGGGTTCAGCGTCTGGACTTCTACAAGCGTGCCCGTGGTGGCCATGCAAAAGAAATCGAATTCAATACATAATGGCATCGAACGTACTTTCACAGGAATAAAGAATTTCATTGATATCCAAAACCGTTTTTGTTTTATTTAAAAAAAAACTTTTGTAGCGCTCTTATTGAAAAACCCTTTATTATTTTGGGTAGCTATTTCTGTTGTGGTTATTTGCAAGAGCCGATAACTTTTTGCCTTACAAAGCAGGCTCAATCGAAAAATAGTTGGAAATAAAAAAACTTATTTTAAAAACAAAAATACTCGACTGACTGTAAAAAATAACAAAAAAGGTCTAATCAAGACACTTTCAAGTAGGCACAACTAATTGACAATCGGAGGCTTCCTATACGGACAAAAAAAATATGCGTAGTCTCTCAACTTCAATTAGATTTTTTAACATATTTTTATTGAAGTCAGTCGTTTTTTTTTGTGTTTTTGTATTAACATTTTTATGTTTAGCTTTATGGCCCATTGACTTATTACATATGGACTGTTAGTAGCCAACTTCACGTATGTTCCAAAACTCGGCGCGCTACTGTTTCCAAGCGGAAAACAATGTAAACTTCATACTCCGGAGTTAACTGTCTTTCGTAAATTATTCATTAAGTGAAATAACAACACCGAAATGTCAAAAATTTAATGCGACGGAGTATAAAAGCTAAGTGAAGTAGCTTAAGTAACGCCTCCTAAAAATCACTTTTTAAACACCTATTTTTCACTCAAACAGTACGCTGTCTAGTGAAATATTCACGTGGAACGTTCATTTTGACAATTTGCAGTAAAAATTTTGTATGAAAAATTGGATTTCACGTGAACTGTATACTAGGCTTAAGGGGTAAAGGAATTTAAGGGATGTGACATGTGAGCCAACTATAATGTTTAAAAAGGAACTCTGTAAAAAAAGGAAAGCGGATACGTCTGATTTCTTTGACGATTCAATAAAATATCTTTCAGATTAAAGTGAAAAAATATAAGCTCTAAAAATAAGGTGGGATTAAGAGGTTATTTCAATTAATACGAAAAACGTAAAACGCATTCATGGAAATTGAAAAGTACAAATATTTAAGCTATATTTTGACATAAAAGCAGTCAAAAAATCCCTTAAAGTTATTTTCCTTAAGTGTGTGATGAAGAGCAGGATAATAATAATTATACTGAAGTTTGCATTATATATTCTACTAGCTGTACTCCCACGGCGCTGCCCGTGCCTTTTGTATTAAGTCCCGCCACAATTCGCAGAGTCGTTTTTTAAGGGAGGTGCAACGGCGCCCTTTTTGATTACTGCCCCATTGTGTTGAACACCATTTACAAAAATTCAAGGCTTCATAAATGTCCAGATACCTATAGCAAATTAATTATTTTTTTACCTATATGGCAAGTACCATATCCCGATTTCTATCCCGATTATTTTTTGCAAATGGCTTTGTTAACGAAAGAACCAAATTACATCTTAAGGTTTTTTCCACTGCGCCCCCTCTCGCGAACGTCTGACAAACATCCGAGAGTAAAACTGTCATGAAAGAGCCGTTTGGACTCGGCGTAAAGCTCTAGATCCCTTCCATTCGTCCCAAAAATTGAAAACCCACACAAAACGAATGGTTGTGAGAAGCTAGGCCTTGGGTCCCACAGACCTGTCGCGCCAAAATATTTATTTATTTATTTTTAATCCAAGGTTTTCTATTTTTATTGTTTTTGATTGCACTTTACTTCCATTAGGGCTCAAAACTATACTATCTTTCAAGTTGGAATCAACCATGCGCATTCACAAAGTTTCATTGAAATCGGTTGAGCGGCTCTGAAGATCGACCACAGCGCCACCTGTTGATTCTCTCGCACTTAGCAGTAAAGTGTTTCTATCACAAAAGATCAAAAAACTGTGATTTTGAAAATATTTTTTTTCTATATTTGAAGTGTCACTACTCGATTTCTATCCAGTTTATTTTTTTTTTTTTCAAAGTGCGTTTCCCCATGAAAAATGTAATGTGTGCCTACAACGCCACCTGTTGAGAATTTTCAAACTTTTCTTTTCTTCTAAACCATCGCTGATGTAAGACAAACAAAACAAAACAAAGATAATTCAAATCGGTTGAGCCGTTCTCGAGTTTTAAGCATCCGAACAAACCAAGATCCATTTTTATATATATAGATTTTAAAATAATACTACCTAATAATAATAATTTTGAAATCACTCTTTGTAGCTTTGGACCTTTTGAATAGATGACGCTCTTTTGTTTACATGTTGCTTCGGAAATTAATCCTTCGCACAAGATGTGGCTCTTTTGTTTTTAAATGTTATTATGGAAACGAACTTTTTATTGAACAAAAATGTCGCCGTTTTGTTTACGTTAAGTACTATGGAAATTGAAACTTGACGGCGTCTTGTGTTTCTGTGCTAATCCGCTTTGAAACAGTAGCGCCTGCGCTGTTTTGGAAAATATTTTCTCAGAAAAATCTATGAGAATGACGTTTAACTAGCAGCCCATGTTTAGTTTGACTATGTTATGGCCTATGACACTCCGGGGTAGAATACGAATCTAATGACATTTCACTCTTCAAAATCGGTCATGTCATTTATACCACGGAAGGTCGCAACGAAACAGACATACGCGCAAAAAACATTAGATACCCTTCTTCTGTGTCCAGTCGGTTGTCGAAATAAGTTATCATTCTTAAAATCCGTAACCGGAACCGGACCCTTAGAATCAGGTTAAGAGCCACTGTTGTGTGTGTACCTTCATAATTTACCAAAGTAGTGGCAGCACTGATGTTTTCTGCGGCTTTCAAACTGTACAATTTTAAAGCCCCTGAGTTGCAAGGTTTGTGCTCAAGACGGTAAACATTCCCAGTTCGCGAACCCTTATTACTTCCATATTTTGTCAACTTTATGAAAAATAATATAGTGAACAGTATTTATCTAATGCTAATCTCTGGCATACAGCACGTCTTCTTGGCTTTGCCTGTTCTATAAACGAATGAATTTGTTTGGAAGCAGATACACATTTAGGTAGGTTCGGTTAGGTACACAGAGTACATGTGCGTTCAATGCCATTTTGTACAACCAAAAATCTAACAACCCTACCGGCAGTTACTTTCGGACTAGAAAGATAACACCGATTAAAATACATGTAATGAGTCTACCATTATTAGCAGTCTACCATGCGAATGCGAGTGGGACAATTGAATTTCGACGATACCTTCGAAACGAATGTACGATGAATATAGTAATGCTCGTAAAATCGTATTAATTCGTTTTCCCCTTGAGGTTGCGTAATTTGTTCACAGGTGGTGAGTTTTAGTTTCAATGAGTCAACCATTGACGAAGCGTGAAGTGCGAGAGGCCGCACAGAGCCACAGCTACATTAGGCTAGAGCCGCATGCATCCCAATCCCAACCAAGCAGTTTTGTTGTTTGGTGATGGTGATGAGGTGGTTCGTGCCCAGTGCTTTACCTTGTTTTTGTTACTCTGCCAGCTAAATTTGTAGGGCACGGTGCGGCGAGCGCGGCACATCGGAAAACCTATAATGCCCAAGAACTAAGAAATGTCTATTGTTCACGTTTATTGCTATACGACTGGTGGTGGTGGTTACGTTTGTAGGTGTGCACTTCAGACTTGGGTCTGGTGTCTGGTCTCGGGAGCCACAAACAAAGTAAAAAGTGCATGCTAGCTAGCTTGAAAGATATTGTTGGCCGACAAATGATTTTCAGATTACATTCGACGGGCGTTCTTCAACTTTTAACTGCCGTCGCGTCGTCGTGGGTGCCAAAGCCAATGGAGGAAATACAATCAAACGCGATAAGTAAAAACAAAGCCATGCCAATATCTCGTGAGTGAGCTTGTATTGCGCCAACATTGATAATGGATATTAAAATTGTATAGGTGTCTATTTTGAAAAAAATAAATAAATTTAAAATCAGTTAGTGCGATCACTAAAGTGACGCAGGACTAGCGTTTCGTTGCCGTCGCTGTTTCGTGGTGCGATAATGTTTTGAGTTTGGCGTGCGTATATCGAATGAAATTAAGTGAAATACAATTTAATGCAAAACCAGCTGTCAACGATGGAAGACGAAGGATTCAGGACTTTGTTCAGGAGCATATCACAAGTTATGTACTCAAGGGGAAAGGCTGCAGACGACGGTAGTATTTTTGTGAGTATGTGTGTTCCCAATTTAACTACAGTGAGTGACGCAAATGTCCTAAAGGAGGCTACTTGAGTTTAGATAGACGCTCATGTAGCCTCTTATAAAACGAATGGCGGTGGTGGTTTGGGGGTGGCGCTGTGTTGATTACAGTGATGTCGGTGTTATAGGTGGATATAGGTTTGAGAGGCCTATAAGAGGTGTCAACAAGAGCCATGTATTTACAGAAGGACAGGGAAGTTGTACTAAACATTTATTGATTTTTATTATACAAATTTGTTTCAATATAATGTAGGTATGTATGTACTTGTACATAGAGATATTGTTATACTCTGAGTAGTTCCACTTTCAACTATCGATATATTACCTAGTTATTGAAATTGCATTACAAAAAAAGCAAATGACGTCAATTGAGTGCAATAAAAACGCAATGATAACTACCTAGGTATACCTACTCATGGCACGGACTCGTGTTGTTTGGTAGTAAGTAGGTACATACCTACCAACCCGTAAATATTATGTAGGTATAGGTTAGGTATTACCTACTTATTGGTGGGTCGCCTTATCTCTAACAACTTGTAATAGCACTACTTGTTATTACAATTGGGATTATTGATATGGGCTTATATACTCTATAGACAACACGATAATAGAAGCAGAATTAGCCGGAGTTGAATGACTTTTGGGGTCAACAAATGACATGTGTCTGCCTTTTTTTTGACCGCCTAGGTATATACCTACTTATAATAAGAAAAACTCCATCAAGATCCAAAACTCAGTTGGTAACTCTTCTTTCATGTATTAAGATACACAGTTCCTAATTGTACAATAATGAAATTTCTTTGAGTATTTTAGAATTATAAAAAGAAGACAAAAGATCATTCTTCACTTTCGCTTTACGCTTTTAGTCGCGGTTTTCGACGCTTTTCTTGCCAAATTTTTGAAGATTTTTTTTGATACGGTTTGCATGCGTTTTTAGAAGAATTTGTCCAATAGTTTTTCAACCTACTTTTCTACACGTTTTTTATCAGTTTTTTAAAGCGATTTTGGACGCATGTTCGACTTGTTTTATGTTTTTTTTGAAATTTGTTTAGCTCGTTTTTGCACGCATTTTTCGACGATTTTGCTTTTCTATGCGTTTTTGGGCGTTTGGCCAAATTTTTTTGCGTTTTTTGGAACATGTTGACGAAAACCTCCGAATTGACAGACGTTTATGCATATTTCTGTAGATAGTTCAAGTCAAGTAAAGCCAAGTTTTTTTTTCTAATAGGTAACAAAATAGAATCCGTTTACTTTTCTAGAACGATTGTATGCATGTTTTTTCTCAAGGTATGCTGCAGTGTTATGCACGTTTGGCTGAAACTCAAAACGTAGTTTCCAAAAGCCTAGAAGACAGGAAAACCGAATCTCGGAATCTTTATAATTTAGGATGGATCTTCGCTCGCGGAAGAGGTTTTGAACGATTGGAGCCCAACTAATTTCTTGAACATTTTTTCGTCTTATCAAATAGAAGGTACCTTACTCCTGAGTCTTTACTCCAATATCTGCTTTTGTAAGAGTTCCTTCTAAACATCTGTAATGCCTATATAAATCATGGCTGGGAACTCAAAGGTCTTCAACACTTTTTGTACTTCTTTATCTGCCCTTAAATAAGTTTCTTTGGAACGTAGATAGGAGCTTGAATAATAAAGGTCTTTTATAAAGTTGGGAGCTGTGGTTTGCAGTTGTCATATGCCTAGCAGAGGTAAGATATGCTAATTCGCACCAATTACCTCGAAGTTGTAGCACTTTAAAATTATTTCGAATTTCTGGCCGATTCGTTGAAGATATGCAGTCATTATTACATAATATGGCTCCCCTTTTTAATCCCTATAGCCAGTTGAACTTTTTTTTTTTGTAATTTTGTACACAAGGGGTAAATTCTTTAATTGGTTTTACTAGCCCTACTTGATCTCTGTTTAAACAATGTTGGAGAACAAATGCAATTTCATATAAAATAGTGAGTATTTTTCAGTAGGAGTTTGTTTGCCTCGCAACATTTGTTGACTCAACAGATATTCCTAAAATTAGCTTTTTCGCCATATGAAATTGTTTACAAAGTAAGAATTTTGGAATTAAGACACTACGAATGAATACATAAAAAACATATTAGGTACATCTTTCCTTCAATTATAAGTAGACCACTCCATATATTTTAGTAACGCCCGACATCTTAATAAATACAGTGCCAAATGACGTGCGTGAAGAATCTGAATCTTTTCTTTTTTCCTTACCTACCCTCACTTATCGAATAGATTCAATAAAGATTAGCTGCCTATCAGCTGTCAAGTTTTGTTATATCTAACAACTGTTATTGAAATTTCCGCACTTATTGTGCCTTGATATTTTGTTCAATGAAACACACACTCAAAGTGTTGAGGCAAATGCTTCATTCCAAATTCACACTGCCGCTAATTCGATGAGTATCTACTCATAAGTGAGTATCAAGCATATCGTTCGTTATTAAAAATTTAAAGCATATCTTTAAGGAACCAAAATGACTTTCAATACTCGATTAGCGGATATCACCTGACTATCCATAGCAAACAGGCAGTTATTAATTCTGACTGCGCGCCGCAAATATAGCAATGGATATAGGATACTTTTGCCAAGTATATAAGGATACTTTTCCCAAGGCTCATTCATAATGGGTTGAGCTTGAGAGTAATAGTAGATGCATTATTTTGAAAGGCTATACTCATTAATTTCTTGCTCTCTCACTTGTAGGCGATGATCCATTAGCCATGATCCATAAAAAATATATTAAGTTTATTGACCATTCGACATTTCTTCTTGAGAACAAAAATTTAAAGAAATCAAAAGTGTGACGTTGTTTGAAATCGACTTTTGCAACTTGCGGGTTTGATTGGTTTTCATAAATTTGAAATGAAAGGTATTTTTCCGGTGTAAATTTTTTGGTAAAGCTTTTCAAAAATCATAACTAAGTGTAGGATCTAAGACAATGTGAGGCCGCTATATCTGCAACTCTGTTTTCGCCATACACACACATGAAAATATTTGTTTATAACCGGTGAGTAAATACATTGTTTTTCAACAATTAAATAGAGCACTGATTACTTTATTTACTGACAATAGATTGGTATCGTAAGCGTAATACTTGTCTGTCTGAATTATTCTATCTGTTCTCACCACCTGCACCTGGGAATAAATAGGTGTTTTGCTGTAATGAAGAAATTTCGCAGGCTTGTCTTCCATTATTCCATTAATATACTGCTTAAAGAGGGTATGTATAACTATAGTGGCATAACTAGTGGAGTTAAATAAAAAGTTGGTACATTAGATTTTCGTCAACGACCACACCACGCTGAACGCATCGGTTCTCGTCTGATCACCGAAATTAAGCAGAGTCGGGCGCGGTTAGTACTTAGATGGGGGACCGCTTGGGAACACCGCGTGTTGTTGGCATATGACTACTTTTTGCCTCCATTCGTATTCCATTGGCTCTGATATCGTATTATTTTATACTAGCTGACTCGGCTCGCCCTGCTTCACCCGCCTTCCACTTTTAAGACAAAAAGCATTTCCATCGAACTATATTGAACAGTTTTTTATAAACATGTTCCTTCCCTTGGACCTTTCTGAAAGCAATATAAAGTAAAAAACATAATTTAAATTCCTACTAAAAAGTCTACACAAAAAAGATTTACGCAACGTTCTGTTATTTCCCTCTTACATACCTTGAATGCCGACGAAAAGGAAGCAACACGAATGAAACAGCTTGACACACGAATCCCACCAGCCCATTTCCAAACTTTTCCCAATGAACAACACCTGAAAATATGTTCAACCTAAATGTGTGCGCTGAAAAGAGACGACTGCTCATGCCCATTGAAGTGCAAAACATATGATCACGTTACACATAATAATCACTCACACACTACTGCAACGATACTCACAGTGGTATCCACTGAAGGAAATTATGGGCGATGTTTTGAATAATTGTTTTGAACATTTCTCAGCTTCAGGGCAACGCAGGGGGATGATTTATATCTTCAATGATTCAGGGGAAAATTTACTAAATTCAACTATTTTTTTATTTTTCAATCCGATAAGCCATTACCGAGCTATGTCCGTATAAATAGAATTGTCCTTACAGATATCCGGATTTTTGACTATTTTGTAAGAACCACGTTATATTCCGGGATAAAATGTGACCCAGACCTTAAGCAATCACTATACCAAGTTTCATTAAAATCTGTCCAGTAGTTTCTGCGTGATGCGCGGTCAGGCATTTTTTATTATACAGTTTTATTTAATGTAGAGAAGAGAAGAAGAGAAGAGAAGAAGAGAAGAGAAGAGAAGAGACTTTAGTTAGATAGGTACAAGAAGAATTTCTATTGCAGGTGGCAAATTGTTTATTTTATGTCTCATTGACAAATTCAGGAGACAAAAAATGATTTTAATTCACAACAACTTTTCACTTCGATCCACAACTCTTTTTGTACACATACAACTCAAATAAACTTTTAAATTAGTGTTTTCTTAATTATTGCAAGTTAAGTAGAGATTGTACTGAGTGTTTTGAAAAAAGGATAATTTAAATGACTGACACGCAATAAACTTACTACTTGTAAGTAGCTGCTACTCTGGTTTGAAATTTATCATATTCTCAATTGGTAATGCATTTCCCTTTACTGAGTCGTATACGTACTTTTTTTTTACTGTGTCGTATACGTAATTTTTTCCCTTTTTCTATTTTTTTTTTAGTAAAATTGACTACAGATCAGAACAGCGTATACTTTCTTTTACAGCTTAATGAACATTTTGATCTGAAATAATGCAGAGGAGAAGTGGCCTTAGATCGGTGTTGGCCCCTGTACGTAGGTACCTACAAGAAACTTTTTTGCACAATAAGATTATTTTTGAACTTGACATATTTTGTATTTTGTATGTATTATAGCCCTGCCTTTTATGTTTCCAAGTTTTATAATTATTAAGAATTTTGAAATCCTATTTTTAAATTAAGTAAATATAAGTTTTTGAGGGGTTTGCCATCTACCAAATACTGTCTAACAATTTGAGCTCAGTTGGATCGGTGGTTTTTGAGATATACGGTTTTGAATATTTTGCCTCTGTTATTCTTCAGTAAGTCAATTGAGCGCTGCGCGCGCCGTCCTGCTAAAACACATATCGTTCGGATCAAAAACGTCCATATTTTCAAGGAATAAAGAAAATAAAAAATCTTGACTATTATCTGGATCGTGGGTTTTGACCAAATAGAGCGATTTTCTAAATGTAAGCGAGTCTCAGAGCCAATTGTGGATTTGCTCCAGTTAACTCCAGAAGTAGCCAAAAGTTGAGGCTCACTATTCTCTGCATATAGATATAGAACCACTGTCTGATTTGCATGCTGGGTAGAATGGGATCCCCAATGACTCTTCTAGAAGCTGTAGAGTCGAATAGTATAAATAAATAAATAAATATATATGTTAATAAATATTTTGGTGCGACAGGTCTGTGGGACCCAAGGTCTAGCTTCTCACAACCATTCGTTTTTGTGTGGGTTTTTCAATTTTTGGGACGAATGGAAGGGATCTACAATTTTACGCCGAGTCCAAACGGCTAATTGAGAAGCTCTTTCATGACAGTTTTACTCTCAGATGTTTGTCAGACGTTCGCGAGAGGTGGCGCAGTGGAAAAAAACCTTAAGATGTAATTTGGATAACCTTGTTGGTGTTTTCAGTGATGCCCAAACAAAAGAAAACAAATGTGCATGAAATACACAGCCTGGCCAAAAGTCTAAATGCTGTTCCTTAGTCTTGCAGCATGATTGTGTGCAGTTGATTTTGATAGGCGGCATTTTTCAATATACAGATGAACACTCACGTCAAAATTAACTCTGGGCTTCAAAGCCTATCAAAGTACATAATTATATTATTTTATTTCTGCTTTTTAAAAATTCACTTGTCGGCTTTTGACAATATTCAAATCAACTGTCTTCATTGAACCTCAGTTTTACATATGTGTTTCTTGACACTTGTCGTGTACCTAATGTTAAAGAAAGAGGGAAATTATATTATTACGCACCTGTCATCTTTCATCAGGCCAATTGTTCCAGTGTTCACGGATTTGTCATACAACTACTTACACACCCCTTGCTGGCCTAAGTGAAGCTATGACAGCTGTCAATTAGCATCTACCTAACTAACCTACCTACAATTTGCATCATACTTTTGTAGCTACTATTGCAACAGTCGAATAAACTCAAATATTTCAATTACAACTTTTTACTTCGTGGTTAGAATCAAGTTTTCCCTTTGTACCAGTGAACACTCAAAAAATATATATTTACTAGCACCCTCTGTGCGTGAAAATAAATGACGCAATCGAACTTGTTCATTTCAAACCATTTACTTCTCGAAATGTGTTGTGTGCTCGACAACCCTATATTTGTACAAACAGTCGTACACATATGGCCGCGTATTTGTATTAACTTGCCTTATCTAAAATTATTGAAATTTCACCCGTGAACATTATAAATTAATCTATATTATTTAAAAGAGGCAATGTCAAGCAAAAGTCTAAAGAATTACAATACGCCGAGCGCCGGCTTGTTAGTTTAGGTTCTGGCATCGGGCGCGACCATCGTTGGGACGAATATACGTAACTTAATAATAAACTCGCGATCGCTCCGCACACCTCTCATACGAATGGTAAATATCACACAGTTCCAAGTAAATAAATTCGCGATGTGTCATTGGATCGCACCAGGAAATAACCCTGTATATTGCCGTTGCTGGTTTTTATGTCATAATACCTACATATCTTTATTGCATCGTTTCAACACTGAGTGGGGAATGTTCTACAGTTTGAATCTGAAAATGTTTTAAATTGCATTAGCTTGGCATTGGGTTTGTGTATACGAGTTTGTTCTACCTACTGAGGGCCTTTCATTGATGGCTGGCATGGCCCCATTTTTCGTTTGTGTTCTGGCCTGCATGACCTCTTCAATTTAGCATGAGCTACTCCCCCTTCTGATGTTCCAGAATGACGTAAGCCGGTGGGCAATATGTTTAAAATTTGTGTTAATACTTAGTTTTTTTTATGTTTTGTTATTTTTCATTGCTTTTTGTAGTGTACTACATTGTGCGTGTGTGGTTGTAAGTTGAGCCTTTTACGTTCTTATCGAGTGTTTTATTTCTAGCTTGTGGTGTGGGTTGGAGCTCGGTTGCCCCCTATATTAAAAAGAAAGTCTTTGTGTGTTTAAGTTTTGCAAAATTTCAACAGGAAATGCAATGCGTTGCTTGTTTAAGGGATACGGTTTGTGGAAGTTGCATTCTTTCGGTGGTTTCTGGGTATTTGAAAGTAGGTGGAAAACAGTTCTTAATTTTGTCTGAATATATCTACCTCTAGGGCTCGCTGATAACATTTTTTTTTTACCCATACATTTTTGAAATTAAACCTTCCTACGTTGATAACAACGAATCCGGTTTAACTTTGATAGATTATATTTATGGAACCGAATTTTCTAGTTGCTACAGTATACCAAAATACATTCCCGAACAGGAAAGCAGGACGCATCATGGTTATGACATTATGGGGAAACTGATTAATATATTTGTAACTATTTGATTACGTTGATTTTAAACTGCTATATAAAAATTTTAATGATGCATTTAAATTTTGTTCGAAACAAAAAACATTAAATTTATATTGCATAATATTTATATATTATGCATTTATATAACCAATGATTTTCCCAGTTCATAAAGCATACCAAATAGAAATTTGTGGCTTCTCTTCACTTCAAATGCTTTAATTTCGCTTATTATAAATATATCAAAACTGATGTTCATCATTAAACAAAAAATTAAATTACCGAAATTTAGACACAAAAACGTTATGAAATAAAAAAATATAAATTTAAAAAATAAAGCGTAGAAAAACAAACGTCCGAGATCGAATTTTTATTTTTGAGTTCCCAAAAATCCAGATTTTATTTCTCAGGATTTATTTGCTTTTTAAAATCATGTTTTTTGAGATACAGAAAAAAGTTCTGAAAATAAATTAAGTGGTGTTTGGCAAATTGTCAAAATTACATGATTGTAATTTTTTAAAGGCTGCCCAATTCAAGTGAGACATTGCATTGCTACTCCTCTTTTCGCGCTATTCAGTGTATTGCCACTTGGAAAGGATAAATCAATTTGTTCACAATTTTTGCGGCTATTTTACATATACCTACCTTAAATCGACTGTAATGAACTAGAAAAACATATTTTTAAGACCTCTATGCCCTTGCCCCGAACATTAATATTTAATACGATTTTTTTAAAAAAATATACGCTGGTATAAAATTATAAATGAATTGGAAATTTATTTACAAAATTTTAATCTGGGCTTGGTTTTTTTCCATTTGCTTGTGCAAGTTTTTATAGAATAGAATAGAATGAATATTGTAACAAGTTATTGGTTATAGAATTTATTGTTTATAGACAAGTCATGATTTAAAGTTTAACTACGAACTTGTTTCAAACACCTTTCAGTTTAAAAGCTTGCTCTGACTTTCTCCCAATTATAGACATGTTTTAACTTACTGTTAACCTATTTCTATTTATTTATTTATTTAACTACTAACATTTAAGCCAATTAAGTCAATTAACAAAATTATTTTTGAAAAAAGGTAGTTATTTTACAATTCACTTAATATTTTTTTTAAACTGAATTATGTTAGGTTAAGGGGGGAAGATGTCTTTCGAACATAAACAACATAAATTTATATTGAAGAAATGTTGGCCGAACCTGCCTCAAATGAAGCGGTTTATAAAAAAAATTGTAAATTGCCTGTGCCTTTATTATTTTTCTTATTTTTTCGTCTTCTTTTGTATTTTTGAATTTTGTTTATTCTTGCAAAACGACAGATAACATATATTTAACTTTAATTTAATTTATGTTATTTAGCCGATAACGATATAGTCGGTTTATTGCCGAATAATATTAACGATACACTAATTTATTTATTGTAGCTTTCCCACGTAAGAAAAGCCTACTTTTTCTGACTATAAAGTAGCGAAATTATGTTTATAAAAAGTTGAGACGAACTAAATATACAAACTGAGCCACCAACAACGCTTCGGAAACACGTCCCCATCTCCACTTAATATTTATGCCAACCTCTGCTGCGTATTTAAAAATAAAATGTTCTCAAATTAAATAACAAGCTAACTATGCATGCAAGATAAGCTACAGTTAAAAAAAATGCCTATAAACGAATTCCTTGTAAACCAAAAAAAAAAGATCATTCAAACAAGTAGATCGTTAAAATGCATGCTACTGCAAAAAGTTTTTTATTTGTTTTAATTTACAACAACTGTTGCTGTGCAGTAAGTCCACCCTTTCCTGAAAGCAATTATTTTGATAATTGTATGTATTTTGGTGCGCATACAGTAGCTAAGAAAAAGAATTAACCATGCGAATAATAAAATGAGCTGGTTTCTGGTTTTGTTCTTACATCTTTATTTGCAGTGAGTGTGTGGTTACGCCAAATAAAGTGTTAGCCAGGATAAATTTAAATATAAAAGTCTCTTCGGAACACTAAGCACAAAAATTTTTATGTCAATTTGACTAAAATCATCCAGAAACTGGACAGTGGCACTTAACTTTCTGTCAAAAATCGGAACAAATTACAAAAAGGCAGCGTAAAATATCAAATAATAATGAAAGTTATAGTTGTTTCAACATCATACACAAAATCAAAGCTAAAAAAATTCCTAGCGCTGTTAAAGCAGCTTTCTCATAGCTAAAAGTTTTCTGTTTCATGCTGAACTGGTCTGTTTTCATTTGATCAACGGTATGACGTTTTCTTTGATGAATATTGGGATCTTTAAAATGTAAAGTTATAGCTCTCAAACTAAGTAAATTAAGTAAAAAAAAGAAGAAAAATAAATTTGTTTGATTAGAACATAAAGCCGGTCTCGTGTGCATTTAAGATCAGGCAAATTCAACTGCAAATGTTAGAAATTAATAAATTTGATTTTGTTTAAAATTGGTTGAACATTTTTATATGTTTTTTTGCAAACGATTTGAAAAACATTTTTTGCAAACCAAGTTGAATGAGCCACGGGGCCCATCATTTTATACTGTAGGCTCAAATTGTTTTACGTCACGGCACAATTAATTTAAAAAATTTAGCCAATGCGAGTTCATAAAATAATTCGCATCAAAAAAAGTACTACAAATTTGGGTGTTTTCGGAAATGTCATCTGCATCAAATGGCTTTTGCAGCATGTTCGGAAACGCAAATTGCCAAAGTCATGTGTTCGGAAAAGTTACCATAGCAAAAATTTATTGTCATGTGTTCGGTAATGCAGTTCTGCAAAGGTCAGATGTTCGTAAAAGTCATTTGTGTGTCATCTGCCCTGCAGAAAAGCAGAGAGCAGGCGGCCGTGCAAAATAAATAAATAAAAAAAAACCAATTTATAAATTTTTGAATTTGCAGGGGAAATATTATTCCCGATAGGAGTGATTATAAAATTTTGCAACAAAATTTGTTTTATAAAATGGTTAAATTTGTTCATTGTAGTGTTCGAAAAGATCAGGCCGCATTTGCAAAAAAACAACCTTGACTCGACACAAGTCAGCTGCACAAAATGATATTTGCAAACAGATGAACGATTGATTTCTGTCATGCATTGACTGTCATCTGCAATTGCAAATGACTTTTTTTACATTTCCAAAAACACCCCTATGTGTTTTTCGAAGAAAAAGTTGATATGCCTTTAACCCTTTTGTAGCCAAATAAGAAACTATGAGTCACATAACTTTGCATTCATTCCTATATCTTTATGTGAACTTCCTCGACTTCAAAAATTGCCTTTCTCTGCATGTGGTGGGTGCTGGGCTAATTAGCAGATGGATGACTGTGATCAGGATCACCATATCTGATCTAAAGAGAGCGTGTACAACAAATGTGATCTAGTTAATTTAAATACACATATTATTATATCGGCAGCTAATAAAATGTAAACCTCCATAGATATCGTACCTGGTGCTGGAAATGTTGATCTTTCAGGAAATAATTTTGTTTTTATTTATTTTTGAAGACAGATTTTTAAAATAACTAGATTGATGCTTAGATCAAGTTGAAAGAAGAATTCGTGATATAAAAAATCTTCACACAGATATATCTGTAAGAGCAATGAGGCTTGGATTGAGTGGTTCACAATCGTAGCAATTTCCAAAATCAATTTCGTGGAAATTTGTGCATAACTCACTGCTTTAGGAATTTCCATTTCCTGGAACTGAAAAATTCTAATTAAATGGTAATAAATGTCGCACTGTTTCTGTCGAAAAGTATTGACAACGTAAATATTTACTTTTCATTGAAGTCAACAGTCGTCAAATGGACTAAATTGCAACTCCAATTTGTACCCAATAACGAGAGTCACGAATTTCTACTTGAGGTTCCCCGGATATCCGAAATTTGCATGTGGAATAAATTGCTTTATACACTCCCAAATATTAGTGATTGTAGTTATAATTTATGCGCAAAGAGTTTTATTTATTTCTGTTCCTTGTTCTATTTTCGGATTGAAACAATGTTTATGATTTTTAAAGGACATTTGATGACAAAAACAAAATCTATGCCATCCGGCTACAATTCAAAAGTACATGCAGCTAAAAGAAAGAACTCTTTTGTAAAACGACAACATTAAATAACGGATAGCCACTGTTCGCAACTCTGAACTGGTGATTTACACATAATTTTCTACGTCAATCACAGATTTCAGATCCGACCTAAAATGAGTGGAAACACAAATCCAATAAATGCTGTTGTATTTTTAATTATTCGATTAATTAATTCCTTGATTGTAGGTAATGCGGAAACCTTAAAAGTGGCTTTTCTGCCAACAATACAAGGTACGAAGAGGTTTACCACGTTTGCTTCACGAATTTAGACGTATAATTTCATTGCAAAAAATAATTTTGAATAAGGAAGTTTAGCTTTAGTGAAGTTATTTGAAAATACAGTAAATATAATAAGTCATCGGTTTAACTTAGCTTCTTTTACTCTCTGTCATCTTAGTGTGGGTACTGGAAAAGTAAAAAACGTTTTGTTATGAAATGCGGGAAGTGTCATCAGCTCAACACCGGTTTTGGAATTCCACCATTTTCCGACACTCTGACAGATGTGTTAAATATTTGCGAAATATGTGGTGGCTGTAGATAAGTGACCCGCTGAACTTATAAGCAATGGTCTCAGATTTATACTCCGAAAATTGAAAAAAAAAACGAGCAGCTAAACTTGTGTTCGACAGCGGCACATATCACCAAGCTCGGGCAAACATCCGAGGGTTCGCATAAGATTGTGGATCCTTTTCGTTGAAAAAAAGGTTACACAGAAACAGAAAGTTGTGAGTTGATAGTGTCCTCACATATCTGATTTGAAGCAATTTATTTATTTTCGTATTTCTGGACTTCCTGATGCGCCTTAAACGCTTATTCTCGCAGTTTTCGGTATGCGGCAATGTCCACCTAATTCAAACTGCCTGTGACATACGGTGCATGCTAGAACCGCATTTGTGTACATAATTACATATATTGCCGGTGATTTGATCAAGCGAAAATGACCGGAATCAAGCGAAAATCAACTGCTTGCCAACTCACAAGTACTAACTATTATAGTTTCCGGTTGGTTTTGCGGGACACCACGCTGAAAGCAATAGAAGCTCAAGCATGAAAATTCACCGAGGCTAGACCTGTCACGGCTTGTTGCAAGCCATTCCGATTGCAATAAATGGCTCGGAATGCGTTTATAATGTATGGGGTGTGCTGGGCGTACCTACATATTAATATACGTGGTCTATTTAGAAACGCGGAGCCGTTGAGTCTATTCTGAGTGCGTTAAACAGTTGATGGCAATTAAGCATATCAATCGCAGTTGGTGTTATTTCCCCTTTTAACAATTTAAACCCACATCCATTATGGTAAAAGAGTTGATATTTTTCATCCCCACTGTACTTTCTCGCATATGTGGATGCAGCCGTACTCGTCTAGATGATCTTTGAACTTAATTAATTAAGCACAATGATCTCAATTGTTGGTTGTTTTTTTTTCTGAATTGATTTTGATTAAACTACACATGTCTTCAGCGTCGACACATGCATGCAGTATAGTACTACTTGGCATCGCCCTGGCATAAACTCATTCAATGTGTATAATTTTTCTGAAACGGAGTCTTCATTCCGAGCATTTCCCAAACGGAGTCCGCGGCCCCAAGACATACGATTAGTCAGATTAAATGTCCGTCTCAGTGTAGTTGACAAAAGACTGAAAATATCAAAAAGCTATATATTCATTAAACTCGATCGGTGTTATCTTAATCGATTTTAAAAATATAAACACACCTTTGTTATCTATCACACACACGGACACGGACACGGACACGGACAAGTCTGTTCTCTGTGAACGTGCGTTGTAAATTTTGAAAATAAAATATTAAATCATGAGAGCAAAATTTAAATTCTCAACATAAACCGTGTAAAGTATGATAATATCGCGCACACGATTCAACCAAATGACTCATTCCGGAATTTAAGTTGCTGTTCTCGATTTATATAAACAACAACTTATGATACACACAAAAAGATACACTCATACAATTAAAAATCAAATACCCACTATCCCCATTCGCATATATGTAAGAAACAGTGTGATCTGTGATCATGCCAAGGGGAAGTAGCTTTGAAAACATTCATACCGATTACAGAGAAACGCACGAGACGTCGTCGTCAACCATCAACAGTGTGGCTAGTGTTCGTTCAAACCAGACCGCTGAATATATCGGAAGTGAACGAAGTGAACCCTCTAACGATCGCGATTACTCAAATATCTCATACGATCCGAGCAAAAATTTAATTTTAGCCAAATTCTTCAACAGCACCAAGGCGAATGATTCGGCTTACGAGAACCTTTGTTCCGGTTGCGGGTATGGGGTGTTTGAAGCGCGCGGCAAATTGTGCAACTTTTGTCAATACGTTATAAATGGGTATCTTGAAGATAACTCGAACTCGAATATTTACGAGAATATTTGTGATAAGTGCTCGGAAGTGTACAGTGGAGGCGAGTGCTCGCTTTGCTCCAAAAATAACAATGTCAACAGAGCAGATAACGCCACCGCTTGTCTGAGCAGCAACAAACCGACTTCGAAAAAGTTGAAAAAGCGATTGTTTCACAGTCTGTTCGGCTCGCTGAAGAGAGTAAAATCATTTAACGCGTCCGCGCCGCCGAATCACAATCCAAAAGTGTCTGTTCGGAAGTTGGAAATCGTTCACAATGTCGACGGCTACGATAATGTCTTCCGGACAAATGAAACCTTCGATCTAGGTCGAATTTGTGAATTGAAACGACTAAAGTCGAGCACCAGCGATCATCATATCTACGGTAAATTACGAAAAAGTGCCGATCACCTGCTGCAGACACCGTATGTGTGTGTGAAACAAAAATCACAATCTGACGATTACTTAATTGGCGGCACCGGCTGCGAGCAACTTTTTCGCAGCACCTCTATCAACAGTCACGATTTGGTTGATAGCAACTGTTTGTCGTCGTCGGCGACGTATCTACAGCAGGTGCAAACTAGTGTTAGTGAGTGGGTGACGTCATTGCGGTGTGAAACCCACGACTATTACAGTTTCGGGGCGCCAGATACCGGGGTTTGTAATCCAAAAAGTATTCCGGCCAGCATTGGCGGTGCATCATCATCGTTTGTATTTTATCCATCGGAGCAAGTAGTGTACAGAACAGATGTGCGATTGAGATCGTTTTCCGAAGAAAGCATTCAATTCGATTTCGCACAGCAAATGGTTAACGAATTCAAACGTAGTCTCATGGAGAAACAACAAGCGCACAGTACTCAACATCAGCACCTACGAACGAAACGTCAGGGAATCTACCTGAAACTCGATGGCATCGAAAGCAAACAACGTAATTACCAAGTGGACCTGGTGGGAGATGATCGTAATTGTTTATCGCCATCGCCATCGGCGCAGTCGCAGTCGCAAACCGTACCCACAGAACTGACAGCAGGCCTGGAACATAGTCGACGCGGAGTGCCGCATCAGTTTAGCAAACGTTGCTGTATCTACGAGAAGGATTCCGAGTTTGTGAGTGATATTCTGCAGGCGTTTGATTCGTTTTTATTGCGCGACTCAGATACTACAGTGACGGAAGTGAATGAAGTGAGAAATGATGAAAAAGGTGAAGTGGTGATTGCGAATGCCCTTCAAATATCCGCAGTGGAAGAAACAAAAAGTGCTTTTAACTGTGCTGCCATTGGCATCGACATTGAACAAATTATCCAAGAGTTGGCGCTGTCTAAGAGTCTACACAAAATCACAATAAGTTACGATATTCCCCTAAAAGTGTTTCTAAGTGGCATTGATCAATCGGCACATCTCTCTCTGAAATTGCCCAGTTTGTTGAAGATATTCCGTCGGTTTCAAGTGTTTTTATCCCGCAACAAGTGTCACATACAACTAGCAACAAGTGCCGTGTCAAGTGATCGTCATTCAGCTAGATCATTAGCAAGTGAAAGTATTCCGTCAATAGGGCACATTCCTCCAACAGAAGTGCATTCGAATTTAGAAGTAATACCCCCGCCAGCACCGCTATCGGATTCCACGATAATGACAGTACCGAATGGAAGCTCCTGCACCAGCACAAAAGAGGAAGAAGACGATCCCATTTACCAACCGATATGGAAATTCAAAACCGTAGGGGAAGTCCAGGAAAACTACATCACCGATGAGTACTACGAACACTTGCCAAGAACATGTGACTCATCCGCATCTATAGCGGGAGTTGATATTGAAGATCACGACGAATGGGAGCCCGATGACGAATTCACATTCACCACCAAACTAGACGTCAGTCTAAGTGGCAAAGAGCCCGATACTCTGAGTGTCAACACAACCAAATCTTCGTCAAGTGGAAGCACCATAACTGGATATGCCAGCAGTATTAGTACGATGACTATTGCCTCGACATCGACATTTAGCCTCACACATCACATTTTCAGAAACATATGCATAGTCTATAGCCTCAAGGAGCCAAAGATACGTGCGGTATTATATGATTACGACCGGAATCGATGTTCGAGTTATTTTGCGCAGCAGCCGCCTATTAAAACGATAGGGCGGGGCACAAACGAATCTCCATCGACGACAACAAGTGCGGATGTTGCGAGGCAACCCAGCGAGTTCAATTGTCATGGAAATAAATTGAAAAAGTCAAGTGAAAGCGGGGGCCGTATGTTCGCGGATTCGGTTCAAGCGTGGAAATACATGTTGTTGGATGTTAATTACCTTGAGGATGAAGAAGATATGGTAAGCAAAACCTACCTACACCCACCCTACCTATATGTACATATTATACCAATTGTGGCCTTTTGTTTTTGCAAACGGCTTTTCTCTTTCGTATTCTCACAGTGCATGTTGTTTATAGTAGAACTAAAACAATAGAAAACAATGGAGTGAAAAGTACCATAAGATTCTCACTTCCATTCAGAGACGAGACGAGTATGTACTGTGTTTGTGCGTATACCTATGTAAAATGTGATTCATGTTATATTCTCTCCATCTGTAGATTTATGATGGGTTTTTTCAGAATACAGTGAGAAAGATAGTTTCACTTCATAGTCATAACATAATAATATCTCCGTCGGTTGATAACCTCTTGTGTGTATGCTTTACGAAGGTCATTACATGATGGTGTGCGTTCTAATGATGATAGTGATAGAGAACTTGTTGTATTTCCTTCTTGGCTGGCGGTCTCTGATCGCTATTCTAAAGAAATATATCATTACTACCTACATTTATTTATTTTTGTTGATGATCGCCTGTCTGCACGATTTTTTTGTTTTTAATTTTTTAATAACATTTAATGTTTCCATATAAGAGGAAAGATTCGATTCGATTTTGCTAAATAAATCCGATATAGGGACATTTGGAATATTTATTTTTGGTCTTGGATATGACAATATTTTTTTTATAGGCGAATTTCAAGTTTTTATTTAAAGCTTAGGTTCTGATGGAATTGCATTTTATAAAATGTCGCTTTAATTCGTAAAAAATTTTTAACTAAAATAATTTAGGTATTTGCTTAGTTAATTTACTTAGGTATTTTCACTTAGTATTCTCCCGCGAAATTAAGAATCTCAAGCGAAATATTCTTCAAACCCCATTTGTAAATATACGTAGGGTATTTTTAAAGCTATATGCATAGAAAACTGTACAGCGTTTGTTTAAGGTTGGTGGGTATATTATTGAGACCTGGGGGTCAATTCCCGATCCGTGAAGCTGAAAAGACATAAATGAATTTCACAAACGTTCTTCATTTTATCACTTCACGAGCTCGTATTATACGATTCTTGAACTCATCATGATAAACTGCTATCAAGTTTGTACTAAAATGTACTAAATAATAAATATCGTCACCGAGCGTTGTTGTGCCAATTTGGAACATTTTTGCTCTTTGTTCTTTTTTAAGATGGAAAAAACAACTTGTAAAATATTCAAACAAAATTTGTATTCCGAATAAATACGTTTAAAATGTAACGTGGTTGCCTATATCTATCACAACACTATAAGCTTTTGAAACTATACTTTTTCCCCTTAGGTAACCTTTTTTTGGTATTTTAAAAACCTCTGAAGTAGAATTTATCCTAAAGTGTGTGTCATCTGTGCGTTTTCTACATATTATCGGAAATAATAATACGCATTAACAATGGGTCGTATAAATGAAAACTAGCATATGCTTGGAGCAAAGGGTTCTAGCAAAGTAAAAGCCCTTTGCAAATGCTTTGAATCGGTATGAATAAAAATCTAGTTTGCCAAGGTAAGTTTAAAAATAGCTTTTACTTCGCTGTACGTGTACTTGGCTTGCAATTTCTGTCAAATTTGACCAGTGACTGATAACTGTCCGGTGGTTTGTTTATTTTTGATTAATTTTCAAAATTCTGTGTATTTGAAAGAGCACCACCAAGCGTCTCAAAATTATCATTAAAAGTAGGTACTAGCCAAAATGTCCATGTTTTCACGCGTGAATCAAAACTATTGCTTGAAGTTATTATCGTCACCAATTCTTCTTTGTTTATACGGTTTTTTTATTAGCAACAAGAGGTTAAACAGGTATAATGTGAAAACTTATCGCATCCATTTTTTGTTTGGTTTTCCTGCACGAACAAAACTTAATTTAACTATTAATAAACAAAATATCGACAATTCACAATTCTGAAATTGTTTTATGTTAAAAAGTTGCGTACAAAATATTTAGCAAAAGGTCTGAGTCAACTAAATAGCAGACTCAGAATTTGCATAGCATTTACTTTGATAGGTTTTATTCATACTGATCTGAGTAAAAGGTCAGTGCCGCCGCTTTACGAACAAGTCACAAGTTGGAACTAACTCAAATTGGTTTTTATTCATACGAAACGTAGCAAATGCTTCGATTTTGACATTTCTCTTGAGTAAAAGCAATTGCTACATTTTAATCATACGACCCAATAGGCGTCATATAGAACAATATTGATTTATTGAATTGTTGTTTTGTTTTCAACACAAATAATATGCTTTTTCCTAGAGATAAACTGTCAAATTTTGTGGCGTTCCATTCGAAGTGGTTTTGAGTCATAACCCATTAGAAGTACAACTTTATAAATTTCCGAAACAAATTTTAATGGGTTTAATAAACCAATTAAAGTCATTCATGGATTTAGGGTTTCTGAAACCCTTTGTCCGCGCTTATACCTATATTTCGTTTCCATTGTGGGTCTCATTTTCTTTTTCTATGCTTTTCAAAGTTTTTCACAAATTAACGCAAATAAAGCGTGAGCTTGTGAAAACACTTTTTAGTTCACGTTTACACATGACAGATTCTGATTCTGATGTTTAAGTACCCAATCCATGGGTGGGATTCTGTAAAAAACGACACTTTCGCATTTCAAAAATCCAAAAAATCACGCGAAAGCGAAAATTTGCTTCATGTAATTTCTTCTTCTTGTTCGCAAGGGTTTAAGAAACGTTATGACAAAAGAGTTAAGGTTTGAGAAACTGTATTGATATACTAATATGTTGTTTTGACGGCTCAGCCTATCGCGTAAATGCCTATCAATGTAAATAAACCCAACCACTAATTAAATAACCAAAGTTAACGAGAAACGTCAAACAAATATCGTTCGCTGTATTCCTTTCGCATGAAACGAAAATGTCTTTCGTTTTGGGAGTTACATGGAGCAAAGAAAACGAAAAGGTCCTTTCGTTTTTGAAGTTACATGAAGCAAAACGTTCGTTTAAACGAATCCTACCCCACACTTTATTGTCGAATAGTTCCTGCACATGTAGTTGCAGATATAAAATATACTTAGGTAGAATGTGTTTTTCACGTGGCAGTACAGTAATTAAGATCTGTTTTGCAGAATTTAAATAAATAGGGCTGTAGGGTAGGTGATCTTTTTTTAAGGAAATGCATTAAAAATTCTCGTAAAAAGTTTATGTAACGTTGTTCTGAATTGTTGATGTTTTACGAATTTTAGTGTAAGAAGAACAAACTAGAGGGCGACCCGAAGAATGGACTTAAGTTTTGAAAAAAACTTTTGTTCGTCTGTAGAATTTAAACTAAATAAAAAAATGTAAGCTATTTTTTAAAAATGGAACCTTTAGACAACTTTTTTTGGTGATTTTCATAACACTCCATGGATTTTTTATCACTTCTCTTTTTGGTATTAAGGTCAATATATCCTTTCAGAGCTGTACGAGTAACGAGGCTTATTTTGTTAACATTGCTTTTTAATATAGACTGTGACTGGAAAAGATAGACGATGACCCGTGACAAAATGAGTTAAGACAATTACCTTACGTCTTCTTTGTTAGCTGAAGTAACCGTTTTTCTCTGCTAAGAGTTGTGTTTATGGCTCTCTTAGTTTTTGCCTCTGGCTCCTGTTTCATAGTTGAACTCTTTATAACAAACAATCTAACTATCCGTTTAAATAATTAAACCGCTTGACGTCGTCAAATATTGACGCACCCTGAAATATAATGCTTTATTGTATGTACCCATCCACATATAGGGAATACTACATCATTGTAATACTGCAATGTTCCTATAGGTATATATTTTGATATTCGCCCTTGTTTACTTGAAATGATGACGAGTTCAAACTTTCGTCCCTACCTAAAAACCTAACCTAAAATGACGCATAAGTATACAGTGTTTTCTTCGTTCACTGCAAGAATAAATATAAATGTACGATGTCGTTCGCTATCTTGTGAAATTTCTCGGAAGCAGATATCAATCGTTTATACAGGGGTTTCCATAAAGACAGACTTTTTTTTTTTGTAAACAACGCTGAATAAAATTATTATTGTGAAAGTATCATTTTGAATAAACCAACGAGTCCTGAATATAGCTCCCGCTATTACTATTGACTCATAACGCTACTGAGTACGAAAAACAGGAATTTACTCTTAAAAAAATACTTGCAATGAACATGTATTAAAAATATCACAAGTTTTCATTTATCATAATTAATTTGTTACAATAAGTTCTTAAAAATTAGTATATTAAAAACTATTATATTACGACTAATATTAGTCAGAATGAATATTATGTACCTACTGCAATAAATGAAATGTCCTTGAGATTTTAATTTGTGCAGCCAGAAAAAAGAAAAAGAATATAACAAAAATATTAAATTAAAAAAAAATTGTACCTTCGTTCGACACAATAAAAATAAGTGTCCTACACCAAATGTTGTCGTGCTATATGTTTGCGCCCTTTTTGGCTAACATTGGCAAAGCGTATATTTATATAATAGTCCTTTTTAATTTGTCAATCCCAGGTATCTATGCCTTTAAGGTCATCCTATGTAATAAATAATATAAAATATTAAAAAAACAAAATTATTAGTCTAATTTTGGTTATTTTTTTAGATCGTTTCAGAAAGCCAAATACTAAAAGCCCAGGCTATTAAGGAGATGGATAGTTCGCCACCGCCAGTAGGCATCCTTCAAAGATTTAAAAGTATTTCCAGTGGGAATTTGTTAGATGTGCCAGCAGAGGAAGACAAAAAATCAATAACAGAGAGAGTGCGGAACAAATGTAAGTTTGTGAGATTTTGCATATTTTAAAATTGTACCATCATTTGACTATTATTATTCGGCATTTTAGGAAATGCTTATTGAGAGTTTTTTCATTATTAAAGCAACTTAGTACTAAGCTACATCCTCTAAATTTGGTAGTTGAAAAAAGGAAGCTAATGCAAATTTAAGCGTTAATAATTTTGCTCGGGCCTAAAAGCTCTGTTACTGTAGTTCAAATTTTTGTTCGAGTTCCTAAATCTACTCAAGGGTATTCAGATTTAATGCTTTTATTTTAGATCTATGTGCAAATCGAAACTTTAAAGCATTTTTATTTTTCCTGTGAGTTCAGAAACGTATATTGAAAATATAGAATAGTTTCCAGCTCCTCTTGGTCCATGCAGTTTCAGCTAGAAATGCTTTTAAGCCAGTTCTAGTGAGAATTACTACTTTTGTCGAGCGGATATCCAAATTCCAAATACTTAAAGCTGCCCAAAAAAAAGAACAACTGGTTACAGCAGCGGGGTGTGTTGTGCACCTTCTCCTTACGTCAGTAGTAGCGCAATGTCCCTTAGAACATATCCTTAAGGGACTCTGAAATATTACCAATCATGGTGCAATAATGTGTCTTGATCCTGTATATAAATGGCGTGGCAATTGACTTTCTATTTAAAAAAAAATGTTGCATAATTTACAGTTCGATCTGCAGTCAGTGCTAGTTACAGGTAGATCATTGTAAGATCGGTTCTCCAAATAATTAGATAGCTTATTTAAATTTACAATTTCTTCGCAAATTGCTTCATACATCCCTTCTTAATACTTGATGGTTTGCAATGGATCCCAGCTGGATTTAACGAGATCGGCTAGTGCTCTTCTTGATCGGTCAACAAAGGAAAAACAACTTATCCAGCCATGTGCATTACGAGCGTTCAATCCTTCCATGTTTTAACCATTACCAAACCTAGCTAAGATCATGATCAATTTTGTCAACAAATGTTTCTTAAGCACTTAACTTTGGAGATAATTAGCAAAAACTATGTTTACTTCAAAAAAAAAGAAAACCCA
This sequence comes from Cheilosia pagana, assembly GCA_936431705.1. Taxonomy (NCBI): domain Eukaryota; kingdom Metazoa; phylum Arthropoda; class Insecta; order Diptera; family Syrphidae; genus Cheilosia; species Cheilosia pagana. The sequence continues at coordinate 25,031,092 of OW386168.1, read as the reverse complement.
AACGATGTAGGAACAGAAGTTGATATCTGATTTAAAGCCCGCTTGAAATATTTCCATATAATGAGAGAACTAGTTTAACCTGCCACCGATAATTTTAAGATTCAGTTTTGTTATCTCCATCCTTCATGTGTGAGTCGCTAACTAATTGATTTAGTAAGAGCGCGACTATAAAACTTTCCATGTAGGTGCGATAATGCCGGCGCCTAATACTGTGCTTCTATTTAGCAGTTAACCTTATTAAATATCATTTAAAAAATACGCTACCACATATACGAAAAACAATCCTAGTTTTAAATATTTAGATTGTTTGGTAAACATTTTTTAATGAGTCAATTTTATTCTTTTCTACTTCCAGTACAACGAGGAGTGTTTAAATTGTAAGTTTTTATTGTAGTTCAGCATTTTATTTTACATTCAAATTGACGTGCATTTTCCTTATAGACAAACAAGATCGCCCAAGGAAAACAAAAAGGGACGCAACATATTCCGACGTGCTGAAGCAACTAGTCTATACTTGGAAGACGGCATGAAACCAAAGTACCCCATATTTAATGCTCCACTAGAAAAGTTAGAAATGTGTGAAACTTCTTATCCCGATGTACCACGATTTGTTGTCGATTGCATCGAATATATTGAACAAAAAGACTGCATCCAAATGGATGGATTATATCGAGCCTCCGGCAACAAGGTGGCCATAGATGAACTTAAGCAAAAACTTACCGAAAGCTACATCTATGATCCGAAGCTATTAGTTGCCGATGATATTCACACGTTGACAAGTCTGCTGAAGTTATTCTTCAGAGAATTGGGCTCACCGCTTATACCACAAGATACTTACCAGCGATTGGCATCGACAAGAAATTTAATGGAGGCATCGGCTATTGTCAGTTTGAAAACCGCTTTTAAGGATATGAAAAATCCCAATTATGCTACCTTAAAATTCCTTATAAAACACTTGACAACGTAAGACAACAATAATTTTTAATAATTCAATACCTTCTCTAAATCATATTTTTTTTTATTTTGCAGGGTGGCTCACTACAGTAATGAAAACCGGATGCCTGCCTCCAATTTGGCTATTGTTTGGGGCCCCTGCATTCTCTCTGCGAACCAAATAGAGTACGACATTGCCCGTATGAACACATTGGCAAAGGTGCTAATCGAAAACTACGATCAAATTTTTGGCGACAATGAACGTTTAGTTAGCTAACTTATTATATATAGACATTCCTATTCCTACTTACCTTTTAAAAAATAATATTTAAGACATTATTAAAAGAAACCAAAAATCATATTGACAAACTACTCTAAGTGAGATTTATTTAGAATACGAGTACAATACTACAATCGAACTTGCATTGAAAAGGGTTGTACAAAACCATATATTTTTTATTGTGATATTTATTTAAGTTTCTTTTTTTATTAGAACAACAGAAAAGACAAATAAATAGCTTTGAACTAATTTTGTTACATTTGTTTCAAAAATCGTCAAACCAAAGAAAAGGGAATGCGTTATTATGTAAAACGTTTAAAATATCAGAAAGTTCGCGTCTGGGTCGAGCGAGAACCTTTCTCAGTTCACATGCCTACATAACTTTAGAGTTTAGACAACTAACAGCCTTATTTATAAACTTAGCGTAGAGTCTGTTTAAATTTACGCACCCTCTAAAATGCCCTTAGGCAAAATAACGTTATTTATAAACAAAAAGAACGTTGCCTTGAGGCTGCGTAACTAAACGCAAAAATTTGTTTTAAATAAGGTTTTTTTTTCCTCTATCAATTGTCTTACAAAATCTGTAAGCAAGGAAGACAAAATTCATTTTTATAACGAACCTATATATTTATTTAACAAATAACAATTAATTCCTTATCTGTGGAAAACCAGTTTTCAGATCGTTTTCATTTATTTTTGCTGTCAATCATATTCTCCATTTGAACTATATTTTTATTTGCGAAATAACTGTCCTCAACTGCTGGTGTTCGTGTTGGTTTCATTAGAAAAAAGTAATAGTTTCAATGTTTTTTGTAATAGTTTATCGAAACTCTTACCTATTTAGACACAAACCCCGTTTAGTAAAGTTACCGCAGAAAAGTTCATAAATTACAATTTAAGAAATCACTGTTGTTTGAAAAATACGCGATTTTTGAAAGTCATTTTCGTATGTTTGTCAAAAAAGTTTCAGTGGGTAATCTTACGTTTATTGACATAAATGAAAGATTCAGTAAATTCATTTAAAAATAGCTAGGTATATGAAGAGAAAACACAAAGACACATTTCAAATTGGCCGATTGACACAGCTATATCAAAGTCGCTACAGCATTGCTTTTTATATTACCCGAGTATATAAGAGCCCTATATAGGTACATTTCGAAACACCTTCAACTACCTACCTAAAGCAGACATTTTGATGAGGACTCGATACACCTTTAACAGACTTCTGCAGACCTATCGAGTGCGTGCTGTGTGGCAGTCAGGGACACATTAAGGATGACCATGTTAACAGCGAAGAGTTTCAAATTGGAAACAAAATCTGCTAACCAAATACATATAAGTAATGAAATGGTACTGATTTATTAAAATAAATAAATATTTTGGCGCGACAGGTCTATGGGATCCAAGGCTTAGCTTCTCACAACCATTCGTTTTGTGTGGGTTTTCAATTTTTGGGACGAATGGAAGGGATCTACAATTTTACACCGAGTCCAAACGGCTAATTGAGAAGCTCATTCATGACAGTTTTACTCTCGGATGTTTGTCAGACGTTCGCGAGAGGTGGCGCAGTGGAAAAAAACCTTAAGATGTAATTTGGTCCTTTCGGGATTCGAACCTGGGACCCCTCGCTTAGTAGCCCAACACACTACCACTAAGCCACTGCGCCACGGCCTGACTTGCCTAATGCATGTCGATCTAAAAGAAATAGGGCATAGTTTAGAGGGTCGACATTTTAGTTAGGTCAGTATTTTTCAATGTATGTAGCTGATGATTTTTTTAGCTGATTGATATCTTAAGCCCACTAGATTTTTAATGCCAGCCTGCGTAGATTAAGCATCTTTTTGGAATCGTTTCTGATTGGCTGTGTAGCTTTTTTGGTCTGTTTGAGACTTGGAACTTTCTCCCAATATACTGGGGTAGCAGCATGTAACTTGATACAATCGAGTTCAGTCGATACAATCGAGCTCTGGCAGCACCTAATTTGTTTCAATCGATTGTCCTAGACCGATTATCCTCGATCGAAACAAATTAGGTGCTGCCAGTGATCAATTGTATCGACTGAAGTCGATTGTATCAAGTTACGTGCTATCACCCCTGATTTTAGGATTGACTAGATATGTTCAGGTCCTTAAAATGAGAGTAATGAACCATTCCTGGCGAATTCGTCGGCTATTTCAATTCCTTTAATTCCCTCATGGCCGGGAACCAATCATATTTTGGTTTTGTTCCTATCACTGAGGGTTTGTAGTCTGTAAAAGCAGTGACTGTTCGTAAATACATGAATGTTAGCGCCTTTAATACCTGATCAGATGATGAGGTTTGCACATTCATGAATTGCTTGTATTTGGTCCATTGATTCCTGCTCCCAGAACCATCCGGATACGACTTAAGGCCGATTTGGCAGTTTGGTGGGTTGTTGCTATCCTATGCTTCTCTATTTGTGAAATCCGTGGAGAGTTTTGTACGATCTATCGACCGATTACCTCAAAGGGAATCGACACCTTAGAAGGGTTGTATTTTTCGCTGATATTTTTTTCTACTCCAGGGCTTCAATTCGCAAAAAATTTCGGTAGAGACAAACGACCGCTAGTAAAAGCAACCGCCACTCTTATTCAACATTCAATGGAACGTGCTAGTGTTCCTCATATTATTATCGTACGAAAAAATGTACATACTATTTTTGTATCTCCATCCAAAGGCAAGTCCTTTTTTGAATCGTCCAAAATTGTTTGAGTCACCAAGTATAGTTATATATCAGGACTATAAAAATAGGACGAAAGAGGCCAATATATGCAAATGCTGAACTTTTCGGTTACCATCACCATAAACCACGCGAGACTTGCATATAAAAGTGAACGGGTTAAACTTGTACTTGATCACCCGCCTCCTATATCTTCCAAATAGAATTCTAATACAGTTTAATGAAGTCCGCTTGCAAATAATTTTCTAGCCCCGTCTTGATTTTGTACATGGATGACAGGATGTCAGGATGCCACGTCCTTCCATGTCTGCATTTCCAATATCTACTCGATCACGTTTCCATGTGGAATGAACCCCACATCCATTTGGCAATACCTCGCCGCATCATCGATTTGTTTAGTATAACTGAACGAGTAACTCTGAATTGCCTTGAATTATAAAGTTTATCCCACAGAAGAATCTTCGTTCAAAATATAAAATTTGTCTTTTACCACAACCAAACCATAGCTGTCTGCTATTTCTTTGCTAATGAGATTTTATAGAGAAGCATTTTCTGTTATCCGCACTTTCAAATTTGCTTACTTGTAATGTGGTTACGTTTGAGAAAACCCCAAAAACGTGATTGAGTCATTAAATTTGCAAAATAATGTATTTATGACATTTGTATGAGGAATGACGCAAGCAAATGTGCGGAGTTATGAATTTGTTGAAATACATTGGAGAAGAACAAAAATATTTTCAAGTTTGTGGTTAACAACTGAACTCTTAAGCTGTACGTTTTGCTTACCACTCTATTTTGTGACCGCAAAATTGTTTCTGCCACTAGTAATCAATGTAAATTGGTAACTTGGTTTGACCATACCCAGATTGCTCAGGATCGTAGCTCCAGGCACATTATATATGTCTTTTTAATGAATGAAGTTCTTGTGTATGCATCACGAATTTGGTGGTGACGACAGATATAGGGGACCTTTAAAACTTCTTTTTCAAAGGTGGCGGCATTAAACCGGAAACAATGAATGAATGAATGACTGGTTCCGATCGTCCACTACCTACTCCAAGCCATTAACGGCAATCCACATGGGGGAGAGGACAGATGTTACCATTGCATTATGGATCAATACCTTCCTAAACCCTAAAAGTTATAATTAGTTGTCGACATTTCGTATTTACGAAACTAAACTAAAGAAGTACATAAGTATGCTTCGTTCGGAAAAGTAGTTGCTCGGCAGTGAGTACTTCGCACTCATTCTGGTGTTACTTATGAAGATCTTTGCGACTCACTCGGTTAATGCAACACTTGCGATGTGTCTTCCATTGCTCGTCAATAAGATGAAGACCCCTAGATGTTTAGTCTTCTCTTGTTTCAATGGGACTCCACAAGCATGCATAGTAAACAATCGAGTGATGGCCGGAATTTAGTCTGATGACGGAATTCAAGGATAAAAATAATCAAGCAATCAGCGATCCCGCCTTTATAACTTATAAAAAGGAGAGGACACGGAGAAGGGTATTGATGCGAGATAATTTTGCAAAATATTCTTAACGCTTCTTACTCCTAAGTTTTGAATACAAGCAATCCAGCATATATATTTCAAGCTGGGTTCAAGTAACATTTGCATAGTTCCGAGATAATTGAGCTTAAGATTTTCGAACTGTTGTAACTTTGCTTACATATATTAATAATTCAAACTTATTTCTGAAAAGTATTGGTTTGCCCGGGACGTCCCGGATTTAAGACATAATTTCGGTTGTCCCGGGTAGCGGCTTAGTCACTAAAAAGAAAACTAGTGCAAGCACATTTTATTGTTTATAACACACTGACTGCATAGTAATTTGACCTTTACAAATGTTCGTTAAAATGTTCAATTAAACACACCTAGCATATTCTAATGGGGACGTTCGGATACCTAGTTTGCGTAAAACGTCAAATAGATTTGTCTGGACTAGCACTAGGTATACGAACGCGTTAACTAAGTAAGTTGAGTATTTGAATTTGAATTTTGTACACTTCAAAATGTCAACTGAGTATACAGGCAGGATTTTCTTGACTAGATTTGTCGGCTACCCCTCCATAAACGTCGACTGCAAAAACCAATCACGTGACCAATCTGGGCTAATAAAAACTCAAACACATCTAGTAAGTCAGCTGTCAGACTTAATAAACTATAAATCCGAACCGAACGTCTTAATGCCATTTTTGCAACTTGACAGCTGTCATTGAAATCAAAAAAATAAGATAATTTGCAAAATTTTCTCCGGGATTTCGAAAGCAAAGTTTTTTTCTTTATTATTAAATATACCTAAGAACCTAAGTATTTATATTTAAATTTATTGGATCTTAAGCGACAGTAATTTTTATTTGGCTACTGGTTAGAATATTGGTGTTAAACGATTTTTTGTCCCGGGAGAAATTTGGAAATCGCGAGTTTTTCCATAATTTTGCTAAATGTCCCGTCGAGCTGCGAGCAAAATCTGGCAACACTAGTATACTTTCGAAAAATTTATATTTTGCTTAGAATATATAATATTTGAATACATTTTTCGACATTTAACAACCGCGTTCAACCATTTTTTTCACCTAAACGCTTCAATTGGAAAAAATAGGTATCTGGATATGATGTTATAATACACAACTTGGAGATTGTTATGGTCAACCTGAAAAAATACCTTTGGCAAATCCTAAGGTGTCCAACGTTGCAATTTGTGCAAGTCACGAAATAGCAGTTTTTTATGTCAATCTTTGAGTTTTTCTTGATTTCTATATTTTTAAATGTTCGCCTTCCAAAGCAAGTGATGAAAATAAATTAATAAATACTAAATGATGGAGATGGCGGTTCCCACTGTCTTAAAGTGCAAAGTGGAAGCTATGCAATTGTGAAGACGCATCCACCAGGATGTGCACGGATTCCTTGGCATTTACTTGGCGTTTTTTTACGCGCTGGAAGCGCTTTTCTTCAAGTTTTTTGATGCGATTTTCGACGCGTTCTAAAACGTGTTATTGGATTGTTTTTTACGCATTTTCCTACTCTTGTTTCCGACGCATTTTTTGACGTGTCTTTCGACACTCTTTATGACTACTTTTTTATGCGTTTTCCGAATTGTTCTTTGACCGTTTTTTGACACATTTTTTGATGCGATCTTCCACGCGTCCTGCGACGCTTTTTAACCACACTTTATATAGAAATAAACACGCGACAATTGACTAGTTTTTCAAAGAGTGCCACGCTTTTAAATCGCGGTTTTCAATTTGTTTTTTGACGCCTTTTTCCTTGCGTTTTTAGTTGAGTTTTTTAGTGCGATTTTTCGCGCTTTATCTCTTTTTTAAAAGCGGTTTTTATGGCTTTTTGACTGCTTAGAACCGTTTTTCTCGCGATTTCGGAAGCATATTTACTTGAGTTTTTTGTAGTATTTTTTGTTCTCTATTTCTACCTCATCTATTAGTTAGTTAGTGTCAACTTATGTCTTGATTATAAAAAGCACGTTTAAAAAACTGTTTTTGTTTAGCTCCTTTAAGAAATTACTCAACAATCAAGATCATACAAGTTTACAAATTTGACAGAAATACTAAATGTCAAAACCTTTTTTGAGTTTTTGTATTTTTGTTTGCCACCTACCTATGGCTCGATTTTGTTTTGTATTTAAAGAACTTTGTTTGCTTGTTCCTATTACAAATTTGTTTAAAAAGTAATACAAACTAAAATATGGGATTTTTTTTGGCCAAGACTTTTGGCATTTAGGTAACTTCCTCCCATGAGTTGAAAAAAGACTTTGCTTTGAACTATTCGCTTTACTTTATCACAGGATTGTTGATTTTCACACGCCTATTATATTTTAAAAACGCAATTTCAACGATCAATTTAATACACTTTGTTCATTCATAAAATCAATATACCCCCGCAGCATTTCCCACGTTTTCAATATATCAACGGTTGCAATGGGCCTTAGTGTAACGCATACAATTTGCACGCGCCATTATGTCCATGACAGCTGCTCATTTCTATAGAATCGCAATAGAAGGGGGTTGCCTGGAAAATACCATCGACGTAACTTATAAATAAATAATTTTATATTATTTACTTAAGGTGTTGCTATGTTGCCCTTTGAACACGACACTGCCATTAAATACACTTTCCTTTACCATTAATAAGAGTAATGCAGCCAAGCACTTCTTGAGTGCACTTGAAGGTTATCGATTACACTGCTAATTCGCGCAGTCAACTAAGTTATTTCAAGCGACACAGCCATAATGTCCCCCAAAGTGGACACTAACAATTCCTTTCAACAAATGTGGATAGTTTGGAGATTTGTCGGCTTATATCGGGAGGTCTTTTATTACATCTATTCAATTCTATTAAATATTACAGCCGATGTACTGGCACTCCTGTTCGTGTTTATGAATGTGTTCTTTCTGGGCGATGCAGCTTTCAAGTCAGTCCCAAGGTTATCACCGGCTCACTGAAGCAACTAGTTACGTTTTAATGGAGCCTGAAGAAAATCAATGTAGGTACGTACTAAAAGAACAGGAATCCACCGCGACCTCTATGACCCAAACTCTATATACCAAGATGTGGATTCAATCTGAAATGCCAAAATACATCGATTACATTGGCTTGGCTACATTGAGTGAATAGGTAATAATGATCTACCAGAGAGGATCTTCGAATCCCAGTTTCAAGGTTCAAGAAGACGAGGAAAATCGAACCTCCTTTACCACCGAGATCGCAGGGGTGGAAGGCGGCAGTGTTTCGTGCACAGATGTTTCACGGTCCGGGAGGCTGTACATTTCAGATTTGCTTTTATTTTGGACTTGCTGACCTGTGTTCGCCTTGCTTCACCCGCCGTTTTTTTTTTAATAAATATGTACGAAAAGGAAGCAACACGAACGAAACAACTTGACACACGAATCCCACCAGCCCATTTCCAAACTTATCGCAATGAACAACACCCGAAAATGTGTTCAACCTGAATGAGTGCGCTGAAAAGAGACGACTGCTCGATGCTTTGAATAATTGTTTTGAACATTGCTCAGCTTCAGGACAACGCAGGGAGATGTTTTATATCTTAAATGATTCAGGAGGAAAATAACTAAATTCACCTATTTTTTGATTATTATTTTATTATTTGATTCAATCCGATAAGCCATTACTGAGCTAGGTCTGTATAAGCAGAATTTTCCTTACATGGGTATATCCGGTTTTTTGACTATTTCGTAAAAACCAAGTTATATTCCGGGTTGAAAAGTATCCTAAAGCCCGACCCAGAACATAAGCAATCACTATGCGAGGGTTCATCAAAATCCGTCCAGTAGTTTCTGCGTGATGCGCGGTCAGGCATTTTTTAGTCTACAGATTTATTATATGTAGAGAAGAGAAGAGAAGAGATTAACCATTTTGCATTTTAAAATTCCTGCTGTCATACTTAACATGCTTGTAAGAGCTTAAGTTGCTGTTGGAAATTTCTACTTACATTAGTGGATCCATTGCTTTAGTTAACAACCCGAAAATTCAACATATTCAACAACTTTTTGGCTAGTTATCAATACAGCCTCCTTTGTGCGGTAAGCTTTAGTTCTACTCTGGCAGATTTTATCCAATTTTCGATTATGACGACTGTTTCATTTAATAACCTACAATCCTTGTGGCAGCGTTAGTCACATAACTCCACAATATATTTCGTCCTCAAATAAATTGTTTTAAATTATACAAATCGATAAAAATGTTTTGCCCTTGCATTTTTATCATTGAGCATTAGCTATCAAAGAGTCGCGGTCACGATATATGTACTTACTTCTTTTAGTTTTCAAGAACACTTACCTATATCTAAATTGCAAACTCTCCATAAAACTAAAATGAAAGGTACTTTAGACAGACCTTTCGAACTGCCACTTAATAATTTCAGAACTAATTTAAAAACTGTGCGGTCTAGGTACTAATCGAATGACAGAAAACCCAATTTGACGGTGTTTCCCACTCATAGATAGATATATATCGTTATCTCTTGCAAGGGTTTCCATTTCCATTAAAGCAAATCACAATAACCAGCCAGTGTTTCTGTAAAAAATAAAGAAGAAAAATCATAAAAGTCCACGTATGGTATGGCCAAAAATCCTTCCATATACCCTTGCCTCTATATGCAGACATATAGATTTGTGTTTCTATACTCACCTCGATTGACCCTGCATCCAAATCCAAGAAGCTCGACAGAATGCCATTCCTCCTTCGTCGTCGTCGGGCTGCTATGAGCAATATGATTTTTCAATATAATTTTGTTGGAGATTTGCAAAGGATTTTTGCTTATGAATAATTTGAATGCTTTGCTTTCGTTTTTTGGCTGTTCAATTCTCGAGCCAATTTATGCTTATGTATATTTAAAGCTTCAACAATACGATTTTTATATTAATATAGGGCATCCACGGATAGAACTCTTTGGGAATGGATTCATTGGCTTTTGGGTCTGTGGCTGTGACTATTGTTAACAGTGAATGTTTGTATGGGTTGTAAAATGTGCGAGATTTTTATACCGAGACAAACATACCTATGTCAAAAGGCTTTCGAAACAACGTAGTAGTAAGCTATCTAAATTTGTACATACATGAAGATTATTTTTTGTTTCATTCAACACTTTCTTTTGCGAGTTGTGATTTCGACAAGCTTTCATTAAAACGGTGTTTTTCCAATTCATATCATATGTACAAGCATACCCTTCCGACTTCGCACATTGCATGAGAGTTTTATGAAATCAAAAGCATTTGAAAAATCAAGCAGTATAGAAATAAATGTTTTCACACTGAAAGCGTTAGTAAATCATTACATATATTAATACGTAAAAATTACGTATGTAAAAGTTTTTAGGTATTTATCGTGAAATGGAGAATGAAACTTATATCATTCGAAAGGTACTGTGCCATAGATGTGCAGTAGGTATATGTCGGCGCAGTGGCTTAGTGGTAGTGTGTTGGGCTACTAAGCGAGGGGTCCCGGGTTCGAATCCCGAAAGGGCCAAATTACATCTTAAGTTTTTTTTCCACTGCGAAACCTCTCGCGAACGTCTGACAAACATCCGAGAGTAAAACTGTCATGAAAGAGCTTCTCAATTACCCGTTTGGAATCGGCGTAAAATTGTAGATCCCTTCCATTCGTCCCAAAAATTGAAAACCCACACAAAACGAATGGTTGTGAGAAGGTATGCCTTGGGTCGCACAGACCTGTCGCGCCAAAATATTTATTTTATTTTTTTTTATATGTAAAATCTGTTATATGCGGCCTTAAAATCAATAAACATGATCTGTCGTTGTTGAATATTTAGTCGGTTGTTGACTTACCGGGTACAAAACCGCACTAATAGGCTCCCGTGAAAACCTCGACAGGTCCAGCAGCCTTGTTTGACTTCCTCACTTTATTTTGGTCAGTTGAACGGAAGTCTTGCCTTTCATCGCCCACGTTGAATGGTTCGTTCTGCCTAAAAGCAGAAATGTTTTTTACAAGTTTTTATTGTTCGACTCTGCTCGGGTCTTGTTGCCATGGCACGTTCTTTTTACTTTCGAACATTGTTTCTGAAGTACCTACCTATTACCTTTCCATTTTCTTGATCTTTCATTTTGCATGAACCAACTAACTAAAACTAGTAAATCATAGTAATTTCAATTTGGTCTGCCGCTTGAGAGTTATTGGACGAACAATCAAAATAAATGTAAGCAAGCTTTCAATGAAACTCAGTCTTGCTGTTTAAAGAATAAGCTCTACTTTTTCTGCCATTTCAACCAAATCCAGTTTTTTTTCCAATTAATTCAAAAGAGTTTTATTTCTGTTAGATTTTAATTTGCTGGACTTGCAGCGGCCTAGTTCCTTTCAGATTATTAAGACATTTTTAATTCAACCGCGCTAATAGTTAGTTTAGTAAAAGCCCACTCGGCTTTTTCACAGGATAATTACAATTTAATTTGAGCTTTCCATTATTTATAAACGAGGACTACGGTGTGGATAGCACGATAGAGACAGACTGAAGTTTATAACGCCAGAGTTATAATTTAAATATGAAATAAGTAGGTAGTGCATTTAAGGACCTGTTCTATGAAATACACCGCTAATGCACAGCTAATTCGCTTAGTCAACAAAGTGCACTGGAGCGACAAACTACATAGTAGAACGATGTGCAACCTAGATACTAACGATTCTTTTATTTATATCTGGAAAGCCTGGAAATTTGTCGGCATGTGTCCGTACTCGAAATTTAAATGGCTTTACAACATCTATGCAATTTTAGTGAATTTGACAGCCGATATAGTGTCACCAATTTTCATATTTATAAATGTGTTTTTTGTGAACGATCCTTCACTTATTATGAACAATTTAAAAATCAGTCCCACACTCATCGTCGCGTCGTTAAAACAGTTGGTTATTTTCTTCAGAATGTCAAATTTTCACAAAGTTAAGGTGTACATCAAAGCACTAGACCAAAGGGCGAGTCTTCATAGGGGTGAGACTCAATATCTAAGAAATGTCGTCAAGCAATGCCATTGCATAGCCCTCGCTGAACAGATTGCATTATTCGGCTCATTGTCGTCATATGCAATACCTGGCCTTATCGGCGGGAGACTTATATTTGAAGGATGGTTTCCATTTGACTGGAGTTCCTCAACAACGCTTTATATTGTCGCGTTTTCATTCCAATTGCTGTCGTGTGCCTTTCAGTGTGTCCAGAATGCTGCTAATGATGCTTACCCACCGATATACATAAACGTATTGATGGGCCATATTCATGTCCTCTGCATGCGAGTTTCAAGAATTGGTACAGATTCGAGAGCCACACCAGATGACAACTACAAGGAGCTCAAGGCATGTGTAAGGGACCACAAGAATATCATAAGGTATCGTACCAAACATCAAAGAAGTGTTTACAAAATAAATTGTTATTATTTCCCCTTTCAGCTTGTTCGAAACAATCAAGCCAGTGATTTCGGAATCAGTAATGATCCAGTTCTTCATAACAGCCCTTGTTCTATGCCTGGCGGCTATTCATTATCTCGTTTTTGACCGCGACATTTCCCAGTTAATTAGTACGATTGTTTACATTGCCTGTATTCTAACTGGATCGTTTCCTGTTTGTTATTTTGGAAATGCTTTGAAGGACGAGTCAGAAAGTATAACCACAGCTATCTACAGCTGCAACTGGGTGGATCAGCCGATTCAATTTCGCAAAAGTCTCATTATATTTATGCAACGTTCACAAAAAGCCGACATGATTCTGGCAGGCGGTCTTGTGCCAATTTCCCTGCAAACATTTACCGAAGTAAGTTCTCGCAGTCAGTATATGAGCAGACTGTTATCTAAAGGCATTATTTCTAGATCATCCGCTTTTCGTTTTCGATGTTCACTGTGCTTAGTCAAGTATAGATATTTGATCTCGTATATGCTGACGGGGATCGATGTGGCGGTTGTTTTTGTTAAAAAAAAAAACATTTTTAAACTTCAGTTCTTTTAAACATTAGTCTTAAAATAAATTAATTCGTTTCAATTTGAATATTTTTAATATTTTAACATTACTTATGCAAATTATTCAGGGTAAAAAATAAATAAATAGTTGGCATGGCACAACAGGTCTGTAGGGTCTAGCTTCCCACAACCATTCGTTTGTGTGCGTTTTTTATTTTTGGGACGAATGGAAGGGATCTACAATTTTATTTGAGAAGCTCTTTTATTACAGTTTTACTCTCCGATGTTTGCCAGACGCTCGCCAGAGGTGGCGCTTTGTAAAAAACCTTGTGTTATTTCGGAACACAATTAAGCAGGTAGGTACATTTTAGTACTCGCTTTAACAGCAGTTTATCATATTGAGTTCGAAAATCGCATTTTGAAGTGATAAAATGAAATGATGGTCTGAAAATTGAATTGATAAATTATTCATCACTTTACAGCTCGGAAAGGGAACATTCATTTAACAACGAACGAATTGATAAAATGCCAACGAACCAATTTCGATTATATGTAGAACTATCTGACCCGTGCTCGCCTTTCTTCACTCGATAACAAACATTTTTGAGCGGAAATTTACACTTTCAAAAAGCACTACATATGTTCGAACACTGACACTAGTTTAAATTCATACTAAAGGGTATATACAAAAGAGATTTACGCAAAGTTATATTATTTTACTCTTACCCGCAACCCCCCTCAAATGTGACAAAAAGGAAGCAAAATGAATGAAACAACTTGACACACGAATCCCACCAGCCCATTTCCAAACTTTTCCCAATGAACAACGCCTAAAAATCTGTTCAACCTGAATGTGTTTTATTATATGCAGAGAAGAGAAGAAAAGATAGCGATTGTTATAATGTAAAATTTTGTAAACTACTTTGTACATATTTAAATAAAGAATAAATTGAATTGAATTAAAATTGAAATGCATTTACAAAGAGACCAGCGATACTACTTGTACTACATAATGTAGTGTCTAATGTGCTACATACTGTAGGTACTCCATACATATACCTACCAGCTACCACCATAGACAAAATATATATATTTTATTTTGTCTATGCTACCACCTTATTTATAAAGTCTGTGCAACCTTGTATAGCGCTTGTATAAGCAAAACGAATTTGGTGGTTGTTTTAAGGTGGATCGGAAATGTCTTTTAGACTTCACATCATTGAAGAAAACTGTCACATTTATATTTTTTGGATGGATTGGTATCATTGTTTTCATTTTCAATCATTAAAATTTTACGAGTAGGTATTCCCGTAAGTTGTAAATTGTAATAGAAGTATCTTCAGATATGAAATATTTTAAATGGTGTTTCAATTTACATCGCAACTCTTCTAACATTTTCCATTTTCCTATTTGTATTTAAATTTGTATTTTTTCCACAAGCTGCTAAGTTTTTTTTTCTTTTCGGACAGATAAATGTAACCGATTTCTCATTTTTAGTAGGTACCTTTTCTGACGCAAGCTATGGCTTGGGTTGGGAAAATGTTTTGCAATTTGTAAATAAGAATTTTTTGGATGGAGTATAAAGGGATGGCGCTGTGTTTTAGTGGTAGTGTGTTGGGCTACTAAGCGAGGGGTCCCAGGTTCAAATCCCGAAAGAACCCAATTACATCTTTAGGGTTTTTTCGAGAGTAAAAACTGTCATGAAAGAGCTTCTCAATTAGCCGTTTGGACTCGGCGTAAAATTGTAGATCCCTTCCATTCGTCTCAAAAATTGAAAACCCACACAAAACGAATGGTTGTGAGAAGCTAGGCCTTGGGTCCCATAGACCTGTAGCGCCAAAATATTATTTTATTTTGTATAAAGCCTGTATAAGTATTTGTACGCTGTATACGCGTGCATTTTAGCAAATTCCAAAAAATATGGCTGAATTATCTTTACTCGGAAGAACTAGATTTACTTCCACCGATTTATTTAATTTATTTCCCACAAACTTTCAGCATTACTAGTTTCCTATATGGTTAAAAAAGAACCTACACCTAAAACGTCGAGAAGATTCAATGCGTGGTGGAAATTGTTTTTTTGTAACGTTATTGTGGACATCCACTTGGCTGCATCGCGTCTTCTTAAATCACACTTTTGACACAGTCACGGTGTAGTACGTGCTATTTTCTTATAAAGGCAGAAAATTTATTGGAAAATATCTATATCTATATATTAATCGCCAACACAATTTCTTTCGGTACATATTTACCCTTCTTATTGAATACCAATTCTATTTTTATTTTTACCAAATTGAAGCGATCCTCTTAGATGTGTCGAAAAGGATAATAATTCCAAAAAAGTATTTGCGAAATAGTTACCTAAAATAGTTCTTTATTTTTTATGAATCAGGAGTTAAAAAAAGAGAACCATACACAGTGAACGTTGCTATTACGTATATCTGTTGGAAGAAAATATATTATTGTCATCATAAACTAAGTATGTGGGTTAAGAGGGTTTGCCTACAAGCTGTTTTCTGTGTTTCTTTGTGGGATTAAGAGACAGTCAAATTCACTTCAAATCAAACAGATCTACACCAATTTTATTTATATGATGATGTTAAAAAAAAAAACCGCATGTTCGACTTTCGACCACTGGGCAACCTAGTTTTAATTAATTTTATATTATATACTATTCTTTGTTTTAATTTAATCCCCACAAGTTTTGAAGCGAAAGGTTAACAAAGGGCCATCAGTGTTGAATTTGACTAAGAATCGTAAACATTGAAAACGAAAGTCGTATAATCTGGAAAATAAAATAAAGGATTAGATAGATATTGACTAGTTCATAAGAAGTATATTATTTAAGTGAGCCTACCGCAACAAATGTTTGCAGAGAAATTTCTGCAAGTCCTCCAACCAGTATTTTGTTTGTTTTTTGTGAACGTTGCATAAATATGATGAGACTTTTGCGAAACTTGAGCGACTGGTCCATCCAGTTGCAGTCGTAAATGGCTGTGGTAAGATTGTCTGTTTCCGTCATCAAAGCGTTTCCAAAATAGCAAACAGGTAATGATTCAGCAAGAATAGCAGCAACATAAGCAAGTGTACTAATCATCTGAGAATATTTCCGATCAAATATAACAATATGAACACCGGCTGTACACAGGACAAGGGCTGTTATAGCGAACTGGATAAAGACTGATTCCGAAATCGCTGGACTTATTGTTTCAAATAAACTGGAAAGAGAACTTATTTTATATTTTTTTGTTTAACTTATAGGTAATTATATTTTTTTGCGTTTTTCTTTACTCATATAATATCTATTCAACTTTTCAAAACCAGAATCTATTAAAATCTGAAATTAAAAATCAACAACGTTATCGTTTCGAGAGATTTTAGCAGCTACCTACGCACAAATGATCGAAACGACAATTCGTGTGTGCAGAAGAAACGTCACACATTAGATACATTTAAAATTCTGATTGTTAAATTGAAGTGACCGCTTGGACTTTGAAATTCATAGATACAGAAAAGAAAATAACATTTTATTTTAAAGTAAGAACGCGAAAGCTGGCTTAACATTTTTGTTTCGATTTCTCTGGTGTACCTACGTTATTTAGGGACAAGGGCTGATTATAAGTTTTTATTGTCTACTTCGAAATATTGGTTTAATATTCTGGTCACACGGAAATGCTTCCACTAACCCGACTGATGTTTGAAATAAGAAATATTATGTGCTGTTCTATAAGGTGGGCCAAAATAATTCATCCGATGTTGTTTGGCTCTCATTTTTTTTCTAAATGAAAAACTTCGATTCAATTTTTTGATTATGTTTATTTGAACCTTTTGAATTTGCCGAGTCGAGAAGATGATATCGACCATGGGCGTCGTCACAATTGATTGCCATACGGGCTCGTTTTATGGCATATTTTATCACTTCGGCGAGAACTTCGGAATGTTGTCCTTGAGGGATTCTAGGGTCTCGGGCTTGTTCGCGTAAACACGGCACTTCAAAACGAGAGATGAGGCGACCCAGGAACGCCGCCTTCGGTCCTAATTCGTCCAATTGCGGCAGAAAAAACTCGGTTAACATGGCCCTATAGCGCGCACCTTCCACTGTTGTCGTTTGCTCAGCGACGCTCTCGAAAACGCCGTGAACAGCGCACCATGCAGTAACTTTGAGCGGGTGTAATGGCTCCTCGTGCATTACTCGTAGATTTTCGGTGCTCCAGAAGCGATCGTTTTGCTTGTTCACGTACTCGCTGAGGTGGAAATGAGCCTCATCGCTCATTATGATTTTGGTCGAAAAATCTACCACTTCGTCGTCAAGATTGAGGACGGCTTGGGGGTAGGTTACACGCGTTTGGCTTTCGACAGGCGGCAGCTGATGCACGTACTGCATTTTGTACGGAACATGTGCAAGTCTTTGACTAAAATTCGCCTTAGGGACGACGGGGTGATGGCTAATTGCGAGGCACGGCGTCTGGTCGATGTTTCCGGCGACAGCTCGAAATATTCGTCAACAGCGGCGATATTCTCGGCACAACGCACCCATACCCTTCAAGGTTGGTGGCCAAACGGCGCAGTGTTTGCGCAGTCGGTGTCGGGCTCAAATCCAAATCGTAAAAATATTACGTAACCAATTTCTGTCGGAGGATATCGGAACCTAGCTGTCAAAACTTGAAGAAAATTCAACGTAATTCGCCGATATGCGTTACAAAATGTCGGAGAAATATTTCGAATAGATGTTCTGAAGAATACCTCGAAGCAAGAAACCTCGCACGGATACCTCGCTAGGGCCGATTACCTGTTCCCTTTCCACTAAGAAACTTTTAAGACGCAACTCCAACCAATGGGCAGTCATTATGCCTCGTCCTTGCTTGCTTAGTCATTTCATCTTTAAAATAATTAAACTTTTAACAATTTTAATATTTGTTTTACAATATGATGACGGAAGAAAGGAGGCATTTCTTTTGCTTAATAAACATCCTAAAGCCAATGGATAAGCTTCCGGATACTTCTACGTTCTACCCCCATGAAAATTGCTTACCCAAAGCAACCGATTTAAATAACTTATTTTATATTTCTTGTTCGACAAACCTTATGACATTCCTGTGATCGTTTACACACGACTTGAGTTCATTGTAGTTTTCATCGGGTGTTGTACTTGGACGTTTACCAATTCTGGCAACTCGCATGCAAAGAACGTGAATGTGCGCGATCAGGATGTTTATGTATATCGGGGGATATGCATCACTGGCCGCATTTTGGATACATTGAAAACCGACTGAAAGGAACTGAAATGTAAACGCAAACAGATACAGTGCATTTGATGATGCCCAGTCCAATGGAAACCATGATTCAATGAGAAGCTTCCTTTTGATGAGGCCAGGAATTGTATAAGATGACAAAGATAGCAATAGTGTGATCTGTACAACTTGCGCAATACGGTGACACTGTTTGACGGCATTTGTGAGATATTTAACATCCTCCACATTAAGATTTGCGCTGCGATCGAGTTGATTGAGGTAGATCTTTACTTCGTGGAATTTGGGCATTCTGAAGAAAATCACTAATTGTTTAAGCGACGCCACAATAAGCGTAGGACTGACTTCCAAATTTTTCATGATTGATTCCAAATCGCTTATAAAAAACAAATTTACAAACGTGAAGAAAGGCGACACTATGTCAGCGGTGAAATTTACCAAAACTGCGTAAATGTTGTAGAGCCATTTAAACTTGGCGTAAGGATACAAACCAACGATCCTCCAGATGTACCACATATGATAAAAAGAATCGTTGGTGTTTACTTTGGGCATTATTTTTAAGGGGATAAAGTAGCGCGTATTAACGTTATAGACTAGATCTGTTTTCTTCTAAATGGGCGCTTTTATATGCGGTGAATGGTTGCTGCCAAAGGGTTGATACTCGTACTGATTCATTTATTATTTATGAGGACTATTATCTTCGACACTTAATTACCTTCTGGAATTAACTGCTGTTTAGTGTATAGAGTGTTAAAATGGTTTTCAATTATGAATCAATGTCACAATTTAATTATTAGAGCCTCATTTTCGAAATCAATATGAAATATTTTACACACGCAAGTAAAATGTTATAATAACACAAATTCACAGATTAACACGACAACCAGTTAAGGAATTTACACGGGTGGGGATACGAGAGGTACTCGTTTAAGTAGTTAACCAAAATTGTAATGTCGATTCTCTCCGCGTTTTGTGATATATACGCACCTATATTTAAATAGAATGACAAGGACGAAAAAAAGGGTTGAGAATATAAGGCACATTGGGATCTTGTTAGGGTCCTGGATTTTTTTTTAGCAAATAGGCTCTAATCGACATTCTAAACAACAAATTTCTTTACCTAGAAGGATCTACATGCTAAATCAACATACCAACCTGTATTGAAATTTGAGATACCCGAATGAAACAACCTTGTTCATCTCTATGTTAGTTTTTATTTTAAGTTAATGTGTAGTTTCTTTAAATATTCTCCCGTACTGCTATTCTCTATGCTAGCTCTATCATTCTAAAACCAAAAATTACTCCTTTGCCGGCAATACGATATACGAATACAGTCAAACCCGCTTATTTAAACTCTATAAATAATCCATGCCACTTCCAAAAAAATTTGCGACCAAATTGGGAAAAAAAGTTACCAAATCAAGTTAAAAGTTACCAAAAATCTGGAAGTTGATAAAACACGAAAGAAACAAAAACTTCTTGAGCCTAGAAGTAGCAGCTTTGCCGGTCTAAGCAGTTAATCAACGTTTAACCTTCAGATTTTTTGTGCCTAATGGAACACAAAATGATTTTTTTTTGTTATAAAACGTCAATTGTTTTGTTTTTTTAGAAAATAGAAAATAGATAAATATAAATAATAACACTCGTCAAAGTTTGATAAATGTCAAATGTTTTGGCGTTAGTGAAAGTAGGTGCAAATCTACTAATTCTAAGCAAAATTACTCTGACTTTGAAAGAAGTTTTTTTTTTGCGGCCAATAAAACATGACAACTAACAACAGATGATTTCTAGAGCAGAAAACTGCTCTGAAACGGAAGAAAGTTTCGTCACACACATTACTAAAAAAGAAGAAAATGGGTATATTCAATAATTTTTCGAATATCACAAATTTACATTTACAGGTTGTTGCATATGCAATCCATTTATTAAGAAACAGTAAGGCAGCATTTGCATGAGTTGATATCAAGTTCGTATTTTTTGTCCTCCTGTTCAAAAAGTTACCAATACCAGATAAAATTTACTAAATTACCAAAAATATCCAACCGAAAAAAATACCAAAATTCTTAAAATATTACCAAAGTGTCAAATGTGATTAAATAAATAAAATCATGCAAATAACTCCGATTATTGAAAAGCTAAGATATCTGAAATACAATTCCTTTACAACATTAAAGAGTATCTATTCACTTAAAGCCTTATAAGCTGCGTAAAATGCAGAAATTGACCACCTTTTAAAAATGAACTGTCAGATTTTGTACGGAGAACGTTTACGCAGGTCTCAAAATTGTCCGCGATCAATTTGACTCGAAAATCGACTGCGGAAAATTACGTTAATTTTAAAATGTCAAAATGTGAATCGATTATTTATATTAGCACACTTGATGGAAATATGTATTTGCCTTTGTTTTCGCCAAAAATTTCATCAGAAACTTAATCAGTTGTTTTGTTCACTTACTTTCGGCATATCGATAATTTTGGGATGTCTAAGAACATGTGAGTTTGACAAGAGACTTAAATGTGATTATTTTCCAATATTTTTAACTTTCTCGCATTACGTAGTAAGAGAAAGGTATTGTACCTAATCGTACAAAAAATCGAACTCGAGATTTTAATCAAATCTGACATTACGATGATAGAGGAACTCGAAAAAGTGTCTCGCAATTCTGTCCGTCTGTCCGTCTGTCCGTCCTTCCTGAGCTCTACAGCGCAAACGGCTGGACGGATTTCTTTCAAACTTCGGATTTGGAGTTGGTGGGCTTACAGTTCGGGGCCACTTTTTGTTTTGCACGTTAAGTGTTGCCGTTCTAACGGTATTCGGCAATTTTGAGTTTTTCGAAAACGCCTCTAACGATTTCAACCAAAATTTATATTTGGGCTTAAGTAGGTGTAACTTAGATGGCTGCATACCCAGTTTTTCACAGAAAAATCGAATAACGGTAATTTTGAAAATTGGTCATATCTCAAAAACGGTTAAAACTATTTCGACAAAAATTCATATTTAAGGTAATACGGTCATTCCCAACATGATGGCAAACTCAGTTTTTCTCTAAATTGTCTATAATAGATTTTTGAAAAAATGCATATTTTGAGAATTTGGATTTCTTTTGTTTTACCTACATGAAAACGGCTAAAGCGATTTTGACCAAAATGCATACTTGGAGTAAAGTTGCCGTTTTCAACATTATTGCGTCCTACATTTTTGTTTCCAACCACCGGAAACGCTGATTTTGAAAACTGCTCAAATCTCGAAAACGCCATTTTGGTTTTAAATAAAACTTTAAAAACCAAGTATTACTAACATCCTGAACAATACCCTATACCTACTCAGTTTTTAGCTAAATAGTTGAGCAAGATTATTTTTCGAACTCAACATTGCAATATTTGTTACTATTTTGTACGCATTATTTTCCAAAATCAGCTTTAAAGATTTTGACTAAAATGCTTATTTACGATAACATAAGTATTGTTAATAAAACCCCGTACTTAGTTTTTCTTAGAAAAATGCAAAAAGGTAATACCGTCTTTTAAACATTACCGCACTACCAGTCAAAATGTAATCACAACTACTCGAAACTCCTTTTTAGCAAATATTTCCCACTCCTTCTTTTTTCAACCATATTAATCATGAACCTTCATATAATTCCAGCCAATTGGAGTCCACACGATCAAAAACCCGCACTTCATTTAACCCCAAACACGTATAAATTCAAAAACAAATCTCTGAATTCTTACATCACAAACCCTACTTCGAGTCATAGCCACCTACCAGCATCACCAATTTGAAAAATCTTGTTTAATAGCCTACAAACAATAATAAAAGAAAAATAAACCAACCAAACTGATGATATGAACGAGAAAGTTTCGTGCGATCCAGTCGTGCACTTCATTTTTTATATGAATATTAGAAATTGTACTTCTTCCAAAAATTATTCACAATATATGAATATCTTATGGTGTAGCCTAAAGAGGAGGAAACTTCCTAATGGCTTTTCCCATTCCCTTGTCTGTTGAAGTGTTCTATAGTCTTGTTGAGATTTTACCTATTTTATTTAAAGGCTTAATTCAAGCCCTCATCGAGTTCTTAACCTTAATATTAAAATTATCAGCCAAACAACGACTAACCAAAAGGACACCCACTTGAGCGAGCGTCTTAATGTAACATCGACCATCTGCAAAAATATCTAAATACCCCAAGGGCCTCAAGTAAGCCATACACTAGAGACTAGAGGACACAAGAAAAACATCTTCCTATTTCCCAAATTTATTCGAATGTGATGGACTTATGGCCCACGTAGCCCACTTCTATGAAAAGCAAATTCAGCTACTCACACAGATGGTAAAACCAGCAATCTTATTTCCAATTTCACAGCCGGAGATTTCTATCGACAATATTTTACTTTACTCATCGAGGCCTACATCGCAGTCTCCTCTTGGGGATTTCAGTCACGTTTTACTGTAATGCGACACGATCTTATTGATAATGACACTAAAAGGGCATAGACTTTTATAGTTCGATTGCGAAACTATTTTATTGGAGGGCAGACCTATGCACGTCATTTGTTTGGTATCTGAGTTAATTTTGGCCAAATGACTTAATGTATTCGATGTACGGATATAGGAATGTGCTGTCCGCAATCAAATGGCATTTCGTTGTATAACATTTAACGAAAATGAAATCGCCCTTGCTAATATAGGCTTAAGCATTTTTTTCTCAGTACAAATGTAAAATGGAAAAATGCAATTAATTCTCGTGACAAGGTGGATAATAATTTAGGCAATAATACCTCTCACCATGTGTCCTTTAATTTTTGCTTTCCTTATTTACGTGAACATGACCGCAGTGGGATGGAAAATAATTAATTAACTAATGTAAGCCACGGCCCACGGTCTTTGAGTTATAATACTGCTGTAGCAATATTTCTTCGATTCGTGTGACACTTGCTTTATTCTTGACAACCAAGTTAAATTTCCTGGGCATCCGACTCAAGTATAAGACTATGGCTTATCATATCAATTTCTACAGGATTATACTTAACTCCAGTGGTTTAGGTATGGCCAACCGGCAGCAGCGTTATTTTTCAACTTTACTCTGTAAGCATCGTTGGTCTTTCTTGCAAATTTAATCTCGCAGGCATTTTATTGTACATTTATTTGGGTACGGCCCAATCATTGTGTTGAACAAGCACATAATGCTTTTATAATATCTACTCTGTTATTTTTTTTAACGTGCTTAATGTTGAAGTGAAAGAAATCATGTTTAATAAATTCGCTACTCTACTAATAAAGAAAACAAAGTCTATACCTAGGATACATAAATTATTTTGTCATACTTTTTACTTGCATCTTCGGGTGACCGTAGCCGTAGGAGTTTTACCGTCTTTTATCGAGCGTTTACATTGTCCCACATGACACACGCTGTTTTTGCAGCTGATGACGGAGAGAGCCTAAGAATAAGATCGCAATTCGAACGGTTAGGTAATGTGTCATAGCCAATCGTCAATTTTAACTCTTTTTGTTGAAGTTTCAATGTCCGAAAAGCCTTCCGTGGGAAAAAGCATCAAAAGTGTTGAAAATTCAGAAATCTGCCAAAAAAAAAACATTCAAATTATTATTTCTTTTGGTGAATTTTCATCTAAACAAATTTATTTCGCCAAATTATGATTATTAAAAACAACTCATGTTAATCGCCTTGTAGCAAAATGTTCTAGTGCTAAAAAATAATCATAAATTAGGCTAACTGCGATTCTTATACTTTTTAATCAAATCTGACATTAAGGTTTACAGCGCAAACGGCTTCGGAATTGGAGTTTGTGGGCTTACAGTTCGGGGCTACTTTTTTTTACAAGTTAACCTTATTAATAACGGTATTTCCCATATTACAATTTTAAACAGGTTTGATTTTTTCGAAAACTGATTTAAACGGCTTTAACGAGCTTAAATAGGTGAGGTTAACATGGCTACCCAGTTTTTCGGTTTAAGATCTAATAATGGTACTTTTGAAATTGGACTTATTTCAAAAACGGTCCATACATGTGCTTTCCTAACATGATAGCCAACTTAGTTTTTCTCCAAATTGTTTCTCTAAATATTTTGAGAATTTGGTTGCCTTTGGTTAAAGTGACCATACGTCCCGCTTTTAGCGGGACAGTCCCGTTTTTGAGGTCTCTGTCCCGCGGCCATAACTGTCCCGCTAAATGTCCCGCTTTTCCTACGTTTGTTCAAATGTGTGTCTGTAGGTCTCTACAATTCTCAAAATGAAGCAATTATCTAAATATGTACTATTTTACATCGTTGTGCATACAAATTGGCGCATATAAAACAAACGTAAGAGCTGTTAAAGAAAGAAAATGAGCCCATGTATATTCTCTGTTAATGAATTGTCAGTTTTGCTTCTAGTGTCTAATGCTAATCTGTCATTTTTAAATGGGCACATTCAAAAACTTAGTTGTCTTAAGTCGACTAGATTGGTCGGGAGGCGATGTAACCTGAACGCAAAAACTAGATTGGTCGGGAACGTCACGTTTCCTACGTCAGGCTAATATGCGAGCTGTCAACCTAGTACTGAGTAACCAATTTCTTGACTAGATTCGTCGTCTACCCCTCCATAAACGTCAACTGACACAGCTGCCCATGTGACCGAACTGGGCCAATCAAAACTGAGATACATCAAGTCAGTCAGCTGTCAGACTTACTAAACTAGATACTTGAACGTCCCCAATGTTTGGAGATTATTTCAAACATTTTAACTGATCTCTATATTGTTATGAAGTCTGATTTTTTATTTTTATTTTTTAAATAAATGTGTTATTTGTCGTTTGTTTTGCGTACTTTTTTATGTTTTACTAAAAAAAATCATAATTTCTACTCCCTGCGAAGTTTTAAAAATGTGTCCCGCTTTTACTTGAAATAAATCTGGTCACTTTACCTTTGGTGTACCTTTATGCAAAATGCATACTTCGATTAAAATTTGAGGTTTCAACATTATTGCGCCCTTCAATTTTTATTCGAATCACCGAAAACGCTGCTTTAAAAACTGTTCGTATCTCGAAAACGCCGTTTTTTATTTGGATAGAGTTTTAAAAACCAAGTAATGCTTACATCCTGAACAATACCCTATACTCAGTTTTTAGGCTAGTAGTTGAACAAGGATATTTTTCGAACAAAACAAGCTCCAAAAATAGCTCTAAAGATTTTGACTAAAATGATTATTTAGGATTAAGTAAGTATTCTTAATAAGACTGACAATAATAAGTTTTTCTAAGAGATAAGCTTTACCGCACTACCAGTAAAAATGCAATTACAACTACTGAATACTCATTTTTAGCATATACTACTTTTTTCTTTTTCAACTATTTACAATTTATAGCTGGAGCAAACAAATTTCTGATTTCTTACATAATAAGTCTATGTCAAGATATCCTAAAATCACACTTAAAACCAGCATCACCAATCTATCGAAGTTAAAATTAAGCTTGTCCTTGTACTCGAAAGTAAAGTATAAAAGATTATAAAAAGTGCTTAAAAGGTTTTAACCACATCTTGTGTTTCTAGCGAGAGATGCTGCTTCACATTGTTATTTGATATGTACTGCCATCTTAAATGAATATGTTTAAGCCAAGTGTTTAATCTTGTGCTTTGTGTACGGCTTATTTTTTACCTATTTATACCAAATACATTACATTACCATCCAAACTGTTATATGACCGAGAAAGATTCATGCGACCCAGTCGTGAACATTATTTACTTCCGTATAATAAAAGTTTTAGTTTTAAAAACACGATTTTTTCAAAAATAAGTTTCGAGGGAATTTGAGTTTGATAAAAAAGGAAAAATTACAACATTTCGTGGGAAAAATAAAAAGCAAGTTTTAACAGCACTCACATACCTCATAGACGTTATCTAACCTATCTAAAACTGAAGCAAACATAAGTTCGCAGGAACTGTCTGCGAGCACTTGAAAATGTCATAAGACAGTTGAAGTTAGTAAACTTTATCAACTGCTCATTGATAAATAAAATTAGATTAATTCCAGGAAGACATTTTTGGATTATGTAGTTAACCGCTACAAAAACATCGACACGGTGAACTTTCCCATATGAAACAAGAACAGGGGCTCGAATTTTGTTATTTTCTTTGAATCTTGACACCAAAACATTTACTAACTAACTTGACAGCAACACTCATCTACTTGTATAACGAAGATAAAAAGACAAGTCGCTGACGTGTGACAAATCTGTGAGCGTCCTTTATTACAGACAGCTAATGCGATCCGCTAAACCTATAGTTGAATACTTTTTTTTTAATAAAACTAACTTTGGAAATCGCCTATTGGAGAGATATTATTCGCCAAAACTACAATCTAAGCAAACAATTTATTTAAAGAACTAACATTGCTTTGCAAGTAGCTTCTGTAAAAATTTGCCTTTTTCTAAAACTTTTATGCCTTTGTATTTGTGGGATGCATTTTCAGCAAACATTTGTTTTGCACACAATCACATAGCTCTCTTTTCACCATCACACGTGTGCATGATAGTGAATAATTTAGTAGTAGATTACAAATTATATCAGTGTTATGTTGTAGGTAGATTTCCGCACTTATTATAACGTGCCACATTATGATGTGGAAACCCAAATTGTGTCGAAAGCTGTTCGTAATCCTAAATGTGAATTCTGCGGCTGTTACCTAAACACAAAACGTGAATCAACTAGATTTGCATATAATATTCGGCTTAATGGAGGTTTTAATTAAATTCGGAACGGAAATAACCATAAGGGATCAAATTAACTGGAATTAGGCAGAGTGAAATTGACTGTCCTTCAACCCGGATATAGTCAGTTGCAATGAACTCATATTCATTAGAACTATCGGATTAAAATTAAAATACGTTATGTGCTATGACATATAAAACGTGCCAATAGACAGGTTTTTTTGTATAACCGTAACTCTTCCAAAAATATGTATAATTATTAAATAAGTTGTGTGCCTTAATATTTAAATTAATATTAGGTATATAATAAAAAAAAACTACATGCCTTGATTTCAAATAAAATATTTTTCCATAATTGAACTTATTTCTATACATAACACAATACATTTAAAGTTAAATTAAAAAGCAACGATGTAAAAAATAAGTACTAACTATTCGGATACAGTTGGAATGAGAATATGGATGTATTTCGATAGGGGTACCTATCATCATCCTACTTGTATATAGCAATGCAAGAACAATCCTTTTATAGCCCCAAACTTATTCAAGTACATAAACTAATTGACAATGGCTAGCTAGACCAAAATTGGTCAACCCGTTTAGGCTACAGGAAGTGAAATCGAAGCAGATATACGTACCTTCTGTGTCCAGTCAGGTATAAGGGAGAGTCTATATACATCCAACGTGTGGGATTCCAGAAGGTAGGAAAAATAATTTAAACAGAGTGAGTAATATGAAATTAAATTCCTTCTGTTGTGAAAACATTTTTAGACCGAATGATGTGATTAAAAATGTTTATTCATTTTAAGACTTCAACACAAAATTCACATTTGGTATCATCTGCAGTCATATGCCATATCTATAGTCCTGGTTTTAATACAGTTTCCTTTTTAACCAAACAAACATTCCTTGTTGTAAAGGAAAAGTTTTTAATTTAACTTTTGTTGAGAAACTTTGCTACTGTCTGATAAAAAAGGAAATAAGTTAGAACAATGTTCGAGGGACCGTGGACAGGGAGTGAAACTTCAACTTTTCTTTTTTGCTTTGTTTTTTGCTGGTTAAAAAAAATATCTGCTGAAAGTAAATGTCAACTACTGTATACCTATAATACAAAACACCCTCCTGGATCTCTCCGTGCAATGTAAACATTAATATTAACAATATTTTACCTGATGTCGAAATTCGAAGGATGAACTTTGAAAATGTGATTTAAAAGTTAGTTTTAGCTTATATAATAAAGAAATTATGCTGACGAATTATCCAAATTTATATAGGAATATCTGCGGTATAGTACTAATTCAATTAGATTATATTTTTTTCGATATCAATTTCGTACTTATATCAAATAGAAATGTGTGTTTGCAAATCTATTTTGAAACAATAGCCAAGTTTAAGGCTGGATTAACACAGAATTTTTGTGTTTTGTTTTGCAGATATAAATATGTGTTCGAAAATGATTTACGATATATAAAATGTATTTAAAAGAATTTAAATTTACTCAATGTTTCAATGTTAGATGTAAACGGCGTCAAAGTTCTTTATTCAAATGTCAATGTTATCGAAATTTTGCATTAAATGTCATACTGTTTTTGTATATAATATAATGTCAATAATGAAATTCCATTTGAACAAGCAAGCTCGCTAAAATAAAACATAATTTATAACGTTGTGCAAAACTGAGTTTTTTATTTCGAAAGTTGGTTCATTTTACAATACAACACATAACAATAGGTGTCAAAAACAAAAACATAAAAGATCGACGGTAAACAAACATTTCCTATTGGCATAATTAATCAATTAGCATTAAAGCATTATCCCCCACAGTTTACAAAACGAAAATATTGATTTTTTTGTTTTCATATTTTTCAGGTGCAGATCCTAACATAAATAACCTTGTAAATCCAGTACAATGCTTTAGAATTATTTGCTGGGTTCAAATGGTATAGCGAGGATCCTTGATAAAATAGTATACTCAGGGTTTCATTTGTTTTGAAAAAAACATCAACCGGATTTATCTATCAAACTATCAAAGTAGGAAGCGAACGACATCACCGTAATGGAATGGCCCGCACATCAATCCAATTAATATTTGTGGGCCATCATTAAAACACGTGTTATGGCGTTAAAACCAGTAACTACAAAACATCTTTGGAACGTTATCCAGGATGAATGGTAGAAAATTAGCTCGGAAGTCTGTGCTGACTTGCTGACTTAGTATCCGCAATATAAAAAGGTGTTGTGCTTCCGTTTTTGCTCAGAGAGTGCATCCAACGAAGTATTAAGGTAAGTTTTAATTATAAAAAATACATTTGAGCCATATTTTATTAATCTACTTATTTTTTAGGTTTGGTAAATACCGTTTTTAAAATACCACTGCCATTCTTTGAAAATGATAATTTTACATTAATTGTTATTTAAAACATTTAATTTTATAATTGTAAAAATGTATAATGAAAGAAAAATATATAATAAAAAATAAATACAGAAAAGTTGATACAAGAAAACAAAGTTTTTCATTGCACTTAGTAAAAAAATTGAACAATATCACACAGGGTGCTAATTAGCTACCCCGTTGCATGACTCATGACTCCATAATTTTGTTTATAGATAAAGGTAGCAAGCAGCCAGTTCTCACCCTAGAGTGGAACTGAAGCTGAGAATGCATTCGAATTTGACAAAGCCAGCAATTGGGGTCATGATAGTGGGCTTGTAATATACTGTTGAAAGCAAAAAACCAAGTATATCGCCAGTTTAAGAAACTCCAAGACTCTTATTGAGTTAAAGACGTTTCGATGTTCCAGCACTTGAAGAAAATATTGAGTTTGTGGACAGGGACATACCTAGGCATAACAATTATTGATTCTTATTTAATTTTTTATAGAAAACTGACAAAAACTTTCTTAGAAATATGTTAAAGGAATCTCTGTTGGCGACGCCTCTTATAGAATCGAAGCTTCGATACAGAATATTGACATGAAAAGGGGCAACGCAAACACATATCTGGAATTAAAGTTAGACAAAGCTAGGAAAATGCTAGCAGTAGAAGTTTTCAATATATCGTGTGGCATTAAAATGCTGGAAATTGAAGCATTTCTATCAACGAAATTGGTGCGGCATTTGAAGGACTTTGGCGACATGACATCGATCACCAGCAGCGTATAATAAAACTGCTGGAGGGAATGTGTTGATACCTTTACTTACTTGTATATCAGGCCCGATCTCCTTATTGGAATACGTCTGCTGAACTTAATATAAAGGTTTTGCTTTATACAAATGACGATGTCTTATGCCATTCTATAGCAAACGATCAACAGACTTCAAGAGTGCCGACTTTTTCAATCAATCGTCAGTCAGCCGATTTTTAATTTTTCGTATAGGATAAAAAAACTTACCAGGATTAAAAACTTACCAACTCATAAAAATGGCTTGAAAAATTGGAAATATTATAAATGTCTCAGAGTCCTGATAAAATCTCCTGATTCCCATTAAATTGTCAATGGTACGACCATTGGATTTCTAAAACGCGTTTTAATAAGATTTTCCTATTAAAACAATAGTTTTCTAATAAAATTAAAGGTTTTCGTGTTATTAATACAATGGTATTGAAATTATTGCTATTAATGGGGTATACGTTATAAATATAATGGGAAACACTATTTATTTAATAGTCTTTTACCATTAATATTTTTTAACGTATACTATTGTCCCATTAATAAATACTTTTATTTATTAATAGATGGAATACCATTGAAAAATCTTCATATTAATATTGCCGTCTTATTATTTCAATGGGAGGACTATTAATTTAAAGGTTTTTATTTTTATTTTGACAACACTGATACCATTTTTTTAATTAGGCACCCAGCAATAGATAAAACTATTGATTTAATAGGATTTCATATTTTGAATATTAATAACATGAACTATTGTTATAATAGTTCCATGTAGTTAAATATATTAAATACTAAAAAACAATATATATTTAATATCGCATCCCATAAAATCAACGTAAAGGGTATTTAATAAAATAAATTGTAGTACTACTTTTTCAAACGCACCATTAATCGAATTAAAAATACCATTAATTTTACAAGAAATCCTTCATTAATATTAATAAAACGGGTATCCCAAAATATTTAATTTTCAATAACAGTGCAAAGCTTGAATTTACTAAAAATCAAAGTGTAATACAGTAATACAGGTCCAAAAGAAATGATCTATTAACTTGTATATCCACTTATAATTCAAGCCCCAAAATAATGTTTTTGAGAAAAATATGTCATAATATCAAAATAATAATAAAAAGTCAGGCATAAGAAGTCAAAATAGAAATCTCAGATCAAAATCTAAAATCTAATCTATAACTTTCTGCGCTGTAAGAAATTAAAGTGGGAGATAACATTGTTCAGTCCTTAATACGAATGTGACATTCGAAACGAGCAATTCCGAAGTGGTGTGTGATTGTGAAAAAAGTAAAATGAAGTGAAAAAAGAAACAAACATAGGTAAGTATTTTTTAACTTTTTATAAAAGTTTTAGTTCACGAAATTTGTTGTAACATAGTTAAATACATAATTTATGCAAGCTTTTCTACTGCAAATAAAATCAATCTTGTAACTTTTTGGTCTACCTTAAGATATATGGTTTGAAAGCAATTTTGGTATAACGTCCAAACTATAATTGCTTATCATAGTATGGACCTTATATTAAAATTGCATAATATAAAAAA
Source organism: Cheilosia pagana (assembly GCA_936431705.1). NCBI lineage: Eukaryota > Metazoa > Arthropoda > Insecta > Diptera > Syrphidae > Cheilosia > Cheilosia pagana. The sequence goes on along the minus strand of OW386168.1, from coordinate 24,999,060 downwards.
TTAAAGAAAACAAATAATTTGTTGCCGCTTTAAAATAGTTGATTTGTTTCAATGTGATACATTTTTAAAGTTAATAGTATATCCCTTTAATATCCGCGTCATTCAATAAAAGTTCCGTTAGAGTAACTGTACAAAATTCTTTAAAAGTGATTTTAATAGTATAAAACCTATTACTTTAAAGGGATTCATATTTAAAGTAATGGTATATCACATTAAAAAGCATAGTTTTTCAAAATGCTAATAGTATATCTTATAACTTTAATTATATTAATAGTATATCCCATTGGTAAGAACAGAAGGTATGTAGGTATATTACAAGGTTTGTTTTACTTAGACTCGTCAAAGTTTGCCATTACTATCGTTGTCGTGACAAAGTGCAGTTCATTGCAAAATATACTTCCTCTATTAAATCAACATTTTTTAATTGAAAAGCGAGTGCAACTCAGGTATAATTTAATGCATTTTATTTCATTATAATAGTGTTTTGTGACTATATTAAACTACTTTTTTTTTATAATTTTGGAAGTGCATTTATATGCGCGTCATTAGATAGATCCAGAAAGGATAAAACAGAAGAAAGGTGTATAAAATGCTCTTAAATTTGTATTTTATACATTTAATATTGTATTATCACGTGCAAAATAATTTTCTTTGGTCATTGTAGTGTTTTGTTTTTGTCCTAACTGTGGTAAATTAAATATTTTGTTCGAGTAAATACATTTTTCGGTTTGATGTCTTAATGAAATATTTGCTTGCATTCAGTTTTATTTGATATTTGTAGGAATACTATTTGCATACGAGAGGAAGTGGTCTCATCCCAACTGGAAAGCTGCACGATAAGGCTGATAATGCCAGAATCAAAATAAAAGGTTTGAAAAGACAACACAACTGATAAGTGAAAACAAGGACGAAGGTATTTTGTATTGTACATTTTATTTGTTTAATACTCTTAAAATCCGTTGATAATTACCTATTACTAAAAGTGTTTTTTACATTATTTTTTTTAATACAGGTTTTAATAAGGCTTTTAATATACTTAAGTTTGTTTCATTTTTGAGGTAGTTAATCGATTTTAAATTTTTGTTGAGTAATTGTAGAAACTACCGTCTCTGATCCACCGACGTATGAAGCAACTATATATGGCTTGCACATAACTTTGAGTGAAGTTCGGACTAAATGGACTGAAGTCGCAAAACAACGGCACTATGATATCAAAACTGAAGCCTTAAATATCCTCACAAAATGGCCACACACTGGTAAGTCGAAGCATTATTCATCTCATTATTTCTATGGAATTAATAAAATAAATAACTCTTTTATTGCAGGCTTCAAAAGCTATGACTTCAAGGACCAATGTTTCTGCACCCTTACATTTAATGCTGGACTTAAGTTTGCCGATAGGCTTGTAAACCATATTTTTTTGCATTTTTATTAATAAAAAAAGGTGATACCTATATAAAAATATATTGTATTGTACTATTGATTTTAAAAGGTATTCGGTTATTTTTCCAGCCATACGGTCCTATTATTGCAATAGTATATACTATTAATTATGATAGGGTACACCATTAAAACTTAAAGGAGGCTGATTGAAGCAATGGTATTGTGTTATTGTGTTAACAGTAGAGTCCCATTGCTGTTACAGTAGATACCATTACTTTCAAGAGAATACGCAACTTTATATCTATAAGGGCCACATTGAAACAATGGTATTGGGTTATTGTTTTAGCAGTAAAGTCCTATTATAGTAATAGTAAATATTATTAAATTAATAAGTTAAATACTATTGACTTAATAGTATCGTGTTATTGTTTTTATCATATTTTCTATTACTTTTCATGGTATTTACTTTTGATAATTAATTGTATTTTCCTATTAAAAACTATTGCAAACAATAGTACATACTATTATTAATTAATAAGACAAAATATTGAATCAAAGGGATGACAACATTAACACACATGGAAAATCGTACCATTACTATTATAGTTTTGAAATTATTATTTCAATTGGATGAACACCATTGACCAATTTTAATAGTATAAAAGCTTTGATTCAATTACTTTTCTTATTGATATTATAGTATTTTTTTCTGAGTGTATGTGCTGACAATCTCCTGATTAAAGACAGTTTAAGGTAGTGACAATCCAGCGCATTTGTAAAATGGCCTCTTTACATTAGATTATTACGAAGACAAACACATTAAAAGGCGAGCTGACCAAGCGTGCTGCACGCACCAGAAAACTGCCAGACGGCAGTGTTTGCTTCTAGTTCTTAGCAATGACAGTAACTATTGTAAAGTTCATACAAAAAACGGCTTTAATTTTAAATAATTTATCCCATACAACATTTTACAAATTTTCAAATTTAATAAATATAAATTTATATATTAAATACAAAGTGACAGAAATCAGGGAATTTAACTCAGGTTTTTTCTCATATTGTGTCATAAGCTTTTCTCACGTTCTTGATCTCTGTAAATATGGTACAGATATTTACCGTCACATCGTTGACATCCTTGTATACTGGCAATACTTCTCGAGAATTAAATTTTACTGTTTACTCCCGATGCTTCTTTACTCTTGTTTGCAGCTGTACCACTTGCAGCGGTTAGTCTTTGCTTGCGGTTCGGGTACGGTTTCGAGTCCTTCCTACGTTCTTAAATGCTAATGCACGAAAAGCCTTCAATTTTCGAAGCAGGTCAACATATCGATCACTGTTTTTTTAAGAAATAAATCGTCTTTCGCATCCCGACGCGTTCATGAGAGCTGTTGGATTTTAAAATTTGAATAAAAAAACACGCATTGGTTGTGCAAATGACCCAAACAAATTTTATTCGAAAGAAAATTTTCTGATTCGGCGATCCTCCATTTGAAACCGTATCTCATAATCGGGATCAGAAGGTGGACTTCATGAGAGTAAGGGCCCTTAACTTTGTAACTGGCTGAGCACAGTAAACATTGAAAATGAAAAACGGATAATCTGAAACATCGAAAATAACAATGACAAACATCGAATTAAGTATTCTTAAAATTTAACTTACGCCAAAAAATGTCTGCAAAGAAATGGATGCAAGACCACCTGCCAGAATTGTATTGGGCTTTTGAGAGCGCTGCATAAATATAATAAGAACCTTTCGAAATTGCATAGGCTGCTCCAATTACAACTGTAAATAGCGGTAGTTAAATGGTCAGTTTCTGTCATTAGAGCATTTCCAAAATAGCACACCGGAAATGATTCAACAAGGATACAGTTTATATACATAAGAGTGTTAAAGAGCGTACCCGAGTCGCCTTTGAATATTAAAAACTTAAGAATTGCTAAACATAAAACGAAAGCGGTGATAATAAATTGAATTATGACTGATTCGGAGATCACTGGCCTGATGGTTTCGAATAATCTGGAAATAAAATAGTTTTAATTGATATGGTATATACACAAATCCTGGTGGAAAAACCTTGCAATGTTCTTATGATCATTTATGCATGCCTTAAGCTCCTTGTAGTTATCTTCAGATGTAGCATTCGGATCTGTTCCAATCCTTGCGACTCGCATGCCAAGAATATGGTAATGAGCCATCAGTACATTCATATATACCGATGGATAGGCGTCGCTTGTGATATTCTGACAGCATTGAAAGGCACATGAGAGCGACTGAAATGCAAACACAAGTGCATACACAGCAGTTGATGAATCCCAGTGAAATGGAAAATATCCTTCGAAGACTAACGAATGATAGATGAGAGCTGGTGCGACATATGATAGCCAAGAGAAAAATAGTGCTGTAGCGAAAATGTATACAATGAGGTGACATTGTCTAATGACATCTTTGAGGTATTGAACCTCCTCCTCGTTGCGGTTTGCTCTTTCATCCAGTTCGTTAATGTAGAGCTTGACTTTGTAGAATGTGGACATTCTGAAGAAAACCACAAGTTGTTTAAGCGACGCGACGATTAGCGTGGGACTGATTTGCAAGTTGCTTACAATCAATGACAGATCCCGCAGAAAAAAAATATTAACGAACACGGAAACCGGTGCAATTAAATCGGCCACAAAATTTATTAAAATTGCGTAGATTTGGTAAAGCCATTTAAACTTAGTGGTCGGATGCAAGCCCACAAATCTCCAGATGTACCACATGTGAATAAATGAGTCGTTTGAGTCTATCTTGGACATTATGTATCCGAAAGTGTTGCGTTTGAGTTAAGTTACTTGACTATGATTTTTTTTCCAATAAATCGTCAAAATTTATATGATGTGATTGTTGATTTTAGGTCGATTAATTATTTATCGTTACCTAAAGTCTTGACACCTAATTGCTGTAATTATATCACCTTTAGGTCTGTAACTGTTTTTGAATAGACTATTAATAGTTAATCGTGGCTTCTCATGCAGGTGAACGCCAATTTGCCTTGGCTAGCATTTGATGGTCGGCTTATCACACTCGGCTATCGGCCGACTTTAGCTCGTCACAAACCATTACAGCGCTGTGGCTCAAAATGACAAAACTCGTGATAAAAATCAAAAGTAAAAAGTTGAATTATTTTAATTTTATAATCCTTCAAAAACTCCAAAGACAATAATACTTTTTGGTCAACTTGTTTAATTTATAGAGGAGCTAGCTACCACGGCCGATGCTGCACACATTTCAAAATAATACAAAAGTTTGAAAATGAATATCCATCAGTATTCAAAACTAATTTTTATTACACAAAAAAAATTTTAAAACATACAAAGATTAAAGGAGGCGTAAACGTGAGGTGTTTTTTTTTTTGGCCGAACTGAACAGTATCTAGTGAAGAATTCTGAGACTATAACGTGTCTGAAATCTAGTTATCATTAGTTAAATTCAGTTTTAGTTCAGTGGTCAGTGAGCGAGAGTTAGCAATCTAAATAAAGAAATATACCCATCAGGTTATGATACTTAGGTCACAAGCTGTCCGCTATATTAAAGAAGAATTGGTAAAGAGAGGAAAAAGTGGCTTTAAAAGATGTGATTTTAGCCCAAAGATTGGTTTAATTGATTGATTTAAAAATATGCATAGGTATCATCATGTACGAAATAAATATTTATTTTGTCTATGATATCATCTATGGAAAAATAATTCACTATCTTTTGTTGTGTCGTATACTGTAAAGGTACATACATGTTCTTAGTTCTTTGAGGAGGAAATTCTGAGATATATGCAAATGCATATCACTAAAAATGTTGGTAAACTTAAACCTTCAAGGCAATTAAGTGAAACTTGATTATGAAAATAGAGGATTTGTTCAGTACTAGGATATACGAACGGGACAGTGAATTTTTGCTTTATGGAAACAAGTGTAGCCCAAAAAGTTACAGGGCGACTCTAAACAACAAAAGGTAATGGTGTTAAATAGTAACAGTGGGAAGAGTTAATTCTGAGATAAAAAAGATTAGCAGTACTAAATAATTGAAGTTTTCATTTTACTCCAGAAATAAGAACAAGTGAACATGTAAACTTTTATCTACAATGCAATCTGGCTTCCGCCAATACCATAGTTGTACAACCGCCGTTATAAATGTTGTGGAGGATATAAGAAAGGCTATAGATGATGGTCACGCAACTTTTTTAGTTCTTCTCGATTTTTCAAAAGCATTTGACACCGTTGATAATGATAATTTGTGCAACAAACTTGCACACAGTTACCAGTTTTCTACATCGGCCACTAGATAAGTGTCTTCCTATCTTAGGTTCAGACAACAAGCTGTTGCGAAAGGCAATATTCTATCCGAGTTTCTTCCAACAACCAGAGGGGTTCCCCAGGGTTCGATTCTAGGACCTCTGCTTTTTTCTCTTTATGTCAATGAGCTCCCTTCGATAGTCAGTTCATCCTCCATACATATGTATGCTGATGATGTCCAACTATATAGTAGTTGCCCTCTTGGGTTAATTAAAGACTGCGCAAGTAGAATTAATGTAGATTTAGAAATGATCGCAGTATGGGCGGAGAAGAATGGTCTATTTCTTAATCCTAAAAAATCTAAATGTTTAGTGATCAGTCGGAAGCCCGTTGACCTATCATATTTCCCTGAAATTCATCTAAACGGTTCGACCGTAGAATATGTTGATATGGCAAAAAATCTTGGAATGCTATTTAATAGGACACTATCCTGGGATACGCATATTAATGTGGCAGTAGGCAAAGCTTATGGTATACTGCGATTGTTATGGGCCTCACAACACTATACGCCTCTGAGCACACGATTACTTCTTGCAAAGACACTCGTCATTCCAACCCTCACATATGGCTGCGAAATTTTCTGCAAATGCGATGCAATCAGCAGAAGAAAGCTTAATGTTGTATTTAATAACACCGCACGTTATATCTATGGTTTGAGGCGCTTTGATCATATTTCTAATTTCTCCCGACAGATTTATAAAATCTCCTTCGACCATCTTTTACGTTTTAGATCACTCTTATTGTTGTTCAATGTAATTCAGACACATCAGCCCAGTTATTTGTTTAATCGTATAAGTTTTGCTTCATCTAACCGATCCCAACAACTTGTCCATCCGCGGTACCGTTACCTTACATCGGAGCGTCAGTTCTTCGTCAATGTAATCCGTCTTTGGAACTTACTACCACGGCATTTGAGAAGGTCTAGTACCATCGCGCAGTTTCGGAATGGGTTACTGTCTTATTTCCAGACAATTTCAGATTAATTTATATTCTAGTTTTATTTGTCAAAAGAGAGGTGTATAGTGTATAATTATGTATTTATTATTTATTTTTTCTTTTTCTTCCTTTTTCTTTCTGTTACTAATGAATTTAAAATTGTAAAGTATTACAGAGAGGTAAGCTTAATTGTTTATGTAGATAATGTTAATATGAAATGTAGCTCGTTTTTATTTTTTCTTATGAATTATATCTAAGCCTTGCACTAGCTTAAAAGATTTTTGTTATCTTTATGTGTAAGCTTTCAATAAATAAATGAACTATGAACTATGAAATAAATGTGATCAGAGTATAATATATATTAATAAATAACTTAAAAGTTGGCGCATCAGGTCCGTAGGAGTAGGAGAGGGTGGAGAGCATTCAGTCACTTTTTACTATTTTTAAGTTTTTTTTTTTTTTTAATTTTTTGGTCCGATAAAAAATTTCAAAAAATACTCTCCTTATCTAGATGAGCCATTAAAAATGTTATATTTAAAATAATACGAAATAACGAAATGAAGAAAAAGGGTGTAGATACTCATTAAAAATAAACTCAATGCAGCCCCTCCCGAGATTGAGTAGATCCGGACATTCCATGAGTATGTGAGGAGAGGATTCACTCACTCTCAGCTCTCAAGTATAAACACGATAATAGATACTTTGCACTGCGCGAACTCGGCAAGCGCCCTTGATAGTCAGATACGAACTGCAATCTTAACTCAATACGCTTGACTCACTTGACGAGCTGCATTGTGCAGTCCTACACTGACACTATCATACCTTTGAGCAGGAGGGATTTCCCTGCCTAATGAAGCTGAACCTGTTTTACAGGGTAACATTCGGCAATCCTGTCTTAGTTCACCTAGCTAAGCTATCTTGTTTACGCACTCACCCCTTTAACACACTCAGTCTTTAATCGCACTCAGCCACATACAGCACTTAGCCACTCACCGCACTCAGCCGTTCACGCACCCAGTGCCAGTCTGTGTTAAGTATTTTCCATTTGATCATTAACAGCATCTGTCAGCGATTGTATCTTCTCGTTGGTTTTGTCGTCTTCTGACATGTCCTCTACCCACACCGTCCCGAAAATTCTCAAAGTAAAAGCTCGGCAGATTCCCTAAAACTTTATTTAACGTTTGTTGCTGATATTTATATCCCTCACGCATGCGCAACACTTGATGTGCACTAAATTAACGAATCTTGAACCTGCTGCGCGCAGTTCTCCCGTAGTCTCTCAAATTGCTGAGTTTTGCATAGATTTCCTTCTTTTTAACAACTGCGGTTAGGAGTTTAAAACTCCGAACAGTCTCAAGAAACAAGAATGACTGTTCTCTCGATTCATAGCCTCCATTTATGTAACACCAAAACCCTTTCCTTTTTGCTGTCCTCCATTCATCTGTGTGCATCTCAGGGTCACCTTGCCGATAAGTGTACCAACTGAATGAAATGTCACTGGTCCCTTGTATCTAAAATAAAAGGTTAGCACTTCTCCTCCTTTGAAAGCACTCAAAATTAATGCAAATCAAGAAAACTCAATCCTGAAACTGATATTAAAGCAAATAAATAACAAATTTATTAAATATTTCATTTACTGAACAATTTGAGCAATAGTGCTATTTTTTAATCAATTTTTTTTTGAATTTTTCAAATTCCACCCGTTTAAAAACTCGAACTTGAGATGGCAAACCACACGCATGTAGTCCATTGGCTTATACAGTACGGTGCTACCATTAAATACTGAATTATTTGTCCCAACATATCTAGCATGCAGATGTTTTATAGACCGCTCCAAAGGATTTTATTTAAACAGAATATACCTTAAGATACCTAAGAAATAACATTTTATACAATATTCCGTACCTAGTCCTGCATTTAATTCCGTTTAATAAATATTTCTTGCAAACTGCTACTCATAATACGATATTTAGTAACAACCTCTTTATTTTACAATGTTTAACACTGTAATTCCAATACAATTCCATTTCAGACCTACGCCTAATTATCAGTCTAACTAAGTTTTAGACGACTAAGTAGGTAAGTATTCCCATTCCATTTCCACTCACACACATTTCGTCCCTTTAAGTTGGCAGTTAATCCTTAAAAATTGCATTAAAACTCTGCGCCCTGAACCGGCTCTGAATTTTCACTTAAACCTACTCATTTTCAATACATAATCGCGGCAGTCTGTAAAGAACTGCATATCGCGAACGTTCCAACGTTTTATCTCATATCCCATGTACATACCTAAAACTATCATCGCGAAAAAAATCCGGCCAATGAAATTCGGGACTTTTAAACGTGCACATTGAAAACCAAGTTCTGTGATTTGTGAAACTACCTCGCACAGTAAAAACAGATTGTATTGCTAGTTCTCGTTTAAGGCTGGTACGCAGTTCACGTGAAATCCAATTTTTCATACAAAATTTTCAATGCGAATTGTCAAAATGAACTTTCCACGTGAAGACTTCACTAGGCAGTACGCTGTTGAAGTGAAAAATAGTTGTAGCGGGCGTTCATTAAGCTATTTACTTGGCTTTTATTGTCCGTCGCTCTAATTTTTGACACTTCGGCGTAAAAATTTCAATTTTACAGCACTTTTTGGAGAGGGGCGAACATTTCACTTCACTCGAATAGCGTACCAGCCTTTAGCATACAATTGTATACATGAAAGATGAAACTCTATTTTTATACTAATTAATTTATTGCCTACACTTACATGCTGACAGATTGGTCAATGATGCCCATCGGTACTGTGCGCCACGTTCACGTAGAATCCCTATAGATACTTGTTCACACACTCATAAATTTACGTAGGTACCTGTTTTTCACTAAAACAAAATTCAGATCAATTTTAAAACATGTGCAACAGTGTGCACAAAAAAAAAACCAGCAGTAATCTCATTTCATATTCTCATATTGATTTGGTATCACAAATAGTTAACGCTATACCGTCCGTGTGCATAGCCCTGGGGTCGAATTGCGTCGTCCGTGGTCAAGCATTACGATCATGGAATTAGGCTGATTAACATGTGAAGCAAAAACAAATTCCGTCACGTAATGCTCGTTCACGGATGACGCGATTCGACCCCTGTATATTCCTTAACTGGCTGTCGTGTTACTTTGGTAATTTATAATAACATTTATTATAACAATGTCATAACAACATTTTGCATGCGTGTGTAAAATATTTCCTATTGATTTCTAATAATTTAGTATTTATATTCATTCATAATTTAAAACCATTTTAACACTCTCTTCTAACGTCGTAATAATTTTATTCCAGAAGGTAGGTAGATAAGTGTCGAAGGTAATAGTCCTCATAAATAATAAATGAATCAGTACGAGTATCAACCCTTTGGCAGTAGCCATTCTCCGCATATAAAAGCGCCCGTTTAGTAGAAAGCAGGTTTAGTCTATATCGTAAATTCGAGCCCGTTTATCCTCGTGAATCATAATGACCAAAGTAAACACCAACGATTCTTTTTATCATATGTGGTACATCTGGAGGATCGTTGGTTTGTATCCTTACGCCAAATTTAAATGGCTCTACAACATTTACGCAGTTTTTGCAAATTTTACCGCCGACATAGTGTCGCCATTATTCGCGATTGTAGATTTGTTTTTTGTAAGCGATTTGGAATCAGTGATGAAAAATTTGGAAGTCAGTCCTACGCTTATTGTGGCGTCGCTTAAACAACTAGTGATTTTCATCAGAATGTCCAAATTCCACGAAGTAAAGATCTACCTCAATGAACTCGATCGCAGGGCAAATCGTAATGCGGAGGATGTTAAATATCTGAAAAATGCCGTCAAACAGTGTCATCGTATCGCGAAAGTTGTACAGATCGCACTATTGCTAGCTATGTTATCTCGTTTAATTCCTGGCCTCATCAAAAGGAAGCTTCTCATTGAAACATGGTTTCCATTGGACTGGGCATCATCAAATGGACTGTATGTGTTTGCGTTTACATTTCAGTTCCTTTCAGTCGGTTTTCAGTGTATCCAGAATGCGGCCACTGATGCATATCCACCGTTGTACATAAAAATCCTGATCGCTCACACTCACGTTCTTTGCAAGCGAGTTGCCAGAATTGGTAAAAATCCAAGTACAACACCCGATGAAAACTACAAAGAGCTCAAGTCGTGTATAAACGATCATAAGAATCTCATAAGGTTTGTTTAACAACAAATATAAAATTAAGAATTAGTTATTTAAATCGGTTGCTTTGGGTTAGCAGTTTTCAAGGGGGGTGAAGTAACTTTTACTTGTACATTTTTTGTGAAAAGTTGTAGCCGGAGGGATGCTTTAACTAAAAGTGCCTAAAATATATGCAAAAAAAAACAAACCGTCAAAATTCAAGCGCTCACTTAATTTAACATTTCAGCTGGCGGTTTATTTTAAATGTAATTTGTGACGGTTTTGCACATTTTCGATTTGGCTAGATTCTTAAATATGTACTTGCGGTTTGGTTTTGAAATGTTTGATAGGTAAAGGGATTTTCATTAAGCGATTCCTATCTTTGTTGACTTTGAGGGCCGCTGACCTGCGACTTCAGAAGACCCCACAAGAAAAAGTTTAACGTGGTCAAATCGCAGTTCAAATCGATTCCACCGTCCACGTCGAGTCGCTCGTGCATAATTTCCAATGTGGCGTGAGTTATGTGGCACGCCGTCCTGTTGGAACCATACATGTCGTTGGTGTCCATATCATCCAATTCATGCCTAAAGAAGTTGGTAGTCGGGACGCATTGGACGTTCTTGGATCTCATGTGGATTGGTATCGTTCCCAATGGACTCAAATTTATCCACCACACTGTGAGTATAGTCCTCTTGGTAGGATGATTATGGCGACGGTAAAATGAGTATGAACGAAAATGAATGTATTGAATACAAATTTTGATAAAATAAATTTTATCATTTACACGTGTTGTTGAATGCTCTCGTCCTTTGTTATTTTTGGCAAAACAGACTGAATAAATGACAGCCAATTTGGCAGATTTAGCTTTAACAGTATGACCACTATCAACTGTCAAAGTTCGGAATTCCCATATAATGAAAAACGTTTGTTTTCTGTATTAAATCTTTTTTTTTTGTATCCATGTACTCGTATAACATATAATATTTATAACGAATATAAAATAAAAACTACCCTTTTCAGTTTCTTTGAAACAATAAGTCCAGCGATTTCGGAATCAGTCTTTATCCAGTTCGGTATAACAGCCATTGTCATGTGTACAGCCGTTGTATATGTTGCTATAGATCGGCAATATTCTCAGCTGATCAGTACGCTTGTTTATATTGCTTGTATTTTGGCTGAATCATTACCTGTTTGCTATTTTGGAAACGCTTTGATGACGGAAGCAGACAATCTTACCACAGCCATTTACGACTGCAACTGGATGGACCAGTCACTCAAGTTTCGCAAAACTCTCATCATATTTATGCAACGTTCACAAAAAACAAACAAAATACTGGTTGGAGGAATTGCTGAAATTTCTCTGCAAACATTTGTTGCGGTAGGTTCACTTAAATAATATACTTCTTATGAACTAGTCAATATCTATCTAATCCTTTATTTCATTTTCCAGATTATACGATTTTCGTTTTCAATGTATACGGTGCTGAGTCAAATGCAAAACTGATGGACATTTGTTAGCCATTCGCTTCAAGACTTCTTTGAATTAAATTTAAACAAAGAAAATATATATGAAATAAATAGTTTGTCCAGTATATTTACTGCACTAATAAAAATAATGTGCACGACTGGATCGCACGAAACTTTCTAGTTCATCAGTTTGGTTGGTTTATTTTTCTTTTATTATTGTTTACTAGCTGTACCCGCCCGGCTTCGCCCGTGCAAAATGTGGTTTCTTTGATTATTCGTTACAATGCGCTTAGTATTTTTTTATGAATGAAGTGTAGGTGCATGTGCTTAAAATGTTTATGAAAATTAATAATACTTCAACTTCGTAAGACATCTCCTGTATAAAGCTTTTTAATCAAACAATATATGAGTACCTACTAACTAATAGTATATTCATATTTGTTAAAAGGTAGTATTTCCGAACTCTATCACATCCACATTTCTCATAACGCTTAAGTTGGCGAATAAGAGATATTTCTTACCACTGTATAAAATAATATGTCTTCCTTCTTATTAACTTTATGTTAACAGGTATTCGTTTCAAATTTTAAATCACTCTCTAACAATCCCGTAAACAATTCACACCCTATCTGCTTTCTTTCTCAATCCCACGCCCCCGGCCTCGGCCCTAACAACACACAAGTTGTGTTGCTGGAGAGTATCTACTTTTAAAAAAAATAGAGCCAAAACAAAATGGAAAGAGTGAAATGTTTGTATTAAATTTGAAGTGAATTCAATTTTATTAAATGTTTGCTGCAACCTGCAAGTGTAAGGTATTTTAAGTCTTTAAAAAATAGGAGTACGAAAGTAAAAGGAGGAGTACGGAGGTGTTGAAAGTAGTACAATACTCCTGCGGGAGTACTTTCGGCAACGCTAGATAGTGTTGAATGGTGAAAATTTAAAAAAGGGAAGTCGGTAGGAATCGGGTTATATGGACACCACAGGATTTATGAATTCATGAATGAAAAATGAAATAGGAACTGAGCAAGAGAGCAGACACGTCTCTCCTACATATTTGACATTTCTTTTATAGTTTTATTTTTTTCTAAGCAAACCAAACAGCATACTATCTCTTACCGTCATAGGAGCAAAATAAAGTTAAAAGATATGTACCTAAATGTATGAAGCGTTTGAAATGTTTGATTTGAGAATGATGAGTATATTAACTCACCCAGGTAAAAATCGTAGTTAAAAATCTTTTAAGATATCGAAACAATGGATATCATTTGTTGGACCTGCAGATGTCCTCTTAAAGCTGGCATTTACTATATTAAAATGCTCCCAGTATTTTGGAACGCAAAGCGTTGCAAAGGAAATAGCGAAACGAAACAAAAAAATAAATTACTCTTGTCCAATTTTCTCCGGAATTTATAGAGATACTAGCGGACCCGACAGACGTTGTCCTGAATGCCTTTTCAAGCCACGTATGATTAATATAATTAGCTTGTAAATCGGGAAATATGCTTTCAATCAAAGCATCTTTCGTATTTGCCATGTTGCAGAAGTTGTACGGCAATTTGATGCATTGTGTGTCTCCATGCAATGGTATTGCTCCATTTCCAATGTTGAGCAATTGCTCGGAGTGGATCGTTTTGCAGTTGAACTCTTATATTTGTGTTAAGACGTAGGTAATGTACAGACATTTCGCCATAGATATGATTGTTTTATACATGCGTTAATTTCGTCCGCATATGTAGCGCGTGGAATGACTGGCAATGTCTGTCTAAAATCACCGTATAGCAGCAGTAAAACACCACCGAAAAGCCTGGTGCTATTATTTAAATCTTTCATCATTCTATCGAGAGCTTCAAGTGAATGCTTGTGTGCCATAGTGCATTCATCCCAGATAATAATTTTGCATTATTGCAAAAAAAACAAAACGGTTCTAAAATACCCACAATTTGGCGCTCCTCCATCTGCTCGATATGGTTGTACTGGCAGCGTGCCTTTTTATTGCTGTTCCTCATCACCCAGGAAGTACATTTGGAGAAATTTTGAATCGGTATTAGGCATCGGCATTAAAGAACGAATTAGATGACACACTTGGCACTGAATCTTAAACGTTGATTGAAAATTGCGACCATCCGCATTCTGAACGATTTTTGTTGCTCCAAATGATGTCATTTGAAAGCATAAATTGAATTTGCGAATTTTACGCAAAAACACTTTGGATTGAGATGTAGCTCCAGCCAATAGTGCTTTCAATGGTGGCAATACAACTTTTCCAGACGCGCAGCAGAAACCGGCCGATTTACCTTTGTATTTCAATGCATGACAATGTTGGCGTTTTTTTTACAATTTTGTTTTTTAATAATAGTACATCGATTTTTGGGGCACTGTGTTTGTATGTTCCGTATGAACAGTGGAGTGTGATATTGTTACAACTTTTTTTTTTGGAATTTTTGTATGGGCGGTGCCACGCTCCTTTGTCCAATTTTAACCAATCTTTACAGGAATACTCCTTGTCTAATACCTAAGATTATGTGTAAATTTAAACTCGATCGATTAGGTGGTTTTCGAGATATAAGATTTTGAATGTTCTTTTTGTATGGGCGATACCACGCCCCTTTGTCCAATTTTGACCAATCGGCTTCTAAACCATCCAGGGAGCTACCCAAACGCATACAAAAAATTTTATTGAAATCGGTCCAGCCGTTTAGGAGGAGTGCAGTGACATACACACGTACAGTAGAATTATATATATAAAGATAAAGTTGAAAAAAAGTGGAGATTGTAGTTCTAGGTATCTTCTATAGGCCTGTGAAAAATGAACCAGAATATATTTGCATTCAAAGACATGCAGTCGAACTCATTCTAAGTCAAACAGAACTACACCAATTTTATTTATATGATTTTACACATTTTATTAAGAAAAATTTGTGAACTTCTGCAATACAAAACTTGCCAAATCTTCCAACATGCCATCGGCGGCTATACTTCCCAAGTCGCACTACCCATTACAAATGCACAAGGAAAAAGGAATCGTTGCTATTTCCCCACTATTCGGCATTAAGTTAATAACTTTCAATCACGTATACCTTCTCAACCCACATAAACTCTTACCTTACAATCTCAAACCACCAAAAGCAGTTAGTATTCGAATTATCTAAATTGTGAGTGCAATGACAAAGAATAAACAAAATCTCAACACAGTCCTATTCAACTCACATAACCGTAAGTTAACGCTTTCCATATAGGTATATAATAAAAAAAAAGAAGGGAAAACACCGGCATCATCATAAAAAACCATTCCTGCAGATAACGCGACGATTCGAATACTTGGCAGAAGGCAAAATATATCGTATTCCCACTTCTGCAAACGAATTCATCTAATTTCGTCTGACATCCGCCGTAATCCTCTAATTTTCTTTTACAGCACACAGTCAATCCGCAAAAGGAAAGCGAAGTAAAAAATAGAAATCTGTTGGCGTTATCCTCTCAAATGCATTTAACACATAAAAATTTGCATACAAAGTGCTCAATGAGAAGCCATGGCAGTCCCAATAAAAACCAGGGAAGGCTTTTAAAATCCTTATTTGCTAAGGTGCCAAGCATCTGTGAGCGACAGTAAATGATTCCGTTACACAGAAAAAGGTCATTTCTTTTGGAATGGCAAAGTACACCCTTATGTCGGGATCGGGAGGCCAGCCAGCCCCCATACCACTCTTCGTTTTGGTATCAATACGACGCATCGTCGTCGCGTCGTACAGAATGTGTTTGTGGAACAAATGAAGAGCGTCATCCCTCAGTTCCTTTAGTTATATCCTATGTCTTGAGATTCGGCTTAAGGTTGTTACTTTAGATAACTGGATGCATGTACAAGGTCCCATTAGATTTGCATATAAATTGCGTCTGGCTGCAGTTTATTCGCATATACAATATATACATAGGTATACAAATCCAGTCCATATACGTTCTTGGCATATTTCAGCTAACTTGTGGTAACAAAAAGCTTGCCAGGACTGTTAATGCTTTAGATGACAACATCCGCCACCGCCATTTTTGTTCCTTGCGAAAGCAGCGAATCAGTTTTACAATAATTTATGCATAGTACGGGTGCACCGTACTACTGTGCATAATCATTCATTGGATTTCTCGCTCTATTTGGTACGAGCAGTTTAGCAATATATCTGAATCCCTTTTTTATTATTCACAGCGAGCAATAGCATAAGAGATGAGTAAAAAATGCAAAGCCTTTGAAGGCAAGTATGAGTTTGAAGGTACCTATAACATTCCATTTACAATTAGAATTTTTGTACATTTCTGACATGTTTTTTCACAAATCGAGAGTAGGTATAACAGTCATGAAAGAACTTCTCTACTAGCCATTTGGACTCGGAATAAAATTGTAGATCCGTTCCATTCGTCCCAAAAATTAAAAAAAAAAAACTCACACGAAACGAATGGTTGTGAGAAGCTAGGCCTAGGGTCCCACAGACGAGGGTCCCTAGGGACAAGACACAGCCCGTCATCTCGAGCAACTTACTTTTGAACAATGCAAGATTTGGGTATTCATTTCTGCCAAGTTTTGAATAAAAATATATCTACAGCTTTTGAAGGATGACCTGCTATCATCAATTAAATGTTCCATTCGTTCTATACTGCATGCAGTCCTTTTATGATATTATGGTCTTTCAAAAATGACAGTCGGATGGTACCGTATATTTTTTTGTTCGCCGATGATCCTAATGCTTGCAGCTTGCATACGAGTGTCGTGGCGATGTTCATTGCTTTGATGTTTGCAGCTGAAAATATTTAATTTAATTAACTTATTTCAAAAATTGCTGTCATTTTATTATTAACTAGCTGACCGGTGCTCGCTTTGCTTCTTCTGCCTGCCACTTTTAAGACAAAAAGTATTTTCATCGAACTAAATACATCGAACAGTGTTTTATAAGTATGTTCCAACTTCCAACCTTTTGACCTTTCTGAAAGCAATATAAAGCAAAACTTTAAAACCTAAAATTTTAATTTCTACTAAAAAGGCTACACAAAAAAGTTATTTCCCTCTTACCCACCTCAAATGTAGACGAAAAGGATGTAGAACGAATGAAACAACTTAACATACGAATCCCACCAGCCCATTTCCAAACATTTCCCAATGAACACCTGAAAATGTGTTCAACCTGAATGTGTGCTCTGAAAAGAGACGACTGCCCATGCCGCCATGCCCATTGAAGTGGTGCAATGTGCAAAACATATGATCACGTTAGAGCTCGCACACACTCAAAAACATACCACTGCAACGATATTCATTTAAAGAAACTTAAAACTGAATTTATATTTACAACAACATCAGCCAACTTCGCATTTCCTCAGGAAAACATTGTTCACCTCGCCTACTTCTCTTTCGTTTCACTTAATCGGAGGAAATTTGACGACGCAGTTCTTGTTGCAATTGAAAGCTTAAAATAATTATGAGAGTGTTGGCTTTCTTAAGTAGTTTGTTTTGTTTGCATTGAATAAGAATTGATTGAGTAATGGCGAGCTAAAGGCAGTAAAGTCAGAAAAAAAACACATTTCGGTTAAAAACGCTCCCAAAAAATAAGCATGGTAATAAAAGGAATACCCTCTGTTCTTCTTAGAATCATAACTAATACCAATAATAATAAATGAAAAAAATAATTTTTTGTTAAATACTCTATGCAAAAGCTATAATGGATTGCATATTTGTCACATAAATGCACAAAGTCTTGTGAATAAATTTGATGAGTTCAGATTGATATTTGAGAACAGTTTAATTGATATTGTTTGCGTTTCCGAGACCTGGTTTCACCCCAATTTAAAAGGAAATCTATTTCACCTAAGGGGCCAGTTATAGCGATCAGTAAAATGCAACCGAAAAAGTTGGAACAGTATGAAAATGAGGTTTTTTTCGTTTCGGCGGTCATAGCAAACAGAAAAAAGTCTTTCAGAAAAATTCATTTTGTGAAGCATTATTTTTTTTATTTCGCGAAAACATACCAAATGTTTGAATTCTACTTTTTTTAAATAAATGACTGAGTCGCTTTTCGCTGCTAAACACCCACACTTCACAATATACAACAAACAAATCAACCACCACTGTTAAATTCCATCAGAAAAAAAAATCCTGACAGATGGAACAGTAAAAAATTGAAACATATCAGTGGAATGACTTGGCTTTTTTGTGTGGAATTAACTGAGAAGTTAATCAGAAAAAGTTTTTCGTACAGAAAAATTTGTTAATTCTTTTTGTAGAAAATTTAAACATTATCCACTTATTTTTTTTTGATAAACTAACTTTATAATTCATAAGCAACATTTTAAGACCAAGATCGAGTTCAAGCATTACCTTTAGGTGGTCCAAAAAAGAAAAAGAAAATTTTTTCGGTTGCATTTTACTGATCGCTATAACTGGCCCCTAAGAGGATTTAAAAAGCCTTACCGAGCAGATCGAATTCACTCAACTGGGGGAGGTGTTGCTATTTATGTTAAAAAATACATTAGATCTAGCTTCATCAAGTGCTCTGACGGCACCCAGTCTTGTGACTACTATTTCATCGATATCCTCAATGGCGAAAATAAATGCATTATCGGAACTTTTTATATGCCACCACACATTGCAAACTCGCGTGTTATATCCCCAATTGTTGAAGAAATTTGTCACCTAGCACCTAAATTCATTCTTTGTGGTGATTTAAATATAAATCTTTTCCACTCCTCATCTAATAGTTTGAAAACCTCTATGAATTCTCTTGGCCTTTCTTTTGTAAACCTTGCTGAACCAACGCACTTTAAACCAAATTGTATGCCGTCTTTGTTAGATGTATTTCTTGTTAGTGATATGAGTCTTGTTAAATGTTTTAGCCAATTATCAGTTCCCGTTTTTTCGTATCATGATCTCGTTTTTGTAACACTTGACTTACATTTTCCTAAATACCTGTCTCAGTCCATCCAATATCGTGATTTTCGCAATGTCAACGTTGAAAGTCTTTTTAGTGATTGTTCGTCTATTGATTGGTACCCTATCTGTTTGACATCTGACGTTAATAAACAAACTGAATTCCTGACTACCACTATTGACTACCTCTTTAACAAACATGTTCCAGTTAAGACACGTGTTATAAAGTCACATAGCTGCCCTTGGCTTTCGAATGACATTCTCAGGG
This sequence comes from Cheilosia pagana, assembly GCA_936431705.1. NCBI lineage: Eukaryota > Metazoa > Arthropoda > Insecta > Diptera > Syrphidae > Cheilosia > Cheilosia pagana. The sequence goes on along the minus strand of OW386168.1, from coordinate 24,979,599 downwards.
CAATCAAAAGGAGAGATTCCGCATATCGCCGTTGGAAACGCTTCGGGTGTGATGAAATGCTTAGATGTTTTAAATTTAATCGTAATATTGTCACTAACCTTATTAAATCTGCTAAGCTCAGCTACTATAGTAATAATTCTAATCGTTCCTCTAAGTTTCTGTGGAGTGAAGTTCGGAATATTGGTCTGAATAAGGAAAATTCCATAGTCTCGGAAGACAACATTGATTTGGATGAGCTCAATCAAAGGTTCTCTACTCCAGGCGCACCTCTTGCCACAAGCCTAACGCCACTACAGGATTATAGAGAAAACGAATTTTCCTTGACTGCTGTTGACGTATACAATGTAGGAAACGCAATCTTCTCTATCAAATGCAAATCTGTCGGCTTAGATAATATTCATCCCGATTTCATAAAAATGCTCCTTCCTCTTATACTTCCTTACATCACCCACTTATTTAACACCATCATTATGACATCTATATACCCGTCCGCCTGGAAAAAATCTAAAATCATCCCGATTCCTAAAAAAGGAACAAAATCAGAATACAGACCTATAGCTATCCTCCCTTTTTTATCAAAAGCATTTGAATCAATTGTAAGCTCCCAAATAAAAGTTTTTATTAAAGACAAGCAGCTTCTTAATCCATTGCAGTCAGGTTTCCGGTCTGGACATAGCTGTACATCTGCTTTACTTAAAGTCTCTGACGATGTTAGACAAGCAATTGACACTAATTATACAACTGTGATAACATTACTTGACTTTTCTAAAGCATTTGACTGTGTGAATCCAAATATTCTCTGTGATAAACTTTTGACATATTTTAACTTTTCTGACACTTCTAACAAATTAATTTATTCATATATGACTAATCGCTTGCAAGCTGTTTCATGTAATAGTAAACTGTCTTCGTTTCTTCCTGTTAATTGTGGTGTTCCTCAAGGATCTATTCTTGGTCCATTATTGTTCTCTCTATTTATTAATGATCTACCTTCCGTTTTATTACATTGTCAGTATCATATATATGCTGACGATGTTCAATTGTACATAAGCTTTCCTATTGGCATGATTGAAGATGCTGTTGCAAAAATAAACGACGATCTGTGTTCTATTTTCGAGTGGTCAACACGCAATGGTCTAAAGCTGAACCCCGGCAAAACTAAAGCCATACCAATATCCAAATATCAACCACATCTTTCCGATTTTCCTCCTATCTTTTTAAATTCCTGCCAAGTTGAAATGTTAACCAGGCAAAAAATCTGGGAATTATTTTTAACAATAAGTTAACCTGGGATGTTCATATAAATTCAATAATAAATAAAATATATGCATCGCTACGTGGTTTATCTGTTACGAAAACAATTTTACCTACCCAAGTCAAACTAAAATTGGTAAAGGCACTAATAATACCCATTATATCATATGGCTGTGAGCTGTTTGCCGATCCTGACTCATACTCGCTTCAAAAACTGAAGGTTGCTTTCAACTCAATTGCCCGTTATGTTTTCAATCTTCGTAGATTTGATCATATTTCATCTGAAGCTCGTCAACTCCTTGGATGTAACTTGGAGACTTTTTTCAAATTTCGTTGCTGTGCTTTACTCTTCAAAACTATTCATGTGAAGGAACCTATCTATTTGTTTGATAAAATTAATTTCTGTTCATCAAATCGCTACATAGTCTTACGTCCTGCTACATTTACCTGCTTGACATCACGCAGGCAATTTTTCATTTATGCTGTCAAACTCTGGAATGGTCTACCCATTCCTGTGAAGTCCTTAATCGAACGCAGTAAATTTCTAACAGTCTGTTTCGAACACTTCTCCAGTTTGAACTGATTTAATTTTTTGATTTTGATTTTTATTTTTTTTATTTTTTTCCTTCCTTGGTTGCGCTTTTATTTTGTTATACCCTAAATTTAATTTTACTTTACTTATATACATGTATTTTCTTTTGTTCTATTTAATTGAAACTTAGCATTCTTGCCATTAAATGTTTTATTGTGTCATTTATATCCTGTACTAGTTATAAGTCTATCTTGATGTACAGAGTTTCTGAATAATAATAATAATAATAATAATAACAATAATGTTTCCACCAACGTGATTTAGCTGAAGTAATTAACAAATCACGATAGGCGTTCCCACCGAACTTCTAAGTGTTAAAGTGTGACATTTGGAATTAGTTGGCAAACTTTCAATATCGTACATATAAAAGTACAAAAAAAATATTTCCCGCAACAATTTTAAATGAGTTTAAATGCCTTGGATAGAATTTATATCTACCAGAATAAATCCAAAAATGATGTAAACAATTACTATCTGCATTTTTAGTTTTCATTTTTTGACAGTTTGTTTTTGCGTGAACAGCTGAAGTCGATAATAGGCCTGTTTGATTTTATTATGGTAAATCACATCATTAATGAGGTGATTTAGCTAAATCAAGCGGATTTAGCTAAATCACGTTGGTGGGAACATGGTATAACATTTCAGAAAAAGTTTCATCGAAATCTGTGCAGTGGTTTTCACGCCAACCATGAGCATAGAAAACGGCTGCAGTTTTATTTTATTATTTGAAATACAGATTTCGTTTGAGATCTTAAATAATAGAGAAAACTTTCCCAGAAGTGTGCCAAGCCATATGGAATGTACCTGCCAAATGTATCAACCAAACTTTTGATAAACGAAAAAGTTTCGTGCGATCCGACCCGGGTCGATGCTGCATTCCCAGACATAAAATCCGATGTGTGTTTAAGTTTCAATATTAAATCATTGGAAATCGTAATTTAGCAAGTATTTTTGGAGTCTTAAAGAGTTCAACCCAATAAGATTGCATTATTAAATTGGCATCGTAATTTAAACTAATATTGCTCAATGGCAAAACTAAGACGAAGCGATCGGCCTCAGTTTTAACCCCGGGAAAAGACGCATAACACCTTAAGGACTTTTGCCGCGAGAATTTGACAAATTTCAAAGTTTCAAATGTCCTCTGAGAAAGTTTCTTAATTCAGCACCTTGTGCCAATGCCAAAGATTGTCTTAAAATTTGAGCTCAATCAGATCAGTCAGATCAATCAGATCAGAAAACCACCGGATTTCGAGATAAAGGATTTTGATGTCCAAAAGTGTTTCCTATGTCCTTCTTCAGGTTCCAGACCATCACTTTGCTAAATGGGTTCAGTGGTTAAGGTGTGGAAAGGCAATAAACGCCCACGTTCGTCACACTTTTATGGCCGCATAGAGAATTTGCATTCGTTTCTTAGGAGTCACACTCGCTTAGTGACCGCAGAATCATGAATCTCCTCATGAATGAAAGTGTCATTCGGGGAGAGTTGCCTACGTGTGCTTTGTACCAATCTTGTGTTCCAGATAAGGGTCGTGGCTAAATGCTTTTACTCGACTTTCATGTAAGCTCAAATTCTAAAATTTGGAACATGACGTGCGCTGTCCACACAAAGGTCTTAACAACATCTGAACGGAATCGGAGAAAGAGATTTGGCACTTCCCCGAAACAAAATAAACGTACCCGATCTGCTAGTTCAAAACAAATAAAAAATTATTAAATCTAAGGTAAGAAAAAGGGCATGGGGGCATTGAGCATATTTTCTTCCCCGCATACATGTTGCCATTTTTAAACATCACGACTAACATTTAAGATTCTGCTGATAAAATGGTTGTTGCTGTTTCAAAGAACCAGCCTTGGAAACCAGTTGTTTGTGTCTGATGGTGATGATAATAAATGCAGGACTATTTGTATATGTACCAAATACACGTGCTATCGCGTAGATCCACCATTCGTATATATGACTGGAATTGCACAACAATGTATTGCATATACCTCTGTTCTAAAAGTCATAAAAATAAGCGGCACACTCGAGCAATATCTTTTACTGAAAGTAGTTGCGTCACCTAAATAAATAGTAGCGGTGTCAAGGATTAAATGATTAAGTGGGAGATTTTAAGTGTGCACGTATTCGTCGTTCTGTCCCCAAACGTCCAAAAAGGATTTCCACAACATCCCCACTCATATTTTTCGAACAACGTACGAGACCACATTGAATCTTATTATACCTATCTTACTGCGAATTATTTCCTCCGCACTTGCCGCGAACGCAGGAGCAAGTGCTGTTATAGTTCGAACGACGAACAGCACCAGCACCAGCACCATGCCACTATATCTTCAACCACTGGCGCTATCACACTCGAAGTCCTTAAAAATGCGGGTCGGTCGGACAGTAGCAGGGCATACCTACATCCCTACTAATGCCTTCCTATGGTGATGAGTAATAGCAAAACTTAAGCTGCTTGGATAAGGGATATAGTGCCATCACATGCGGATGCTCAGCTCAGCAGCGTTCTCCTTTCTCCTTTGGTATTCGACATTTATACCTTGTTTTTGTTTGCTTAAGAGGAAAGCGTCCATGGATGTGGGTGCGCGTGCTATAGCTGGTGGCTGGTAAGTTTCGAACCGACCGACCGACGTGTGACTGGCTGTGCATATAGTGTGTAAACAAAGGACGATGTTATCCCCAAATACAAATGATGGCAATATGTCATTTGCGGGAATCATCTTTCAAGGACTGTCATATAGTTTTCCCCAGACAATCTACGTTTAGTGTACGAATTTGTTTTTCTTCGTTTTTTGTCTGTTTATGTCGTTATAAGCTTGATGCGATTCTCCCCAGAAGCACATGTTAGCTATTTGTTAGTGGACAGTGAATTTGATAAATTTCTGCTGACAAACCAAGGGGCCATACATTACTTGTGTTTCGGTTTGTGTTGGTTTTTTTTTTTGTTGTTGTTTTCATTTCTCTTTCAGGCCTAAAATAAAGTGGCTGACAGAAAGACAAAGCGAAAGATATATACACGCCCTATTCGCCTTTGCTTTGGCTAATCATTTGTCTTCGTTTTTTCTAATTCGTTTTCGACACTGTCACTATCCGGTCTCCGCATCCGTATCCGGTCCATTGTGACTTTATGAGTGTAATAAAATTTTACGTTTTGTGTTAATTTCTGCTTGGGTTGCGCAATATTTGCCAAACCCCTGGCTGTGGCACAAAAACTAGATGTAAAGGACTTTTGGATTGGAGCTATTTGCGGAAGCTCTGTAGTGGTCGTTATTATTTTAACGGCAATATACCGAGAATATTACACTCTGTCATCAGTTTAATATAAAAGTGATAATTTAGCGGATATTAGCTAACATGCTTTTCTGTACGTCGCGTCGTCATTGCAGTGCGGTTTATGTATCGCAAATCAAGCTTTGTACATACAAATAGGATATAAGATAGCAAACCACAAGTTTGTAGACGTTTTTTAAGAGTTGGGAAATGGTCAGCGGTCAGCTCAACGCGCCCCTACCCGATTTCCCCCGCAAATTTTGAAAATACAATGTTCTCTTAAATTTTCTGTCTGTGAATACCTACGTGTGAAGCAGCAAAAAAATATTCTAAATGGCGGGAGCATAAACTTAGTATTTATATAGTTAGGGCGGGAGCGCAGGAGGTCGTATTGAAATTTGTTCAGTAGCGAACGTTTTTTGATAGTGGGATTTCAACCTTTTTGTGGGAATTTCGCTGTCCGAAAAGCCTTTCGTTCGAAAAAGGGAAAAAAAACAAAATTGTGAGAATTCACCAATCTGACAAGAAAAACATTCAAACTATAAATTTTTAGACAAATTTTATAAAAATGAAATTGCTTCTTAGCAAAATTATATATTGCCATAAAATTATCATTAAATAAATACAAACAATTGATTTTCTCTCCAAACATCAGCTAAACTCCTAGCTTAATTGTCATAGAGAACGCAGTGGATAAATATTACAAAAACAGCTGTCCTTTGAAAATATGCAAGGCTCCACATCGATGGATGTTGCTCTACCAGCATCGCCCACTATTTCTGAGGCCTTCTCTGTTATTTCAATGAAAGAGTATAGCTCCAGGTACTCCTCGTCGCGGTATTCATTAAAATCACTTATCTACAAATAACAGAACAACAGAGCAAAGCGATCTGTCAAAATTTACTTATACTTTACTTATCGGGCTACCGACCCGTGAAGATGGCTTGGTCCTTGATGGCTTGGTCTTTGAAACGGAGGTTCGGTCTTCCTTGTCTTCTCGAACCTGGGGGCTGGGATTCGGAGATCTTCTTAGCCTGAGTATTATTGTCCATTCGCTCGATGTGGCCAAACCAATGTAGTCGACGTGTTTTGTCTTTTTGGACTACATCCACATCTTGGTACAGCTCTTAGAGTTCGCGGTTGTATCTTCTCCTCCATTCGCCCTCCTCGCACACAGGACCAAAAATCCGCCGAAGAATTTTTCTTTCGAAGGAGCCCACTATTAGCTCTCCCTTCTTGCCTATGGTCCAGCACTCGGCGCCATAAAGCACAACTGGCAAGATAAGGGTCTTGTAGAGCATACATTTCGTCCTTCGAGTTAGGAGTTTTGAACCCAGTTGTTTTGCCAAACCGAAGTAGCAACGGTTTCCTAGGGTAATTCTTCACCGGATCTCCACTATGGCGTCATTCGTGGAGTTTATGTTTACTTCCTAACTACCTCGAAATTTTTGCTATCAACAGTGACGTCTTGCCCTAGGCGGTGGACAGTTGCTTGTTTGTTTGTTGATAGCATGTACGTGGTCTTGTCCTCATTTACTTCAAGGCCAACGGTTAGGCGGTTACAGCAAACAGAAAAATGTCTTTCAGAAAAACTGTGTTGTCAAATCAAACACCACTGATTAGATTCCATCAGAAAATAAATTCCTGACAGATCGAACAGTAAAAAATTGGATCATATCAGTGTAATGACTTGGTTTTTTTTTGTGTGGAATTAAGAAAGAGATCAGAAAAACTTTTTCGTCCCGAAAAATGAGTTAATTCTTTTTGTAGAAAATTTTAACATTATCCACTTATTTTTTTTTTTTAATAAACAAATTTTATAATTCATAAGCAACATTTTAAGACCAAGATTTAGTTCAAGCATTAACTTTAAGTGGTCAAAAAAAAAAGAAAACGCGAACTTGGTAAATGTGGTTCTGACTTTATAAAAAAACAATGCAAGAAGAAATAAAGACAAAAAAAGAAAACAGCTAATACACTCAGTTTTCGTAAAAAATGAGCAATTCGGAAAAGATGGTTAATGTAAATAAATTATAACAATTAGTAATATCTTTTACAAAAGATAATGCTTAATGTGTAAAAGCTGATCTTGCAATTTGTCAATGGGTATCATTTAGAGAAATAGGGCAAGACAATAACAGTCAATGAAGAATCTGTTCTATCATATAATAAAACGCGGTATGTGAGGAAGTAAATATATATCAGTAAACTACTGGACTATAAACTCCATGCAAATTTACTAGAAAAGAGTGACAACCACGAAGTGATTCAACTGATCCAGCTTCATTGAATGTATAAACAAGAATGGACATGAAATTCATTGCTTCTCCTTAAAATAAATGGCAGTGAGTCAAATTGCCCCTGAGGCCAACTAGCCCCGGTCTCCCCTACTGGTTCTTTCCGAGCACTCTAAATCTGTTAATACATAATTTGTTCTGTTTTTTTCTCTTCAAAGGAGCCATACAAAGTCTTATCGAGTTTAAGAAGGCCTGTCAGACTCTGCCAACAAGGCAACAAGTGACAACTCGCATCAAGATTAGTGACAAGCTAATCGGAGAGACATCGATTATCAAACGCAATAGAAAAAATGGCCTAGGCAATTCAGTAAGTTGCTTACTGATCTGGATTTGAGCCTCGACCAATACCTACGCCTCTCCGGTAGGTTGACGACCTTTTGCGAACTGCCTCCAGTTTCACACTCCAAGTTGGTTAAGTCAGACTCTTCGGGTCGGAGCGCTAGTGTCAATTTGCTACTTACTTTAGAAGGCTGATGTGCATTTTGTTTTTGACTAGGTCGATTTTAATGTACAACTCGTACAGTTCGTAGTTGAATCTTCTTATCAAAGCCCGACATTTTTCGAAAAATCGTCCTTCTAAAACGAGAACTTTATTTGCCTTTTCAATCCAAGGAAATATGACGCATTCCTCGTTTAACATTTGCGGATCTGTTTTTATCGCGCCTTATAGCAGAGTCTAGTTAGACGAAGAGTCTCTTATACTATCTGAAGTTGTAGCTTCTATAGTCACATTTTGCCATCGCTCATCGTTGCGAAAAGCTATCCTGTTATCCATTCTTGACAGATCCGATCATATTTCTTTAACTCAATCAAAGGAAATTATTTTCGAACGGTTAGGACGGTTTATGGCATCCTATTCGATAAGTCAAAATTGTTTGTTCTGCTTTTCGATGTGCTACCAATAAAAATAGCATTTAATGAACCATTTAACTAGAATGGGGGCTATAAAAGCATCGCAGAACACCCACATTGAACTATCTCCTTGTCCGTGGTAGTTTCGCAAACATGCTAGGATTCGCAAGCAATTAGCACGGAAACGAGGACAATTGTGTTATCTCACTATGCCATTTAATTAAGACATGGTTTCTTTCATCAATAACGAGAAATAACGAACTCGTCCTTCGTTATACGAGTACATATCTCTACCTACCTATACCTTTGGAACAAACACTGAGATAGAGTGGCCCGGTAGGTATGCGGGTGGTGGAGATTTGAATGCCTCTGGTCGTTAAATCAAGATCTTAATCGTTACCCAATTTGTGTGTATTTCGTTACGAAGAATAACCATTCGCCGGATGCTCCATGTAATACAATAACAGAAGCGAACACTTTCATTGTTTTTGTTATGGCTTTTGTTTGGCCATATCCATCCTAGAGAAGAGTCTTATCGCAAACGGCTTTCATTATAATTTGATAAAGACAATAAGGGCCTACAGGGCAGTGCTATTCGTGCTTTGTTAATTCGCTTTCACTAAGTTGGATTAGTAGTGATAATTTAATGACTTTGTCCTATTTGAATTTGAAGGCTTATCGCCGGAGGCATTCAAATTTGCCAATGATAACTATTTCGTGGGTAGTTTGAAGTTGTGTATATTCTACTTCCATCAATAAAAGAACGACCCGAATTTCGTTGGAATTTCGTGAGGTCAAAATACCTACACTAGGGTTTCCAGAACATCTCTTTTAAAGAGAACATGTCCTGTTTTTGTCAGCGATCTATCGATTGGAAAGTATAAAGTATGTCCTCTTTTTTCATTTGAGGTATATGGACACCCTAACCTACACCCACTTATGTCTAACCTACAACCGGTAAAATCTGTTGAAAGATTATTTCAAAACTCCTATAAACACGTAGATGCAGATATTTCATAATTTTTGATATCTGCCACTTACTGCTGTGAGGAGAATATGAAATTTACGAAACAAGGGTCAAAAAGCAACTCAGCAAGAGAAGGGTGAAAATGCTTCAACAGCATTCCTAAAGGATTCGAAGGATTCAGATTTTATTTATTGCATTCCTGCCATTATTGCGAATCTTGTTGTTGTGTGTAACGCAATTCTGTTTATCCTTCTGTGTTTTATTTGCGAAAGATTTCTGTTTTCCAAGTTTAGTCGTAAATTTTGGGACCTATTATCATTTATCATATTTTGTTGGTTGCCAAGTTCCCTTTTGCGTCCCTTAAGAGGCGGTTGGGGGTGTAGAAAAGGACCGGCAGACCGTCTACATCAAGTGTAAGTGATCGGAGATGTATTTAAACTTGTACTTTACTGATATAGGTTCAATAAGCCAATTCGGTTGAAATGCAATATTGTAGTGCGTTCACAAAGTTACGACGAATGCAACAGTAGTTTGCACTTAGTCGAGGATACGAAAACAGGTCAAGTTAGTGTTGTAAGGTATTTGCACTCTACATGCACTGAACAGCAGGAGAAGGGATCAAACTCTTTGTGACATTCGTAATTTGATATAGATATGTAGGTAGTTACTTGTAAGGTATTTTTAGGTGGGAAGATTGTTATGCTGTTGTTTAAACAATTGCTGTCGTTTTGGACGCAATGAAAGGAATGCATTCAAGATTTGTTTGCATATATTTTAGCACTACACTAATACAAATTCTTAAAAATAAATAAGTAAGTTTAAAAAACGTTTTTTATCCAATATGATGGTGCACGGTGTCATAAAAATATGTTATTTCCAAAAGAATTGAGAATTAAGAACTGCACTTGGAATTAAAGTTTCTTAGCGTGCACTCTAAACTTAATATCTATCTATTTTGGTTTGTGTTTTATTCCTCAAGAAACTTTTCAAAACTTTAATTGATATTTTTATTCTATTTAAAACCACCTAACCTACATACTTAACCTACATTGCCTATTATTAGGATGGTTAGCAATCTCATTGATTGGAACTTAGAGCGCATATATTCAGCGCGGTATTTCAGCTCATTAAGTAAGCTACCCTTGAATGGATCTCCAATTCATTTTACAACGTGGCGCAAAAATCAAAAATTGTTACCCGATGTTCTTTGGCTGTCATTTTTTACGAATGAAGTGCTTTTGGATTATGTCTTAAATTGTTTTTCATTAAGTTGAGAAAATTATATCCGCTAATAGGCGGACGCCAGAATTGATGACCGTTCGAACCCGTTTAATGGCATTTACCACCACTGCCCAGAACTTCCAGCGATAGATCCTCGCATTATTGACGTAGGTATGTATAATGTGTATGTATACTCTTTCAGAGCTTAAAGGGTCTGAGGTTTGTTGACATAGACAAAAAAAACACATAAAAATAAGTGTGGGATGGTTAAATCAGGCGATCTTGCCACCCAGTGCAAATCACCAAACCAAGAGATGTGGCTGTGCAGTTGCTCCATGCTGTTGGAAACACATGTTCTCCAGTCCCAATTCATCCAAATTGAGGACGGCGAAAGTCATTGAGTATGGTTCAGTAGAGCTCGCCATTCACAGTAGTAGTCTGGTAGATACTTCGGGGTTCTCTGCGACGTCTGCAGCCACAGCTAAGGTATTCTTTACAGAAATGCAGTGAAAAGTATTCGCAATCTACGTATTCGTCCCAATCTACGGATTTTTTTATATTAAAGTTTAAATGAAAGCATAATACAAAAACATCATGTATGGTTTTATATTAAATAATATCGTTAAACTCTATTTAAAATTCTGTTACGAGCATATTTTGCGTCCGTAAATTTTTACATTTTAAAACCGAACTTACTGGACAACGCCGGAGCGAACGAAACTCTAGATAGGATAATCTTCTTCTTAAATTTTGTAATAATTGAAGTAATAAGTGCAGGAAACTCCAACGCTTATTGTACTTTAATGTCCAGATTGGGAACGCAGAAACAAGGACTTCACGCAAAGTACATCGAAAAGCGAGAACCCGTTTCAAAATGTCGACTCTAGTCTTGAAAGCACATTTTTTTAAGAAATCTCAAAAACAAAGCCGGAGGTCATCAGTATTATTATACGACAAATAGCTGAGAATCGGTTTCCTTGCCAAAAAAAAGAGAATTTGGACTTAAAACATGCTAAAAATTATTCCAGCAATAAATCAGCAACAAAAGAATGACCTAAATATTTTAAAATTGATTCAGTCTGAGCATTGACCAATGCTACAGGATATCTCTACTCGTAAATAAGTTTCAACGACATTAAAACTTTATCGCCTGTTTCAGTGGGACTCCACTGACATGCTGACATAATGTGACAAAATTTAACTTTCGATTTGTCATACCTACCTTCTGTTTACCATCAGCAAATGTGTTTAAACAGCAAGTTATTAAATTCTCTAGTTGAAGTTATTCCAAAAGTCCCTCTAACTCAAACAAATTGTTATCAACTGTCAAAATTCGTCTGCCGTTCAATATTCATGAATGAAAATTCATCACTAAATTTTAACCAACTTCAGCTTCTTGTATAATGACACTTATTGAATTTCCTAAGCATCTGATATATAATAGCTCAGGTCCCAGGTGAATAATGTAACATTACTAGAGCACTTAAATGGTTGAAGATATCGGTACTTTCAAACTGAGATAAACATCTTCTCTGCTTAATCCGTTGAGAGCTGAACAATCGAATCGAATTCTCGAGTACACCTTTAGGTACTTGTTGTTTTAACAAAAACCGACTGAGCTACCACATGCGAACGAATCGTTTTTAAGTCAGTTAACAATTGCTTTCAATGGGTTAGTTTCCCCCCAATCCTTGACTGTACAATAACAAGACGCAAGAGCAAGGGTTAATGTATACTCTTCACTGTATATCTGGCAGAGCGAAACAAAACTTCGTCTAAAAGGACACGTACACTAAATGGTATTCAATGTTTATAGAGCATGGATAAGTGCAGTCAAATAATAGACAGAAACAATAGCCAACAACTTTCAAAGGTTAATTAAATTCATGACAAAAACCGAAGTAAACCATAATACTTAAAAAATAGTATTGGCAAAACAACAAAGTCATTTTAGGCGTATATGGCAAAGGAGGATAACATGCCCTGATGTTCACTTTTTGTCATTTACATTAATGTTAATATTTATTAGCAAGTCATCTAATTTAGTCCCCTTTAATACATACAATGCCTTCGACAATGACGAACAAAACACCAAAGTTGTATGCCATGCACATTTATGCGGTGAGTCGCAAGTTTCAAGACATGTCACCAACGTATGTAGGAGTAGAATTAACTGAAAGGATCCAAATGATTTTGTAATTGCAAAGGACATGCAAAAAGTTTTAAAAATGGTGACGCGTCACTATCAAAACGTCCTTTAACTGTATGGGGGAAACGTTAGCACGAAAGCAAAACGTAGATACGCTGGATAGTCGACACCCTCCCACGTACGTGGGTAGCACTACTAAGTGTTTTCCTCTTCACTAATGACAAATAATAACTAAAAACGCAAATTTATTCTTATATTTGCCGATGGTAGATTTGCCGCCCACACGCAATAAGGAAACAATACATAAGGTCTGGTTTCGCTCCATTAGCAAAGCTCCTTAGGAACGGAAATTGACCTCCTGCATGTTCTCGATATATGCATATAAATTATGTTTAAAGGCAGGAGAGGCTGGTGGTAACATTTTAATGACTTAACCTATAAAATCTCAAGCCTAAAACAAATTGCTTTAATTACATAGTTTTGGTGGTACGATAATTAATGTAGCGGAGGTTTTGCTTCGTATGTGCGTATTCTCATAAAAAATACATTTTAGAGCTACATATTTTGAAGTAAGTAGATAACTGCACTTTTTTAAAGTGGCAAATTATTTAATAGATACGCTATGTCCTATATAAAATACTTTTGAAGACGACTAATACTACTTTTGTACATAATTTTGCACGCGTTTATTGTTTTTTTTAGACACCAGTTACGTAGTGGGGACTTTTCCTAAATGGACAAAAAAAAATGTCCCACGTTTTAGTAAGTAGCTAGGTAGGCAAGAGTTTAACTATGGAAATTCATAGCAGTTTTACTAATTTACTAATCAAGTGCGACTATTTAGTAAATGCTTATTAAGTAATTTTTGTGTTACGAAAATTGTGATCTGCCGAGGGGGGCGGTAGTTTTGAGGGAGATGTATGTTGGTAAAGACTAAAAAAGAGAGAGAGAGATACGTCCGCATATGTACTATACAGTGCAGACAACATAAGGGCTATTATCGCATTCCTTTTTGTGCGGTTCATCGTGTGTACCTCACTTCTACATTGAGTCTAACGTCTAGCTAGAGTCTAGATCAAGAACTGGTGTAGGAGCAAGAGAGAGAGGGAGAGGTGGGCGTGCATATTCTCTTTCTATTTTAAAATATTAAACTTAATTTTAATTTTGTGCCATTTAATAGTACAGTGATGCCAACGGCAAAAAAGATAACAATCTGACAGCTGGCAGTTAAATAAATAAATAAATAAATAAATAAATAAGTAAATAAATATTTTGGCGCGACAGGTCTATGGGACCCAAAGCCTAGCTTCTCACAACCATATGTTTTGTGTGGGTTTTCAATTTTTGGGACGAATGAAAGGGATCTACAATTTTACGCCGAGTCCAAACGGCTAATTGAGAATCTCATTCATGACAGTTTTACTCTCGGATGTTTGTCAGACGTTCACGAGAAGTGGCGCAGTGGAAAAAAAACCTTAAGATGTAATTTGGCCCTTTCGATCTTCGAACCTGGGACCCCTCGCTTAGTAGCCCAACACACTACCACTTAGCCACTGCGCCGACAGCTTTCAGTTAGGGGTTAGTAAAAATGGAGCGCTATACAAAAGAACATCGCATTTTGATTGTTGAGCAATATTTTTTAAATAATAAAGGTTTGTCAGCTACAGTCCGTCCGCAATTTTCGTACAAAATATTTCCGTGATAGTGACTTAAAACCATCAACTGTGAAAAAAATATTTGAAAAATTCAGGGAGACTGGATCACGAGGAGGGCTGGAGGCATTGGTTATCGGACTTTGATTCATTGATTCTTGGAAAATGTGGCTAGTCAGGCAGTAAAAATAAATATATACAAGATATGAATGCGACCAACATGCGGTTTCAATAGAATAGTGCCACATGGCATACAGTCAGAGAAATAATTCAATTACTGTATGAGTCGTTTCCTAATCGTGCAATCGGCCGTGAGCTTTACCGCCATTGGACTTTTTTCTTTCATTTTTTTTTGAAGTCAAAATTCTATGCAAACAAGCCCACGACCACCAACGCTTTGAAAGAGGAATTTGGGAGTTGTATTAAAGAAATTCAGCCACATTTTTGCGAAACGGTCATAGAAAAAATTTTCAATAAAAGAGTACGTACTTGCCAGTGGCGGCCATTTATCCAATATGCTATTCCATACATAACCCTATCCCCAATCTATGAAAAATGATCCGTCAAAAAATGTTATTAGAAAAAAAGCCATAAGTTCGAATGGGATGGAACGCTTTAAAAATTATTTACGAAACGCGATTATATACGAAAAATGGGTAGCTACATGTTTTATAGTATTATACGTAAACTTTAGTTGTTGGTAGCAGTAAAATGCAAAAAAACCGTGTAAACGAGGTTATAATAAGCGTCATACAAACCCACTTCACGAAATTTTCTGATAGGAAAAGAACCATTAATATCGCCATATCGGTTTAGCTGCTATAAGTGAAGTATTTTAACTACAGGATAACGTACGAAGATGATTTTAAAAAAAGATAGGTACCTTATTCTGAGTGAGCTATAGGGCCAAATACTTAAGGTTACTAACACTTTTAATCGGACAAATTTACTGCTGCAACTGAGACTTCTACGTAGAGCACTGGTACAGGAGGCAGTTAGCAGCACGAAAGTGAACTAAAAATCATAATTTTGGCATTCGATCTGATAATAAATTCATGATTCGCAAAGGAGATTTTTAACAGACTCAAATGTGATGATAATTATAATAATAGATCCTCTCCGGAACTTAGCGCCATTTAAGTAAAACTAACCTAACAGACAAAAATTTACCTAAATCGCCAGCAAATCTATTCTAAAACTACTGTTTTGCTGGTGAAAAAGAACCGGCTCATATTGTAAGATCTTAAAACTTCAAACGGTCGTTACTTGTTAGTTTTTGGGAATAATGAAAGTGATTACGAATATTTGCAGTTAGCTTCACCTCCAACTCGCCACCCGACTAATATTAAGCAATAAGGTTAACCAATTGAAAAGTCAACAGTTTAGACCGATTTTTGTAGAAAAACTGATCAAAATCGAACTCCAGCTCAAAATCTAACTTCAGTTTATGGCAATAAATATTTTGTTGATGCAAATTAAAAATTATGACTCCAATGAGCAGTTCACCAATTTTTTGCGTTTAAAAATGAGCAATCTGCTAAAACAAAAGAAAACAGTCTTCAAATAGGAAACAAAATGTGGATTGCATTATTGATATTCAGCTAAAGGACAGATCCTTTGTTTACATTTGTAATGCTCTATGTGGTGTAAAATACGCGGGCTTGGGGATTTGCATTTTTTTCCCAAACGATTTTAGTCGGGCCACATCTCATTCCCGTGCGACTTGTTTTACAGATAATAATATGTTGTTTGAAATATGTGCGGCATTGCATAATATAGTACATAAATGTATCTCTAAAAGCGAGGATGTACTTACTCTATTTTATGGGCGCCTATGTACCTATATTTTAAAATAGAGTCCGATAGGCAATGGCTTCAAATTTCTCAAACAGACGCCCCTGGCTAATACAAAAATACTGGTATTTAATGAGCTAAATAGAACAACTTAATTGTTTTGCGTAAGTGTTAGTTTCAATACGGAAACCGCAGAAATCGATTAAATAAATGCTTAGTAATTAGCTAATGTGCGTCCAATAAAATTGTACAATTTTTTTTTGCCAGTGAGTGCGCAATAAATTCGAAAATTAACCCATAACCATAAACTGGGTTATTGTATGTAAGGGACGTAAAAAAATCACTTTGGGCTTCGGGTGTAAGTGTGTTCTTTGCCAGTTACTTTCAATTTAGGTCTTGCTACAACGAATACGCGGTTTCTTAGGGCTCTTGCCTTTCGTTTTAATGTGTCACTTGGTACTCAGGAGAGTTTCATGGAGTATGCTTATTAATTTAAATTATCAAATTAATTCCACACCATGACTGTGGGCTTCTGATAAGGTGGTGGCGTTTTCACTTTATTTAATTTAGCAAAATGATTAGAGTCGTAAGTGTAACACCATGAGGATGTGTGCATCGTACAGACGACGGAGCTTTATGGAGGGCTAAAATATTTTTACTGTATTTGACGAGGAATTTGTGTGGTTAACTGATTTTTCAAATCCTCAAGAAAAGCGTTAAGCATTGTCTTTGTGGGGTGAAGGTCTGGGTTATTGACATTCAGCAGATATGGTTTCAATTTATATGCTTTTAGAATCCTGCGAGTTTTCACTTTACACACACATAAATTAAATAAAGTAGCGACGATCTTTTAAGCTTTAAGTGCGTAGTATTCAATTGCATTCTATGACGTTTAAAGAGCTTACAGCCAAGTTAATATAAAGAGGTTTCCTGAGCATTAAAAAATGCGACACTTGGGTAGGGTAATTTGTGCAGTATGACAGGGTCTCATTTTCAAAAAAAAAAAAAAAATGGTCCAATGACGCCTTCAGATCAAAATCCGCATCAAATCGTGGTACGTAGTTTAAATGAGTTTCATCGCTTAGGAAGATTTTGCTTGAAAAAATTCTTGTGCATAATTCATAGGCTATAGTCCTTGTTTTAATAATTGTGTATTGAAATTTATACAATTATTCTTGTCGGAATCAATGTTTGTGTATACTCACCAACATTCTCCAGCACTGTTTTTTTGGTACACCCTTCATATGCTAAGGATTTCAAGGTACAAGATTCTATTTGCATTTGACTTATTCATTACTCAATCCCATTTACAACCTATAGTAGAATAAGTTTGTTGCCGATTAAATAATTTAGTACTTTCGGTTGCTTTTCTTTGTTTTTCTGTATTTGTGGACATCTTTAAGATTCATAATAATCATTTATGATCATAGCAGATAAAGTTTGTAGACGGCTTTATGCTTCTTATAAGAATCAGACACTTTTCTAATATCTTATTAAATTTTTGCTCCAAAAATCTCAAATGCAAGAGGTGAAAAATCTTTTGTTAAGTTTTGACTCAGCTGGGAGTACTGGCAAAGCTAAGTTTGGTTCTATTTATTTCTAAAAAAAAACGGAGTCTTTACGGTATAACATTAAAGGTTTTTTTTTAAATAAAACGAACTATTAAAAATAAACCGCACCCGCTTGTCTTTGCCCGAACTCAGAAATTGTACTGCTTAGAAATTAAGAGTATTCTCATAAATTTATTTATTTTTGTTTTTATAAATTCCTACATTTCTGCAGTGCTTTAAGTGAACGCCCCTCGGAAATGTCATTGCGTATTTTGCGTAGATCGACTGTCAAGTTTATTGTCAAACTCAGCTGTTCTCGGACTTCCCAAAACTTTTGATATGCCGAAAGTAACGTGAAAAAAAAACAACTGATTAAATTTTTGAAGAAAATAACAGTAAATGATTTAGTTATATTGGACGTTTTTGGCGAAAACAAAGGCAAATGCATATTTCCATCAAGAGTGTTTTTATAACAATACGTAAAATGCAACCGAAAGAATTTCTTTTGCTTTTTTTAACCGCTTAAACTTAATTGTTGTCTTAAAATGTTGCTTATGCATTTTAAAGTTAGTTTATAAAAAAAAAAGCAAATAATCCTTAAATTTTCGAAAAAAAGGCATTTATTAATTTTTCTGTACGCCAAATTTTTTTCGTACAGGAAAATTAGAGATCTCTTTTTCTAGAAAAATTTAAGATAATTTACTTACATTTTTTTTTTGATGAACTAATTTTACAGTTCCAAGATTGAGGAACCCCACCATCTCAACGCTTTACTAATGACTTTGACAAAATTGTACTTCGATTATACAAATGGATACACATCTGATTTATATATTTTATTCTACAGAAGAACTTAACAAAAGACTCCCTAAGGATTTTCATACAATGCGCTTAAAACAAAATATCAGAAAGGTACATAATTTTATTTTCATTACTAAGAAATGCTGAGGCATCAAGAATACCACCACCCCATCCTAAAAAATACCGCACCGAATTTTCATTTTCAATTATATCTTTCTAAATTGAAAATCTTGACCCATATCTTGTATATTTTTCAAAGGAAAAAGCTGTCCTTTTCATATTTCATAGCATATGACCGATAAAAGACATCACATTTCTCTACTCAACTTCGCTCCTAAGGCCACCACTATTGTATCCTTTCCATTTCATCTTAGCTGATACGAAGAATTCCACGAAAGTCAACAATGTGGGGAAGAATTCTTTTAGACAAATAACAACCCGACTGGTTTCTCCATCTTCATTTGGCCATTTGCAAAAATAAAGAAAATATGTCAATTCCGATTCACAAAGTGTGTCAACAAGCTGAAAACACACACCCACCCCACAATGGTGTTTGTGTATTTTCTTAGGCCAGGTTCTGTTTTCTGTAAGCGTGCAAATACTCTCATTGAAACATGGACCGACCCTGTATTTGTATATGCACTGCCACTGATGGTATTTTTGCATCTGCCACCTACATTTTCGAAAATAATCCTCGTCTTATTCATTCATTGCAAATGCTCGAGTCGAATATCGACATTCGTATTTGAAAAGTTTTTCAACAGAATTTCTAAGAAGGTTGACAGTCCTTGCAAATACCTACGTATACATAAACATAACACGAAAATATTTTGCTTTGTAAATTGAATTATTTATGTGAAGTTAAGTATATCAGAAATCGGTTTGGGAGACATTCATAATTTAATAAAAGATGCCCCGAGCTTTAATCTGTTTTTGTCGTAAGAAGATTTGGGTCAGGAACAAGAGAGAAACATGTGTTTTATTTTTATTATGCTTGTTGTCATTGGAGCTTCGTGTCTGCCGCCTTGGATATTCGAACAGAAGTACGGGCATACTGTTGGAATAGAAAGGGATACATAAAGCCTAAGTTGGTTAACGGGTGCGATGTTCGGTTGGGTCTTAAAATTGAAGGGCTAACGAATTTTGTATAAGGAGTGTTTAAAAAGGTCGTGCTGTCTGATTATGTATTTTAAAATTAAATTCAAACAGATCTTAGAAAAAAGGAAATCCGAGATCGAAAGGACACTCACTCACCTTTTTTTCCAGTTAAAAGGTGAGGTTTGTCCATTTTATATTGTGAGTTTCGCCCGGAAAACATTTCACCTGGCGAAATCCTGTCCGCCCGAAAATGTAAAAGCTATTGCGAGTTTCGCCCGAAAATTAACTTAAATTTTAAATTTTTTGCCTCTAAAAAAGGAATGGAAAATTAATGTTGTAAATAACAGTATATTCCGCCCGAAACAGTGCTGCCAAAAAGAGGCATTTTTTTCCAACATCAACAATTTTTCGCCCGGAACTCATAATAAGCGAAAAGTGAAATGTAAACTATTCGGGTGGAATATTGTTCGGGCGAAACTCACAATAAAGCTGATTGTTTTTTTTTTTGTTTTAAAAAAGAGCTACATTGTCAGTTGCGTATTGTTAAAAATGGACTTGATGCCTAAAAAGTATGCCATATTATAGAGGCACCTCAGAAGGAAGACGAATGTACATACTTTAAAATAACACTGGATTTGAACACCAAAATAAACAAAATACATGTTATTTGGTAGAAATATCGGAAAGCAGAGCCTTCCCGATAGCGGTACCTCTGTCTTTCAAATGAAACTTCGGTTTTTATTATTTTTGGGTCTTCGCTTCCATGCATTCTACCCCCACATATACAAAAATAAATTGCATTCGGTTCGGCTAGTTTGATCCAACCGAAAAATTTAAATCTCCATGGAGACCTAAAACTCAATAGTTTATTCCCTGAAATTCCAGAGCTTGATATAATCTCCGCGGTTACAGACCGCCTCCAAAAGAAGAAGCATGGACCAACAATAGGTTCTATATGGAATCGGGTTGTGGCAACCTATTTTCATGGACCACACTATATAACGCCCCACCTATTGTAAAAGTCCTTATATCTTCTCAGACAGAGATTCACGTTGTTAAAGAATTCTGTACCTACTTGCATATGTCTACAAATTTGGTCTATATCGTCGATCTACTGGACCAACGGTTCAACGGTTTCTTTGTTCACAAATTTATGTAGCATTTTTCTCTGCTCTCACCTTTGTTGGCATTGTGTGTGGTTTATTTCAAAAAAATGTTTTTTCTACTTTGCAATCCAATATTTAAAGATTGTGCTAATAAATTGGTTCAGGGTTCTAATTCTTCTTAGCTGATTCTGGCGTTCTTGATAAAGTAGGGCCTTAACTATAACAAGTCTCTAAGTTAGGTGTATTTTTTGCCCACGGACTGTACTTGCACTGTTCGTACATTATACATGTGAGGGCTCTGTGCGTTCTACTAGTTTTGTCGACTCATTTTCGGCGTATATGAAAGCAATTGAATAGGCTTTTTTAAAATTGTTCCTTGCATGTTGCCTTGTGACTTTCGTACAATATTTTTAAGTATGATCATATGGAAATCGCATAACATGTATCGTATTCAGCAGCATCTACCAATTTTTTTTTATCATACCATCCTTGTTTGCAGTGCTGCCAAATGTACCTCTTGCTTTAAAGTTGTACTCTGTAGAAGCATTCCCTCGAACCATCATCGTGGCGCTGGCGAATATAAGACTGATGTAGTTAAACCTACCATTGTCACTAAATATCAGAATTTTGCATATGAAATCACGATTAAACATCACAAAAAAAAAAACAAATTGGAGTTTTCTATACTACATAAAAAAATTAGCATATCATCTCCCACTGTCAACTGAATTTCCTGGATGAGTAGCAACTTTAAAAATTGCCAAACAATAATTGTTTTCAGTTCAAACTATGTAATAATTCGAATTTATTTGACATTAATTTATTGAACCAGAATATACATTACTATAGGCAAAAACAAGAATTTTACCAATTTGTCATTCAGCTAAACCATCTAAAAATACTCGAAGCAATTACCTACAACAGCACCCAAAACAACGAAAACTAAATAGCGAAAAATGTTGTTGGAACTTAATATTTCATTTACACCCAATTAAGGTTTATTACAAGACAAACTCATCGAACACGAACATCATATAAATTTACAATTAATTAGAAAACATGACCATAAATAATTTCCAAGTGCGTAAATTTTGCAACGCAATAAAGAACATCCGTTGTTGTATCGTTGTCGTCGTCGTCATCTAGTCACCCACTCCCAAACCTTTCTACCCCCTCCAAAAAGCCTGACACAGCCCTGCTGAAGATGTCCTGCTGCTGTGTTTATTTTCTGCAAAACCATTATGGTCTCGTACCTTTTGAGGGCGAAAGATAATATGAAATAAGCGTAGCTATTCGGAAATAGAATTGACACACTGGTAAATAGGGTGTACATCTATTTATCTTCAAATAAGTTTGATGGTGAAAAAAAAGCGTATCCCTTTTCGAAGGTTTTATATCTACAAGTACCCATGCTCGACATATTAGACTATATGCTATATCCGTATGTTCCTGTTCGTCCTTTTATATATACATATACATTTTTTTATCTTCTGTCAGTTGAGTGTGTTCGAATTCGAATGGTATGGTCGAAGCAAAATCCATTGCTCGTGTAGAAATGTATTCAATAATGTACAGTCGGGGGTCGCAGGATACTTGTGTTCGCATGTCCGCCACCGCTCAATGGAAAGGACATAACTTCCAATTTGATTTCATCGAATATAAAATAAGGAACTAAATGGAACATTTCGTGGTTTTCCGCTCAAGGGCCCAACCGATTATGGGGACGGCGAATTTAGTATATTTCTTTGGAGACATTTTTACTTCATCTGCGAACCCTTAGTTTGCGTTTTTGTTTTTCGATATTGGAATTTCGTTTTTGCGTTCGAATTCACTTTGGATCAAGCAGCAGAAGGTTTGGGAAATTATTATATATATATTTTTTTCCTGGTATTCCATTAAGATTTAGATTTGTAACTGCTGCTGCGGATATGTACGGCATGCGATATCTGAAGAGGATGTGGTTTGTTGCTGACACTTCTATTGGAGAATTTAATATTTCGAAATGAGTTTGGGCTTATTTATTGCACGAGCATGGAGTAGGTAGTTTTCTTTTAAATCCCAATGTGTTATGTGATGTCAACGAGGCATTTTTTTTTACTTGTGATTATGGTAGACACAATTATCTGATGAAAATTCTGCTTCGGTATGGGGTTGCTGCTCGCAGTGGCTGAGGAGGCGGATTTAAGTCCTATAAAATCTTCACGCCACATGATTTTCATCCCATTTGACTGCAGGTGAATGCGTGTTCATTGAACTTAGAAAAACCTTGGAAGGAATACCTAATTGTTTTTAATTCAAAGCACAATTTTTAGCTAAAATAAAAATGATTTAAGACTGAATACCTAGTACTTGAATTTGAGAGTATTTCATGAAGTTAATGCCATCCGTATGAGGGAAAACAAATAGTAACAACACGTATGTCTCGGTGCAATTGAGAAGCAGTCCCTATATGGCAAATTTTTGCTGAGTTTCCATTGGACGTGTTGCTTTGTGTTTTGAGAGAACAACGACAGTTGTAATCATTAAGAGTCCTTTTTGTAGTTTTACTCTTTCGAACTAAAGGGTGATTTTTTAGCTATTAGGCATCTTTTTGGCAACACTGGTTTAAACAGCTCACGCACGTTTCGTGTTTTGTTTCACTGTCAAACATCTTCAGTTTGGTCTATAATTTAACCATGAATCGTCTTACAAACGAACAACGCTTGCATTGAATTTTATTATCAAAATGCGTGCTCTGTTAAGAAAGTTCATCGCGCGCTTCTTCCATTTTATGGTCAGTTTAATCGACCCACTGATGCGGCTATTCGGGCTATTGTGACTAAATTTCGTACCAAATTTACATTGTTGTACATTAAACAACCGACAAGCTTACGTAGAGTGCGAACTGAAGAAAATATCGCAGCTGTATCGGCCAGTGTTAATGATGACCATCAATTATCGATTCGTCGCCGTTCGCAGCTCTACAGTGAGATGATATCCAACTTTTTTTTGCCCAAAATGCAAGAGCTTGACTTGCATGACATGTGGTTTCAACAAGACGGTGCCACATGCCACACAGCACGCGCAACAATGGACTTATTGAGAGGCGAGTTCGGTGAACATTTTATTTCACGTTCGGGACCGGTCAATTGGCCGCCTAGATCGTGCGATTTAACGCTTTTAGACAATTTTTTGTAGGGCTTTGTTAAAGCTCATGTCTATACAGACAAGCCCGCTTCAATTGACGCATTGGTAGACAACATTGAAGCATTTATTCGTGAGATACCGGCCAAAATGTTGGAAAGAGTATGACAAAATTGGACTAAGCGGATGGACCATTTGAAGCGCAGTCACGGTCAACATTTGCGTGAAATAATCTTCAAACATTAAATTATATGGACCGTACTATCGATTCAAATAAAGATTTCATGCATTTTTCTGAATTGTATGTGTTTTTTTTAACTTTCCTATAGCTCTTAAAAAATCACCCTTTACTTGCACGACTGTTTCTAAGACTGCTTTAAGCCATTTATTCATTTTATATAGGCCTTTATTTTCTGCTTTTTTTCAATACACATATCTACTCATATTTTATCTATAAGACATTATTTGATAGATACTATAGTGAGCATTCATTCAAAATTAAATATGAGCATATCTGTCTAAATATTAAAAAAATCTCTAAAATTATGCAACACTTAAGATGTCACTCCTTGGAACAAAAAATCTTTGCAGAAAAATAATGAATTATGAAACAAGCTCAATTAAACAGCATTTTTTTTTATTTATTTACTCATGGAGCTGCAATGGCATATGACAAGCTAACGGCATCCTTAATATTGTTGTCATTGACAACATCACAGAGAATATGCCCATATACGGGTAGCTGCGGCAGAAATGGAATTAAATAAATCAATAATAATTAACGTAATTAAATACAGTCACAACACAATAATATTTTAATCATCATTGAGGTTTGTTGGTTTAATGTTCAATTAAACGCGTTCGCCAACATTTGCAGTGGTGGATAGTGTGATGCGAGGAGCTCACCAATCCAAATATGCAATTTTCAACTCTTCGGCTCCGTTTTAATATTTAAAATGAATGATATGTGTATAAAAATGACAGTTTACTCGTACCGAGTGTGCTTAAATAAAATTTGATCATTTCGATTTATCTTACCGCATAAAGTGAGCAATTAAAATAAATGAGGTATCTATTTGTATAATGTCTATAATGTTATTTGTAAGGAGTGGATCCTGGAAAAAATAAGGATTTTTCCACTGCGTCAACTAGGGCAAACATCTGACAAATATCCGAGAGCATAAGTAAACAACTGTCCTGAGGAAGCTTCTTAATTTATTTGTTTGTACATAAAATTGAAAAAGCACTTCATCCAGACATAAAAACGCACGCATAAAAATGGTTTGAATACTGGGCCTAAGCCCTGGAATACTGGCAATTTATTTATTAACTTCATACTCTGCTGGAAACTCTGGCAAATCAAGGAACGATTATTAAAAACTTGGGTCCCTATTATCATCGAAAGAGTGGACAGAATAAGAAACGGTGTTGGAGAACTTGAAACTTGAACCAATCAAAACATATTGAGTTAAACTCCCAGAAAATAAGTTGCCATAAGTACAGACGTAAGAGCTAACCCCAGTGGTTTTAAAAGCGTTGACGGTAGCTCTTTAGAATCATGGGGATATAATACGACTACCTTGGGCAGCGGATTTGTTTATCGTAAGATCTGTTAATACTCCTGCTACCGTGCAACTGCGAAATGTGTTTGTCGCATGAGCAGATGAGCACATAATCGAATTTGGGGTATTAAAGCTAGCAGCGAATTAAGTAGCAAACAAATAAGGTTTGCCTATGGGGGTCGCAGTCTATATTTATTTTTCGCCAAGGACCAAAATGTTTACTACCATTGGGACAACCGCAATAAAGCGAAATTTTAGACCATCGTATTTAAGATCAGTGCTGTCGTTTTATAGAAACTGCGAAAGCAATACACAATTGGGTTTAGGATCTTTAGTCATCACAGACTCGTCGGAACTACTGCTATATAAACCCAAAACCTTCCTCATTCTCATTGCAGCATTGTTTGAATTTGACGGATTTTTGATGCGCTTGAGGCGAAAATTTGTTGGAGAGCATAAATCACCAAGATTTGGTCAGAAGAAAGTATGCCTAATGAATAGAACCTCCCAAGTAACAATTACACTTCGGTAAGGCGCTACCGAGGCAATTTTCCCTCCCGCAATATTGACTGTAGGTATAAGGCCTCATACAAACAAGTTTCGCACTCCAACAGAGGTAATTGCTTATAGAAACTGAAAAATAAAAAGAAAAAAATTCCTATTTTATTATCTTATTCTATTAATATTATTTAATGACTTTTCGATTTCCCATACGAGAATGCAGTCACCAAAAATTTGGAACAGGGACTGGCAATGAGAAGTCACTTTCATTTGTACAAAACACACGAAGACAAGTCTCTAGTCTCACCAAATGACACTTTTATTTGGGTATTCATGTTTTTGCGGTCACTTAGAGACGAATGCAAACAGTTCATTGCTTCTATAATGCCTCCGGCCAGAAGCTGTAAACAAGCTCCTCACACATTTTCAGAGGTCTAATAGAGATCTTCCCGAAACTCATTTCCATATTCCTCTATAAGGTATGTGAAGATATATACCTCGCAAAGGTCTTACAGAAGTTATTTCCCGAAGCAATTATTTCGAAGTAGCTCTACTTCGGCTTACAAATACTGTAGAAGCTCTATCGAAGTTTTTGTCTACAGAAATTACAAATCTAAACCTTACCGAAGTCAAATTGTTTCTTGGTCTCTGCCCGGTCCACAAAAAAGAAGACCATGTAAGGATCTTTTCCTAGATGGAGTTCATTGAAGGCTTCGCCAATACAGAGGGCGATTACCTAGGGAAGAAAAGGAAAGGACAAATCAACCATGTTTAATTTTAAGTAAGACATCACAAAAAATATTGCCAAAAAGAAAAACGATGAGCTGGTTCCGGTGCTGTGCGTGCGTCGTAAGAATTCTTTGTCTTCAAAATAACCGAACCCACTTCATGAAACTAATGTCGTTTTCCATTGGGACCACCAGAAATCTTTTTCAGATCTCAGGTTTTACCCGGCAAATGGAACATGCAACGAAATTGCTCTGCTCTTGTAAATGTATAAGTGCGTTATTTGACAGCATTATCAGCTGTTCAAATTGCATTCATTTATGGGATACGCAAAGCTATTGCAAAAGAGATTTTGCGTGCGTTAAATGTGAAGGAAAACATCCAACAAATAGTTGTCCACAAAATAAAGATGAGAAAGTAAAATGCATAAACTGTCATGGAAACCACCCAGCTAATTATAGGGGCTGTCCGGCAGCAAAAGAATATAAAGAAAAGAAAAAGAGAGGTACTGCCAAACACCAACAGAACCCTCTTAAAAATACAAACAAGAAACCGGTAAATGTCGAAAACAGCAAAGTCGACAAAATACCAATTGTGACAAAAACAAACACACCAGTTGTGAATAACAAGTCATATTCCCAAATTGTGAAAAATACACGAAAAGAAGAAGAAATATCAGTAAAGGAAATGCTTTCTACTATTATCCAAAGATTGGATAATCAAGATAAAGTTATTAAGCTACTGAGCAAAGAAATTTCCAAAGGAAAAAATCAACAAAATAACAATGATTGAAAACCTAAAAGTCGCAACCTGGAATGCAAATGGTTTACACCAACATATCTCTGAATTTCAGGTATTTCTACGCAATGAAGACATTGACGTCTGCCTGATTTCTGAAACCCACTTTAAACAGGGAACAACAATTAGAATTCCTGGGTACCTCTGTTACCACTCTCCCCATCCTTCTGACAGTGCCAGGGGAGGTAGTGCTGTAATTGTAAAAAGTATTTTAAAACCCTATGAATTACCCAAAATAGGAAAACAAACCATGCAAGTAGCGATAATAAACATTACGACTAAAAGCAAGCAATTTAACATAGCTGCTATATACTGTCCACCTAGACACTCGCCTACAGAGGAAGATCTTAACGACCTTTTTCGAGCTCTAGGTACTAACTTTATCATTGGAGGTGACTTCAATGCAAAACACACCTATTGGGGGTCCAGATTAGTAACGACGAAAGGTAGGAAGCTTTACAAAGCAGGGCGAAATTTTAATTGTAACTTTATTTCGACTGGATCGCCTACTTATTGGCCATCCGACCCAGCAAAAATACCAGACCTTATTGACTTCTTTATAACGAAAGGAATCAATAGAAAAGAAGTAAGGGTTGAAAACAGTGATGATCTGTCGTCGGATCATACACCTGTAATCCTAACGGTCGATGGCATGGCAGTAGATCAGGTTAGCAATGAAAGACTTACCAGCAAAAGAACAAACTGGTGTAATTTTAAAAAAATTCTCGAAGGTTTTATAAACCTTAGAGCTCCACTGGCCACAACAAGGCATATTGACATCGAAGTGGAACAATTCATAGCCGATATACAACAGGCGGCAGAAGATAGTACGCCAACTATTCAACAACGTAAGCAAGCTTCGGTAAAATACCCCACAGAAATTAGGGAACTAATATTAGAAAAGAGAAGAGCCCGGAGAAAATGGCAAATGACAAGATATCCCGGCGATAAAACTATATTCAATAGACTTAACAATAAACTTAAAAAAAGTATCAGTGAGTTTAAAAATAGAACTCTTACTAAATATCTTTGCAATTTAACTGCTGACAAAGTCACAGACTACTCCCTTTGGAGGGCTGCCAAATATTTAAAAAGACCTCAAACGCAAGATCCCCCGTTAAAAACATCTGACGGGAAATGGATCGGCGACCCAAAGGAAAAGGTCAAACTATTTTCGGAACATTTTTCAAATGTTTTTAAACCTTTTCCACCTAGTGTGGCAAACGAACCCCTTGAATTCTTTGATAGGATAGATGAAGACGTAATCACTTACGTTTCACTTAAAGAGATCAGCACATGTATTCATAAGCTCTCTAATAAAAAATCGCCAGGTTATGATCTTATAACTGCCCAAATTCTGAAGGAACTACCCTTCATAGCATTGGTTAAACTTAAGCTTTTAATTAATGCTTGTTTTAAGCTAAGATATGTTCCATATCATTGGAAGATAGCAGAAATTATAGTTATACCTAAACAAGGTAAACCTCCATCTGAAGTCACCTCATACAGGCCAATCTCACTTTTACCTGTATTATCAAAACTTTTTGAGAAACTGCTTCTTAAAAGACTAGACAGAATAATAGAACAAAGAAGGCTTATTCCCACCCACCAGTTTGGGTTTAGAAATAAACACTCGACAATAGATCAAGTACATCGTATAACAAATATTATAGAAAAATCATTAGAAGAAAAGCAAGTTTGCTCTACACTATTTTTAGACGTTGCTCAGGCTTTTGATAAGGTTTGGCATAAGGGCTTAGAGTATAAACTTCATAGGGTTCTACCAAGACAGTACTATGAGATACTTAAATCTTATATTTCAAATAGATTCTTTAGAGTTCGCTATGGTTCAGCGTATTCTGAACTCAAAGAATTACAAGCAGGAGTTCCACAGGGAAGTGTTCTGGGACCGACCCTGTACTTATTGTATACTAGTGATATACCACATACAAACGATGTGATGATAGCTACATTCGCAGATGACACTGCTCTTCTATCAACTGATAGATGCGTGATTAAATCCACAGAAAAACTACAAAATTCTGTTAACGAGATATGTGATTGGGCCCAACGATGGCGAATTAGACTTAATGAGTCAAAGTCCACTCATATCAATTTTACAAATAAAAAAATAACGAACGCTCCTGTCGTTATTAATAACCAAGTAGTTCCTTATTCTAACACAGCTAAGTATCTGGGTATGAATCTAGATGCTAAACTGAAATGGAAGGAACATGTGAAAAAGAAAGTAGAAGAGTTAAATATTAGGTATAGAAAACTGTATTGGTTGCTAGGACATAACTCTGAAATGTCCACTGAAAATAAAATTTTAATATATAATCAGATACTAAAACCTGTTTGGACGTATGGTATCCAATTATGGGGTTGCACAAAGAAAACAAATGTACAAATAATACAAACATTCCAAAATAAAGTCCTTCGGGGAATAGTAAATGCCCCGTGGTATATTAGAAATAATGACTTGCATCGTGATTTGCAGATTGATCCTGTAACGGAAGTAATTAAAAAGTACGCAATTCGTCACAATGACCGTCTGCAGATGCATATTAATCCTGAAATAATAGACGTCTTAAATGTACGATATAATATTCGTAGATTAAGAAGAACTAAGCCTCACGAACTTATTATCTAAAAAATATGAGAACCCGTATTCAAATTGTAATACCTTCTCAAACGCAACTTAACGTTGAAAGTAAAATCATTTGTCGATCTTTCTTTGATTGGTCATGATTAAGGAGGTGTTTTTAGTGCGGTTAGAGTCCCACACTACTCTGGGTTTCTAGCCCCATTGTGTCTTTCGAGATTTTCACCTTCAATAACAAAAAAAAAAAAAAAAAAAAAAATTTATGGGAAAATCGCAAATATGGATATCAATTTGAACAATTTACCCCTTTTGTAGATAAAAATGGAATAGTTTTGGTGTAAAATGAGATGATTCGGTTGGAGAATTCGACGAGTAATAAAATAATTTATTAATGTCCCAGTTATCCATGCCTTTTATTTGGGTTTTCACGAAACTTTGCACAATTGTTTTGAAAACAAACTTCCTAAGTTGACGTAAAACAGCTGAGCAAAGTGTATAGGTGTAAGTGGCAGTATGTGTAGATCTGAAAAAATATCGAGATCTGCAAAAAGTGCTCCGAATCGAAAAAAGATTGATTTTTTTTGCCCAATGGAAAACGACATAACTTATCAGTACGTCAATCAGAAATCAGTCATTAGTCTGTGCTTTCTTGCAGTTGTTCTGCGACTATTTTTTTAACAAAACAATATACAAATCTGTAATAATTCGTCATCCGCTATCTGAAGCCATTCGAAATTTTGACAATCTCAAAATGAATGCGTTTGTACAATTTACGTAATTAAGTTCGTTTTTATAAACATTCCAAACATAGATTAAGTATATATTCCCATCCATTGCTATCCCCAGTTTAAGTACAGACATCAGTTCTCATTTTGATCCCCAAGCTTAGATCGCTAACGTTGTCGTCTCTTAAAATAAATTACTTCAATATAGTTCAGTGACTCCTTTCATAATGAAATAAGACAAATCTATTTAACTGTCATTATTTTTAACTACAGGAATTATCTAGCTGCAAATGGCTGCGCAAAATAATTTCCACAATCACCAAGCCACCCCTCCTAAAAGAAGAACGAAAAATGACGGACACTTTATCGCAACCACTGCCGCTATACTAGCCCAGTGCATGGTGGTGGTTCAATAAGCTTCAACAAAAGTGGTCACAGAATTGAAAAATTAAAAACATTAAAATAAATAACCACAAAGTTGTGATATTAATACCCCAGCAGCGCCAGCGCCAGCCAGCCCCAGCCCCAGCACACTGTGCGGTGGGAGAGCCACTTGAAAGAGCCATTACATTACAACGAGGCAGGACAATAGAGCATTTTTACGCAGAAGGATATACAATGGTGGAAATTTTCTTTACGCGAATGACGATAAGCAATAAAAAGGGTCAGTTTTTGTTGTTGCCCTACAATGCTCATTTCATTTTCTTTTTTAATTTGACTAAAACGTCCGGCCGGGGGGTCGAAAGTGGCACCCCCCTTTTGATTGTTCTTCAACAGTGAGTGGTATGCGTTTTGGTGTTGTGAAGTAGACAAATGTTGCGCGGACGTGTGCTTAGAAGACGGAAAAACACGAAGCATGCTACTGAGCGTCACATGGA
Organism: Cheilosia pagana; assembly: GCA_936431705.1. Lineage (NCBI taxonomy): Eukaryota > Metazoa > Arthropoda > Insecta > Diptera > Syrphidae > Cheilosia > Cheilosia pagana. The sequence continues at coordinate 24,948,077 of OW386168.1, read as the reverse complement.
AGCATTGCTGGGGTAAAAATGAAAGAAATCAAAAGAAGTTTTTCGCTTGGAAAACGAAGAGAATAGGACGGCTCGCTGACGACGCAGTGTGGCGGTAGAACGGTACAAGTAGGACAATGCAAAGGAGAGGAAACAATTTTTAATTTAACTTTTCCGTGAATAACAGCATTATCCATAAACACTTCTAGACAGTCGGTGGGTGGGATGTCTAGAATAGAAAGACGACCTTCTTATCGTATTACAACGTGAAACAATATAATAGGTTTTTTGCTTTGTTAAATTAAAAATGGAGAGCACGAGTCGCAAGAGATTGTGCTCCACTATATGTTGGTGGGGTAAGTTTTTATGTTGGCCCGAAAAAATGGATCCTTTAAAAAATCAAGGGAAAATATAATATAAATTTCGTTAATAACTATAATATGCTTGCGACCAGCAAGGTTTTTTTTAAGCGAGCTTTCGTACATGGTACTGATATGGTTGTAAAAAGTAACAAGCAGGGTTTTTGTAGAGGTTCATGTATTACAAACGCCATTGCAACGATATTGGAAGCAAAACTTTTAATCGAAAAGCGGCAAACCAGGGATGCGCGTCAACACATACAAGTAAAGACCTTTAGAGGCTTGAAATTATTATAACTGATTGTGTGGACACTTTCCACAGCAACTTTAAGCCGGCAAATATTAAGGCGGCGAATTGGCTTATGCGCGGTTTAGTTTTTACTGCAGTGCGGCCTATGTTCGACAGACCAAAGTGGAGTAGATAATAAGTGCAGAAATAAGATACGCCTATCTGCAAAAGCATGCTGCTAAAATGATAAGTTAGCCGTTTTCGACAACTATTTAATAAAATAAGAAAATGTAATGAAAATGTTGGCATAGGGATCAGCGCTGCTGAGGCTATTTTTAGTGGTAAATGTGTTGGACTACTTTTATTTTGACATGGTGAACGCGACCAACTATTTTGTGTTCGACTATGGAAACTGCAGGTATACGTAGTACCAATGAATTTAGACAGGTAGATGCATGTTACTTCTTTAACATCATTCTTGAGAAAATTGTGCGCAACTCACAAGCCAACACCAGAGGCACAATTTTCCAAAAGTCTGTGCAACTGCTTGCATACGCGGACGATATTGACATTATTGGCAGAACACAGCGAGCTGTCACTGGCGCGTTTGCAAGTATCAGTACGGAAGCGGCAAGAATGGGTTTAGTAGTAAACGAGAGCAAAAATATATGCTGTCAACAAGAAGGGACACACAACATCGACGTATCGGACAGAACGTCACAATAGACAGTTATAATTTTGAGGTAGTTAGGGACTTTGTCTACCTCGGCTCCGCTATAAATTCTGAAAACGATATTACCTCGGAAATCAAACGAAGAATCACTTTTGCCAACCGCTGTTACTTCGGCCTAAGAAGGCAACTGATTAATAAGGCCTTGTCGAGAAACACTAAGGTGACTGTATATAAGACCCTCATCATCCCAGTCCTGCTTTAAGGTGCAGAAGCATGACGCTGTCAAAGGCGGATGAAGATCTCCTTTGTCGTTTCGAACGAAAAATTCTTCGACAGCGACATCGCCCTGGTCAAAAAATACGCATCAGTCGTCTTAGATGGCTGGGATATGAAAAGCGAATGGACACCAACGCTCCGGCCCGATTCCAACCCGGAGGGACAACGCAGTAGAGGAAGACCTCGCCTTAGGTGGCGCGCACAAGTGGAAGGGGACCTCAACCAACTTGCAGTGCGCAACTGGAGGCAGTTAACCAAAGATCGCGCTAACTGGAGAGGCGTATTGGTTGAGGCCCAGGACCACCCCGAACTGTAGCGCTGCCTAAGTAAGTAAGTAATAAATTCCTGTAAATCTTGCAAAAGATATTGGAAACATATTTTGAAATATTACCGTTATAATACCATGGAATACCCTAGTTCGGCCTAATATTAACTGTCGCCAGTCGTATAATAAATAAATCGGGAGTCGCCTTTCTAGCCCTGTGGATGAAACTGTCAGATGCCGAAGGCGTTGGCAAATTGAAGCTTAGAAAATCCGATCCTTCCATAGCATTATGGTTTATTCCAGGTAGAACAACGTTTCAACTATTACGGATTGCATGCGCTATGTACATAATAATGTCAAATAGAGAAGCAAAACGCTGTCTCATCTTTCTGCTTTTATTTACAGAGTAGGGATAAACTGTGTTTATAAATACCCAACCATTTGATTTCGACAGACATAATTAGGTGTAGGTGAAATGCATTTCTACTGTCTAGTGGCTTTCCAAGATTTGCAATCCAAATGCAAAGAAAGCAATACTTTAAAAAGAAAATGAATGCTGACTGAATGCGTTCAAAATTTTATAAGGATTAGGATTGGTTGTTAGATATTAAAGCAGACATTTTCGAAGCCAAATATTAAAAATTTACAATAATTAAAGCAAAACCCCAAACGTACGTAATTAACGAAAAGCAAAACAAAAATGTTTATATACATACTAATTTTACACTTTGAGCATCCTTTTGGTCCAGTTTCCTTCTAGATTTTATTTTAGTGCTACAGAAAGTCATTCTGTCTAATAAAAATAATATAGTTACAATTTTTTGGGAATTTTTCCTTTATGACTTTTAATAAAATTGAAACTCGTCTTTTATTACAACTCTGACATTTGTTCAGCAGGTAAATATGATTTTGCTATGCTTTTCACAGCAAAGTCACAACCTCACAAGTATCTAGTTATAATGCCTACTTACTTCTTTCGATGTGAATAAAGGTGATCTCAGACTTGGAGCTTAAATATTTGTACCGTCTTCCAAAAGAACTAAACTAGTTGGTCCCTTTACTGGTGTTGAGAGAAGATCTAAAGCCTTTTTCAACGAAATTAGAACAACAGATATGCTATATTATTCCATTTATTCCGTTTGAAAATTCCTGGAATAACGATAGAGTTGTTTGTACAATTCAAGTGTGTCCCAGCCAAAAATTTCTCAAGAGTGTTTCTTCCCTTTCCCGTTTCCCTAACCACAATTAAAAAAGAAAAGAAAACGCATGGCACGCATAAATGACATTGCCATTATATCGGCTCTAGGACGCGTTTAGATTTGTGCTTCTAAAGTTGCCATATCCATCGCAACAACTGGCTTTCAGATAATGTTTACTGATACTGGCTGTAACATAACTTGTGAAATGTGACACAAATGGCGTGTCTACTACATGAAAAACGTACCGTTTTCGAAACATTCTTAAATTTACTAATGCAATATGTTTGTTTTGAGCGGCATACAAATATTCTTACGTTGGGATTACATAGAAAATATTACACAGAATTAACCCTAATGTGTTAGATATAGCACTAAACTCGTTTGATACTGAAAATCTGTATTCGACATGACTTCTATGGCGACCCAGTTGTGCCCTAAACTGACCCCAGTTAATTTGTCGGAGCAAAAATTCAGTGCTTAGTTTCGCTACCATTTTGCTTGCTGTCATTCATTTTTTAATGTAAAACTTCAGATCAACTTATTTTGCGTTCGAATTTTTACGGGTTTCCACAGGCGGGAAAATTAGCTGACACTTCTCAGTGCGCACTAGTGGGCACAAGTGCTAGGTGCTAGCCACGTCGAACAAAGCTATTATTAAGTAAGGTATTATTAAGCGCCATTGTACAATGGAGGTACATATAATACCATTCCATAAGACACTATTAGTTTTGCTACAAAACGAAAGAGGGCGCCGCCATGTTGGATTGGGTATTTCCGTGAAGGAGGGAGATTTGTTTTGAAGATGAGACGAGAAGGTGTGTCCAGACTAGCTGAAGAAAATAAGAAATAAAGAAAAAGTGTGAAACGTGTTTTAAAAAATGAATCGTTATTTCGTCCATCCGCTGTTATTTTTTCAAACTGAATATTTAGAAAGCATAATATTTAAAAATGTTTAATGTTTTGCCCTGCATAGAACATGTATACCTATCCATAGAATGTGATCCGATTGCGTCCAAAAATGTCGTTATTCGGTTCAGTGTGTCGGGATATTCTTGCAGAGAAACATCTTGAAAAGAGAGAGAGAGAGTTATTCCTCAGATAATTATAGAAAAAAAAAGAAACTACAAATCATTCAAATTAAAATTCAACAGTGGTCTGGTTTTTTTCCTTTAAGGCATTGTATTCACCAGAATTTGTGAATTTACAAATAATGTTTAAGTCGTTGGCTTTTAGTCCTAATACAGTCAAAATTACGACTACTTTCGAGAAAGGCAAACAGTAAAGGCTTTTCATCACAAATACCCATTTCAAGAGAAATTATATCCAACAGAAGCAACTTACCTGATATATAAATATGATCCCTAAAGGCAATCTTGTCATTCATGTCTGATAATGATTTCTTTACCATCCTCAGTAATAACCAGAGTCCATAACTTTTTGTAAGTTAGATAATACCACATAGCCTTTTTAAAAGTAATACTCCTCTTGCTTCTTTCGCTTTAGATAGGGTCGTGCAAAGCAACTATGAACTATATTTTTTTAAGTTACCCTGGAGATTAAATATTTATTACATTTCACATTATTATACAAATCTTATCTTAAGTAGGTTTTTTAGTATTTTCTCCAGACTGCCACCCGTTGAAACTAAACACTAGGTACAATCCAAAAATATTTCGATTGTGTGAGACATCATTTACCACTGAGCCACTGACCGCACATGACATTTAGTATCTTTAGACACGATAATTGCATTGCTTTTTCGTCATGTGTTCAAAATCCTTTTTAGCTTCAATAAATCATAAATATCCCACTATAAGTACCTATTTAGTGCAAATTGTCCCATATGTCCCTTTCACATGGTTAAATTAATTACAAAAATCACGACCGAGGACCGAATGTTTTTTTAGAAGGTACCTAGGTCTTTTTGGACCTGTTGTACCTACTACCTACCTTATTGTTTTTTTTTTTGCATCTTAAGTATGCATAAATTGTTTCGGAAATCAGTGTGCCGTATAGGGTCAATGCGTCCTTCCCATAATACCTACCTCATTTAAGGGCAACGTATACAGATAAGTAGCACACAAAAATGACATTAAAAAAGCAACGTATCAAAACGTTCATGACGTCTACACTTTTATATCTCCTACACAGTCAGGAATGTTAAAAACAACATATACCTACTGTCCCCGCCACATGGACGCGACAAAGCGAACACTATTTTTTATTTGGCCTAACTAAAGGTTAAACATAGGGGTTTATGCGAACAATTATTACTAACTGCTTTATACAGTGCCAGCAAACGACATGGCAAATCAAATAAAGTCCACGACTGGGTCGCACGAAACTTTCTCGTTCATATTAGGAGTTTGGTTTTTTTTTTTTTATTGTATTATGTAAAAAAAACTCAAGAGAGATACTATAGATAAAACTAACCATATGGAACACGTAAGAATAAGCATTTGATTAAGAAGACAGTACATATCAGAAAAGCCGCTTTCGCAAATTCTGGTTCAAGTTTTTTTAAGTTTTAAACGCTAAATGTACTTTTTATACGCTATTACACCTTGAGAGATTTTCAAAAATAGCTATACACAATAGTGAACGCAGATCTGGATTTGAGTACCTAGTCGCATTTTTACAAAATACATAGTTATAAAGCGGATTTTTTTTTTTAATTTTCTAAGAAAAACTAAGTGCGGTCTCTTATTTTATCAATGCATTCAAAATCTTTGGAGCAGTTTTTGTAAAATTAGATGTAGTGTACATATCTAGAAAGAAAATTGTAAGAAATATTGAAAAAATTGCTTGGAAAAGTAGGTAACTGATATTTTTTTAAATATTTATTTTAAAACTGTGTTCAAGGTATTTTTTAGGATGTAAGCATTACCTGAAATTTGCATTTTTATCTAAATCGAAAATAGGTTTTCGAGATATGAGCAGTTTCTTAAAGTATCGTTTTTGGGAAAAACGACGCAATGAGTTTTAAAATATCAATTTTACTTCATATATGTATTTTTGCCGAAATTGTTATCCACTTTTTTATGCAAACCTTAGAAAACCAAATTATTAAAAGATGTCTTCTTAATATATCAATTTAGTTAGAGAAAAACTGAGTTTAGTATCAAGTTAGGAATTTACATCTTAATTTAAGAATGAATGTTTGCTAAAATAGTATACCCGCTTTCAGAGTAGATTGCTAGTAGAGGGCTAACGTCAGGAGCATTCGGACGGACGGATATAATTGCGAAACCCATTTTTCAGTTCCTTCATCATCGTCATGTCAAAATTGATTAACAACTCGAGTTCGGCAATTTGTACGAATACAATATCTTCCTCTTATTATCGTATTCGAAAAAGTTAATAATAACAACAATACAACTCGATGGAAGGAAATCAATTTACGGTTTGCAATTATGGCTCTAGGCCGAATCGATAAATTTAATTTAAAAAAAGGTCCCATTATTCCTCTGCTATGGGTGAATGGGTTGTTTTGAAATTCGAAAACCAGAAGGAGTTATTATTCACTTTGGATTCAGGTCCTGCGGAGAAAAACCGTGGCTAAATCGTGCAAGATTAACTTGGTTCTGTATTAGAGTACTTCTCAGTAGGGCGTACTTCTACTTACCTTCCCTTCTGTAAGACATTTTTCAATTTAATTAATTTATTGCTTTTGAGTTTCGTTTTTAAATTAAATAAGACCTTTCTTTGTTGCGCTATATAACCTTTTTTGCAGCAAACGAAGTAATTCAATGTGTATCTGTATACGTATAGCAAAAGAGCTAACGATTATCTGTAAAGAAACTCATACAATCGCAGTAACAGCAAGGTTGAATTAATTAAGTTATATGTAAATGTAGATGAGCGTAGTAATTAATTTGATTAGAGTCCAAGGGAGTTTCATTATTATTGCTTTCGATTGAAAGTGGGACCAGAGGTAAGTACGAAATGACATTATTATACTGTACAAAGAAATTATTTGGTAATTAGGAATTGAGAAGGACGTCTTGGATTGCACACAGCACAGTTTCGGACCACGTAATTTGAATGCGGTAAGCTCTTTCTCAATTTTATGGCTTCCCCGAATCAGATAACGACTTAACGACTTCTTCTAATGTTCAGATTACATTTTTCTTTTGTTACCGTAATCAAAAATTCAACTATACATTCGACATCCTAATTGAGTGATTTTTAAAGATATTCTTCAGCTTGTAGGAAAAAGGACGTAACTATTTAAGATTTAAGTAACAAATTTGTGGAATTTAATTATTTGATGTACCTATTTGTTTTTGGAAATATTTAGTTAAAGGGGAAACGACGATACCTGTTGTATGATCACGATGAAAATAACAGCCACAATGCGACATTTTTTTTTTTAAGTTTATGTAGATGTGAAATTTAGTAGTGTAAGTTGTTGCTGAGTCGTAAACAGCTTTCAAAGAGCTCTTGGAAATTAAAGCTTTGCCGGTACCTTGACACTTCAATTGATGTGTGTTTTTACTGATGGAAATAATAAAATCTTTGGCATGAGGCTTGACTAGCCGAGCGTTTGCACAAAATTTTAAGAACTACAGTCAAATCCCTCAACCTCCTGTAACTCGACCCAATTGTTACATCATTTCCTTCAATTTTGCATAGAAAAGTCATCCTCTAAGTCGAGCATATTCTTTTGATTCTTGACCTATTACAATATTCCTCTAAGTCGAATTTTTCGTCTGAAGAAAACAAAATCAAAAAAACAAAATATATATTTCCCACCGCAAGTGTTGCGTGGCGACTATCAATATGTTATGCATGTTTAAATGCGCAACATTTGCAGGTGCGCAACACATGTCTTGTTGTTCTAGTTAGAGTGATGGGAAAAAGTGTAAAAAAAATGCAAGAGCCCAACATTCGTGTTGTTGGTTGAGTAGCAAATTTGAAAATTGTATGATTTCTATCAGTAAAGCTCTCTTGCTTTATTGTATAGAAATGTACTTTTAAAAAAGAGTACTAGTACAGTCAATCGTTCACAAAGAAGTTTGTGTAGAAAGTTGCATCTTTTTTCGATTAGTTAAATAAAACTGCTTTGAAGCTACATTATACGCCATCAAGGTAAAAAAAAACAATAAATTTAACATTTAAAGGACTAAGTTTGTAATGCAAGACCAAATGTCTTAGATAAATTATGGCCAAAAGAAAACTAAAAGCATTAGATCATTGAGAAGGGAGTTTAGAAGAAAAAGAAAATTGCTGAAAATTGTTGTACTCTTTCGTCGATATGGGCTGAGAGAGATCTAAGGCTTCAACATATGGTAGTGTGGTGTTAGTGGCCAGGTGAAGAGGAACAAGGTGTGTGAATACCAAATTGTTGGCAAAGCTGTTTTAAAATGGTTTGATAGTTTCCGTGGTAATAATTTCGCTGTCAGTGGTCCAATCTTTAAAAAAACAGCTCTAAGATTTGAAAAGAGCTTACATTTTTCTAATTTGAAGACGGTTGGCTGAGCAGATTTGAATCAAGGTACAGTATTCATGGTAAAATTTTGTCTAGCGAAAGCGCTTCTGTTGATAAGACGAAGGCAAATGAATGAAAGTAACAGCTCCCAGAAGTTGTCTCAGGATTCAAACCGGACTAGGTATATTCTCAATATCGATAAAATTGGACTTTTTTTTTAAATGTTTGCCGACACGTATCCTGGCTTTTAAAGGGGAAAAATGTTTTGGAGGCAAGCACAATAAAGAAAGAATAACATGCCCTGTGGGATCTAACATCACTCAGACTCAGAAAAGCTAAAGCTCTTAATAATCGGAAAGAGGAAAAGTCCTCGCTGCTTTAAAAAAATGAAATCTTTGCCGGTGGACTTTGTAGCCAACCAACGTTCTTGGATGACGGGAGATCTTTTTACAAGTTGGCTTCTGAAGCTGGATACAAAATTCGGAAGATCTAACCGCAATGTATTGTTTTTAATCGTTAACTGTCCAAAACAAGTCAAGGACAAATTGAAGTTTATTAATTTCAAAGGCGTGAGTACAAGATGTAACACCTTTGACAATCCCAAATTGTTTTAGGATTTAAAACTGAGACATGGGACATGGGATTGGTTTGCATATACATTTATCACGAAATGGAGGAAAAACTAATAGAATTCATTAAGAAAAACCACACGTTTTATAATAAACGCAACAAATATTACAAAATCGTGTGAAGGATAAAAACAATTGAAGAAATTTCACTTAACACCACAGCAGTTAACAAAATAATGATGTTAATTATTGTATGACATTACTCACTGTCATGTCACTGCAATTACGTCGAACAAAAGTTGTAAAAGTTGCGTCACTGCGTTCAGAAATTCTGTACATATATTTTTGGCATTATATTGGATGTATATCGGCACACGTAAATTCTGCAGCAATGCAGCATGCCTCTATTTCTAAATTTGCTGCAAAATGCAAACGTACCACAACGCAAAAGAAAATAAATTACAAATTCAAGCATTTGGCATTATCGACTTTGACATTTGTTGATTGTGCTTATAAGCAACAATTATATATTATTATAATAAGAATAATGATAATAAATAAATAAAAAAAAAGCTGGTTAAACTTGCTATTCGATCAAAGACACAAAGTCGCTTTAACGGACGCCTCAGTTTATGCTGATATTGCTGAATCCCATTCCTAGTGGTAGCTGAACAATCTTCTATCCGAATCTAAAGTGCAGTCATTAAGTCCATTTCATGTCAATGAAATCGTTGCACCAAATAACGACCTCTCATAAAGTCAGTAATCAGTATACGCGAGTATACAATACGATAGTGCCGTCTCAGACACATTCCTAATCCCAACAGCGCATGAAAAAAGTTATCGTTTCAGTGAGAGTGGGTTTAGACAAGCCCGCAATTACTCCCTTAGGGAGAAATAATCGGAACACCTTATCGTTATCGACGGTAGTGTGTACATCGGTTTTAAAGGTATGCTATATACTTGCTTGATTCATCGTCCTCATGTCCCTGATGCTCATAAACGTTACTTTTGAGGGATCAATGCAACAGTGTCAAATAAGCAAAAGGAGACATACGAAGTCCCTTGCGTTATATTTGAAAACTATGCTCTCACTCCTCTCAATTCACATTGCTTTGCTATACGCTTCTAATCCGGGAGATATGATGGCCACTTGGGAGCTCATTATAGTTGAAAAATGATGCCATGCCTTTGAATGCCATTGACAAGTGTGGTATCTCCGAATCCCTTTCTATCCAATAAATATACAATCGAAACTTTTTCGGTTTGTTGCCTTCCTAAATATTCCGGCTGGCGGCAGCTTTAACCATTATCGTCGTCACCACGGAACGTGTCGTTTGTGATAAGAATGGCAAGGCCGGTCAACCCATATCAATAACCAGACTGAAAGTTACATTTCTCACCAATGCGAGGCAAAGTTGAGTATAGGAAGGAATATTTTATTGTCACCGATTTGATGCCGACAATTTATTACGAAAAAAAGTCGTTACAAAACACATGAATCTCGTATCGGTTTTCCGGTGGGTGTCCTTTGTCCTCGATGGAGCATGGTTTGCATTAGCATTTCCTAAAACATTTTACATTTTCCCTTCGGCGTGTTATTAAGTTAGCCCAATAACTTTGTTCCATTTTATTGTGTAGCAGGATTAATTGAAGTGCTTTGTTTAAAGTTTATGCAACCAATTGTGGTTAATGTGCTTTGATTGGGTAGGTAGTAGTTTGAAAGTTCACCATTGTATTGGAATCTATTGAGCATGAGCTTTTAATTCGATATTTGTGTAGGCAAGACGAGAGGATTCTGTATAGAAGAGTGACAAAGCAAAAACCCGTATTCAATCCTGAATGGGGGTAAGAGGGGACTAAGAAGTATGGGAAGTAATTTAAAATTCCGATGAAACGAAAGGGCGACATGTCGATGGGGAACAATTTTGAACTCCTGTGAAACGAAGAAACGACAGATTTATATGGACAGTAACTCCGGAGCCAGATAACATTTAAAAGCGACAGGAAACGGGAGGTGGGATAAGATAGTGTGTAGCTCGGTCAGAATGTGTCATCGTAAGGCAACGAAAAGGCGACAGATTCGGAGTAGGCCACTAAGATATGGTGTAATGGAGATCTAAAAGGTTCATTGTGCGTGCACCCCCTGTTAAAAATACACTAAAAGATAAATTCAAACCAAAACATAAGTTACTGGTCGGGTTATAGAAGATCGGATATTTTGCGAAGAACCCGAAATATCCGGGAACCCTGTATTCATTTCCCTAGCACGTATCATGTGCAGCATTTCATATCTTAAAAATACTTGTGGTCTAGGACGAGTATCTACATTTTAATTATTGTTATTGAGCTTCACGGAATCTCACTTCTAGATATCGAAAAGTTTTGTGACAACCTTTTTCTTAAATACCTTCCAAGTTCCCTGTGAGTAAATTTCGATTATCTGACTTGCATTCAAATCGTAAAATCGCTGTATCCGAAAAATAAATTAATTAGAGTGAGCGTGAGGTTGTATTATAGTTTGACCGCAGGTCCTACACCATTCCTTAAATGTAAAATGGAGATTTCAGAAACCCAGAAGAACGATTTAAATAAGTTTAACGCAAAAATGGACTTTTAAAAGCCAACACGGCTCAGCCAGTCGAAGAACTTTATACATTGAATGCAATTAAAACACAAATGCAAGCAATTGAAGGGTTTGTATTATTTTGACTCAAAGTCTTTTAACTGCTTCAGGTGATTGTTTTTCTTACAGATTTAAAAATATTCTAGGACTTTAGTTTTTTTTTTGTAATAGGCACCGGTTAAATAATTCATGAATCATGAGACTTCTCTTGTAAGTAAACAACTCCAATTGGCCATCTGACATTCTATAATTATTCACTATAAGCGTCTTCTAAGCAGGCATTAAGTAATTTGGAATAGATATACGAGGAAAAGCTGAGTTTTGTACAGCATTCCATATTTTTGTTGTACCTACAGCTTTTGAATGAGTTTCTATATGTCCTAGTACGACCGCAAATAGGTTTAAGTGTGAACCGATGGTCATTCCTTTACCGTGACGACTATTGGAGTTGAATAGAATTGTTGAGGTGGAGGAATTCAGCCAGTGAGAGCAGAATTTATAAAATAAATTCCAAATATTTCTGACAAGTCACGATTTTTAACTCCATCACTTAAAAAACGTTGTTATCCGAAGAATTTTCAGTTCTTTTTAGATTGTGAAAAATTGTATTAAATATTTCTTGAGACAAAATATCCTTTCAAAAAGCAAATTATTGAGTTTTTGTTTTTCATTTTACAATTATTATCAAGAATAAAAAAAAAAAAATTGTCATAGCAATAGAATATGTTAACTTGTGTCATTTTTGTACTTGTTATGTTAGACTTGTATCATACCTGTTCTTGAAATTTAAATAAAAATTGTTTTCTGCAATTAGTTCTTGGCACAACAATTTGTTTTTAAATTCATAAAAAAATAAACTGTAAGTCTTTCCCTTAGTACAAAAGGCAATGCAATCATCATAAATTGCGATCGCGTTTTTATATTAACATTTTATGTTAAAAAGTGCAATATTAAAAAGTGAAATTAAAATGAAATTTGAGATAGGTCAACCTGAAAATGAACACATAGTGTTAATAAATCATATTGATGCTGTAACCCTTGATCTGTTTGTAAGTTGGGGATTATCCTGCGACGGGCTTAAAGCATTGGAAGAGTGTCGCATAGCTTACCTCAACTGCTTAAAATTATATTCTATTCGCATGAAAGTGATAACATCTTCAATAAAAGAGAGTCGATGGTGGATAGGATCAAATTATTAGATATAGGATCAAAATATTATTAATTTTAAATATGTTTAAAAAGTGTCACTTTAAACAGCTCTGAAGAAGTTGTTCGATTTTTTTGTAAAGTTATTTTTACTTTTTTATTTTGTCTGGGGAAGGAATAGTTTTTGATTAGGAATACCTACTCAGAAAAATATGGTTTACTAGAAAGAAAGTCGGAGAATACCAACATTTATACCAACATACCAACATACGTACGCATTTTCGAAAAAAGAACATGATTCCAAATTTAGTCAAATGACCTTAAAATATGAACCACAACAATCTTCGTTCCATTGAAGTGATGGATAGATTGGTTCCACTTCCCGGTGAGATAAGCCATCAATCACCAGTGGGTCTATTGGCTACTTAAGGAGTTTCTCTCTTCTTGCCACATAACCATCTGTACAAAATGCTTACTGGGCTTAAGCTTAGGCCTTAAAGCTAACAACACCCGATGTTGGTTCGATTGTGAGAAGCAGATCGCGAATCTCTGGGCGACTTTATAAATGTTTTTCTTTTATGTAAGATTTTCTTTAATCATAGCTGGAACGCGCAACAGTGAGGCCAGTTAAGTCCATTACAACAGAGAAACCTGTCCTTTTTTGGTATTAAACTACTTTATCTATATTAAAAAATAATGACACTGTTATGGATTGAACTAGAGTTCTTCCTAGCAAAGATTGTCCCGCCTAAAGCCTGCGGCATCTATGGACAATCAGTACCATAACTCCATACGTGCATTTGCTGGCCTGTTTCTTTGTTCAAATATGCGGAAGCAAGTTTCCTCTCAGGACACCCAATTAGAAAGTCCAATTGAAGTTCCTATGCGACCCAATAATTGACAAATCAGACTCCAAAGAGAAACATTTGGTCATTTTCAAAGTGGCAACATCATCACCATTGCCCTGCCCTCTCCCTGGAGAATGCATCACTTTGCTGGACTCAATGATGCCCGATGACAACTACTCGAACTCGTACAATCAATATTCGACGCACTGATGTACTCTTACGGATATACGAGAGACAGCGTCATTGCTGGAAGCAATTGGCCACGCATCATCAATTAAACTGAACCATCGTAGTCATCTGCTAGGTTTTCAAGAGAATTAGTATCTGTTTCTCTGCAGTGGACTAAGGGCATCGTGTGCGTATATACACACATATCTATTCATCGTCTTCAGAAGGAAGGCCGAAATACGGGTCAGGCCGAATATAATTGCATTTACGCATCAACCCCCAAATGGGAATTGTCATCTCTATGAGGGGAATATACCTAGTTGAAAATAAACTTTCCCCGCTTCCTACAGCACCACCCACTACACTTTATGTGACAGAAAGACGCAGCAGCGCGCAAGAGAAGCACGCTCATGGAATTAATTATTCCGGTCGAATTTCATTCAAAGCAAGCCCATTTACCAGATTTTCTACGGGCATTATTTCGAAGGGATGCATGCAACGACACAAGCAGCAGGAACTCAAGTCCTGAGATTTGCATTTACAAAGAGTGTATTGTGTGCGCTATACGTATACTCGAAACAGGGGTGGATCTCCCCTGGGAAGAATCAAAATTAACACCCCGAGCTATTTTTGAAACAAAAAGCCAACTGAGGCAAGCATCCTTGTTGTTTTAAACGAGGCGAAAATGGTCATTAGATACGGCAGGTTGACGTGTAGGTCTATAGTTATACGGATACTATACGCTTTATCAAAGCATACCTCTGACGAGTTAAACATGTAAACAGAGCAATAAATTAAAATTAAATTTAGGTCAAATGCTGGGATATAAAACGCAAAGAGGGGCATGAGTAAGGTGAATGATGCGGATGATAAGCCAACTCTTTCTAATTGTTGACCAGTACATACACACAAGGGGAGGGGGAAAGCAAATGGAATGACAAGTGTGTGGACTTCCAACGCTTGTTTATCATGGTCCCTTGTAGCTTAAAAAAACATGACATCTCAACCATGTCATGTTCAAAGTCCAAATGAGACTGAGTCCCCACTGATTCTGTCTAATGAAGTCCCAACAGACATCCTGTTCTGACAGAACGACAGAAAAATACCTTTTGCAGCTGAAAAAATTCTAGCTCGGATTATCTCTACGCATTAAATTTAAAACAGAAATCATATAGACCAATTTCAAATCCAAATTTTTCGAGAAAGTATTACTAAGGCGCCTGACCACCAGTTTATGTTCCACCAGTTTATGTTCAGAACCAAGCATTCGACTATTGACCAAGTGCATAGAATTAGTGACGTAATCGAGAAAGCATTTGAAGAAAAAAAGATATGTTCAAGCGTATTCCTTGACGTCTCGCAAGCCTTTGGCAAGGTGTGGCACGACCGACGGTTTAAAACTTAAATTAAGACAAATTCTCCCCGTACCCATGTATGACATTTTAGAATCATATCTCGGGAATAGACTTTTCCGTTTTAAAAAGGGAAACGAATACTCGGCACTTAAAGAGATTTCGGCCGGCGTACCGCAAGGAAGCGTCCTTGGGCCGCTTCTCTATCTGTTATATACTCGCGATATACCAAAAGAAGACGGCACTACCCTTGCTACGTTCGCCGAGAACACCGCTATCGTAGCAGTTGGTACTACAATCGAAGGAACGACTTTGAAACTGCAAATCGCACTGAATATAGTAAATGCATGGAGGGGGATTGGCAGATCGCCCGAACGAAACTAAATCTGTTCACGTGAATTTCACGTATAAGAAAACGAATGACTTGCCAATTTTTCTAAACTTGGCCCGAATACCTGGGAATGTCACTTGACGCAAAGCTGAAATGGAATTCGCACGAGTTACATATTTGTATGGTGACCTCCGTCAGTAAGCATACATAGATTATTTATACATGGAAAGCAATGACCTTAAGTCGTTGCCCCATTCATATTTCCGTTTGCAATATCAGCATTTCCACTTGCAGGAAATGCACTTCTATTACTTTAATTAATCAGCAAATAAACTTATTGTATCTTTTAATTAATCAGCAAATAAACTCATTGTATCTTTTAATTAATCAGCAAATATATTTATTGTATCGAAAAATCGAAAGAAGATAATAAAGAGCAGTCAGCGATAGACACTTAAGCAGATCACTTGGCTTTTCATTTAACTGGCGCAGTCGTTTTTTCGAACCTTTTTGTTGTTTGCCATTTACGTCCCCTTCTCCACCCGAACTAAATAAACACTACACGTCGGGAACTAAAACAAAATTGTTCAGTGATTGTTACGAGCTAAAAATCAGCCGTAGCAAACAGATACAAAAAAAAAAAAAAGTGCAAGTGATCGCTGCAGACTAAAAATCAGTCGCAGCATTAATATAAAATAAAAAAAAAAAAGTGTCTGTTAGAAGTGCCATTCAAAAAATACCAACATTTCGCGGCAAGCAATCCACGATTCCAGGAGGAATTTATCCGAAATGGCAGCTGACCCAAATGCAATATTGGCTACGATGGCGCAAATTCTCGCTAGACTAGAGGCCAATACTCAACAAGCTGATAGCCGAGCCCTAGTTCTAATGAGAGAGATTTCCTATATAAAAGAATTCTCTGGAAATAGAGAAGAGCTGACACAGTTCATAAATGTGGTGGACAACCATATTAGCCTAACACCTGAGGAGAGAAGACCCGCTACATGGACCGCGATAGCACAATGCAAGGTGATTGGACGAGCAAAGGAGCTACTACTGTCTAATGCAACAACAACGTGGGATGAAGCGAAGAAGCTGCTAGGATTGACATTTAGACCAATAATCGACCAAGGAGAAGTAACAAGGAAAATTAATAATTTAAGGGTAAGTTCAGTTTTAGATCTTAATAATAAAATCGAATTCTTATTAACAGATATTCATACGATAATAATGTATGAAAATAAGAAAGATAGTCTTAAGTCTCTGTTGTATAATTTAGTAGTGAATAAGATTAGGGAATTAGCAACAGGGAACTTAGCTAGAGAAATTCGGGATGAATATGATCTACATAAAGTAAAAACGATATTGTATTCATATGTAGGATTTGATGAAGGGAACATTCACACAGACCGAAGCAATAATCGGACATACAATAACCAACAACGACGAAATTTTAACTCTAGTAACTCTGGACAAACAAACCAAGAAATTCAAAATAATAATTTCAATAACCCTGGACAGCGACGAACTACTAACGCCAATAACTCTATACAGTTCAATCAAGAAGGGCAACAAAATAATTACAACAACTCTAGACAGACCCACCGACAGCGACGAACTACTAACGCCAATAACTCTACACAATTCAATCAAGAAGGGCAACAAAATAATTATAACAACTCTAGACAGACCCACCAGCAGCAACGAGGTACTAACAACTATAGTTATAGTAACTCCAGGCAATCACAAAATAGGCAAAATATTGAACCAATGGATATCGATAACATAGCTCATCTAAACTCAGGACAAAACCAGAATAATTTTGAGGAACATATTAACATTCCAGAAGAATCTCATTCAATAGAAGCCCCGGTTTTTCTGAATCCAGCCTCAATGGTAGAAAGACACAAATAGCATTCTCGTTAGGAATTGAAAAACATATATGTCTAATAGATACAGGATCCACGATGACTATAGTTAACACAAGTAAAATAGATTGCAGTGCTTTTAATATTCTTAACGAAGTAACGATAAAACTTTCGACAGTAAATAATCAGACAGCTGAAAAACTAAAGATCTATCAAGTCCCAGTCCCTACTGAATTTGGATATGGATCCAATGTATTTATCCAAGCATATGGCAAGTCATTGGGAGACAAATCATACAGTCTTTTGTTAGGTATGGATGTCATAGGTAATATGGTAGAAAGCATAAATATAAAAAAAGGAGAAGTGTTGTTACAAAATAAAACCATAATCCCAATTATTTTTGAAGTTGAACCATATATAGAATGTTACGAATTAGGGGGAAACGATGAAGTGAAATTAGACCATTTAAAAACTTTTGAAAAACAGGAAATCCAAGAGCTGTTGCAAAAATATAAAAGCCTTCTATACCAAGATGGAGATCAACTTACAAATTCCGATAGTATAGTGCATAAAATAACATTAACCACAGATCAACAAATAAACGCCAGACTGTACCGCCTCCCTCAAAAACATGAGGAAGAAGTCAGGAAACAAATTAACGATATGGAAAGGCAGGGCATAGTTCGAAAATCAAATAGTCGATATGCCTCACCAATCGTAGTTGTGGCCAAGAAACCTGATAGTGAAGGGAAAACTAAGTTTAGAGTATGTGTTGATTATCGAGCACTTAATGATATAACGGTGTATGATAAATACCCACTACCAAATATAGAGAGTATTCTTGATAAGTTAGGAAGGTCACAATATTTTTCTACCCTTGATTTAGCCAAGGGATACCATCAAATAAAAGTACATCCTGATGATATACATAAGACTGCATTTGTTACACCAAATGGTCTATATGAATATACCAGAATGCCTTTCGGGCTTAAAAATGCCCCAGCGACGTTTCAACGTCTAATGAATGATATTCTCAGAGAATACATAGGACAAATTTGTACAGTATATCTTGATGATATATTAATCTTTTCAACTTCCCTAGAAGAGCACATATCATCATTAAATAAAATATTTCAAAGATTAGCAGACCATAATCTTAAAATACAATTAAGTAAATGTTCTTTCCTTAAGAACAACACGGAATATCTAGGTCATATACTCACTTCGGAAGGAATGAAACCAAATCCGAATAAAATTGAAGTTATTCAGAACTATTCTTTACCCTTGACGACAACTCAATTGAAAGGATTCTTAGGCAGCACTGGGTATTATAGGAAATTTATTAGGGATTACGCTAGAATAGCATACCCGATGGTTAAATACTTAAAAAAGAATATGAAGATCAATAGCAATGACCCTGAATATATTCAAGCCTTTGAAAGATTAAAAGAAACTCTGGTTAAGCATCCTGTACTTAAATTCCCAAACTTTAATAAACAATTTTCACTTTTTACGGATGCAAGTAATTTTGCTTTGGGAGCTGTACTAACTCAAGAAGGACAGCCAGTATGCTATGCTTCTCGAACACTAAATGACCATGAGAAAGATTACTCAGTAACCGATAAAGAGTTCTTAGCCGTAGTTTGGGCTACCTCATATTTTAGACCATATCTGTGGGGGCAGAAATTCAAAATAATCACTGACCACATGCCCATTAAATATTTAACAAAAAAATATAATGGAAAAGAATTCAGTCAACGAGTTCAAAGAGGACTTCTTAAATTACAAGAATTCGAGTTTGACATTGAATATATAAAAGGCAAGGAGAATAAAATTGCAGATTTCCTAAGTAGAATTCCAAACGAAATAAACGAAACATCAGGAACTGCACACTCAGTAGATGAACAATTGTTAGATCATATATCAATCAAAGAAGGAATTATAAATACATACCAAACTCAGTTAATACTGACCTACTCGGTTCAAAGTGAAATAAAAACGCTGCATGGTAAAAGAATTATTCAGGTTGATATGACGAAAGATAGCGAACACTGGAGGGATCTGTTTAGTAGAACAATTACAGCAGGGACCACAGGTATCTATTCCGAAGTCGAAGATAGGGAATATAATAAAGTACAAAAAGTACTAATCGAAATGTATGGACATAATAAAGAAGTAAAATTTTATAAGCTTACACAGAGAGCAAAAGATGTAGAAAAAGCTGAAGATGTTCATAGACAAATATCTTTTTATCACACCGAAGAAAGTAACCACTCAGGAGTAGTAGAAACATACTATCAATTAAAATCTAAAATATATTTTCCAAAACTAATTACTGAAATATCAAGAGTAATAGGAAATTGCCAGACTTGTCAAGAAGGGAAGTATGACAGGAAACCAATCAGACCTAAATTCAAGCTGACCGAAACTCCGAACAAAGGAAATGAAATATTGCACATGGATATCTATCATTTTAATAAATTAATATATCTGACATTTATAGACAAATTTACTAAAAAAGCTTACGGATATAGTTTGAGTAGCAAAAATTGGACAAGTAAGTTAGAATGCATAGATCAACAACTGACAAAATTCGGAAAGCCAAGAAAAATAGTTTGTGACAATGAATTCAATTCGGAAAACATAAAAGAACACTTAAGGAAAGAGGGAATAGAAATGCATATGACAAAAGCCAACTCTCATACAGGTAATTCGGATATAGAGAGATTTCACTCGACCTTACTTGAAATTTTACTAACCATTAAAGACACAGAGATTTCAACCAATAGGAAAATATATAAGGCTATTCAAGTATACAACAATAGGTATCATTCTACACTAGGCATGACTCCAAATCAGGCCGAAATGGCAAATCCAGCCAACTTAAAGAATAAAATTGAAGAGAAAAAGAAAAATATAATAAGTAAAAGGAATAAGTCACGGGAAAATTATGTAGAAAAACGCAATGAAGGTTATATAAGAAATTACAAGCACTTAAGACATAAGAATGAAACATATTACAGAAAACATAATTTAAGAAATGTACATGCCACAAATACTAAAAGACCAAATCAATTTGCAGATAATCTATTGGCTGACGATCATAATGGCAATGTTGACGATAGCAGAAGCAACTCTGATAATAACACCAATTCAAACCGGTAAAGGCTACACCACGCTAAATTTAGGGCCAGTAGAAATTATAAATAATAGCCAAACCATTTTACATATAATTGACACTAAACAAATACAATCAACAATTGCATTGATAGAAATAAATTTACAAGCTCTACAGTTAACAAATAATACAGAAATACAGAATGAAATATTTAACATCAAAGCAAAACTTCAATCAATTATTCCATTTAGAAGAGAGAAAAGAGGACTTTTAAACTTTATAGGAACTACACACAAATGGTTGTTTGGTACAATGGACGATAATGACAGACAAGACATCCTTGAACATATGAAAGTAGTAGACACTAATAATCATGCAGCTATAACAAATCTTAATCAACAAGTTAAAATTAATGCACAGTTTATGGACTCATTAAATAAATTTAAGAAAACAGTAGAAACAGATAGGGAAACATTAGCATACACCTACCAAAGTATTGCATCTAACCAAAAAGACATTGTTAGGAAACAATTGATTACCGACCAACTTCTAAAACTGCAAATATTAGAGAGCAAAATAGATAGCATTATAGATAATATAGCATCTGCTAAACAAGGCATACTCCATCCAAGTATATTGACGGGTATGGAAATAAAAATGTCACATATAGATTTTTATAAACTTGAATATGCTAGAATAGGACTTTTGAAATTTGACCAGGACAGGCTAATAATAGCTGTTAAACTACCGAAAGACTACATTACGACCCAACTTGAAATGATTATACCCATTCCAAATGAAAAGAAAAACGAAATAGACATTGAAACTTTACAACTTATAGAAATAAATAACTTACAATATGAATACAATATTAATAACATCTATTTAAAAGAACTAAATTTAAGCCGTTCATGTATTACACAAAATTCATGTACTTATCGCTATAATGCAGTTAAAAAAATAATTAAGATTGACGATAACACTATTATATGTACGAACTTACAAAAAGAATCTGTAATTAATCAATGCGATGATAGACAATTAAACCTTACTGGAAACTTTATAATAAATATCAACAATTGTTCTATTAATATATTAAATGTAACTATTATGAACTACCAATTAGAATTTATTCAAAAATTTCATTATGAAGATGATGAAAAAATAAACATAACGGAAAAATTAGACTTTAAAGAAATTGAAGCAATACAGCAAATTGAAAATCTAAAACATATTGAAGAATTGAAATACCATAGAACAATTAATTATGCTAGCAACATTACAATGTTTGTAATACTCATAGTAGTAATAATTGTAATTGGTTGCATAGCTAAAACTAATCGTGAATTAAAAATAAAAATTAATAATGTTAATAAGCCAGAACCGAAAATTCACAAAATTAAGATTCCAACGATTCAGGAGAATCTTAAATCTAAGGAGGGAGAAGTTACATATTTGTATGGTGACCTCCGTCAGTAAGCATACATAGATTATTTATACATGGAAAGCAATGACCTTAAGTCGTTGCCCCATTCATATTTCCGTTTGCAATATCAGCATTTCCACTTGCAGGAAATGCACTTCTATTACTTTAATTAATCAGCAAATAAACTTATTGTATCTTTTAATTAATCAGCAAATAAACTCATTGTATCTTTTAATTAATCAGCAAATATATTTATTGTATCGAAAAATCGAAAGAAGATAATAAAGAGCAGTCAGCGATAGACACTTAAGCAGATCACTTGGCTTTTCATTTAACTCACGTGAAAATGAAATGTACGGAACTCGATCAAATCAAATATAGAGAAATGTAGTGGTAACTCGGAGAACATTCCCAGCTCAGTACCGAGAACAAACTGCTTTTATACAAGCAAGTGCTAAAGCCGGTGTGGACCTACGGTATACAACTTTGGGGTTCTATCAAGAAAACGAATATTTTAGAAAACTTTTCAAAATAAAGTGCTTAGAAAATTGTACAAGCACCATGGTATATTAGAAACGACGATATCCACAGAGATCTTCGAATTCCAACAGTTGAAGTTGAAACTAGAGGCTTCGCGAGAAAGCATAGAAACCTCGGAAAAAAATGAATAAATGAATCTTTTTTGCCGTGACATATAATCTGTTTATGGAAGTTTTTGGGAGCCATTTCAAACAGGGTGTCGTTTAGACTATTGCAAAAAGTCAAAGGTGCCCTCACAGCTCGTAATCTATTTTTTTGTATTTTATAAATTAGATTTAATAAGCTTTTCTCCTTTCGCCATCGTAAATTCCATATAGGAAATTGTTTCCCTAGTGATATTTTAAATTTTAGGCTACAAAACTTGTAACCCTGTAGGCTGTAGGTGCTCAGCTGGTGCCGCATGACAATAAAGGATTCGTGATGTGGTATTGTGCTTCAAACTGCGCATAAAACTCTGATTTCCTAGCGTCCCATATTTTGATTTTCTTTTTTTCCGGATCTTAAAAGTCCTCCTTATACCAGGTATAACAAATGCGATTTACAAAATGCATTCAAATAACCGTCTTACTGAATACTTAAAATCGCATCATCACATCATGCATAGCTACTTTCATAGAGCAACAATACCAACCAATGCAGACACTTTTCTTTAAATAAAAATACCTATAGAAAATTATTGCGCTCTTTTGCGATTCTTTAGCGGATGTTAACTTCCGCAAATTCCTCATTTCAAAAATGAAATGAACCAATATACCTAACCTTGCTAACCTTTGAAAATATTTCTTATCTAGCGTCCAAATAGCAAAACTTCCACTCATTCATCATTCACAGTAAAAAATAGGAAAAAAAAGTTAAATGTGGGAGGTTGAGAGGGAAGTGTGGGCGAAAGACACTGAACTTGTTTGGAATATTCTTCAACGTGCTGTAGATGGGTGGTACCTACCTACATATATACCTACTGTGTATAATTCCTGTTGGTATATAGACACAGTAGCTACTCGCGTATCTGTATAGACGAAGGGAAATGTTGAAAAAATAAAAAATTGTTGACAGGACGAAAGGATTTATTATTTACGAGGATCCGTTCGCTTTCTTTGTCGTTTTATCTGTTATTCTCTCTTGGAAATTAAACTTAGAATTTAGGACTACCTATGCCGATATTTTTTCTCCTGTTTTTTTTTTTTACAAAATGGTTGAATAATAAATAGAAGTACCTGCTACCGTACTCGGTTTGAAAAATGTTAGAGGCCATCTGGGCAAATATTATGACATGAATATTAACTGTCAAATAGATGCCTTTAATGGAAGAAATAATGTTTTTAAAATAAAATCAATCAATAAATAAGTGATAGAATCAGAATTAATGACAGTTGAAGGTTTTTATACCTACGTAGAACATCATTTCTCAAAAACACAGTAGATAGATACTACCAGAGGAGATAGCGACATCGCATCAATTGTGAAACTCTATGCAACCGTAAGACTCCCAAAGGACCAGTAGAAGTACAAGCGTTTAACTATTTATTGGTTTCTTTATACGAGCTTAAAAGCAAAAGCGTGTTAGAGTCATCTGGTCCAACTTGAAATTAGGTAGTTTGCTCAGCCTTGGCATAGATGCCACACTACACTTATTCATTATGTCCGTAAATATGTAAAGCTGCCGTAGAAGGCTAACGATAGTAAAAAAAATGTGCATGGCTGGATCGCACGAAACTTTCCAGTTTGATTGGTTTAGCTTTTATAGAAGCTAGATAAACCGTACAGAAAACATGTATTCATTTTGGATGCAGTACCTACATATCAAATAATAAGAGAGGCGTAAGCTCTCTCTCTCTCTCTAAACTTTAAAAGATTTTTAAGTACAGCGACAAGCGAAGCAGGAGTTTCTGATCTGTTAGGGAATGTTCTTGATTTTGACTGGGTTAGATTGGTGATGCTAGTAGGTGGCTGTGTAAGAATTCAGAGATATGGTTTTTGTATTCGGTTGGAAAAAGAAAAAGTGGGTAATATTTGCTGAAAAGGAGTTTTTAGCAGGAGTAATTATGATCTACCGTAAAATGAACGTAACTTTTGCATTGACGGTTACTGATTTTTATACTAAAAGTTTTATCATTTGGTCGTGCTGTTTAATCGTGTAACTTGCCATAGTGATTTGGCATCAATGAATGAATAATAAACACCAGATTAGACAGACGCCACCAGAACAAAATGGCCGCCGCATGCTGCCAACAGCGACCAATTGATAAAGCCTATATTTATCATTAAAAATAGGTATAAAGATGATTGACAAGATGATTGATGGCCACCACAAGACCCTAGATTTGGTTGTACTGCAACTGCAACTCATGCAAAATAGGATAATAGGTCTGTTTCTTTACTTTTAAATCTTACGAAGTCTTACGAATTTTAACGAATTCTAACGCATTTTACTCAATTGTCGTTCCTCGACTCGAAAAATTCGACGGGGCAAGATATTTCCCCTCTTACTAGTTTTTACTCAACAAATTTCTTTGCGTAAGAATTGAAACAACTGTTAGTCGCCTGAAAACTGACAGCTGATTTGAATTAGTTGTTTTATTTGGCATTTGCCATATATAAACTACATCTGTCATTTTTCACATGTTACTAAAAAAGCGTGTCTTAACTTTTGCGTAAGTTTCCCTCTGAGAGAGAATTCATTCCCTCCACTGTCATTATGTCATTATGACAGAAAAGTAAAGGATTTTTTTTTTCTACATTGGCTGTTCATATACACAAATCTAAATTATTTTGAGTGAGTATATCACTGCCAATGACATTTAAAACATAAAACAATTTTATTAGGAGATGGTTTCAACTTAAAATATTTTGTATTGTACCTATAGGTGATAGAAGAGTCCGTGTTTTGCCAAAAGCTAAAAAGCTTGGATCATCCTTTGCCATGCTGGGTCAGTGTCAGCATTCCGAAACGAGTTTGTAGAGAATTATCTAGGGCTCTCTATTCATGATTACGACCATAAGATCTCAAATGAATATTTCGACAGAAAGTAGGGCCAGTCATAAGTTGACATTTATTTCCTCGTCAAGGCAAGTCAAGTCCACCCGCTGCGATAAAGGCAGCCCTAATTACAATAATTCTAAGTTGCGTAAGCCGCTTTTAATCCCCTGTAATGCGTTTTCCTTTCTAATTTAATTAGCTACATCTTCCCCCGTTTTAAATGAATAAAGGAAAATGTACAAAATGACCATTGCTCAGCGTCTTAAAGTCTTCTTATAAATAGTCTGGTAAAAAGTCACTTTTCCATTTTAAAGGGGCGCAGAAACTTTTCAACATTCACCGGATTCGTAAGCCTACTCTATAAAGTAAGGCAATAAATAACATTTAAAATGCAAAACAAAAGAATACGTTACATAAGCCTTCGGCAGACACGTGCGCAAGTGGAATCCTTTTTTCCCTTCCCTAGCAAAGCATAATGGCAATATAAATATATTACGTTACAAACAAAACAACACGGAATCAAAGTTTTTCTCTTTAAGGACACAAAAATGTAGAGGAATTCGGTAGCCAGTCAGGGATTGCGTTAAGCTTATTTCCATCTCTATCATCTGGGAAATGAATCTCCTTCCAACAATTGTTATTCCTTTCGGAATTCACGTACGTGGCTGTCCCGCTGCATTGTATAAACAAAATATACCAGCGTTTAGAGTTAGAGAGAGCACAGCTTGACTATTCCGTGAGGATGCAAAACACTAAATTTGTTTATCTGTATAGTAAAATTCCAAACAAACATATTGCCGCCCTTGAGTCCGACTAAAGCCCACCCCATGGAAAAGGTGCCACAGACTGCATATTGCAAAATCACAAGTCAATGGTCGATGCAATGAAACTTAACGACAAAGAGCTCTACAGTTAAGACCAGCTACAGTATCAGTGCGGCCAGAGCAACAATAACAAAGGGAAAGCTGCTCTGTAAAAATGAAAAGAGTAGTCACTTTACCCACAGCGGGTTTTCTTCCCTTCCGCAAGGACACAGTTTCTGTTTCTGTTGAATTAAATTTGCATAATGGCCAAGAAAATATTTTCTTACTTCGTTTGGCATTCTGCATACATTGCACACAATTTTTATCCCTTGCATCAAGATGGTACGGTTGGGGTGCTTTCGAATAAAGTGGCCAAATGTATATGTGTGTGTGTGTGTCTTTTTTTGTCATAGTAAGAGAAAGGACACTATCAGCAGCCAGATAGACAGTCCCAACTCAATGAAAACAAAACTGCTTACAAAAATATTTTAGATGCTCTCATATGTCCGTGGGTATAATGTTTAATGTATTTTGACAAAATTGACTTTTTGGTTGTTTACGATAGATATTTGTTGCATCTGAATTGTTTTGTAGGGAAACTTTTTCCATAAGGATATAATACATATGAACATCAGTAGCTATATGGGATGCGGTGAGACTGTAAGCTGGATGTTGTTTGGTTGAAAAGGTTGTTGATGGTTTTAATTTAAAATGTGAAATTTATGTTCTAAGGAAAAATGTCAAAAGGAATGATTTTAATATAGTTTTCTGACATTACAGAGACACAGATTTTGAGGGCTCTTCCCATCGTTTGGTAAATGTTCACAAATCAAATGATGGATGGAAAGGATGTATCAGGGAAATTAATTCACCGACCCAGAAGTGCACCTTTCTAGAAGATTGCAAAAATACGCGTAGGTGTCGCTATCCATCCGGTTAAAAACATTGTGACGAGTTGTGGCTCAAGGTGGAAATTGATACAGCCGGCGGACCATCTTACCAAATATTGTATGTACTGTGCTTGGGCCTGAAAAAAACGTGACTGCAAACTAATAGTCCAGTAATTATTAAGCAGTACGATAGGGTTCTAAGATCCCTTAGGCCGCAGTTACTGCGATACGAAAAACGAAACCCTAAAAAATTTCTTTTGCTTTTTTTAACCGCATAAACTTAATGGTTGATCTCAATTTTGGTCTTAGAATGTTGTTTAGGAATTGTAAAGTGAGTTTTTCAAAAAAAAAAAATAAGTAAATTGTCTTCAAATTTTCTAGAAAAATTATTCATAAACGGTGAAATTAATAATAGGTTTTTTTTTTTTTTGATAAACTAACTTTAGACTAACAGTATCTTCACCATCAAGCTTAATTTTAGGTATTTAGGTAGTAGGTATTGTTGCATTGAGTATCTTATTGAAATTATTTCCCACAATTACTTTGGGACCTTTTCTTTTCACATGGGTTAAAAACAAATTTTGGAGACCAGCGTCAAGAGAATTCCGTGTGCGGTATACCTCTTGTTGTCGAGCAGTCATCCGAGTTTAAATTCAAAACACCTACCCTCAAGTGTTTTTTGACGCGTTTTTCACTCACATTTTGACACACTTTTATAGGGTTTTTCATCTTGTTTTTTAAGAGTTTTTCCAAGGCATTTTTAAATGCTTTTTTCGACTCGTTTTTGAAAACATTTTTGAAAACGTTTTTTGCCCGTTTCTGGACGCGTTACTTTCATGTAGTTCTGGGGGCGTTTTATTCTCTTTTTAGATTTACCAGAAGAGTATTTTTTATGCCATAGAAACGGTTTCAGAAGTGATTTTTTCGATTCCGGACTCTCTTGGACGCTTATTTTTGCCCAATGGAAAACGACATCAGTTCTTTTTTATCTTAATACTAGTCTAAACTGAAGATGCTAACTTAGTGTCAAGTAGGTTAATGAAGCTTTATATAGGCATTATTCGACCCTCGGTCTAACTTGCGTGGTGTGTATTATCAACATTGCAATGCTTTATAGTTTCATGTGGAAAGATCGCAGGATCAGTGCTTTCTAGCCAAGAACCTCGATCGAAACAGTGGCCCGGAAATTGGTAGATAAAATCATGAAAAACTAAGAGACTCGCGATCATAGCTCTCGATTCGATTTTTTGTGCACCTGAGATAGAAAGAAAATTACAAATTCTTTTGGTTTATTCGATCATAAGCATTTCATCAAAAACCGCTATAGTATTTACAGAAATAGCTCATTCGAATGTTTTCGGAGATAAAAAATCTGTAATAAAATTAATAAAATGAATAGACTCCTGCAGTGTTTGACAGGTCACTATAAAAGTTGGCACATACAAATTTGTGTATATTTTTTCTGAAGCCACTATCGCTTTAACACATCACAAGGTGGATCTGAAGGCTGAAGCACATCCACGTTTAAATCGTTCAATCCCAAAAAAAACTGCAGTCATTCCTCGGTATCGCCCGAAAGGGTTTCTGAAGGTCATAACCCGACAAAAGATAGTTTTAGGTATTTCCGATACTTAAAAAAGCATTAGAAACGCTATTTTTCGACGTTAATAAAAGTTGTATAACTTGGAACATTGATCCACATTGTCCAAGAAAAGCACTTTGCGAAATGTGGGCGGGTCTTAATACGGAAGATAAGATTATTCCTCTTTTAAATGGTGATGGATAAGAAGGACATATTTAATCAACAGCAAATCCGGGCAGGAACAGCTAGTTTGTTATAAAATAGCATAGACATGAGTTTCGACATAAAATCGTAGGCCCCTTTTAATCGTCCCTGAAAAAATGACGCAAGCAAATATACGGATCTGTTGCGATAGGTACCTTTTACATTTATTTTTCCGGGACTTACTTTGGTCTGAAGCACCTACTTCTTAATGGATTGGCTGCCCAGGCCATTTTAAGTAGTCTAGTAACTACTCGTATATAGACAGTCGATGCGTTTTCCTTATAGAGGTGGTAAGCTGTGTCTTTTGTGCATTAAGTACAACTGAGTTTTACTAAAGGTGAAAGATATAGAAAACAAACTGTAAATCTCATGATTTGGACTTCTAATTCTACAAGCTATGTGTACCTTAGGTATTGGGCATATCATCGCTATACTAGCTGCCGACAGTGGACTCTTAAATAAGCGTATGCAATAAGCTGTATGGAGTACGAATAGGAGATCACGCTACTTTCTCTCTATTTCCCCCGACTATCTTCCAAATAAGGAAAAATCTAGCGGGAGCCTTCTTCTACAACAATTTAAACGATCTAATAAACACAGACTTTCAATCTAATTAAACCTGTAGGCTAAAAACAATTTCAGGCTCATGTCGTATCACAAGTGTCCATTATTCGGCTTTTGTCAACATTGACAATTGTAGATTCTCTATTTTCTTTAGAAGATCCAGTATGCTAGTAGTTAGTGAGTATATCCTTGTAAATTACCTGCGTCGATTCAGTAGTTTAGCAGCATTCTTTGTTGTACCCTGTTTTGGTCGGAGCTGGTGTTTTGTGAAGTGGGAGAAAAGCTCATTCTCGTAGCAAGATAGCAGATCAAGTTCAAGAATATAAACCAGCTTCCAATCTAATTTTCATGGCTTAGTAGCAGCGCGTATGCCACCATATGAATCAAATCAGGCTATCCCCCAAATAAAACAATCTCCTTTAGATATTTTAATATTTATAACCTTTTATATTTATATTGTTCTTCGAGTTTTACAAAATATCACATTTTAAGCTTTTTGGATTTATCCATTCATAATAATTTCTAAAACAATCATTCTTCATGTCATAACTTCGATTCGATTTTATGTAATGTTAATTTTCTTCTGTTTATATTTCCTCAAACTTTTACTCGCGCGTATACTACTTCCGAAATATTTCAAATTGTTTTTTTTTTTGTGGGTTTTTATTTTTGTTTCTTATTCTGAATTTTTTAAAATGTTCAATGAATTTGTGTTGACTTAAAAAAAAGTAAGAAAGAAAAAGTTATACAAATTTGGTTGCGACATTTATGTGCATTTAAAGTCAACGATTTTAATATTTATAAAACGGTTCGCGATTGAATTTTATGTGTATCTCCGTAATTACCAAAAAGTTTGAATGTTTTAATATGTGTCTAATAAATTGAATTTGTTTTAATATTAGTATCTCCCTAGAGAGTTTTGTGTGCTCCTTTGCTGTAATATTTTTTGTTTGTTTTCTTTTTAAATTTCTAAAAATTGTACATTTATACAGAACATTTACAATAATTAGGTAAATATATTTCTATAAATATTTCATAATTTCTAAATACGTCTTTTTGTTGTCCTTAAATACGAATATGCATATTAATGAATGTATAGTCATGAACTATGTTATAGATTAAAAAAAATAATTCAATTTAAGCAAGAATCTAGAATTCATATTTTTATAAAAATAATAGTGATTTCAATGTTATTATAGATTTCATTATAATTAAATGCAAAGAGGGAGTATACATGATTCCCTTGCTTAATTTAAATATATCTCCAAGTTTATTCTCCATTTGTGAGTGTGTGTTAAGTTTTAGGCAGCTTTCACTTCAGGTTCATAACTCCGTGTTCTCTTTTTCTTCTTTTTTTCTTTCTTTAAACTTATAGTTAATGTTATGTATAAATCCGCAAGTGCTGTTACATAGATTTTCAGTGATTCTAGGAAAATACAAAAAGATAGTAAAAAATTCAATGTACATTGTAAAAAAATATTTTCATGGCAAAATTGCATACCGTTTTATTTACAGAAAAATGGCTGTCTGCAATCTTCGGTGTCTCCACATTTTGATAATTTTTTAGAACAGTGATACTGAATTACATGGCATGAGGCAGTCTTCGAATTATATTCCTGTAAGAAGAAAAAGATACTTTTGAAAGCTTTGGAACTGAATTGATGTTCAAGAAAGATAATGTATTAATGACAGTGTCGATGGTTTTACACTGGTAAGGATGTGAAATGCTATTTTATTTTTTCCTAGAAGATATAACAAAGTACTTGTAACATTAAGAGAGTGTCTTGCTACAAAAATTTCATGAAATATTGCTTAAATATTTACAACTATTGCAAAACGACTGCAATTATGTTGAATCATTTTGTTTCTGAGACATTTAGATAGTAACGACTTTGCACAGTAATGAAAAATCCCTAAACGCTTATAACTAAAAACCGTAGTTTAATTTTTTCTGAATAATTCTCAATTTGAAGCTCGAAGGATTTAAGAGGGCTCAGACTAAGTAAAAGTCTCAAAAATAATTCGTGATAATACAAATGTGCATCACAGTTAAATTCTGTGCACTAATCACGTAATTCAATTTCAGATGATTTTATCGAAATGATGAAGAGATCAGCATGTATTTTAATTCCTCAAACACAATAAAAATGACTGATACCTTAAAATAAATTCAACACTGAAAATTAAATTGCGGGTAACATTGAAAAAATGTTGTTGAGTTTTAAAAAAAGGAATTTTGTTAAATTGAAAATTGTTAAAGACAAATTCAAATAAATGCTTGGTTATCTGTTTGAACGATTTTTTTATTTGAATTCATAAAAATTTATTTACAAAGCCATTCATTCTGTTTAACAAAAAACTGTTTTAAAATGACAAAATTGAAAACTCGTTATTTCTTCATATTACACATAAATTTTTTTGTATCAACGCAACTTTCCTTTGTTCTTTGAAAACAAACTTATGAATCTGTTTTGTAAAAATGTTAACCGAAATCAAAAAAGGGCAAGTATTAAATCAAAAAAAATAAAAACTGTAGGAAACTGTTAATGCTTGACAACTAATCTAGTATCACTCTAAATGTGAGTGTATTGATTTACGAATATTGATTTTAGTGACATGAATTAAATCTTTTTTATAATAAAAAAAATACAAGACACGGAAAAAAATAAAAGGTAGGTGATACGATGTTATATAAAAATGTAACTACATACTACAAAATTTATTTTTCATAACAAAACCTTTAACAAAAGATGCCTAACTTAATTTTTTTCATCAAATGGTGCTTTTTATATTTAATACAAAACGATAGTCCGCTCATATCGAAAGTGATTCAAAAAGGGACTTAAAGCTAAAACAAAGAAGAATAGTTCAAAAGCAGTCATATTTATTTATTTTGTGTAAGTTAAAACTTATTCAAATTTTGTCAAATCGATAAACGCATTTGCTTGGACATATATTGACAGAGACATTTTTGAATTCCGCAGGATGTTTTTTAATACAAAAGTAATGGCTTAAATATGGTGGTCGAAATGACAAAAACGATGGAAATTGTATGGCAACGTCATGCGTAATCTGCTCCCTCGACTTAAACCCTGCACAGAACTGAAACTGTGGAAGATTTTTTTGTAAGTTTAAAATGAAGCTCGGAGATTTCGATGACGAAATAAGTAAGACAACGTCTTTGGCGGACAACGAACTTATTTATATGTATAATAAAACCAGACCAAATGAGTACGTAACGGAGAGTAATTCAAGAAAAAACTGGTATTAAGAGCTGGTTGCAATTAAGACTTCAAACAAAAGACTGTCTTTGCTTTGCGCTCTCAGCCCTTGAAAGGCTTATTATAAGATACTTATACATCTTGAATATTTACTGCATTTCTTCTTAAATTGTTTGCCCATTTTTGTAAAAGTACTACCATCTAACCAGGGACATCGTTTTTACAGTGTTCGGTGCAGGTCCATATCTATAGCATTTAACAGGACAGATGAATGTCCATCTCATTATCCTTACTTGATAAGATATTGATAGGCCTTAGAAAACACTTCGAATCTTTCAAAGTGATTTCTGTCTTCATCAACAAAATTAAGAAGAAGTGCCAAACTGCTTAAAGCCCACTATCATATTAAATGCCAAACTATGAGAAGGCCAATTCTTTGTTAAAAGATAAATGAACAGCTTCTCACAAATATCTGTTCGTGCGAGTTACTATTTTATGGACGAATAGAAGAGACCTGTGACCCTTCGATCACTGAGCACTGAGCCACTTTGCACTTATACCATTTACAAAAGATTTTAGCTCTCTATTTCTATAGCGACAGCCCTGCGCTGCATCTAAGGAACCGCCCTCCCGCACACGAAGGCGTAGTAAAGCCAACATTTTAAAACTCAGACTGAAATTCAAATTGGTTGTCCAATTGGGATGGGTAATCGCTAATTATAAATAAACTGTTCCTTACCCAACACAAAAGATCCCTATCACACTTTACTACACGTGCTCAAGGCACATTTAGTGACACATTACATAAAGTTGCCCTTCTTCTACCTTTAACTACAGCCTTCTCAAATAAATGCACCAAATAAACGCTATGCCAAACTTTAAACAAAATGCCCTCTAAATGTTTATGTCGTTAGCATGGACTGTGTGGTGTTATCCCTTTTTGCTGGTCCTACGTCTATCTTACCTAGTAAATACGTGGTGCCACTGACGCCACTACTGGCTGCGGCACAAAAAAGGAAAACAACAATGACTCCCACAGCACCATTATTGCTTGTATCACCATAAACGATTTAGGTGTCTGGCTGTGGAAACCAAATGTCGACTTTGTCTTTTTGTTTAAATATTTTTGCGGTGTTTGGTGTTTTTTATTTTTGTTTTTTGTTGTTTTTCTTTTTGTATCCACGTTCTGATAAACAATGTTGTCGCACTAACCACCCAGCCTATCGTGTCCCAAAATCCCATAAACCAAACAACATTAACAGTACGCACAGCCTAGCTGTATATGTTGGTGCAATTTGTGCTATCTGTGGCCTCATCTATAATGGGATTTGTCACGTTAGATGGCTGATGTCCCACGAGTTGTTATGTACCATGGTGGTGGCTATACGCAACCACTCTACTAGTATGGTTGGCAAATGGTGGCATAAGGATATCCCGTTTGGCTTTTGTACACCGCCAACAATATCTGCACTCACCTAGAAAGGGAATAATGCTTTTTTGTTCTTGTTTTATTTGCGGAAGGCTTCGTTTTTCTATTTGGGAGCGATTTTTTTTTTTCATCTGAATATAGATGTCGCTGACGTATGAGAGTATTTATTTTTTGTTTTATGTATAGGTGCAAAAATGAGATGATTTTTCAATACGGCTAATGGTGGAAGGTTACCCAATTTTATGTGGTTTTTAATTTTAAAGTCTGTTATTCTTGCAGGCCACTTTATTAGGTCATCATCATAGTTATGTTGTATCGAGAAAAAAAATGTTTTAAAGAAAGACATAAAAATTTGTTATTACTTAAAGTCTATTGTCAGCAAGCTGAAAGGTCCTCATTAGATAAGTTCAAGGCCGTAAAAGTGCGCGATCGACTAAATATTCGCGCATTCGCAGATCTTAAACAAAAATTGCATATTCTAAGTGTGGATCCCACCTTTTTATCGAGCTTACGATTTCTTTTGGTAACGTATTTAGGTATTAGACCGTCGGGGGCTATTTTGGGCATAAGCACTCTCGGTGACGTTAAAGATCTTTCTCTGCTCTGGCGTGATGTTAATATTGCTGTATATTTTTTTTAATATTTAATTTTTCAACAAGCTTTATTTTTTTTCAAAAACGGATCTAACGATTTCAACCAATATTGATATTAAAGTTTAGGCAGGTGAGGTGAACATGGCCTCACACTCAGTTCTTCGCTAAAATAGAATCATTATATTAATACGGTAAACATCAAAAGCTTCCGTGCACTTTTTAAGTATTTATCTTGAAATGAGAAGAATGAAACTTATATCATTCGAAAGGTACTGTGCCATAGATGTGCAGAAACAAAAAATCGTAGGTATATGTCGCCATTAAGACTGGTAAAATGAAATTAAGAATTTCTCATACAAAATGCTAAGCAGTTAATCGAAAGCATTTTGTTGCCATTCAATTTGTCGCCTTCATGTTTCCATAGTAACGAATTTAATCATCTTGGATTAGAACCTGTTGGAGAGTCTCATTAACCCATAAATGTATGCAATTTAATTACCCCTAAAAGTAATCAATCATAAAATCTTATTTCAGGGACATTGCAGAGTTGTTACTATGGAAACGAACATTCATGTTTTGCCCTTTTCCATTCTTTTTTCATAGCGAAAATAAATAATAAATAAATAATATAAAAAAACAAGTTGGCTTTTGTTACTTTATCTACAGACAAAATTGGTCGAATTACGACCACAGGGGGTACTAGTAACTATAATTTTGAAAATTAGACTTAGACAAAAACCTTACATACGAATTCGGCGAAAATAAATTTTTAAGGTAATTTGGTCACTCCTAGGTTGGTGGCAAATCAAGTTTTTCTATAAATTATGTAACTAAATTTAAAATGTGCATAAACATTTTTTACAAACTTGATTTTCTATAGATTTTACTTAAAAACTGAACGATGTGGCCCACAATGCATATTTGGAGTAAAATAAAAGTTTTCAAAAATATTAGGTTCTTCAGTTTTTTAAGAAACTGCCCACAATTGAAAACCCTATTCTCGTTTTCAATAAAATGTAAATATCGAATTGTGTTTAATTCCTGACCAATACCTTGTATTCAAGTTTTAGCTTAAGAGTTGAAGAGCAGAACATTTTCAACGATTTAGTTTAACAAAACCCTTGCTAACTAAATCTTAATTCTTACGAATTTTAACGGAGAAAATCTTTCGGTATATCACGAAAACTCCTTTTAACCATGGGCTATGTGCATCTTATACCGAGTCAACAACAAAAACAAGACCCAACCGATCAGAAACTCATTGGTACTCAAAAATATTGTATTGTGTAAGATCTAAAAAGTTTATTAGGCGCTTAAGACTTTTCAACAAGAGAACTTGAGAACATTTTTGATTTGATATGTTCTGCCAGACGAATATGTTTTGGCCAAAAGTTGTATTTATTTAACAATATTACTATATTTTTTTTTACTTATATTATCTTATATCGCTTCTGAACTTTTTACCTACGTACCAATTAAAATTACCTTAAACTCGAAACGAACGAGAAAGTTTCGTGCGATCCAGTAGTGCACCAGAGAGCAGACAACTAGCCAGCTATTCAATTATAATTACATTCACAAGTCGACAGAAAAACAAACAGGCATTTCAGAATAACACCACCCACCGCAAAGTAGGCCATATAGAAGAGCTGTACAAAACCATGTATTTGCTCAACCTTGCATAGTCGAGCATAGTCCTCGCTTGAGGACTCAGATGAAGACGGCTGCACAACGAACAGTTAAAGTGACATCAAAGTGGAGAAATATTTCAAGAAACTTGTTGGTCAACCAGCCACATAATTGATTACTTAATTGCCCGACTTTACTTTGACGGCTTTTACTTTTCGGTTAAACGAAACGTACGTTTCTACTCTAAAGGGAAGCTATACAGTACACAAAAGTAAACAGCATTTAACTTTGCCAACTTGTTATTGCAGATTTTGTAGCAATTCTACATAAAATGAGTAAAGTGAATGTTTTGCCATAAAAAAAAACCTAGCCTGTGTTCCATCAACAAACGTTAATCTCAATACGGAAGAAAAAAAGGAGCTTCATCAAACTTATTTATACGAAATCCATCTCTTCCGTCTAACAATAAAGATAAACAGCATACGAAAATTGAGGAACTTCCTATATTGTTAAAAAAGCACTTGTCTAGTGTCAAGAATGCACAGCAACTTTGTTTGTCAATACAAGTATTTGAACGTTTTTCTTTGTAGTCTCCTTTTAACAAAAAAATAATCGCAATTTTAAAATTGGGAGCGATTTATACCGCTTCTTTCGATTGAATTACTTCCAGGCGCAGTAGCAGTACCTTCCTCCAGCTCTAATCGGTAATCGCACGACTTAAAAGAATTAGGCACAACAGTTGGGAAAACTTCTCATGACAATAAGAAAATCTTCAAATAAAAGAAGATTAAAAAGGAAAAAAATCAATTAACCAAACTCTTCATGTCATCATCAATTGCGTAAAGATACGTGAACCAAATACCCTCATAAGTATTTCCATTTGACTGGCCACCGCCCGCCCGCACCCTCATTTTTGAATACACACACCATATAGTTCAATCGTGATGATATCTTCACTAGAATTCATTAATTTCCTTAGTCGAACATTATCCGTGCGTTGCGCTAATCCTACAAAAGCGCCTTATAGTGCGAGTTGCGAGCATGAAAAATGTGCCACTACTGCGCGCTCACGGAAGGGGGAACGAAATTGATCCGTCCGTACAGTAATAAATATGTCAATTTGCCTTTGGATGCTGTGTGTGATGTAATAAAAATCTTCTCCAAATCTTTTCGTTGTTGACTAACCCCTATTGTATCTTAAAGATTTTTTCTTTTGCTTTTGCAATATTCGATGAGGGTAAGATACATATCCCTTGTACCCTCGAAAATTTGCCTTTTGCCCCATATCGGTGTCAGATTAAATGTACTATCGCATAAAAAAAAAGAACAGAGACGCACTCGCAATACGCAATTTCGAGAGATGTCGCCCCAGATCTTCGACGCCGAAACTTTTGCGTAAATCATGATGGAATTCCCTTTACTTACTTTTTTTTTGCCAGCCAGCCAGCCAGCCAGACTGAATTAATTCTTATCTCGGTGTCGCTTTTGACTTCGTTTCTGGGAGTGGGAATGGGTGCTTGTCCCGGGGCACGGCGGTGGTGGTGGTGTTGGTGGGATGGTATCGATTTTATCAGTGCGATGTCTGTCCTTCTGTACGATTCGAAATTATTAAAATGTGCTGTGGGAGTACAATGGGGTGGATTGGATGTGATGTCGTCTGTCTGTACATGGACTTAGATACCCATGGCGATCATTCTGGAGGACACAAACAAATGGCCACGAATCCAATTTAAATTATTGCAGTGCAATGAGAGGGAAGATTTTTTTTATCGCCTTTGTGGTTTCATTTTCATCTTTTCAGTAAAATTCGATTTCTAAGTGTTATTGCTACTGACTGTTTTTCTTTCGGAATTGTTTTCGAAAAAAAAGTTCTCCTTACAAGAATAAACTTATAAAACCATTTTCAATAAACTGTTAGAGACTATCGCATACGACAACTACTTTCATGATTGTAGGTTCTCATAAAAGAATTAAGTTTGTTAGCTATAAAATCGAGTCGGTTATTCAGTAAATGTTGATGTCCGGAATTGCTAGTCGTAATTTTACATAAGTAGCTGTGCGGGGTTGACATATATTTTGATATATCAAGTTTGACTACTTAGTTATGGCGTGTATTTAATCGTAAGAAAAATAAGGACGTCGGAAATCGGAACGGAGAGAATCTTTCGGCTGATTTTTATAGGCAATTTCGTTGCAACAAAGGTCTATAGATAACAAGAGACGCAAAAATGCTTGGCGCAAATTATTCTTTGCTTAAAATCAGGCGAGGCACTTAAATTTTCAAAAAGAAGCTCTCAAAATGAGAGACTTACCTACAGAATACGGCTGCGTTACTTTTATGATTTTGTTCGACTTAAACATAATAACACAGCCTTCTGCTACTAGACAAATTCGGTTAAGAATATCTCCAATGCGAAAACAACGAAGATACGGTACGGTGGGGTACTTTCGACTATGAGGGTCTTTCGACTTTCGCGACTACAAGAAGGCGGTTAATTTTAAAATAAAATGTTTGATGACAAATCGTGCAGAACTGTTCTCTCATATCGTGCACGAACTAGGTATAACAGTTCTTGTTCAGCAGATTTGGTGGTTAGGAATGTTTTTGTTTATTTCGTTGTTTTTTGGTAAGTTCTCTTCTACAAGAGGTAAGTGACATATATTTGTTTCTTATTTTAATACTTTGTTTGTTAGTGTCAAATCTTTGTGTTTATAATATATTTAAGTTAATACATTTGATTGAAAGTTCTTTATAAGTTTTGTGAAAAACAGTAGCGTTTATTATGGGAAAGGATGGGGCACTTTAGACAAAAGCACATGGGGTAGTTTCGGCAAGTGAAATTCGACGCGATATGAGTCCATATAATGTGCCACGATTTGTTTATTGACAAATCCTTTTATTTTACATTTAAATTTTACTTAATCATTTTTTTCTTTGTGATCTCAACACTCGAATGTAATGTTAAATTTAAATTAAAAATTATTTTCTTAATGATCTCATTTAATTTTTATGGTTGAGTGTAAACTTGTTTAACTTCTCAAATAAAAACCATGAATGTTATACTTACATAAAATAAAGAAAATGTTTTAGTTATTATTTTTTAACACGGATGACGATTTTGCCCACCACGATTGTTTTAATTTATTTTTTTTTTTTTTAATTATCAGAGTGCAGCTAACTTTTAAGAAGTTCTGCATATTTGTAGTAAAATAATCAATGCTTTAAGGCTGAGTGTCCCCCAGCTATGAACTCCGAGCTCATGTAAACGTGTTTACATGTATTAGTGCACAGAATTTCATATAGCCGAGCACACCCTCCCCTATCAGGATCACAATTGTGACTACAGAGTCTGCAAAGTGAGAACTCGCTCAACGAACACTAAATAAAAATAATACAAATTTCGCTGCACAACGAATCAGAACAAATCAAAATAAAAAAAAACAACAAAAAGGACAAGCTGGCTGGCTGTTTAGGGCGATAGACTATAGTTGTGTGGCACACACTGTATGTATAGACTGAAATCGATAGTGTGTGTGATATCAATTTTCCTAGGAATAACGTACAATCCCAAATTCTCAAATCCAATCACAAATAAAAGTAATATTATATCCAAAATCTATTATTCATTTTCGTTCATTGGTTTAGGATTTTGGCTCATTATATAGAATCGGTTTGTACTTGTTAGTTGCTATTGCTTTGTTTTTGGGTTGGGATGGGTTTCTTGTATATAGTTAAACATAAAACCTATGAGGAACGGCTAACGAACCTAACCTAGGAAGATACGCTATTCATAGATGTCTGTTCTATTGTCCTTGTACAAAATTCTAGCCTAAGGGTTTGCAAGAGCTCTCTTACCGTTTATACAGGATTTTTTCATAAATATAGTATTAAACCGAAAGTTGTTTTACCTTGTAACTTTATAAACGTTGATAGAAAAATAAAAAATTTCTCAACCGTTGCGTTTTTGGCCTTTGTGTTACTGATTACCTATTCAGTACTACTACGTAAGGGGATACCTAATTACCCTACAGAATTTGAATGATAAGTTGGATGACTTACATTTAGGAACTAAAAACGATATGTTATGGAATGAACAGTCATCTGTGCGCCAGAGGATATCGCCTTTAGATATTCAAATCGAAGACAAGGAGTCCGTGATCCCCCGTAGCCTTCTCTTCTCTTCATATAATAAAATGTAGAATAAAAAATGCTGCACCACGCATCACGCGGAAATAACTTGACGGATTTTGATGAAATTTAACATAGAGATTGCTTATGTTCTGGGTCGGGATCGGGGCCTTATCCCGGAATATAACGTGGTTCTTACAAAACAGTCAAACAATTGTATATCTGTAAGGAAAATTCTAATTATACAGACCTAGCTGAGTAACGGCTTATCGGATTGAAAAATTAAAAAATAGGTGAATTTACTAAATTTCCCCCTGATTCATTCAAGATATAAAACATCCTCCTGCGTTGTTCTGAAGTGAGCAAAACATCGGGTAGGAACATATTTTAAAAAAAAAACTGTTCGATGTAGTTCGATTAAAATACTCTTTGTCTTAAAAGTGGCAGGCGGTTGAACCAAGGCGAGCGCGCTGGTTAGCTAGTCATCAATTAATTACATACACATAAGACAAGTTCTCCGGTGCAGGGAATATGTCCCTTAAAAATAACTGCAATTATAACATCAGAAAAGAGCCTTTTAGCATAAGTAATTTGCACAGGCTGCCTATTTCGACGGATTTGTTTAGGAGAGGCAATAACATATTAGGAACTTCCCAGCAAGGGCGTTCTTTAGGGTCCTAGAAACGCAGATTTTACCGTTTCTGGTTTTGCAGATGATGTAGCGATATCTTTACCATTCTATTATATTGACCATTAGGTTAGGTTAGGTTAGATTAAAGTGGCTGTCGTAGCTGACACACTTACACCATTATAAGTCCCTTGTTATACCACATGAATCTAAAATTTAATTCTTCCTACTTGTTGAGAAAATTGGAGCTTCTAATGAAGCGTTTCGTTTGAAGATTTCGAATGTCTATGTTATTAGGATCGTTCTGATCACTATAATAGAATGCTCCCAAATGGAGTTTTCTTCTTTGTGAGAGAGCCGGACAAGTACATAGGAGATGGAGAATAGTTTCTTTCTCCTCCTCGTCAAGACAGCTTCTGCAAAAATCGTTTGAAAATACGCCAAGCCTTGTTGCATGCCTGCCTATGAGACAGTGTCCTGTGATGACACCTATTGTAGCATTGATGTGCTTCCTATCGAGGGTAGTGTAGTTCCGTGTTTGGCTAAGTA
This sequence comes from Cheilosia pagana, assembly GCA_936431705.1. NCBI lineage: Eukaryota > Metazoa > Arthropoda > Insecta > Diptera > Syrphidae > Cheilosia > Cheilosia pagana. The sequence goes on along the minus strand of OW386168.1, from coordinate 24,906,476 downwards.
TGACAGATAAACAATGTAGAAAAGTTTTTTGTAAAGGTGTATTTAACATACGTATGCTAGCTCCAGGTGCATTAAATTCGTTATAAGAGTTTATAAGCATTCCATAATAAAGAAAAGACAATAACATTACAATAATGTACGTATTATGTAGTCAGTTCGATATATTCCTTACCTATGTACCGACTAGGTTACATTCAATTTTCAAGCGGGAAGTCACAATGGGAACCAGAGTGCTTACAGCAATTACCTACATATTTTCTTTGATATAATAAGGACATACTAAGCATCTCCACTATGACAAGCTAAAAGAAGAAAAGGGGTTAGCAAATATAAATGCGATAGGATATTAAGAAACCCCAAACATTGAACGCATTGGTATCCAAATGAAAATATTGAATAATTGCTTATTCGAAGAAAATATAAAACAAAATATTTGAAACTAGGTTTCTACATCTGAATACAAAGCAAACAAATTCAAATACATCTACAACAACAAAAATCATCACCCATTTCCCACCCACTCTCATATCAATGTTTCTCACATTATCAACGTATATCTCGTTGTTGCTTCCTTGACTTTATCAAACAACAATAACAATATCTAGTATGTATCTACCGAAAAACCAAACGAAACGAAATAAACAAATTTTTGTCATTCCCTGCTCAAACAGCTTCAGCGAGCGAAAATCTGCAAACTACAGATTCTCCCTAGAGAGTAAGATTACTCAAAAAGAGAATTATGCCCTGTCGGATATTTTGTGAACTATATTGCATATGTGAGCGTGAGCTCTGAAATAAAATTAAAAATGCAGTAAAATAATTAACTTTTCAAAATTCAAATTTAATTATTTAATGAACCAAATAGCTAATTTTTATTCATTGAGCAGATAAACAAATATTCAGAGAGCATTCCATTTTTTACAGTTAAAAAAAATAGTTCCTTGTTCCTCCACAAAGATTGATTATTTTTAGTCATATTAAACTGCGGTTTTCAGCCGTTTAACAAAAAAAATCGAAAATGTGGCTCAATGACTACCTGCATAAGCCCTTTGGCAACGATATGAAATCATAAAAAAAATAAAAAAGTTTCATCTAGGGATTGCCCCATCGGGGCGCAGGAAAAAACACCGAAAAAAGGGTGTTTTTGGCACTTTACGGAATGTCAAAGTCGAAAATTAAAATTGTGCTTCAATAGCGACCTGTAACTCTGTACCGACTATTGAACACCGTTTACTCCGATCGATTATTCCTTAAACTCTGGAAACCAAATCGGGATGAAAAAACGTATACGCCAGCCACCCAGCCTTAAATAAAAAAAAAATTACATATTTGCGAAAGGAGTTTTTTTTCCAATCTGCCGAAAAAAGTGTTAAATCTGCGTCATCCTACCCTATACCTTCTATGAAGAGATTTAAAGTTGGACGTCTGTAATCGCACCAAACTTACATGAACTTTGCAGCTGCCGAGGACCAGTGGCATCGATCCCAATAACGTATCATCAATCCCTTGTTCAATAAGAGACTGACAAGCACGCATATTAATTCCCATTGCACCTTTCGTAAGCGCTACAAGCAAAGGAGGAGGGAAGAAAGAACGAAGGAGTTCTAAGGAACACAGAAGTTTTACCAAACGATAAACAGAACGTGTCAAGTCAACAACGCATGTGAAGACAAGAAATTCTTTTACTAGTGACAATTAGTGCTAACTATACCTTTGGAAAAAAGAAATGCTGTTGGACCTTCCTAAAGCTAAGAATGGATATATACAGATGCTACTGCAAGGTTTTCTGTCCCATCAGCCCGTTTAACTAATATAACCTATATTCAACTATTCGTTTTATAAAAACTGGGTGTTGCCGATGTGGACAGCAACATAAGCCTAATTATGTACTAACACCCATTTTGATATCGCTTCAAACAGGACGAACCTGGCCACACAAGAATTTTTTCTACAGCCTGATTGCGCTCAGTGTCATCCCTATATACTTGTAAACTCTGTGACAGGGAAATAAAATTGAAGAACCGAGAAAAATGAGCTCCAACGTAAGGTGCACTTATTTGCTGACTTAATACAGTCAAAGACTCTAATTCCCACCCCCTTATGACGTTATTCTAGATAGCATTACGCATGAGTTTTGGCTGTTTATCCGTCTTTTTCGGTCAAACCTTAAGGGCACTTTATTAGTGCAGATAAAAATGCAACAATTCCGTGAAACACAGCAATAGGGTATGTGTCTATAAGCTAAAAAATACTTTGACTACCACAAGACCTCACGATATTCACGAGTGTTGATATTTATAGCATCTTGAGTTGAGCAGCGGCAAGGAAACTGTATAAGTGCAGACCAAAAGAACCTTTCCGTGACATGCGGCTAAAGATTATGACCATCTTTCGAAAAGAGTTAAGTTTGCAGCCCTGGCATTCCGATTTGCACCACATTATGCCTTGTGACACCCGACACAGCGGAACCTACATATTCCTTGCATATATCTGACTTACACTTAAAAAATAGTAGATATGTATTATTTCTTTTATGAAAACTTACCACCACAATACTCCACTTGCGACAGAACTTTCGTATCGCAGTATAGCATCACGGTTTTATCGTCCAAAAGTTTTTCTTCGGCTTCGTACCGGTCGTCGCCGAAGAGGACCTCGCCGATGACCTCTGCGTATCCGAACACCTTCGATTGTAGTTGAATGGAGAGGAAGAAGTCGTCGCTGTTAGCATGCCAATACCCTGGTCTTCGGACGAGTTCATACTGCTCTTTGATGTTGAGGTACCAGAGGCTGTTGACGACCGACAACTTCTTAGATTATGTGGCAGAGTTGTTGTATGCATCACAGATTGTGTACCTGTTTTGTAATATCTAAGGCTTTCATTATAACTAGCACCACTACTACTACCACTGCCGCTGAATCCGCTATCCAGGTCTCCCTCATCGAATTCCGGATTGATGCAGGTATGGTCCTTCAGCTCGATAGAGTTCAGGGTGCTGGACAGATTCTCCAGGCTGGCGTGTGACATCGCTGGTGGCTTCTCCTCCTGGGTGGGACTGATGTCGGGCGGGGTTGGCGGCATAATCAGCGCTTCCAGGGACAGATTCAGTTCATCGAGGACACGAAAATGGTTGTGCTGCACACGACGGAGTTCTTCTTTAACGGCGCCAGTATTGGCCGACCCAATACGATTGTCAGATAGGACTTTACGTATTTTCTGGTCGTTCACCTCTTCGTATAGGTTTTCGGTTGTACCGTATCGAGTGGTGTACGTGTGTCGTTCCTCGGCCGAGGAGTTCGCCGCACTAAGTGCCTTCGAACGGAAACTCTTGGCTAACAAGGCTCGGATGGAATTCCTTGGCGGACTCTTGGATGGCCCGGGAATTGTCTGAATTGGTGAGAGCCTATCCTTGTGCGGTATATTCGTATGGCATTTAGCAGCACCGGGCTCGTAATAGGCGTACGAGTAGACATGGTTGATGGGCGCTTGCTGCTGGGGCGTCACTGGCATTGATTGATGCAGCGGGGTGCCAGCGGTCGGTGTAATCGCATTCGGCGCTACCACCCCAGCAGCAAATCCATATTCCAGAGTTTGACTCGGTTCGAAACGATCCATCGTAGCAGCTATATTCTTTCGTGACCATTTTACCTGGAAATAAAAAAAACACGTTTACAATCGCTATGAGGTCATATGCAACAGCAAAGCTTACCTGTTTTTCGACGTCCAACTTCTGATTACTTCTCCGACTGTGGCCTCTTCGTCGACGCTCCGAAAACGACGAGTCTCCATGGCACGAATTTGTGGCGGCTCGCAGCATCTCATTTGATGGCGGTAAACAGAATTCGATGCTGTCGATGTCATCGGGAAATATTAAATCACCTCGCCCACTTATTGTGCTGGATGAGACCATCCTCCCACTGGAAATGCTGTCCCCATCGCTACCCATCAGCATGCTTTTCGACGATTTAGGATGTCGCATCGACATTGAATGATGATGAGGAACGGACGTTGCTGCCGCAGCCGCCGCAGATGGATAATCGGACGGGGGTGAGAAGTTTACAAATTGCGGCGATGGAGGCCGTGTGGAAAATTTCGCTGATGGATACATATCCCTCGACCGCAAAGCCCAGTAATTGTATCTAGTTACTCGTGTGTGTGTCGTTGTGTGTCACCGGAGATAAGACAATATCGTATGGTGATGGGGCTATGAAAGACGAGTAGCTATGCTCAAGGATTCTCGGATGCACTCATTCGTTCATTGTTAGCCTGTAGACAAAATCGGCTCCAGGCTGTTGCTTCAATTTAGATCTCCTCTTGCACTACCACTGCTACTGCTGCTGATGCACATCACACACTCTATAAAATAGGATTAAAGCGAAAAGGGGACATTAATCAGTATGAAGAGCATAAGAAAGGCAAACAACAAAAAAAAAAAGAAGTACTACGATACGCTACTCCGTGCGCAGAACGATGGGATTTACGATAAGTACACTTGTGGGTTGTAGTGGTGGGTGGAGGGGTTAAGCTATACCACAGGGAAAGAGCCAGATACGACGCAATATTTATTCATTATTTTGGGAAAAGTGTATGCATTCGGGACTGCCAAACGGGTGTAGTACATACTACTATAGACAGAGTGTACTGGAGGACTTTTGTGGTCGACGAGTGGGCATTAGAGAGCACATACACCAGACCATGCGGTCGGTGGTGGCGGTTGGCAGCCAACGTTATATCACCCAAACTCCTTTCATAAGACCGAAACGAAACAATAAATCAATCATACTGGTGAGCCAAACAAATGGCGTTTTAAGCCGCCCATTCACCCCAGACGAATGTGTGTTTTGCTTGTACCATGGATGATGAGTTGCACAGATAGTTTTCGCTACGCTTTTTCATTCTATCCTCGTATATTTTATGATTTTACCCATCTCGTGTCGAGCTAAGGAAGCACAGCGTAACTGTAAGTGGATGCTTTCTTGCATTTATTTTTTTGTTCAACTCAATGAAATCATGGTACATGAATGATACGAAATAGAATCGAATGAAATAAATGTTGGGGCGACGAATTATTAATCTGGGTACACATTATGGACTACGGTCTGTTGAGAGAGAAATGATGGCTGGAAATGAAACATTATGCAGCTAATACCGCTCGTTATTTCCGACACTGGCCACCAGTACGGTTGGAACACAAGGAATGTGTTTTTTTTCTTTTTGGTTTGCTCTGGTGGATTTGACGCTCGATAATATATATAAGTGTAGCGTGCGCGCACAGCACTCTGTAGTGGAGTGCTAATGTCCGTATTGTGTGTGTGGATGCTATAAAGCTTCGCATTTAGACGAAAAGGGTATATGATTTATTTTCCCGGCAAGTGATAAGATAAAATAAATATTTTTTGTTCTTAAAAGGAATTTAGAAATGAAAGTATAGACCATAAAAGTTTATGACATGCCCTTACGGCTGGATAGTGAAAAAATAAAAACAAATTAGCCGAAAATAAATGGCACGCATTTTACATTTCAACAGGGATGTTATATTCAGAGAAAAAAATCGCTGAAAAATAATACATTTTTAAGTACAAGGTTGTTTTTATGAATGAAGAACTTTAGTTCTGCTTTAATCTTCTTAAATTTTGTTCCATTAAGTCGAGAAGATGATATTGATGACCATTCGGCCCCGATTTATGGCATTTTCCATCACCAGAACTCCCAGCGATAGGTCCTTGCGTTCATGATGGATATTTTCTCTGAGGGCTCAAGAGTCTGAGACTTGTTGATATAGACACGCGACTTTAAAAGACTTGAAAATGGCCCGTGAAAACCCTCCTCAAAACGAGAGATTAGGCGACCCGAAAATGCATCCCTTACCTCTTTCGGTAAAATGCTGCAACATTCATCCAATTAAGGAAGGAGAAAGACGTTGAGCATGGCTCTGTAGCACCCAAAATATTCAAGGCGAGCGGCGAAATGTCAATTTGTAATTGTTATTTGCCGTCATTCAAAAATTATAGCATCTTAAAAAGGGTGATGACTCTTGTGCCACCTTGTAAATTTGAGGTGTTATATGAAATTCTTTGTGAAATTGTTAAATACCTAAGTTAAAAGTGGCCCTCGAAGGAGTTGGCTTTTTTCCATCGTGAAAGCGCACTGGATGTGGCAATGTTGAAGTTCGATTCAAGTTTTAAGGTTATTTTATTCTTAGTGGGTAGTGTGTGGGACCCCGGTTCCGGCCCCCGAAATTCTAGAAAATCTCGAAAGAGCCAAATTATATCTTAAGGTTTTTTTCCACTGCGCCGCTTCTCGCGAACGTCTGACAAACATCTGAGAGTTTGGTTGGACTCGGCATAAAATTGTAGATCCCTTCCATTCGTCCAAAAATCAAAAACTCACACAAAACAAATGGCTGTGAGAAACTAAGCCTAGGGTCCCACAGACCTGTTGCGCGAACTGTTTATTTATTTGATTATTTTTTAAACAGGCTTTTGCGCATCAAGTTTTTTTAAAACTCACAAAATCAAGGTTCAGCATGCCCAAAGAAGCTCAACACATTCTCATATTATATAGAAATGCTCAAAGCCAGTTTGCATATCCGTTGCATTGACGTTGCTACCACATTGATTGGAGGTGAAAAAGGGATTACCAAGACGATTTTTATCCTTTGAGAACGCCAACTTAATCCGCCATTTCGGCACGGTCGGCTCTTAATAATCTTTGACCGGGTAATTTACAGCAGTGGTCCCTTGGGAAAATGTATACCTCAAGGTTTTTGGTAGACGTATTCAACGCAGTTATAGCGAGACTCTGCATAATATTGTGTCATTGTCAATGCCGGCTTTATTTCACGAATTAGGAACGTATTTTGAGCGGCCATTTTTTTTTGGTAGTGTCTTTGTTTGGTCGTTTTCTGCTCTAATCGATTTTCGGACAGCCCTTTGACGTAATTTTAGAGGAAGTTGAGATCTACTTTTCCAATGAGCCGGTGCTAAACTAAAGCAGTCATAGAAAAGACCGCAATGATCCTGCATAAAGCGGTTCCTTTACCCATTCTTCAACTGTTTAAAAATTAAGTCATCTCATAAGTAAAATAAATAATACAGTCCACTGCGATTGAAAGTTTGTTTCAATGTTTCATAAATCAAAAGGTTTTAACCGCTGAAAAATGTTTTGGTGATTATTAGCGGCTTAATTTTAAACACTACAATGACAACTTTCAGTGATAGAAGTCCCAAAGCTGATGATGTAGTCACGAACTGTGAGCACGCCATATGCACCAGCGACGAACACAAAAATGCAGTCAGGTTTTTACTTCGCTGCACGTGTAGGTACTTGCTTTGCAATAACTCTCAAACTTGACCAGTTAATTTGAAATTTGAATTTCCCTTAATTCCATAACTTTTTCCGAGAATAAAATTAAAAAAAAATTAATCTAATATGATTACAGTATATAGCTTCGATTGTACTTTGAAGCATGAATTTTGTTTGCCAAATAACTTGGTGATTCCTTTTTTCTTCTTTAGATGCCGAAAATTGAACCCGATCATCGGTTTGTTGGACATATTTTTGACACAGTTACCTAAAGGAGAAGCCTAAGAATGTTTGTGTATCAAATAGTCCGCATTCGACGAGTGAAATAAAACAATAATCGCTGTTCTTTTTTCGCGAACGTGATGTATAATGTGTCAACTTAGCATTGATATTTTGTAGGTTTTCCTGCACAAATAAAACTTAACTTTACTAATCATAAAAAAAACAGTGAAACCTCCCAAGGCTTTTAAATTACTTTGCGTGTAAAAATTGTGCCTACAAAATTTTAAGCAGAGGCTGCGATTTAACTAAATAACAGATTTGGAATTTTCGTAACTATTTCTTTGTCTAATATGTTTTATTCACACCGATTTGAGTAAAATTTAAGTGGCGCCGCTTTTCGAACGTATCAAAAGTTGGAGTTAACTCAAACGAGTTTTTAATCATACGAAACCAAGCAAATGCCTCGATTTTGACATTTAATTAAAGACAATTATTTTATTTTATTTATACCACCCATTATGGCTACTGACATCTCCAAAAAAAGTTAAGATAATGAGAAGAATTTTCCCTAGAATTGGCAACACTGGTGGGAGATATTCAGTCATATAATTCATGTTCTGTATTTATTTTGCAATAAATAAGTGGTAAAAATAACTGTATCAAATGGCACATTGATACGTAATGAATATTGTAGAAAAACAAATCAATAGCTAAAATAGCATTTTATCGGTAACCCTGTTCAAAATCATCGGATATCAAGGATATCGAGGATGTCCATGTCACATTAAATAAATCACAAAACCCGTGGTTGATAATTCGTTCATACCTATCTGCTAATTAAATTGCCTCCATCGATGAGAGATACGCATTTAGAGTCACCGACCCAGTCCCAGTTACATCCTTAATGACACATAATGTATTTATGAAATACCACACTAATGTGACACTTTTCCTTGTAATCTCAAGTTATTCCCCACACACAAAAAAAAAAACAGACCACACCTTGAGTATATATCAGCGGAAATATCGTCTATTTGTGTAGACAACTCATTTGTTTGTTTGTTTCGATAAATACAAACAGACCCCTTTTCTGTAGTCGCGCATTCAATCAATATTGAGAATTCATCGACTTGGGAGTGATGATTGATGGATAACGATAACATGTGTCATAACATTTTACCTATTAATAAACGTTTTTAAGTCGCTTCTTTCATATTACAAACAATTACCTACCTATAAATGATGTTTTGGTTCACTCAGTGACTTAACTTTGTAAATAAAATGGTAAAGTTCACAAGCGGCAATCATAGATATTAGCTGGGAAATGGATAGATATCTAATTGATAGGGAGACGATTTGAAATTTTAATGAGATTAAATGGAGTTATATGTAGGATATTCCACTGATTTGACTCCTGAAATTTTCTGCTGAAGATAGGATCCACAAGTGTCGACGGTCCTTTTCTATTAAAGGTTGACTCGAATTGATACAAGTCCCCAGAATTTTAAGTAATTTATTACAAGTATTATTGACCAAAAAATGCCTTAAAAACTCCTTGCATATGAAGTACAAGAGGTTCTCTTTCGCTGACTTCTTCCACCAACTACATTAGTAAAGAAGAAATTCTGTAAAGGAAACGTTCTCATGGACGATTGCAAACCAAACGGCAAGTACTAAGCACGTACGTTTTGCTTCATTAAATATGAAATGGAAGGATCAACATAAATATAAAAACGCACCCTCAACAAATAGCTCAGAAAATTCGTTTACATCTTTATGCGGGTGTTCGAAATGAAATGTTTACGTAATATTTTGAAGAATCATTATTACTCCTGTGAGACGAAGCAAGTGAATGCACCTGTCGGGTGTCGGCTAGTAAGAGCAGTTGTACGCTGGCAGACGTTTTGTCATAATCGTGGGAAAAATTATATTTAATAAATTATACTCGTATAAGAAGGTTATGTATTTTTTGTTATTTGTAGGGGAAATGGAAAATTGCACATATTATAAAGATCCATTAAGGATGTGTTAACAAATTTAGTGCTGTTTATTTAGATAGATAATAAAGTGGCAGAAAAACGTTTGGAAACTCACAGAAGCTAATTTTGCAATTTAAGAGTTAGCAGTTTGGAGACTTATTCAAAAGAAGAAGATGAAGAAAAGCCGGTGAAAGAAAAGAGTGTCATTTCTAAAATTATTAAGTTCGAGCCTGTTTGAGCTTAAATTTTGTACAAAGCTCTAAGAGAAACATACACTTAAAGAATTCGTTACTGACTAGATCACGTTTTTATTGCACGATACCTGTCACTTTCGCAAAAAAATCGTTTTTTCATATTCATATATTAAATTTCATACAGATATTTAAATTTAGATGGGATAAAAGCCATTGGTAAAGACAGATGTCAGTAAACTTCATTTTTATAATACGCACAGTAAGAATCTTCGAGTTTCAATCTTTAAAGACATCGGCATACTTGAGTACACCCGAAATAAAAAATAATTTATAAGACTTTCCGAAAAATGAAGGTCGATTTGTAAAAGATGTAAGAACATTTGAAGTAACAAAAAGGAATGTTTGTCCTGTTCCATTTTGTTCATCGGTCTTTCACAAGCTCCGCATTTCATCGCATGAAATGGATTTTTTAATTTTCCGTTTTTTATTTAATAAATAATAATTAAAAAAAACCATAGTACCTATTATTTAAACACAACACAAACTTTTCATCCGCGTTTTTTGTCAAAATGTATCTTCGATTTAACAGGATTTAACAGGATACTGCTTAGCTAAGCTGCCTCGCTAAATTTTATCTTTCTAGGCATTCTTGTATGGAAGATAAAATCTAACGCGAGCAGGATATGTACATCGACCTTGTCAGAAAAGTGCGGATTAGCCGTCTGAGATGGCTAGGACATGTAGAGCGAACCTCAACCAACTTGGAGTGCGCAACTGGGGGCAGTTAGCCAAAGACCGAGCTAATTGGAGAGGCGTACTGGTTGAGGCCCAGGTACACCTCGGACTGTAGCGCCACCTAAGTAAGTAAGGATATGTACTAGGCTTTAAGCAAAAAAGCTTTGAGCTTTCTTTTCTCAGTTGGCATATTAAATATGCGTGTCACTTCTTTGTACTTTTTTCAACTTCTAAGTTTTTCGTGCTTTACCAACATTTCATCGACTTCAAAGTTTCATATGATAAGCTTCATGTTTATCGACAGGAGCTCTATATGACGTTCGGCGTCCCGGCAAAACTGATTCAGTTGTGTGGCGTGACACTGAAAAATACGCCATGCAACGTATAGTTTGGAAGTACATTGAAAATAAAACCTTGGTATATTTGATAAAAATGAGGCTTGATTCGTCAATATACGTCCAACAAAATGTTTTATCTTGACCTAAAATGTTTGTTGTGATAACAAAAATGGTTTCTTGAGAGTACAAAAATAATTTGTTGAAGTAATCAAAACTTCGTTAGTTTTCCAAAGAGATTTGTCAATTCTACCATTGCTGTTTTGTCAAATCAACAATAAATTGTTGCTTTTACAAAGAAATTTATCAATTTTTTATTTATTTATTTGTCAGATTAACAAAAAAATTGTTAATAATATAGAAGTTGTTTGTCAATTTTGTACGATCTCGTTCCGGATAGAAAGTCTTTTTACAATTCAGAGGTAGTTAAGGAGTTCATATACACCTCGGAGTCAACATGAACTCCACGGATGAAACCCCAGTAGAAGTTCGGTGAAGAATTACCCTAGGAAACTATTTTGGCTTACATGAGTTAAAGCCTTCTAACTATTGATTATCGCTTTAAAGTACTGCTATAGGGTTTCAATGTCTTGAGGGTCTTTCCTCGGTCGGTTTATGGGAAACATAACTTTTAAAATGCAATATAACACACTACTAACACAGTTGTAGGTTGACGGTAATCGCGAACTCGACTACTATCATTTGTCTTACTTCATGTTACCTACCTACTCGCGAAATTAATGTTGCTAATAAAAAAGACACACTCTTTAACAGGCAGTTTATGGTACTATTAAAGTGCCTACGGTTCTTACAGCAAACGGAAGTGTTCAATTTCGGTTGAAAGTGCCACAAAAATGCCCTAGTGCGCAGACAATGTTGGCAAACGTGTTGTTACATTTTTAACACCAGCCCACCATACATACCTATACTAAGAGCTACCAGAAGGTACGCGGTAGCATGTTAAATTTTGAATCACCAGAATTTATGTCCTTAATTGAAAGGACACCAACGAAATAAGGATTTCGTTAACTTTGTGTGGCACCATGACACAAAGCACATGACTCGGGAATAAATAAGATTCAAATCTCACTGCACACAAACTGCGTCATAGTTGTAACACAATACCGTAAATCGAATGAATGGGCAAAAATGTCAAAAGCCATTTTAACGGCCAAATGAACAGGGGAAGCTTTCATTCATCAGCCAGTCAACCTAAAAAAAAAAACGACGTATCCTCATGCTCTTCCACTTGGTTGGGTAAATGCTCATTGAGCTAATTTAATTTCTTGTTTCTACATGATTCGGAAATTGAGGTTCATGATGGGCGCGCGTACACAATCAAATGAAACAAAATAAGGAAGCCATACTACGACTATATAATATGTATCAACATTCGCCAGAACGGTACGATGTGTATTTCCTATATAGCAACATATATTGGAAGAAACACACTTTCGTGTAGCAGTAGCAGTGCCTAAGGATCACATTTCCTTTGGTTGCTATGCTTCTATCACGTTCTTTGGTAGATATATGCCCGAACTTCTGCACTTAATTATTATAATTTCGATGAGCATGTAAGTAGGGAACTTAGCAATTTGATTTAAGGCAGCTCATGTCTCTTCTAACTTCGCATTCGTATGTAAAGGGGTTGCCTTCTTACAGCAGGAGGCAGATGGAAAATGTATGTTTTTGTTTTATTTTTCCGAAGACCGAAAAATAAAAATCCAATTTCAAATGGAATTGTTCTTCTGACTCTTTCCCGTTAGGACGTGATATTTAACCTAGGGACCTAAACAAACAAAAAGACATTCAGGACACCCTCTTCGTTCGTTCGTCTACTACCAATTAGATCTCAATTAAAAGTAAAAGGTCAATACACATAGACTGCGTTGTTGACGGAAAATAAACGCGAACGCGTTACGTTCAATTTATACCCACAGCAAGGTACACAAAACACGAAAAAGGTGAGTGATTTTAATGTTTGTTAAGGATTTTAGTGCGGTGCCACTGGCAATGTGGTCGTTTCAGTTTGAATGGGCACGAAGAGAAATTTATTGCTTCTCACGTTTGTGGTGTTGTTCTGGTGGTGGGTATACATATTTTGTTTCGTATCCTTGACACCAAACAATTTTTTCTTTCCCCTTTTTAATTTAAAAACTTTTGGGGGTTGGCACTGAAGAACTTAAATTTATCTGTTACATACGAGTACCTGTAGCAATTTTGTATTACCTTATAGCAAATTAATTAGGTAATGGTGCTCCCAAGTTCACTTGTCAAATACGTAGTCCTTCATAATTTTCAATTTGTGTTTTGATTTATCCAACAAAGAGTATAGACATTGAATATGATTTTTTGAAGTGTATAAGTAAGAAGATTAAAAACAGCAAGTTTATATCGGTTCAACACAAGTATTTAATTTTAGTCAACCGATGTGAATCAAAATTGGTGATAAACTGCTTCTTTCATTTCATTCGGTGTGTCGTCGCTATCAAACTAAGGCTAAGGCCACGCACTAAGCGGCAATTCTTGAGCGAGCAATTTAATTGAATTTCTTTATGGGTTAATGAAACTCGCCAACAGGTTCTAATCTAACATGACGGCGACAAATTGAATGGCAACAAAATTATTTCGATTTACTGCTAACCATTTCGATGTGAAATTCTTAACTTCATTTTACCGGTCTTAATGGCGACATATACCTACGATTTTTTGTTTCTGCGCATCTATGTGTTTCATTATCTTAATTTTATGATAAATACTTAGAAAGTGCACGGAAACTTTTGATGTTTATGTATTAATAGAATCATTTTTGCCATGATGATTTCTTGTCGCTCAGCTCTAGGTACACTAAAATGCCGCTTAGAAGCGTCGTTTGCCGCGCACTTAGCCTAAAAGACGTTTTAGTAACTTTACAAATAAAATGTAAACCCCGCAAAACTGCAAAAGAAACATAACTAAATTAACTTATTAACTATTATTTATTATGGTTAGTAAAAGAAGAGGGAGGATGAAGCGATCCATTTGTTTTACAGATGGATCGAAAACTGTGGACTGTGTTTGCTCCGAAAGACTTAATCTTAGTCTCTTCTTCCGTCTTCCTGATCAATGTACCGTTTTTCAGGCCGCAATAATGGCATTAAAAGAATTCTTATCTTGGCTAAAAGGAAACGTGGTATCTGCTAAAGATAGCCATATTTTCTACAAACTTTATAACAGCCCAAGATTGTCGTTCGTCTCTCAGAAAGGTTCAATTTTCACCTCTGTTGTGAGTCTTGACATAGAGACATCACAGGTAATGACAAGGCTGATGAACTCACCAAACACGGAACTAATATACATTTGCTTTCAATTAAGGATTCCTTAGGTATTCCAATAAAACTGGATGGCGTCGAAAGAACAAATCTTAGGTGGACAAAGCAGTTTTTGCCAACGCTGGATCAAAAACGTTCTAGATATTTGATCTCCGGTGGCGGGCGGTGCTACAACAATTTTTGTCATCACATTCTGCAAAAATCGTAGCTAGCCGACAGCCACTTTATCCTAACCTAACTTAAGAAGAGCTTGAACGAATACCAAAAGTCAATGAAAGAGTGACCCTCCTAGCGATGATGTCATATGATACGATTTTTCGTACGAACGTTTAAAGGTTGCAATTTAAGAGCCTCACTTGCCTACATGTATGTAAGTATACAGAAATTATTTGAATATTTTTGTCATAGTTATCTGAACTTTAAAAGTTGTCCTGAACTGGCATAACCCATGAATGGTTAAAAAAAATATATTTTAATGATCGAAAGCGTTGTCAGTCGCTTAGATTCGGAAGGTTGTCATTTATCGTTTGTTTTAGTTCAATGTAGGTACATATTATCACTAAATACCCGCATCTATAGCATCCCAAGAACAATTAAATATAAGTGAAAAAATATCGTCTTCAAATATCCTTTATATCCAGCTGTTATGTCATATGAAATCTTTTCCATTCTTATCTTCGATTGGAATCATATTATAGTTTATGGGGTTTGCAGTCCTATGTTGTGGTTATTTAAACAGATGAAATTTATTGACATCAAACAGCTGTTCATAGAAGTGCCATTTTTATGACCTACAGCTGGTAACCTATAAACTCCAAAGAGTTAATTTTAAGCTTTTTATATGACATCCGAAACTAGCTTGTTAAGGTCTGAAAGAGTTGTACCTGAGAGTAGAATAATGTGCACTTTAAGAATTTTAAACTTTGGAACGAGTCACTGATCAAAAAACTAAATTTAGTACCTTATGCTAGACGAAGCTTATTTCACATTTGTCAATAAACAAAATATGAATTTCTGGGGTACCGAAAAGCCGTGAATAGTTCAAGAGCGAAATTTACATCTACTTTCGGTCACGGTTTATATATCTTGACTGAGAAAATCATAGGGTATTGAGGTCGGCTCCCTTCCTACATATTTAACATATGAATTTTCCTTTGAACCTATGAATCGAGCAACAAAAGCTTCTGTTTTAAAAACAGTTGAATATGTGAACTGAATATATTTTTGTCTAGAAATAAAAAAAAAACTCGTGTTCCATTAGTGTGTAAAGTCCATCGGGTGGTTGAAATTCCTCCTATGATGACCGACTTGAATAATTAATTGCGGGTTATGTCAAAATAAACTCTAATTGCAGTCCAAGTTGATAGTGATGGATACCACTTTGTAATTATCCAACCAGCAGCATTCGAATACCAACGTGGGTTGTTGCCGAAGAGGGAGTGGGTAGTAAAACTTGTGAATGAGGCTTGAAGTGATTTGGACGGTTGGTCCGTTACGGTATATATTTGTTGGATAATGATTCCCGCATTCTTCTGCAGAATTTCACTTATGGTTGTATTTCTATACTGTGCCCTTGTGGTGTCGGATTTTAAATAATAGTGCTACATTATACAATAGCTGTTGCTGCAAATAGCAAAGCAAAAACAAATAGGTATAACAACATTAATTATTCATACATTAATTTGAAAGGCATTGCAGAGCTCAGTTTAGGTACAAATGCCTTGTAAAGAATAAATAAGGAATATTCAAAGTCTCTGACTTTGAAATCATAAAATGAATAAAAAACACTGTAAAGTTATTTCAATAATTATTTAAATTCCGTAATTGTTTGAAAAATAGAAGAAAGAAAGTCCTATTCGAATCATATATAATTGAAATCGTACACGCAACTTGTTTTGGTTGCAAATTCAGCACGTGAGAAAGTAAAAAAAAAATTAAACCCCGCAAACTGGGACTGCTTAAAAAACGAAAAAACGAAACTAAAATCTCAATTTCTTTTTGAAAAACGTATCGTTAAACGGAAACTGACCTCAATGGGTTTGTCCATAAACAAAGTTTCCTTTTCTAATAGGGTGCAGGACACTCGCAAATTCGGCAGGGACATATGCATGCACTCCGTGCTCTATCACTATATCAGCTAAAATGATGATAGGGCTCATTTTAACGTAAAAAAGAACTCTGCAACGTCAAATTGGAACGCTAGAATTTTTGATGATTTTTGACGTTCTTTTCCTAGTTCTAAACTAATAATTGAAAGATAACAATTGTCCGTGGTAGCACTGTTAAATAAGATTGCAGCTGGGTCACCAATCTAGCGTGTAGTTTCAACCGAGAGCGGTAGGGGAGACCGGGGATAGTTGGCCACAGGGAGAAGTTGACTCACTGACATTTATTTTTAAGAGAAGAAATGAATTTCATACCCATTCTTGTTTTGACATTCAATACCGATACCTGTTTAGTCTCTCATCGTATATCGTCCCTAGTCAATGTCATCCAAGAAATATTAAGGAAAAACGATTTTTTGCAACCATAAGTAACTTTTTTTTCTCTTATTTTCCTCTTTCCGGCCGTTTTTGAGCGTCTGGCGCAGATTTTTTTTTTTGGAATATACCTATAGTGTATGCACGTATTATTTTCTGTTTTTGTTTCTGAAAAGTCTTGTTATTTGAGAGATGGTCGGGCGGGGTTAGTTTTCTCATTTTTTTCTGTTTTCTGTTCTGTTTTTTATGAATTCAGTTTCGCACGGCGTGGGTCAACTTTCCCCATAACCTGCCAACTTACCCCGGTACCGGTGTTAGTTGGCATAATCGCGGTGCTTAAGTAAAATTAAAAATAATAATTGTCACTTTTTTTAACTTTGGTTAGAAAGACGAAAGGAAGCTTTTTTTATTTAAACTGTCTTGACGGTCTTAGTTCAAGAAAAAAAGAACAAAAATGTTAAATTTGAGTAAACTAGCCCCAGTCTCCCCTCCTGCCCAAATAGGCGAAAACGCGCCGACAATTCAAGGTTGAAAAATTAAAAAAGGAGAAATTGACTGGCCGACTCGTTCTCCAGCCCTTATATTTAATCCTATGGGGTTATATGATCAAGAAAGTTTACAAACAAAAGTCCGCAGTCTGTGGGAAGGTAGTTTCTCTAGTTAATTCGCCAACTCTGTCAAACACAGCACAAAAGAAATTGTTTTATTCACAAAAATTGTGGAACAATTGGCTCCCCTTGTTGTTTAGATAATCGATGCTTGAAGTCTAAAATCTAAATTGCCATATTGGGCAATTGTAGGTAATTTCTGGAAACACCATTTAAATAAAAAAAAACTTTATTTTCCTACACAATTTAGAGAAGACGCAGTCTCTTCTATATGTCCAAAGATATGTAATCTCCAAGGACGACCTGCGCTTTCGGGATACTCCATTACATTGTGTTAAGTCCTCCTTAGCTTTCTAAAGTCACAGCATAATCTGCTAGGTTTTTATTTCGTTCCTGGTCTATTTTAACATTTTACAGATTAAAATTTGTGTAAAAAAAATGGGAAATAGTTAAAGCAACAGGTCCGGTCTGTCTTCAGACCAAGTTTCTCTCAACTATTAGTTTGTGTGAGATTTTTATATTTTTTTGGGACGAAGGGAAGGGACCTATAAATTTTGTTAACAAGAATTCAGAAATCAATGCCAAGTGTATCTACGATCTACTCTGTCTAATTTCTCAATTAAAAATATTGTGCATAGCATAGGAGTATTCAATTTCCCTACACAGCCACGTGCTGGTCCCAAGGGATTGAAACCCCTCTTGGGAAATATTTCCTTGTTGGGAATGTGTTCCTTTCCATTGCCCCAACGACCCTATAGGACAACTGAAATAAGTTAAATTGTCGATATGTTATGCTGACATATCTAGGTAAGTAGGTGAGAGTACGGACGCCTTTATAAATAAAGTAGGTGTAGTACAATTTGAAATTGACTCAAATATATGACGTATAGATTTTATGACGGAACACTAATTAGTATCAAAGCCGATGCTCGCCTTTTAGCACAACATCGACATTTAATGTAGGTTGTATATTGTTTATAGATAGATATAGGTAAGCCAGTTAGGCCGCAATTCAAAACAAACATGGGATCGGTTTGATAGTCCCAATTCCCAATCAAACGAGAAACGCTCCGAGGTGATAAATGTCAAATTTATGTGCCCGTCATTGTTAATCCCATACATCCGACACAAACTGACAACTTTATGAGTATCAATAACAAAAATTTAATGGTTCTCCATTTAACATCTTTCAAAATATCCATTGAATTCGAACCGCTACAATATCCTATTTCCACCATCCGAGGATGAAACGATGTCTTTGTTTATTTTCTGTTTCGTACATCTCGTTATTATTGTTTTAAGTTTATAGCTGCACTCGGATGTGCTGTGTATATCTGTATATAGTATACGTTTTCCTATTGCTTTTGTTATCGAAACGTTGCGTTTATTCTTACATTCAATTTCATATATATGCAAGTACGGAATGTATACTTTGTACCGCAATATTTTCCATTTTATGAGAAGATTTTCATATTCCATGCATAGGTAGATACATCTGTATTATTAACACCTACACCTTGTTGGCATCTGTTGGAAAAGCACTTATCCCTCACCCCATGTCCATCAACTACGTGACTCCTCCCGATAATTGCCAAGACGACTGAGTATAAAAACAAAAACATCTGTAAAAATATACGCACTAGTTACACTCGTAGATACAGTATAATAAAAATATCCAAGATTTCTTCAACCCTTTCGATATGGTTTACCACGCACCAAATCAGAATGTCTTACAAAACTACGGCATGTCTGGAATTTTCATTAATATAAAAGGGATTGCCCTGATGCCTGCGTGTCATCCACCACGAACACAATGCCAAAGGCGAACGAAGCAATAACATCCAACGAAGGAGTGATGGAACTAAAGTGTGTACCGCACAATAATAGAATATCTCTCCTCTCTGGTAAAATCATTGACTTGAGATGGGTCGATCGCTTAGCGCGTCAAGTAATGAGCCTTAAAAACAATCGACCCGCCTGTGAGACCACCAGACCCTTTTTGTTAGGCTTCGTCTGGACATCTTCCGCATTGTCGGTGTTGTTGTAATGTCCCTTCTGTCGACGTCACTGTGTAAACAAATGAATTGGTTCCCGGCTTCTATACAAAAGCGAGGGAAATTCTGCGGGTATCATATCGACTCGGCATTCAAATTCATTTAAATCAAATAGAATATTTGGAATTTTTTAATTTCAAATGACGGGGAATGAATTTTATTGGCTCTGCCTGCGGTTTCTGCTTTGTGCGTTCGAATGTGAACGGATGACGCCACTCAAAGTGAATCAAGTGGCGTGGAAGATATGCACTTAGATTATTGGAAATGTACTGCATGCGGCCCCCCCCAAAAAAATAAAGAAGTTAAGTGGCTCAATATCCGTTCTTACAATTTAATAATTCACATTTCGATCCAAACGGAAGAGGATCAAGTGCAATTGCAATGGTGTTTATTACTCTCATTGGCACTCGAATCATGTGTGTTAATGGAATATTTTGGTTCGGTTAACACTTAAGGAGATCGAAGGTTGCGATTGCATTTTTAAGACGGAAGTGGGAATTTCTGCTGAAGGATGATCTGATACATCGAATCATTATGGGGATCGTATTTTCGATTGTGCGTTATTGTATTTAATTCGTGGGAATTTTCAATTATGGGGCATTGGAAACTTATTGCCCTAAAGCAGTTCCAAATAAAATAGAGTCAGCCACTGTAAAATTTCACTGGACTTTGAGCTGTAGAAGAGCCTTATATGTACGATCTTATGTCTGAGGGAGAATTTGGAAATGTCATCAGGGTCTTTCAAAACTCTAGTGCCAGTCGCATTCAATTTTCTATTTTCTATTGAAGATTATCTTTTTGACGGCTCGCTCATGGCAAATGTTATCGGCTGAATTGAGCGCCCTTCCCCAAAAGAACTATATTTTCGGTGGAAGTGGTCAAGTGCAGTGTAAAAAACCTGAAGATAAAACTTGCCATTTTTTCGGGGGTTCAACCGGAGACCGGCTGCTTTGATGATACTAAACTGTTTCTTAATGTTATATCCCGATTCGAATTCTCATGTGTCTTCAGGTTACACAAATTTAGTTTTTCTAGTAGAGGAGAAACAATAACTTGTGTAGATATTGTTGAATTATTTTTTTCACTATGGCAACACTCTTGAGAGCTGGTAGATAGTTGATTTGTTGATTTGACATTTAACACAATATTTGTATACTATTTTGTGAGTTACACCGTGTGCATCAAAATTGACCCACCTTTTTACTATAACATTTTGTTGAGTGATGTGGTTGATTTCTATCTCGGTGGCAAAATTGTTGCATGTGGAGCGAAGAAAATCCAAAGAGTATCAAGCAAAATACCATCGAGTTATTTAAAAATAAGTGTTTGATGGCAATACTGTCTCCAGAAGTGGACCTGCGGTCTGACCTCAAAATTTGTTTGCTATGAAGGAAACTGAAGACGTGTTTCGAATACCTTAATCAGGATACCGCCTTAAATGCTTAAATGCGTGCTCACAAGTAAGGGCTACACGCTGCAGTTTCTTATACGGTTGCTTTTTGGCCATGTGCATAAAATTATCTTTCATTAGTTATTTCAAATCTATCGAATAGAAAAGCTTGGCTTCTTTTGGACAACTTGTGTAAAATATAATACGAATTATTGTGGGTGACAAACGCGACTGTATTATATCTCGCAGCCTTTGGGCAAGAATCGACGAAAAAAGAACAAGATGTCTTCGAGATCTTCGTATCTTAACGGGTGTACTGAGAGGATGTTGTACCATAGGCCACGAGACTCGGCATCAACTCACCAGACTACTGCAGGAGCTGTCAAGATATATAAACCTCCAAACTAGTCGAATCAGATATCTGGGAGACAGACTTTTCGGAGACTTAGAGGACATGGTGCTGGCACCATTGATGGACATTATCAGGTTTGTTAAAAGTACGGGTTGCTTTTAGTAGGCCAACTCCGCCAAGGAATAACTTTAAGAAATCGCAGGTAAAGTGTTTATGCATGTTTTTTGTTGTCCAATTAATTTTAGTTTTATGCCCACGACCAAATCTAAGGGATCACAATGGATCAAAAGGCCCCCGTGGCAGCGCAGAACATAGAGCTGTGCACTTCCCTCAAACCTAAAATAACCTAACCTAGATATTGTTGATGAATTGAACGTAAAATTTTTAGAAAATTGCTTGGTTTCCAATTACATAGACCACAGTACGTTTTTTAACGATGCCTTCGAGCGTTTTTCAAATACTGGGATCACAGTATGTAGTTATAAAAACATTCACATAACATTTCTGATATTTTTGCCACACGAAAATTGTTTCGACTGGTTGCTACATTTAATGCAGCCGGAAAAACGGATAATTTGAAATCGAAATCATGTTTCTAAACAAATATTCAAAATAAAAAAGGTGATTAACTGAAAATCGGTTAAAAATATTTCCTCGAAGCTTTGCTTTCAATAAATGTAATTTCGTGTCTGTTTTTTGTGGCAAAAATTGTTTATTTTACTAAAAATGTGGTTGGATATCTAAAAAGCAACTGACAATGCGAAGATAATTCTTAGAAATTATTACTCAATACAACAAACCATAATATCAATTAGATCTTATGGCACACCAGGAATAGCAATGTGACACCGAATGCTTAACCCACTTGAGAGTTAAAAATAACGACACAGGACTCCTTGTACATTACATTCTTCAGTGATTCTATTCGGTTAGCCCATGGAGTGAAATGCGACACCGAAAAAGAGTTTCAAACCTCCATACATCCAAACTATTGGCAAGACAAACAAAACTATTTTAGAAATTCTAAAATTGTAGCCTTCGGTTAACCTTTCTCGTATATCTATGTAGTAAGGGAAACATTAGTTTCATACCGAATTTCAGTGCAGAAGTCGAAACCACAACAATCTTGGAGGTTGCAACTGTGAGTGGCGAACAGTACATGATTGAGCTAAATGCAAAGGTTTTCTTGTAGGCCACGACGCCAAAAGTTTCATGCCCAACTATAGAACCACTTAAAGAACCACATGCAACGGCTTTGCAGAAGCCCTAACCACACGCAAAGAAGAGTAGATATACAAGCTATATACGGAAGCTCAGAAACTCTAATATTATTCGCTCTTACTGACAATGTTTGGCTGCTTTTTACACCTAGAAAGTTGGGTAATAAGCAAACGCACTTACCACTACTCCATGACTACCGCCTTATCATAATAAAAAGGTAACTGTAAGGTATTTGCCTAGAAAAGCTTCAAAAATTACTGCTCAAAATTGACTCCGGTTTCACAATTTACAGTTGCGCTGCAATTTTTCGCAACTGAAATATAGGAGAAAATGCGATGCCCCCTTAACAGAGAACGACTTTATGTCTACCATTTCTATCCCTTAAAACGACATTAAAATAATATGTGCATTATTTTAAACGTACAAGTTTTCAGTGTCAACTTTAATAAAAAAAAAAAAAAACAGACAGACCACCCTGTACCTACACTGGACACCATTAGTTGGGTAATACAGGGAGCTTCAGCCATTCATTCTTGTTTCTGAATCAGTAATTCAATTATCAAAGTAACCAATAATATTATTTTTGCCGTTCAATGTCCAAAAGATAAAGAATAGCGACCACAAAATTTATAAAAACGAATAGTAAAAATGCTTGTCTAGACACCTAGTCCACTGCCGACACTCTGACGACGACAACAACGACAATGGTAAGGTAAAGACTGTCGCATACCTCAACTCCTTCTAGCAACATTGATTTTATAGTTTCGTTGCGCTCGACGAACCCCCCCATTGGAAGACATTGCAGTAAACTTACCACATTAGTGGGTGCAGTGTACTCCACCGCAGACGAGACAACCAAACGGGTAAAATATGAAATTCCATTAGAACGATTTTATGGCAGAGCATACCTTTTACCTTTTACCAAAGAAGCGGCCACGAGTGTGCCTGTGTGTCGTTAGTCGTTACCAACCAATGGTCCATACCGTAACATCTCACAACACAGCAAGCAACACGTATCCACACTCTACTATATACAGTCGCACTCTCACAATGGACCACATTAAATGTGAGTTGTGATGTTGCCTCAATCGGAGTGGAACAAAAAAAAACACACATCTAATCATTTAGAGGAGAACGAGTTTCACAGATTATTTTCCACCATCCAAAGGCCTTAGGGTCCACACCAACACCACACACAATATACTAAACCATAAGTAGATGGCAGATACTCTCCCAATCCCGACTGCATTGAAGTCGGAGATTATCTTTTGGACTTTGGAGAAGAACTACTGATGAGGTGTATCACTGCATGCAATTGACTTGGCATCATTTATTTTATATGCGGCTAGAGCATTGGAAACTAGTCGTCTAATGATGGCCTGTCGCAGTAGTGGGCTCTGCACACTACAATAGGTGCAGGCAGGGTGAAAATCCGGTTTCCCGTCGTTCCCGCTCGTCCCCTCGCATGACAATATATGCTGTGCAAATAATGTTATGGGAATTCAATTGAATAAATTTCTCTCTGGAAAAGCTTCTAATGCCGATGGTAGATTACGTGCTGTATAGCATGCTATTACTTCTAGGTTCCTCCTCAGTCGAACCGCTTAACGTTGATCGGATGTGCCGCAGCCAAGCGCAGAGAGAAAGAGAAAAGGAAAATGTTGACGCCAGAAGGCAAGGTGGTCAATTTAAATTAATTCTCTCTGAGTGATTTTACCCAAATGGCTGTTGAGTGAGGTACGTCTACGTCTATATAGCCTCGGACGAAGAAGGCCGTTTCTAATTCATTTCAAAGGCCATTGTTCTAAGTCACCCGAAAATAATTGAGTATTGCATAAGATTTACTGTGCGTTTGGCTTGTTTCGTATTAATAATGTGTTTTTTTTTTAATAAACACACTATAGAACATCAAAGTCGTCATTAGGATGATTGTATTGTATGTCAGCCCGGTCATAAAGATTCTTATTTTTGTACTACCCGCCACGTGGTCTCTATACTCAAACGGGGGGGATTTAAAGTTGGACCAAGGGCTCCATCATGGTGTGGAAACAAACACGTCTATAGCAGTTAATTATGAATGTAGATTTCAGAAAGTAACCAATAAAGGGAGCTTGAGTTGTTTTTAATTAGTTGTTTGACATTAAATCAGTTATTGATAGTTGTCACGATAAACAAACGAAGCTGGTCAGAGACAAAAAAAAATATAGTTTTTGCTGACGCCGAATGACATGACGTCCCGTCACTCCAGGCTCCAGGGTGGCCTTTACCAATATTTTAAAATAGTTTGAGCTGTTTTGATTTCGTTTCTATGATTTCTACACAACGGGAATCTAATGTTGTTGGGCTTAGGAACCCCGCGGGTTTTGATGGTAGATAGCTAGCTCGATACGAGGCTAAAACTTAAGCTCACTCAATTTTGGTTTTAAAAGGACTTGGTATATTTCTTTAAATTTATTAAATATCTTTAATATGCCAAGTCCACTGCGTTGAATGTTCGGGCAAAGCTCGTTACAAAGCTGGTATTCATTCTTGCAACCTCCTTGGGTTTGATCCTTACCTTACACTTTTACCTTGAACTTTTCGAACGCCAGCGAAGCTACAATGGTCGGCATTTTATTTTTTAAATTATACTAAAAACTGAAAAAAATAAATGCATCGTCTGTAAACCTCTTAAACAGGTAAGCATACTCAATTTTGTATTTTTAAATATATTTATTTAAATTCACTAAAATGAGCAAAATTAGCTTTTTAATTTGACATATAAGTTTTACTCGAAAATTAATATAATTTTAAATTGCATAAGGAACAAAATCAAACTAATTAAAAAACAAATATAGTCGCTTCAGCCTCAACAACTTTCTGTAATCGTTTTGGAGCCGATATATACGATGAGTTTCTTAGCAATTCTGCGGGAACGTCATCCAGACAGAAAAACAGTTCTGTTTCTTTAATGTAAACTCAAATGTTTTCAATGAAATTAAAGCTGGGCCTTGGAGTGGCCAGTTGTGCGTTTCTAGTTCAATGTGGCGCATAAGTTGCATTATGATTCGGCTTTTCTGGCAAGGAGTGTTATCTTGTTCGAGGATAAATGACAGCAGCATATCGCAAGATGGGAATGCACTATTGTTTAAGGCATTTGTGCTTGTTCATTGTTTAACCGATTGGAACCGTTGGAAAAGATAAAACTCCTGAACATTACCGACCCGCCATCATGCTTACTGGTGAACGACTGATGCGTGTCTGACGAGCTATTTTTGGCATTCGAACAAATCCTTCTTTTTTCGTAATCTCTAAAACTCAAATGAACCCTCCTCCGTTCACTAAACTAAGCTCCAGAAGCTTCTTGATTTGTTTTTATACTCTTTGGCGAATTGTATCCACCTAATTTTGTTTTCATGTGTTATATAGGGTATCTTGTATATACTTTCGAGCTGGAAGCCTCCAAATTGTCCTCCTTTACCATTTTTAACAGTGCGAGGTAATATTTTTCAGAGTTTATTCTTTTGTGCTTATTGATTTGGATATTTATGATTTACCTTGATAAATTTTATTATTCACTTAGTGAAAACTGATCAATATAAATGACAGCTTTTCGAAGTTATGCGCGATTAAGAGCGACTGGCATTTTTGTCAAAATATTTTTACCGACGAGTGTAGACTCGGACCAATTTTTGTTATAAAAGCATAAAGCATAAAGTATAAAGCATAAAGTATAAAGACTATCGGATGAGATCAACAGGTTTTTGCTGACTTAGTATCTTACTTAAACTTTTAGCAAGATCAGAGCCCCGTTGGTAACACTTACACTGTCGTTAAAAGTGTCGCAACAGAAAGTGAAAGGGGCCAGAGAAGCAGTCGATGGTTCTATTCATCAAAAACTATTCTGCAAAAGCAATGTTTGCTGATTATAAATAAGGGACAACATTGAGTTTTATAAATAACTCTCAATTTCATATTTGACTTTGTCTATTGTCTACCCGGGCTCTGCAATACAACAACGACTATTGCATCAAGCGAAGCATTTCTCCTGCCAAAAGCTTTCTATGCCGCCTTGGAACTTAAAAATGCATCCAAGAGGTAAATAAGTCAACACTTGTAAAACTAGTGAGATGTTAAGATCCTAATAACACTAGTCCCAATGTAAAGTAAAGAATCTTCAGTCGTTTTTTCCGGCTTCTAAAGAATCAATTTGTGATTTTTTTTTGGAGCCTAACAGAAGCCCATTAGATTAACCACTAAACCACTGCGCCCACCAAAGTAGAGGTACTTAGTAGACGCAGTAAACGAGGAAAAGATACACCTCATACGTCTAATCGTGTTCAACCTGTTAATGAAGTGGGAACATCGCCACAAGGACTCATCTTTCATACTTTAATTTGCACCAAACCCTTTTATAGGGTGGAACGACGTATGTGTACCTACCTACCCAGCCTGTCAGATTCATAATAACTACATAAATTTCCAGAGTGGAGAGCCTACAAATACTCACCGGGAAATTAATAATCATTTTTAGTGTCCAGGCTACAATTTTGGAACTTAGGCTGAAGTTATAGCGATACTTAAAATACAACCGAAAAAGTTGGAACAGTATGAAAATGAGTTTTTTTCCGTTTAGGCGGTTATAGCAAACGGAAAAAAGTCTTTCAGAAAAACAAATAGTCACTCTGTTGTCAGTACACACAAACCAACCACCACTGATTGGATTCCATCAGAAAAAAATTTCCAGACAGATGGAACAGTAAAGAAATGACACATTTCAGTGGAATGATTTGGTTTTTTGTGTGGAGATGTTGATCAGAAAAAGTTTTTCGTACAGAAAAATGAGTTAATTCTTTTTCTAGAATATCTTAACATAAATTACTAATTTTTTTGAGAAGCTAACTTTGTAATTCATAAGCAACATTTTAAGACCAAAATTGAGTTCGAGCATTAACTTTAAATGGTCAAAGAAAAGCAAAAGAAAATGCTTACGTTTTCGTTTTACGTATAGCTATAGCTGGGGTCTTACAATGGCGAATTTTTTCATTTAAAATTACATATTATGACCTGCAAAAAGTTAATAAATGTTTACAAGTAAGGGCCACGATTTCATATAATAATTAAAAAAAAAACTACCTCTAAAAGAAATAAAGCTAATATTGTATTTAAACACAAGTTATAGTATTTAAAAAAAGAACGTGTTTAACTCAAATTATTTATCGATTTTTTCAGTGCATGTGAAGAGGATTGAAAATGTTGTAAACACGTAACCAGCACCGCGATGGCCGGTTCTAATATATAGCAACATACACGCATATTATTTTAAGATTAATGCACAGGAGTAGGTTGTAACATGGGACTAAAAAAACGTAGAAAATGTTTCATTAGGGTAGGTACGAACCTTTTAAGCCAGTGGGTGTTTCATTCAGCAGGCGAAACCGTAAAAAACGTCCTGTAAAGAAAGAAAAATATCATAAGTTATATATAAGCTATGGATGGAAATAAAAATAGTTTGTCAAAGGATTATTTGAAGTCGACATTTTATACAAGTCATCCCCAGTAATTACTGGTTATTGAATAGACTAAAACAAAAATAAACTCGTTCAGAACTCCATCCAGAGGACTAATTGAGCCTATACAAATATTTATCTGAATTAAATTAACAGTGACAGCAGAAATTTATGTTATTAAGAACGAATCTAAGCAAATAAATAAATGGGCGTTCAACTCTTGTGCGTGTGCCAATATAGCGCGGCGCTATGATAATCCTGATTATATTTTCAATTAAACAGCAATTCATTTCAATTGATGACAATTAACAAGTTTCGCCAGAGCGTCTAATGAAAGACTCTATCTCAAGTTTCCCATTAAGCGATAGCCCATCTGCATATTTGCACAGATTATTTTTAGACTATTAAAAACCTTTGAAAGAAAATAATAATAGACAGGAAATTGTTCATTTTGGTGGGCAAGCAACTGTCAGGAAAAAAACAGAGACAAATATGTGAGTGAGGAAAACGACATTCATTATTTCGGTCAGCCACAGCTGTGGCTACTGGCATGACCGAAATCAGTCTGCGTAAAATGACAGCATTAATCACACATCCAGATCGTATCTCTGTCGCATTTTGACAAATTTCTGTTGACTCATTTGTGATGTTTATCCTATAGCTACCCATTTGTTCTGTGTTGATGTTCCACTTTCCTTCTGTATATGCGAAAGGATTGTGTTTTGTGTGCCGTGCTGACCTGTCCATTTCCAGGGTTCAAAATTGCTTGTATCTGGGGACTCAACGTTTTCAAGTAAACAAATTTGAACAGAGAACGGGAGAACACTAGCTACTAACCGAAATGAGTTATGTTATTGTCATACCTTCTTTTGTCAGTTTTTTTCTTCGTTCGTTTTCCTTCTTTTTTGCCGTAACTCTATAGGGACGCACACTCACATCGAGCAAAAAAAAAAAATAAAAAAAGCTGCAGGGATGACAGACCGAAAAGGGAAAATGAAACGAAAGCGAAAAACCACTTGACATTTATTTGGATTAAAACACCATCTGTCGGTCTGCTGGCTGTAATTTCTCGCTTGTCGGGGGTCTCTGGAAATTCCTTAGATAATTTCAATATTTGTCACCTTGTGTACGACTACGAGTGTGATGTTTGCTACACATAAATTACGAAGATAAAATCGTCAAAGCGGCAATGCAGAGACGAATATGGGTTGGAGAATATTTTTTTTTGTTAAATGTCCGTTGGCTATTTTTTCCCTACCCAACAAGCAAGTCCATCCGTCTTGGGACCGTAGGTGTTTGCGGGCTTTTCAACCAAGTTTTGATTGAAAGATTATATTGTCTCTTTTAAGTATCGTCGTCGCAAGGTAACTTTTTAAACGCGTAATTAAAAACCATTCAATTACATACTCAAAAATCGTTTTCAGACCTCCATTCGGTGATGCCTACCATATTTTTTCGTACCTTTTGTTAGCTTGCTTGCTGATGTCTTTTGACAGAGATCAAAGCGATTAAGTATAATTTATTTTCCAAATTTTTCTCACTCTCATTTAAGTCAGATGCGAGATGGACGATGAAGTTTGTCAGTGAAAGCATTCGGAATTTATTTCGTTTTGTTCACATGGGTTTTAAACGATTTCCCTGAAGCTGTAGCTTATCTCGACTTAGATCAGGTTATAGCGGACAAGAGGACAATTAATATTACTTTACTATCACAGATCCCATCTGAAGTTCACGTATTTCTTGTTCGTTTGGCTTGGAAAGCAAACCTTTTTAATATCATCAACTGAATTGGTTACAAGTGCACGTATATAGTGGAATGACCTCTACAATAAAAATGTTTAACTGATTTCGGTGTCTGGTCTTGGTCTATATGAGGTTGTTGATTCGTTTTATGAGTTTAAGTGACATAGTAATGGCTTTATAATATAAGCGCTTCTGTCAGGGATTGCTTAAAAAAGCTAAAAATGTTGTAGCTTTGTGCGGATATTTTACTGAAAAAACAACAACATTCGAATTGCAATCGCTAAAAATGTTCAATAGAACGGGTTCTTTTTCACCCCATCTGTGAGGGGAAGTACTGTGCAGCTTTAAGTACATAATTCCGATTGAATTTGGTTTTATGTCTATGGATCGAATCATAAGAGGCAATTTTATTTCAAGCTGATTTTTGTTCGAATGTTGCAAAGGCAGTTTTTCAAAGTTGTTTTTATTAAAAGTCTTAACAAACCTCAGAAACCGTCGCAATTAGGTTTATCAGCAGTCTTTATCGGTAAGTGCCTGTTTCTTAGTTAAAATCCTGAGAAAAATGCGTACGATCTTTTGAGGGCAGATTTACGGGTCTAGGATTTTCTACAAGGGACGATTAATGTTATAAAAAATCATCTTTTCAACGTAATAAAGGTCAGATTAGATTGAACCCACAGTAGACATATCTGACCGAATTGTCATTACTCTGACCGGAGAAAATTTCGAAATCCCTTTCAACAGTTTTTTTAACGAAAAAAATAATATTGTTCTAACTAAAGAAAGATTTGCATAATTTAAATGAAGCTTTGCCATACTTAAAGAACATGTTCAAAATATCCTAGAAAACTACAGCTGCGTTACGCGGGAGTTTGATCTGAATGCTCACACTCAGTGAAAATTATTGTAGCGAATTATCATTATATTAATACGTAAACATCAAAAGTTTCCGTGCACTTTTTAAGTATTTATCATGAAACGAGGAGAATGAAACTTATATCATTCGAAAGGCACTGTGCCATAGATGTGCAGAAACAAAAAATCGTAGGTATATGTCGCCATTAAGGCTGGTAAAATGATGTTAAGAATTTCCCATACAAAATGCATTTTGTTGCCATTCAATTTGTCGCCGTCATGTTTCCATAGGAACGAATTTAATCATCTTAGATTAGAACCTGTTGGAGAGTCTCATTAACCCATAAAGGTATGCAATTTAATTACCCCTAAAAGTAAGCAATGATAAAATTTTAATTCAGGGGCATTGCAAAGTTATCTGCGAGGAGTTACTACGGAAACGAACATTCATGTTTTGCCCTTTTCCATTCTTTTTTCATAGCAGAAAGGTATATGATTTAAGATTTAGCATATAAATAAAATAAAATAAATAATAATTAAATTATGTAAAAAACAAGTTGACTTTCGTTACTTTATCTACAGGCAAAATTGGTCGAATTTCGACCACGGACGGTACTAGTTAAGAATTATTTTGGAAGACTGAATTTGATTGAAAGTTTGATATTTGATTTAAAATCTGTTTTGTTAAATAAATATATATTGTTTTTGACCGGACTTCTTATTTAAAACAAAATCGATCACTCGGTCAGAAGTCTTCAAACATTTCTAAATTGATTAAAAAGCCGACTTGAACTTGACTTTGCGTGAGTGATAAGTTCCTTTCCCTGGCCTGTTTTTTTACAAGATAAAACCACGAACTATCTACTATGAGGAGCGTAACTCTTTTTTTATTTCACTACCACGCGAAAGTACATTAACAGCGCGACTTATATAACACAAGTGCGCATACAATATCTCGAGTGAAATTATCCACGCGCTAATGATGTAATAAATAAAAACAATTCCATGGTCCTCATTCAAGCTTCAGTTCGCCTCACATATTTGTATGGTCGTTGTTTGATTATGAAATGTGCAGAGTAATAAAGAAGATTAGTGCGGCGCCAGAATGTTCACAGTGTTATGATTCCATTGAATTTAAAACATATTTAGCTAATTAGTTAGAAATACTTCGTCTAGAAATTAGTGAGGGCAAAGAAAAATGATCAAGTACAGGCCGCAAATTAACATTTATTTTCTTTGCGTGTGTGTATCTACGAGTATATAAAGTCACTCAGTCGACAGGTGTTGAATTTAAAAAAAAAAGCTATTAATTTGCTGTCTGGGTTAATGAACAAAAGCAAAAGTAACGCCCTTTGTTGGAAAATTATGCCGAGCTATATTTAATGACGTAATGATTATATCGTTCGTGTTACGCCCTTGCACCCAGTTGTGTTGATAAGAAAAAGGAGAATGTGTCTTGCTTGAATTTACGCACACATAAAGCCAAGAGTCGCGACCTATAGCGCTATTAATAACCACATGGAGGCTCCGGATAAAACTTTCTCCTATCAGAACCTCTGACTTTGCCTTCTTTAGAATTAGCTAACGAAACTCACATTCGGATGTGAAGTACCCCATATCGCTTATTATTTACTTTGCCAAGCAAATTTCGATATCACAATCAAACTTTGTATACGATATGCACAAGCACATATGTATAAATGTTTACGGAATTGCCGAGTCAGACAAACAGGAAGGCTGTGAAAACAGAAAACACATAAAATTGTTACGAGGGTCCTCGAGGATTTTGGATTATTCAAATTTATAACTTTATAAATAAGCTTAAGGAAACGATGACATAACATCCTGTTCGGTTTATGCTTTCACGTTACACCATAAGAGAATTATGCCTGAACACATTTCTAAATAAAACTATAAAACGAAATAGCTGCCGGCTTATAGAAATGAAAGAAGCACTGTATATATGCATTGGATCGCATGTTATAGTATAATTAATAAAAGTAATACCCACTAATTTACATACATGTAACGTACATAAAACAAAAATTATCTTTAATTAGTTCTATACGCGCTGTCCTTGACTTGGAAATTTTATTGCCGAATAAGGATTACCAAGGGCGTATTGTTATGCTGCGTAAATGAAACGTTTCCAAGACAAATGATTGTAGGCTCAAGCTGTATTGGAGATATACGAGTATACTCCTCCATTGAGGTTTTCGTTTACTTTGCTTGCAAAACGCAAAGCTCATAACGCGTTCATAAACAAAAGTGGTGGTTTTATGTATCTAAAATCTACAAGCATGGCAAAAATAATCTTCAGTTTTATGGTTAAATAATCCTTTCGTGCGGGTCGTAAAAAGCGCGTTTAACTGTTTGCAAATGAACATCCCGAAATGCTATTTAGATTCGGGAGGTTAGATGTAAAGGGTGACCGCAGAAGTTAAACAAACAGTCAGGAGTAGCAATTTTTTCATCAACTGTTATTCACCTGGATATTCGCAAGGAAAAAAAACCAAGCTGGGTTTAATATGAGCTAGACATAGTAGCAGAGGATGCGGGAAATGGTTTTATCTTTGTCTTCATTCTTCTAGCTCCTAATTTTGATAAATGTCTAACCCACGGGCATGAGATTCAGCTTGTACTCTACCCTCTTATGGACTTGCCGAACTTGACATGATTCACGCAGTTGCAGGCTGTCTTCCTAGCACATTTTACATCAACAAAGGGTTCCCTACGGAAATTATTAATTTAGAGAAGCTTAAGTTAGCAATAAGCACCAAATTGTCCAAACATCAAAAGGCAAACGTAAACTCAATTTATCAAGATTATTGGGGGAATTTCCATTTCGTGCTGATCTCTACGTCCTTTGGTTCATTTTAAGGCAATTGCTGATATTAATTTAAAATCCAGGCTTGCACCTTGAAGGTACTACTCACACTTACCAACAATCAGTTCTAGAAACAAAAGTGGTGACTGCGGTGAAGGCAATAAGGAAAGGCCTATAATCTGACCAGAAAAGTTCCGAAAACTCCCCCATCAATACTTGAACCACCATTCTGGAGTGTAGTCAAAATAAGGACAAGAGACGTACCCCATATGCTTTGAGGTCATCCGAATTCTAAGAGTGGCTTAAAGAGCTTTCATAAATGTTCAGACTCATCTCTTGTTAAAGATTATAATTCCAATACTTTATAATGGGATATTTGAAAGCGGTCTGCTGGTACAGTATCCTACAAAAAAAATTGTTTTCATGACTTTCAATGCTTATACTACGAGCATAAGTAAGATTAAGTTCACAAAGTTACCAAGTATCGTATAGCGCATCTGATTAGTGAATAAGAGGATATATTCCATACATTTCTGGCAGACGGTTTCAAAATCAAGGCCATAATATATTTTTTAAATATAAACTTGTTAAAATTCCTTATGATTTTTGAAAATAACTTATCAAGTTAAGTCAGCCAAACCTGTTTAAAAAAACAGCAATATTTAAGCTACAAAATTCACAAAATAAAGTCAAATAAAGTCTGTCCAGAAGATGTCAAAATATTGACTTTTACAAAAAAATACGTATGCGGGGTAAGTTATAACAATACATAATTATAGAAAACGATTGACCTCTGTTTTTAAGAAAATTTATTTAACAAAAATTTATGAAAAGAACATTTCAATTGTTCAAAAAACTCAAGAAACTGACATCTTTTCCTTCACCTGCTGTTTTATTCATTCTTAGCGTACTTTCTGTCTATGCTTTTATTTTGTCCTTCAAAAAACGCTCATTTTACAGGGGTATCGGTTAAAAAAAACTGGGGTCGAATTACCGCACCCGTTAGTGAGCGGTCACTGTCACTGAAATTTGTTGATTTTACATGCAAAACAATAACAAATTCAGTCACGTATTGCTCGATCACGGATCCGGTAATTCAACCCCTGATTTTCTTACTCTCAGCGAAAACGTTCTTTGACCTGCCTTTGAGAAAGCCTTGTATTCTCTGGGACAAATGATGCACAAAGAAATCATATAAATAAAATTGGTGTAGTTCTGTTCGACTTATATTGAATTTGACTGCATGTCTTTGAATGCAAAAATCTTAAAAACTGCTGAAGTTATTCTGATGAATTTTTCACGCGCCTATAGAGGATACCAAGGCCTACAATCTCCACTTTGTTTCAACTCTATATCTCTATAAATTCCAGAGAAAATTGGACAAGAGTAATTTATTCTTTCGTTTTCTTTTGTTTTTTCCTTTGCGACGCTTTGCGTTCGAAAATACTGGGGGCATTTAAATATAGTAAATGCCAACTTAAAGAGGACATATGCAGGTACAACATAGGATATCCATTTACTCGATATCTTAAAAGGTTTTTAAATAAATAGACAAAATTTGTAACATTTCTACTATTTTCAAATGGGTGAGTGGATATGCACTTCATTCTCAAATCAAACATACTAAACGCGCAATATATTTGGGTACATCTCTTTTAACTTTATTTTACTCCTGTGACAGACAGAGATAGTATTCTGTTTGGTTTGCTAAGCAACAAAAAAAAATAGGGTAAAATAGCCTATTGTTGGCACCCCACCATGAGCCAATTACTGGCACAAAGTACACCGCCCATCATTGGAAAATTGAGAATTGAGACACTGTTTGCCTGTTTTTTTTTTAATTATTTTATACCACAATATATTATAGGTGCCAATAATAGGACTGAGGAATGCCAATGAATGGAACGAAGTGCAGATAATTGGTGAAAATTGACTTTGCTTTATTTTACTGTATGTTTTTTAAGTAATTTTATATTTTGTTTATGTTTTTTATTAAAAAAAAAACTTAATAAATGTAAATGAATTATGTACTTTAATGTTATTTGAATGTTTATTTTTTATATTTACACACACATAAAGACTCAAGTTTTCTTAAGGTGCCAATGATTGGGTGTTTTACCCTATAAATTATAATGTGAAATATGTAGGAAAGACGTGTCTGCTCTCTTGCTCAGTTCCTATTTCACTCATGCATTAATAAACCCTGTGGAGTCCATATAACCCGATTCCCACCGACTTCCCATTTATAATTCTTAAATTTTTTTAATTAACAAAAATCAAATATACACGAAAGCCTACCTACCAAATAAATTTAATATTCACAAAAAAGTACACACACGTAACCCATCAACTAAATATTGTGTGTGTATCCATTTTCATCCATCATCGTCGTCTTCACGGCAAAGCAATCGTAACCCCAAATATGTCGGGTTATTAAAGCTCTCACTGTCACTGGACAGTTGATTTTGAAAGAACATTTTTTATTTGTATCTATTTTTTCTTTCCTGAGGAGAGAAGAGTATACTGTGAGACCTCTTTGTTCAACCTGCTTGGCCATGCGCAATCACACACACACACACACACAACACAGTACAGCGGATGCAGTGCAGGTATGTAATGTGAGGTGTTTCGTGTGTGTCGATGTTTCAGACACTCTTATACCGTCTTTGTTCTCTTGATCTTGATGAGTTTCTATTTCATTTAATTTCCTGGATGTGTTTGGTTATGGGTGGTGTGGCGGGAGGGGGGCATGGGATTGAGAGACATAGTAGAAAGCAGATACGGTGTGAAATGTTTACGGGATTGAGAGAGACAATGATTTAACATTTTAACATTTGAAGCGAATACCTGTTAACATAACGTTGATAAGAAGGAAGACGAATTGTTTTATACAGTGCTAACTGGTAAGAAATATCTCTTATTCGCCAAATTACGCGTTATGAGAAATGTGGATGTGAAAGAGTTCATAAAAAAAATACTAAACTACTACTAATTGTAACGAATAATCAAAGAAACCACATTTTGCACGGGCGAAGCCGGGCGGGTACAGCTAGTTACATATAAAATAAAAACCCGAATCCGCTTATGCACAAATTCTACCAAAAGATAAACGGCTAGCTACAAAAAAACACAAAACCTAAGAACCTACATATAGGCTTTGTAGAAGATCAATACATTTCTCTCTCAGGCGACTTGTACGTTTAGGCGGAATCCTCAAAATTTTAAAAGTTACTTGTAACCCCGTCTTCCCTATAGCTGGGTAAAAACCATTTAAGAACACGTCCGGCAAGCGATTCCATATTTCATCCCGTAATCAGAAGTCCACAAGATTCATAAAATTATACTAGGACGTAAATATGACTAGCTTTAAATAAAATTTGTTGTCTACTTCCTTCATTTACTTCGTTTTATTTTTTTTCGCTTTGACACTTCAATTTAACTCTTTGCATCTGCAAACCACAATCTGTCAACCTTAACCATTTGCCAATTAATTAATTCAAACCGCGGGAAGGATAATAGCGCCCATGTTAGAAGCACAAAACTATCCAGCATTCGATTGAAAATGTACTTAAATTCCATAACTATTTGCAGTCCCATACAATTTACATGTGATCATTATGACTCACTGGTAAATAACTCTGATAATGCAACAAAGTCATCGAATGAACTTACTGTAATAAATTTGTAAAGAGTCATTCAAACGTTTATTTGTTGCGCCACTTCATTCTTCCACTTTTTCAATAAATACCAGCAAGCAGCACTCAAAATTCGCTTAGGGATAGAGGAAAATAAAGAAAATCGCAAAACAAAACCAGTATCTTTTTCACACAACACTGCAGACTGCGATGAAGTCAAATGAAAAAGAATCAAATTAAAAGGAAAAGGAAAAAGAAAATGCATTGTTTGTTGTTCAGTTTTTCCATTCCTACCAACTTGTTGCTGCCTAAGCAACTCTCGTCTGACTTCACTCATACTTTTTTCTCAATCCCTGCCCCCCGCCACAAGTCGCATCATGCATCCGTGCATTGCAATTTTTATTCTGTGCTGTGGTATAGTATAACTATATTTTTTTATTATAAGGTAAAAAATGCATTTAGTTAAGAACGTGTCTCATTTTTGTTATGGTTTATCTGCGAGCGTTTTAAGAGAAACATAAGAAGTTCACCTCACAGTGAAGCGCGGATTCCGTTTCCACCACAGCCACAGATAACACTGCAGGTTTAGTTCAGATATTGAAAACAAAAAGGCCGGGAACGGAACGCATACCATAGTGCCAGTAAAACGAGTTTTATCCAAAGAAAATGAAAAAAAAACTCAAACTCGGTACATAATCCCCAAAAGGAATCTGAGTTTATTATTATTATTATTTTTTTTTTCGACTTTTAAATAAGTCAGCGTATAGTATTTCAAGAAAAAAATATATGTAGGTACTGCCTTTGACCGTAATAAGTGGAATGCAACAGCGTGACGCGACCTGGGCTGCGTGTTCATTGCAATTATTTACATACGCAAACACTTTGGGCAGTAATTTAAGTCTTTATTTTGATAGCACTTTGTCACCTCCAAATCTAATTGTTTGTTTGTTATAAATATTTATGTACCCGATCGATATTTATAACAAACAAAATATAATAAATAAAAATAGAATTTGCATGGTACATTAGGGTCTATAAGTTTAGTTCCAAGAGAGTTAAGGTTAATTTTACCTCGAAGCAGTCGATATAGCTGCCAGCTCACCCAAAGAGTTAGCTGCCTTTCTAACAAACTACGGGATCATGGATGAGCTCTAAATGGACTTTTGGCGGCACTGCTCTAAAGAAATTAACTATTATGAGGCTGGTTAAATCTTTTACACTAATCCAGAGATGCCTTCTCCAATGAGAGGGAACTGCATCCAGATGTATTGTCGGGCCATACCTTTTTAAAGAAAAAGGTCGCTCTGTAACGACACCTAACTGGTGACTGTTATTTAAAGATGTTGAAGGAGTTTTTCTTCCCAGAAATACATCGAAAAAGGATCCCTTTTAACTCTGTGTCGTTTCAACAAGATGGAGTAATCAATCCCCACATCACATTTGCAAACAAAATTTATTTCCAGGAATTGAACATTCAGTTTGCGGCCAAAATCTTTTGATTTGTTTATATTTTTTTATTGGGTTATTGTAAACACGAGGTATAAAAAACAAAACCCACAAATTTTAACGACTTAAAGCCAGCGATTCAAACAATAATAAAAGCAATACCCACTGCAACCCTACAGGCAGTAGGGCATAGTCCACACGTGTGTCAACGAGCGCGGAGACCGTTTAAAATCAGTTTTTTAAAAATAATAAAAGAACTTAATAAAAATGTATTATCTTTCAAATGAAGTAAGAATTAAGAAATATAAATAATAAAAAACTTAGCAATACGCATCAGCCACTCTGTGCTCAAATTAAGTACTCAAAATACTTTTTCGAAGCAAAGCCTGAGAAGATAGAAAATATCGCTCATTTCAATTGCATTTACATTTCAATATGCGAATAACGAATTCTAGTGCGCAATCGAGCGCAAAAACTGTTACCATTGGAAGCAGACCATTTTGTTCTATCGTGTTCCACATGGACTATTGGGCAAAAATTTAAATCTCCTGAAACTATTTCTCCACTTGATTTCCTACCACAAGTTATACTAAGGAAACGCACATACTTTTAGCTTTGGAGCTCACAAAAAGGGAAGAAAGGTTAATTAATTTTGTTGACGAAAACATTTTTTTATTTACTACCATCCAATTTTCTACCGTGCAAATTTCAATTCAAAAAAATTCATTTCATAACAACTAGTGAGCATTGATGAGCCAGTCACGGCAATCACTTTTACAAGAATAAATTAGAGTAGAGCAGATCCTTTTTTTCTGCGCTGCAACTTTTACGTTGCTTTGTTTTGCCAGGAACTGACGCGTTATTCATTTTATATTACTTCAAATCAGGTGTACAGTATACTTGTCTGAAATTGATCTTGCAAGAAATCGAGTTTGAGTTATTAGTGGAGAGAGATTTTCAAGTCCATTGATGGAAAAGGTGTTTTTTCCTGTACTTAAATGGTGTCTGTCTTGTTCCGTTGCTTTATGTCCACAGTTTAATTATGTAAAGGCATTTTCGGAATTGATATTCTAACTCAAAAACAAAGGGTATATCCATTTAGCAGTTCTTAAGTTTCTTAAGACAGAAGAAAATGGTTTTCGTTATTAGTTCTATACGTTTATACCAGATAGAAAACTGGATCAAACACGCAAAGCCTTTTGTCTTCCCTAGTCGAAAAAACATGAATGGTCACTTGTTCTTTAATAGTTTTTTTTTCTCATTTTTGAGTATTGCCAAGACATTTTGTGGCTTAAGATACTAGAAATAAAGTTCAGAAATAGATTAGTCTTTTTGTAAAAAAAAAAACCATATACAAAAAATTGCAGCCAGGAGCAAAAAGACTCACAACCAATTTCTTTTAAAACTTATTTTATCTTCGCTTATTTATAGATATAGGTAGTCCATTTGTGCATATTTCAATGACACCATAATAATTTATAAAATCAGAGTTTTTTCATTCTAAGCTATAAGCTATATTTTCTATCTTGCCGCTTTCGTAAATTATATGTATAGCAAAATGTCTTCAATAAAATATTATAGTTTCGTACTTCAGAAAAGGAACTTCAGGCGAGATTTTTATAATATTATCGTCTGTGTGTCACAAACTACAGCCCCAAACCCTCGAAATCCACTACGTCGAAAAATACACGAGCGTTCGCGAGTTTAAGGAAACAAACAGTTCCATATCCGTTTTACCAACACGGAGTTTCTCTCAATCTATGACTGTCTATTGCCAAAAAAGGCATATGCTTATAATCATACCCTGGCATTTATATTCTATTCATCAGTTTAAAACTTCGATGAAACGCACAATAATTCACAAGGGCGAGCCATCACATCGGCAGTGGCGGTTGCAGTAAATGAAACTGCAGCATACACTGACATGAGCCTTTTGTCGGGTGGGGGTGTTGATTTTTCATCAAAGGTGGCACCAACCATCTACATTGAATGTCTTCGCAAATCCTCAAGTTACCAAGCTTGTGAATCACCCTAAATACAGCAACTGTAATAGAGTGAATTGTATCACCCTATACATAAAATTAAACGAGCAATACAATATTTTGCGAAACAAACGAAATTCAATGCGAATCACACCCATTTTCCACTTATAAATATGATATACACAAAACAAACAGAATCAGACAAAGTAGAACTACAAAATATTTCCACATTTACCAAGAAACTTATGTAAATAAATAAAGCAACGATCTGTTCAAATTTTCACTAAACCGAATTGTACTTAAATGCACGTATAGATACAAGTAAAACTGTATACCTAATACTCCTGTAGGTACCATATCTTTAAGACAAAAAAAAACACATATTTCGCAAATGAATCATAGATCAAGTCCGTGTCTGTCCTATCGCGTTACACAAGTCATACGATTTTTATCTTTTCAAAGAATAAGCGTAAAATATATTTCACTTGAGGCAATACTCAAGCAAGTCAAAAATATATTAAAAAAAAATATATCTGACAAAGGCTGACAAATGAACACTTTAACGCACCTAACATGATTGGTGAAGTAGGTACTTAATAATGCCAACATACCTTCGTAAACCAGTTTCTTTTGCACGCCTTTGTTTACTTTGTTTGCCCTCGATTTGCAGACTAGTAACAAATTACATAAATTTCAAAGATTTTTATTACCAGATATAGTTTCAGCATATGAAATTAAATATTTAAACTCAAGCAAAGTATAGGTAACGAACCAAGACTATTATTACGAATGAACTGCAGCAGTCTAGTTATGAAACTAGCAACAGTCTGGTTAGCTGCAACCTATTGAGTTATGTAGGTTACTGAAAATCGAATTTACAAGTGAAGGTGCATCAAAATTTGTATAGTATTTATTTAAGGGTTCGAAATAAATCGGAGCGTATTTCCATTGTCTTGAAAAAGTACAAAACCCATCAAACAACATGCAATTGATCAATATTAATGACCTACCACCACAAGGATTGCTTTTTGGGAAGAAAATTAACCACTTTAAACTTTCTTTTCGCAGTTTGCAAACTCCTTAACAAAACGGAGGATTTTCTTTTCGAGTTTTTATGCCTAATTCGTTCGGAATCTAATCGTGGCCATTGACAAAAATACATGGGATATCATTTATCAAGCCGACATTGTATATACAAGCGATGGGATTGCACCTAATGGGGCAATATATTTTCCGCAGTAAATTTCTCCTTTAAAAGTTATTTACGTTGCTTCAATAAAATTGTCATTTCTTTTGCTTTCCTGGTTTCGGTTCACGACCTATTTTTCGGCTCATTACAAAGTGGCTGGTGTTTTCTCACTAATTTTACCAATAAAAAAGTACTTGAGTTCAAGATGTTCAGCTTCAAATGCATACAGGGTGTCTGTCATTTGGATTTTGACTTTATAGGTTTTATGTGCAATTGGCATTTTTTTTAAACTTATATTCCGAAAACTATTTTGGCCAACATATATCGCCAAGACCTCGAAGAAGTGAACATATTGTGAATAATAAAACAAATTACTTATCCAACTTAATGCAAACATAAATAAATTCCGACTGACAGGTATAAGCCCCTACTCCGAGTTCGGCAACAACCTTAAGTGGACTGTTAACACGATCTACCAAAATTAAATTATGCTGGATCGAAGATGCCAAATGGCACAAGTCTAGGCGCATGTATAAGAAAATTGGTAGGCATTCAATCAAGTCAAATGAGTTCGTATATATCCTTCTCACTTGTCATCAGTTCGCCTGAAAAATGAACATCCACGAAAACCCCTACGTTGCTTGAAGAAGAACGATGGTTTTATTTATCATCACATTTAACTTTTCAAAATTCCTTCTAATGTCTGATACACAAATATAAATTGTTCACTGTTAACTGATGTAGATATCTATACCTATACCTATGTATCTATTATGCGAAGCAATATTGTAACAGATATCGGCAAACATCCGAAATCTTTGCATCTCCCAGTTCTTTGTAAATAGGGTAACAAACAGCTTTTTCCTGGTATTTTGTTTCCTGGTTTTGCATAATTTATTACCTTGGAGGATATAGGAAGCTGTTGCTTTGCTATTTCGTCGAAAAGAAAGCTTAATCGAAAACAGAAATTCCCTAGACGATGGTTTAGTTACACTCCAGTTTTTGTTTCGCGATAAGCTTTCTCCCTCACGTACTTCGTACATATACGTATACCTACATCACGTATTTAAGCGTCCTTTTTACACACAATATTTTTTTTCACAATAATTTAAGGCTGTGAACAGCGCAAGCTGTTGTCTTAGATAAACTTCAATAAGAATGTGAATCGTAAACACATTGCGATGCGAACAGCAGCAGCGAAAAAAAAAATGCCGATAATGGCTTATAAAAATATCTATAAAAACAAATGCCTTTTTTACAGGTAAGGTATACGAACTTCGGAGAGGATACGTATACCTGTGGCAAGTCGGAAAGCAAACACAAAAAGGCAGGAAAGCAAAACAAAAGAGACGACCTCTTCGTCGGTTTGTCGGCATCCTTTCCGTTTGTATTTTTTTTTGTTGTTTTGTATTGTAATATTTACCCACATACAATTACATGTAATTTTATGATGGCAACGAAACAAGTTTCTGCCAACGACCGACGTCGAGAGGGATGATCTCCCACTGACAACCCTGCATTATGGCGCGAGAGGGCCAGGGCGCAGGAAAACACATCAGTGGTGGATGAGGATGGTATAGGTATGTGATTCTTGCAGAATATAAGCCAACAAAAACAAAACCAAACCAACATTAGGGACACACATTAAAGGCATCCGACTAAATACGAGAACACGGCAACAATAGAAAAATAATGTGAAGATACCTTGATAGGACTGTTTATGTTTAGCTGTAGGCGACACCGGTGAGCGCTGAAAGGGTAGCAAATATTTCTTTTTTTTTTCCTCTTTTTAAAGGCCATTTGGTGGGAATCAGGTTCAAGGAGCAGACTGAAGTGTTTGCTTTGGCGCATTTACACTTTTGTTTCAATGCAGTGAATCAATTTCAAACACATGTTGCGGAAATTAGCTGGAGAGTTCATTGAAATTGAGAAGAGTAGTAGGTAATGTGTTTGCGTCGTTGCAAGTGGGCGACCATTCAATTAGGTTTGCCAGAGAACTTGTACAAATAGTCGAAGACTTTGATAAGCTATGTTAGAAAATGACAGCTAAAATGTGGTTGCAATTAGGATCATCTAATTGAGTGCAAGGAATTTGTTGACCTTGTTTTAAAAGTAAAGAAATAGGAAGTTGCGAATATTTTGAATGCCTCTATCAGCCTTATAATTCATATCGAATTTATCACAGACTAGCTGACCCGAGCTCGCCTTGCTTCACCCGCCTGTTACTTTTAAAACAACACGTATTTTCATCGAACTGCATGGAACAGTTTTTTATAAATATGTTCCTTCCCTTGGACGTTTTTGAAAGCAATATAAAGCAAAAACAAAGACAATAAAAACATAATTTGTCTACACAAAAAAGATTTACGCAAAGTTTGGTTATTTCCCTCTTACCCACCTCAAATGTCGACGAAAAGGAAGGAACACGAATGAAACAACTTGACACACGAGTCCCACCAGCCCATTTCCAAACTTTTATGGAACAGAACAATGAACAAAACCTGTCAAAATGTGTAGCTCAGCTCCTAGATGACACATAAAGCTGATTGATGGCTTAAAATAAGTATAGGAGTGTTGGCTTTCTGAAGCATTAATATTGAGAATTAATTGAGTAATGGCGAGCTAAAGA
The DNA here is from genome assembly GCA_936431705.1 of Cheilosia pagana. Classification (NCBI taxonomy): domain Eukaryota; kingdom Metazoa; phylum Arthropoda; class Insecta; order Diptera; family Syrphidae; genus Cheilosia; species Cheilosia pagana. The sequence goes on along the minus strand of OW386168.1, from coordinate 24,862,494 downwards.
CAGTTAAGTCAGAAAAAAATACATTTTGGTTAAAAACGCTCCCAAAAAATAAGCATAACAATAAAAAGAATAGCCTATGTCCTTCTCAGAATCTAAACTAACATTTCAAAAAAAGTTTCATGGAAATCTGTGCATTAGTTTTCACGCCAACCGCGAACATAGAAAACTACTTTTCTTTGGTTTCTCGCCCCGAGTGGAAGCGCAACGCGAAAAAAGTTTTGTACAATTTATTTGATTTTTGTCAGCCTTTAACGATAGGTCAATAAGAAACACTTTTTTCTGGGATTCCAGGCTTGATCCGAAAGCTTAGCATAGAACAAGACGGAGTTGAGAATGTTGGACTGGAATTCAAAAACCGCTTTCCAAAAAACAGAAAATAAATTTACTAAATTTTAGTCTTTGGCCTTTGGACTTTTGTTTATTAGTTTCGGACATTACGGTTGGTACCCAAATTATTATTAAAAAAATGTCTATTTAGATATACCTACACCGGAAAAAAGTCTCTTTAAAAGGTTGTGTTTGCATTTTCAGACTTTAAAGTGTCAAGTGTCAATTTTACTCGTGGCTTTCGATTTTGATTCGCAAAAAATTTTAACTTTCGTAGCAAATAGTAGGTATATTTGTTTTCGTCCTCGTTTTGTACTCTTTTTTGGATCCTTTTTGTCCAATATTTCCGGCAAGTGCCAACCTGAATCAGGCATTAAGTTTTCGGACAAAACGTGCCACTCCTGGTGCAACGCGCCAACCCACTATACGAGTACTCACTGAAATTCCACTAGGTGTGTTTTTTTTAGCTTCTACCACATCAAAGCAATGTTAAGTAGACAAATGCCCAATCTTATAACCTCAATCGTTGCATAAAGTGGGAGCTCAACTCATTCCTTGGCCAAAACGTCTGCCCTTTCGTTACCGTCAATATCACAATGCCCAGGTACCCAACACAGTCTGACACGGTTAAGTACGACCAGAACCTTTGACTGAACTCGCGAAGTATGTAGCTTTGCGAGAATATCGACTGTATAGATCACTTCATCTAGTCCAGTTTCTTTTATGAATCTGAGAACGAGTAGCGGGGGTATGGTCTGTATATGCTTGTCTGATATCTTTTACTTATGACCAGATGTTTGATCCTCTTGTGGGTCAGTGCCCCACAGTATTCTAGAATGTAATCTGGGGTCTCAGCGCTCTCATCACAGAATCTGCAGAAACCTTCCTCTGATAATCCTATTTTCCACAGGTGTTCCCTTAGTTTACAGTGTCCCGTTAGGAAACCTGTTAGGATTCTCAGGTTGTTTTTGTTTAGGCCAATGCATGCTTTAAATCTTTTCAGGTTATAGTTCCCTAAAAGTTTTTTAGCTTGCCTAAGGCCTTGGTGCTTAAGTTAACTTAAGATATGACTTGTGGTTTGTGATTCGTTGTGAATAAACAGATTTGGTAGATAACACTTGAGCATCATTGTAGTTCTCTCATAACGTCATATTTTTGTGACATCTGCCTGAACAGCCTTTGGACATATTTGTGGGTGCGAGAATTCCTATAAACCATCGATTTCAATAAAGCTGAAAGAAGAAATCCGATGCCTTCAAGCTGCACCTGTTACAAGGCTTGAGCAGTAATGTCAAATTGGTGACGTAGTTAAGTCAAAGGAATTGGGGGTGAGCCTTGAGAACTCATGCGCGGTTATGGAGCTAACTGAATAAGGCGGAGAGTGCTGCCGTTTGAGCTTGACTTACATATTATTTTTGTCTTCACCAAAAAAGATAAAATATACTTATTTGAAATTGGGATACAGTGACAACTGACAAGTGTCATTAGGAGGGAAAGATATTTGGGCAAATCAAAAATTTACATTTCTTGCGCTATTGTTGTCAGACAAAGATTGAACTCGGAAAATAAAGTTCAAATAATACCTACTTATAAATAAATGTAGATCGGCAAATAAGAATAACAAAAACAACCTTTTTTAATGCCTGACAAAGCAGGCGGGGTTTAAGCTAGTTATAAATATTTAATCTCCGCTATCTTTATTGCATTTGACCAGGATTCATCTGTTGCAACCAGGAACTTCATTGGCCACATGTGATATAAAGGGATGTTCTTTTGTCATAATATTAACTTAGCGTTTCATTACGAACTCAACTAAATTATTTACGTTGCTGATGTCAGCAATAGCTTCTCTACTAAATGTGCGAGTTTAGCCCACTGATAAAAAAAAAATAAATAAATAAATAAATATTTTGGCGCGACAGGTCTATGGGACCCAAGGCCTAGCTTCTCGCAACCATTCGCTTTGTGTGGGTTTTCAATTTTTGGGACGAATGGAAGGGATCTACAGTTTTACGCCGAGTCCAAACGGCTAATTGAGAAGCTCATTCATGACAGTTTTACTCTCGGATGTTTGTCAGACGTTCGCGAGAGGTGGCGCAGTGGAAAAAAACCTTAAGATGTAATTTGGCCCTCTCGGGATTCGAACCTGAGCCCCTCGCTTAGTAGCCCAACACACTACCACTAAGCCACTGCGCCGACTTAGCCCACTGATACACGTAAATAAATGATGATGTTGGCATAAGTTGGTGAACTTTTTTTGAACTTTTCCAACTTGTATATACCTATAAAAAAGGTGTTCCCTTGTTTAACTTTTAAGTTTGTGTTTGATGCTACGACTACGAGTATAATTTCAGCTGTCACATTGATTTAATATGTAGAAAAACGTAATTATTAGGTAGGCACAACATTAAGGATAATGGTTGGCCAACCCTACCAACAAGAAGTTTTTAAAAATAGAAGAAAAAAGTGAGTGGTTTGATGAGCTAAACTTCAAGTGTGGTAACTTGAAACACTTTTACGTAGTGGGTAAGCAAAGATACGGACGTCACAAAAACAAGCTGCCATTTGACAAACGGATAAGGAAATTTGCACTTTCAAAAGAAACAAATTCAGATCAAATTGCGTTCAACTATCTTTTAAGATAATTTACACTCAAAATAATTTCCTTTATACAGCACACTTTACTTGTCAGCGTATCCTTGGTTTTCCAGCTAAAACGGAGACTTTTGTTGGACTGATAAAACTCATAACAACCTTTGAATTGTACACCTTTCTGGTTAATGGAATTCGCCCGAAAACAAAAGCTTTGTGATATTGATGTCTTCATCCTCGCCTCTCTTTTTCTTTACAGATTATAACAGATAACATAATATCGCCAGATATAGTGCTACGGAGTGACACAAAGAAAACCAACTAAAGGACACTCCCAGCAAAACAAAGATCTACTGACTCCTTTCACAAAGAAATCTAATGGACTGACCTTTTGTATTATGGCATGGGACATCCACAATTACGAACTTATCGTAAGAAATAGATAACTCCGTGACCGAAACGACATCAATTCATTCACAATTATTACTACCCTTAAGCAGTAAAAAGTTGTTTACTGATAAAAAAAAAAGGACGCACCACCACAGCAAGAATAACAGCGGCAACCAACCAAACTTACTCGCATATAATCACCAAGACAATGTGCCTTACAGCAGCCACCACCTGGCCAGTATCTCACGCAACCATAGCAACATCTCGCTCCCGCCCTCCCACTCAAATTTCTTTGCTATCTTAATACATGCATAATTCCAATAATGATACTATTCAAAGCTTAGCGTGAGCATCCTTGAGGATATACGAATACGTATATAGTATATAAAAACCTACCTTTTTAGCTTACGTAGGTGTAGGTACTTCTCCTGTCGATATGGCGCTGGCTCTCGCTCTATTCTCGTTTAGATGATTTCGAAAATACCTGCAAGCAAAAGATTGAGATAAACCTTAGAATATAAACTTTCCATCATTAAATTTTGAGTGGGTTCAGTGTGTATTTTTAAAAGTAAAAGCCAATGTTGTTGCTCAGCAATGCTTTTAGCTTGTCGACATTTTAAAATGAAAAACATACCCTAAGGACAGTCTTTAGCAGAGTGCGCTTAACAACATTACATTAACCGAAATGAAAAACAGCAAATAAAATAATTAATTCAAGCGATATCGCCCCTAGTCGTATCTTGCGTGGAGGGCTGGTATTGTATTAAGATATACCGGGTATACATGTGGTAAAACAAAAGTTCAACAAAAAAACTTTGTTTAATAGCTCGTTTCAATTTTGTTTTATTTGCTCTGCGGGCTACTGCAAACTAAGAATTATTTACAGAGTTAAGATGAAAGGGTTTGACAGTCGATACCATACGAATTCGCAGTATCAAGTTTTATAAAACGCAATTTTTCGCAGATACATGACATATTGTTTAATTTGATTTCGGATTTGTTGAAAGGTTTCATTTTGAATTGAACTTTGTGCAGAAATAAATGGTGGTTACAGAGAGGCGTAGGTGTAAGCACGAACAGGAAACAGCAATATCAATACCACCCACTATAAAACGAGGCAAACAATATCGCAGCTTCTTCTAATTGGTAGTGGGTGTCTATGAAGAACCCTATTGTTGTTTTAGTTGCGAATCTACTTTGTTAAAGTTTATTTCAATGATTTGAACAATTTATTTAGATATATTTCAAACCTTAGAATATTCAAAGAGATAGGACTTTGTAACGTCTCAAATCAGTTCAAAAAATAGCAATGCAGTCGATATTAATGACATTATGGCGAGAGCTTTGCAAAGTGTCAGAGTAGCCAGTTTGAAAGTGTTAAAACAAAGGCGGCAAAAATCGGAATGACTGTTAATGGGAGCAATGCGAAATACACGTCGTCATCAAAGGGACCCCCAACGTTGGCGAATCGATTCTTACAGGCATAGAAATTGGAAGTCGTTAAAGACCTTATTCTACTGTAGTTTTGAAAAACCAGGTAGGGTCTGTTAAAAATCCCTGCTCAATTTGAAGCTTGGAAACTTCAAAAATTCACATTTCAGGAAACTGCACATTGAAGACGAAAATGACATGCAGCCTGGGGGGCCAACTATAAAATTCGATTTTACTTTCGATTCTATTTGAAAATAGTTCCGATTCCACTTTCAGAGAGAACTGTTCTATTTGAAAGTATAATAAGTGATAACTGACAAGGAAAACAATTTTTCATTTGTGGAAGAATAAATTCAGATCTAAAGCTAATTTTTAAAATCATCCTTCAGATGAGTGGCAAAGATCGCTTCAGTCAGTTTAGACAGCAGACATATGGCAAACTTATATAAGCGAACCAAGTGGCACCGCGCAGTGGCAGGTCAGCAAAGAAGTCGACAAAGTTGGCGTTCACCTACATCCGTGGATATGCGAACATATATATATGTACTAAGCTCTCAAAGTTGTTAGTTAGTTAGAGAGTCTCTCTAATTATGACTCGTTAGAGAGACGAAAAGAGACCCGACAACGGTAATATGATTCGAATATCTTTCGAAAATATTCGTATTTGCGACACGAAAAAGGGTGAGCAAGTCGGACACACAGGAAATTTGTATAAATCATTTCATCGAAGATCGCTTCTAAAAGTCGGTCGCCTTAGCTTATGCAATAAACGTTTTCAATAACTCGAAGAAAACGCGATACACGAGTGCGGCTGATTTTTGTTGAATCTATACTTAATTCTGGAGTATTTGCAATCGTGTGCAAAGTTTGAAGCCCGTAATTTATGGTTGGTTCATACATAATTCGATAGCTTTACAGAATCGATATACAGTTCATTGGCCAGTGGCTTAGGCCATGTTCATGGGGGATCATTATTGGAAATGCGTGTCGCCCTGTTTCCTATTTTACTTTTGTGCGACATTTCAAGTTATTAATACCTACAGGATCATTAATAAGTTGGTAGCGCTGGCATTTGACACCCGTCAGCTGTTATTTGAAGGGTCATAATATAAATGTTGTCCATTTATGATAATGGACCGCTTAACAATCAAAAAACGCGTAAAAATTATTAAAACTTACTACAAAAGTGCGGTGATTGAAACGTAGACACTTTTATCGATTTAACGGGGATTGAAGATCATAACTTGGACGATACATGTGGTTCCAAAAAGAATTCGCAACAAACCACACAGTACAGCTAATAATGGCTTTATTGCGTGAAATTTCACGCGTAATTTCACATTTGTTATGCGATTTGACACTGTTAGATTTTTTTCTGTGGAGCCACGCAAAAGACCCTGTTAACGCGCATACTTCCCGATCTCTAGGCGCATTAAAAACCAACATTACTCTAGTTATGGCCGAGATACCGCCGGAAATGTGCGAAAAAGTGAAAAAGTGAAAAAGGAAAAAAGTCTCTTTAAAAGGTTGTGTTTGCATTTTCAGACTTTAAAGTGTCAAGTGTCAATTTTACTCGTGGCTTTCGATTTTGATTCGCAAAAAATTTTAACTTTCGTAGCAAATAGTAGGTATATTTGTTTTCGTCCTCGTTTTGTACTCTTTTTTGGATCCTTTTTGTCCAATATTTCCGGCAAGTGCCAACCTGAATCAGGCATTAAGTTTTCGGACAAAACGTGCCACTCCTGGTGCAACGCGCCAACCCACTATACGAGTACTCACTGAAATTCCACTAGGTGTGTTTTTTTTAGCTTCTACCACATCAAAGCAATGTTAAGTAGACAAATGCCCAATCTTATAACCTCAATCGTTGCATAAAGTGGGAGCTCAACTCATTCCTTGGCCAAAACGTCTGCCCTTTCGTTACCGTCAATATCACAATGCCCAGGTACCCAACACAGTCTGACACGGTTAAGTACGACCAGAACCTTTGACTGAACTCGCGAAGTATGTAGCTTTGCGAGAATATCGACTGTATAGATCACTTCATCTAGTCCAGTTTCTTTTATGAATCTGAGAACGAGTAGCGGGGGTATGGTCTGTATATGCTTGTCTGATATCTTTTACTTATGACCAGATGTTTGATCCTCTTGTGGGTCAGTGCCCCACAGTATTCTAGAATGTAATCTGGGGTCTCAGCGCTCTCATCACAGAATCTGCAGAAACCTTCCTCTGATAATCCTATTTTCCACAGGTGTTCCCTTAGTTTACAGTGTCCCGTTAGGAAACCTGTTAGGATTCTCAGGTTGTTTTTGTTTAGGCCAATGCATGCTTTAAATCTTTTCAGGTTATAGTTCCCTAAAAGTTTTTTAGCTTGCCTAAGGCCTTGGTGCTTAAGTTAACTTAAGATATGACTTGTGGTTTGTGATTCGTTGTGAATAAACAGATTTGGTAGATAACACTTGAGCATCATTGTAGTTCTCTCATAACGTCATATTTTTGTGACATCTGCCTGAACAGCCTTTGGACATATTTGTGGGTGCGAGAATTCCTATAAACCATCGATTTCAATAAAGCTGAAAGAAGAAATCCGATGCCTTCAAGCTGCACCTGTTACAAGGCTTGAGCAGTAATGTCAAATTGGTGACGTAGTTAAGTCAAAGGAATTGGGGGTGAGCCTTGAGAACTCATGCGCGGTTATGGAGCTAACTGAATAAGGCGGAGAGTGCTGCCGTTTGAGCTTGACTTACATATTATTTTTGTCTTCACCAAAAAAGATAAAATATACTTATTTGAAATTGGGATACAGTGACAACTGACAAGTGTCATTAGGAGGGAAAGATATTTGGGCAAATCAAAAATTTACATTTCTTGCGCTATTGTTGTCAGACAAAGATTGAACTCGGAAAATAAAGTTCAAATAATACCTACTTATAAATAAATGTAGATCGGCAAATAAGAATAACAAAAACAACCTTTTTTAATGCCTGACAAAGCAGGCGGGGTTTAAGCTAGTTATAAATATTTAATCTCCGCTATCTTTATTGCATTTGACCAGGATTCATCTGTTGCAACCAGGAACTTCATTGGCCACATGTGATATAAAGGGATGTTCTTTTGTCATAATATTAACTTAGCGTTTCATTACGAACTCAACTAAATTATTTACGTTGCTGATGTCAGCAATAGCTTCTCTACTAAATGTGCGAGTTTAGCCCACTGATAAAAAAAAAATAAATAAATAAATAAATATTTTGGCGCGACAGGTCTATGGGACCCAAGGCCTAGCTTCTCGCAACCATTCGCTTTGTGTGGGTTTTCAATTTTTGGGACGAATGGAAGGGATCTACAGTTTTACGCCGAGTCCAAACGGCTAATTGAGAAGCTCATTCATGACAGTTTTACTCTCGGATGTTTGTCAGACGTTCGCGAGAGGTGGCGCAGTGGAAAAAAACCTTAAGATGTAATTTGGCCCTCTCGGGATTCGAACCTGAGCCCCTCGCTTAGTAGCCCAACACACTACCACTAAGCCACTGCGCCGACTTAGCCCACTGATACACGTAAATAAATGATGATGTTGGCATAAGTTGGTGAACTTTTTTTGAACTTTTCCAACTTGTATATACCTATAAAAAAGGTGTTCCCTTGTTTAACTTTTAAGTTTGTGTTTGATGCTACGACTACGAGTATAATTTCAGCTGTCACATTGATTTAATATGTAGAAAAACGTAATTATTAGGTAGGCACAACATTAAGGATAATGGTTGGCCAACCCTACCAACAAGAAGTTTTTAAAAATAGAAGAAAAAAGTGAGTGGTTTGATGAGCTAAACTTCAAGTGTGGTAACTTGAAACACTTTTACGTAGTGGGTAAGCAAAGATACGGACGTCACAAAAACAAGCTGCCATTTGACAAACGGATAAGGAAATTTGCACTTTCAAAAGAAACAAATTCAGATCAAATTGCGTTCAACTATCTTTTAAGATAATTTACACTCAAAATAATTTCCTTTATACAGCACACTTTACTTGTCAGCGTATCCTTGGTTTTCCAGCTAAAACGGAGACTTTTGTTGGACTGATAAAACTCATAACAACCTTTGAATTGTACACCTTTCTGGTTAATGGAATTCGCCCGAAAACAAAAGCTTTGTGATATTGATGTCTTCATCCTCGCCTCTCTTTTTCTTTACAGATTATAACAGATAACATAATATCGCCAGATATAGTGCTACGGAGTGACACAAAGAAAACCAACTAAAGGACACTCCCAGCAAAACAAAGATCTACTGACTCCTTTCACAAAGAAATCTAATGGACTGACCTTTTGTATTATGGCATGGGACATCCACAATTACGAACTTATCGTAAGAAATAGATAACTCCGTGACCGAAACGACATCAATTCATTCACAATTATTACTACCCTTAAGCAGTAAAAAGTTGTTTACTGATAAAAAAAAAAGGACGCACCACCACAGCAAGAATAACAGCGGCAACCAACCAAACTTACTCGCATATAATCACCAAGACAATGTGCCTTACAGCAGCCACCACCTGGCCAGTATCTCACGCAACCATAGCAACATCTCGCTCCCGCCCTCCCACTCAAATTTCTTTGCTATCTTAATACATGCATAATTCCAATAATGATACTATTCAAAGCTTAGCGTGAGCATCCTTGAGGATATACGAATACGTATATAGTATATAAAAACCTACCTTTTTAGCTTACGTAGGTGTAGGTACTTCTCCTGTCGATATGGCGCTGGCTCTCGCTCTATTCTCGTTTAGATGATTTCGAAAATACCTGCAAGCAAAAGATTGAGATAAACCTTAGAATATAAACTTTCCATCATTAAATTTTGAGTGGGTTCAGTGTGTATTTTTAAAAGTAAAAGCCAATGTTGTTGCTCAGCAATGCTTTTAGCTTGTCGACATTTTAAAATGAAAAACATACCCTAAGGACAGTCTTTAGCAGAGTGCGCTTAACAACATTACATTAACCGAAATGAAAAACAGCAAATAAAATAATTAATTCAAGCGATATCGCCCCTAGTCGTATCTTGCGTGGAGGGCTGGTATTGTATTAAGATATACCGGGTATACATGTGGTAAAACAAAAGTTCAACAAAAAAACTTTGTTTAATAGCTCGTTTCAATTTTGTTTTATTTGCTCTGCGGGCTACTGCAAACTAAGAATTATTTACAGAGTTAAGATGAAAGGGTTTGACAGTCGATACCATACGAATTCGCAGTATCAAGTTTTATAAAACGCAATTTTTCGCAGATACATGACATATTGTTTAATTTGATTTCGGATTTGTTGAAAGGTTTCATTTTGAATTGAACTTTGTGCAGAAATAAATGGTGGTTACAGAGAGGCGTAGGTGTAAGCACGAACAGGAAACAGCAATATCAATACCACCCACTATAAAACGAGGCAAACAATATCGCAGCTTCTTCTAATTGGTAGTGGGTGTCTATGAAGAACCCTATTGTTGTTTTAGTTGCGAATCTACTTTGTTAAAGTTTATTTCAATGATTTGAACAATTTATTTAGATATATTTCAAACCTTAGAATATTCAAAGAGATAGGACTTTGTAACGTCTCAAATCAGTTCAAAAAATAGCAATGCAGTCGATATTAATGACATTATGGCGAGAGCTTTGCAAAGTGTCAGAGTAGCCAGTTTGAAAGTGTTAAAACAAAGGCGGCAAAAATCGGAATGACTGTTAATGGGAGCAATGCGAAATACACGTCGTCATCAAAGGGACCCCCAACGTTGGCGAATCGATTCTTACAGGCATAGAAATTGGAAGTCGTTAAAGACCTTATTCTACTGTAGTTTTGAAAAACCAGGTAGGGTCTGTTAAAAATCCCTGCTCAATTTGAAGCTTGGAAACTTCAAAAATTCACATTTCAGGAAACTGCACATTGAAGACGAAAATGACATGCAGCCTGGGGGGCCAACTATAAAATTCGATTTTACTTTCGATTCTATTTGAAAATAGTTCCGATTCCACTTTCAGAGAGAACTGTTCTATTTGAAAGTATAATAAGTGATAACTGACAAGGAAAACAATTTTTCATTTGTGGAAGAATAAATTCAGATCTAAAGCTAATTTTTAAAATCATCCTTCAGATGAGTGGCAAAGATCGCTTCAGTCAGTTTAGACAGCAGACATATGGCAAACTTATATAAGCGAACCAAGTGGCACCGCGCAGTGGCAGGTCAGCAAAGAAGTCGACAAAGTTGGCGTTCACCTACATCCGTGGATATGCGAACATATATATATGTACTAAGCTCTCAAAGTTGTTAGTTAGTTAGAGAGTCTCTCTAATTATGACTCGTTAGAGAGACGAAAAGAGACCCGACAACGGTAATATGATTCGAATATCTTTCGAAAATATTCGTATTTGCGACACGAAAAAGGGTGAGCAAGTCGGACACACAGGAAATTTGTATAAATCATTTCATCGAAGATCGCTTCTAAAAGTCGGTCGCCTTAGCTTATGCAATAAACGTTTTCAATAACTCGAAGAAAACGCGATACACGAGTGCGGCTGATTTTTGTTGAATCTATACTTAATTCTGGAGTATTTGCAATCGTGTGCAAAGTTTGAAGCCCGTAATTTATGGTTGGTTCATACATAATTCGATAGCTTTACAGAATCGATATACAGTTCATTGGCCAGTGGCTTAGGCCATGTTCATGGGGGATCATTATTGGAAATGCGTGTCGCCCTGTTTCCTATTTTACTTTTGTGCGACATTTCAAGTTATTAATACCTACAGGATCATTAATAAGTTGGTAGCGCTGGCATTTGACACCCGTCAGCTGTTATTTGAAGGGTCATAATATAAATGTTGTCCATTTATGATAATGGACCGCTTAACAATCAAAAAACGCGTAAAAATTATTAAAACTTACTACAAAAGTGCGGTGATTGAAACGTAGACACTTTTATCGATTTAACGGGGATTGAAGATCATAACTTGGACGATACATGTGGTTCCAAAAAGAATTCGCAACAAACCACACAGTACAGCTAATAATGGCTTTATTGCGTGAAATTTCACGCGTAATTTCACATTTGTTATGCGATTTGACACTGTTAGATTTTTTTCTGTGGAGCCACGCAAAAGACCCTGTTAACGCGCATACTTCCCGATCTCTAGGCGCATTAAAAACCAACATTACTCTAGTTATGGCCGAGATACCGCCGGAAATGTGCGAAAAAGTGGTTAAAAATTACCTCAAAAGAACTGCATGCAGCTGCAAATCTTCCCGAGGCGGCCATTTAAATGATATTGTTTTTCACACTTAATGGCAAGGTCCAAACTTTATAATGAAATACAATTTCCATCAAAAATTTATCACTGTGCGTGTTTTATTAAGGCTTTACTTTCAAAACCGAAAACTGAATGACGCTTTATTATGTATTTTATGTCTATACAGTTTCATTATTTTTCTGGGCCGCGTTTCAATTTGATGAATCCTTGAGGTCATGTGTTGAACTCCCTGTCGAAAACTATAAGTAGCTACTTGGTGCAAAACCTTCACATAGCCAGTTCTTCAGTTCAGTAGTCTTTTTGGAACTCGCAAGTTCAAAGTCTCGCATACCATAGGGCAAAGTGACAGATTAATGTTTAAACGGGTCAAGGATTAGGGTTAAGTTTACGCTTTGACGCTTGTTGTCGGGTTTTGCCAAATGGACAGGCTCAGTGTCAACCGACACAATCATATACGTACTAAAATACCTATTGTCCTTTTATTTTCATATGGAACTCTAAGATAAAACAATTTATAGAATCAAAGCCCCAAAAGTCGTATCTTATTATCCTTCGTTGTTTGAATACATCTCCATAAGTTTCAAGTACGTGTATTTTGTCAATGTGTGCAATCATATACAATGGTGGACAAAAGTATTTTGACAACGCATTGCAAAATTCAAAACCGCTTATTTCTGCAAACTGAAAGAAGTAACGGTACCCATTCAATTTTTAGGAGATAGACAATATTAAAAGCTTTAAGATAGCAAAAGATTAGACTGATAACGTAACACCTTTCTTTTCTATGAATATTTGCGTTGCAGATTATGATTCTTTGGCTGGACAAAAGTATTTTGACATTGCTTTTCACTTTACTTTTCCATAATTCGCTTGCGTTACAAAACACGTGCCCTAATGTTTAAAGTTATTTGTCTTGTCTTTATTAATAATAATTACTGCTTGATTGAATTTTTTATTAAATTATGGTAAAAACACGTGAAATAAGTGAACTTATTAGAAATGAAATGGTCACTAAGTATAATGCAGTTATTTTTGCAGAATACCTTTGCAAATTATACAACGTACTTAAACAAACAATTTATTACCAAATAAACAAAAAAAGAAACAAGGAACAAGTATTATGGACAGATGAAAGCTATTTTGATTATCATGGATTGAAGAAAAAGATTTATTGCAGGTTGCCAAAGAATGCTCGCAAAAAAATGAGGCCTGTGTGCCAACGGGTACCACATGGTGGAGGATCGGAAATGTTCTGGGGTTGCGTGTGCTTTAATGGCTTGGGCGATTTGACACCAATTGATGGTACAATGAGCAAGGACAAATATTTACGTATCCTGAATGACCACGCATTCATATCCGGTGACCAGCTCATTGGACAATCATTTATACTGCGGCAGGACAACGCTCCATGCCAGAAGGCCCATATGATAATATACTTTTAGAGGAATGTCGAAGTCGGTACATTAGATTGGCCACGTCAAAGCCCCGATCTCAATATAATAGAGAATCTGTGAGCTTATATTAGAAGAAAACGAAGCTCAGACTTATCAAGGACGCGTGAGGAGATGATTGCTAAAGTTCAAGGACTGTGGCAGGATTTTTCAGTGGAAACATTAAAAAATTTGGTAAAATCAATTCCTGTACGCTTATAAAAGGTCATTAATGACAAAGGAGATTTAATTTTTATTAATATGTTTGTTATTATCATCAATATTAACTTTTTCGCTCATTTTTTTAAAAAACATTGAATTGTCAAAATACTTTTGTCCAGCCAAAGAATCATAATCTGCCACGCAAATATTCATAGAAAATAAAGGTGTTACGTTATCAGTCTAATCTTTTGCTATCTTAAAGCTTTTAATATTGTCTATCTCCTAAAAATTGAATGGGTACCGTTACTTCTTTCAGTTTGCAGAAACAAGCGGTTTTAGATTTTGCAATGCGTTGTCAAAATACTTTTGTCCACCACTGTAGATGCACAATAGGATAATACACGATGTTAAGTTCCTCGACCATCAGGGGTACAGTCTGCGACTTCCAAGGTGGGTGATTTAAAATAACAACGTCCACAGGTCATACGACAAAATCTCAAGGTACTATGCCCACCCAGTTAGTCCTATATTTATTATTCTGTAAAAATATTCCGTCTAATTAGCCCACCAAATCACATCATTATGTCCCAATCGTTGAATTAAATTACCATCCAATATTTCATTTGACAAATAATTGCATATAATTTATTTTGAGTTGTCATTAACCAGAAATTAATTCAAGTATAGTTTGCCAAGGAAAACATTTCCAGCAACCGTATGCTCTCAAGCCGAATTGTTTTCAAAGTCCAAAAAAGAATCAATTTACGTACCCTTGTTCCTGTGACCCGAAATTGATGACATAAATGATTGAAAAGAAGACAGCAGTGGTGGCGATGATGAAGAAGATTATGGATAAGGTACTCGTACATATATATATATTCTTTTCACCCTCCTATTCTAAACAGCACGCAGCAGCAGCAAAATTTTGCTAGTCCATCATACAGGATGTCAACAAGGGCGGGTCATGATATTTTTGATTAATGACTTTCCGCCAACGGTTTGACATTTTCTTTTCGTTGTTGTTGTGTACTGCTCTCAAGTGAAAGTTTGAAAAGTGTTGGAGAAACCGCCCCTCCGCAGGCCATTCTCTCGCCATCATGCGACAAGGGGGTGTTCGTTCGCAGAAGAAATTACTTTAATGAATTTTCATATACCCTCTTATAGCCAGGACGAATTTCCTTTTTGCGACAACCGAAACTAATGGAAATGTTCATGGTAACATTGTTGCGTAAAACGGCACACGCGTATTAAGCGATATAAGAGGGACAGCATAATCCCAATTGAAATCCAAGTTCCTGCGTAAGTGGAATTTCGCAAATGAAAATGTGAACGAAGGATTAATTAGGATTATTGTAGTGAAAAATTATTTTCGTTACGCAGTAGCTCTATGGGGAGTGGAGTTCTGTGCATTTGTAATTGGCTATATATGTATATTATACGCTTTTACATGTTGTACAATGCTCGGAAAGTATTCTGTTTGTCGTTCATAAGGATGTATGGGATTTATTTTTGTTAATAGCCATGCAGGGCCGCCTCAAGCGCCTCAAGTCGCGCACTTCTGCACCGATTGTTGCAATTAATTTTTATTTATTTTCTTTGTTTGCGCGGCAAACTCTTTAATCTTTATGACAAACACCTGAGGTGGGTGGTTTCCCCGCGGTCGAACTAATGCGATAGACACACGCGAATGTGTAATATATTTTCGCCGTTCCAGTGCGTAGGCAGTGGATAAGGTTAGTTTGCTCAGAGGAGTTTTGGTAATTTGTTTCGAGAATTATAGAACGCCTTAATTTAGTTTTTGTTTTATGCAAATATAGCAATTAGAAAGAGTGGACTGGAACATTTTGCGAAAATAGTACTCTTTCGAAAAAACGAACTCTATAATATTGTCAAAGCTCTTCGTTGTTCTTATAGAAGGTACCTACCTACACCCAAAAATACTCAAGAAACTGAAGATTTATTATGGTATACCTATACCTACCACAGTGAAAAATTAAAAATCGGAAAGAGCAGTTAAACATTTAAGTATAAAGTTTTGTGGATAACAATAACTTTTTTGACTTACTTTCGACAAAGTGCCGGTACGTCACAAACTGAAAGTACACAGAAAAGGTTCGCGCTGTTTTTGCTACGCTTTGTATTCCGAAATAACTTGAGATAGGACCAGTTTAGATCGTCTTACCAATAATCAAGTTTAGTCTGTCAACTTGCGCAAAGACTCAACACACTCCAATATCCCCGTACCAATAAACATATAGTTGCCGGAATATTGTTTACTATAAGTTCAGAAGCCATGTTTATCTCGGGTATTAGCTTAATAAATCCTCCCTGATCTTCATTTGGATGAAGAGTGTTGCCATACCTTACAAAATGAGAGTATTGAAATTCTTAAATTTTCCTAATTTTATTGTTCGGAATGCTTTTATTACTGTTGTTATTTATTTATTTATTTGTTGATCAATTCATTTATTTATTTATTTACTAATTTATTTATTTGATTGTCTGTTTATTTATAGATTCATAAATTTGTTACTTATTTATTTATTTATTTAATTGTCTATTTATTTATTTGTTTATTTATCTATTTGTACCTGATTTTCTTTCTCTTTTGCTTAAATTTAAGGTTTTTAATATTTTCCTTCAGAACTTACATTTCTTGTCCAATAAAATTCCTAAATTAAAACAATGTTTTAGAAGAAAAATCATATCATATCTCTGAATTGTAAAATGTGTGGTAACAAAACCTACTGTAAATTTATATACGAAATAGAACTATATATATATCTAATGCAAACAGCGCAAATTGTTTTTAATTTAGGCAAACAGAAATTTGTACAAATGTATACATGACATAAAACAATATCTCTGTGAAAGTTGCAAACGTGGGCTTTTGTCCAAAGTCGACAAATTGTATATAGGCTGTCCAAAAGATGTTAAAGTTGAAACTACCCACACGCGCAGTACCATTTCCCTAAAGAGGATATCTTTACGCTTCTTTCAACACATTTTTGACTATAGTAAAATAGTTAATGCTTTTATGTACTTGATCTTGTTCAACCGCCAGTTATTGCTTTTTTATTGGTTCTTTTTCCAGTAGTTTAAAGGAGCAAGTATTTAGGGTTGCAAACAATGAATGAATGCTTATTAAAAAAAATGCATTAGTTTTTGATACACATTTCCAAGACTTTCTTGACAGTCTTTGGAAAAGGCTTGTTCTATCTGGAGAGTGAGAATCTTTAATGAAGACATTTTTGGTGTAAAAAGGGTGACTTTGCGAAATAGATTGTAGATTGTAGATGCAAGAATTGTCAGTATTCCCAAAATACACTCGAAACAACAAATTGGTGAACTTTTGAAGGAATAATAGGTAGTAGGGGAGAAAATATGCCAGCTCTCCTTTCTGCAATGATTTAAAATTTGGCCGGTTTTTTAGTTTCACGAATTGATTTGTGTTTAAGTCATAAAATATATATACAATTTTTAACAAATTACATTGTATATATTTTCACACCTCTCATTACTTTTCCAAGCACTTTCGTTTCGTTGCTTGGCAAATAGACCAACAGTTTTTTTTTCAGTAAATTCACACTCATTCAGAGATAGAAGCGATTAGTTTCTAAAGCGCTTATGCCTCATGGCCTGATCCGTCAGAACCAAAAATGAATCTGAAACGATATTACATCTATTTTCAAAAATATTTACTTGCTAACGATTTAATTGTGAATTTTAGACCACCAATAAATTTTTTTTTGCATCATCAGCCCACGAATGATTCAAAATATTTTACAGAATGTGGAATCCCCTTTAAAAAAATGTGTTTAGTTTGGTATTGGTGACAGGTCCACCCCGTAAGTAAGGTAAGTAAGTCGATATCTAAGTATTAGAAAACAAAGGGAGGCTATAACAACTATAAACTATAAATAGTACCAAAGTTGTTTCTGATCCAACGATAGAGCATTACTGATTTGCATATAAAATTTGACAAATCTGCTGATATTTTGTGCATTTCCTTATTTGTGTTTTGCTTAATTAATAAGAGTTAAAAGCCTTTGGAAGATATCTGTTGGACGAATCTTATTTCTTATTGTAATTTATGTATTATTTTTTTAAACAAAATGTCGTAAGTAACCTTGTTTTCCACGAAAAATAAATTGGATATTTGAATTAAAAGATTCCAAAAAGTTGTCTTTATTGATACCTATATAATGCTGAGCCTTTTTACCAAATCTAACGGCGAACTAATTGTCGACATTAGTCAAATGTTTGTGATGGGATGGCTCTCATTTTAACTTGCTTAATTCAACCCAAAGGGCCTTTAGAAATCTTGAATTTCATCGCACTGTTTTTGGGGAATAATATTTCAACTGTTTTTTTACTGCGTAAAAATACTTAAAGTTGTTAATAAGTACAATCGCTGTTATGAAGACTACATGGTAAGAAATCTATTGACCCAAATAATTCTACAGCAGGCATAACTGCCCTGAAAATTCCTCCTGTAACTACTATTTCGATTTCTTATAAATTTTATAATCTTTCGCAATAATTTATTTTCCCGCTGCGCGCCGTCAAGTCAGTTAAGTACAACAAGCTGCGTACACCTGCTCGGATGGCAGATACAGTATGATTGCTAGTCGCGAAGTCCACCTTTCGACGCGACGACAGCGCGATTGTGGTAGGTATTTTCTTGCGTTGCTTGGATGTTTGTACCAGTCATGATTACCAGCGATTAAAGACTAAGAAAGCAACAGCTGTAGTTAAAATGACCAGAATGTTGGAATTTAACGTTTTGCTGTCTTAAGCAATAGTTGTTGTTTATAAATTATTATCCCTGGACAATTTTCAACTGAAAGATATTTTTTTTTTAAACACAGCTAAAGAGAAAATGGACTTAATTAAGTGGCCGTTTTTCTTCATCTAAATAACTATCGCTAAATACCTTAAAAAAATAGTGGAAAATGAAAGTTGAGTATGTTCGATTTTGTTTTTATGCCAATGGACTTTACTTGGCACTTCTGAGGTTCGCACTTTTGTTATATATATCCCAACCGGGAGGATATACTTCATGTTGATACCTTTGTGGTATGGAAAATGGGTAGGTGGCATGTACTTTAATTTTGATTCGAAAAAGCTGACTCCGAATAGATTTGCATTGCTTTGAGGAAGTAGTCGTTCAATGTAACAAATCCACAAGTCATCCTTTTTATGCTTCCACAATTTTTCATTATCGTTCTACACCATTGTACATATGCATGAGCAATATGACGTAAAAACAAATTCGACCGCGCCAAGCACCAGTCACGTTCTTCTTTGAAATTGCATTAGAAAAAAATGTTCTGAATTACTTTACATACATAATGAATGCTCTGCATCATAACATTGTTTGTTAGATGGAGACCCTCGCACCTGATATCAAAAAATGACAACTCGTACATTCGGTCATCATCTGGCTGGTACTCCCTTCAAATATTTAAACTTCTTGTTACCCATGACAGCATACTGTGTACAATGTACGTTTACAGTTTCATCCCTTGCATTAAACAGCAGCAAACAAAAAAGTTATGATGATACCAGACCATAGAATCCTTGTGCACACAATCGCGCACGCAAGGATATGTGAATAGTGAATCTATGAATTCTTTAGAATTTTGTTTCTTCTCTTTTTTTTTAAGAAACATTTAACCTTGTTTTTCTCCCTTTGCTCATCTTTCCTTGCTTAGCATATTGTTACTACGTACTGTACATAGGTACGGCGTACGTATATGTACATGATGTGAATATTGAACATAACTAACTAACCAGTACATCACGAATTCTATCCACATTTCGAAACACGATTTCTTTTAATATGTTCCACACCTCATTGTTTGTTGGGCATTGGACCGCACCCACTGTAATGTGTATCAACAAACGGGCCGGGTATACCATTATTTGTTTAACTTGTTCAAGTTTCCGCTTCCTCTATTTAGCTGACAGTTGGAACCTGATGTAAATTATATTTTATTACAATGTTACACCTAATGTATGTCAAAATATATTTTTGTTTAATTTTTTTGGTAAAGAGAACACTATAAAACGTGTCTTCAAAGTATAAACGGTTGGATAGCATCAAACTTGTTTCAGGGAACCTGTTCACGTAACGTGTAATTAATCAATTAATTCAGAAATTTAACGCCGGAAAAAGTATCAATAGTGAAATAAATTAGACAAAAGAAATTAGAAGTCATGTCCTAAATGCTGAAAAAAGTATGAGATTGATGTAATCTGTGAACGTGTTAGGATTTTTTTTCTTTGGACAGCCTATGAGTGGCATTTTGCTGTGTGTATAGGTTCTGTGGATATTATGTAGATTGTCTGATAGATTAAAATGAAAATTGGTTAGCCCGCATATAAGAAGGGGACCAAGATAATTTTTCAAGATGAATTTATAGCCAAGCGTATTAATACGGCAACAGTACACTACACGCTGCAGTCATAGTCAGAAACAGCTGTTTTATAATCAGGGATAAATGCTTTCTTTTGAAATTTAAATTTTCAAATAATTACAGTTGGTTCAATCGGATTTTAAATGAGTCCCTTACCTTAGCAAAGACGCTAAAATGTCGAAATGGTGGAATTTTGTGCGAGTCACATTTGAAATTTATAACCAAAATCACGAAAGAACCTTTTTTGTAATTTTTTCTTAAAACTCTGATAAGAGATTGGGTTAAGTCGACTCTTTTGAAGCGCTTTTGACCGAAATCACTATCTTTAACTTTGCATTACTCAAATAATTTTTAACAATACAAAAAATCCACCCATACATGGTCTATAGGAAAGCCCAAAAAAGAGTTGTTGCCGCTAATCTCGAGAACCAATGAACGATTTTCAATGCGGTTTTCACTATTATGATCTGATTTTTTCAGAGAAGGTTTACGTGTATTTAGAATTGATCTATCATTTAAGAAATTTGAGCATTAATGTTTAGTCCATTACAACGTAAATGCATCCAACTCTGCAACGACTTATCGGATTAAAGACCAACAAAAAGTTATATAAATATTATACTTCATCCCTGATTGATCGTTTTTCAGCTTTCGAATGGTGGGCGCACAACGAAAGCAAACACTGTGTGTCGATTAGGGTTCTTCGTTGGAGCGGAACTTAAGAGAATTATACGCGATGTATATGAATGTAATCAACAAGAACAACAACAGCAGGATCCAGAATGTATATCCTCTAAGCATAAACTACGTTCGCAATACCTGATTTCATGCAGCGATGGAAGTAAAAAATATGTTGAGTCTCTTCTTAAAGTATTTGAACTAAAAAAAGAAAAAAAAAAGTCTCTCAACTAGGTCAAATTGCAACTCAATTAAAATTAAGAAATTATGGGGGAAAATGCAGTAGTTAATTGCACTCTGTTAAATGTCTGTTGCACAATTGGTTATTTAATACCTAATATTCTTCTAATAACTGACTTAAACAATATTTCCGAATATATAAATTAATTAAAACAATTAACGCGGTAATAGGTGTATTTATAGTAAAGGGTTTTCCAATTAAAGGTGTTATTTTGATATTGAAAGAAAAATGCCATTTTTTAAGATAAAAGATCGGATATTTATTTCATAATAAAGAGGAAGGTATGCCGTTAATAATGAAAAACAACATCAGCCAAATGGCCACCACGACCACGCTTATAGGACCATATCCTTTTCATGAAATTTTTCATACCAAAATCGCAAAGTGGCTGTCCTCGATAGACTCACGAATTCCATCTTTGAGGTCTTGAATGGACGCTGGGCTGTTGGCGTATACCTTATCTTTCACGTGGCCCCAAAGGAAGAAGTCGCAAGGTAAATCACAAGATCTCGGTGGCCAATTGTGATCACCTCTTCGAGAGATAACACGCTCCGGAAACTTTTCCCGTAAAAGATCAATGGTTTCGTTGCTTGTGTGGCACGTAGCGCCGTCTTGTTGAAAGTAAACGCTGTCCAGATCAATACCATCCAACTCCGGCCATAAAAAATCATTAATCACGTTTGTGGAATGTCCAATTCCAAAGAACGACGAGGAATGGACAAACCTGGGTTTTCTTCAACACTTTGGGCTACAGCAGCAATATTCTCAGTTGTTCTTGAGCGACGTACATTGGTTTTATTCTTCACATCACTAACTTATCCCAACAGCTCGAATTTTTCCACCAATTTCTGTATTGCGTTCCGACAAGGTGCTTCACGACGACCCAAAAATGCTTAAGTTTTGCGAACTGTGACTGCAAAATTTTCACCATTCTTTCAGTGGATTTTTATAATTTCAATGCGTTGTTGAAGCGTGTATCGTTCCATTTTTAGTAATGGTGTAGTTTCTACTTGTCAAATGTTAAAAAATAACAGCTTCAAAAGTGACAGCTACCGAAACAGCGGGCTATTCAAAATAACACCTCTTATTGGAAAACCCTTTATTAAGGCTAATGTGGAGACAAGAACAAATGCAAACTTTTGGACTGTGAAAACCAACCGTTTTACAATATCTATCAGTGACTACCAATTACAGTTGAGAAATACTTTTTCGACTCTTGGAACTCGGTAATGTAAACATCCGCAGACTCCAGATTCACTTAAAGATCCTATTTGTTCAAGGGGTAGCTTTAAGATCATTGGATCAATGGATCTACTCTGACATAAGTGTGAATTCACCTTACCTTTAAATATAAGTTCCCCCTTGATCTATACAAAGTAAAAACTGTTAGCTACTTGATTTCCTGAAAGGCTTCCCTTGGCCTGGCCAACTACAACGGATCGACGAATTAAAATAGACTGCGCGCGCTCGCCAATATAACTTCCAGTTGGCTATCCGCCTTGAAACGTTTAATTTCTCTTGGCTATTAAAATACTTAATTTGCATACAAAACAGTGAGTTGATTGTCTCATTCAATCGTATTCCAGGTATGTCGCCATACATTCAATTGCTTTTGACCACAAGCCAACATCGTGCACGAAAATCATTAACAATCATATCCCGTCGCATATACTTTGTTCTTAACACCTTATTTGTTAAAAATTGTACTGTGGTAAACAGAAAAGAAATAGAAGAAAATGAATACCCAACCACCGACAACCCACCTCTTCATGTCCAACGACACCGCACACCACAGCCCGCATTGGCCACATCTCGAAATCCGAAATCCCGGGTGGCGTTCTTTATTTATGATTCGAATAACTTTTGAAATTCAATACCTTTGTATAGGTACCATGTTGCCAGATTATGAAGTGCCACCTCAAGAGAGCGAAAAACGGCGACTGAATAGCTAATGATTACCTAAAACCGTCAATGGGAAATAAGAAGTTGAAAAGCAGCACCACGTAGGCGTACATCTTATCGATGTGCATAGCGCGGAGAACGATGGATGGAAAGTTTTATGTTCTCACCCACACACCGAATACCATCAGACGAGTCATGTTCGTTTTAAAATATGCAACTATATGAATTCAAAATTATTCGGCTACATATGCATTTCCTTTGTTCTGAACATGAGTTCACATAGTCTAAGATCCCTTTGTTGGTTGAGTTTTCTCTTCTTCTTCTTCGTTTTTCATCGATCATCATCAAAAGCGCTAGAAGCGACGACGCGATGCGGCGGCGTTTACTTCAACCAATTGAAATTTCAGAATGATTAGACGGACTTTATGCCCGTTGTGTGTAGAATTGTAATGTAACGTGAAATTATAAACAATTACTACATCATGTGGAAAACACAATACACACTTTCACCCTTTCTAAACTGAAAATAAAATAAAAAAAAAAAGCCAAAAAGGTGTGAACCTCGCACTCTGTGGTATTGAATTGATCATCGGTTTGTTAACTCCTCCATAGCCACCACCACAACCACCAGCATGCTGTGTTTGCGGAGGAATTTCAAAACGATTAGTTTCTAATTTGATGCTCGACCTGATCTTGTCTGACCTTCCAGGTCGTGTGTATGTAGTCATTAATTATTTAAACATTTATACAGAAACCACACAACATCGCTCTTCGGCTGGGGAAACAGTTTCTTTGGAATCAATTTTCGGATTAGTCGCACACTCACTGAAATACCGATCGAGGAGGAGGAGGTGTCGTCTATTTGTGTATACCTGGAGATAAATCAAAAAGCTGAATTATTTTTAAGTTGCTTCCAAAATGTATATATCTGACACTGGGTTTTTTATTTATTTTGTAGTAATTACTGAAAAACATTTCAGGGAATAGGCGATCCTCTTTTCCATTTCAACTAAAGGTAGTTTAATAGCTTGCTTCCGTAAACATAAATCAGACCTTAACATTATTTTTCCCCGAAGTGCAGGAAAAGGCAACCGATCTACGCAGCAGTTGGTCGTTAGATAAATTTTGAAAACGACTTGATGTTGATCAAAAGTTGATGATGATTTGTGTAATAATATCAGCACACAACTTTTTTGTCTAAACATAACTTTTGATAAATGTTTGAACATTGCCTAATGCTACACGAAATTGTATTTTTTTTTTAATTTTGTTACATTTTAAGCAACTTTGCAAACTATTGCAAACTATTTGGATTCTTGAGAAAATTGTGAGAAACTCGCAAGCCAACACCAGAGGCACAATTTTCCAAAAGTCTGTACAACTACTTGCATACGCTGACGACATCGATATTATTGTCAGAACACAACGATCTGTCATTGTGCGTTTGCAAGTATCAGTAGGGAAGCGGCAAAAATTGGTTTAGTGGTGAATGAGGGCAAGACAAAATATATGCTGTCAACAAGAAGGGACACACAACATCGACGAATCGGACAGAACGTCATGATAGACAGCTATACTTTTGAGGTAGTTAGGGACTTTGTCTACCTCGGCTCCGCTATAAACTCTGTAAATGACATCACAGCTGAGATCAAGCTAAGAATTACACTCGTCAAGTAAGTAAGGCCTTGTCAAGAAACACCAAGGAGATTCTATTTAAGACCCTTATCATCCCAGTCCTGCTATATGGTGCAGAAGCATGGACATTATCGAAAGCGGATGAGGATATCCTTGGATGTTTTGAACGAAAAATTCTTCGTGTGATTTTTGGCCCCACTCGCATTGATGGGATTAAGAGAAAGAGATAATATAACAGCGAACTCTACAAGCTGTACAGCGACATCGCCCTGGGTCAAAAAAGTACGCATGAGTCGTCTAAGATGGCTGGGACATGTAGAGCGAATGGACACCAACGCTGCGGCCCCAAGAGTCTTAGATTCCAACCCGGAGGGACAACGCAGTCGAGGAAGACCTCGCCTTAGGTGGCGCGCACAAGTAGAAGGGGACCTCAACCATATTGGAGAGCGCAACTGGAGGCAGTTAGCCAAAGACCGAGCTAAATGGAGAGGCGTACTGGTTGAGGCCCAGATCCACCCCGGACTTAGCGCCGCCTTAGAAAGTAAGAATTTGGATTATAAATAAATAAATAACAAAGTTTAAAATAGACTCCGCAAATAATCCTAACTAACCTAGCTTTTTCCAACCATTTCTTTTGGCGATCTTTAATTTTTGATGCAAATAGCTTTGAGCTTGACTTTTCCTTTTAAAAACTATTCCTTAGGGCTCCCTGAAATTACGCCAAAAGAAATTACGCCAAAAAATGTTTTGGAAAAAAGACCAAAATAATTGGGGCGTAATAATTTTGGCAAAAACGCCAAAAACTAAAATGGAAAATTTGCCAGAATGACAGGAAATTAGGCCATGTTTTTGGAAAAACTGCCCAAAAAATAAAATGGAAATAACGCCAGAAAAAGTTTATTGTTTTGGCCTAATTTCCAAATTTGATTTGGAAATAAGACCAAAAAAGCTGTTTTATTTCTGGCATAATTTCCAGAATTTATTGTGGAAATTAGGCCCAAAACTCGCTGTGTCCATAGTTCTTCTCAAATAAAAGATGCGTGAGGAAACGCGGGTGGGGGGGGGGGGGGCGGTTCCGTCGCGTTGCGGCCATCGCGCGGTCGCGTTGTTCCGCGTTGCGTCGCGCCGTTCCGCGCCGTTCCGCGCCGTTCCGCGCCGTTCCGCGCCGCCCCGCGCCGCCGCGGCCACCAAGGCCTTTGCAATTTGAAACCTGAAACATTTATAATAAAACATGTACTATGATCACTTTTTTTATTTGTGAATACAATTGAACTGTTAGTTATATAAACACCTGAAGGATATCTGGGACAATTTCACGACAACAAGGACATTTATAATGGTCTTCTTCTTCAGCCACTGACTGGGCTTGTACTTTAATGTTACACTCGGAACATACCTTCATGTGTTTGCATGGCAACATTACAATATTTGGCTGAAGCGCTTGACGCACTACACATAAAATAACGTTTTCAAGCTCTGACCTTTTTGCCTGTTTTCTTGCCACTAACTTATATACTGATCACGCGTGATCGCACGTGTTACATCAATGCTCTTGAAATTTAACGGCAAAATAATATAAAAAGTAAGCCAAAGAGTGCAACTTTATGGCGGTTTTTTCTTAAAAAAAATTTTTGCCGTATTTTCCTTTTTAATTTGGAAAAAAGACCAAAAATTTTTCTGGTGTTTTTTCCAAAATATTTTTTTGGGCTTTTTTCTATTTTCCTTTAATGGAAAAAATGCCAAAAACATTTATGGAAAAAAGGACAAAATCCGCGGCATTTGAGCCAAAATATTTGGGCGTTTTTTCCTAGGAAAAACCACCACAACTTTGTATGGAGATTTTTGGGCTTTTTTTCCATTTTCATTTTTTGGCGTAATTTCCTTTGGCGTAATTTCAGGGAGCCATTCCTTAGTTCAGTTCACGAAAAACCTTACCATTGGTCCAATGCAATCTTATTATAGCATACGGGGAATCAAAACTAGTCCCAATGACGGTTGAAATAAGTCTTCGCAGTCATTTTGTTAGCCTTTTTCGAAAACAAGAATAAAGAAGGACATTTTTGATGCCGCATTTTTTTTTAAATACATTTACTATAAAGACTAAATGTATACTGCGTGCTGTTCAGGACACGAATTTTTAGGTACACATAAACTTTAAAGATCGCAACACACAGTTGTGACTGATTTAATACCTTCTACGAATAACTTATCAATTTACCCAGTCTATTTAAAACTTTGGTAGATGGGACAAAGAATTTCACATCTGATCATTTGAGTCGGTGTTCAACTGAGCACTTAAAAAACTCTTTTTGCAATAATGCAAGATTTTCATATGTAAGGAAATCGTTAGACTAGATAATCTGAATAAACTTGGAGATTCCCCTTTTTCGTATCAGATATGGTTGAGGATTTAGATTTTGTAAATTGATTAGGGATGCTCTGTGATAGATTACTACACCAGCAAGTCTCAGACTTGCAAAATTTTGGCGCCGAAATCAGAAATGCTCGAAAAAGTGATGAAAAACGCCGCAAAAAAGGCACATTTAACTTTGGCCAAATTAGGGGACCAAATTAAATAAAAATATCTCATTATATATGGAAATCGGTAGTTTTTTTTACTAATTGTTTTCGATTTTCATATACCTATCGTTACAAAAGATTGCGCACCCTATGTATTCTCCTTTTTATATTTTTTTACGTTTTGAACGGTAGACGGCTATGCTATTTTTTTAAATTTAAAATGATTTATATTCTAAATTAAAAATATACCTCCTATCTTTCTAACTAACTAAGACTAAAGACAAAATTCGAACTTCAATCCCAATGAAAAACTGGAAGCTTTTGCCGCCTCCGAAGCTTTGACGAAGATCAGTTTCGGTGGAAGGCCCGAACCCAGGAGCCCACCGCTGCCAGATAACCAACACCTACGGTCCTATATCGACTGTTTTACTGGTTACTCATGTTTCTAGTTTCGTTTATAACATAACGATAGATACCTGCCATAGCTACATACCTATACTCAAAGTGATCAAATACTTCTTCTCTAATAGCAGATAATCCCTATTTTAGTGGCGTACGTTGCAAATTGGGGAATATGTCCTTATCTAGAAACTCTATATAGACTCTACAAAAAAAGCAGATAGACCAAAAGAAACCCGAAACTAAAAAAATACAAAATCATCACTCATCAGTCTTTAAGCATGTGAGCCACAGTATCTGTAAAAAAATGTCCTTCATTATATATCAGAATGTATATATATGTTATTTGATTTAATACTTTGATTAAAAGTTAAGGAAACATATTATAAAATATTTTCCACTGATTTCTGTTTTTTTTTCTGCAGGATCAGTATAGATTTTCATGCCAAAAAAAAGAGTAAAAACTACTAAAAAAGTTATAATTTGACTGCTGCCTCACTATGTAATTTAAAATTGACAATAAGCAGTTCACATAAAAGCACAAACAAACCGAACAAAAATGTAGAAAAACCAGAAATAAGGCCCGCGATGTAGGAGAGCGGAAATATTATGCAGCATAAAAAAATTACAGTGTTTTCTTCACTTTGATAAAATGCGGACTCTCATCACTTTAAAAAATACTATAATGAGACATTTGCATATAACCTCAACTTCACAAACCACATAGAGAGGCCCTATCTGATGGTCACTTCAGGTCATTCGATTGACCTTTCTAATATTTTCAATGGGAAAAAGGTTGTGCGCTCTGGGAATAAAGCCCAAAATCTCTCCGTCTCTCGTACACCTAAGGTAGCGTGCCGCTATAATTCGATAACAATAGGTCGTCACAATGAAGGTAATTAAAAACGCAATTTACGACGGTGTGAAGGTCATCTTTAACACAAGAAGCATAGGAATTGATGCACTTACAAACATTTCACCTGATCCGTGTAAATATATGCCGTTCGAAATTAATTAATGTATGCATATAAGCATTTCTGTATGCAAATATAAAAACTGGATTTATTTTCATCCTAAAATTCGAACTTGCCTCAGTGCTAGTCCAACAACTTTAACGACAGTTACATTTGCGTTGTTTTATGTAAATGGACATTTTATCGAAAGTAAACACGAACGGTTTATTGACAAAAACGAATCCATTCCCTTGCAGTGGAGCTTGGTCCAGGTATATATGCATCGCACACACAGTAGAATGTGTGTAGGCCAGAACTGATGTCGAAAAACGATTCTTGTGTCATTTGAAATTGAATAGTTATTGGGAAACAAAAATCAAAAAAAAAACAAAGAAAGACTGCCATGGAAAAATTGAATTAATCTTTCGTGTGTTGAAACTTTACCTAAGTTTGCGCTGGGGCGACTAAAAGTAGGGCAAGTTCTTTCAATAATTGAGGGAGTGGATAGAAACATACAAGTGATGATAAGAATAACTTTTTACTCCACCGATTTGTGTGAACGGTGCCGCCGCTAAATTTTGAAATGGATAACAGTTCAATTAAAAATTCGTGTTGCGAGCATTACACAGACGATTACAAATCTTTTTGGGAGCAGTTTTAGAGAAAATTATATGAAGCGATGTTTGTTTGTTGAAAATTAAACAATCAAATTTAGATGGTTAATTGGGAGCACAATATGTTACGACCTAAAATGAACAGAACAGTGTTATGAAATATCTAAGTCATTTCTTACTTCAGGTCTATTTTTCATACCTGTGGAGTATAAGTATCCTTTCCAAGACTTGGCGGTAGAAAAGATAAAACTAATGCACATTTATTGTCAAATATACTATAAGGACTAATGCTGTCACAGTTAGTTTTTGTGGCAACCCTTTTAATCGATCAATCCAATAATAAATTATTTAAAAAGTTCCGAATTTTTGTCTTGTTTTTTTTTCAAGGGGTATGCAATTATGCATTCAAAGGGCGGGCTGTATTTTTTTTAAATTATATATGCAGAAATGGTAATTTATTTTTAATTGTCGCTTATCTATATTATATAAAAATTAATGTTTGTCTGAATGTCTTTTAAAGAATCGTCAACCATGCATTTGACAATGTGATGATCTTTGGCAAAATTGTTTAACATGAGCCCGCGAAGGTTTATGATTGGTCAAAATTGGATGAGAGGGCGTGGCACCGCCCATACAAAAAAAAAACATTAAAAATCTTATATTTCGAAAACCACACAATTGATTGAGTTCAAATTTACACACCATCTTGTGTATTGGCCCAGGAGTGTTCCTGTGAAGATGGGTCAGAATTGGACAAAGGGGCGTGGCACCGCCCATACAAAAAATACATTAAAAATCTTATATTTCGAAAACCACCGATTGATTGAGTTCAAATTTACAGATAATCTTAGGTATTGGTCCAAGGGTATTTTTGTGAAGATTGATCAAAATGAGACAAAAAGGCAAAAATACAAAGCACATTGTAACGAATTTCGTTTCCATCAACTATTCTGAAACCACATTTTGCAAGGGCGAAGCCGGGCGGGTACTGCTAGTAATAGATATAAATTCGTCATTCTTTTTTACCTTTGTTTATTTTTCCATTTTATGGCATTTTAATGTACCGATTTGAATGAGCCACTTGAGCAACTTTCAGTCAAATAACGCGTCAATGCACAATCTATGCTAATTGGGAAAAACCATCCTAACCCATAAAAAAACCCTATTTCATACATTAGTCCTACTTAAAAACATACATTTTAGAGTAAAAACTGTAAGCCTTCGTGGTAGTCTTCGTTTTGAAATAAGAATACACAATTTATTTCTGCAGCTATTTTTTATAACACTTATTTATATGTTTCCAGGTTTAGTGGGCTATGAGTTATTTTCCATCTTGCAGAGGATTTCTTACAAAGGAATCTTGTCCACCATACGAAAAATTCAAAGTTTGTAATCCTGTAGCAGACGGACATCACAAATTCATTCAAGTTCATTGTTGAACAGATTCTTTGCAGGCGAAATGTCTAACGATCGCATAACTTTTCATTGTCGCCCTGTTAGAAATAAAGTAATAGTTGGTGTCATTGAAATGAACGTAGGTACTTCTTACAAAACAACAAAAGGGCGTTCAAATCGAATGACTCCTCAATCACTTCAATTGTATCGGCAGGTAATATCTTCATCACGCTCCAGCAAAGCGAGAGCTATTTACACGATGTTCACTTGAATGTATTCAATAGAGTCACGAAATCGGGTATAGGTATTTGGTGGCTTGATCAATTGTTGTCGCAGGCGCCAGCCGACGCCATCTGAATACCATTAGAATGTTTGCTTTAATTACATCAACGGTTTTGTCTATTATTTCTTCAACACTTTATTCGTGTTTTTTATACAACCAATAAATAAATAAACAAACATTTGTATTTTAGTGTGGTATCGCGACTTTAGCACGTGCCTTGCTTTTACATCTAAAATTATGGAAAGCTTGATAAATAAATTTTTATTTCTTAAAGTGATATTATTCCTTGATGTTCCTTAATGCCGATTTCCGGTGCTTTGGGTTTGTTCGTCTTTTGGACGCAATATGCATTTGTCGGTGTACATATGCCTCGGAAGTTGGGAATTTTACACGCAATTATCACGAAGGGAATATTGCATAAGAGTTTTTAGACAGGAACAAACTCAGACTTTTCTTGACCTCCCCTTCAAACTTTGTAACACGTTTGCCGTTTAAGTGACTTTGTCGCCATATCTAGTAGAATTTTCAAAAGAGTTTAGTGACAAAAATTTATTTTTTGACTTTTTACAAGAACATGTTTTTCTAAATTATTACGCCATGGTGATGTTACATCCCTGGTACTCGAGTTTGACACTTGCAATATTCATTATTACCTACAGTTTTTCCACGACTACTATTAATTTCTTTGATTTTTTGCGTATTGTTAATTTGTTTCGTCTGGGGTGAAGATTTTGGCTTTGCGAATATTGAGGTAAATGAAATTGATGAATATCCAATCGATATAGATGTTTGTGATTTTAAAAACTAAAACTTTGAGACTGAATTTTTTCAAAATACATTTTTTTTTAATTTATATTTTTTATTAATTTTTCAATTTTTCAATAAGAAGTGCTATTTTGATATTCGAAGAAAAATGCCATTTTTTGAGATAAATGATCGGATATTTATTTCATAATAAAGAGGAAGGTATGCTGTTAATAATGAAAAACAACATCAGTCAAATGGCCACCACGACCACGCTTTTAGGACCATATCCTTTTCATGAAATTTTCCATAACAAAATCGCAAAGTGGCTGTCCTCGATAGACTCACGAATTCCATCTTTGAGGTCTTGGCGACGCTGGGCTGTTGGCGTAGACCTTATCTTTCACGTGGCCCCAAAGGAAGAAGTCGCAAGGTGTTAAATCACAAGATCTCGGTGGCCAATTGTGATCACCTCTTCGAGAGATAACACGGTCCGGAAACTTTTCCCGTAAAAGATCAATGGTTTCGTTGAAAGTAAACGTTGTCCAAATCAATTCCATCCAACTCCGGCCATAAAAAATCATTAGGTAATCATGCCCAATTCCAAAGAACGACGAGGAATGGACAAACCTGGGCTTTATTCAACACTTTGGGCTACAGCAGCAATATTCTCAGTTGTCCTTGAGCGACGTGCACGGGTTTTATTTTTCACATTAATAACTTGTCCCAACAGCTCGAATTTTTCCACCAATTTCTGGAAAGGTGCTTCACGACGACCCAAAAATGCTTTAGTTTTGCGAACTGTGACTGCAAAATGTTCACCATTTTTGAAGTGAATTTTGTATAATTTCAATGCGTGTATTGTTCCATTTTTAGTAATGGCGTAGTTTCTACTTGTCAAATGTCAAAAAATAACAGCTTCAAAAGTGACAGCTACCGAAATAGCGGGCTATTCAAAATAACACCTTTTATTGGAGAACCATTTGTTTAGATATGAATTTGAAAACTCTCATCTCATCTCTCTCATCTGAAGCTCGTCAACTTCTTGGTTGTAACCTAGGTTTCTTTAAGTATCGGTGCTGTTCTTTACTTTTAAGAATTATTCACAAGAATGAACCAAACTACATCTCGCAGGCAATTATTCATTTATGCTGTCAGACTCTGGAACAATCTACCAAACACCCGAGGTCTGGAATCGAACACAGACAGTTTTAACTATTTGTTTTGAACATCTTTCTAACTTGAACCGATTTACATTGTTTTTATTCGTTTATGTTTTTATTTTAACTTTTAACTAGTCCTTGGTTGCGTTTTTATCTTGTTTAAATTAAAAATTTTGCATTCACATTTGATTGTATTTTCTTTTGTGTTTTCTTTATATATTTTATATAGCTTACTTTGCGCTTTGAACTTTTCACGTAACATTTAGTTTAATCTTATATCCTGTATTTATTATAAGTTAGTCTTGATGTTCAGCGTTTCATATGTCAATAAATATCAGTCTTGACTAGTGAACTTGCCAATTGGACCATTCATTTAGATTTCTTTTTTTCGTTACTGACTAGTTGCACTCTTTTTGATCATTCGTCCGTCTTTTGAGAGGACAGTCCTCCTTTTTGCTACTTTGTCCTCTCTGATTTGTTTACTATAAGAAAACAATACATTTTTCTTTTCTTACTTAGCTCATCTCCAAATGCCTTCTTTATTGCAAGAAGATACTTTCTCAATTAAAAATAAAGTAGATGGCGGCAATGGTTCTTGAAGACTTTCTATTGTGAATGACTTGAAAACTATCATTTGTCAAGTGTTTTTAACAAGTTATTTTTGCTTTGGAATGCGGACGATAGCCAAATCATCGGCCGCTCCAAGCGTACAGTAATAAACGCTAAATCGGTTGATCTTGAAGTAATCAAATCTAAAACAAAATACCTATCTATAACTAAACAAACAACTGCTCGCCGCCTTGGAAAGTAAGTAAGCTATTTAAGTAGTCATGGAAGGTACCTACGTGAGGCAATGAAACTCCAAAACGCAACTAAAGTGGGTTGGCAATTAATATACATTCTTTGAGATCCGTTTCTGTTTGCAGAACTTTTCAAAACCACCTAAGTTCAATTGAGCTAATTCACACAATAACCGCATCCCTTCCTGGAAACAAACTCAACTCCTAAAATCCACACGCCTATTATGTAGACGTACCTTCAATCTTCAGTCCCACAAGAGCTACCTAAGGAAAAGTTCTACACTTCTTCATTGAGCTAAGAAAAAAATTAAACTAAAACTACAAGAAAATATACCGAACAGAGGAAAACAACAACAACAAAAAAAGAACACGCAGAAAACCGAAATTGTGGCTTCTGTATCTCAGTCTCCACAGGTAAAAAGATTGCGGATAATAAAAGGCATAGGAGAGGTCTCTTCAAATTGTAGAAGTTAAAGTATGTTTACATTTTCCTTTCCTCAGGCTTGCACGACGACGACAACTCAATGGGAGTGAACAGTGAACTCAGTGAAATATCGCGGAACCTGACTACATTTTTTCCGTTTCAAGTAAAAAGATGCATACCGTAGATTTGCCAGCGAAACTGTTGCGGATGCTTGTTACTTAACATACCTATACCAAAGTAACAAGAAACAGAAGGTTGAGTGTGAGTACTTACTCCTTGGGTCTGTGCTGCGTTCTCCTTTTCCCTTTGACCTCGATTTTTCACAATAAAACCAGTGAAAACCTCTTGCGACTATACGTTTGCGTTACCATATCTGATATCTCGGTTATTCAGTTTCAGTGTCTCTCTTGCAAGCCGACAACAGACAATTTCGGGTAAATATAACGCTGATGATGGTTTCGTTTGTTACATTCTTACCTCCTTGGCCGTAGCTGTGTATTTGTACGGAAAAGGAGCCTCTTGTTGTACTCGTACATGCGGATACGGATGTATGTATGTCGGGGTTGGTTGCTGTTTTGTTTTTCCCTTTTTCTTTTGTAATGTGAATTTTATTACGGAATTTTGCTTTCAGCAAATTGTCGATAGTTGCGTTGTGTGTATGCTAACAGGACCACATGTTTTGCATTTCGTTGGTTTTAGGCTACATTTTAACAGCTTCATACATTTGCAATTTTTGTATTAGGTATATGCATGTAGGTAGTTAGGGGATAGTTTTTTAAAAGTGAAATCGTGTTTTCGAAAGCAAACCCAAAGCTGCCATGTCGCTAAGGCTCATCATTCTCAAGTGCTTTGTTTCGCATTTCAATGCAGTGTAGGTATGCATGTAGAGCTGTGTGCAGGATACACGTTCTATCAGAGGAACGGGACTTGTTGGCACGTATTGCCTTCTTTGCCACATCAGACTTTTCTGCCAGCAGGTGTGCGCTTAAGCCCTTGCCGGCAAAATGTTTCCAACCATACGGACTTTCATTCACAAAAAGGATGGCAATGACCCCACCAGCCTTCAGCGGTTGGGGTGTGCTTGAGAGGCAATAGGCAACTAACTTAACTGTGGTTTCATTTCAGTTAACAACATGCAGCCCCATGGTGTCTTAGAAGAATTGTTGAATGTGTAATGTCATATGATTACAAGTGTCAATTATAAACATGGTTAACAAATTAGAAAAGTAACTAGGGTTACGTAGCCCGAGCAAGTAACAACTGGTGAACTACCTAATATTAATTGCGAAGCTAAGTTATAGATTGTCTTCCTGGCAGGGGAAAAAATATTAAAATTAAATATTTTCGAAAAAGGAGAATTGGCTGTCAAAATTCAAATGTTCAAACAATTACTTGTGACACAAGCTTCAAAATGGTCTCGCTCCCCAATTTTAGATGCACATTGTTAAACATTTTCTTGTGTTAACATTTTGGTTGGTATTTATTTTTAATTCAAATATATTATTTTTTCGCTCAGTTAAGCAATAAGGATTATTTTGAGCACTTTTTATTCAGTAGATACCAGATTTCGGGCATATGTGACAGAATTCTCTTTACTCTAACCGGAGAAAATTTTAAAATCCGGTCTAACCGATTTTTCGACCGGAAAAATAATATAATTCCATGAAACTTTGCCATATTTATCGAATATGCTCAAAATATCAAACAGAATCCGATTTATTGTGAATAATACTAGAAAACTACAGCGGCGCCTGAATTTGATTGAAAGTTCCTTTTTTGAAAAAACTTTGTTATGAAAACTTTTTTAAACATAACCGCTAGTATATATAGTCAAAATATATTGCTATATTCTTTTTTTGACCGGATTTCTGATTAAAAATTCTTATTTCAACTTTTGACCGGATTTTTTGACAGAATTTAAAATAAATAAAATCGGTGAAACAGTCAGATTTGACCGGATTTACTTATTTTTAGTGGCAACACTGCAGTGGAGTATTTAGTGGATGACTTAGATAAAGCAAATATGTAAAAAAAAATACAAACAAGTGAAAAGTCATACAGGTAACGTTGTTACATTGATAAACAATGAGGATTTGCTTCTAACAAGTAAGTTAATTTAGCTGAAAGGATTCTTGTAAGAAATAATATTTATTTACTCTTTTTTCCTTTAAGTTCCGAAGCGCAGCGATATTGCTAATGGGCTTACTTAAGAAGACGAGGACAGTCTAGTAATTCCAGTTCATGCCTCGCAAATACAGCTCTTACACACAAAAAAGTACTTAACCGGCTGAATAATTAATAAGATAATTAAGAAATACATAAGTTTTCCTTCATTTAAATGTCTAGAAGAATATACTTAATGGAGCACAGCGGCACTCTATACAGGATTATTTTCAAAGTGCATAAGTGAAAGTGGCCACGGGAATAAGTCGAAAATGAAAAGGAAAATTTAGCTAGTGCCATAGCAGTATTTCAATTTGCCTATGCTTGACAGTTAAATATGTATTTCAAGTGTAATATTTTTGAAACAAATAAAAAACTAAAAATAAAATACAATATTTTTGATGTTAAAATGATATACTTTATATCTCATAGATATTTAAATCAAATCTAGATAAGTTTTATCTAGATGGGTTTATAAAAAGCAAAAGAAATATTGAATTTATGTTGAAATTACTATATTTCAATCTGTAGTTTTTTTCGATATTATGCGGGTTTGATTAAAATACTTTTGCATTGAAACTCAACTCCATCCGCAAATTAAAATTTAACATTTCGGACACATTTCGTTATAGCAGTCCTTGTTTAAAGTTAATAAATCTTTAATTAGAATATATGCAAAATATTGAATTTAAACATTTTTTCGGCGTTGTCATATTATTAAATATTAAATGAAATACTAAGTATTAAATTCCAACATTATTAAGAGTTTTTAAAGTAGACTTTAGAGAAAATGAAAAAAAAATCACAGAATATAGCCCTTAGGTTGTATATAATGTACCTGTTGTGTTTTTAAAATAAATGTACATGCAAATAATATCTTCAGAAAAAAAGACTCAAATATTATTTTTCACTGGGGCCCGCTAATGTAAATCCCGAAACACGTGATCCACAGGACATAGTATTTAAGCTAAAACGTGAATATGCGCAGCGCATATAAAAGTTTCAACTAGAAAATTAATCTTCACGGGGCGCATCAGTTTGCGAGGGTGGTTAACTTGAAGTATCCCTGCCTACTCATATATCAAGAGATACACAAACACATGACTATGTTCACTTCAGAATAGCCTGTTATCCGATTTTTTACATTTTTATTCTCGCTATCCCAAACATTCTGTAAGTTTCGTAACTTTTCTTTCCCTGCATCGCTGGATTGTAAAAAGTAATATTGACATATACATGTACACTTTGTTCAGTGACCTGTTACGAATAGTCAAGAACAGATAATCACAGGTTTATGGGTTCAATTAAAAAAGGAACATCCTTCAAAAGTTTATTTTGCTATCTAGTGAGTGGGTTACAAACAGTCCTGCACACGTGTCTATACTATACATCTTCGCCTGAGGTAAATGTCAAACTCAGCTATTTAGCTTGAGAAGCTATTGCTTTCCAAATTCATTAGGGTTAAATTTATGAATTTATCACAGTGAGTCGCTTCCAGCACGCGTATCTGTTTTATGAGAAACTTTTTAGAAACATGTATCCGCATCACTATCCACTTCAATTAAAATCAAATCTTTTTGTTATTTCACTCGAGGAACTTTAAATGTTTTTCGACAGTTTTTACATATGCATACCATACTTTTGGGTAATTTTACGGCTCATGCAAAGTAATTTAAACTGACAGTCGTGACTTTTCGTTCCAGTTCTTTTTATGATCTTTGAACAGATATATTATATTAGCCATGACGATTGAGGTGAGTAGAACTTGTCAGCAACATTGTTCCGGTTTGTTTTCAAATATTTTAAGAAAATGTAAGCATTATTTTTATTTATTATTATGTTCTTATTTGAAATATGAGATTAAATCAACTTCCACAGGGAAGTGTAGGGCTTTATGAGTTTTATTGATCAAAAGTTGAGAATGTAAAAATATCGCTTTCAATACTGCGTCCTCACATTTAGAGGTGCAAAGATCGACTCTGATCACTACCCTACCCATACTAGCAGCCAAGGCGCTTGCGGATAGCTCTTCCGGTCACAAAAAAAAACGTGAATAAGTCAGACGTCAAAAGGTTGCTATTAACCTTGTTAACCACAAACTCTCAGTCTCGTGCCGCTAGATTCAAGTTCAAAAGATCAAAGAAAGCGTTTTAAAAAAAAGCAATCAAAAAGTGCAGCTTCTGCTGTCTGCCTTTTCATTCCCGGGCTCAGTTGCTTGGGGCTTAAACTTGTTCTTGATCTTATATTGAGTGCAGTTTGTATCGCAAGAGTTTGGAGGGGAAAGTGAAATCAAAAACTGTACCGTCAAGAATGTTGTAGAGGACGACCCAACCTTAGATGGCGCTTCCAGTTGTAAGGTGACAAATTCGAAGATGGTTTGCAACTGCCTCTGACTGAAGTGCCATCAAAAATAAAGTAAGAAAGTCATTTCTCTTATATGTGACGTTACTTTCTTACCCCACCGAACGACTGCGCAACTTATTCGGTCATCCAATGCAGGAAGATGCCCGATTTTGTAACTAATATTCCGACTGATCAAATCGGATCAAATAGAATCAGCTTTTTCATTAAATTTAACTGATTTTGAGTAGAAAAGATCGCAGATTCTGTATCTACAATTTCCAATAAAACCCCCAAAGAAAAGGAATGCCTTAAATGTTTTAACTGAAGAAGAGAAACATTGTCTGAAAATAGTTTGAGTTACTTTCGCGAAGACCTTCACAACCATTGGTTCGCGATTTGTTCATAATAACCGATATTTCGTTAGATGCCCTAGAATTTCTGCTTAAGTGAACTACAAGTACAAAGTCTATTGTGCATAAAAATTGTATAATTACTCGTACCTATATTTAAACTAATTAGAATCAGTATACCGCTGTTAATAATACATGAACCTGGACCTAGTTCATTTGTTATGATTTAATTAAATTAAAATGTAGCGTCCATTTACTTTATTATCCAGCACAAATAAATTCTTTATCTAATTTTGTATTCATCCTAAACGACACCCAGAATGGCAGACAATCTTGAGTTACAAGACTATCCGCACAGCGATCATTGGGAAAATACTTCCTTTGACAATCTTGGCGTCAGATGGGCTCTGCTCTTGATTAGTTTAAATGGCTCTACAATTTGACGAAAACGATAACATTAACATCTAAATTATTAAAATATGTATTTTAAAATATTCTGTGTGACAAAAAAATAAAATACACACCACCTGTCTCTTGTTCAGATGAGAGTCAAATTTATGCAAATTGTTTGGATGTGTAGTAAGTAAAATGAAACCAATTGATGGAGATTTTTGGAGAAAGTTAAATAAATTCCAAAAGTGAGACAACAGGTAGGTTAAATAAAATGTTTAAAATTTGAGCAGAAGGATATTCGTTTTACAATCTAGTCAGTAATTGAGTTACAGAAATTTTTCAATAAATCCATATCAAGAACGTCATGAGTGGTATTGAGTGGGAATAATAATAGAAAAGTTTCACTGTGTAACAGGTTTCATGTTACGTTCCGCAACCGAAGTTGTAACAAGAAAAAATATGCTTTTACTTCTGAAAAGTCATAATCTAGACCTATAGTCTACATTCAAACATTGACATGAAAAGATCAGTAAGTTTTATGAAATTAAATTGTCTAACTAGCAAACTAAGTAATGATCTCTAGAAAAAACAAAGTGAAATAAAAACACGGAATATGAACGTCTCATGGCTGTTTTTTAAACGAAGCGCATCTCCGATTTTGTGCCACTATTTCGAGCTCTATACCTTTGCGGATTGTCAGCATTCGAGAAAGACATTAGACAAACCTGCAACAAAATGAGTAGCGTCAAATCTCACGATTTCATTTCGGAATATAGTAATAATTTCAATTATGTCCTTTTCATGTACTCAGTGGTGGTTTCCTGGGTTGTTTGGTTGACGTCCACTTATATTTTGCAAAAAACTAAACACGGTCCTGAAATGTTGATCATTGACTACCAACGCCTTATATAAAAAAAAAAGAATGACACCAGCATAAAGACCATATTGAGTGACATGAGTGACAGTTTTCTGTAACAAAATATTTAAAAGAGAAATAACCTTTATGTTGAGGAATATTCTCATGAGAGCGCATTGCGAACAAATCAATTTAACTGTATTTATAAACCAAAAATTGATATTTGTTCTAACACAAAAACATTATAATGTATTTAGGTACATAATTTGTTTAACAACTGATCTAAAAAAAACTGAGTCTTAATTCATTTAAATAGCGAGATTTACAATTACAAAAAAGTTCCTGCGAATTATTCGCATTCCACACAATACAGTCGCGATCCAAAAAACCGCGAATTGAAAATTTAAACTGCTTCGGGGGAATCTGCGACCAAGAAAAGTTTTCATGTCAAAATTTACGAATATTTTGAAGTTCGCAGTTGGCAGTTCGCTGTCATATGAATAGTCCTTTAGAGCCACGAAGACAAGCGAGTTTCCACATATACTCATTTGACATCTCAAATGGAAGCAGTTCTTATGTCAAACTAAAATTCAAAAAACTTTTAAAAGCGAGTCCTCGGCTTAGAACCTACCTCTAATAAAGATCTCATAAATTTAATAAATCTATGCAATTCCAAATGTCCGAAATGAGTAGATCAGTGGTTAGCGTGACGTACTACTGATTGAGGTTCAGCCTGCGAAAGGTACAAATTAAGGACTGGCTGTTCCTATCCACATGAAAGCGAATTGCGAATAGTAGAATTGCCAACTGTATTTATCAATTGAAAATTGCTTTTAGTGCTCCCACAAAAGCATTACCTTTATTTAATGAATATAAATATAATGAATATCTTATCTAAAATAATTTACAATTGGAGCATTTTTCCCGCGAAATGAAAAATTTCTACCTCGAACAGTCACAGGTCACACTTTATTCATAATCCACATAACACAGACAGTCGCGATCCACAAATCCACGAAAGAAAAATTCCTTCAAACTTAACTTCTGAAATTGCCACTTCGGGGGCAAGGTTGCTAAATGATAATATTTTATTAAATTTCATAATTTGTTGTAATTTGGCAATTTTTATCTGGTTTTGGTAACTTTTTGAACAAGAATAGGTACGAGAAACACGAACTCGATATCACCTGATGGAAATGCTGTCTTGCTGTTTCTAAATGAACCCATTCACCAAACCATCACCTGCAAACCTATTTCATTCAAAACTAGATGCATAGATCATACTAGATGCACCCATTACCTACTTTTTTATCCACTTAAGTAGATTATGTTTAAATTGTAAGAGAGACTGACAAAGTTCGTACTCTCATAATGTATAGTAGGTACCTACCTACCTACCTAATTTATAATTCAAAAGACCTGTTTAAAAAATTAATATTGAAATGAAGTACATAATTTTAATTTGAAAAGAAACATAGGTACCTACCTATTGCGTACTAGTTCTTGAGTAGCTGTTGTTCAATTGATTAAAGTTCCCTGGTAGATAACTTTGAGTTTGGTTTAGTACCTTTTTTTTTTAAAAATGGCAACCATGTTCGGGGGTACCTTTCTGCTCTGTGACCAAATAAAGTTTTTATGTAAATAAAATGTCAGAATTAACGAATATACCCTTGTTCGCAGTTCAAAGATTGATTTTCTGTCAAGTCTCATTATGTACAAAAATGTTTCTCTTTTTTATGGTCACGTCAGAAATACCTATTCGGTTGACGTTAACGTTCGAAAATTGCTGCTAGAGCCAAAATTTCTACTACATATTATTTCAATCAAGTTTTTGAAGTGCCTAGTTGTGTTTAATTTGTCCAGGTTAGTTACTAAATGCGTAGACTCTAAGGTTCCGACAAATCTAGTTAAACTCAAGTAACTGGAGATCCAAACTTGTTTAATGTAAATAGGTAGGTATCTAAACAAAAATTCAATCAAATGTACCTATTGACAGTTAAACTTTCGAACTACAAGATTTGTA
Source organism: Cheilosia pagana (assembly GCA_936431705.1). Lineage (NCBI taxonomy): Eukaryota > Metazoa > Arthropoda > Insecta > Diptera > Syrphidae > Cheilosia > Cheilosia pagana. The sequence continues at coordinate 24,820,566 of OW386168.1, read as the reverse complement.
TCCAAGCATGCAGGCAGGCATCTTATACCTAGGTTAAACTAGAATTAGGTAGGTAGGTTCCTATATAATTGGATCAAGTCCGTCATGTCTCCTCTTCCGGAGTGAGAAGGAATTATAAGTACCTAGTCGATGCCAAAAAATCGAGAGTTGGATTAAAACTAGTTATAAATGTTCCACTTAATTGCCGCAGATTAAGACTTGATTTGTTTTTAAAATCGATTGAAGCTGCATTTACATTTTTGATAAATCCTAATGTTCCAATGCTAGTCAACATAAAATATTGCTCTCTATTGCGTATGACTTGCCGTTTTATATTTATTATAGACTAACCTGTCAAATCAACACTGGAACCAAACTTAACTAAACTATTCCTTCACTATTATGGTCACACAATTTTACCATAATTTGCTAGACTTTTCTTCCTTCTAGACACAAAAATAACTCATCATAGACATGCACATCACAGTGCACGGGCTATAGTTATAGGACTTACTTGTGTTAGGGACAATAACAAAAACCTGCTGCAGACAGCAGACACGAATAAATAACCCTTCGCAAAATAGGGTGAAGCAGACATGTGTATGTGTCAAATTGCTTCCATCCAACGCCAACCTCCTTTGCAACGCTATTCCTATTTCTACCTTTAATAAGGGAATCCAAATGGAATGGCATGGGACTTTGCGTTATTTAATACACATACAACCAACGAGTGTTGAGTATAATAACTACACAGGGGCAGGCTATAGCCCATCAGCCATCACCAACACCCATGCCATGTAGCCATGAAAAGGTACGAGACTCCTTGTAGTAACACATTTTCATCCAACGAACATCATTATAAAACAAAAGTTGAGTGGTATCCCTCCGGGAAGGTGTAACGCTTGTAAGCCAAAAACTTCAACGTAGGTGTAATTAAGATTTCGATTAAAATAATTGCATAAAATGTACCTTCTGAAAGACGGCGCAGCTCAACCCAAACTATGTGTGGATGTCCTTTGTGTCGTTTGATGGAATTTCTACAATTGTATTCTGATTTCACTTATCAACGCCTATTCAATTACAAAATGTGTACATATTCCAACGGTTCTTCAACCGTACACTGCTTCTCTTTCTTTTGTTTCTCTGTTTTCCACGTCGTCGTCCACTTCAAGGTGTAGTTTGCGTGAAAGGAAACATGCACTTTGTGTATAAATTGTATGAATCTAACAATTACAAAAATGACCGACACAGCAGAAAGGAATGCACTCGCGAGCACTTTTTGAATATAAAACTCAAAACGCCAATTAAATTAATTTGGAAAAAACTTTAAGACAGATAGACAACAAGAAAAAAAACACTAAGCACAGTGATTTTGAATTTGTTTTCACAATTGCACACCCTATTTGGGATTTTCACTTTGCACAAGAGAATTTTTTTCGTACGGATTTTATTCCAAAATTCCAGAACTCAAAAGCAAATAACACTATTTGTGCTCCTGTTGGTAGTGCTAGTGCTACCACGATTACACAATGAAAAGAAGGTTCACCTTGCCCGACTGGTAACACTGAGTTCAAAATGGGATAAAAACCGGTTTCACTTCCATACGAAATAACCGCCCGAAACAAACTAAACTCGCCGTCGCCGAACAGGATGATTCAACGTCCAAATCAGACAAACCGAATACCGAATCAAATGTGAATGGAAATTCCAAAGCAATTGTTTATTGTGGGCCATGATGTAATTTCCAGTGCGATGTCTTCCATTTCCAGACATTTTACTTTTTTCCCCACACACATACAAAAACACAACACATCAAATTCAAGGGGCAAACCAAAAGGCAATGGCTGGAAGAGTTCCCGTACAATTAAATTTGACAGCCGACAGCGGGAACCGGGAAGGCCAAGAGCTTGTGGATCGTGGAAAGGTGCATGAACGATTTTTTTTGTGGTTGTGCAGTAATTTGAGTGAAGGGTATTATAGTACCATACCATTCACTCAAATTACTGCATTGGGTTTGGGTGTTGTCATTTACTTACTCCAATTGAATGCTGCAGCTGCATAATACTTATTAATAATGAATGGTATTTATATTTACTATGTTTATGATAAACTGACCTGGAATGTGGAACTGGAACTTATGGATTCTGCACTGGAAGCAAATTCAATTCCCCAAAAAATATTATGCTATTGGAATTGAGTGAGAAATGAGTGTTGCTGACTTGCTGTTGACTGTTGACTTTTGTGTTGAGTGAGTTTTTATTAATCTCTTCGACTTTATTGCAATAATTGCTTGCAATATTTTTGTTGTCCAAGAAATATTTTACTTCTCTTAATGAATGTCTCCGATCCTAGGTTTGAAGCTGCTAAATTCTAAATCGTATAGGTATTTGGGAAACTGTGAAGAAGACGACAACATTAGCTTCAGCGTAAGACTTGATGTACCTACCTACCTAATAATAAAATATGAATAAAAATTAGCATTTGCTTTGAGTTTTTTACCGTACATAACAGAGTTAAAGGTTATATTTATAGCGAAGTAAAAGCACTTAGCAATTGCTTTAAATCGGTATGAAGGCACTTTGCTAAACTAAGTTCGAAAATTCGAACATAGCATTTACTTCGCTGTACGTGTAATGTACGTACCTACTAGGCCTGCAGTTCCTGTCAAACTTGAAATTGGAACGACTTTTATGATAAATTGAACGAAATTGAAAAAAAAACTGGAAAAATATTTTTTTGCAAATGGCTTAGACTTTTGGAGACGTTTCCTTTCTTCTACAGGTGCACCGGGAATTGAATCCGATCATCGAATAATTGTGGGAAATGCTTTAGGACAAACTTAAAAAATAACTATATGAATACCTACCTCATAGTAATTATTACTGAGAGGTTTTTAAAAAATTTTACCTAAAAGCTTTGAAATAATTATTGTCTCTTAAAATGTTCATTAAAAAAAAAATTAAGCCAAAAAAATCCACACTTCAGAGAAACGAAGCAATTGTATTTTGTTGATTTTCCTGCACAAAAAATATTTATCTTAATTTTATAAATTTTTTTGTGCACTCAAAAAAAATGTAAATGTTCTAAATTGTTTTATGTAAAAAATGTGCGAACGAAATATTTAGCAAAAGGTCTGAGTCATCAAAATAGCAGACTTGGATTTTGCTACGTTTGATTCATACTGATGTACCTACCTAAGTTAAAGGTAAGCGGCGCCGCTTTTCCAGCATGTGGAAAGTTTGGAGCTTGGAGGTAACTCAAATCAATTTGTATTCTTTCGAAACGTAGCAATTGCTTCGATTTTGAAATTAGATAAGCAATTGCTATGCAGATAGATCGAATGAGAGTTGTGTTTCTTTTATTTAAAAAAGGTGATGCGATATGCAAAAGGAAATCAATTCTGCAAACTGCAACCACTGAGACATATCTTTTATGAACTACAAAGCCAAAATTATTATCGTACCAAGCTGAATTACTTTTCTCGACTAATATTCAGAAAACAAGTCTGGGTAAGAATGAAGTTATTTTTTAGATTTTAAGGCTGCGGTTAATAGAGTGTCAATCAGGCATATGCAATATGTACAAGCTTTAGGTTTTGTAGAGCATTGGAACTGCTCTTGCTTAAAGAACTTGAAACATTGATTTCGACGTTTTGCCAATTTGAGCTGACGTCCAGGTTTGATGGCGCCAGACTTCTTCTTTTGGGGGCAACAAATCACAGACCTTGGAAGTCTAAAAAGCCTTCATTGAAGACCCAATCACTAATTTGGAACCATGTGTTGTGAGGAACAATAAAAAAATGCCGTATCATGAGAACAAATCTGCATCAATTTATGTGGCGGTTCTTTGACGTCTAAAATAGATAGGACATGTAGAGCGAATGGACACTAACGCTCCGGCCCGAAGAGTCTTCGATGCCAACCCGGAGGGCGGAGAGACCTCGCGCAACACATTCAACAAACAAATCCAGTGTGACGGGAATTGTTAACATTTTTATTTTATTATTTTTAATTGTGATCATAGGTTCCTTTCTTTTGGTTAATGATTGTTTTCAAATTTATCATTATGTGCCAATTGCATTAATGAAAACTAAAATTAGCTCTGCAAAAATCGTTCTGTAATTTCAAGGCTTCTTTTAATGAACACTCACTGCAGAACACGACTAACAAACCATTGGTAAAGTTTGCCTGGCTTTAATGATTTGCAAATGAGTTCATTTTTTAATCGAGGCAATGATTTATGACTCCTAGGAGGTAAAAGATTAGCAGACTTATGTTATTCGCCATCCGTTTTACATAATATTACTTCTATCTTTTGTTGTAGTTGTAATTTGTTAAGAAGTGTTCTCTCTGAAATTTTGTATGCTGATCAATATTGATGTATTCGATCTGTATGCATGCCATTGATCAATCTTCTCGTTCAATTTTACAATAATCGATTCAGAGAACAACCGACGTGTGTGCTGTTTCGAAAAATTAAACGAAAGGCAAAAGAAAGATAAATTGACTATTAATTGGTATTAATAAGATTGTTGTTGTTCAGTAGCCAGACGCTTCATTGAACTTTTGATGGAGTCAATTAATTTATGATCAATCTTCTTTTATTCATCTCGAATTGCACATGCACGTAAGTGAAAATAACAAATGATTGATCGCATACTATGGCGATGGCGCTGTTTAAAATAGAAAATAATAAAAGTGATCAGCATGTTTTCGGTTTTAGTGATCAGGTCAGCTTGAGAGTAATTTCAAAGGCTTAACTAGATTGAGCTATTTTCCTGTTAGAGAGTTTGTCGAATTACTTAAAGTAGAATTTTCAAGGGGACATACAAAATTCCTTGAGATAGAAGCAGTATTTGTCCCCAAAATTTCATTTAGGGAAATATAGTAGTGTTTTTAATATGGAAATTACGTTTTTGTTCAATTTACTGGCAGCTGGTTTATATAAATTACAGAAAATTTAAATGTAAACAATAGAACATCACTTGTTATCGATTGCAATGCAGAGTTGCGGGTTATTCGACGCACGCTCCTTGGATATCTGAATGATATTTTGAACTAAAAATATTTCTGTTAGAAGATTCTGCCACAAAAAAGATTTAACTTTTCTTTTCTTGAGGTCTGTCTGTTTTTTTTTTAAAGAATGGTTTAAATGAGAGAGCAGTTTTTGGATTTATTTTCAACATGTAAAAACTGAACGACTGCTTTCTTATTCGTACGAAATACATCGAAATACATTGAGGACAATAGCTCTACGGATGGTACCGACAATCGACAACCTGTCGTGGAAATCCGGTGTACTATGTACAATTACCCTTAAAAAAAAACCGCTCCTTCCTCGATTTGTGAAAATAAAGAAAAGATATCCTGTCAGTTCAGCTCTATACGGGGCTAAAAATACTTGGGGTTGGGGTACAGGGTATACCTACAGGCACCTTGAGTAGACCAGACTAGCCTAAGCGATGGATAGTAGGAGAAGTAGATTAAAAATTCAAATGTTTTAAAAATGAACGTAAACGTGAAACAATGGTCCCCAGACAGTACAATAAAAACAGCAACTACGATTTCAAAGACCATTTCGCGAGAAATTGTCAATAAAACAAATTGGCTTTTCGTTTGAGCCCAATAAAACCTTCTTCTATTGTGCGGATTAGGTACATAACATAATTTTCAAACTAACAAACAGTTGTTAAGTTTAAATTAAATATACAGAAATTGTTTTAAAATCAATTTAAATTCTACAGAAATTATTTGATTGTCTTGTTGTTTTTTGAATAAACAACTTGAGTCATGAGTCTTCTGAATTCAGGGCTTTCTTGTCATTTTCATTCTCAATTAACCAAAATATTGAGGTAAAAGTGTAAGTGAGTGCGAAGGAAGCGATTTTTGTAATCGTTAAGATATGTAGCTGTTTGCAAGTTATTTGATTTTATCTTATATCTTATTATGTAGGCCAGGTCACTATAATGGTAGATTTTTTTACCATATTTTTTGTGGTTATCGTTTTGTGGTCTCTATTCTAAATGAGGCTTTAAAAGATATATAGTTAAGCATATCGAATACCCTATTCTTCTGAAAACAGACATGCTGGAAAACAGCATTTGTCCAGCATGTCCTTAAAAAATGTGAATCTTCTTCTCCCACCAATAACCGACCCAAAGCACTTTGATTCACGGAAGCCCCGTAATGGCCGGCAGTATTTCTGTCCTTTCAATTCAAAATGTTTCGGATGGTTTCAAATTGTAAACTAAAACTTAAAATTCACTCCATTGCTCCATTGTGACTCTGATGTGGTCGAAAATCGTTTTTTGAACACATTTGCTTAGATTAGATTCCGACCTCGGCAGTATTATAAATAGCTATCTGCTGTCCCTAAAACACTAAAGCGAAACCTAAATCTACAGACGTTATCCATAAATGGCATTTGCATAACCGAAACTGAAGCACTCATTGCTCCATTTGTTTTCATGCTTAAAATTGTTATAAGACTTTTTTGATTTTATTGAATGAGTTTATCGTTTTCAGTTCTTTGGCACTAGCTAAAGCAAGTCTATTCCTCATCTCTGTATTCGGGTTCACTAACACTGTATAACATATCCCTACCTTGCCTATAAAGGCACATACCGATGGCCCAACGATCATGTGTCATGACAACCAACAAAAGTTTACTAATTTGCATTTTATGGAGATTTAAGCTTTTTCCCAAATTATATACGTATGCATATATATAATGAAACCTCCGAAATGACTGACTTGACATGTATGACGAAAATATTTTGACATTCTATTATCTAAACCTTTTAACGCCTCGCTGACCAATATTCTAAACGCTTTGACAACTCATTAGCTTAACTGAATATTCGAATGCGACAAACTTGAATAACTATTAAGGACCACCCACCATATAACTTGTCCATCAGCAGCATCCCGCGCCACAGACCACTGTGCACAGTGTCCACCATTTAGTAAATATAAAGTTCACGTTCTCCAAGTGCTATCAGCTGAAGAAACAATCGAAAATCTTGTTGTTCCAAAGTGGTCACTTCCACTCTCCGAATTGAGGCACACTTTGACTACTATCTCTTTCCCTTAGTGGTGCGAGGTGTACATAAATTAGCTGCTCCGATGATAAAGTGGACAGTTTAAAGCGCATTCCTCTTTGGTCGCGTAAATGGGATTCGGGCGGGGGACCTTATTAATGCTGCGTGAACCTTTGACGCCGCGCCGCACTGTTTTGATTATTTTTATTATTTTTAATTTTTTTTTATTTATTTATCTCTGTCCTTTCTTTTAACCTACAACAGACAAATTGATAAGTGATTCAAAAGTACAAGGCGATGAGTGCGAACGCGAAGATATACAAACACAAAACTGGTTTGTGCTCAACCGGAAAATGCACACATCAATTTGTGGATATCAGTGAAAATGTCATCGTCGTCGTTGTCGTCGTTGTCATCCATTCGGACGGGAAAGAGTCAGTTTTGATTGAGGAGTTTCGGTTTGGGACCCCAACCAGGCCAGGCCGTGCCAGACCAATGCAATGCACTTACATTGTGCACGACAACACATAAAAAATTAAGGAGCAATCGCAAAATGCACTTATCGCGGGGATTGCATCCGTAAATCCATTTCGGATGGACTGCAATGCAATGTCCAGTGGATAGGATAGCTATACCTACAAGATGGCTATACAAGAGAATGGAGGAATAATAAAACATTCTCCATGGTACCTACTTTCATGCGATGCATTCCATTCCATTCCATGCAAGAGTATCTGCTTGTTTGAAGTGTGCTCCTATGGTCATAGTTGCTCGTTAGTCTATGTTTTATATAACTACCGGTTAGTCCAGTTTCTTGTAATGACCGTCGTCGGACAATGACATACAAATGGTGTTGTGGGCTTCAGTTAATGGATCATAGAAGCTACTCTTGGCGAATAAAATGTTTATGTGTATGATGTCCATCCTTATTGGAGGGAAAATGCATTAACCAGGGAGTCGCAGGGTTGACATTAAGAATAATCCCCAGCTAAGAGCACTATGTTAAAACTTATGAACGTATAGTTGTGGGCATCTATAACAATGTGATACGTAGTTCCAGAATGTGATTTCTGAAAAATCTAAGAAGTATCTACATAATAGTCGAAGGGAGTCTCTTAGATATGTATTTTAAGAAAGAGAGGAGAGAGAGGAGAACGGCTAAGTCTTAATTATTTGAATGAAAAAATATGGAAAAAGACTTAAGTCGACGTAAGACTTAAGTCAAAATTTGTTTTCCTTTTTATGCAGGTAATACCGTTTACAACAATATGAACAGCATTTATAAATTAGACACAAGTAGTTTTACGGAAATAGTACTTCTGAGTTAGAATGATTTTTAACTTTCTCGTATACGTAGTAAGATAAAGGTATTGTAATCGTACAAAAAATCGAACTCGAGATTTTAATCAAATCTGACATAACGTGATAGAGGAACTCGAAAAAGGGGGTCGCAACTCTGTCCGTCTGTCCGTCCTTTCCTGAGCTCAACAGCGCAAACGACTGGACGAATTTCTTTCAAACTTCGGGTTTGGAATTGTTGGATTACACTATTACAGTTCGGGGGCCATTTTTTTTGCACGTTAAGAGTTACCGTTGTAACGGTATTAAGCAATTTTGAGTTTTTCCAAAACGGCTCTAAAGATTTTAACCAAAATCGATATTTGGGCTTAAGTAGGTGTGGTTAACATGGCTGCATACCCAGTTTTTCACCAAAAAAAATCGAATAACGGTAATTTTGAAAATTGACCCTATCTCAAAAACGGTCTATACGATTTTAACAAAAATTAATTTTTGAGGTTATATGATCATTCCTAACATGATCGCAAACTCAGTTTTCCCCCAAATTATCGTTGAACGGACTATTTTCAAAAAATGTCGTTTTTTAAGAATTTATTTAGTTACAGTTTACTTGAAAACGGCTCTTACGATTTCAACCGAAATGTTTAACAGGCTGCATATCCAGTTTTTCGCTAAAAAGTCAAATAATGGTACTTTTGAAAATTGGCCTTATCTCGAAAACGGTTAATACGACTGTAACAAAAAATCATTTCAAAGGTAGTATGGACATTCCCAACACGATAGTGAACTCAGTTTTTCGCTAAATTGCCTTTTGAAAACTGCTCATATCTCGAAAACGCAATATTCGATTTGGATAAAACTTTAGAAACCAAGTAATGCTAACATACCGAACAATACCCTTTACTCAGTTTTTAGCTAAATAGTTGAGTAAGATTATTTTTCGAACTCAACATTGCAATATTTGTTACTATTTAGAACGCCAAAATCAGCTTTAAAGATTTTGACTAAAATGCTTATTTACGATAACATAAGTATTCTTAATAAAACCCCGTACCTAGTTTTTCCTAGAGAAATTCAAATAATGCAGTCTTATAAACATTACCGCACTACCAGTTAAAATGATCACAACTACCTGAAACTCCTTTTTAGCAAATATTTCCCACTTTTTCTTTTTCAACCATATTAATAATTAACCTTTAAATAATTCCAACCAATTGGAGTTTACACTATCAGAAACCCGCACTTCATTTACCCCCAAACACGTGCAAATTCAAAAACAAATCTCTGAATTCTTATATCACGAACCCTTCTTCGAGTCATGGCCACCAACCAGCATCACCAATTTGAAAAATCTTGTTTTATAGCCTATAAACAATAACAAAATAAAAAAAAACAACCAAACAGATGATATAAACGAGAAAGTTTCGTGCGATCCAGTCGTGCACTTTATTTTTTAATGTGGTACTTAGTTATATAAGAGGCAATCACAGGTAAAACGGCCTAAGTCACATTTTCAAAAAAAATCTAACTGACTGTACAGTTTGAGCTGAAATTTTAAAATTTATAACATACAAAAATGGCATAGTCGGAAAGCTTTTTCTCCCCTATGTGAAATTCAACAAAACTTCGAAGCCAAAGCGACCTAAGCCGCTTAGGCCAAATTGCATTCCAGATAATTTAAATTTAATATATAATTTAATAAATTTAAATAATAAGGCCACAGGACGGAGTAGCATATAGACATGTTGTTTGGGCATTCACAACTTAATAAGAGGCAAATATTTCATGTATATGGAATGAAAGAACTGCCTCACGTGATCCACAAGAAGTTGGATCTTTCATTATGCTTTATAAAGGGTGGGCCATCTAGTGGTTTCTTTCTAAATCATAGGTTATAGGTTGACCCTGACAGCTATTTACCGCTCGATATAGAAAGTCAGTATCATACCTCCGCAGAACGAAATGAGTCGCTTTACGTTTGAACAACGTTGGGAAATATTGAAAACTTTATTCCAAAATGAGTGCTGTGCTATTTTTGGTGAAAAATCAATTTTTCTGACGAGGCGCATTTTGATTTTTGTGGGTACGTTAAAAAACAAAATTAGATTTGGATGACCTCTGGTTCATGCAATATGTAGCGCCATGCCACAATCGATCTTTTGGGTACCAAATTCCCAAATTGACCGCACAGAGCTATGATTTGACCCCTTTGGATTTTTTTCTTGTCGGGAATCGTGGAGGACCGATGTTATGCCAACAATCGGTAAACGATTCAAGTACTAAAGGCCAATATCATCCTAGTCAGTATTTGCTTTTAAATTTAGTTTCGTTCATGAAGACATATGAACTACACAAGCCTACGTGATTATCGCAGAGTCCGGCATCACATATTTGAAAGCATTACAAAATAGATAGGTACTACGGGGTACCCATAGAGAAAAGACCTGTCTCGCCATAACTAGGACATGGCGATGTTACGATTTTAATACGACCTAAACTCCTTGCCAGGTAAATTACCGCTAAATACACATAAAATTACCTTTAGAATAGAATGAACAGTTAACGAGTTTCGATCTTTCTTATAATATCCTTGCACTTATGCATATTTTACGTATAAATCGCACAGGCCAGGTTAAACTCAGGAAAATTCACAGTTGTGTGCGGGCGGATCCGGGCATAACTTATTTATAAGAAGTGAGTAAGAAATCGCAGAATTTATATTATCAACTCAATAGCATATCCTTAAAGCTTAACTACAGGTTTGGATGGAATTTACACGCTAATGACAATTTAATATAAGCATTGCATTTCTGGAAAACAAATCCGTGGGTATCACTGCAGGTGTCTAAACGTGCGTTATCAAGTACAGGGTGCGCCAAGTAGGTATTTTAACTTCTTATATCTAACCCAAATATCAAATATCTAAAATCGTCTGAACACACAATTTTTATTATTTTCAGATTAAGTAGTTTATTGAAGCGAAAAGTTTGGATGTACAGAATCCGTAAGCGGCAATCGATTTACTATTGCCACTTTTAAGACAAAAAGTATTTTCATCGAACTATATCGAACAGTTTTTCTTATAAATATGTTTCTACCCTTGGACCTTTCTAAAAGCAATATAAAGCAAATAAGAAAGACAATAAAAACATATAATTTAAATTCCTATTAAAAAGTCTACACAAAAAAATATACGCAAATTTCCTTCTTACCCAACTTAAATGTCGACGAAAAGGAAGCAACCGAATGAAACAACATGACACACGAACCCCACCCCAGCCCATTTTCAATTTTTTCCCAATGAACAAGACCTGAAAATATGTATGTTCAACTTGAATGTGTTCGCTCAAAAGAGACGACTGCCCGCATTGAAGTGCAAAACTTATGATCACGTTAAAGCGCGCACATAATAATCACACACACACTACTGCAACTGTACTCACTGCTGCGTGACAGTGGTATGCACTGAAGGAAAATTTTGGGCGATGTTTTGAATAATTGTTTATAACATTGCCAAGCTTCAGGACAACTTAGGGGTATGTTTTATATCTTAAGTGATTCAGGGGAAAATTTACTAAATTAACCAATTTTTCTATTTTTCAATCCGATAAGCTATTACTGAGCTAGGTCTGAATAAATAGAATTTTCCTTTTATATATCCGGTTTTTTGACTATTTTGTAAGTACCACGTTATATTCCGGAATAAAAAGTATCCTAAGTCCCGATCATCAAAAGCAATCACTTTGCCAAGTTTCATAAAAATCCGTCCAGTAGTTTCTGCGTGATGCGTGGTCAGGCACTTTTTATTCTACAGTTTTATTATATGTAGAGAAGAGATGTAAAGAAGAGCAGAGAAGAGATAGAGATTTTACGTGTTCCTACTTAAACTTGTTATAACTTTGACTTTCATTTAAAATTTGGAAAATAAATAGAAGCCTTTACCTAAATGGATAGGTACCTACGTTCATGATCCCATTTATAGCAGTTATTATTATAGAAATTCTAGTAGCAAACCTCTTTCGTTTATTTTTTTTTATGACGACTCTAAAACGCATCAACAGAAATTGCCAAAGCTTCTTTGTTAAATCGAATTCAACGACTTTTTCGTTCATGCCCACATATAAGTGTCCAACTCTTTTCATCCGAGTTAATCTATTGTTGTTTAAGAGGTAAACCTGATTAAATACTTAAGCCATCATTCCCATACGATCTTTTAGTCAAATCTTTTATTCAAATTCTAATAAATTTACGAACAAAGAACGCGGCCTGTCAATTTATTTTAAAGCGGCGTATATAAGACACGCCTTTAAGCCATACATTTTCGTGAAAGTAAATCTCCAATTTTGTTACTCGCATTATTAAGATTTTATTACGAACAAGACACAAACCCTTCGTTTATTAAAAAAAAAATAATAATTCTCCTTTGACGGTAATATACGAGGCATAACGACGAGTGACGCATGTAAAAGGCACATCACTGTCAATCCGCCAAACACTTCAGTTTTCAGTGTTTGATGGCTTAAACAAAAGAGCGGGTAACATTCGCAACGAAATACCTGCATTAAGAAGGTGGTGGAGTTTGAAACGAAACAAATAATAAAGGTAGGAATGGCTTTCTAATTTGATGTGTAATGAAAGTGACAGTTTACTTATGGCGAAGACTTAATTGCATACCTATTTTAGAATTTGAAATCAAAGGCAAAATTAAATTGTTGAAGTCACAAGCGAAAGATTCGTTGCTGTCAATCGTTTTGGAGAGGAAGGTAGAATGCGTTCCATCACAAATCACCTGACAGAAGTAGTTTGCAGACCAGATGTATCACCCCACATGAAAAGTACCGGTTATATCGAAGGCATGGCGAGTGGCCCAGACATTGGACCACAGGGATCAAGTAAATATTATTGGCCCAAATTTATAGTCAGAAAAGGTAGGCTTTCATATTGTTTTAATCCGTGGCAAAGCTACAATTAGTAATGTTTTGTTAATTATTGTCGACAAAAGGCTTACTTTATCGTTATCACCTTGTAATGAAATCATTGTCACCCGAACCCTTATTTTAATAATATATAACGTGGAGTAAGCGTTATATGTTATCTGATGCCGTTTACGAAAAAAAACGAAACATTTAAGCCAAAATAAAATTACAATCGCAGTAAATTAATATAAATTGATGCATTTTAGACGTGTTTGACCAACATTTTTTTTAGTTTTGCAATACAAATTTGTTAGTTGTAGGTAAAAAAAATATCTATAACTGAGCGAAAGTTATAGAATGTTTATACTATAAGTTCCCGCCATTAACATAAGGCATTATTAATAAAATCGTAATTTTAAAAGAGTATTTTAATTCTATGCAAAACAAAAACTAAGTTCGCAAAATTATCGGTCATGCTTGGTCCCTATAAGCGGTTATTTAAAAGTTTATGGTAAAATAATAAAGTCACCTTCCCTGGTGTGCCTTTATATTTCTAAAAAAAAGATCAAATACCTAAATATTTAGTGATCCTTGCCCCAAAAAGGGTGCACTCATTAATAGACATTTTATTTAGGAGGAGAGTTTACGATTTTCCAATAGTAGGTAGTCGCGCTGTTTGTTCGAAAAAAAATCACAGAGTGATTTATGTGTCCATAGCCTTATGGTCTAATAAGTAACCTAATAATGCTTCAGATTCAATAAAAAAATCAAAGAACTCAAAAGGCTCTGATAGTATAAGTCTGCCAAATTACGGAGGCTGGTGGTATATTTGTCCAGCTCATAGCAGCTATAGCTTAATTTAACCCGAAAGGAGTACTATGAGCTTTGCATAATGGTCTCGAAAATCAAATGGAGGCCAGAGGGTAGATGCGCTTATCAATAAGAATACATAATGCACCAACAAAATTTTGACAATGCCATCGACTTATAAGATAGGCAACATCTCTGGGCTCACGGGAAAGCTTGTTGAGGAGGCTGTTAAAAATAGAAAAGAATTGTTGCTGCCTCCTGAACAAATTAAAGGGTTTTCCAATAAGACGTGTTATTTTAAATAGCCCGCTATTTCGGTAGCTGTCACTTTTGAAGCTGTTATTTCTTGACATTTGACAAGTAGAAACTACGCCATTACTAAAAATGGAACGATGCACGCTTCAACAACGCATTGAAATTATAAAAATTCACTACAAAAATGGTGAACATTTTGCAGTCTCTTTCGCAAAACTAAAGCATTTTTGGGTCGTCGTGAGGCACCTTGTCGGACCGCAGAAATTGGTGGAAAAATTCGAGCTGTTGGGATAAGTTAGCGATGTGAAGGATAAAACCAATGTTCGTCGCTCAAGAACAACTGAGAATATTGCTGCTGTAGCCAAAAGTGTTAAAGAAAGCCCAGGTTTGTCCATTCCTCGTCGTTCTTTGGAATTGGGCATGATTACCTAATGATTTTTAATGGCCGGAGTTGGATGGTATTGATCTGGACAACGTTTACTTTCAACAAGACGGCGTTACGTGCCACACAAGCAACGAAACCATTGATCTTTTACGGGAAAAGTTTCCGGACCGTGTTATCTCTCGAAGAGGTGATCACAATTGGCCACCGAGATCTTGTGATTTAACACCTTCCGACTTCTTCCTTTGGCGCCACGTGAAAGATAAATTCTACGCCAATATCAAAATAACTCCTCTTATTTAAAAACCCTTTAAAACCAGATTCTAAATTGTGGATTTTTTGCATGGACTGAAACTCTTAAGTCTGCTCAGGCAGGGGTGGGCGAGCAGTTAACATCTGCGGGAGATGTGTCTTTGGAAAGAATCGGTTGGGCATGTCGGCGGCTGGAAATCGGCTTCTCGAAACCGGATCAAGAACTGTTTTAAATCAATATTTTTGGCTGTACGCATTAGATTTTAAATTTTATTATTTTCTTAACTTATATGAGCTGGGTGTTTCACCATTAGCATCTTCAAAAGCAACGTTTCGAGACCTAAGGATAAGTGATCTGGCCTTGGTTTCTAACTTGAGGCCACCAGTGTTTCGGCACTGATGAAGGTAACGCGAATAAAGCTTAAGTGATGTTCGTCTGGAGGACCCCAGTTCCATGCACTATGCATGTTCATATGGGGTTCCATTGAAACCAACGAAATTAAAGTATATATCGGAGTTTTATTCACGAGCAATGGTAGGACCAATGCTGAGTTTGCCAGTAGGTCACTAAGACTGGGATCATATGGGAAAACCCAGATAACATCAAGTACTCAAAGTTGAGCAGCTACTTCTTACAACGAAACGGTCCTACTTTCGGTGCTTCGGTCATGTTCAACGAATGTTCCCGACTCGAATTCCATGATAGCAGACGTATTGCATAGGTAGACTCTTAAAGTATTGCCCCTAATGATTACAGCTTGTAGCAGAAGGTCGAGAGTAATAAAGAGCCAACCTTTATAGGGGATACAGGAGAGAGTCAAAAATGAAAATGACAAAATGAATGTCTTATCCCAGGTTTTTAGATTTTTCGCCTCAGTTTTGGTCGTTTGGTTCTTCTCAGTTTTGGCTTAAATATTATTTTTAGCTGCCTATATCATCTAGATCTAGCACACCAGCAATCTGATTGTCGGATTTTTATAACTCGCTGGTTGTGTCAAAAGCCGGATGTTTATTTTTATTTGGGCTACCACTGATCCAACTGTATCTACATCAATTATTACTTCTAGTTCTTAGATAGTAAACCCATTAGAAAAAAAGTTGATCGCCTGTGTCGTCCTGCAGATTTGAATTCAGTCTTCAGCGTCAATCGGCAGAATTTACACCTCGAATGATTTATATTCTCCGGGTTTCCTTCATAAAATAATTAAAAAAACCGAAAGCCGCTTTTAGGTAAAGCGGTTTCCTTGGTTTGAATGCTCATTCATATATTTTTCTACAAACCAATTTATGTATGTGAAATGTGAGGAATATAAATAAGGAGTATCAGCGCGGTTTTAATTTGCATATTCTCCTACTTAGTATTCAATCTTGTCGCCAAAAAGAAACCTACAAAAAATATATATAGTTAACGCAGTCGATATGTGGTAATTTGCTACTTTATTACCAAAAAAAAACTAAAGTTGTGACATTTTTGAACGTCTTCCTAAAAGGCGGCATAGAGGCGGCGTTATTTATGTGTTTAAAAGGCGTTTGATAAATCACATAATAAAATTTAATTTCTGACAGCGCTATTGACTCACGCGGTGTTTCTTTTCAATTTGTTTTGTTTTGCTCCTTCCAAGTAAGACAATCGAAAATTTGCGGTTTTGATTTCACCCAATGTGTGTGAGTATTTCGTATACCTATGTTGCATGTGACAGTATATTTTACGAGATTTGCTGTGGAAATAAAATGCCATGAAATTAGTGTTCAGGTTCACTCATGACATGATTTGCGGTAATTAAAGTTCTTTCAAGAAATTATAAGCTGTTTCGAAAAAAACGACGTGTTTGCATTATTTTCTTTTGACACATGTGAATGTGGTACTGTGCGAAGTCTGAAGAGCGTCGAAGATGAGTATGATTGTGCATCTCAGGTTGATAAGTTCAGTTTATTTAAGATTTAAGGCCGAAAGGCAATAGTTTAAGGCGTAATGTTAAGTTTAGAATTAAGACCAATGTTAGTTTTTAATTAGATTTAATCGTTTTTGTCTAGAATTAAGTTTAAACAATGAATTAATAAAAACGAATTAAAAAGTAAAAAAGTAAGTTCAGTTTTTGGTTTTATAAAGCAAATCCTACTTTAGTCGCATAGAGCCCAGTTATGATGTACCTACAGATTTTTCTAGCTCTCAAAAATTGCGACAACAACTTTTTCTCGCCTAAAATGGTCGTCAGTTGTAATAACATCGTTCTTCAAATTATTTATCTATTTAAAGATACGAAAGCATTCAAAAATCGTGTCTGTAAAATCAGCATTTTGTTTACGGTATTTGCCAAAAAAGGTTTTCTAATTGACATTAAAAAAATATAAAATAGACAGATATTTTTTACGTAAAGATTTTCTTTTTTACAAAATAAGATTGTGGCACTAACATAAAATGTCTGTAACTCTAACAATTGCTTTGTTACAAAAACGAACGCTTTGATGTTAGTTAAAACATCAAATTCTGTCAATTTAACAAGATTTTGTTTGGGCGTACAGGCAGAAAAACTGTTAAAATAAGCCGCATTTTTATTTAATAAAAAATATATTCACTTCATTTTTTCTATATAAAAAAAAATAGTTTTTACTTCTTGTATTTGAAAGAAGCTGAAATCTTTTTTTGTGACATCAATTCAAATTGTAATTCTAACATTATTTGGTTTGAAGTAGGTGTCGATTCTGTTGTGCAAAAACTTTTTATCGGTTCAAGACAAAACAATTAAACTAATAAAGATGTACAAAGTAACTAAACTTCATAAAAACAAGTTAAGAAACACTATCGGGCAAAGTTTTCATAAATCGCTTTCAATCTTCAAGCCAAAAAAAAATGTTTTTAGCATTTACGTTTGGGTTTCCGCCGAATGGGAATGGACTCGTCTCTCTCTATATATGCGTAGGTATTCTATGTGCAGTAAGTTTACCCTCTGCTAAAATACGAGAGAAATTCTCCTGCACATTTCTTCAAAGGCTAATACTTAAAGTGGACACACCTAACGAACCGCGTCATTTCAAGGAAGTTTTAGCCAACCTATATGACACTGCCTGTGAGTTGCGCTCCAAAACGTCGCACAAGCGGGAGAAAAATCACATTAAGCAATCAACCAAACTCTGATACGATATTTAAGCATGCAATTATAAGAATTTCGGATTTTCAGGATATGTAATAATGGAATACTAAAATACATAAAATAAAATGTAAACTTGATCATTGTGAACTTTACATAAAAGCATAAATATATTTCTTTTATGTAAACTCTAGCCCGGAATACTCTTTAAACGGGACAACTAGTTCGAACGCATCATAATTATAATTTTACAAATTTTTTCTAAGTTCTGCTTTTTGGGTTTATTTTCAACAAGTTTCTGGCATTGGGACTTCAGACTCAGATCACTTTCCAAAATGAAGTATCCATAAATAGTAAAAGCTGAACCACAATTCGTTCATCGAAAACCTTTATCACATTACTAACAGAGGTAACCGTACAAATCTATATACATTTGCATGTCGTGATGGAAACAATAAAATACAAAGTTCCTCCCTTAAACTGATATACCCAGGTCTGCTTAAAAAAAATTCTTGTCAACTTTTTACGTTATATCCTTGATAATAATTTCAACTCCAACTCCAATTTCAACTCATTGACAACTTTCATCAATTGGTGCTCGGTAAACTCACAATTTCTGAGAAGGATTTGCACAACCATGTTCTCAAACCTATGGAGAGCTGATTTCCGTCGAACGTGATGAATTGTGCAGACTCAATTGACAACCTCCTTTGCCGGTCGACGTACTCATAAATTAAGAACCTCATAGGTACAGAGACTGCGCATACCATTGTATCAGGTGTCATTCGATAAAATTTAGAACCTCCGTTCGTTCAGAGATAAAACACTATACGTACCTTCAATCTCGGTCCTATTAGTCAACTTCAATCTAACATTTGTATTCACAAAAGTACCATCAGAGTGGGTACAACAAATCAACTGAAAATGACGTTGCAAGTGTCTGACACTCACTCAAATGCAATTTACATACAAAATTTCCCCCCATGCGATTCGATTGGGAAATGCACCAACAAACAGCACAATGTGTTAATTCGGTGGCGGAATCTAATTCCTGCAACAATCCCATAGCACTCTATGCGTATGCATATGTAAAGACGGTCGTCATCCTCGTCGTCGGCGTCGTGCCCATGCTTAGCCGCCGCCTTTGACAAGGTGGTTAAACTATTATGAAATTTGTTTATCATTCGTATCAGGTTCGGTTTGTACTCTGGCATGGTGTATGCAGGAGGACATTCGTTTGCTGAGGCAATAACTCAATTACTTTGGCTTGGGTAGTATGGCTTTTCAGTTAAAAGATCTTTGGCCTTTCAAATGTATGGAATTGAAAATTTATGCGAACTAAACGAGGTACGGAGTTAGCTTCAACTTTCTTTACACAAACGCATATGTTCTTGTCAAAACAAGTCGTACATTTAGTAACAGATACATTATGATTTATGCATATCCGTTTGATAAATGATTTCGGTTCGCATCAGTGTCAGTGATGGGTTCATGTGACTCTAATGAGTACCTATAGGGTCGATTTTTAATTTAAGGTAGGTATGAGTAGGGCAGATCAATTGTGGTTCCACAATGACATTCACGTTGAGGTTAGGAAGTTGCCGAAGCCCAGCGGGCAAATTCTAGGGATGTAGCCGGACATTTTCAGATGGATGTATACGTATAGTGCCATTGTAAGACCAACGATCACAAGGAAGACGCTCAATAACGTGCAAAGACCTGTAGGTCTGCACTCTGAAAAAAAATGTATTATCAAGAATTTTTACTTTGACCCGACATTTTTTAAAAGGATAATTTGTCTCAGGAAATATTTAACACGAAAATTTTCTTGTTGGGCTGATAATTTTTCGTTTTTAAATTTGTTTAAGAACTTTAAAATTAGTTTAACAAGAATTTTTATTTGTAAATTAAATTCTTAAAAAATCAATAGTGAGTTGTTGATGGAGGAACATTTTTTCGAGCAAACAATTTTTCACTCACCATTTAACAAAAACTGAAAATTCTTCGGATGAACAACTTTTTTTTGTTTGAGTGTATATATTACAACTTGCCCAACTCCAGCTGTATAGATGCAATTGGAACTGAATCATTTGCATCTTATGGTTGAGGAATGAGCAAGTCAAACGATTGTAAGAACAAAGGAAGGCCAAAGAAATAATAGGAAGAGAAAATTTCATGGCAATCGAAGCAGTTTGATGCACTTCTCAAAAAAACAACCTAGAGACGATATGATTAATAGATTTAATTTTTAAAAGAACTTTGAATATGAAAAATAGGAGCAATGAATCCAGAACTAAAAAACATACAAAAAAACGGTACACAGATTGGTCAAGATCTGACAAGGTAGCTAGAACTAAATATTCTGATCCAATGCGGATAAATTATCAGCATCTTGTGTGTCCAAAATAATCTCGACCGAAAGAAAACCAACTGTGATATTGCTAAATATCAGACAGTCAGGAGAAACTTACCCTTTCCTTGGTGCCTGACCATGTGGAAATAGAGGGAGCATTTCATAGGTCCTAAACCATTCTGCGGAATAGGAGATCGTACCCTCAAAGAAATCATACTCTCAAATGATCCATAAGAGGCATTGTAGACTCAAGGAACACCTCAGGAAACTGGGCATAGGTATCTGAGATCTCTATACACAGATTCTGCGATGAGTCCAGTTTAAAACATGTGCTTGGATCATGCGGGGCATTGACTCATCAGTATCAATACTGATGGAAATACTGTCACTGGAAGCAGATATTTGTTTATTTATATTTTTTTTAGGCAGCTCCCATCCTTACATTCTTATAAAGAGAGTGCTATATGGGAATGAACTCTTCCGCCAAGGAGAAGCAAAAGTAGGTACAACCCCCACTTAACAGTTGTTCCAAAGGGAAAGGATAATGTGAGGGAAACTCTTAAGAGGGTCTTCCGTTTTCGGTTCCCGACAGCCCGACAGAGGAAATTAAACAGCGAAGTCTATGATCTGTACAACGATATCGACCTGTGCGAAAAAAAAACCATCAGTCTCAGATGGCTGTACGGGCCAAAGAGTATTCGATTCTAACCCGGAGGGACAACACAGTAGAAGATCTGCACAATTGGACGCAGTTAGCTAAAAATCGCACTAGCTGAAGGCCCAGGTCCATGTACGTAAGTAGGTACATATTTATATGTATTATGAAATTATTTAATCTTCTTAAATTAATAATTGGTATGCAAAAATAAAACCCCCTTTAAAGCGTTTTCAATAATGAGTTGCTGCAGCAGAACGCATTTCTAGCACTTTTTTATCGAGTACAATTCAAAGTAAGAAACTGGTTCCAGATAGCTTACGTTTATTTAAACTAAACTAAACTCCTACTTCTTTTGAAAATTTGTTTAAAACACAGTTACTCCTTTAAAATTCGCAAAATACACTTTTCTGTTAAAATTACAAATAAATCTATTACATTTCAAGTACCAACCCACACATTCCAAATTTACCCACAATTTTGTGAATTTTTGTTTTTGAAAGACAAGGGCTGATATTTTTTGTTGGTTTCAGTTATTATTCTGACCCACTCCACTCGCAATATGAAGGACCGTTTGGCATTGAAATATTCGCAGCACATAAGGTTCGTGAGAAAATGTTTTAGTCTCTTTATTAAAATTTAACAGAGATTAATGAACACTTAAACTGAACACGATGCACTGTGAGGTGAGGTACGACATAGCTATGATTAATTATCAGCTACCTGACGGTTTTTGTTTAGCGGGTGGTGGTGAAAGGTGAAACCATCTTTCATTGAACTCGCGCACACGTCACAACACTACCAGCCCTACCAGTGTGTCAGAATTAATGGGTATATTTCGTAGCATGATTTTTTTATATTAATAAGAATCAAGAATCCAAGAGGTGTTAAATATCTCACACAACATGCGAGTGTGAGATACAATAATTTTTGGGATGAGTTTATGCTTATGTGTTGTAATTGGACTAACAGATGAGGCTTTCGACCTTTTCCCGATAGTCTTCGGCGGTGCTTATCCCTAATAATATAAAACAACATATACACATGTAAAGTTATGTGGTGCATAGGAATCAAAAATAGATACCAATTGTGAATATTTGGATCCTTTCGGGCGCACAGTCTATAGACCATAAGCTTAAATTCTTAGGTATGCGAATAACACAACTAAACTAAAATTAGTCACACAAATAAGGCTCTCGAAATTATGAAATCCAGTGATTTCCAAAGTGGTACAGGTTGATCCTCAAGGTTTCACGGAAGAATCGACGGGGGAACACCAGTTGTAAATGACGAAGATTTTTCTGTTTTCGATAGCAAAGAACAATTTTTTCAGTTAGGCTGGCATATGGCGAAGATAGTCTATTTATTTAGCATTATTTCCCTTTTTTAAAAACCTCCCATAATTTTTTTGAGTATATTCGATATTCAGTGTAACGCCTGTTGAGACTTGCTAAGCCGGCCGAAACGCTTCTTCAGACGTGAAAAGGAACGAAATACGACTTTTGCTTCAGAGATTTTAGAGTTGGAACTGAGCCGCGACGCAAATTTCCATCGTTAGATCTTAACTGATTTGGCAAAGTAAAGAAGACAGATGGATGCGTAAAAAACCATTCCAAGCTCTTACTTGCCATATGATGAACACGGCACCAGAAAGCTTTGAAAAGCACTTGAAATTGCGTCGAGTCAAGTGCAGTTCTTGTAAATGCGTGCTGAAGATTCTACTTAACTTTGCGTTATTGAGATATGGACGCTCAATAAAAAGCTCGTTACTTGTGTGAATATCAGAGTGATATTGGTAACCAAGCGAAGAGAGACTAAAGGGTAGCCGACCTGGATGCAGTCAGCCGAATCTGCAAAGCAAAGTTTGCATTCACAGTATAATCACAATTATTTTTTTTAATAACTTATCGTGAGGCGATGAAAATGAACGCTGATATAATATTTAACATATCTATTGTGCCAAAAAGTCCAGAATGCTGCGGTGGTTGGGTTCTCTAGAACTAATAGCTTCTCGCAACCCTTCGTTGCGATTTTATGCCGAGTCCGAACTAATGAATCGCAACTTTTCACCTGGTGTAGCTGCGTCTTTCTCAAGGCATAAGTATCGATCATGATTTGGCCGAGTTTTGGCCCTCTGATGTCATAAACCGTTCTGATAGCTTTAGCATATTTTTGTTAAGAACTTACTGAAAAGCTTATAATACAAATTTCATATCTAAATCAAGTGTTTATCAAACGTATATGTAAAAGCAGAAAAGTCAAAATTATAGGTATTGCACTTTTAAACAATATTTAAACAACGTACTCAATTGTAATTGTACTCAAACTGAAACAAGTATTTAAGGGACGCTAACATTGAGCAGTGCTAAATGTTTACGTTTAATTTTCGAATATAACCAGTTAGAAAGGCTCCGCTTAAGGCCTTCAGTTCCTTTACCACCGCACATTTCAGGTAGTGCGATAGCAACAAAATAAAACTCTCCGGATTGCATCAGATGGCCAAAATATGTTTGTCAGAAAATTCTACCCCATTGATAAATGAACGGGGCGCGGCGGTCTTTTGCTTTAAAAATAAATCACAGTTGGCTTCAGACTTGAAAAAGTATAATTTGTAAAGCATTAAGCCTGCTGGTATTTTCTGACATATTGCTCAAGCAAAACAACCGTCAATTAACGCGCAAAGACCAATTTGTGTTTTAAAGAGAACCGAGGCCTTCGGCCATCCAACACACGTCGACGTCCCATATTTACGAGACCATCCAATCGATCAGCAAAGCACATAACATAGCGTACCTCTTTAGCCGGCAACAACACAACTTTGCTTTGAATTATTTTGGGAACCAGTACTTATCTCATCTCAACTCTCACATGACAGAGAACATGTTTGATGTTACTTAAAATAAATGCGATTTGTACCACTTCCCGTAATTAAAACTGCGATCGATTCACAGATTAACAAACAAAAGCAAAACCTACCAAGAGGAGGACATTTATTTTCAGTTACCAACACCAGTTACAGTAGTTATTAGATTACGAATTAAAACGCTAATGATGTACGATGAACATAAATAAAAACACTCAAGAGTCAAGACTCAGCCAGAAGAAAGGAATAAAAAAGGACACATGCCTCGCACGTTCGCATCGCACACATAATGCAATATCCGGAGAACACACACGTCGTCATTTAACATCTTGTGCCGAACTCCTGACATGCTCAGCATGTTAAAATACCAAATTACAAAGCGTTGCCTCCTCTGTTGGTCGCATATTTTTAAGTGTACTGACTCTTGTGGATGGTGATGGTGACAGAGTGTTGGGCTCTTCTGCTCTGCTATGCAAAACGTCTTTTGCGATATGAACATGTGATACCTATACTCCTCGTCTTTAGTATGAAGCAGATTCTCCAATATGAAAATAATATTCACTTTAATCTCTATTTTACGGATGACTGCGCTCCTGTCCGACGTTTGTGTCATTAAAAAAAAGAGTCATTAGGAAAAAATACGTGCGTCTGATCTAGGAGGGCCTCGATTTACACGAATATATCCTGTTGCGTTCGAAGAAGCTGAATTTCGACGGACGAAGAATTAATAATTTTAAATTTATATTTACATTATGTTGCTAGTTGCAAGTCCATTTCCACCAGATACTGTTTGATTTGATCAGTTTGGTTGCTCAAGAAATATTGTTGAACGATTGCTTTATCCTTCGTTAGTTTTAATAGAAAAAAAAATACTTTTATCGAAAATGTTGGTTTTAAAATTTGATTGAAATTTGGCGGGTTACTATAGCAGTTATTGAAATCATTGATAATAATTTGCTACAGTAGGTGGAGAGCCAGAAAATTGTGCCCAACCCACCCTTACTCCGCTAAACGAAGTAAGGACAACTTAAAGACCACTGTGCAGGCGAAAAATGATCAGAAGATCTAACCTGCGACATAGAATTCATAAACGCCGCCTGATAAACCCCGGACAAAATTGCATGAGCTATTCTGTAACGTCGATTCCATTCACACTTGTCATATGCGACAGAATTATGCAAAAAGTTTTAAGCACATGGAAGAACATTTCATCTGAATTCTAAAATCGGCTATATGGGCCTTATCAATGGCTCACAAAAGAGAAGGAGGACTTTGGGTTAAATAATCAAATATACGAGCAAAATCATAAACTTGAAGTCATAATCCTGAATGTAGATATACTCTTAACAAATCCAAAAAGGAATAAAAGATAACGAACATATTTAACTAGCCAAATTAAAAAAAAAACACAGCGCATCAGGATCAGGACTTAGACTAATAAACTTCATTCAGGGGCTTAATGGCGATTTTCACAGTGGTTCTTTAATTTAATATCCACAACTTCGCATGTAAATGCATCTGCATAGGGTGGTTGAGGCTTAGTTAGGTACTGCTGCTTAAGGGCCCGTAACGAGCTATCCGTTTGTGAGCCAACAGAAAATAATATTTTATATTTACTGAAGCTGATGACATGATTGTCTAAAACAAAAGGACTTTTTGGTGAAGAGTTTTTGAGGAGTTTGCTTCTTTTTCTAAGGTAAACGAACAAAACGAAGTTTCGGTGCTATTGTCTTTTAGGTTTTCTGTAGATTGTGCAAAATGTATGAACGAAATAATTTCGAATATGTGGACTTGCTTTTGAATAAATGTCTACTCACCAAAGCTAGAAGATCATAGAATTGTTTACAGCCCCTCTTGCCGTCGCGTCGGCGGGCAAACACACCAACGTTTGTGCGGTAATTAATCGTTGCAAGTGGACCTTTTTGTTCAATTTCGTTTTTATTTTTCTATTATTTCACCTTTCTCAACAAAAACTTCCTTTGCCCGAATGAAAATAAAAACTGACAAAGTCTGACAACGCCTGTCAACGGATCTGCAATTTTTTTGTAAACAAACAACTGATAATTTTCAACCTGTCAGACAAATTATCTCCAGGCCAACCATCTGACAATGAACTGATAAATTGTCATTGTAAATTGGCATTGTAAGGTAGTTAGCTGTTGTCAGGTTATTTTTGTACGCTCATTTTAAGAACGTTTGTAAACAACCAATATTTTCAGTTCTGGCAATCGTCTGAACATAGCTTCACTTATAGGGAAACACAAATTTTATGAAAATTAAACCAGATTAAGAAAGTAGAAGTTATGTAGTCACATACTAAATATGAACTTCTAGTGCTAGTGAAATGTCATTCGCATAGATTTCTGCGAGAAAATATATTTCTAAACAGCACAAGCGCTACTGTTTCAAAGCGGATTAGCAAAGAAACACAAGCCCCCGTCAAGTTTAAATATCCATAGCAACGTAAACAAAACAGCGACATTCGTTTCCATAGTAATGTAAACAAGAGCGACATCTTGTGCGAAAAAAGTTCTTTCCATAGCACTATGTAAACAAAAGAGCGTCAAAAGGTGCAAAGACTCATTTTAAATTAATTCTGTATTGTTTATTATCTTGAAATAGAAAATATAGGTATATGCAGACTTCAGTAGTTGGGTTATTATTGCATCTTCCTCTTGACAGCTTCTTCCTAAGCACAGCTTTCATGTCAAAATATAGCTTAAATATTTGTATTTTCAATATAATTTTCATGCATACGTTTTACATTTTTCATATTAATTATAAGACCTGTTAATACTACCACCTCATTTCTAGAGATTTAAACATGAAATATATTTAATTGAACCGTTGAAGAATTCTCAAACATATCCGCTTTGTTTTGTTCACAGAGTCCCTTTTTAATTTGCTGCCCAAACCATGATTTCAAATTGAAGCAATCAAAAATGTTGTTTATTTTCTTATAATTATAACCATTATTGTTTGCTCACATCCCTTAAATTATTTTACCCCCTCATTCAAAAGTAAAAGAACCTGTAATTTCTGTCAATGAATAATCTACGAATGACAGTTAGGTACCTTCGGCGTGTGAAATATAATTTTTTTTCCGCTTAGAAACAGTAGCACATCAAGTTTTGAAACATACGTGAAGTTGGCTACTAGCAGTCCATATTATAATAAGTCAATGTATGTAGGTATAGTACATTTAATGACGCAACCAAGAAACCAATACGTTCATACGGTATAGTAGCAAGCCTTACTCCACTTAAGTGTCATGTCCATATTTGGGTTTCTGACAAATCGCACAACCTGTATAATAATCTTCATGTGTCAACATAAATCGCAAGCTTCTTGTTTCAGGCGAAAACGAAAGGTTCAGCAGACATAACTTTCCATTGACAGCCACATGCTCACAAAATTAACGTATATTCAGAGACCCACCTCAAATTATTATTATTCCTTGGTCCAAAAAGTGTTGAGAAACATTTTGTTTCCGCTTCAGATTATTCGTGAGTGGACATCATTTAAGATGACGTGATCACGCTGTTTTAAATTAATGCAAGCTGCTGAGGAGATGGCATTCTTCTCTTTGTTTGAGTTAATGGAATTTTCACAAAATTCCCATCGCGCGAGTTAAGATGAATCGTTTACCTTACCAAATTAAGGTCGATAAGGCTACCTTAATTAACCAAAAACAACCGAAGCAAGTATAGTTTAGTGGTGAAATCATGCATGTGAAATACTTCGTATTTTTCTTGATTTATGTAGTTCAGGCAGAATAAAATAATAAGTACTAAGAAATTGAATTCATTATAGAGTAGGCAATTAGATGTTAAATTTATTAATTTCGTGTAGCTATTTAAGCGACTTGCGGTAGATTATGCGGAAATCAGCGAAACCTCTGTTTTCATTTTGCAGACTAAAATTACCTAGCATATAAGACCTAAACATTATAATTGCATCAAGGCAATGTTGACCTGGATGCCATCTTTCGAGTGAAAATATATAATAATCCGTTCACACAATTCGATGCGCACTATTTGCTTTATTAGTGGATCGTTCACCTTTTGTTGCTACTGTCGTTCGCTCATCTAAAAAGCCCCCAGATGTAGGTAGCGAAGCAAATCTAAAAACTAAATTATAGCTTGCCCCAATTTCCTGAATTTCACACCACCTCAAAGCAGGTATGAAAAATGAACTATGGACTGTATTCAAACCTTATTCAAACCAACGTACCAAAAAAGTGGGTTTATTTATTCTCCTGTTAAATTGAAGAGAACATCCAAAAGCTGTGGTGAAAGTAAGTGTAATGGTGTGGGACTGTGGGTAATAAAAGGACGGTAGGTTAGGTAGGTACCTTTATGATATTTTTAACAATATGAGTCATCAAAATTGACTTATTTTAAATAGATCTAAAATTTGAAAAACCAACAATCTCTATTATTTGTGTAAACCAGTTTTCTCTCTATAGCGGCAAAAAATATGTTTCTTTTTAATCTACCTCCAGAAGAAATTTCATTGTAATATCAAAAATCATGTAATGATTTAGATTTGTGTCGCTTGCAGTCAATTATTATTATTATTATTCATTAGCATAACAATGAATTCTTAAGCTAATGTACAAAAAATTGTAAAAAAGAAAATGAGCACTAGCTACAGAGGCTTTCAGCTCACGCTTGCAGTCGAAAATGGACCCCTTCTCTTAAAATGAATACGTACTAAAATTCAACAATTCTCGATGTTTAAGTTCTTATTATTACTATTATCTTAACAGCCTGACTTTCTGCATATGTATGTTTTAATCAATTTTTCACCCACTTCCCATCTACAGCCGTCGGCAAAAATATTTTGCTAAAACCAAATATTAGATTTTTTCAATTCTAGCAAAAACTTGGAAAAAATAAATACATGGGTACATTGTTTGTTTACTTAATTAACAATATATTACGGAATCCTTTTTGTAAAAAATGTATTTATTAAAAAACTTTAAAATAAATAAAATTAACTTTCTACTTTGGTATAATTATATTGACAAAAAAAGTTTTACTTTAAAATAAAAATAATTTGAAGTTTATCTAAGAAGGAACAAAATATTTGTTTTAATATAAATAATAAAATCGTTCTATAATAATAACTTCTTTTAATTGCGTTGGAACCTACCTATTTGAAAAATTTTGCAGCAAGTTTCTTTTCTGAAGGAACGTAATCATAGAATTTTTATATGTCAAAAATGGTCACTTCTCTCCTCCGAGTCAGAGAAAAGGTTACTTTTTCCTTTCCATGTTTATCTTTTATTGTATATTTTGAACGGAGTTTGATCTTTTTTGCTTATTGATTTGAAAATTTACAGTTTGCTTTGATAAACTCTTTTCTTTCCTTAGTTTTTTTTATTTATTTTGATCCACCTGTTTATATTATTTAATATTTATTGCAATTGATCAAAATAATTTGCGTTTCGTCAAGTAGCTTTTTGCAAAGTATATTGCATGCAACCTCTGAATGATATATAACTTTTATTTCCTTTCTTTTACTATAAACAATTAAAAAGTGTACAGAAACTTTCGGTGTTCCTGCCAGAAAGCAGGAATCTATCCGCCGCGCCTATTAAAAATGGAACGGCTTATTTAGATAAGAGACCTTGGCTTGAATTTTATAAGCTACGAAACTCCTTGACTGCACATTTTTAAAGGTTTTTAAATTTTGTTTTTAATTTTTATATTACCTGCATTGTGGCGCAGTGGCTTAGAGTAAGTGTGGTGGAATACTAAGCGAGGGGTTCCCAGCTTGAATCTCGAAAGAACCAAATTACATCTTAAGGTTTTTTTTCCACTGCGCCACCTCTCGCAAACGTCTGACAAACATCCGAGAGTAAAACTGTCATGAATGTGCTTCTCAATTAGCCGATTGGAGTTGGCGTAAAATTGTAGATCCCTTCCATTCGTCCCAAAAATTGAAAACTCACACAAAACGAATATTTGTGAGAAGCTAGGCCTTGGGTCCAACAGACCTTTGCATGCATTCTTTTCTCCTTTGGTCGGAAATTAATTTTAAGAAATCTGTCATCTTATGGCTATTGACATGTTTTGCCTCCATCATCCAATTGTGCGAATTTTGTTATATTTGAGTAAGTATCCACTGTAAGACAAATATAGAACCTTTCCGACAGTTTGTCAAATGCTATACAAACGAGTTTTACGTTTAGCGTTTGGTATTTTATAACGCCACCCAATTTCTTTGGCAGCCTTTGTTGCGGTCTCTTCGGCCAGTATTCCAAAAGAACTCTGTGACATTATTGACAGTAATGTCAGACATTCAATTTTCTTTGTCACTTTAAAAAAATTTATTTGTTGGTATGACAACCAATTTTATGCGGCTCACTGAAAACGCCATTCAACTTTTGTTTTAACTTCCACGCTCGATATACGAGACCACTCTTAAATATCGGCTGTCATGTCAACCGTCAAATTATAATAAATAAAATAAATATTTAACATATTGTAAATATGCAAATATTTGCAACATTGTTTGCATATTTCCATTTATTTGTATTGCCGGTTTGATGTACAGCTCTATTTTCCTTGTACGCGCTGCTGCCTGCTGCTCTTAAATTTAACACATTGTTCAACCTGTCACACTGTGGTGGTATTTCGCAGCGCGAATTTAAACACGCTTGACATGTAATTATGTTGACAATCGACGACCAATTTCGTATAGTATAACAATGCTCACCCCAAGTGAACCCACTTATTTCAGAATTAATTTGTTTTCATTAGGCTTAAATTATGTAGAAGGAAATTCTTTGTAATTATTTCTCTACGTGCCACATCTCGTGACAGAGCAGTCTATTTCGGTGCAACAGCTCAAAGATGCGGCACGATCGCACTTCCAGTGGCAGCCGCTGATACAATCAGCACCACCAAATGATCAATCAGAAGACGCTTGCAGTCTCGCTTACAAATCCCAGCAGTCACTTCTTTGAAATGAACACAAATATTTTTAGCATCACAGATGTACGCCATCGGTACACCCCCAGACCCGACCCCCATAGTATCCCTGTAATAGTACTTACGTACCATCGACTGTGATGGCAGGCCGATGTACACGCTTATTCATATAGACATGCCTATAGTGCCTTCTTGTATACCTACTGTAGGACTCGAAATCCGATAGGATTCGTTCATTAAGCTGCATCTTCTGTCGGCCGAACTGCGTCCTCCTCAAAGTCAAAGCACCACTTCCACACTTTGAATAGTCTGATAATTTGTAAGAATTTCATGGTGTCGACTAGAGCACCACGGGCACACCTCGCCTCGCTCCCTTTGCAAGCGATTCTCCGCATCTCCTCAAGGAAGGAGCACATAAATTCCCCCTGTAGAAGTGTCTTGCTTGCTTCTGTCACGAGTAATTATTTCTTCGACATGTCGGGAGATGACGACAATGATGATGTCTACTCGTGATATGGGACGCGTGGCGCGTAGACTATACAGCATTATAATAATAAACCATCCAATGGCCAAAAAAGTGTATCCATACGAGTATGGCTTGTTCCGGAAAGGGCGATACCGAATAATTTAATTATTCCTTGATTCTGGATGATTTCTTAGTTATTTGGAAAATGTGTGTTTATTATAGGTCGCCCATAGATACCTGCGCGCCCACAGCCCACATGACTTTTATGGCAGCGATAAAATTTTATGTTTGACTTGTCATCATTAGTGGAACGATACATCCCTAGACTTCGACAGCAGGTGTAGGTTTCAATTACTTGCGCCCCGTGGAATGTGTACACGTTAATAAGTATTTTTACTGGATTACTGTTTTAATGTGCACTTATTAGGCATTTATTAATGCCCACATTGAACATATATTCACGGGAGTCTGGAGTGTCTGCTGATACGAGTACGTCGAGGCCAACAATTAGGAAGCGGAATGTCTTTGAAGAATATTTCTTCATTGTATTTTCGAACGAGCATTTTATTAATTTTATTTTAATTAATAGACAACTTATTAAAAACTTAATTTTCATTCAGTTGTTGAGGGCGGCTATCTCCTACATTTTTAAAGTTAAATTTTAAAATAATAATATAATATTTGGATCATTTTTCCCACCTCGAGGGGTCAAAAACTTCAAATTTTGATTGTTGAACTATATTCCAGCAAAGTGGGATATATAAGTCCTTAATTCGCGCGAATTTTGGCTTTTATTTTCTTCAATTCTCAGAAAGAAAATCGTTTTACTTCATATATATTTTTAATTTTGAAAATATGCTATTTATAAATTATTTAAAAGCAGACCTTGTAAGAGGAGCACTCGGTGCGACATAAGTCTATAACAAAATCATACTGGATTTATGTCTCGTGGACTTATGTCCCTGCGCCTAACATTGTCGATATTTCTGCAACTACTAAAAAAAAAGATTTTAATAACTTATATAGGTATATAAAACGTAATATTCAAACCAAGTGTTAAAAATTATATAAAGGTTGTTGTTTTAGAGGTATAAAACTTTGAAATGGAATAAAACAAAGATGATTTTTTATTTAAATTGACATGAAATTTACTTTATTCGAAAGATAATCTTCTGGCATTCTAATTTAAATATGATTTCTGACATATGACCGCCACAGGCTCGGACGTAGTCTTATTTGAAAGTCTGAAGGTCTAATCGATGACTTTTTCCAACATTTGTGGCCGTATATCGGCAATATTGTCCTCGAAGTTGTCAATAGTTTCGGGCTTATATCGGCGTAGATAAGCAAGTTCACATATCCGCACAGAAAATAGTCCATCGGCGTTAAATCGCACTATCTTTGAGGCCAATTGACGGGTCCGCAAAGTGAAACTATGCGGTTATCAAACGTTTCCTTCAATAAATCAATTGTGGCACGAGCTGTGTGACATGTTGCGCCGTCTTGTTGAAACCACTGTTCCTGCACATTATCGTTCTTCAATTGATGAACGAAAAAGTCAATAATCATGGCTCTATAGCGATCACCATTGACCGTCACGTTCTGGCCAGCATCGTTTTTTAAAGAAGTACAGACCAATTATTCCATCAACTCATAAAGCAAACCAAACAGTCAATTTTTGTGGATGGAACGGTGTCTCAACATACACTTTAAGAATTAAAAAAAAATCTGTTTGGTGTTTTTTTCAGTCACAGATAATTTCCTTACAGAAATCAAATAGTTCTGATGTGTTCTAGAATATCTCAAAAGGAGATGGGTATTCCTTTTGAGATATTCTAGAACACACCAGAAGCAACAGATGCTTAATTTTACAATTATCTATTCATCACCTAACCTGTTGGGTTGCATAACTACTTGAAGCACAAACTGGTAATATCTAATTGTATAGTTATAACTACATGACTTTGATATTAAAATAACCAAAATGCGACACGAAACTTTATAAACTGTCAGTTAATTAAACTGACAAGCAAACTTACAATTGTTTGAATATTTTAGGCTGGAAGTACGGAATGTGTAGTAATGAAATGACATTGATTAAGCGTTTCGCTATGGCTTCCGATAGGCTACAATTTACCCCAGATAGACATCAGAGTGGAAGGCCAAACGGCTGGTGGTCAACTACTAGTTGAGAATGATGGATACTCCATGGATTTCCCAAGAGTAATTAAAATTAATTTATTGCGTGGGAAATTCATGGTTCGTGTAGGATAAATTGAACTTGCATGTATAAAACTGCAAGCAAGTGGAGCGTTACCTTCCAAGCGGAATGATGAATTCTTCTCCCTGATATATGCCTATTGCTATTTGTGTGCTTTGTAAAAGGTTTACAACATATCGATGGAGTCTCGTTGGGCACTTCAACTCTTGGTTGTTGATTTTAACTATCTTGTTTAAGAAGAATGAACAAATTGTATGTCTGTTTAGTGACTCTGAGTTGGACAGCAAAAAAAAAAAACACAAATATACAAAAGTTCCGAACAAAAAAACTTAGGTATTCTACTTCTTGTTTCGTGAAGCTGGTACACGGTTGTCTGCCCCTACTCTTGAGATGGAGATTATTTAATTTTTTATTGAATATCATTTAGAAAATTTAAGTTTTATAGTATTCCTATCCACCTAAATGGATGTATCATATTTTGCTTCGTGCTTTACGAAGCTGTGCTTTCCAATTCTTGTGTTTTTATTCGTACAAAATTTCGAACTCAATTCGGACATTAGGGGAACTCAAAAAATTGGATATCGCAACTCCATCCAGCTGCCTTTCTACCCGTCGGATTTATTTAAAATGGATTTGTTTAAAATATTTTATTTGGGTTGGATGTCATCCTATACGACATGCTTTATATGGTTTAAAATGCGAATAATGGTACTTTTGAATATTTAATTTTTACCATAACTTCATTTTTAAGGTCCTTAAAATTATAATGGATTTTTAATTAAAGAAATAAATATTTTTATAATTTACGTACTCAAAAATAGGTAATAACAAAATCACCTATAACGAGTTATCGCTTATTAGAAAATTTTTAAATGAAGTATTTAAAAAAATATCGCTTATAACGAGCAGTACAAACAAATTAAGTAGCCCTTGCAAATTTCGACCATTTTTCTGTTTATTTTTATGCGAATTTCAGATTCTGTTTTTGAGAGGAACTGAAATATTTATTTTCTAGGTATATCAAGAAGAGTTAAAAGTGTTATTTTTTTTTGAAATTCAAAACAATTGAAGGGGTTGAAAAATTTAAGATAAACTAAAATAATAGAAGGTTGTCCACTTCTTAATAAAGATCAAAAAATGGAAAATCGGTTATAACGAAACAACGGATATAAAGTTCAAATTCTCCAGTTCCATCGAGTTCGTTATGGATTCAGGTAAAGCTTTTGATTGAGCTCAACAAAAATTGTTGCTTTATAAACTAATAAGGTTGAAACTTTCAATCTTCTTTACAAAATGTAAAGTTTCAGAAAATGTATATCAGTAACCTGTGGCTATCCTCAAGGAAAGACCATGTTAGTGCTTACGGATGAATTTAAGATTTATGTGCAGGAAATGATAATCGGACTTTAAAATTCGTTTAATCATACACTTCCGAAAATGTTATCTGTGGTGCTACCTTTTTTTAAATTTCTTCAAATATTCTGTACGTTATAAGATAAAATACAGCCGATCTACCTTTTTAGTTGATCTTGTTGGTCTTCTTCTGAATGCATTTTTAAATCGGCTTCTATAAATCTAAGAGTAACAAATAACCATTCATTACATTCGAAAATAAAATAAAAATAAAAAATAAAATACGACTTGCCCAATCTTATTTGCAAACAACAAATAAATAATATTTTATCACATAGCTATTGTGGATTTGTATTCCTTATCTTACACACTGATACCACAGTATTTCATTGATGTATCTATGTACGAGTACCTATATGTATATATTTTGAAAACATTTTCCAAAAGCTATCCATCTCCACAAGAGCAACAAAATCCAATACCCCAGCCATCCCATTAAGTCCAAGCTGTCTAGGTCTTAAGAGGAGTATTAATAATTACACACGGCTCACTGCCTTGGCAAGATATCTCAATTTAATTATACAAACGCAAATCCCGAAAATATCCTAAACATAATGTGCTTAATTTCGCAAAACTGAAGATATCAAGTGACTCCTTCCCGTAAGTTAGTTGGTGCGCTTATCTGTTGGCTATAACAATATTCTGTGCGATGTGTCGTGGAGAAACTGATGTTTAGGTCTTAGGAGCACTTATCCGTTGGAAAATATGGGATGGCAGTATTTTCGCTGTGGTAAGCGAAATCCAATTTCATTTTCTGTTTACTCGTAACGTAATTGTAATTTTTCCAGTCGTTTTTCTATATGTACGAGCTATACATGCGTAGTGCTTTGTACCCACGTAGTGCTTTAGATATTCTTATACCATGCAGGGTTGTGTTACAAATTTGATCTCTAATTTATGGGAATTGATAAATTCTTTAAATTAATATAATCCTGTACAGTGCTTGGGGTAAAATGGCGAATGGATAACAAACAACAAAAATGGAAGCTGGAGATGGCCTTGGTATTTATGAAAAATGTTGCGCGTTTAGTTCGTACACGTATAGTTCAATAATGTTATTATTTGTATCTGTTTGAGTAATTGTTGCTGAATTGGCATGGTTCAGTTGATATGAAGAAAATCTAATGAAAGAAAATGCTATTAAGCCCAATTTTTACTGGGATTGGTAGTATTCTCCAGATATAAAATAATAATGACTGCTCTCTGTTGTCGCAGCGCTTTAATATTTATTAATTTTAAATACTTTTTGACATTTCTTATACTTAATACAATATTGCTAGACACTTCAGGATTCAAAATAAATTTTCTTTTGGATGAAACTTCATATAACATGTTGTTAGAATCCACAAGGCTTAAGCTTCATTGTCACACCTACTTATTGGAAGCGTTTTTAACTGAAATGCATTTTTCTGTCTTTACTTCAAAAAGAATGCTTAAGGCGCCAACTTTATCTTTGATATTTTAAGCTGTTAGATAACTAAGATTTCTGCTTTATCCATCAGAAGCTGAGCTACAGATAAACCCCAACAAGATCAAACTACATTTTGTTTATTAAATAGAAAAACATCAGCAACTCTGGGGTGGTTGGCGCACATCGCATCAGGTAAACACGTGCACACCGCATAGACGCGTACGCTTTGTTTTGTGCCGTGATCCTGTAGTAGCGGAATCGCGGCGCCGCTGTCAGAAGGAACAGAAAAAAATGTGTTTTGTGGGCTGTGTGAGAGTATAGAGGGCACCTCCAATCCTACATAACCCTTGGAAAAATAAGGAAAGGTGGGTGATGGTGGTGTATCCTTCGGTTATATGAAACTAGTTAATCCTGCATATCGGCCGCATGGGATTTTATGTAAATGCAAGTAGTTTTAGCAGCAATATAGGTATAAATGTGAAGTTATAGTCATAGGGCTGTACTAATAATCAGTTTTAGCGTCCAGGTTAAATTTTACGACCCGACAATGGCAAGATATTTCATACAAAGTTACCAAATGAACAATTTTAACCTAAGAAATGTTTAATGCAAAATTTAAATATCTAAGATTAGTAGTAAAATAGAAAAAAAGATCTTTCGTCTTTTTATTAAGCGGCAAAAAGCGTTGCCTTCCATTCAAATTTGCCTGGGAAAAACAACTGTCAGAAAACTAAAACCCAGTCAAAGAAATGCAAAACCGAAAAACTCATAAAAAGTATTTTAAACAATTATAAATAAGCTGAGCTTTGGTCTTTTCTTTTTTAAGTCGTGCTGAAAATTAAAATGCCTATCTATAATAATGTTTTGCGAAATTGTTGGTGATTTGCGATAATTTTAAAAAGACTGCACTTCTTTTTGTAATCCATTCTGTAAAATTGAGTGTGCTATTAAACTTCGACCTGGCTACTGGCAAACGAAGCAAGAAGGACATAAATTGTATGAAAGGGGATGATGAGACGTGCAAGTAATGCGAAATGTATTTCATTCATGAATATCCAACTTCATATGGAGAAAAGACGCAAGCACTGACATTACACTCAGCTGAGGAATTTTTCATTTCAAACAAGAGTTTGTTAGTCAGCAAAGGCAAGTGCTTGTGTAAATGCAAACTTAAAAATTAGTTAATTATATAAGGGCCGTTTGCTCATACGACTCTTTACGATTTAAGTTCTATTTAAATACTTATGGGCTACTTTTTCTACGACATAAACTGTCACATAAGAGTTTATGTGGCACTTAATTCGCTATGAGTCGTATCAGCAAATGGCCCTAAGAGGCATAGATATGTTTTCGAGCTCAAATAAAAAGAATTATATTTACGTATTTTTTCTCTGATCAGTTTGAATTTTAAATTGTATACTGATTGAAAAGAAATTGCACGGAAGTTTTACAAAAATTGTATAAAGCTTAAAAAACCAGCAAGCTTCAAGTCATATTTGACAGTAAAGCAGTTAAAATGGCGGTGGACAGACTACCGACAGCTTGAGTCTTGAGTGCTGAACGATCCATCTGCTCAAGATTTCTCCAAGCAATTGATGACTATAGAATGATAATGGCCGAATCGAGTGGATTTATTTCCCAACGAATGGTTAAGTGAGCGAGCAATTTTAGCGGATAAGAATAAAGTTGTGGATGACTTAAACTTTGTAGTTCAGACTCAAATCTTTGGAACTGTGCATTAATTCAAATCTATTGAGTAGGTAACAAACGAAAACTGAATTTTTATACTTTTTGGATGAGTCTGGCTTACCACCGCACAATTTAAAATTAAAGATTGGATCGGTAGTCATAAAGCTTTGAAATCTAAACCAACAAAAACTGTGCCAAAAGCAGGGTAAAATGAAGAGTAAAGTTCGAACCTGGCATGCATTCGAGTCCAATAAAAATTCAATTATGTTCAAACGACTTAATTTTATAATTTGGAGAACGACTTATATGCAGTTAAGAGTGTATTCGTCAGTAAATATAAGACCTTCCCTACCAGATCCGAAAACAAACAAACATTGTGTAAAATCTGTCAAATGTCTTTAAAATATAAAAGAAAACATAATGAGGGCGTTTGGATACCTAGTTTAGTAAGTCTGACAGCTTACTGACTAGGTAGATGTGTTTGAGTTTTAATTGGCCCAGATTGGTCACGTGATTAGTTTTTGCAGTTGACGTTTATGGAGGGGTAGCCGACAAATCTAGTCAAGAAAATTCTGCCTGTATACTCAGTTGAAGTGTCAAAACTCAAAAATAAACCACACGTTTACAACAACAACTCAACTTACTTAGTTAAGGCGTACGGATACCTAGTCCAGACAAATCTAGTTGACGTTTTACACAAACTACGTATCCGAACGTCCCCAATAATGGAATAACCAGAACCGCACCTGACAGCGAATGTAATATCTGAATTATTTGAAAGTTCATGTGTATTTCCTTTAGCAAAAATTCGATGCGCTCTAGTTTGATAACCCTTCCTTACAATTATGACCTATATTAAGAAGAGTTTGGTTACAATTTTTGTTTGTGGCACTTAACAACTTCCGTATCTTATAGATGTGTGTGGTAATTGTAATACTCATTAACAGACCATCTATCTCAGCCCAATAAAACAGTTGGTAGCACCTTAAAGAGCTAACACAATCCGAACCGAACACATTTCAAATTATTCGATCATTATATTTGGTATATTATATAGCTACCAACAAAACACCCAGACCTATTAATAACTAAGTTTTCCGCGTCAGATGCAATTTTAATAACTGGGGGAAAAAAGTGATGAGGTTTGTCTTAAACACATACCTACCTACCTACGTGAGAAGTTATCCTTCCCTTTTGTGCGCCGGCCGGCCACACGGGTAGAGGTCAATTAATAATCCACAGAATACTTTTATTATTTCTCCATAGGAAACCACTGCCAACAGCTATGCCAGCCATGTTGAAGGCGAAAGGTAAAAAAAAAAATGTTTCACGCCGGGAAGAAACAGGTATAAATAATCCGCCCTAATGGTCTACCGCCGCACCTTTTCAATTATACCAAAGTCAAAACAAATGGGAAAAGTTTTTTTTTTCTATTGTTAAGGCGAGGAAGGAATATCCACACACACACATACTAACAATATAGACTTCTGTCGTCATCATATCGCTTCCCAACATGTTATTTCTGTATACGTATTTGTAAGCCGGTTTAAAAAAAGTAATTATTAATTTATTATGTGTCCGTAGCGGCACTCGTGAATAGGAGCCAGTTCGTTTCGATTTTCCGCTATAAAAAGCAAACAGCTTCGAAGATAAAGCGATGAATAAGTGTGACTAGGCAGCGTGCAGCGTTTAAGTGTCAACTTTGAGATGCCACATGGGTCTTCATGTTATAGAGGAGAAAAAATTGAATATGTTTAACGTTTTAAGGTTCACTTTTGAGACAGAGCACTCTTTAGGTAACTTTAGCCAAGAATTCGCCGTAAATAGTCTTGGCTAACAAGAACGACCTAATAAAGCGATAAACGGATTGGTTTCTGTAAAGTGCCGTGCGCCGTTAAAAATGTAGCGTTTTATGCTAAATAAGTTAAACGCTTCGAAATTGATTTCAC
Source organism: Cheilosia pagana (assembly GCA_936431705.1). Lineage (NCBI taxonomy): Eukaryota > Metazoa > Arthropoda > Insecta > Diptera > Syrphidae > Cheilosia > Cheilosia pagana. The sequence goes on along the minus strand of OW386168.1, from coordinate 24,780,584 downwards.
TTTAGTGCCTAGTGGTTTTACGATACACTTTAAGGTAGTAAATGATAAAGCACTAAAGGCATGATCGGTTCATCGATAGCTGCGTTAATGCTCAAGCTCATAGATTGTTGGCTTTTCGAATGCATGTGTGTAGTTCTGAATTTTGAAAAACTGTCGCACATTCCTGAATTTAAATAGGTTATTTTAATGGTTATCTACTTTGTTGAAATTTCAAAATCAAACTAAACTAAATATATTTATGATTGCATTAATTGGGCCTTTCAAATAATAGTTAAATGGGTAGATTGACTTACTGTTTTCTTAAAGAACATTTTGCAAGAGTTGTGCAAAAAATTATAGAATGTATACAACAGGCGGCTTTCTTACTACTCTCCAGCACTTAAGGATATTTCCAATATGTTTGCCTTACAGGAAAGCTTTTACTTATCTTCTTCAGGATCGTGCATCTCTCGATAAAATGTTCGGGATCTTTCCTTTCAGAAAAACTACAAAGACGGCAATATATACGCAAATCCTCGCGATGTGTTATATGAATTTTTTTTTTATATTAGGTCTAACTTCATTTTGAATATATCTGAAATTAACCATTATCTATTTTCAGTATAAAAGTTGTATCTTTGTTTTTTTTCGGTTTAATCTCTAGTCTATAGATCTCACTTAATTTCGAAACATGATTTAAAAAGCGCCTCTCTATAACACCTACCAATTGTAATATTCTGCTGTTTAAGTTCAAAAATAACGCCTGCTAGGTCCTTGAATTCTGCAAACATATTTTTGACAGCCTTGCTTTTTAATTCGTTAATTATTTTAATAGACATACGCAAGAGGGTGTATGACTATTTTTAAAATTAAATGTTTTAGTAAAAAGTCCGCATCTTAAGGGTTTTAACAAAGAGTGATGATAAAACTTTTAAAACCTCTACCATCAAGATAAGGAGCCGCAAATCATTACACATTTAAGCATCTTTCGTAATTGGAAGTAATCCTTAACTTGGCGTCCAAGCCCGAAAGAATTCCTTAGGCTCAGTTAACCACACGCAACCCTAGTTGGTACATATTTTCTAATAACTATTTGCAAAACGGGAATCGTACTTTATAACTTAATACATATTTTAATATCATCTGAATACTATACCATACGCTAGCTTAGAACTTGACCATGATTGCTTGCTTAGCAGCTTCCATTTGGCGGTTTCTTTTAATATATGCTTTGTTAAGTGTTCGCCTACACCAAGTTGAGTCACACTTGGCCACTTAAATCTGTCTAGTAATAAACAAATCTTATCTACAACTCGGGTACATTTTAAATGAGCAAATATTCAAATATTCGCGGACAGTCAAGCAGGTATAAATGTCCTTAGCTCACCCACCGCATTGACTCCAAAACAGTGCACTGCTTCAATACTCCCCAAGCCACGGAGGAATTGAAGTTAACGAAAAAGCAGATGAACTGGCCAGAAGAGTTTCGAAAACAGCCTTCACAAGACCTGAACCATACTGCGCAAACTCCAAATCAGCTGCAAACCTTGCTTTTAAAAGCTGGAAACAAAAAATTGTATATCACATTGGGAGGCCCAAGAAAAATTCCAAAAATATTTAAAATCTATACCCGGGCACGATATCAAAACTGTATGGAAAACTTTTTAGGTCGACGTGCCTCTAATCGCAACTGCTAGTCAGATGTAGAAGAGATTCCAGAAGGAGTCCTTACCCGTTTTAATAATTTTATCATCACTTACAACTATAACACTTAAACTTAATGGTTGAACTCAATCTTAGTCTTAAAATGTTTCTTATGAATTATAAATCCAGCTTATAAAAAAAAAAATAATAATTATATTTAAATTTTTGAAAAAAAAAACATTTATTATTTTTTCCCCAAAGAACAATTAATGAATTCTTTATCTAGAAAAATTGAAGATAATTTAAGAAAATGTTTACGTTTTCGTTTTTCGTGTCGCTATAACTGCACCGATTTCTTATGTCTTTAAAAATGTTGACTCCAGTATTATTTAAGAGTTTCAATTATAAGAGCGATGTCTGCTCAGGGCTGTCGTTGTACTGCAAAAGCAGTATTTGTACAGCTTTCTGTACGGTTGTACTGCTGTTCTGCACTCCCTCTTTTAAAAACAAAATACTTTTTAGCCATCTGAAAGACAGAAAAAAAAATATGTTGTAATCACTCAATGTTCAATGTGAGAAATTGTTTTTATTTACTCCAAGTTGAAAGGCTTTGAATATTCCAAAGTTAAGAAAACCCGAAATTGGTCAACTTTGAACTTGCTCAACTCCCCGAAATAGTAGAAGTTAGGAAAACAACTTGGTATTTTATGTCTAAATTTAGACTTGTTTGGGGGTTTAGACTGTTTAACTCTCGATTTTACATCAACTCCGAAGTTTTCCAACTTTTATTAAAATCTTAAAATCCAGACAATAAGCAATTTATTGTTAGTAACACCATACATTGGGTGATGTACTGCTTTGTACTGCTTTCTGTCGACTGGTAGTACTGCTGCTTTTTGTCTCCAAACGACAGCCCCTTGTCGGCTGTGATGACTTATTGCTTTCTCAACATTTGAATTTGTAAACCGTAACTCATAAATCTACCAAATAATAATGTAATCCGACCTGAGGTGATGGAACATAGCCGGGCAAGGTTAGGTTAGGTTATAGTGGCAGGCTACACCCAAGTGCAGCCACACTTAGGCCAGAATTGGCCCATGTAACCCAGCCGGACAAACGATGTAGAGAAATTCTAAAGCTAGATAGGGGAAAGCACAGGACACTGATATAGGAATCTTGTCACAGTACTTTATTCTAAGAGAAGATGCAAAAATGCATAGACTGACAGACACCTGCAGATTTTGCAACAACCTGAAAGCCATGGATATAGACCGCACAAACTACAAAGGTCTACATAGTTTCTCCAAGGACATTATGTGTTTTGTTTTAAGGGACCTTGTTTAGGTTTGGTTATCCAGTAGTAGTTAAATGCAATTATTGTTTGCTTATAGGGAGCTCGACTCGCCCTTTTGGTGTCTGGTGCAGTATGATACGTTTTTTATAACCAAACTTAAGGATATAAAACCTATCCATTGGAAGCGGTGGTTTAGAAATGTGTGCGCAAACGATTTTAAAGAATTCATTTTCTTCTCTTCCCTTTTGTATTGTAGGATACTGTCGTCACAATACCATTTTCTTGGGACTATGGTAAGCAAAACTCCAGTCTTTCAACAAGATGCTCTACCATCCATTACAAGACGGTATAAAACTGAGAAATGGCTAGGAATTCGTATTCCATTTTTTATTTTCCCATCACTTTGACTGATTTATCCGACATAAGTTTAATGGTCTTAGGCATCCAAGTTTTAGTACATCATTTTGAAAATCCGGTCTTTCTGCTCTTAATTATATTTAAAAAAAATGCACTAAAACGTCGAAACCTGCTCAAGAAAATAAAAAATTGGCCGTAAAGTTGGGTTTGTTCATCGTTTCTCAATGGAGTAACAGACCTGACAGGCTTGAGGTCAATTATAAGCAGGCATACATACCTGTTCGTATTCGTATGCGTTTGCTTGAATCGTCTTGTGTTTTGTCAACAATCAATGGTTAATTTTTTCACTTAACTTGTTTGATTCAAATGACGCGCGCCCGGTTCTTAGCATTTTTAAACTTTTTTGAGCTAAACAGAGAATGACTCTCTTTTCTAAAAAGCTTAGATAGTTCCGACATTTGTCACTATCAGTGAAACACAATAAAACTACATAATTCCTATAAAGAATTCCAGTCAGGTACTTGAAAATTGTAACAGAAACTACATTTCCAATTTTTAAACATCATCAATTCACAAATTCTACAATTTGTAGATGCATATACCTACCTGGTACACACGTAGCTATGAATTCACATTACCGAGCTATCTACAAAGATTTAATCATCAAGATAATGGACCAAGAAAAACATTCAAAACCCTAACCTAAATTACCCAATTTGAATAAGTTCATATTCCCTCAGTTGAGTGACACAGAGCCAACCCGCGCAGCAAACCATTCGCAAGCAACTTGAGGGATTGTTCCATAATAAAAACGTCGTTAATTGCATCGTTAAAATCATTCGAGCGGACAGGTGTAGGATGGCTACCGAGAATCGTAGAAAAACAATTTACCTTCTGCAGGAACCGTCACAGCTATTGTCGTTGATTTACTGACTGATTAAGATAATTGCTGGCCTTGAAGTGGAACTCAACGCTGCTGTCGTTCTCGCACTGCTGGCTGGTGGATTTTTGGTTGAAAATAAGAAAAAGGGTTGACAATTGTTATGAGCGCTCTTAATAATAATAATTCTCATGAATAGTTTTCTGGCTTTATTATTCAGTTTTTAAGAACCTGGCTGGGTTTTGAATTGAAATATGGAAATATTTACAGAAACGTACACAGGTGCTTTGTATTAATTTACAGTTGTGTGTAGATTTTATAAAACGAAAGCTGCTGACATTCATTTTTATTTTTTATTTTTAGTAGTTCTAGACTATAAAGTTATTCATTGTGTTTTCGAGATTCTATCTGAGAGGCCATTAATTCACGAGGTTGGTATTTACTCATTGTCAACAGAAAAGTCAGTAATTTAGCCTGACAGATGACTGAAAATGCAGACACCGTAAACGACCCTCATTTCATGGTTTTAATTGTCAAATATGCTTAGATCAACCTAAATCAATCTCTCATTCGGGCTTATAACCACGATTTGGAACGTTGAACAAGGTTTATCAAATCAAAGCTTCACATCACAGGCACTAGGTATAATGACAGTTCAAATAGTCAGTGAGTACATTTTGTTTTTCAGTTCAATTTAATTGCCACAAAACGGGTTTCAATGAATTTTTTTGAATAAGTAGGTATGGTTGGTTTTCACTTGAAAGACATGATATTTTTAAACCCGAAAAATGGAGCTTTTGTCGATCTCTGAAACCGCTCAACTTTCAATAAAATTTTGTTGGTTGGTTCAAAATTAAAATATAGAATGGTTTTGACTTTCCGTGCATTCGAAACGCTATTTCGCTATTACTTATGGGAGCTAATGTCGTAAAGTTTAGAACTTTGACTTGCATTGCTTTATAACAAAGTAGGTACTTTGCAAAAAATAAACGATATGTTAAGAAAACTAATAAAATAATACATCTGGGCATTTATGAAGAATTGAAAGTTTTTAAAGTCATTCTAAAAAAATGGGGCCTTGCACCTCCCTTTAAACAATTAAATTCGAAATGTTTGCGTGGCTTAATACGAAAGGCATGGGCACAGGCGGATGGGAACAGCTAGCTGAATTATAAATTTATTATAACTAAAAAAATGCTGTATTTTTTATATTTTATTTTCAATAACCGATTTTGGTTCAGAAAAGTCAACCATCGACCACAGTCCGGAAGTAGGTACTATTTGCAGATCCACACATGCCATCAGTTAAATTTTGCCTATACAATAGCGTGCGTAGGAACGAATAATGAAAAGCCATGCCAAGTCTCGCCATGTCTGTCCAGCTCGTCCATAAGGAAGAAGAACACAAGCAACCCCTTGATATCAATAAAGTTTTAGGACAAGGCGTCGCGTTATCATTCACCTTCTTCAACATCATTCTTGAGGCAGTTGTACTTGTACCAAACTCAACGGGCAACGTTAGAACTATATTTTTGGCTGTCAGTGGCGCGCTACCATTTATTGAAACGAAGGTGGAGAGGATGTGCCAAACTATTAACGAAGGCGAAATTCGTTTCAATCAAGAATGGACTCCTAACAACGGGCAAAACGTCAAGATGGATATAACTGAGAAGCAATTATAGACCTTCCACGATACTTATAACCGTTTTTAGTGTCCAGTCTAAGTTTTTCAAATTCACAATGCCGAAATTTTCAATACAAAATTGCATATTGTGATTTGTGACCTAAGAAATATATAAGTTGAAGGTTTAAAATGATTATTAGTAAGGCGCTCGTTCTTTGGGCTAAGAAGGCATTTAAAAAGAACTTGTCTATTACATACCTATATGGTATAGAAACACAAAGCCTAGGTACATCCGATAATTGTCGAAAACAATAACCGATTAAGCTTGTGAGTTATGAATTATAAAGTTCGTTTACCTATCAAAAAAAAAAATAAGCAATTGATTTCGATCTAGAAAAATAATTATTTATTTATCCATTTTCTGTACGAAAAACTTTTAACCACAAAATAATATCAATTATGATCTTTTAGTAAAAAAAGATGCATTATAAATGAGTTACATGTGCAATGGATGCCATATCCTTAAAAGAACGAATTCTTACTAAGACAAAGGCCATTACTGTTTACTCTGCGGGTTGTCCCAAAATATATGTTACTCAGTATAAGTTATGATATGAGAAGACACGACATGATGGATTAGCATAACGACTCGATGCACACTGATCTACGCAACATGCAACCTACCTCGATCAAAGTTTGAAATCAAGTTTAAAAGGTGAGTATGTGACCTGTAACCGGAAAGAAAATATATACAAGTGAAACACGATGAACATTTATTTGTTCAGCAGAAATAACAACATTTTGACAATTAACATTAATAAAAAAGTAATTGAAAAAGAAATACTAAATGATACTAACTTCATTCGAAATGTACCTACGCACCGCTGCGCTTTTCAGCGAAAGTATTTCGTTGTTTGGCTCAATAGAACAGCATGACGTTGTTTATTGAAAAATACTAATAAATTTCAAGACAAACAACAATAAAAGAAGAGAAAGTTCAGAATTCAACGATCACGACCACGAACAGCAAAGTAAAAGTAAAACATCTGTAAAAGGGCGTGTGCATTTCTTACACAATGCTTGAGAGAATAGAACATTTTGGTGTGACTTAATGGACGCCATTCAGAATGTTTGCTGACGGCTATGTTTTTATTTTGTCGTAATAATTTAGATTTATAAATTGGGATGTGTGGTTTTAGATGACCTTGATTCAAGGTGAAAGCAGTTTGAATGTTGACAGCAAACTAAAGTAGCGCTAATTGGTGGGTAGTAAGATGACTAAAATCGTTTGAAAAGTTAAATGCACTTTCTTCAAACACATAGTTGGTCTTTTTGGTGCACTATTGCCAACTGCGATAGTCCTATCGCGTTTGATAAAGCACTTAACGTGATGTGGTAGGGTCTAAAAATCTCTATGTGACGGAAATTCTAAGAAGCCCTGAAAGGTCCGCAGAAATTTTTTTGGAAGAGAGTGCAGTGCTGAGATTCACTGTCAATCAGAGATTTGGGATTGAATTGATTTGGTTTTTTGTGAAAAAGGTAGCTGTATTTAAGTGGTGTCAAGTCGCATTATCGCGGCGACAAATTGATGAACCCTCGCAGTGAGATTACACAATCGGCAAATTTCTCCTTCTCAACTTCGAGCTTTGATGCGTCGCTTGTATGGCATGTAGTGCCGTTTTTTTGGAACCACAGCTCGGATAAATCGATGTTGTCAAGCTCTGGGCTCAGAAAGTTGTCTCGTTCCTCATTTAGAAATAAATTAGTTCCGATGAGGCCGCTTGAGCAGAAACTGGGATTTTCTAACCAAAATCCGGAACTTCCAGTCGTCTGGCTTTAATTCTTGCATCAGCACATTCTTATATGGATGTGAGCCAAATCCAACCACTAAATAAGCCGGCGCCAAATCGACATTTCTAGGTCATCTTCGATATCGATATCTTTTCTTTCTTTCGCACCAATCTCAAACTTGTTGGTGGCTTAAGGACCAAAAGAGTGTACTCACGCTCAAACTTTTCAACGGTGCGACGAGTTTCCTGCGCCCTGAAGCCGTGATAACGGCCGATCTCACGATGAAATTCACTTTGCGTATTTACAACTGAGCCGAAATTTAAATAATTTTCGCACTTCCGGCCACCGTAAAGCGATGCATGATGAAATGGCAGACCTTACTTAATATTTTGACACCTGGATGTCATTGGTAACTCTGAATACCTTCTGTTTAGTTATACCTGAGCTCTGAACTCTGAACTGAGCGCGAGCATTATGAGCGCGCTCTGAATCGAGCGTGCTCAGATCGTTCAGATGTGTTTAAGAAACACACTTGAGCACAATCTGTCAAATGTTAGTCAAAAAATAAAAAATAATAATTAAAATGGATAAGCTAATTTGTTAACCTTCTGTACCAGAACAACCAGGTTCGTCCGCCATTATCCTGTTTTTTTTCTGTCAAATGTGACTAAAATTTGTATGTATATATGTGTAATCAGCTTTTTACTGAGGATGCTCAGTCAATTTATTCTGAGCTCATAGAGCGCGCTCTGATCGTGCTCTGAACAAAAAAAGAAACACAAATTTGAGCTCTGAAGTCTCTGAGCTGAAAAAGAAACACGAACTTTTTGTATAACAGTTCAGGTTCTGCTCTGAACTAAAAAAGAAAAACGCCTATTGTGTGAGTGTGCTGAATTTTTTTACTCCATTCAGGCAGGTGGTTCTTAGTCTAACTTCTTCCCAACCCTAGGTCTAACTATTTCGAAGTCCTTGGAACATAGTGGAAGATGGCTAGATTGAGCTTGGGCCGCCGGTTGCACACTCAAGCTTAAAGCGGGAGAAAAAACGCAACAAACGATACGCCATGTCAACTTGTAGTATCACAAAAAATATACGGAACTATTTCCTTCAACCAGCACCCGAGAGGCTTACAAGTCAGGATTTACACGATACATTTTTTGTCGTAAGTTTCGTGAACTTGTTGGTAAAGGGGATGAAAAGTGAGCGGGATAGCCAAACACGGATTGTCCGGCGAATTCCCATCCGATTTTTGCATTCTCCTTTGGCCTCTTTCGTATTTTTCTCCGTTTGCTTTATTTTCGAATCAAAGCACGGACCGACAAAATTCGGAACGTATAAATTCGCGATGCGTGCCGTGCCCAAAAGAGAATTAAGAAGTGTCGTTTGGCAAAAATCGGTACGTGGAAATCCTGACTAAGTAAGATATCTTTCCCGAAGACATTCTAACGACACAATACTCTAATGTTTTATTCCATATAAGAGAAATGCGCTTTAGAGCAAAACAACTTTGCAGTTGAGGAGGTGAGGACACCGACACACACAACCCACTAGGCTAGGTCTATATAATATAAAAGTTTACTTACGTTGTTTATGAATGTGGTTGCACGTACAACTTTTCCCCAATCGGTCATCGCGATGTGCTAATACTGACACCGAAGTGTGATGTGAAATCTGAAATAGTCCACCTCGTTAACCCGCACTTACGACAAACCCACAATTTTAATTGCCTATCCGAACCGAATTAGAATAAGAATCTTTCCAAGTATGGTTATTCTGTCAGGAATGGAAAAACCTTAAGACCAGACATTAATTTTAATTCTCCCTTAATTTGTATTGGATGCGACGTCATTATGTTGTAATCTGCACTACAACCCGCTTTAGGATATGAGCAATGTTTATCTGATGTGATTTTCTTATACTTTACTCTTTAGCTAGCGAAACATTTTTAACCCTGATCCTGAAATAATTGTTGGGGATGGTGTCTGTTGCTTCGAGAGTTAAGTTTACTCTTATGGCTGTAGCACCCATTGAGCTGCAAAAGCAGAATTTCATATTATTAAGTTAGATACGAGTTGTTTTGGATAAAAATTGCCCGAATTTATCATTCGTGGGAGGAAAATTCCTTCTTGAGCCGAATTTCTCTTTTAGATTTTCTGCAATATTTCCACTCGAGCGTAAGAGGAAATCTACTCATTCAACATCCTTCAACCTGATAGAATGGGTCTTGCGCATGGATGATAAAACCAACCGCAAAGTGTATCTCATGCGAGTTCCTTTACGATATCGTGTGAGTGGAATTTGTATCTAAATTGAGACCATTTTTGTTGAGTTGAGTTTTCCAAACAGGAATCCAATCAGTGTCTGGCTGGAGTGATGTTGAAAGCATGTTTGCCTATTTTAATTCAAAGAGTTGAAAACCACCCCCACCTTTTGGTGTTTACCTTAAATATTTCAATGAGAGAAGCACATCACCAAATCCCTTTCAAATGTGAATATTTATAACATTTTTTGCAAAATTGCGTTCAGAAAAAACCATGAACTCAACAATTGTCTATTGAAATTATTTGTATTGAGTTTAAGGGTACAAGACGGATCAAATTACTTCACTTAGGTATACTTAGATATCCGTCCTCAAGTAGGTACTTAAATGTTCCGAACAACTGCCGCAAACCTTTTTTTTTGTTTTTTATAACAGAACATTGCTAATTTCGGTCACTGATGAAGGATATCAATTTCATTGGTACCCCGAAAGAGATTCCTATGACAGACTGCGAAGACATTGTCTGATAAAAAAATTTGTCTTTAAACAAAAAACCCCAGATATATAATATACCTACATATATTTAAACGGCGATTGTTATACCGACTGTAGAGAGAAAGGAGCGGCTTCTCTCAATCACTGATATTCTAATTTTATCACATCGCCTGAATATTATTTTGTTATTAGCTGTCATTTATACAGCAAATCTAAATTTTTTTTTAAATAAAGTTGTGTTTCCTTAGAATGTTTTCGAGACAAATTCATTAAAAAAAAATGTAGGTATGTAAATAAGCTTTAAAGGATATATTTATAAGTTTGGCAATAAATTGTAAAATTGCAAATTGCAACCAGCAGTGAATTTTGCCCAATTTTATGGAAAGGAACACGTATCTTGCAAAATCTTACAACTCGCTTTCGAGTCTTGAGAAGGCCAGCCAAAAGAAAGAGGAAAGATCTGGAATTATCACTTTTCGGATATGAACTAACAACAATCAAGAAGATAAAGTATCTGGGGGTCTTACTAGACACTGGACTTACTTGGAACTGCCATAAGCAAAAAGGTTACCTACTACATCAGTTCAAACGTGGTGTGGACAGAAGTGGGGGCTCTCGCCTAGCTCAGCATACTCCATTTATACGAAATACGATGACAACTAGACCCATTATCTCAACTTCGCATCGGGTCGGTAGTCTAGTGGGCGGCAGCCTTCCAGTGATCCTTAGGATCTTACCGCTAGATTTCTTTGTTAAGAAAACAGCGGCCCTAGCGGCACTTCGTTTGCATCGAGATGCGGATTGGCAGAATCGTGGACATAGGAAGATCCTGGAACTTGTCAAAAACGAGTTAAGGGTGAGATAACAAGTCAAAATTATCCTTTAGATCTAACTAATCATCACAAAAACATAACATTTTATTGGGAAACAGTCTTTGTATTCGCCACGAATTTGCACACCTAAATGCAATGAGATCCCGCTTGGGTGGACGGACAGGTCAAATGGTTTCATACCATATTTGTCGCAAATTGTATTATTTAATTGCCTAAGATAGACAAAAACTTACTTTGCTTGAGAACGTGTTGAAGTTGTTTTGCTGCACAAAATAAAATAATACCTCCCAATGCTTTTTGCACTTCAAGTATTAACAACAAGAACTTGTCATTTTTGAAAACCATGATTATCCGTTAAAACTAAGTTCCACGCAATGTTTTGCTATGATTTTCTTAAAAAATCACATAAAGTTATGTGTTTAAAATACGTTTTGTTTTCCTTGGACGAACAACCTACTTAGTTATTAAAGTTCATAATAGTACACTTCTCCACTTCTGTCACTTTCATTGACAGCAAATCTTTGAATTCATTTACAAATATACCTACTGTCAACTTTCAATTGGCGGCTAAGAGCTTGCCAGTAAATGCAAAACAACAGTTCTTTTTTCTTTTTGGTCCCAACATAAGCAAGACTGCGGTGTGTCCTTTTTCTAGCAATTATTTAAAGGGGATATGGATATATAATAAAGTACGAAACTATGGCGAAGGATTACAAAAGAAATCTAACATTCGCCCTAAATAATTTGTTTATCACAATGAATAATTTTAAATGAAAAACTCCGTCGAAATGTCACCTGAACACCAAAACTTCACTTGACCTTACTTGGAAATAAAACAATTTTGTCCAAATATGTCTGCTGGTTTATTACTTTTCACTGTCACTTGCCAAACTGCTCAAAAATGCTCTTCGTCATATCGTAGATATCCGAAAATTGATCCAGAAAAGACCTTCTGCACTCCTTAAACACCCTTCCGCATGGAGCTCCGGACTTGCCCAGCACTTCAGCATGAAAGTATTCGTTGTCGGAATGCGTTGATATTCTATCCACGGAGGACGAAGGACTAGAAATGCACTT